>CM057459.1:1435327500-1436658333 GCA_016271365.2 Neoceratodus forsteri
TGTTTTTAGGCTCCAAAGGTGAATTTTGCAGTGATTCATGGAATTTCAGGTCACATGGGCTCTATATTATTCTGCACAGCCTCAGTTCTGGGTAGTGTGTGTAAGAAGCTATAGGAGACAGTCAGCTCTGAGAGCTCTCTGTGATTCAAATCTTATAAAAGCTGTTAAAAAAGCCTTTTTGAGTATTTTGTTTTCTCAAACTTTAGTTCATTGATTGTAGGAAACCCTCCTGTGCTCATATCATCGAGCGTTTATTGTTTGAATGTGGATTTTGAATGCTAATGTACAACATTGAGTCTGTGTTGTAAGAGACAGTGAAAGTGTGCTTTGGAGGAGTACATATTTGTGGTGTAGGTAGATTTAAGTTGGAGAAATAGGCAGTTCTTTGTTTTTTGGTTATATTTTTGTTATATAACTGACTGTGTTAATGTACACACAGTAATATTGTCAGTAATTGTTGAATTTTTTTTGCTGATTGTGTGTTGTGTGGCTCTGGTGCAGCAGTTCATAATTTCAGGTTGTTTAAAATATGTGGCATATTACTGAAGTTTTGAATTTGGCAATGCATTTACTTGTAGACAAATTGTGTGTGTGTGTGTGTGTGAGTGTGTGTGCGGTGCGTGACATCAAATAATACACCTTTTATTGTGCCACAGTATAATTGCAGGCACAACAGTGTGAACCTGCTATCCACTGCAGCTGCATGATTTTGTACTGCCATTGTGGTATCTTTTTTTTTGTTTTGCTGCTTGCACTGCTGTAAAAATCTGCAGTCAGTGCTCCCCCCACTGGCAAAAGAAATTATTTTCCAGATTGGATTGTTTGTGACTTCAGCACTGCTAGTTAGTTAAGGTGTTGTTGAACTTGTGACTTTGCATCTGTATCTGTTGCTGAAGCCACAGTTGTTTTTTTGGCTTCACATCCAGCGTCCCCCCCACCCTGAGTGAATGTTCCAAAATCCAAATTTGTTTAGAATATTGTTGTTGATCCCCCAAAATGCCTGCAAAGAGACATACAAGCAAAGCTGTTTCTCGCCAGGCATTGCTGCTAGTGGTAAGATTGTCTGTGGGCATGGTAGTACACAGATGCAGAAGTGCATTGCTGATGTGAGGAAAGATATTTCTCCTGCAAAGTTTTTTACAGCCCAATCAGTAGCTTCACTCATAGTTGGAGTAGATGATGTTGTTCCAGCCGGTGGTGTTAGTGCAGATTCTGGTGGTGGTATGAGTATTGCTACCTCAAGTTCCACTTCTGACCAGTTTACTGTGTCCAAAAATATCGTGGAGTGTGAAGCAGTGCGAATGAGTGGCAGTGTTGATGATGTCATACTTCCCAGTAACTGAACATGAGGATTCTGATCATCATGTCAACGATAGCATACAATGTGACATTTCTTCCACCACAGTTCAGGTCATGCATTTGCCATGCAGTGATTCACAGTGTGGTGAAAAAATATCAGGTGATAGTGGTGTTGATGATGATAAATCTGGTGATGATGATGATGTTGCTGTGGTTGCAACATGCAGTCCACATGCCAGCATCCTAGCATAAGATGTGGGTGATGTTGATGAATATGATGATGATGTAATTGACCCCAGTTGGGAACCAGAGAAAAAGAAATTCAAGGTGGCTGTGTCTGAGTCTGTTTGCATTAATCCCCCCCCCCCGTAAAAACTTGTGATTTACCAGTTTCAGTTGATGGTGATGATGATGATGATGACCCAGTAACAATGACAGGTAGTCATGATGGTCAGTTGCAGTCCAAGTGTGTCCTGTCCGAAAAATCACGTAGCATACCCCCACTTCATGGCTTAAAAAACAGAGTCCAATAAGCAGCATCAGGGACATGTTAAAACTAGAGCATCACACTCCCTTGTTTGAGATTTTTTTATGCAAGATGCAAATGATGAGTCAGTTGCAATCTGCCAGGTTTGCCATGCGCGTGTGAGTCGAGGTAAAAAGGGAAGCCACCTGGGCACAAGAGGACAGCATACGCATCTTAAGAATAGGCACATGGTACTGTGGACCCAGCACAGGATGGCAGCTAATACCACAGTGGGGGGGTTCACCCTTTTCATCAACCATAACAAGCTTGTTATCACCTTCCATGACTGTTAAATCAAGTAGGAAATTAAATGTGTGCAGCAGTGATGAAATAAGAGCAGAGGATTACTACAGGCATGATGAGGTGGAGGAGCATAATGATTTTGAAATGTTTTCCAGTGCTGGTGAGAGTAGCAGTTTTGGTGGTGGTGGTGGTGAATGCAGTATGTCTAGTGCAAGTGGTACATCAACCCCGGTTGGTAAATCTGGAAAAATAACTGCATTTGTGGGTTTGTCATCACCACCTGTGCAACCGTCTTCATCAAACGTCCACACTCCACCCCCCTGCCATTCGCAGAGCAGAACCATTTGTCATCACACCCCATGTAAAACATTTAAGTCAGCCCATGTTACAGAGTGTTTTTGCACATAAGCTGAAATACCCACCCAATCATACAGTGTCACATGAACTTAATACTGCTATAACTGAAATGCTGGCAATTGATCTTTTGCCCTTCTCCTTTGTGGAGAATTCTGGGTTCCGGCGGTTTGCTGCACGTGCCTATCCTAAATGGAAAGTCCCATCCAGGACATACTTTTTGACCCATGCTGTCCCCGAGTTGTACTGTACTGTGTAAGACATGCCCTTCAACATTCCTCCTCTCCATTCATCCATTTAAGTATGGATATGTGGACAAGTGGCAAAACAGTGGGGAGTTCATATTTGTGTATAACTGCACATTGGGAGCAGGCACCTGGTGTTGTTTGTGCTGTTGATAGTGTGAATCATCAGTGCAGTAAGGTGGAGTGTCATGGTAGCAATCTTCCAGGAATTTGACAGTATGCAATGATTGCTATGTGCAATGTGACCTGTTTGCACACTGGTGAAAACATGTTGGACCTGGTACTGATGGAAGTTGACAAGTGGCTGAATCCCCTGTCCCTGAGAGCTGGGTTCATAGCAAGTGACAATGGGTCAAATGTGGTGAAATGAAACACAAATGGTGGCTTTGTTCATGTTCCACGCATGGTCCACTGTTCAAATCTTGTGGTGCAGGAGGTTCTGCAGCACTCTGATGTAAAGGAAATGCTGAAAGTTGCACGCCATATCTGTTCTCGCTTTTCATGATCTGCAAAGGCCTGTGACCAACTTCGGCAGTTGCAGATACGAAACAGCCTCCCTCAGCACTGCTTGAAGCTGGAAGTTGTCACCCAGTGGAACTCCACTTTATACATGGTAGAGAGGTTGTATGAACAATACAAGGCCATCTCAGAATATCTTGTCATGCACACTAGCCGTAACAGTTCTGGGGCCTCCATGTCTATAATGACTGAAAAGTGGCACCTCACAGACTCTGTAATAACAATTTTGCAGCCTTTTGAACATGTCACAGAGGCAATGAGTGGTGAGTCTGTCTCCATTAGCCAATCAATTCCACTGCTGTGGGTGCTGAGGCAGACATTGGTGAATGTACAGCATGGCATTAATGTTGCCGGAGACAGTGCTAGCATTATGTTGCTGAAACACATGCTGACAGTATTCGACCAGAATTATCACATCTTTAGCATTCAGCGTAGTGACAGCTTTGCAATAGCAACAGTGCTGGACCCACGATACAAATGTGGAATTGCCTCAGTACTGGAGGGAGGGCCTGAACAGGTAAAAAATGTCAGTGGGCAACTGGTGCGCTTAGTTCATGGGGCACAGAAGTCATGTGCCAAGGTCAGCAAACCTCAGCAGCATAATCAGGCTGAAGGTGAACCTAGAGAAGTATCAAGCATATCCTGTAAGGGGAAGGGGACTGCAGTTCCAGGTGGTCTGTCATCCAAAGTGGTTGGCATCAACCCACATTGGGAGGCTCTGTCCCAAGTGGGGATTTGTGACATAAATGATTCTGAAGAACAGGATGATGCATCAACCACTGGACTTAGTGCAGCACAGAGGATGGTTGAGTCATATTTGTCTGAAAACAGGCATCTGTCAATAACTGATGATCCTCTTTTATACTGGAGCAGAAAGGTCAGTGAATGGCCAGAACTAACTGCAGTGGCACTGAAGTACCTGACATGCCTACCCTCCAGTGTAAGTGTCGAGAGGTTATTCAGCTCAGCAGGTGCAATAGTTCAAGACCATCATACAAACCTATCTCCTGCAAATGTCAGTTTGCTAACATTCATAAAAATTAATGAGAGGCACATACCAGCTCAGACTGCAACCTCAGTATTCGTACCCTGGCCTAGTCATGGTTTTGGTGATGTAGAAATGGACCATCCTGGTGGCACTGGCAGTGGCAGCATGAAACGGCCTACCACTGATGTAGATGATGACACAATGGAGAAAGAATTTCCCAGTGGTCAGAATTCAGACATAGATGACTGTGAGGGCAGCTTTCTTTATGAGAATGATGATGAGGTTAATGTTGACAGGTTTTAACTTAAATTGTTAAAAGGCTGTCACATTTGTTGTATGATACATGTTTTCTTCTTCATAAGGTTAAATGAGTGTCCCACTTAGAATGATTCAAATTCCATATGTCACATTACATTTGTAACAGAGAGCACAGTATATCCTGGCCCCTGTACCACCACCACCATAAGACTGCTGTTAGCCACTGCCACCACAGGGAATGACTTTCTGTGCCCCCATGGACCATCACCATAAGACAGCTGCTAGTCACTGCCACCACAGGGAATGACTTTCTGTGCCCTCCTGTACCACCACCAGAAGACCGCTGTTAGCCACTGACACCACAAGGAATGACTTTGTGTTTTCCCCTGTACCACCACCAGAAGACCACTGTTAGCCACTGCCACCACAGGGAATGACTTTCTGTGGCCCCTTGGACCACCACCATAAGACCACTGTTAGCCACTACCACCACAGGGAATGACTTTCTGTGGCCCCTTGGACCACCACCATAAGACCGCTGTTAGCCACTGCCACCACAGGGAATGACTTTCTATGCCCCCCTGGACGATCACCATAAGACCGCTGTTAGCCACTGCCACCACCACTAGATGCAGGAAGATGTCAGAGGGAATGTCATCAAGTGCTACAGCTATCACCACCAGCACCCACCGCCAGCGTCATTCTGACAATGTTTTTCCATTACATTGACCATGCCAAGGCAGAGGGAGTCGAACAGGAGATCATAGCCATCAGCCACAGGCACAAGGCTTCTTACTATTAAAACTATAAAGTGAGTCTGTGTACTAACGTTTTTCATGCTATTCAACTTCCTTTAGCTGTGTGTTTTGTTTTCGGTTGCTTTTCTGAACTGCAGTGGTCAAACACATACAGTAAACTTATTTTGTTTTTTTACAGGTTAACAACAAATGACTCTCCTTCGCTGAAATTTGGTATCAATGGTCCAGCAGCAGTACTGTCCACAAGAACCTATGGAATATCCATTTCCAATCCATACTGGTAAATATACACATTTTATTTCATCTGTTCCTTTTTTTTCATAAGAGTGCAAAAAATCCGACTGAGGATTCATAAACTAGGTGACATTTGTATGTCACAAAAGATATTACTGCAACATATTATGCACTGTATTCCAAATTTGCGGCTGTGCAGCCATGACTGTGTTGAAAAAGTTGAACCCAGGTTGTGTTACTTGACAAGATGTGGTTTTGAAATGTAACTTGAGTTGAGATGCAGGGACACTGACACAGTTTATTTGTTACACAGCCTGGTACTAAATTAAGTTGTGATCTGATGATTGCAGTGGGACAGCTTGCTATCTGTGTTAATCCAGATACCCGTGGAACAGCCATGGCTTAAACATAATGGCCCAGATATTCAGACTACACCTGGCAGGGGTGCAAGCCTGGGTGCAGCACAACTGGGATGTGCCGGGGCCAGGACCAGGCGATATTCAATGGTGATGCGCCATGGTGCAGCATGATTGAATATGGCAAGGTCAGTGCACATACTGTGTCTGGTGCAGTGGCACTGCACCAGTGCAAGTCATAGGTAGGAAGCACGGAGATGCACCAGCACAAAGTGCAGTTGTGCTTGGTGCATCACCCATGATATTCAGCAGGGGGCATGCAACTGAGGCCATAAAATATGCAAGGTGCAAATGGGGCCATTTGCATGCCAATATGGCCCCATTTGCATGCCTTGTGCAGGGCAGGCTGACAACTTGCACCTGGCACCCTGCACAGTGTGACATGTGCTGTGGGGATCCTGGGGCATCCCCAACCCCGTAGCCATGATCGCATGGTAAACATTGCTAAAGATAGCCCTGGTAGTCTAGTGGCCCCCCACCTACCCAATTCCCAGATAACTGTTCTGTAAGTCTGTCCCTGGTAGTCTAGTGGTCCCCCCCACCCAATGCCCCGATCATGGTACAGTGTCAAATCATCTATTCCTGGTGATCCAGTGGCACCCCCCACCCATCCTACCCACACAGCACCCCACAGTGGGAACCAATGGGCTTGCAGGGCATACTGTACTAGACAGTTCTGAATATGTGAACTGCTCATAGCAAGTGATCAGGGATATAGGAGGGAGGGGAGCCACTAGATGACCAGGGACTGTCTACAATATCAGTTATCAAGGCATCAGGACATGGGAGAGGATCCATTGGACTACCAGGGATACGTGTATGCTTGTGGATGGTGTTCTGGGTGGGTGGGTGTCCACTCACAGCTAGCAGCTGCTGTGTTGCACCCTGCAATACAGTGGCCCGCCTGTGGGTGGCTGGGAGTTGTTCCCACTCCTCATGGGCTCAACTTTGAGCTCCCCTATGAGGCACACTGCGAGGTTGCACCAGCATATGAGCCGCACATCCCGGGCTCAATATTGGGATGTGACGCATATACATGGGCATGCCCCCTGCATCTGAGCTGTATACATTACCAATGTGCCCTGGCGCATCGGGTGTTGCACTGCACAATCTGTCTCAATGAATATCGTGCTGGGTGCATTGGAGGGTTGCGCATGGTGCAACCCTTTTGTGCCATGCGCTACCCCTTTGAATATCTGGGCCAATGTGTTACTACTGCAATCAAGTTGTAATAAGTACTTCATTTCTTTTTTAAGGAAACCTCCAGATGCTTTGTTGTGTCATAGTTGCCTTATCCAAAGAAGTTCTTCAACATCAGGCCCCACCCGGGCTGGGGCAGACATGCAACACGCAGAAGTCATTTCACTAGATGACCATGACCATCATTACCAACCAGACTCGAGAAGGATGCAGATGAAATCTGTGAAGAAGTAACTAAATAAGAAACCATTAATGAGACCTACCTGCAAATATGCCCCCCCCAAAAGAAACTTACCTTCAATGGCTTCAGAATATTCCATTTCCAATTTCAACGCAAACAATTCTCATCAAGCACTGGAATGTGCACACCAACAGTATCTGTGACCTGTGATACAAAACAATACAATGAGTACATATCTATATATGTCAACCTCCCACCTAGAAAAATAAATATATATATATATATATATATATATATATATATATATATATGTGATACATGATGGGCAGGAAGTGAAATATACAGTGCTCACGATGCAGCAGTGAGAATATTTTCCATATTCCATGATCTGCCCCTCATGTGTGCTATTTATACCATGGAGTTGAGACCAATTTCTGTGAGAGAGGTATGTTTGTTGTTGTGAGGATCGTGTCACTTTAAATGATGGTGGTGCTGTGGTAGTGTGTGTGTGTGTGTGAACTTTTATGAATGGGTTGTTGTAGTGAGCTGTTCTTGGTTGGTGTGTGTGTGAGTCTTGATTAGGTGTGCTGTGTTTTGGTAATTGGTTGCCTGAGGGAGGTTCTGTTCTGTGACAATGAGGAAGATGGTAATGAGTTCTTTTGGTAGGTTTGTGTCTTCATGTTTGGCTGTTTAAGATTTATTTAAACATTTCAGGCATCATCTGTTTGATTCAGTAATGTACTAAACTTGGGTTTCAAAATACAGCACAAGAGATTTGGAGATTGTTAGGAGTGCTGCAGCTGACTGTCATTATCTATCTTAATTGTGTTAATTTCAGTGTAGGGCCTGTTTCAGAACTCAGCAAATTACAGGGATGTTTCTTAGTGTTTTCAGATGCAGGTGAGTGATGTCAGCAGGGTAGGTATAAATGGTATTTATTTTAACTCTGCTGATGTCATCAGGATTTATTTCACTCCAGTGAAAATAACATGGTTTATTTCACTGGAATTGGTCTCACCCCATGGTATGTGTATATATATATATATATATATATATATATATATATATATATATACACACACACACACACACACACACATACATATATATCAACTAACCAAGGCTTGTCAGAACCACGTTCTCAGTATTTGGACTTGTGGCTAAAACCTGCAGTAGTAAAACTGCCATCATATGTCAGAGACACTAAGGATATTTTAAATATTCTGGATAAAGTAATTTTGAAAGAAGATTATCTCCTTGTGACTTTAGACACTGAATTCCTATACACTCATGTTTCACACAATGGAGCGTTAGATGCAGTTACTTTCTTTTTAAGGGACACAGAAAAAGAAAAAGCACTACCCACTGTTTTTCTTTTAAAACTGTTGGAATTTGTTTTAAAGTGTAATGTGTTCATTTTTGATCAATGCATTTATAAACAGATAGTAGGTACTGCTATGGGGGCTACTTGTGCGCCCTCAGTGGCAAATTTGTATGTTGGGGCTTGGGAAAAAGATTTTATATTTGATGCTACCAAAAACCATTTTTTTCTAAAGTTATTTTGTGGAAAAGATATATTGACGATGTGCTATTAATTTGGGATGGCTCAAAAGAAGCTCTACATTTATTTATTGGCTTTTTGCACAGCACTAACAGTAATCTTCGTTTTACATACAACTGCCATTCTGAGCAAGTCTCGTATCTTGATTTGATGGTTTTGAGAGGTCGAAGTGATTCTAATATAGACACTGAGACATGCAGAAAACTAGTGGATGGCAACATCACTCTTTTAGCCTCTAGTTGCCATCCAACACATATCATTAGCAATATACCAAGGGGAGAATTTATGCGTAGTAAAAGGAATTGTACTAATAATGAGATATACGAATAAAAGGCTGATATACTGCAACAAAGATTTTATGATAGAGGGTACAGTGCTCAGAGTGTTGATAAGGCTAGAAATGATGTGCAAAATATAGAAAGGTGATCCCTTTTGAGGGATAAATAGGATATGTGTAGAGCTGAACCTACAAATAGAATGAATATAGTTACTAACTACTCAGCACAGTCATGTGAATTTGCCACAATTATAAAGAAGCACTGGAATGTTTTGGCAACAGATGAAAATTTGAAAGCCAATACAGTACTGAGATTTTCCTGCAGTAGAGCAGCTAGTTTAAAGGATCGATTAGTACATAGTCATTTTCAAGAAAGGAATAATGTAACTACTTGGCTTACTAGACTGTTTGGTTGCTACAAATGTAACAATTGTATCTACTGTAAACATATAAAAACTGGTAATGATTTTTGTATAGGGAACACTAACAAAATATTTGAAATAAGGCAACTCATTACTTGTAGCACAAGCGGTGTGATTTATATGGCGATCTGTACATGTGGTTCTTTTTATGTAGGAAAAACAATGCGTTGTTTTAAAATAAGGTTGGGGGAGCACCAGAGAGCAATAGGAAACAAGGATATAACTTATGCTACGGTGCAACATATAACCAATATGAATGATGGTAATGAACACGTCTTTAGCTATATGGCAATAGATAAAGTAAATAGCAATCCACGTGGTGGTAATTATAATAATCAGATTTTAAAATGAGAGACTTTTTGGATTATTATGTTGCAGGCCAACAGTCCCCCAGGTTTAAACACTGGTTTTGAAATTAAACCCTACTTAGAGAAAAGATAGTTGTGCTTATTGAGATCCAATTTCCCTACATAAAAATGGTTTACTGTGCATTGCTTTTAGTTGTTTTTATATACGGAAACCATTTTATTGTTAAAAATGTCATTCTGTAAACATGAATTTATTTGCACTGTGGTTGAATACTGTCCTTGTGCCATAAACAAGTATACTGTGAATTCTGTTTTTTAATTATCTAGGTTACTTTTCCTTATCTCCTTCCTCCCTGTCCCAGTCCTGTGTTTTAAAGGGTGTTACTATGTGATTTGGAATGAGTGGCAATCAAGAATTAATTGCTGTAATTGAGATATCATGTTTGTTATAACCCATAAGACTCACCTGTTTTTAATTCTGAAATGTTAATCTTTGAGAAAGGGTCAAGTAACAGACCAGAAATGCGTTAGACATTGTATTTCATGGAATAAAATCCATTTAAATATTTTTTTCACTGTTCAGCATAATATGTGGTGGTGAGTGCCCAAACTATGGTGTTTTGCAAACTTTCTGGACACAAGACAGATGCATTTTGGGGATGCAGAAAAATTCTGGGGACTCTGTGTGACGACTGCATGCATGAGCGACTGCACAGTGAATTCTGGGGGACTTTGCATGTGGTGTAACACTCCCATTTCACTTCCTCAGCACTTGGCAATTTTCTGGACACAAGACAGATGCATTTTGGGGATACAGAAAAATTCTGGGGACTTTGTGTGACCACTGCATGCATGACATAACATAACGCATAACAAGAGCCTTGTTAGTGGAAACATGCCCATGTTTCACCACAAACTGACCATTATAAAATAAAGAAACATTCAGAAAGCTGCTGGCCATTCACTATAATGGAGTGCTCCCCCGTGCTCTCCCTGGCATTAAGTCATAATGTTGCTGAGCGCGGGGGCAGAACTTGGGCAGTTCTTCAGAATGGGAAGTCCTCCAGGACCCGGTTTACCAAAATTATGAGTGTTTTTGCCAGAAAAGTATTGCACTATGTAAGGACATGTGGAACAAGAAGATTCCGCTGGAGGTAAGGCACCCAAATATCGGGTGCAATACTGTAACTTGGTGAATCTCTTTAATGTATATTTCAAAAAATAAATATTTCTGGAACCTCAGTAATGTTTACTTTGTGTCGGGACTCATGATTTTAAGTGTTTTGCAAAAAGCATGACTGAGCAGTGCAAGTATGTTGTGCTAAACTGCATGTGTGCCATCAGTGTTCCTTCCTGTGTGTGCAGACATTGTCCAGCTTTGTGCAAACATATATATGGTATGACTTGCTGCAGTATCTCAAGAATAAAGATAAGAAAGAATATATGATGTATATTTTATTTGTACCATCAGCACCAGTGGAGTAAGTGATATGATACTTTTTCAGAGGTATCAGGTCGCTGTGCACCTTAGTCACTCACAGTGCACACATGACTTTGCAGAGATCGTAACACAAAAAACACATGCTTTCCTAAAAGTCATGTGTGCAGTATGTGACTACGGTGCACTCTGGCCAGACACCTCTGAAAAAGTATTGTATCACTTAATCCGCTGATGATGATGGTGACAATAAAATATACATTATTCTGCTCACTATTCTTTATACCATAAACACTGCAACAAGTCAGCAATATATGTTTGCAAGAAGCTGCACAATGTCTGGTGTCACACACACACACGAAACAACACTGACTGCACACATGCAATTTAGCACATCATACTTACACTGCTTACAACAGCTTTTCTACAACTACTCAACAACAGAAAGTAAACATTACTGAGGCACTGGATTATAATAACAGGGCAATAAGCAGCATGTATGTCTGTATGTGTATGTATAGATTTAAGGGGAAGCAGTCAGCAACAGGAACTCCTGTCCCTGCTAGGCTTACCCTCCGGTTAAGCCTTTTAAGTATGTTGCTGCTTTTTCTTGCGCCACAACATACTTTATTTTAATAAAGAAAAGTCAGCGACCCCGAGGATGGTGGACGCTATGCGGGCTCCATTATGTGTAAAGGAAAAGTGCGGCGGAGATGCACCACGCGCTTTAATACTTTTGTATTGAAGCACACGGTGCATTGCCATTGTACCTTTACACATAATGGAGCCCACATAGCATCCACCATACTTCCGGGTCACTGGCTTTTCTTTATTAAACTAAAGTATGTTGCAGTGCGAGAAAAACGCCGCAACATACTTAAAAGCTAAACCGGAGGGTAAGCCTTGCACGAGGTGGGACCTCCTGTTGTTGACTGCTTCCCTTTAAACTAATACTGTGTGGCCTTCCCTCTGTCTGTTATTAAACATAAACAAAACACGAAACACTACAGCAGTAGGGGTGGGGAAGGAGTGCAAAAAAAAAAAGCTAATGGGGGATCCCATGATGTTCCAGCAGCAGATGGAACATCGACACACTCTGTAGCTGGTGTTGCTCAATCTGCTCCACCTGCTGCTGGACAGCACCCACCCTCTCATTACTTTCCTCCATCACAGCCCACAAAAGTGCTATGTCTGCCTGCATTGCAGGCATTGTGGGGGTCCACTGGTGTTGGGGGGGAAAACAGGTGAGGGTGGTGCTGGTGGCAGTGGTGGGGGTAGTAGTGGAGTAGCTGCTGCTGTGGCCCTCCTCCTGCTGCAGTGATGCACAACAGCAGCACCCTCTGCCACTGCCACAGAAGGGCCAGCAGGTGGAGGCTTGGCCCATTCAGTGGCAACCTGCCATTCCACCTTGTGGTGGTTCAGCATATGTGTGTGCTGGTCCCCAGTTCCCAGATGTGTCCACCAGGGGCCATGGCACACCCGCACACCACAAAGCTGACACACCACAATGCTGCTGTCCCCCCTGACACTATTGGAAAAGTGCCAAATTGTGGATCTGCGGGGGGGGACCCAGGCACAGGAGGGGCAGATGTAGTACCTGCAGCACTGTCACACACCTGGGGCTCCACCTGCTGCTGTGGAGGTGGTGTTGCTGGAGCTCCTGAAGCTGCTACTGGTGGTGGTAGTGGCAGTGGCAGACTTGCTGAATGTGGCGGTGGCACTGTTGGTGCTGCTGCATCTGAAGGGGGGGAGGCAGGACCAAACAGTCTGGAGTGGTCCAACGACACCTGACTATGACCCCCATGTGTGCGCACTACCCTCTGGCCATGGGCCACAGACTGTCCTTGTCCATCGTGCAAAACACTCCTTCCCTCTCTGACGCGTCATGCGATGAGCGACTTCACACACACTCACAGTCTGACATACACGCACACACACACACACACACACACATACACACACATATACACACACACGCACACAGTCACACAAAACAAAACTTATAAAACAAAGAAATTGGTCACCAAAAAGAACTGACAAAACAGTACAAAATAACCCCTAAAGAATTAAACATAGAAACATAGAAGTTGACGGCAGATAAGGACCGCAAGGCCCATCCAGTCTGCCCATTTCTTTTTCTACCTTATAAATGTACCATCGGCCTTTGCTCTGTCAGTGACCTATCTATTCATAGTCATTTGTATTGCTCCCTTATGCCTATCCCATGCCTGTTTGAAGCCCTGCACTGTATTCATAGCCACCACTTCTTGTGGTAAGCCATTCCATGCATCTACCACCCTTTCTGTGAAAAAGAATTTCCTCACATTCCCCTTAATCGGCCTCCTCTAATCTCATGCTGTGTCCTCTTGTCCTGCTATTTTTCTTATATTTAAACATGTTAGACTCTTTCACCTTGTTTATGCCCTTAAGGTGTTTAAATGTCTCGATCATATCACCTCTCTCCTCCTTTGCTCAAGGGTATACATATTGAGCTCCGTTAATCTGTCCTTATATGTCTTCTGATGCAGTCCCTGCACCATTTCGGTTGCCTTCTCTGGGCGCCTCAATTTGGTTAATGTCCTTGTGAAGGTGTGGCCTCAATACTGCACGCAGTACTCCAGATGGGGCCTAACCAGTGTCTTGTAAAGAGGGATTATTACCTCCCTCTTACGACTTGTGATACCCCTACTAATACACCCTAACACCCCCCTAGCCTTACCTACTGCTTTAGAGGTCTGCTTGGATGATTTTAGGTCATCAGTGATGATGATGCCCAAGTCTCTTTCTTCCTTTGTGACTGCTAGCAACCCCCTCCCAGCCTATAAGTGGCTTCAGGGTTTCTCTTCCCTATGTGCATGATTTTGCACTTCTTTGCATTAAATCCAGTTGCCACTCTTCTGACCATTCTGCTAGTTTATCCAGATCTCTTCTCATTCTGCCCACCCCATCTGGATCATCTACTCTGTTGCAGATCTTGGTGTCATCTGCAAACAGACAAGCCTTACCCTCTAGTCCATCTGCGAGGTCACTAATGAAGATGTTGAATAGGACTGGCCCAGGACTGATCCCTGAGGTACCCACTTGTGACTTGCATCTCTTCTGACTGTATACCATTACCACCACTCTCTGTTTTCTGCCAGTCAACCAGTTTGCCACCCAGTTGACCAACTTCTGACCCACCCGAGCCTACCTAGCTTATTTATCAATCTTCTATGTGGAACAGTGTCAAAAGCTTTGCTGAAGTCAAGGTAGGCGACATCAACTGCTCCCCCTTGGTCCACCACTCTGGTTACCCAGTCAAAGAAATCTATGAGATTAGTTTGACAGGACCTTCCTTTTGTAAACCCATGCTGTCTTGGATCCTGTGCCCCTATGGATTCCAGGTGTTGCACTATCCTTTCCTTAAGGAGTGCCTCCATAATCTTGCCCACTACTGAGGTAAGACTGACCGGTCTGTAGTTCCCCGCCTCCTCCCTGCTACCACTCTTGTGGAGTGGGATCACATGAGCCTTTCTCCAGTCTTCTGGGACCTCTCCTGTGCTCAGAGACTCACTAAACAATTCTGCTAATGGCTCTGCTAGTTCCTCCTTTAGCTCCTAGTACCCTGGGATGTATGCCATCAGGTCCCATTGCCTTATCCACCCTGAGCTTAGCATGCTTAGGACCCTTTCTTTTGTGAAGGGAGTAGTGCTCACCTCCCTCCCCTGTGTCCATGATGCTGAGCTGTGGGCCCTGCCCTACCTTCTCTTCAGTAAATACTGAGCAAAAGTATCTATTTAGGATAGATGCCTTTACAGGGTCCTCCTCCTCACATGCTCCTTTTCTCCATTAAGCTTAGCAATACCCCTCTGGACTTTCTCCTTTCACTAATGTATCTATAGAAAGTCTTGTCACCTTCTTTTACTGTTCGTGCTAGTGTTTCCTCAGTTTGGGACTTTGCCTGCCTTACTGCCTTACCTGCTTCCTTAGGGCAGTTTGGTATGCCTCCTATCTTCATCCCGCTGTGTTCCCTTATATTTTCTGAGGCCAGCCTTTTGGCTCTGACCTTTTCTGCTACTATATTGAGAACCAAAGTGGTTTCCTTCTTCTTTGCACTTCCTTTTCTGTCTAACACAATGGGATGTTGCTTCAAGTATTGTATCCTTAATGCTTGCCCACTTTGCCTGACCTCCTCACCTGTGTTTCTTTTTGCCAGGGCTAGCTTAACTCTGTTGGCCATCTTATCAAAGTCAGCTCCTCTGAAGTCCCATATTTTTGCCTTGGAATGGGATGATTTAGATGTAGTAGCCAAATTGAACCATACCATGTGATGGTCACTGGCCCCAGGTGACCTTCTACCTGGAGATCTGTGATCCCTTCTTTGTTAGTCAGTACTAGATCTAGGATAGCCCTGTCTCTTGTGGGTTGCTGTACCAGTTGTTTGAGGCCCTCCCCTGCAGGAATCCACTATGAGTCTAGTTCTGGCAGATGTTCCTGCTGGTATTGACCAATCTGTATCTGGCATGTTGAAGTCTCCCATTATCAGAACCTCCCTTTAGCTGTCATGTTTTGTATATCTTCTAACAGTAATGTGTCTTCCTCCCTCTGGTCTGGGGGCCTGTAGACAACCCCAGTTCTTATGGCTGTCCCATTACCTGTTTCCAGGGTGACCCACAGTTCTTCTGGCTCCTTATGTGTATTCTGAATTTCTGTAGCTTTGATATTTTCATTAACATACAGGGCCACCCCTCCCCCTTTTGCACCTCGGTCTCTTCTGAACAATACATATCCAGGTACTGAAGTCTCCAAGTGTGGTTACTGGTAAACCACGTCTCACTAATTGCTACTATGTCCAGTTTAGCCTCTGACATTATGCCTGCAGGTCTGGGATCTTATTTCCCAGGCTGTGAGCATTTGTGTACATGATTTTCCATTGGCCAGATTTTGGTGTGTTAGTTGTTGGGTGAAGTTTGGCATTACCCCTGTGCATCGTATGGAGACCAACCTTTTTCTTACCTGGTGATGCAAATGAATGGCAAACACGCTGAATTCCTGTTTGACCACTAGCTGAGGGGAGGGTGTTCTTCCCATTGACGATGGGGTGCTGCACCCCTCTCCCATTTGCTAGTTTAAATATTCTGCAAAGACGTCAAACTTCTGCCCCAATGCACTGACTCCTCTTTAGTCAGATGCAGTCCATCAAATTTAAGAACTTTCGCTCCCAGAACTGTTGCCAGTTCCCTACAAATCTGTGTCCTTTTCCTGGCACCAGTCCTTGAGCCACGTGTTTAGCTCCCTATCTCCCCTTCTCTGACCTTCCGTCCATCTGCTCCCTTCTCCCAGACTGGCAGGATCTCAGAGAAGGAGATGCCGGACGAAATAGATGATAGTTTGTCACCCAGCCTAGTCAGGTGTTCCTTGGTCTCCACAACTGACCGGCTGGCGAGATCATTAGTCCCTATGTGTACTAGGACATCAATGTTTTCTCCTGCTTTGTGAACAATTTTAGCAATGCGGTCAGTGTCTCTCCATGCTGATGTACCTGGGAGACATCTGACCATCACCCCTGGCTGGAGATGGGTATCAACTCCCCGAATCATGGAGTCTCCTATGATCAGAAGTTTTTTGGATTTCCTTTCTGCTTGTTTAGTTTTGGTTCCTGATTTGGGTGAGTATTGTTGTGCTAGCTCCTGTGCCACAGTGTCCTGCTCTGCAGTGTCTTCTGCCTCCTTATTTGATTTCAGAGATAGAGGCAGATACCTGTTTGTAGTGTTTATATGGTTTTTGGAGGTAATGTGTTGGAGAGCAGAGAGTGATGGGGCACCTGATTTGCTCCTCCTAACCACCTGCCAACCTCCTGGACCAACTACCCTCTGCGGTCGAGGTTTTTCTGTTGGATGCTGGGGAAATGGCGGTGGTTCTTATAATGTATTTCCTCTTCAATATGAAATTTGAGGCGTGCAATCTCTGCCCATGCTGCCCGGAGCTGAGACCTAAGATCTCAAAGGCCCAGCATGTAGGACAGTGTCCTAAATCCTGTAAGACTGTCCTTCTGAAAATTGTTCCACAGTACCTACAGTTAATGAAATCCATTCCAAATAAGTTGCTGGGTTTGTAACCTAGTCAGAGTAATTAGAAGGAAAAAAATGCAAGTAATGGTTTAATTGTGCTTTGTTTAACTTGTTATAACAAGTTAAATTACTAGTGCCCTGTAAATGAGATCACCTTGTGGAGGCCCACTGATCTGCCCCTTCCTGTTCTGCCACAGGAAATGTTACAACTGTGGTACCCTATAAAAGGAGTGTGGTGTGGGGTGGTTGGGGATGGGGGTGGGTGGCTGGCCCTGCCAAAAAGAAGAACCACGGACGAAAGAACAAGGAGGTAAGAGCAGAAACAATCAGTCAACAACAAATGCAGTAACCCTGAAAGCTTATCCTAATGTTAGATAAAACTGTAAAACCTGTAAAGCACCACCTGTAATAATTTCAGAGAAGATATACCCTGTAAGAAACACTTTGCTCCAGAGAAAAATAAAGCAGTAACAGAAGATATACCTTGCAAAAGACAATTTGAATCAGAAGATTACAGCAGTAATCTGTTAGCACACCCTGTAGGCACACCTTGTAATAATGCAGAAGAAGGTATACCAGCAACAACAATTTGAATCAGAGAAAAATAAAGCAATGAAATGTTAGCAACAAACAGTAGCAATCCCTGTGAGTAAAAAATAAAACACCACCACACAGTAAATCTGCTTAGCCAAACTAAGTCTTAATCCTTCTCCTTGCTCTGGTAAGTTTTCTACTCTGCCTTTCAAGCAGTCTTAGAAGGAAAGAGCTCAGGTGAAGCTAGGTGCCTTAGCCAGCAAACCAAGTCTTCTACCTCCAAGATATCAACTAACCTGACTTTTTAACCCTTCTTTCTGTTGTAAATTACTGACAGTTTGCCAGCTCCACCCCACATACACACCTAATCCTTGGAAGAGCTGTGGGAGGAAAGCAATTAGCTCCTTCAATGTGAGAAGGAGACTGAAACACCTCTGAGACAACAAACCTTTCAACAAACAAGAATAAAATAAAACCAGTGTCAAACAGTAATTTTGCTTAGCCCAATGATAAAAAGTCACAAAAATGTAAGCTCCACCTGTAATACAGTAATTTCAGAGAAGATATACCCTGTAAGAAACACTTTGCTCCAGAGAAAAATAAAGCAGTAACAGAAGATATACCTTGCAAAAGACAATTTGAATCAGAAGATTACAGCAGTAATCTGTTAGCACACACCTGTAGGCACACCTTGTAATAATGCAGAAGAAGGTATACCAGCAACAACAATTTGAATCAGAGAAAAAATAAAGCAATGAAATGTTAGCAACAAACAGTAGCAATCCCTGTGAGTAAAAATAAAAACACCACCACACAGTAAATCTGCTTAGCCAAACTAAGTCTTAATCCTTCTCCTTGCTCTGGTAAGTTTTTCTACTCTGCCTTTCAAGCAGTCTTAGAAGGAAAGAGCTCAGGTGAAGCTAGGTGCCTTGGCCAGCAAACCAAGTCTTCTACCTCCAAGATATCAACTAACCTGACTTTTAACCCTTCTTTCTGTTGTAAATTACTGACAGTTTGCCAGCTCCACCCCACATACACACTAATCCTTGGAAGAGCTGTGGGAGGAAAGCAATTAGCTCCTTCAATGTGAGAAGGAGACTGAAACACCTCTGAGACAACAAACCTTTCAACAAACAAGAATAAAATAAAACCAGTGTCAAACAGTAATTTTGCTTAGCCCAATGATAAAAGTCACAAAATGTAAGCTCCACCTGTAATACAGTAATTTCAGAGAAGATATACCCTGTAAGAAACACTTTGCTCCAGAGAAAAATAAAGCAGTAACAGAAGATATACCTTGCAAAGACAATTTGAATCAGAAGATTACAGCAGTAATCTGTTAGCACACCTGTAGGCACACCTTGTAATAATGCAGAAGAAGGTATACCAGCAACAACAATTTGAATCAGAGAAAAATAAAGCAATGAAATGTTAGCAACAAACAGTAGCAATCCCTGAGTAAAAATAAAAACACCACCACACAGTAAATCTGCTTAGCCAAACTAAGTCTTAATCCTTCTCCCTTGCTCTGGTAAGTTTTTCTACTCTGCCTTTCAAGCAGTCTTAGAAGGAAAGAGCTCAGGTGAAGCTAGGTGCCTTGGCCAGCAAACCAAGTCTTCTACCTCCAAGATATCAACTAACCTGACTTTTTAACCCTTCTTTCTGTTGTAAATTACTGACAGTTTGCCAGCTCCACCCCCACATACACACCTAATCCTTGGAAGAGCTGTGGGAGGAAAAGCAATTAGCTCCTTCAATGTGAGAAGGAGACTGAAACACCTCTGAGACAACAAACCTTTCAACAAACAAGAATAAAATAAAACCAGTGTCAAACAGTAATTTTGCTTAGCCCAATGATAAAAAGTCACAAAATGTAAGCTCCACCTGTAATACAGTAATTTCAGAGAAGATATACCCTGTAAGAAACACTTTGCTCCAGAGAAAATAAAGCAGTAACAGAAGATATACCTTGCAAAGACAATTTGAATCAGAAGATTACAGCAGTAATCTGTTAGCACACACCTGTAGGCACACCTTGTAATAATGCAGAAGAAGGTATACCAGCAACAACAATTTGAATCAGAGAAAAAATAAAGCAATGAAATGTTAGCAACAAACAGTAGCAATCCCTGTGAGTAAAAAATAAAAACACCACCACACAGTAAATCTGCTTAGCCAAACTAAGTCTTAATCCTTCTCCCTTGCTCTGGTAAGTTTTTCTACTCTGCCTTTCAAGCAGTCTTAGAAGGAAAGAGCTCAGGTGAAGCTAGGTGCCTTGGCCAGCAAACCAAGTCTTCTACTTTTAAAAAAGCTTTTATTTTTTTCTGAAATTTGCTCAAGAAAGAAACTAATAATGAACTCTCCTCTCCTGTACAAAATGCTTCCTCCTTCTACCTCTGCAAAGGAGAAAGTGAAAGCATCTGCTTGTATGACTCACTTCCTTACTGCCTGGCTAAAGCATGTGACTTACAGTACTGTAAGCCACGTGATGTGTGGGAGGGGAGGGGCTGCCTAAAGTGCCTATATTGTTGTCATTTCACCTTACTTCACATTAAGGAGGAATAACAATGCAAAGTCATAATAACAAGGCGAAGTGAGCGCTTTTCAATGGTCACTTCACATCGCATTATGATAACGCAAAGTGGCCACTTCACGTTCACTTCATCGGCTGATTTTAAATTCACGGCATCTCTATATACATCTGTGTAAGTTTTTATTCTGAAAAACAAGTACTGGCTCAGCAGTGGAATGTAACAAAGTGTGAGTTTTTACTAAAGGTCAAATGGCTTGTAGCCTCTGTATCTCAGTGGTATCAGAGTGGCACAAGTTTTACAAGTCTCTCCTTTGGAAACAGGGGGCTCAGTTTTCAAAGCTCTAAGAATGCCACAAGCCCCTGGTGTACCGTAAAATGAGGAAACTGTCACAACTGCACCTGATGTACTAAAATCAGGTGCAGTTGTATCAAACGAGTTTGGTGAACCTGTGCCAAAAAATGGGTTTGATGCCGGGTTTAACACAAGTCCTGCATCACACTTTGAAAATTAAGGGTCTCTACAGAGGGCACTTCGAATGGAACTAGAGGAAGGACATGATCTGACACCATGAGTCATGGCGGAGAACTTCAAAGACAGCCACAATTCTTGTAAGAGGAACCCTTTTGAGCTCTGAAAAAAATGGGTCTGTTAGGGACAGGGATGAAGAGAATGGGACAGATCTGATGAAGGATCATGATATTTATCTGACGCAGAACAGGGAGGTGATATTCGGAAAGAACTATTTAGTCAGATCTGACCATTTACTTCCGCAAATTAATGTAACAGGTCTATCTATCAGTGTAAGCCTAGCTTGAGTTAGAGTTAAGTCCTTGCTGTTACTGTCTGAAAACCTTTGTTTTCATATTCTTCCAAAATGCCCTCTTAACCCGTGTTGCTTTGTATTTTATCCAATGAATAAATACCAACTATTTAGCAAGATACTGTATAAATGACTGGTCATGCTATATTCAGAAAGGGCAATTTTTTAATTTTTGGGAAGACCCTGTCAAAACTTATCTGAGCCAAGTAATCCTTCCTGACACTGGAAAGTGATAAGGTAAATCATGCGAAAAGAAGACTGCACTTCACCTGAGGTTCAAGCAATTGGCCTTGGCTTGGTCCAGGAGGACTGGTGACAGGGCTCAAGTGTCCAGGGCTCTAATTTTTGAACATCTTGAGAATGCCACAAGCCCCTGGTGCGCTGATCATGTGGCGCAGGGAGCTTGCCACGTTCTCTGTGCACTAAACGGGATTTTCATCCCTGTGTGCCAAATGCTGCTGTAACCGCCTTGCAAATGGGGGTTCCTAGAAATGCCAGTCTGGGTTTACCTTAGCCCGGTTTGTCCTGTCCTTCTCCCGCTGTCTCTCGGGCTTCTCCTGACTTGGCCTCTAATTTTTCTGACTTCCCAGGTCCTGTTTGCCCTCGTGTGTGCCCCAGCTTGCAGTCAAATGAAAATCCAGCCCCTTGGGGCTGGATCTGCTGACCGCGGGCTCCTGCTGCAAAAGCACTGCCTCCAGGGCAGCGGGAGTCGCGTTGGTGCACAAAGCGCCTTTGATGTGGAGCCGCTTGTTTTGCGGTTGCCTCGGGGACTGCGCCGTGGGTCCTGGGATCCCTTCCACCTATTTGGGACCCGGTGACCATGGACAGCCTGCTGGGGGACCGCACAGATGGGAATTAAAGGAGTTCTGACCAGGGTTCATTTGAATATGCCTGTGCAGGGCCCCGGTCATCTGAATAATGCATAACAGTGTGTCTGGCTGCTTCCAGGGTAGCTATGTTCAGCTCCAGCTGAAAAGTAAAGAATTAAAATGTTTTAAATAATGGAACTGTTGTTGCTTGTTGGGAATATACTGTGCATATGGGGAAAAGTGTTTAAAGTTAAAATGAGTACTGTTTCCTTGGCAATTCCAGTATTTGGGACTCTGTGTGTCAGCTTGTCTGCTGCTGCAAGGGGAGCTTGCATAAGTGCAGTAGTGGCAGGAAAAGTAAAAGAGCCATGTTTTTCATCTGTGCAGCAACTGCAAGTACAGCCTTTAAGCTATAGAACTGTGGGGCATGTGGGGCAAATAATTACTTCTTTCTGGCTGCACCAGGACATTATTCAGGACTGTATCTAATCTGCTATAAGGGATAGTGGGTTAAGCAGCCATTGCCAGCAGTACAGCCAATTGGAATTGCAGCAGTAGAAAGCCAGGACTTGTGGGACATTCACTGCATCTCATGGGTAAGCACCCAAGTGCTTATGGGGCCTTACAGGGACATTATTTTAGGCGCAAATTTCACAACCCAATTGTGCCTCGAGTGTTCTGATTGACAGGTTGTTCAGCAACTTGGAGACATGTCACCCCATCCCAGCTACCAATCAGGAGTCGAGCTAGGAGTTCTATAAAGAGACAATGTTGCCAGTTTGGAGATTCAGAGGGAGATTTAGAGATTCAGAGATGCAGAGCTGAGAGAGAAAGAGAGAGAGCAGCAGAGCAGGCTCCAGCCTGCTGGGAGCCCCCCATGGGGGAGGGGCTCAGGCTTCAGCCATGCCATCAGGCCTGGGCCACTTAATTCAAGCCCTTTCAGTCTTCAGAGGGCATTTGTTATTTTCTTCAGTTAACAGTTAACTAGTTACAGTAATTGTGCTTTCTGCAACAGCTAGTCTGGAGGTTGCCAGTACTGTCCTCCAGAGGCTAGCCTTCCCTCCCACGCGTCAGGGAAAGATGTGGACTGAAGAATCAGATGTCCAGCAGCGATGAGAGCGCTGACCAGACCAGATGACATCATGCAGTGTTGAGAGCGCTGACCAAGTACCTCAGCAGTAAGAAAGCTGAAGAAGTCTTCAGGATGCCTTCGATTGCGGATGAGACCCGTGGAGGACCTGAGTGAGTACCCTTGTAGCCCCCGGAGCAAGGGAGAAGCTAAGCAAGTAATCTTGGGGGCTCCATGCCCCATTAAGAAATGTGTGCTGTTAAGTGTGAAGTATTGAAGTCATCAGTCTGGGCTACTAACCCCATAAGAGACTGCCTAGTTCAAGTAATGGATGCATCTTGTCTGTGGCCCAAATGGCTAAGTTGCAGGTGCAGCAAGATGCTGGGTTTAGTGAATCATATAAATATGTAGCTATGGGTTAGAGTCCTGCCATTGTGGAGCTGTCTGCCAAGACGTGCTTGCCACTTCATGAGACAGGAGGCCCTAGAGCATATTAACGTCTAAAGAACCTTAAAAGAGAATGTACCTGTGTCTGCACAGAATTTCGTCTAAGAGCACTTGGTATGAGTGTTAAATGGCTAGACGTGCTGGATAGGACTCCACTTGTGGATAATGTTCTTGGTATATAGAATGTACTGGATGTGACTGCCTGCGACTAAAGTATGGGATGCTTGATAAAAGTGTCGTTGCCAACTTACTCTGGATGGATGCCTTTTGGTATATAAAGAACTGGATGTGACCGTATTTGAATTGCATAGGATGCTTGACAGAAGCATCACTCTCATTGCATTGGATGGGACCTTCAAGTATTGTGCTGAATATTCTGGATGTAAGATCCACATAGTTTATTCTGGAATGTTCGGAAGTTTTCAAGTGCAAGGCAATCCCTGATTTGTCTGCAAGTGCAGGGCAATCCGTGCTTTGTCTGCTAAAGTGCAGGGCAATCCCTGCTGTGGTTGTAAATAGTAATTTACTGCTTTACAAAAATCTGTTTCCAAGTTGCCCCCACCCTCAAATTAATAGCAGGCCACCTCGACCAGCTGCAACTCCATCAGGCCTGCAAAATCTTGGACTGTGGTATCTGTTTAACCAGTATGGTATGAGATTGTGGGGTTTCTGCTGTATCTGGGACTGGTACCAGTGTAGGTTTTATTAATAATTATGTTTAGCATCTGCTTTATCAGCAGCTAGATAGCCAGGGCTCTGGATGCCTTAAGTCGAATGGTAAAATGTGATTTATGTCTACCTTTAATCTGTAGCCACCCAGCTGGAGGGTTCACCAGCAAACTCCAAAATGATCTCTGTACATGTGTAAATATGGTAAGATAACCTCTACTCCTCCTGTTTCCCTTTCCTAGCTCCTTTATTTCCCCCCGAAATAAATATCTTGTTGCTGTTGTTTGAAATCCTGTCTAGGCATATTATTAGAGAGAGCCTTTAATTCAAAATGTTGAAATGTGGGGAGCTGTATCTTGGGGCATGTCTGGGGAAGGTAACTGGTCATCGTGGGTGGTGTAGCAGCTCAGGGGGCTACACCCAGCACCATCTCACCCATGTAAAACACCCTGAGTGGAGGCACTGTGCAAAGGTTTTAAAAAATGTTATTAGCTAGCGAACCCAAACCCCTTAGCCTATGTCCAGGGTAGTAGGCAGGGGTGTAACAGTGGGGGGTGGCGCTGCCCAGGGGTTACACCGCAGGTTAGACCAGCTCCCCCGTTCTAATGTGTGCTGTTTGGGGGACCCTTTTTATGGGGCTTGCACCAAATATTTGGTGCAAGCTGCCTTAAAGTATAGAGACTGTCATAACTGCACCCAATGTATTACAATTGGTCGAAGCAACCCAGCGCTTGAAGCAAGCCCTGCATCGACCTTTGAAAATCAGGCCCCAGGTGTTCAGGGTGTGACAACTTTGTTGATGGGTAAATGTGGGCACAAGACACTGTATGGGGTGAAGTAGGGTGGAGATCTGTGCCAGGCTGGTGCTAGAGGGGTGCTGGCTTGGATGGAGATGCGCAGCTTGTGAAGTGGTCAGCCACCCCTTTTTCCAAAGAATCAGCTTTTCATTAGCACACACAAACCTCGCTGTTACATATCTTATCTGTGTTCTCAGTTTCTTAGTCAACAACTTAGTCGAGGCTACCAACTCATTGCACATATTTATTCAACCCTTTTTACTCAAGGTATTTATCGAATTTTAAATTAAATACCCAAAGCATTTTCTGTTAACACTGCATTAGATGGAAGTTTATTCCACAGTTCCACTGCTCTCTCAGTAAAGAATGATTACTTTTAAATACCCGATGTGATGCTGCCAATTCCAACTCTCTTAAGATGAGCACACAGCTCACATCATTGGTCCAGTGGGCCTCAGGCTATGAGTTCTCTACAGAGCCAGTATCAGCTGCAACTTTCTCATGAGAATGCAGGTAATGAGACAATTTCTCCTCCCTCTGCTTGGCTATGGAGCAGTACTATACTGTTCAGCCTGTAATGTTACACTGCACAAATTAGATGTCCTTCATAACAGGCTGTCTAGGTTTGTCTTTGAAAGCAACTTCAAGGACCAACCATTACAATATACAGTCAGTTTAGGTGGCAGAGCCCTGCCACCCTCAGGAACAATCACTGGTACACACTCCACCATAAGTGATGCAACTTTCAGCCCCCACATATCATCATACATCTCTCTTCACCCCATTCCAACCATCTATTCTCTAAGATCAACTGTGGCAGCAAGCTGGAAAATAAATTCCAAAAAGGCCTTGTTAGATGGATCTTCTCTTTCTCATGCCCAGCAGAATAAAACGTAGCTGGCCGAAAGGTTTTCTAAACAATTACAGGACAGGCCAGATGAATCTGGAAGGAGAGGCAGAAAGCTTACTCCCAGACCAAGATGCAAAAGGTTTGTTTACCGGGAACCATAAAAACCAAGATAACTGTGTTCTACAATGTTACCAGATGATAAAAAGAAATAACAAAACAATGCGATTGAGACCAACAATTGGTCGAACCAAGAACAGGGGGTTAACCCCTTTTAGTCCAAGTCTTGCATGCACTTGGCTAAGATGAGGCAACTACAGATGATCCAAGCTTGGGCTTTCCTATGCATCGGCTGATCAGCAGGTGGGCAGTGATCCTACAAAGCGCTTGTTATAAACAGGCCATAATGGGGTGTTCCTTGGATGAGCGACACACAGAGAGGAACACTGTTAACTGGACCAGGAGGAAGGTGGTGATCCTGTACAGCTTTGGGCAAGAAACTGAAGACATCTGGTCAGTGGATGGTTATCTGGGAGCTCTGCAGCAATGCCCATGGCAGGTCCCAGGCACCCAGGACACCTCCCAAGAAGAAGACTGCTGGTGATGTGACCCTCTGGAGGCCTTAGCAGAGCGACATGGGCATGCACACACTTATGGATGGCCAGCAAAATAAGAAAAGGGAATGTGTGACATTAACTGTGGTCCCTCAAGCTTGAGCCAGGGCGGATCCTAAGCTGACTCACTACTGGATACCTCATTAGCGGCTCTCTACCACTTACCGTCACAGGGCTGATGCTGGAGCACTTGTGGCGGAACTTCGGAACCGGCTGTCGTCACTGGAGGTGATTCTGCTGCAGATGGCAGATGGGCTGGGGACCTCCCTGAGTCAGCATCAGGCTCTGGTAAAACTGGTCCGGGTAGTAAAGGTGAAGCTGAATGTCCGGTACATGAAGGCGCAATTCGGTAACACAGTTCATTTGCAAGCAAACAGTTCAGATTTTCAAACAGACTGTTCAGTTTTTGCAGGATATACAGTTTACATGGGGTGCTTGGCAGGCAACAGTACAGTTCAGTTTGAGTGGTGCTTAAACAACCCTTATCGGGGGCAACTCAGGGCCACTAGACTGCTCCCCTCCTCAAAGGGTGCTGCACCTGTAAGGTTGGTTTTCTGCTTGGGCTATTTCTGCGGAACCAACTCCATTCCTTATGATCATAACCACTCCTATGGCAGGGTCTATGGGGCTCCTAGTCCTGCACCCTCCTCCTTCATTAATACCAATTGTGCCCCTGCACTTGAATAGCACCTTGTCCAGCCCTGCCCACTAACTGGCTTCTGCATAGGCCTATGCTACCTGCCGCAGTCTCTGGCCCTGCCTCTGGTATGGAATGCTGCCATGACACAACTAAAGGGTGGCTGCCCACCTCTCTCTGTCTTTCTGGGGCTCCTACCACATGGTGCCCCCTCTATGAGGTGCTCAATCCACTGTCTGTTGGTTCCACCCTGGTAATTAGAGGGCAGACCCTTTAAATGTCCCTTTTTTTCCTTTTGTTGTTGGGCATCTGGCCAACTGTCCTGATCCACTCCACCTTCTTGCTGGGTACTCAGCCCACTGAGTTCTGCTCCTCCACCCTTCCCTTGGGGCATCTGCCTTGCAGGGCCCCTCTAGCACCAGTGGTGCTCAGTATTTGCAAGTTTGGCTTATGGCCCACATTTTTACTTTCACTTCTTTTCCCCCTCCTTGGGCTTCTGCTTTTTGGAGCCCCCCCCCTCCAGCACCAGCAGCGCTTAGTATTTTCAATGTGAGCCTCCAACCCACATTTTCCCAGTACCCCCGCCTAGCACCTGCAGAGTGAGTTAAACAAACAATTGGGCACTCAGCCTACTCACCACCATGACCTGGGTCTGCTGCACTGTTGAGGAGGGTCCAGGAACCAGCCGGGGAGCTGAGCTCCCACCCAACTTTCCCTCTCTGCGGTGGCTGCTGAGCTGTGGAAGTAAGTGTCTGGGGACGTTATCCACCCCAGATCTATTTTTTTGTGGCTCCCTTTGGTCCACCGGCCTTTTTCTTCCCCCTCTTCTCTTTGGGACTCTGCTGGGGAAAGACAGGTCATGTCGGGGAGCCGCACTCCACCCGACTGACCCTGCTGCCACTGCTGCGCACACCAGATGCCAACTGGAGGAAAGTGACAATGGAGGAGCCACGGACTTAATTTAGGTAAGCCTTTGCTCATCCATGCTCCTCACTTCCTCCATGCTCTGTACATTGGCACAGACTCCCCTTGTTGACCACTCTCCAGCCCTTTTTTAGGACAGGGGATGTCCTGGTTTCTGGCCAGGAGATTGGACACCACAAGCCCGACATGAAGGGTCTTCTGCCCCCGACCCCCACCTTCCCAGCACCAGACGGCATGAAAACAGACAAAGGGACTGGGTGGGGTTGGTGGGACTGCAGGCAAGGGGTGTGGTGGAATGGGGGACCTAGCAAGGAAGAAAAAAGAAAAGAAAATGTCAACATCAGGGAGAAAGCCCCCCCCCAGTCCCTTGCAGTGCCCCTAACTTCGGGGTACTACAAAAACATTCTAAAAGTACCCCATCAGCAAACCTCTAACCTTGCCACTTTCCAAAGGCTGCTACTTAAGCTGCTCAAATATCAATGTGGATGTCATTTCACCAGAACCCCTTCTTCTCCACCACACTAATATGTAGTTTTAATATGTTTTGAGTACTCATGCTAGTATTTGTTTCAACTTTCTGTAATGTCTATGTTTACAAAATGGCAACCCTGATCAAATCCTTGTTACCTGTTGGATGAGTAACTGTTCTCCACTGTTACCATGAACTTTTTTGTAAAGAACCTGAAATTGATGACTCTTCTTTGAACTAACACTTGTGTATCCTATAGCACTGCACTATAAACTATGCACCTTTGGTACCCTGCTGTACCAAGGGAAAGAAATACGAACATACAAACATACAAATGTGCCAGCAGAAATAGACTACCTGGTCTATCTATGTCTGCCTGAGTGTGCAGCTAACACCCCTAGTTTGCAGCTGCCTCAACCTCCCTTCCCCTTTGTCATCCCACTGCTGCTCCACCCTCACTCCCAGCCTGCTCTCATAGTCTTTCCACTCCATTCCACATATCATCTTTGTTGCCCTCCTCTGCACCCCCTCCAGTAGCCTGATATCATGCTTCAGGTATGGCCTCCAAAACTGCACACAGTACTCCAAGTGTGGCCTTACCAGCAGCCTATAGAGGGGCATGATCACCTCTCTTCACCTGGACGAAAACCCCCTTGCTATGCACCCCAGCATTTTGTTCACTTTTGCAGTTGGTCTCCTGCACTGAGCAGTATTGTTCATGGTCCCTGTTACCATTACTCCTAGGTCCTTCTCCTCCTCAGTGATCCCCAGCTTAATCGCCCCCCCAGCCAGTATTCTCTCCTTGGGTTCTTTGTCCTGAAGTGCATAACCTTACACTTCTTTGCATTGAACCCCAGCTACCACCTCTCTGACCACTTCTTTAGCTTGCTCAGGTACCCCTGCAGCTGCTTCCATCCCTCCTCTCCATCCACCACTGCTCCCATTTTGGTGTAATCTGCAATCAGACTTGCCTTGCTCACCACCCCATGTGCAATGTCTGATATAGAGAGCCCAAACAATACTGATCTCAGCACAGAGCCCTGTGGCATCCCACTCCTCATTGGCTTCGGAGTTGAGAGCTCCCATCCCACCACCACCCATTGCAGCCTCCCACTCAGCCAGCTTGTAATCCAGTTCATCATTTTTGCCCCTACCCCTACAACAGTTAGCTTCCCCACTGAATTGAAGGCCTTGCTAAAGTCCAAGTAAAGAACATCCACCACATGACCCTTATCCAGCTCACCTGTCACCCAGTCATAATATTGTGTCAGGTTGGTTTGACAGGACTTCCCTGAAATGAACCCATACTGCCTCACATCCTGGAGGCCGTTGTCCTCCAGGTATGACACCAGTCTTTCCTTTAGTATCATTTCCATAAGTTTGCACACTATGGAGGTGAGACTCACCTGATGATAATTACCCAGTTCATCCCTTGGTCTGTTCTTGTGTAACGGTACTACATGTGCCATCCTCCAGTTCAGTGGCACACATCCTGACTCCAGTGAGGTGCTGTACAGATCCTCCAGTGGCTCCGCCAACACCTCTGTCATCTCCCTCAGCACCCTGGGGTTGATACCATCCAGCCCTGGTGCCTTGTCTACCCTCAGTGCCCTCTAGGACACTACCTCCCTCAATCCTTCCATCTGTCACCTCCTCTCACTCCGTCCCCGCCCTCCCAGCCTATGGTGGTAGCGGTCCCCCCTTTTCTTCCGTGAACACTGAGCAAAATTATTCATTCAGTGCTTCCACCTGTTTCTCCCCTTTTTCTGTCCACTCCCCCACCCTCTTTTATCCTCACTATTGTCTCCTTGCACCTCCTTTTCTCCCTGATGTATCTGAAAAACTCTTTCTTCACTCCCCCCTTAACTCCCTACGCAATGTCAGCTCCCTCCGAGCCTTGGTTTCTCTCTCTTTTCTGGTCTAGAAGGAAAGGTATGCCTCTTTGCAGATGACACAAAGATCTGTAACAGAGTTGATACACAAGGGGTGTAGAAAGGATGAGAAGGGATTTGGCAAGGTTGGAGGAATGGTCAGACATATGGCAACTTAGATTCAATGCAAAGAAGTGCAAAGTAATGCACCTGGGAAATAAAAATCCAGGAGAAGAGTACACAATAGCAGAGGCAGTACTAACAACAACAATAATGGAAAGGGATCTGGGTGTAGTCATATCAGATGACCTAAAGGTGAGTAAGAAATGTGAGAAGTCAGTAAGGAGAGCCAGGGGGATACTGGGATGCATAGGGAGGGGCTTCACAAGTAGAAAAAGGGAAGTGGTTATCCCTCTGTACAGACAGTTGGTGAGACCCCATCTGGGGTACTGCATGCAGTTCTGGAGGCCTCATCTATGCAAGGACATAGACAGGATGGAAGCAGTCCAGAGGAGGGCAACTAAAATGGTGCAAGGTCTACATCAGAAACCATATGAAGAGAGACTGAGAGAGCTTAATATGTATACCCTTGATGAAAGGAGGGACAGGGGGAACATGATAGAAACTTTTAAGTACCTCAAGGGAATCAACAAAGTCCAGGAGGGTAGCATCTTTTAGAAAAAGAGATGTGTTAGAACAAGGGGGCACAATTTAAAGTTAGAGGGTGGACGGCTCAGGGGTAATGTGAGGAAATTATTTTTCACAGAGAGAGTGGTGGACACATTTAACCACCTTCCTGGAGAGGTTGTGGGGTCTAAAACAGTGGGGGAATTCAAACATGCATGGGACAAACATAAGGGAATTATAGTGGGGGGTTGCAGGAAGTAGGTTGTTGGTTAACTAGAATCTGCAGCTTATCCAATAGGTAGGGAAATGGGCAGACTGGGTGGGCCAAGTGGTCCTTATCTGCCGTCAAAGTCTATGTTTCCATGGTCACCTCCCTGGACTGTCTTGCATACTCCTCCCTGTCCTCTTCTTTCCCTGTTCTCCTATACCTCTGGTGCTCCTCTCGTTTTGCCCTCGCCACCTCCACTACCTCGCTGTTCAGCCAGCATGATTTCCTTGCTCTGCTCCTCTTACTCTGTGTCTTAGTGCAGGCTTCAGTTGCCTCTGTAATCCTCCATTTAATAATATCCCATTTCTGCTCCGTGTCCATCTCCTACCTTATGCACTCAGTTTAGCCTGGTAGCCCACATCCTCCCAAAGTCCGCCCCCCCTGAAGTTTACCACCCGGGTAAATGAGGCACTGCATCTCCTGGAGCCATCTTGTCATATATTTGATGCAAAAGTCAACTAAATAGATAAATAATGATACTTGTTCTGAATCTTTTAACCATTGTTACCCACTCTTGCCCTCTAATTCTCTCATGTTATATTTTAAAATAATTGTATTTGATCTAATATTTATCTCTTTGACTATCTTCATGGCAGTAATTAGGTTACCTCCCATTTCTGTCTAATTTTCCATGTTAAGAATAGTTTGAGTTCTGCTATGAAATGGAACATTAAAATCCTGTAACCTCATTGGTCGAAAAACATATCACATGATCTTTGATTATTCTCTTGCAGTCGCACACCTCATCTGAGCTATATATTAGTTTAACAAATAAAAAGCTCATGTTATAAGTGGGATGACACACTCAAGGGTGTGCATCATAAGGGAATAATGCATTTCTTGGGTGGTTGTGGCATCCAGCTACACTTTATGCCTAACAGCCTCCCGAGGCATGCATTATTCTTATAACCACACATCATGATATTTTATCCCTTACACAATTTATCCTTGTAGTGGTAGTTCTCCATATTATTGATTTTTGTTCCTCTTTAATGTTTTTTGTTATATCAAGGTATTTTCTATAGCATTCCAGGAGAGGTCAAACCAACAGTCTGTACAATGGCATTATTAATTCCGTTTGATTGATGAGTATTACTAATTTACATATGGGCTGGTATTTCATTGCCTTTATTTGCCGCATCTCTTCATTGTGGCTTCTATTTTAACTTGTCATTAATCATGACTCCTAAGTCTTTTCCCTAGCCATGTGTATGCTAATATACTAATGTATTGATCAGTGTACAGTGCAGAGATCTGTTCATCATGTCTAATCTACAGCCCAAATTTGGTTTAGACAGGGGCCATACTGACAAGGTAAAAAAATCAAATTGGCAGAAAACCTTGTCTCAAAATTAGTAGTGGATGCTACAAAATCGAGACATTTTTAGGTGAGACACTCTATCCAGACATATCAAAGGAAACATGAGAAAGAACTACTTCATAGAATGAGTAGTGAACACCCAGAGTCAACTTCAAGAGCAGGTGGTATCAGATGACACAGTAATAACATTTAAGTTCAGGGTTAAGATATTTTGAAGTCAAAGGGACAACAGCATTCACACTGAGTGGTGGAAGGGAGGAAACTGTATGCATATTTGTATATACAGTACATATATTGCGAAGAGAAACAGCAGTGCTTATAAAGTATCACAGGCAGATAGTTACACAGAAGCAGACAGTGACGGCAGAAAATGATCATTGGTCCATCCAGTCTGTCCATAAATCCTAACAAATCTGGGACCTATCATCCATACAGGGTTCTACCCATACTATCCACCCCATGCTCCCCAGTCTACCACTACCACCCTGAGCAACTACTAAGCCCTTCACCCTTTCCAAGCCATGTTTGAAACCATTGATAGTTTTGGCACCCACCTCATCCCCTAGCAGATTGTTCCATAGCTCCCCCACCTTTTCTGTACAATAAAACTGTCTCACTTCCCTTTTGAACATCCCCCATCAGTTTCCACTCATGCCTGATTTCTTGATCGGCTACTTATGCTCAATAGTGCCACAGAGTTTAGCTGGATTCTGGAGTTTATTTGATGATAAATTACCTAGAAATACATTTTTGGGCTCCCAGAAATCCTACATCATGAGCTTTGTGAAGGTTGCCAATTTTTATGTCATGAGAAACTGCAACCTAAGAATACTGGCTTGCAGCATAAGAATTTGTACTTGGTACCAAAAAAAAAGAACAAACAAAAAAAAACTTGTTCTCCTAACTCAGCCAGTTTTGTAAGATTTGTTCACTAAATTTTCAGAATAGCCCCTTTGGACGCCACCTCATGACAGGGGAGCAAAACTTTACAAATCCCAAAAAGTGATTCCACAGTTGCTCTGTGAAATCACCTTTTGGTCAGTACTCCAAAAACTTCCTGTACCAGGTTCATGAGGAGTGGTCACAAAAATACTATGTTGAAAATGTGTGGACTTGAAGAAAAGGATTACTCACAGTAGTAATGCTGTTTCTTCTTGAAGACCAGCTGACGCCTTCAGGACAACTTTACCAAAACATAATATTTAGACACAGTCCAGCTTGTATTTCACATTAGTTCTGTATTCCACCTCCCCATTATTTATTACTGAGGTCATCTGCATAAAAACAGGAGCTTTGCTCCTGAAAAGTTTATCTATTCCTGTTGCTGTCTCCCTACCTGAGCTTATAATACACTGCTTCTGACATCACAGTTACTCCCACAGCAACAAACTATGATGTCACATCAGAGGATTATGACTTGAAGTAGGGAGTCAGCTATAGAGGCAGATGAACCCTGAGGGGATTAAGATAATATATTCTTGAAAATATCCTTAGTAATAAATACTGGGGAGGAGGAATCTTTAGAATATATATATATATATATGGAATGGAAGCTGAATTGTACCTAAGTATTATGTTTTTCAACTTTTTTTAAGGCGTCAGCAGCTCTTTAAGGGATCCATCAGAAATATTCACAAAGTGCATTCATTCTGCAGGGCAGAGTTCTGTATCACATTATTGTAGATTCTGAAGCAAAGTCACAGAGAAAATTGTTTAAAGATGTATAGCCCAGAAACAACAGAACAGGCTTGGGACTCCTATGCTACCTACACCCTTAGAGAAATCTGTTGTACCTTTTAACCCATTTATTGTAATATTTATACCCTGGAATGGTACATTTATGTATTTAGTAAGTTTTTGTTAACATGGTAAGTGCACTAGACAGTTAAATGCCTACTTTCAGGCACAGCCTGGTAGGTTACAGTAACATAAACATATAATAAAGAAGACAGCATCAAAGTGAATACAATACAGTTGGCAAAAATTGTAACAGGTGAAGTAATTATTTACCTACTAAGTGAAGTTGAGCACACGGCTAATATACTGTAGGATAAAAATAAGGCAAAACAAGCAACAGGGAACAGATATTGGAAACATACTGTATAATGCAGAAACAAGGCTTAGAACAGTAAATAAATAGCAATTAAGATGAGTAGCTCAGTATAAGACAAATAGCTGTCCTGAGGAGGGCAACTAAGGCAGCTATTTCAGCACTGCACTGTCTGGCGATGATGAAACTCAGCTGAAATGGGGTACCACAGTCATGGGGCAACACAAGAAAATGAGATATTACCCAGTTTCATATTCATTTTAGGTATGGAGAGCAGGCCATAGTTGAAGAATCTTAAGGAATAGGCACAGCTAGCAGACTGAAGGAGTGATACAAGTGATAATGAGGACTGCTTTTGAAGGATGTTGAAAATAACACCACCCAGGGTGAGATCATGAAAGGATAGGGGAGGAAGCCACCCAAGTTTGGAATTCAGCTTACAGTGGTGAGCAAGGTGAGTTGATGCTAAGGCAAAATGGCAAATATTGCTGTACAGTATATCACATCCTACTTCTGTAAGGTGGTTTTGGCTGAGGCCAAGAAGGCAACCGAACCACACTGTAAAGAAGCTTAGGGAGTAGGATGCCATGAGCAATGGCCAAGGGGGGCTTTAGGAATGATACTATTGCTGACCGTGTATGAAAGCCCCAGCCTGGAAATTACTGACTTACATATGCATATGATGTGAAGGGAGAAGTCTGGGGATGGGTCCAATGTTATCCCATGACAATTAAATGAAGATACTGATGCTAGTTAAATTCTATCACTGCAGAAGACACAGAGGGGGAATAGACAATTTTTAAGTCTTGGGGCAGAGCCAAAAAGCATTGCCTAGTTTTTTTGAGGTGTTTAGGAGGAGCTTATTAATAGAGAACCAATTCTGTACCTCCTAGATGTTGGAGGACAGCCGATGATTAACATCAGATATGATGTTTGAGATCAGGAAGACAATGAGGTCAACCCTATAGAGAATGGATGTTTTATGTAAGAGACACTGATATATATATCATTAATGTGAATGGACCATAGGGGATGTCCTGGGATAGAGCCTTGTGGCACCCTAATCAGGGTATGAGCAGGATCTGAGAATTAAGTCCAAAATCTGACTCGCTGATACCTATTATTTAGGTAGTTTCTGAAGGATACTCCCAGGTTACCATGCTTGGCACACAGTAAATGATGATCAATGACATGAAAGGCCATAGTGAGGTCAATGAATTAATTTTACATCTGTCCATAGCACTAGCAATGTTCAAGGTAAGAGATAGGGTAGGAGGACTCTGTTAGTGCTATGACCTTTGTAGAGTCCATGTTGTGCAGGAGACAGGAGGTTGTACATAGCCAATTTTTCAGTAAATTGGGAGGCAACCATTTTTTCTAGGATCTTATTTAGCACAACAGTTGGTCTACAGTCAATCATGGTCTTCGCATTTCCTTTCTTAAAGACTGGTAATATATGAGCAGCTTCCACAGATCAAGTACAACTCCAGACATTAAGGACAAGTGGATGATTCTAGTTACTGGTATGGCAAGTCACATAGCAGTGGCCCTCAGATGTTTGGGTTCAATTCCATCTGAGCTCACCAATTTGGAAGTAGAGATCAGTTGTAGGTACTTATGAACCACACAGACATCAGCAGTTCTAAGGTACAACTGAAGATGATACTGGGAGCCCATATTAGGCTCCAAAGATGAGGCCAGACTTGGGGAGGGAACAACCTTGTATATACTGAAAGGTCAGAGAAGAAACTACTAAAAGTATTGGCTACTGTGATACAGACCATACAGTTGCTACAATTTGCCTGCTTAAAACTATATCAGTTGGTGAAATATTGCCAGCCTAACCCAAGGCCTGCTTAATGTTTTTCCAGAGCTGTCAAGGATTACCGGATGTAGAGGCAAGGAACAATCTGCTGTGTAGAGTTTTGTTATGATGAATGGCCGTTTTATAATAATTTCTAAAAGTTTAATACTTTACCCAGTCAGAGACTGAATAAGAGGCCTTACAAGTTGTATCTGATCAAAGACAAAAGGGAATGGTCATGCCACTTGGTGACTGGAACCCAAACTCTCCTGCTTGTAGAAAGGGCATACTTATCATTGGGATAATCTTGTTTCCAATTATGTCCTTATTAGGGGACAAGTTGAAGTAGTATTGTATAAACACGAAAAAGGTGCACATTCACACTAACAAAATGAATCCAACAGTTACATTAATGTATCATATATATTGCCAAATAATTTGAAAGCCATAATAACAGTAAGAGTCTTTAACAGAGTCTGGGGTATTATGTCACATTTTGGAGCCTCTAGATGCAAAAGTATTTTGACCAGATGTTTTTATGTATTAAGGAATATGTATTATGTAGAGCAATAGTGCAGTTGGACTGCAAATTCTAAGTCACGTTATTAATAAGAATCGGAAACCTACTTCAATATTCTGGCAGTTTGCCTCAAATATATGGGGATACCAGACACACAAAATGCATAAATCCTCTGGTAGAGAGGGAGGGAGGGTGTCTCAATTGACCATCTATTAAGTAATGATGACTGTGGTGTTAGCACTAAAGAACAAATGAGGAAGTGAGTTTGGGAGTATAGTACACATGTCATCATTTAAGTTGACAATAAGGTGCAGAATCATACCGAGTATGTAAATTAATTGCAAAAAAATTATTTTAAAGAGCTAGTGGAGCCAAGACAGGCAGACAGGAAAATAATACAAATTTTAAGAAGAAGTCAGTTGAAACTTTTGTATTTCTAAAGTATTTTTCAATTTCCTTTTGCACGTTAGAAAGTCTGCTATGTGATACTATTGTGTTGGATGCGTGGAACAGCTCCTAACTTGGCAACTGATATTTCTGTCTCTATCCCCCCACTACATTATCAGCACTGTGATCTCACTGACAGTGACATCACAGGTGACTGACCTGGCAGTCTTCGAGTGGCTGTTTAAAGCAGCAGTGATATCACAGTCAGTGAGGTAACAATGCTGATGAAGTAGTGTGGGGAAGGGGAATAGAGATAGATATGTCAGCTTCCAGGCAAAATGCTGTCCCACACATCACACCTACTAACATTAGGGTCCCAATTCTCAAACCGTTATCCAGGAGAAGCCCGTTTTGCATGCTCAAACTGGGTTTTCACTTGGGAAAAGTGTGAAAGGTGGCACAATGCAGATGAGGGTGAGGGGATCTGAATATCGGTGCAGTCTGATTCACAGACTATTTGCACCTCGCAAGGGCCTTTTGCACTATCCTGTTGCATGGCTGAAATACCACCAACTGAGACTTTGCCTTAATCCATACAACCCTAATGGTTGTTGGAGGTACTGCAGTGGCCCTCCCCACCTGATCCTCTGCTCAGTAGTCCCTGGTGTCCAGTGGTCCCTTCCACCACCCAATGCTATGCCCAATGAGCAAATAACATTTCCCTGGTGTCCACTGGTCCTTTTCCCCACCCGATCTCAAGCCTGATGAGAATATAATTTTTTTCTGGTGTCCAGTGGTCCTTCCCCCCACCTGATCCCATGCCCAACACTAAAACATTTCACTGGTGTCCAGTGGTCTCCCCACCTGATGGCCACCCTATGACAAAGAGATCATTTCACTGGTTTCTAGTGGTCCCTTCCCCACCCAATCCTGTGCCTGAGTAAGACAATACAATTCTCCCTGGTGTCGGTGGTCTCACCTCTCTGTCTGATCTCCATCCCAATAAAGATGCAAGCCCTTCCCAGGTAGACAGTCCACCCCCCCCTTGCTAATTTGCGGACCATCACTGATGTGTGGGATCACCAGGTGCAAAGTATCGCCACCCCCCAAAACATAGCCCCAGCCCTGTTCCCGAGCATTGATTCCCCCACCCTGCCAGCCTGTTCCTTGGTGTCTAGTGGGCCCACTCCCAACCATGGCACTGAAAGCCCACTCCTGGTCTCCTTTACCTGCCTATCGGTGCCACAGCGAATCAACAGTGAGCGATACAGCCCTCCACACAACACCTTGGATGCACACCATCAGATTGATGGTGAGAATATGCTGCTTATTTATAGGGCCCTATAAATAAGAAGCCATCTCTCAGCTTCAAGTCAGACAGTGTGCAGCTGAGGTGGTGTGTGGAGGACTGTGTCACTCACTGCTGATTCACTGCAGCACTGATGGACAAGTAAGGCAGACTGGGGGGTGGGGTTGTCAGTGCCACAGGTGGGAGGGGAGCCACTAGACACCAACAAGGGATGGGCTTGGGGGGGGTGGGGGAGCAGTGCTTGGGAATGGGGCTGCATTTTGGGGAGGTGATACTTTGCACCAGGTGAGCCCACACATCAGTCATGGGCTGGCGATCACTGGGGAGGGTTGACTACCTGGGAAGACCTTGCACCATTATGGGGACAGGGATTGGGGGATGGGACCACTGGGCACCTGGGAGAATCCTATTGTCTAACTTGGGCATGGGATCAGGTGGGGAGAGGGACCATTAGACACCAGGGAAAAGATCTATTATCATTGGGTGGCCATCTGGTGGGAGAGGGACCACTGGACACCAGGGAAACATTATTTCTCATCAGGCATGGGATCGGTTGGGGGGAGGGACCACTGGACACCAGGGTAACATTATTTTCTCATCTAGCGTGACATCAGGTGGGGTTAGGTAGGGACCACTGGACACCAGGGTCTGGGAGGGGGGACGCCAAACTCCATGCAGGCTATGCAAATGGCCCATAATGGGCATGCAAATGGCCACACAGTGCCTTGCATGCCCAATGGGCTCATTTACATGGGTGCTTTTGTGCATAGCAAATTGTGTACCTGTGCTACTCGTTGTGGAGCAGTACTCCTGGCTCTGTCAGGGAGGCACTAATGAGGTTAATGCTGTCACTACTGGGGTTAATGCTGACTTGGCTTGTCCCTTTTCTCAGTCAAATAGTGCAGGTGTGCTATCCAACTGAGAATAGCAATCTTAGACACCTGGGCAAACATGAAGCACAGTGCAAACTTTTGCAGTTTGCTTTGCCCCTTTTTTTAGAATCGGGCCCAAGTAAATAGTGTTCTAATTAAACAAAGGGAAAAGAAAAAGTAGCTCTGCTATTAAAGGTGATAGCTGACTGACTATAAAAAACTAATATTAGTTTTAGGCAATACACTACATCTTTAATACACAAACCATAATTAGTTGGGAAATAAAAGTTTAGGGTATGAAGTCCAAATTCTAGGTGGCTATGTATTGGGGTATTCCTTGGGTTTGAATGATCACATGATGCGGCATTGGGAGTACACTAACTTGGGACCCTCTCTCCAACAGTTGCTGTTGTAATGTTTCTGTGTGCCTGGAAAGAAGGGGCCACAGTCAGGATCGTGCCAACACTAAGTCACTTGATTATTCAAGCCCACTGCAACAAAACGTCACAGATTCTCCAACGTTTTAGGGACATTTTCCTGGAACATTTCATTTCCTTGCTTTTTATGTTTTGTGCTTTCAACGTTACTAAATGCATTGAAAGTTTGTTGCAATAAAAATGTATATAAAAATTGCAAAAAGTTTGTTAATGTTCCAGTTGGGGTCAAAGTGACATATGTTGGGAAGTGTGTTGTTAAGGTTTCCAACCCTAACACCCCACCCCCCCAAACCAGGTAGGAGAGCTGGTGTGGGTTGTGTCCTTGCTTCCCAAGCCTACCACTCACCCCAGTCTGTCGGTAAATAAGGGCAGCTGTGTAGACTTTATAAGCATAAGGGTGAACGTCAGGCTTGAGTAGCACAAGGCACATCCAACACCTGCCCTACTGCCTGGTTTGAGGGGTGGAGTGTTAGGGTTGGAAACCATAATGCCACATTTTCCAACTTTTGCTGCTTTGACCCTAACTGGATCACTAACAAAGTTTTTTTGCAATTCATTTCCTTACTTATTGAGATAGTATAATTGTATCCTTATTTAGCTGTGGGAGTGCAGGTTCCTTCAGACCCTGCACTCCTATGCATTTTGCTGTGTCAGAGCAGGGTCCTTTGGACCCTGTGCTCCTATGCATACATTACTTGATCATATATTCTGTTATAATACACACATTTGTCTCCTCCCTGGTGTCCAGTGGACCCCCCCCCACCCAACAACTGTGCTCAGTTCCCCATTAATTTAGAGTGAATAGCTCTGGTGTCTAATGGCATTCCCCACCCTGCCATTTCTCCAGTGGCACATCAGATGGCATGTTGGTGTCAGTGGTACCCCCCCACCCTCCAATTTTTACCCCTGACTAATTTTATACGTATGGTGTGTAGTGACCCCATTTTTATTTTATTTATTTATTTTATTCTTTGGTGACTGGGTAAGACCCACTAGGCACAAGTGCCTGTTTTCAGGGGTGACGCAGGAGGGAGCACAGGGGTGGTTACGTGACTTGTTCAGAGTCACACAGTATGCAAGTGGAGTTTGTGGGAATCAACCCCAGGTCTGCTGGATATACCAAGCTTATTCACAGCTCATTACTCTAACCTCTAGGCTATACTGCCACTCAGCTTAAAAAATACTTAAAGGAGAAGACTCCTGCATAGTTCTGATTTGGATATGTCTGATGTATTTATTATACATTACATCAGTTACTGTACATATGTCACTAAGAGATCAGTCATTTCTGCTGTTGCAACACATATCTAGAGTCTGAGGCTCTGACACAAGGTAGTAAAGTGTCAAGCAAGCCTCCATTTACATGCAAATAGATCACTTGTAATACAGCCCCTCCCATTCCCTGATTTCACTGCAGCAACAGTGCAGAAGAACACATATTGGTATCAATGCTGTCTATCCTGATTGTAGTTTAAGTTTGCAATGGCTTAAGACAGTTCTGTCATGCAACTCACACAGGGAGTAGTACTTGTAGCCTTAATACTGTATGTGTAGAGCAAATAATACATCTAATGGTATTTCATGCACAGGAAACAGAATGTTTCTGTGTACTGCTCATTTCTCTCTGTGAGACAGTTGCAATAAGTTGTGGAGAGCAGTAGAAAGAATCAATCAATCAGACAATCAAGCAGCCAATCTAGCAGTCAATGAGTCAATCAGTATTGAACCAGGTGAACACCCTTGAGAAGATGAATTTACAAGGTAGGCCTGATCAGTTTCCCAGAGGATCACACAAGACTGAATTCCTCCTTTGCACAAATTATACACCCCCCTTTCAGCAGCCTGAAAGTGGAGAACTAGATCACTTACTTTATGAAGTGTATTGTTTTACATTTCAAATGCTCCTTAAATCTGAGTTTCTGACTGGAAATGCCAAGACACAGAATGCATATGACATGGGAGGAATGAGCTAAGCAAATACAGAGCACTACAAACACAGAGACTAATTAGTTTCTTTACCTACAACAGCTGAAGTGTAGCATCTGATTTGTGAGGGACATCCTACTTCAAATGCTGGCATTACAAAAGGGGAAGGGGGCTGCCACAACTTGTCTTCAGTACCTTCAAAGTGAAGTGTTGTAGCTCTCACATCACTGCTAATGATTTATAATGGGAATGGGGGCACTTTTAAACTCATGTACTTGAGGGGCCATCACAGTTCCTAAGGAGGTTAGGGGAACTTGTTAAGGGTTAGAGAGTAAGGGACTCTAGTAGGATTTGAACCAGAGTTTCCCAGTTCTTGTGCCTGTGCTTTAACCACTCGATTATCCTTCTTCCATATGATGCAGCTGATGTCCTGGTAACCTATTCCTTGTTATAGCTGAACTCTGTATTGCTTACAGCACGCATCCAATCACTGACTGCCTAGTTACAAAGAGAAAAGGGCATTTTTGCAAGATTGTGTCTCACTGTTGGTGTCAATCAAAACAGAGAATGCTAACACACACAGAACATAATACAACAGCTTTATAATACCATTTAAAACTCTTGTTGTACCCAGAGTCATTTATTGGGTAAACTGTTTTTGCTAACAGAAACATTAACACAACACATACAGGCACTTCCTTATATGAATACTGTATATACATGGCAAATCAGTGCTGCATCACACACATATGATCCTAGTTCCTATTAGACCTGCACTTTAGGATGTGCACAACATTTAAAGGGTTCCTCCATTACTCAAGTGGGACCAAACATTATGGGTTTGGTTTAGTAGTGGAACTGCATTTAGTGCAGTACCATAATCTGTTGCTCTGATGACATCTTCCTCCAGCAGCATGGTAAAATGGAGGACAAACACATTGATAACTTCTGGGCGCTGTATATTTTTATTTATAATCTAGATTTGGACAGCAATAGGACTGCTGGCAACTGGAGGAGGCACATAATAGTTAGACATAAGGAGTCGAGGAAAATATGGGTGTGAAACTATGTGAGACTTCCCCTTTAAGAAAAAATCCTGCCCCTAAGGAAGACCTGCTTGAGGGTTGAAGTGCAGGGCTGCTGTTGTAGCTTCCCAAACTTGCCAAAATCAACTTGCACTAGAGCACTTTAAAAAAAAAAGGTGTTCGTGTGCAGATTTTTTCTCAAGAATTTGTTAAGCTGGCTGCTTTATTTCTTGCACTGCCACACATCTAGTGCACACTTTTTTTGTTTGTGTTTTGCTGTATACTGCCACTCACCCTGCCATTATCATACATTTGTAATACAAATACACTAGACACGAGGGATATACATTTGGGGAGTCATACTGACTTGTAAGTATTACAAGGTGAGGGGTTACTACCTGCAATAAAACTGTATTACAAATGTATGGCAATGGTAGGGTGAGTGGTGTCACTAGACACCATACACATAAATTTAGTCAGGGTAAAACTTGGAAGGTGGGGGTACCACTGACCCCAGTGTGGCACAGGAAAAAGGGTAAGAAATCATTTTTTGGCACATGGTGTCTAGTGAGACCAGTCACCCTGCCATCGCCATATATTTTATCTTTATCAATCTATAATGCCCAATTGATTTTTTTTATTTGATATACTTTATTGAAGTTATAAAGCACAAGACAAACAAACGATACAACATTACAACCAAAACAATTAACATCCTACCGGGTCGGTGGTGGAATGTGCTGGAGTATGTGCAACTGGGATTTGGTTTGCCACTGGACCACTTGTTGGCCCGAAATTGCTTCTGAGGGACTCCAGGGATGCTGTGGAGATCAAGGGGGCCTGTGGTGAGCCAGTTTTTTCCTGGACTGTGGTCGACTCGGGCATCTGGGGCCCTGTTCTCTTTTTTCTCTCCCTTACCGGTGCTCACATGGGGGTTGGGTTCGGGGTGCTACCTGAAGGTTGACCTGAGCCTGTTATCCCTAAGCTCTCCAAGGATTCAGCTGGTGGGCTATGTCTAAGGAGAGCTGAGGTGTGGAGTTGCTGGTGATCAGGGAGGGAGAAGGACTGTTGTGGAGTATTGCAAGCCCAGTCTGAGATAATTATATCTTGAGGCTTAGAAGGCTGAAGGTTCCCTGTTTGAATCAATCTGGAGACCCTGGGAGCCTAGCTGGAATTGAGTTGGATGATTGGACTACAGCCTGGTTTGACGTTCCCCTCATTTTTTATTTGTATTATTTTTATTGTTTTGGCCAGAGTATCATTGTTATTATGGGCAGTGAGAGAGCTTAAAGTTTAGACTTTGGACAGTGAGAGTATCAAAGTCCCACATCACTTAATGATTTTACCCTGACAAATGTGAGAGGTATTGTTTGGGAACTCTAACTGTTTATTTTATCTTCTGGGGAGTTGGGAGCTCTCTAGATAGATAGAGATACATTGTTGTTTTTTTAACTATTTTTGCTGCTGTTTGGAAGCCTTTGCACCTTACTTTAGATAGCTTACTCTACTTTTGGGGGTGGGGAGCTTGTATTTGTTATAGATTGTGGTTGTTTTTTTGTAAGGTTATATATTATTCGGTTTGGGTTATTTGTTTTTAGAAAAGTGTGCTGGCCAGGGTTGACAGTTATGCATTATTCCCCCTCCAGGCTGAGGGATCTTCACCCTTTTTGTTGCCCCCCTCTACCCCTGGAGGTGTATAGATGGTGTAGGGGACTGGGAATAGCAAGGAGGGTTAGGGAGGGGACTCGGCCTGTTGGGGGAATGAAGAAGACTGGGATCGTGGGGACAAGGAGATGCCCTGGGGCAAAATGGGTCCAGGAAAGGGTTTTTCCTGTCTGGTTCACATACCCAAGGGTTCTGCTTATTGCAGACAAGAAACTCAGTCATCCCCAGCTGTTCATTGAACTCAGGCAGTGTTATGCAATGCCAGGTCTATTAAAAACAAGACCGCCATAATTGGGGATCTTGTTAATTCAACTGACCTGGCTTGCATCACCGAGACCTGGTTGGATGGAAATGCTGGCCCTGATTTGGCTTCAGCGGTTCCACCCGGGGTACTCAGTGATACACCGCCCGAGGATCAATCGTAGGGGCAGAGGTGTGGCCCTTTGTTTTAAATCAGAACTGAACCTGAGGAAAATTCCAGTGGGAGCCACCAACTCCTTTGAATGTATCGTGGGTGAGGGTGTGGAGTGAAGAATTCTTCTCATCTACCGTCCTCCAGGAGACGGGAATGTTTTCCTGCGGGAAGTCGCAGACTTCATCACTGACCTAACATTGGGACCCCATAGATGGCTGATCCTTGGGGATTTCAATGCTTGGGTCAACGATGAACTCTCGCAGTTTGGACAAGACTACCTCCAATTAATGAGTTTACTGGGCCTCACACAGGTTATTTCCTCCTCAATCCACATTGGTGGTGGTCATTCGCTGGACTTGGTGTTTCTCCTGGGGATGGAGATATCTGACTTGGTGGTGGAACCAGTCGGGTGGTCGGACCATCATACCATCAGCTTCAGTTTTGAGGCCCCCCAAGAGGCCTGCCCCTATGGAGATGGTCCAGTACCGCACTTTGAGGGGTGTGTCCCCAGATGGTCTGATGGTGGTGCTGGACCTATCGGGAATGCCAAGGGAATGCATGAATCCAGGGGATCTTGTACTCGCCTATAATAAGGTGGTGACAGAGGCCCTGGATTCCATTGCTCCTGTTCGAGTTTGTCCACTCTCCCTTTGCCCTAGGTCTCCATGGTTTGATGAGGCCTTGAGGAAGTTGAGGAGAGTTGGACAAAGGCTAGAGAGGTGATGGTGAAAGTCTGGCCTGGTGTGTGACAGGCTTAGTTTGATGGACCATTATTTGGTCTATCAATCAACAATTGCTGCTGCGTGGAATCGACCAGCTCAGCTTTTCAGGACCATGGACAGACTGTGCAATCCACTCTGTCTTTAGCCCAGAAATGCTTTTTCACAAGAGCAGTGTGAGGAGATTGCTCAATTATTCGCGGATAAGGTTGCCATGATCAGGTCTGACATCCGCCTGACCCTTTCTTTAGGGAGTAGCAGTGGTTGGCAGGAGATGTCAGACTCCCGGTTTGTATGGTGCAACTTTGGCAAGCCTACAATCAGTGGTATTGTGATGGTCATCCAGACATTATGTCCTACCAACTGTAGTTTGGATCCGGGCCCTATGTGTTTACTTGTTGGCTGCGTTGATGTCATCGGCCTGGTCCTTGCTGAGATAGTCTGGTTATCCTTGGAGAGGGGAATCTTTCCAGCTTCTCTTAAGGAGGCCATGGTTTGGCCCCTTCTTAAGAAGTCCTCCTTGGATCCTGACTGTTTAGCAAACTACAGGCCGGTCTCTAACCTTCCCTTTTTGAGTAAGGTTATTGATCAGGTGGTGGCTGAATCTCTCCAGTCCAGTTTCAGGAAGAGCCATAGTACTGAGATGGCTCTTGTTTGGGTACTAAATGACCTCATGATAGCGAGAGATCGAAAGACTTGTTCCATCATGGTCCTTCTTGATCTCTCTGCATCATTTGATACTGTGGACCATGGTGTGCTGTTGGATCACCTGCGGCTTATCTGTTGACTTTTGAGGATTGTCCTCAGATGGTTTTAATCTTACCTCACAGGTAGGACCCAGAGAGTGGTGTCAGGGGTTTGTACCTTAGCTCCATTCTCCCTACACTGTGGGATTCTGAAGGGATCCATTCTAGCACCCATGTTGTTTGCAGTGTATATGCTGCTATTGGGAGCGATTATTAGATGGTATGGCTTGACTTTTCACTGCCATGCAGATGATACTCAGCTATACATGTCTTTTGTCCCTGAACAAGATGATGCTGTCTCAGTGCTCAACAGCTGCCTGACTGAAATTCAGGCCTGGATGAATGTGAGCTGACTAAGGTTGAACCCTGAAAAAACTGAAGTGTTGGTTGTGAACCCGGGTCGTCATGAGGCGAGTATGTTGGCAGGTTCACCTTTGGGTTTATGGCTTGGAGGTGTCCAGCTAGCTACCTCAAACCAGGTGCGGAACCTGGGGCGTTATGTTGGATGACTGTCTGACCCTAAAATCACAGGTGTCAGCAGTTGTTAAAACTTCTTTTTACCATCTGAGAAATATCGCCCGGGTGAAACATCTGGTTCCTCCCGATGATCTTCCAGTGTTGGGTCACGCCTTCATTACCTCCCACCTCGACTACTGCAATGCCCTTTACCTAGGACTGCAGGGGGTTGATATCCACCACATGCAGCTGGTGCAGAATGCGGCAGCCAGGCTATTGACTGGTGCTTCAAGAGTCAGTCATATAACACCTGTGCTCCGCGGTCTGCACTAGCTGCCGATACAGTGGTGGATCACCTTTAAGGTTGTTTTGTTAACCTATAAGGCCCTACATGACCAGGGACCGAGTTACCTGAAAGATTTCCTTTATCCCTACTTTCCCCTCTGTTCTCTGATCCACCGATGAGGGATTGCTAGAGGTTCCCAGGGTACGTTTGCAAACATCGGGAGCAAGGGCATTTAGCTTTGCTGCTCCGTCCCTGTGGAATTCTCTACCTCATCGGGCACGAGAGTGCCTAACTGTCCAGGGTTTTAAAACTGCTTTGAAAACTTATCTTTTTGGCCTGGCATTTGTTGATTGACACTACTGTTTTAGTTTTTGTTATGCTGCTATTATACCGTCTTCTTTTGGAAATTATATGCTTGATTTATAATAATTTATTTTATTTTTACGTACTTTATTGTACAGGTGCCTTGGTTTTAGAAAGGTGCCTTTTTTATAAATAAAACTGACTTGACTTGACTACCTAAACACTTCCCTCCCCACCATGCCCTCCCCTGGCAGAGTGGCTCAATTACAAACTAGTCAAAGGAAAAGTATATGACTCATACAGACAGCAAAACTAAACTTTTACAAGAATTACATATTAAATCCACATGGGAGCTCAACCCAAACTTCTTACACAGTATGAAGAGTGTACAACTTACTCCATTTCCTATGGAAGGATGAAAGCCAATTATGGAACCTTGCAATCATCCATTCCACTCGAATGTTGAATAAAAGTTCCTGCAACCATTCACAGTATGATAGGAAAACTATGCTGAGCCAATGATGCCTAATTGATTTTTAACAATCAATACTGAAGTATGAATACATTTCAGCATTCGTCTTGGGTCATGATGACATACCTTTATAAGCAATGCTTGAACTAAACAAGCATTTGTCAATGTCGAATATTTGCTTGCTGGTATTAGCATTGGAAATGCAGGAGGTAGACAGATGCAAAATAGGAATGGCAGTGAATTATTGAACTTCACGCCAACCTCACTTCCATCCTGTAGAGATGGACAGGCATTGGGGTAAGTGTTTGAGTCATCGCCCATGACATTCATGCTATGTCACCTCACTCTACTCTGCAGACAGACTCTGTTGAGGTGTGTCTTGGGATGTTTGGCTTTAGAGTCACCCCATTCCATAAGTACTTACACTGAAATGGGTGCAGCATAGGAGAATGGGGTGAACTGTGGGGCTGAAGACTCCAAGGTACACCTCGATGCTTGTCACTGGGTGGGGGTGGGATGGCATGAGCAGTACAGTCGGCATTCCAAAGCAAACCTCAATGCCTGTCAGTCTGTACAGGGTGGGACATTATAGTTAGAAACCCTAACACCCCAGGTGTTTGTTAGTATTTGCCCCACACATTTTCAACATGGCCTTTTTGTGACCCCATCTCATGGAAGCATTTGAGACCTCTTCTCATGAAGAGTGGTAGCATGATTTTGTAAATGTGTCCCGAACTTTGACTTCCAACAGCAACCGTGCCATTCTGCTTCACATGTACAAAAATGCAGATCAGGCAGGATATGAAGAATGACATCTGTACCATCCATAGGGAGGTGTGAAGAGATGGCAATGTTGAAAATTTGTAGTGGGAATAGTAAAAATGCTCTCACTGCTGAGCATACATGGCAACTGTGCAACATATGCGCGTAACACAGTCATTTTATGCACTTTCATCAGCAAATTTTCAACATAGGCATTTTAGGACCTCTGCTCATGAACAGTGTCACTGTGATGTTCTTAATGTATCCCAAACACTGATTTCCCAGAGTGACTGCACTATTCTGCACCAGAAGTGTGAAAACATATTTTGGCCAGGATATAAAAAATGACAGCTGCACTGTTCATAAGGAGGTGTGTAAAAATGGCAACGTTGAAAATCTGGAGTGAAAATAATGCAAATTTTCGAAGTTACGAGCGTGCTTTGAAACTGCACAATGCATGTTTGTAACACACTCATTTTATGGACTTTCATCACAAAATTTTCAACATAGGCATTTTAGGACATCTGCTCATGAACAGTGTCACTGTGATTTTCTTAATGTGTCCTGAACACTGATTTCCCACAGTGACCATGCTATTCTGCAATGGAACTGTGAATACATATTTTGGCCAGGATTTGAAAAATGACAGCTATACTGTTCATAAGGAGGTGCAGAAGAATGACAATGTTGAAAATCTGGAGTGAAAATATTGCAAATTGGCAATGTTCTGAGCGTGTATAGCAACTGCGCAACACACGCTCATAAAACAGTCATTTTTGGAATTTTTCCCACCGAATTTGCAACATAGACTTTTTGAGAGCCCACCTCATGAACACTGGCACTGTCGCTTCATTAATCGGGCCCGTAAGGTGATTCTGCGCAGTGACCGCAAAATCATCTTTTGGGACTGATTAATGCCATGACAGTGGCTGAATTTATTAGGAGGTGGTCCAATAACCCCATGTTGAAAATTTGGTGCCAAAATTCCCCCAAATGCCAGAGATATGCATCAAAGTTGAAAAAAACCTATTTATACCATTATACAACTTACCGGCATTTCCTCAGTCAGCTTTGAAGAGTGCAGATGTGTTCCCGGTCCGCTGAAGATCGACGCATCAGGCTCCAGAGGTAAGTATGGGGTGAGGGGGGTGGGAGGTGAGGTGTGCAGAAGGTGGGTGCAGGTTGGGGGAGGGCCACTGGACTTGACAAGGAACCATTTTCTGCTTTGCAGGTTAAAACAAAAATAAAAAAACATTGTGGGACAGTTTTTCCTTTACAGGGTCATTTATACGCTGGGTGGGCTCCCAGCATGCCCACCCACTTGGATATTTATGGGGGGATGCAGCCGATGGAGGATTGGGGCACCCCATTGGCACATGGGGGGGCAAGAGCCAAAGGGGATTGGGCACCCCCTCAACACAAACCAAATGTTTTTTGGGGGGATATTATGCCAATGGGGAGTGGGCTCCCCCAACTGCAAATGACATGGGGGAATTGAAGTCGACAGGGATTGGGCCCCCCGTTGGCAAAACAGTGTTCCTGGGGGCACATGATGTTGAGGAGGATTGGGCACCCCCTCAGCATGGGGGTGTAATATTGTTTGTGAATATGGTGGTGGCTTGCTGCCACATTCACAAACAATATTACACTAGGCAACGTTCCGCCCAGCAATGACAGATCGCTCCCTCATTGCAGTGGAATGGCTGATGTTGCAATGACGAGGCAGTCCCTGATTGCTGTGTCGAAAATGTTTCAATTTGGTGGTACTTTTGGAGATCAGTGTCATCAGCAGACTGTGCCTCCATGTGTCCACCAGTACCAAGCCCCCAAACATAATGCCTCTGTTGGCTGCTACAGTGCCGCACCTCCACAACCCACTTCTCTCCTAAGTTGCCACATAATGTTTCTTGCATGTGCATGCAAGCAAACATAAAAAAGAGAGAGAAAATCCTTACAAACAATACACAGACAATTACCTGCCGGTGTAGGTGAGCTCAGCACCTAAAATCAACCTTAAACTCAGAGGCAAAACGGACCACAAAAGTAGTCAAAAAATAATGCCAAGTTTATAGATTAGTGAACAAGCATGTGAACAAAAATGTGAACAGGAAATTAGCTCACCCACAATGAAACAAATTTCAGTCAGTGTTGCAGGGCATTCCAAAAAGATTGCCACCTCTAGGAGTCATGGATGAACAAACGCAGTGACTCTGATAGCACAACACATCCGGATAAAAACTTGCATAAGAGACTTGAAATAAAGTCTAGAATGTTTACTAAATCTGTTTGTTTGATTTACAAACACTACAGACACACCATCCAAATGAGTAACCGCTGGCTTGGAAGGTCTATTCTGTATAACATCATCAAGGAGCCCACTTACATATCGACTCTGCTGGTCATCCTCAGTGTGTCCAGCAGAAAGACACATCCCAGATCAGAGACTGGATCTTCACTGTTTGGCTAGTTCAGGTGAGTGAGGGTAACTGGTGGGGGTAAGAGGGGTGTATAGTTGGAAGTTGGTGGTGGTGCAGGTGCAATTGTCAGTGAACTTTTTTTTTCAGGTTAAAGGAAAGTCACAGAGGAACCATTTTCTCCTTTGCAGGTTAACACATACATGCAAGGGTGAAAGGGGGGGGTCCTCTGACCACCAATGTGAGTATTAGTACAAGTAATTTGGGGACCAGAGAGTGGGGGTGCCACTAGACACCAGGGATATACATTTGGGGAGTCATACTGCCTTATAACTATTATAGGATGAGGGTTGCTACCCGCAATAAAACTGTATTACATATGTATGACAATGTCAGGATGAGTGGTGTCACTAGACACCATGCGTATAAATTTAGTCCGGGGTACAAAATGGAAGGTAGGGGTACCACTGACACCAATGAGGCACAGGAAAAAGGGTAAGAATTAATTTTTCCCGCATGGTGTCTAGTGAGACCACTCACCCTGCCATTATCATACATTTCATCAATTATCAATCTATAATGCCTAATTGAGTTTTTAGCAATCAGTACTGAAGTATGAACACATTTCAGCATTTGTCTTGGGTCATGATGACATGCCTTTATAAGCAATGCTTGAACTAAAAAAAGAGAAAATCCTTAATTAGAACACAGAGATTTTAAAGACTTTCAATGAAACCTTTTAAGTGAAGATTTATTATTCCACATTGGCATGGCTCATTGAAAATATCACAATGGTGCCTTTGTAAGTGCGTAACCAGTTCTTGTGTTTTATTGGAAAAACATTGGGGCTCCATGCACTGTACATGGAAACAGGCTGTACAAGAACCAGAGTGTAAGGCTCTGCAGCCAGAATCCATCACACTACTTTATGTAGCTAAATGTTAGGGACTCCGCTCAACACTAGAGACCTCCCCATCTTTCCAAACCTCGGGGATGTTCTAGGAGGCAGTATAACACAGTGGTTTAAGGCTCTGCACTGCAAATCTGGAGACATGGGTCTGAATCCCAAAGGCCCCACTTGCATACTATGTGACCCTGAGCAAGCCACTTAACTTTCTTGTTCTTCCAAGTCACACCTGTAAACAAGCTTTCTGCTTAGTGTGCCACTCCTGGATAAACAGTTACAAAAAAATTCTTGTTTTAGATTCTCCCCAAGCCATGTAATAGAAGTAATTTCCCTAATTTCTAAACTAGCAAGTGACTCAAATGATTGCTGAAATCTGTTTTGCTACGGAAGTACATATATTATTTTATGTATTTATTGGGTGTAATTGTAATTAGACTGTGCACTTTCTTAAGACAAAGTATCTGTGTTACCACTGAACATTTGTCAGAAGTGTAATTCATGTTTCTTTTCATCCAAGCCCTTGTTTTGAACTGTTTTAAAAGTACTGGAGTTCACAGTTTCCATGCTGCAATAACTGTCCTTTTTTGTTTCATAAATGACTGTAAGCCTTTATTGCAATTTACATCGGTGCTGTGGTATTTTCTGCTGGTTAAATATAGATGAATGGATACACAGATGCTGTTGTCAGATAAGGACCACCAGGCCCATCCCAGTCTGCTCATTCAATCTGCCTAATGAAGCATCCAGTGACCCAATCTGGTCATTGGCTAGCTTTTTCGTCCTATCTCTATTATTCCTTTGTTTCTGCCTCATGCATGTTTGAAGCCCACCACTGTATGGGCTGCCACCACCTCTTGGGGCAGGGCTATTCCATGCATCCACCACCCCTTCTGTAAAAAATAACTTCCTGACATTTCCCCTTATGCTGCCACCCCTCAGTCTCATGTCGTGTCCTCTTGTCCTGGCACTACTATTAATCTGGAATATGTTGTCCCCTTCTGTCCACCTTGTCAATGCCCTTGAGGTACTTGAATATTTCTATCATACTACCTCACTCTCTCCTTTGTTCCAGCGTGTACAAATTGAGGTCCCTTACTCACTCCTTGTAAGGCTTGTGATGTAATCCCTTCATCATTTTGGTCGCCCTCCTCTGCACCATCTCTATTTTGTCAATGTCCTTTCGAAGGTGTGGTCTCCAGAACTGTACACCGTATTCAAGGTGAGCTCTTACCAGGGTCTTGTACAGTGGAACTATTATCTCCCTCCTTTGTCTTGCATTTCCCCTTCCAGTACACCCCAACATCCCACTAGCCTTTCCCACTGCCTTTGCCATCTGCCTAGTGGAGTTCAAGTGATCTGTGATTGTGATCCCCTAGTCCCTCTCCTCCTTAGTTACTGTCAGCAGCCCCCCCCCCAGCCTGTAGCTCACCCCAGAGTTCCTGCTCCCCATGTGCATGATTTTACACTTCATTGCATTAAACCTTAACTGCCATGCCCCTGACCATCTCTCCAGCAGTTCCAGGTTTTCTCATCCTTTCCACACCCTCTGGAGTATCCCCCCATTGCAGATTTTAGTGTCATCTGCAAACAGGCAAGCCTTTCCCTCCAGCCCATCTGCAATATCACTGAAGAAGACATTGAAGAGGACTGTCCCCAGAACAGACCCTGAGGTACCCCATTGGTCACCTCCCTTTCGTCTGATTGGGTTCCATTCACCATTACCCTCTGTTTTCTGTACCTTAAACAGTTTCTAATCCAGCTCACCACCTTGCATTCCAACTCCAGGCTGCCTAGCTTGTTGACTAGTCTCCTGTGTTAGACCGTATCAAAAGCTTTGCTGAAATTGAGGTAGGCAATATCTACCCCCCCAGTCTACTGCCTTTGCCATCCAGTTAAAGAAATCTATCAGATTAGTTTGACAGGATTGTCCTGCAAAGAACCCATGTTGCCTGGGATCCACCAGTCTGTTGGCTTCCAGATGTTCCATTATTCTTTCCTTAAGGATTGCCTCCATTATCTGTCCAACTACAAATATGTTGCATTCTGTCTCGGAATGCTCAAAACACACGCAGTGGTACATTGCTGGCCCTGACTGATGCAGACTTGGCTCAAAAGCTGGAACTGGTGTTATGTTATTCAGGGGCACAAAATGGATTACATGATTTTATCACAGTCCTGTATCTCACCAGGCACTATGTTAAATGGAGATACAGCACAGGTTGCAGTGTGATAATCATATACGGTATGCTTAAATGTTGGGTGTGTAATACAGCAGAAAACATTCATAATCCAGTAATACAGGAGTGTGAAATCACAACAGTTTATTAGGGAATGTTCAGATTATAACTCTCATGTGTTGCATTTTTAGGTCTTAAATATTTCAGTATATTTATTTATGTCTTTATACCAAAAAAACTCAGAAGAGATGCATATGAATTTATACATTTTTCATATTAATATTAGAAGACAGTCATTCAGACCAGTCTAAATAATACCTGTATTTTATAGTGCCAAGACCAACCCCGGACAGAACATTTAAAATTAGTGGTCTGTTTTTGGCTTGATCCCAATTAGAGCAGCCTTAAAAATAATGAATCCAGTCTGGGTTTGTAAAATCACGCATTCCCCCTGTCATTCAGTGCTGAGACCTCACCTTTTTAATTAAAAAGAAATAATGTCCATCTAGAGCTGTGACTTGCTTGGCACAGGTGTCGTACCATATTGGCATAAGGTGAACCAATCTTACAAGTTGAACTGGTCTTGCATGACACAGGCACTGGAAGTTTTTTAAAAGGACCTTTGGGGATTGGACCTGCTCTAAGTAGTCTTACCAAATTCAGCCCCCCCAAACTGAAATGGGTTTGGAGCAGATATGTAACACCACATAACCCCCTATCCCTAGGTGCTGAGATCCACTCTGAACAGGTAATTTAAAATATTTTGTTTTGTTTTGTAAAGCCTTTCTGGGCTCAGAACTCATGACAGTGGTCTTGTAGAATTGAGCCCCCCAGCACTGGGATCACCTCCAAGCAGGTAATTCGAAATAAATATAAGGCCCTGCAGGGCTGCTACTTCAGGGTAGGCATTGGATTTTTTTAAAGCCCTCCTCACAACATGCACCAGATCCTATCTCCCTTCCCAGATTCAGCCCCTCCTCCTCCTCACACTGAGACCTCCTTGAAGTGGACTTACCATCCCCAGCCACTGACACTGCCACCAATTATCCATGAAGTTTGTCCTGGACTTGGACTTGCTCAGAATGAGCTCACAAATGATGTCATTCTCCAAAACACTCGGTGCTGGGACCTGCTCAGAGTGGGCATTTTAATGACTTTAACCTGCTGCCAGATCAAAAAAAAAAAGAAACAATGAAACTCATCTTGGGCTTTGAACCGCTCTGAACAGGAAATAACAAATAAATATGTCATTTCTGCTGGATCATCAGAACTCCATTCAGCTATGAGTGGGCTAAGTTAACAGAATGGAAACCATTTCTGGGATTCCATTTCGGGCAGCACCGCCACATCCTCTGAGACCTGCTCTGATCAGCCAACTTAAATGCGAAGGAAGCCCATCCACAGTTTGCACCAGGTTGGAGTGAGCTTGTAGAATCTCACAGTTCCCCATCCCCCAGAATGTGACCCTGCTGCAAGAGGCTTACTATGCTGCTCTCCCACAGTGGACCTGTTCCCATGCTCTGGCTCTCCTTTGGTTCTCCTGTGCACATGCTTGCCGAAGGTCATTTCTGTATACCAGCACCACTCCTCGTATTCTCCCCAGCAGACTGGGAACACTCCTTTGGGCAACCCCAGATTACTCAGCAGTCTCATGGGTTACCATTTTCTTACATTAAATGTGCACATATTCCCCAGTAAGTCCAATAAGCATCTTTTCCTAACCCTCCTAGGTAAAACAAAAAGTTATTTCTCAAGGTCTCAGAAGTTGTGGTAGGGTGAAATGGGCATGCACAAAATGTGTCCTTTCAATGAACAAGAAAGTGTGGGGGACATAGTTATTAATGTGTGTAAACTGAAAAGATATTTAGTGCTGCAATAGGTTTTCTAGTTGTTTTCCATCTGTAATGTATGACTAGATTATAAATATACTGATTCCTTGAATGTTATAAGAGATTACTTCTATGATATGCAAGGAGTTGACTCCCTAGAGATGATTGCTTATTAAATATTTGCAATCTGTTTTATAGAAAATAAAATAAACTGTAAAACAGGTCTTAGCAACTCTTCAAGCAATGACACTATGCATGGATTTTACTCCTTATACATTTTTAAAGAATGTTCTGTGTTCCCTAGCGACGTGTTAAAAGAATTCCGCAAAAAGCTTTATTGGATTAAAACCATGTGTTCTATACAGCAAGCTGCATTTGAGAAAACCCTAGGAGCATTATGATGTTGCACTTTCACTGACCAACCTTATATGCCTTAAATAAGTGCCCTCTGTTCCAACGGTCACCAGGTTAAGCTCACAGTGGATCCTGTTAGGATTTCTGTCTTAATACTTAAACATTGTTAATACTTCATACCTTAAATGTAGATTGTATGAGTGAAATCTAAACTTAACAGAAGGAACCAACTATATGTTTTTCACTTTGAAGATGATGTATAAGAAACTTTAAGACTTTCATATTTATCAAGCATTTGTCAATGCCGAACTTTTGCTTGCAGGTATTTGCAGTGGTGTTTGGCACTTATGCATGCCCCCCCCCAGTTGTATCCATGTCCCTTCAGCATCCATGTCCCAACAGAGTACCTCTCTGCAACTCCTTTTACAGCTAGGTGGGACTGAAAGGTCAAGTGAGTCGCTCAAGGAACACACACACACACACACACACACACACACACACACACACACACACACAGTGAGGCAGTGGCTATGGTGGGATTCAAACTTGTAGCATCTCACTTGACAGTTCAGTGCACCACAGTGCCTGCCCATGGTTGAAAGAGGTCCCTAGGTAGTTGAGAAGAATGGCTGGTTTTCAGTAATAAGAAACAGGGTTGTGCTGCATTGGGAGACTAAGGGAGTCTGGAGATAGTGAAGGTGGGGTGGAGGACCTTGTAAAAATGGGGTTGGGGGTCAGTTGTGTTGTTGCTGCTGCAGCTGTTTGATAAGTATACATTTCTTCTTGTCTTTGCACCATTTGTTCTGGAACCAAACTCTGATGACCTGTGGGCTGAGGCTGGTCATCACCAACTGTTCCTTCATAAGTGCATCAGCCAGGGGTTAGCAGTGTAACAATCTGCAAGGTGTCTGCAAGGTGTGGAGCTGCTTCTCATTCAGCATCATCCTTACGCAGATTGTTGTCTCCCACTGTTTGTGATGCGGGGTCTGAGGGAAGATTGTCAGGCTGAAACTGGCTCAACTGGAAAAAACAACAACATGGCTTTTAGCCCCCCCACCCATTTCTCTTGCTGCACGTACCATAATCTGTATTTTCCAAACATGTCCTTAACTCTCAGAATGTATCCCACAACACAATGAGAGAGAGAGAGAGTAGAGAACCACAATATAGCGCCCCCCCCCCCCAATACAATGTCTGACTGTGGTTCTACATGGTGGAGCCCATACTGTATGAGACCAACCCCATAACATGAGTACTGAGGAAGGATGTTAACTGAATCCTTGGTTTGAATCCCACTCTGCATGTACTGGCTTGAACAACTAAACCTCCTGCATTTTTGGTCACAAACAGAGCACAATTACTGTATCGGTCCTCTTCAACTAAATATTCAATGCTCCTGTGCAACTGGTTTCATACTTGTGTATGTAGATAAACTTTGGTTGTTCACCTCTCTATCCATGGGGTATACCACCATATAGGGGTACGAAGGCAAGGAATCCTAAGGGAGGGTTCCACCCCTTGAGGTGCCACAGGAGTGATTCCCTTGGCTAAAGGTAACTTAGGAAGAAGCCCATGGGAGAGAGAGGTGTGCTACTGGAGGAGGAAGGGTGGATGGAGGGGCAAGAAAAAATGCTTTTGTGTGGAATGAGGAAAGCATCCCTTAAATGGGCCAAAAGGGGTGTGTGGCCAGTTGCACCACCCCCTTGAACTACAAGCTATAGTTTTCCAATTCAGTGTGCCTGTGCAACTGGTTTTGTGCATGTATAACGTAGATAAACTTTGGCTGTTCATCTCTGTATCTGTGGGATATACCACCCTGTAGGGGTATGAAGGCAAGGAACCCTAGTGGAGGGTTCCACCCCTTGAGGTGCCACAGGAGTGATTCCTTTGGCTAAAGGTACCTTAGGAAGAAGCCCAAAAAGAGTGTTAAACAAAGCATACAAGGTAGTGGACACATATCGGAGAAGAGGACCTCTAAATAAGTTGGTTGGTACTGTAGTATGGGTTCATTTACTAGAATGGGTCAATGAAGACCTGTACATAGGCCAGTTGATAATGGAGTTCAGCTGGTTGCATAGGTCAGTTAGTCTTATTGTTTGCGTAAAGTAGGCAGGAAATGACAGGTGAATAGTGACTCACTCAGAGGTCTGACTGAGAGAACAGCCAAAGAGGGAGATGGGATGATTATGGGACATCCACCTGTCTCCATCCAACAGCAGAAACCTACCTAGGTGCAAAACCTACCTAAGTGACATCAGGACTACAAGGATGCCTATCTAGCATTATGACCATTGTCACGGAGGAGAGACCCACCCCTTCGTTGCTGAAGTCTTAAATGCTACATCGAGAGATGAAATCAGTACGGTTGATGACTGAAGGTCCACCCAGAGCGAGGACCTTCCCAACAATGGGCCAGGTGTCAGGTGAGAAGGACCATACCCCAAGCTTCACATGCTCAAGATGAGGACTTTGGGGTGCAGAGAGAGGCAGTTGGCCACAGGGCTAGACCTGAGTCGTTGAGTAATGGATATGGTCAGCATGTCTCCAAAATGTGGAAAGTGAGTTGTAATGAGCATGAGATCTACACATGGTAAGGAGCATGAGATCCATATGTGGGTCATAATGGATGATAGCAGACATGGGCAGACCTGTATGTAGGTCAGACTGAGCACTGAGGACCCTCTTGTGGGTCTTGACTGGATGAGACCTGTATGTAGGTCAGGCTGAGCAATATGGACCATCTTGTGGGTCTAGGTAAGGCAAACAGCAGTTGTCAACTGCAGGAATGTATGCCAACCAAATCCATTAGAAAACCAAATTGGGAGTGAATTGGATAGTATATTATGAGTAAGAGAATGGCAAGGTCGGATAAAGCCCAGGGCTGATGGTTGGAGAGGAGGAGGAGGCTGTGAAGCCAGTTAGGTAGTAGGAGGCTGCAAAATCAGTACGGTAGAAGGTACAGTTCGAAGCAAGTAAACATGATATGCTCTCAGACTTGGAAGGGGATGCCAGTATTGAAAGGGGAGAGGTCCTGGAATGAACGGACTTGCAAGCTGACTGCGTTAGTGCCATGACAGCTGGTATATGAGCAAAACTAGTAGTGCAAGGGACAGGAAGACCTGAAGGACTGCAAGGAACATGAAGGCTGGGATGACTCTCATAGGTGGCACCACACCAGGGCACACGAGGGAACGTGCCTCAGTCAAAAAATACTATGCCCCAGTTCATGCCCCAATGCTTGGAGACCCTGCTGCAGTGCTGCATGTTGCAACTTAACACTTGCCTGCTTGCTGCCAGCTGCACCCAGGTCCCACATTTTTCATGCCCCAACTCCAACTCTGAGTGCCCTGACACCTACCTCCACCCATGCACTGACCGCAGACTCCTGTTCCATGGACTGTGTGGCACTTAAATTCTGCACTACAGACCCTGGCCCTGTTTCTGTTAGTTTGGTGATGGAGTTGGACTTCTGCAGCTGTGACACAGATATGCACTGTGTCTAATGTCAGCAAACCAATGCAGCCAATCAGCCATGTTGCTGCCCAAGATAGCTCCAACTGCATTTTGCCATCTCACTCCTAACAGCCAAGCATTCTGGTGGTCAGACCCCTCTGGTCCATGCTGGGACTCAAGGAAGAGAATGCACAGCCCTCTATCTCCTGGCCCTGCCACTACAGGAAAGCAGTCCATTGGGGACCAGTTTGGGAGGTGGTTACCTGCTGGAAAGGAACAGGATGGCACTGCCTCTTCTGGCTTAGGAGGGTAGCCCTACTTCTCCTGGCTCAGGGGGGTGGCTCTGCTTCTCCTGGCTGGGGGGAGGGGTTAGCCCTGTTCCTCCTGGCTTGGGGGGTTGCCATGCTTCTCCCAGCTTGGGTGGCCCTGCTTCTCCTGCTAGAAAAAGCAAGCCCCCCCCCCCCCAACCCAGGAGAAGCAGGGTCATCCCCCTCAAACAATAAAATAAGAATGGCTTTTTACTTTCAGAAACATAACATTTGTCACTTGTTCAAGTACCCCAAGAGGAAGGCTTGCATGAATATGCACACAAGCTTTCCCTTCCGGTTTCAGTAGGTGCCCTGGCTGCCAACTGTAGTGCCCGCTCAGTGCCCTGGTAACCAACAGAAGCTGGAGCCACCACTGATGACTGTGTAAATCAGGTGCAGAATAGCAGGGAAAGGATGGTAGAAGGCTGGGCACAGCCAGCTGCACTAAGGTAGAGAATTGCCTGGAACTGCTAGTTGTGGAATGCTATAAAGGCTATGTGGAGCAGCTACAGAAGGCTGGGGCAAGCCAGTGACTAATAAAATATACATGAAGTTGAAAGCTGCTCCCTCTGCCTGGAACCATGTTGCCCATTGCAACAACACAGTCCCCCGCCATGGGCAAAATGGAGAAGCCACAGAGAGGCACCATGAAGTCAAATAGCTAATTAAACCAATAGAATAAAGTAACTTAAGTACCAGAAGTTGAATTAAACTAGCAGATGAAATTAAATTGATCAGTATCTGAAGCTGTAAGTGGGTTGGCATATGTCTGATCATATTAAGAACCTCAAAAGGGTTGTACACAAGGGGAGAGCAACATGGAAGGGCAGGAGAATAGGCTAACATTCTGTTGCATAGCTAGTAGCACTGAATAGCCAAGCTAATTGAAATAGGTTTGTCTGCACAAATAATAAGGAAGTGCAATTGCAGGCTGAGTAAATGCAGCTGACAGGTAGAATAAATGTTAAACATAGTGAAGACTGTAGTGAGAAATCCCCAAGGAAAAGAAGGAAGGAGCGAAAGCAACACAAATTACCTGCCGTTGCAGCAGAAACGTAGCAAGTGCCTGCTGCCACACCCTGCAGCTAGCTGAGAGCAAGAGTGTAGACCAGGTGGAGGCAATTAAGTGGAAACAGCAACAGAGGGTTTGAATGGGAGCTGAAACATGCAACAAATGCAGGAAGCTGAGGATGCCAGGCAAGCAATGCAGGGATATGAGGGTGCCAGGTAGCTGAGGAGGACAGGGAATTAGAGCACAGTGAAGGAGCAACACAGCACAAATAAAGGGCAACTAGAAAGCCCAAAAGAGAAAAAAAAAGAAAACACAAAACCAAAGCATAAACACAGTACAACAGAAAAACAGTGCACAGCAGTCGAAAGCAAAACAAATACTAACCAAAGTAGGAGAAACACAGGAACACATCTAGCAGAAACCTAGCAGAGTCGAGAGCACAAACAAACCAGATTGGGGAGGGAGCAAGATTGCAGCAGAGTCCTAAAAGTGAGAAGGCAGACAAATAGAGCCTCCAGTCAGCAAGGAAAAATGCTTGTGTGTGCAGTGAGGAAAGCATCCTTTAAATAGGCCAAAAGGGGGTGTGTAGCCAGTTGCACTGCCCCCTTGAACTACAGGGTATAGCCTTCCAATTGATGTCAACATTCATACTCAAAAGAAAATACAGTTATGGTCCTGCCCAGGGTCAAAGGAGGTCCCCAGGCAGTTGAGAACAATGACTAGTTCTCAGTAATAAGAAAGGGGGGGGGGTCCCCCGCCATGGGAGAGTAAGGGAGTATGGACATAGTGAAGGTGGGATGGGGTGATGGAGCTCGTAAAAATGTGGGTGGGGGGTCAGTTGTGCTTACAGTCTTGTGGTTGTACTGTTGCTGCTGCAGCTGCTTTACAAGTGCAGGGCATCAGCCGGGGGTCAGCAGTGTAACAAGTCTGCAAGGTGTGGAGCTGCTTTTCATTCAGCACCCTTCGTACCCGAGTCATCTTCTTTGGTTGTTTGTGGATGAGGAGTCTGAGGGAAGACTGTCAGGCCATTACTGGCTCAACTAGAAAAAAACAATAACTGTTTTCAGCATCTCTCTCTTGCTGTGAGCACAATAAGAGAGATTTGCTTAATGGAGCTTTCCTGGTAAAACAAACATGTACATCTGTATCTATATCTGTATACCTGTATCTATAGCTACATCTACATCTATATGTATGTATCTATGTATCTATATCTCTATCTGTATCTATATCTATACCTATATCTATATCTATATCTATATATATATATATCTATATATCTATATATATAGCCCTATATACTTATCTATATCCCTATATAATATATATATATATAGCAATAGCTATATCTCATTGGTGGGGAATAATTTGTGAAATCAGACCGATAATTAAAATCAATCTAACAACCACAGTTCTCTCTTGAATAGCTGTATCTACCAGGTTACATGGCTTTAAAATGAATAGAGCTTCAGGTATATTATAACTATTTCCATTGAGGACAGAGCAACTGCAGCGAGTGAAGCCAAAGCCAAGCCAACAAAATAACAACAGTCAGGCACACCAGGCGGGGGGCAGTGGAAATGCTGCAGTACATGGAATGGAAAGCTTAGATTGAAACACAATAATGTTTAGACATATTTAGGTTATAATTGACTCGTAATATATGGATCGTTAACATAATACCCCCAAAAAGCATATAAAAATCCTTGTAATATATTAGTTAGTCCCTTAATAGTATACTTCCAGTCCTCTTAATACTATACTTCCGGCCCAGTAATACTCTACTTCTGGTCCTCGTAATAGTATAGTTGGGATTACTGACGTGACTACTGTGTGAACCATGTGTGGATTTTTTTTCTTCTTTTTTTGTGAGAGAAAGATGCGGAATGGGACTGGGAGCTGGGGGGGTGCAAGTGAGGAGCGAGGAACAGCACTTGCAGTCGGACTAACTCTATAGACCACGGCGCCCTACAGCAGGCACAAGTAAGAACTCAAAAATTCCTTGCATCCATATATTACAAAAAATAACAAATAGTTTCTGGTGTTTCAAGGCAGAAATTCCATCGAGAGGTTCTGGGGACACAAGAAACCTCTCGAGCTTCATTCTCGTTGTTTCTTGTGTCCCCAGAACCTCTCGATGGAATTACTGCCTTGTAATACACCAGAACCTACCTATTATTATATTTATTATGTGCATCTGCCTTTCCCTTTTCAAATTAGCAGTAGCACAGTACCATGAAAACAGAACCACTGCTAACAAGCCCTCATCTGCTCTAGCTGCTTTGCTTGGCATTATAACTATCTGTTTATGACACCATAACTCTTTTGTAGCAACACTTTACCAGCTATGGGACTGATTTTAATGGTAAATAAGAAGCCACAGCTATCAAATGTTAGCAGTGCTCTTATTTTCATTTTAAAGCACATATTTTATAAAAAAAAGGTTGGTTATGTTTTGTATTTATTTGACATAAAGTGACTAATGTAATGACTAAGGTGATGATGTAATATATTAGACATTTAATGGGTGTTGACATATAGCAGATTCATTCACTCTCTCTCTCTCTCTCTGTCTCTCTCTCTCATTTATTTATGTATTTATTGAAATGTTTCACCAGAGGGGCACACTGAACCACAAGTTGCTCATCTCACGGTGCAACCTGGGGGATGGGTTACATAGGGTTGTGAAGGATGATCAGTTACAATGGTATATGGGTAGTACAAATAATACAGCATTGTAAGATAGTGCAACAGTTGGAACACAAGGTATTGTACAATAAACAGTAGTGGAACACTGGGTAAATTACATGTCCAAAATCATACAAAAGAACATATGAATGTACAAAACAGTAATAATACGATAGAACTATTTATAGTGCATGAGTGTATCAGGAGCAGACTTGAGGTAGTACGCAAGTGCTGTTGGAGTAAAAAGGATGAGGTTAGGCTGTGCACACTGGTGACCCAGAAGGGCAGGAGGAGAAGAGAGGGGGGAGAGGCAAGAACTGAATATGAGGAGAAGAGGTAGCCATTTCCTGATTTCCCCCTTCAGGATGTTGAGAACCCTACTGGGGGGGGTCATGGTAGAAAGGCAGAAACTAGGGATTGTTATTAAGTTGGGTTAAAGCAGGAACGGCTGATGGAAAGGTAACTGTATAGGGCAGAGGTAAGAGAGTAGTTGGAGGAGGAGTGACATATTTCAGGGGGGAGGGAATTCCAGATTTTAGGGAAATGATAGGCAAAACCAGTCTGACGATGAGGATGGAACGGCGAGGGATCATCAAATTGCGGGCATCATTTGATCTGAGAGAGTGGGTGGGGGGAGGTGGAGTGTAGAGCGAGGATGAGTGATAGGAGGGGAGCCCCCCCGAACCAGAATTTGGAGATTAGTTTGGCACAGTGAGAGATGCATTTGTGAGATAGTGGAAGGAAGGTTAGAGAGCAATAGAGTTCACAGTGGTGGGAGCGGGGGGGGGGGTGTCGATAGCAAAGTGGAAGAAGGAGTTAAACAGAGTGTCCAACTTGGTCAGGGAAGATTTGCGAGCAGCACCATAGCCTATGTCACAGTAGTCAACGATGGGGAGTATCATCTTCTGGACAATTTCTCACCTCGCAGTCAGTGGGATGCAACTGTGATTCCTGTACAGAGCACCAAGCTTGGGACACAGTTTCCTCAGGATAGCATTGATGTGCACAGAGAAGTTGAGGTGCTGGTCCAGCCAAACTCCCAGATACCAAAATGAGGAGGTGCTCCAAAATGGTCCCATTAAGAGTGTGGAAGGTGGGTAGGGCCTGGAGCCTAGACAGTCTCTGCCTGGTGCCAAAGGCCATTGAGACTGTCTTCTTAGTGTTTAGAAAAAGCTGGTGAGAAGTAAACCAGAGCTGAACATGGTTGAAGTCATGCTGTAAACTGGTTTGCACAACAGCAGATTTTTGGCCGGAACTGTACAAAACAGTATCGTCAGTGTACATGTGGATAGAAGAGGATGAGCAGGCTGTGGGAAGATCATTAAGGAAAATGGAGAAGAGAAGGGAACCAAGCACTGAGCCCTGAGGGACACCAGTGTTGATGGGGAGTGGAAGGGAGATGGAATCAAGGATTCTCACCTTCTGGGCCCTGCCAATGAGGTAGGATTTAAACTAGTTGGTGGCTGATGGAGCAAGGCCAGCTGAGAAGAGTGAATCAAGAAGCAGGGAATGTGAAACAGTGTTGAAAGCTTTGGCTAGGTCGACAGTGATGGCCGAGGTGATCAGGCCAGTGTCCATCCCTGAAAGTATGGAGTCAGTAAGCCTGAGGAGGGAGGTGGTTGTTGAGTGGTTCTTCCAAAAATCAGATTGAAAGGGGGTGAAGAAGTAGGAATCAGAAAGGAAGGGTAATAGTTGAGAGATAACTAAATGTTCTTGAAGTTTGGCAATGGTAGGAAGGAGGGAAATGGGGCGATAGTTGCAAGGAGTGGATGTGTCACCACCCTTGGGGAGAGGAAGGACTACAGCATGTTACCAGGATGAGGGTACTTGGGCAGAAATAAAGGAGCGGTTGAGGATTAGGGAGATAGGATAAGCAATTGCAGGAGCAGAAAGGTAGAGAAGTTTAGGATTGAGCTCATCTGGTGAGGAGCCTTTAGAGGGGTCGAGAGATAGGACAGCATTAAGAGCTTCATCAGGGGAGATAGTAGAAAAGGAAAATGGGTGAGGGGTAGACACTGGCTGAGGTGAAGGGCTGAAGTTAGTAGATGACAATGGGGAGAGGGAATTTAGAAGAGACATGGCGCACGAGGTAACAGGCATTAAATGCATTAGCCATGGAGCCAGGGTCGGAAACTAGGGAGTTATTTATTTTGAGACCTGGAGAGTGAGGGTGAGATATGGGGAAAGAATAGGGCATGAACTACCCTCCAGAATTTAGATGGAGAGCTGGTGATAGGACTCGGGAATGAGGAGTTGAAATAATCAAACTTAGCCAGTCTAGTAGCTTTAGTACATGAATTGTGTAGCATTCTATACTTGGCGCAGTCATTTGGATGTTTAGTAGATTTGTGTTTTCTCTCTCACACCATACAGTTTACAGGCACCAGATTTTATCAGATGGATATCCATTCTGGCATTATAAGAGACCAAAATGTTTGCAAGTCAACCAATTTCTGTAAAATGTACTCCTTGAAGAATAACATGGCTTTGGAGTAAAGTCTGATGTTTTCAAAGTAGCTTTAAAACTAAATTTAATGCCAACTGTAATGAAAACATTGTTATTGTCAGGTCTGATGGATATTTTTTACAAAGTATGTGATGCCTAGCAAAATCAAAATCAATCAACTTATTATTTTAGCAAAAGGATTAATTATAAAAAGATTGCAGGTTCCAGAGTGCATTAAAGGACATGTAATTGTTGATGCTAATTGTATGATCTGGTAATTAGGGAACAATTAAATGAGATTCACTTTTGTATCTTCCTTGTTTCAACTTGCACTGTTTAGAAAAGATGTCACCACGTCTAACACAGTAATTAAATCATGACTTCCTTGGACATCTCTAACGATACTGATTAGCGAACAGAAATCTGTCTGCAGAGGAATGGTCCTGAGAAGTCAAGATATGCACACACTAGACATATAAGTTCATAATCAAGAATAATGCTTTGACATGAATTAATGGAATTTGGGATATTTTATCAAGCGTTCTAGTATACTATCACAGTTTGCTTAATTGCCAGCTGTTTATCTGCAGCAACATATGTAACTGTACTGAACTATTGAATCCCCATATACTCTAATAGTCTGTGCAGACTATTTTACAGGTGTTATAAATAAAGATTTTTGTCTACTGAATGATTTGCCTTGTTCCATTTTATTTGGCTGTACAGGTGCCAATGCTTTGCATTTGGTTTGAATTTATCTTTCATTTTGTCCATGGGAGGTGGGGTGGGATTGAGAATCACAGCGCGACTGCTGAAGTCAAAGTATTTATTTCTATTGATTTATAAGGTGAATCAGAACTTTGGAAGAGTTTAAAAATTGTGCTTACTTTAGTATTTAAAGGCATAAATGCAACAAAAGCTATTAGGAAATTATTTTGTTACAGGTCATTATGAACTCTCTCTTATTATCAGATTGAGTTTGCTAAACACACATGCAAGTCTCCTTTTACTCATTTATGTATGTTTCTGAGTTTATGAAGTGAAGATGGACCTGACAGAACCAAATGCAATTTCCACTAAATGGGTCAGGTTGGGGTTAGGGGGCACAAATGTAACTGGAATAAAACAAAACAAGGGGGACGCAATCAGAGGAAGGGGGTGCCACTAGACACTAGGGTAAGACAAGCAAATACCAATTTACTGTTTGCAGTCTTTTCCAATCGAACAGTAAATTTCAAACTGTTCAAACAGATAAAATGTGTTTTTTTTTTTTTACCTAATGAACAATCTCTACATAAACAAAGGATGGGTGAAATGATGCACATCATATAAGCACATAAACACATATTTCCCCTGTAAATTTCAACATTCTAGGACAAGAATCAAACTAAGTATGAGATGATGACCAACATACACTGCTTATTCATTCCTTAACCAGCACTGTTTCTTTAGAAAACCATTCATAAAATGGGGAAAAAAACTGTCATCATGAACACTATTTCTCTGAGCACAAACAGCAAATCCTTAACTGATAGTATTTCAAACTTTTTTTTACCTACCTGTCTAGTGGCTATCACAAACAATGTTATAATTCAAAAATGGTGTGATATTTTTTTCACCAAACCACCCAAAGGCACAGATCCTATTGTAAGCCCCCAACTCTCTTGGGCATACCTGGGGTTGCCTACAACATCCCCTACTGTCCCACCACTATTGTTCCCAGTTTCTGGTCAGCCCCTGACTCTGTCTGGCTGCCAATGTAGTTTCCTTTTTGAATGCGGGCTGGAGGAGTGAAGACATGGAACTGCCATTCTGCAGCCAAACGAATATGTGAGTGGCGATCTGTGCATGTGTAGAAGCGTATTTCAGTTTTCTTACCACCATTTCAGCAAGTCAGAAGCTTCTCTGGTGCTCCTGGACCTGATAATGGGTAAAGAAAGACTAAAGGAGTTTAGTATGTATACTCTTGAGGAAAGAAGGGAGAGAGGGGACATGATAGAAACTTTCAAGTACCTCAAGGGAATTAACAAAGTCCAAGAGGGTAGCATCTTTCAGAAAAAGAGATGTGCAAGAACAAGGGGGCACAATTTGAAGATAGAGGGGGGGGCAACTCAGAGGTAATGTGAGGAAGTATTTTTTCACAGAGAGGGTTGTGGATGCATGGAACAGCCTCCCTGAGGAGGTAGTGGAGTCAAGAACAGTGGGGGAATTCAAGAATGCATGGAACAGACATAAGGCAGTCCTAGTGGGGGGTAGTTAAAAGTAAGCTGTTGGTTAACTGGGATCTGCAGTTTATTTGTTAGGTAGGAAAATGGGCAGACTAGGTGAGCCATGCGGTCCTTATCTGCCGTCACATTTTATGTTTCTGTTTCTAAATTGTGGTTCAGAGACATGGAGCAAGGGCCAGAGAAGACAAACAATTATTTATTTTAAGGGCACCAGTGAACGCTAAAGGGACCTCGCAATAAATATAAAGGAGGCCAAAATGAATATTAATGAGCCTGTCAGCTGCCTGGGGACTGCTGTTACTAGCAGCAGTGACAAGAGAGGAGTAGAATTAAAATATTACACTCTGCATTGGGGCTAAGGGACAGCTTGTCTACTATTGGATATTGGGGAAACAAATGTCAGAAATATAAAATGTGGCTACAAATGACTCTGAAAGTGGGAACTTTGCTGGATGCTGTGTGTACAGCAGCCATACTTTCTACCTTTAATCCCTGCCACAATCAATCTGAGAGGCAGGACTTTGTAGAGGGATCATGGGACTGCCAAGGGACTTGTTGGAGAGAAAGGCAAATACGTTTTTGGTGCTCTAGTGAGGAACCAATAGGGCGTCAAGTGAGGCAAATGAATATTAATCTGTTCAGAGGGACGACTGCTGCAGCCAATGAGAGGAGGCTGACGGAAAACTGATAGAAAGGACTCCTTGCCAGCTAGAAAAGGGGGAATTCTGAGAGATCTGCCAGAGAGTCCAGAGAAAAGAGAGACTGCTGTGGGCTTGCTACAGTAGCCCCAAAGGCCTGCCTGTTTGCCAAAATGCCTTGTGTGGCCCCAAGATTGGTTAAGCTGCAGAGTGCCTGGACAAATAAATAGCGCCCGGAAAAGAATTGGGCTATATGAGGGATTCCCAGGGTGAGATTAGAACCTGTGGCTGAGTGAATGTGTTGCTGAATTTGAAAGCTGCTGCTGAGAATTGAACCTGTGAATGTGACAAGAAAGCTTAGACTCTGCAGCTAGTGTGAGAGATATTTGAGATCTGCTGCCAGAGAGAGAGAGAGACACCTGACTGCCCTGCAGTACAGAAAGCTGGAAAGTAGAGACTGTAGAGGTTGCAGCCTGAAAACCAATGCCTGCAGTGGTAAACAAAGTGACCTGCAAGCTGTGTTCCCCCACAGTGGGGTAAGGCATTAGAGACTGCTTTTGCTGCAAGCCGGTGTAATGTCTGTGCTGGGGCTCAGAACTGATTATAGCCCAGGTTCTTTACTGCAGCTGAGATAAGAGTTTGCCAGCCATCAGTCTGGGGAACCACCAGCCTGCTCCATATCCAGACCAAAGAGGAGACCACTGGAGAGGAAGACATTGAGAGGCCTGCCAGGTGAGCACCGCCTACAGTACAAAGGCCTGGGGTGACGATTGGAAAAACCTGGTAGGAGAAGACTGGTATTCTTCATTTCTTCAGCTATCTGAATAATAATAATCAGCATTTATATAGCTCTTTTCATACACAGTATCCCAAAGCACTTTACAAGCAATGCTAGACTGGTAGTGAAGTGACTGAAAGTGTGGTGGCGACCATATCGCACATCATCACCCACACACAGCCTGGATAATTGCTGCTACCGTGGTGCACCACAACTCGGGAAACCAGCATGGTACCATGAAACAAGATTCTACCACCCCTTTGAACAGTTGAACTGTAAGACTATGGCTTTAGGGAGTCTATTTGTAGCTAGCTAGCTTTTAATTTTTTATACCAATTATTTTACCAGGTGAGACACACTAAGCTGAAAGCTTGTTTGCAGGTGCAACCTGGGAGCACGAGGAAGTTAAGTGACTTGCTCAGGGTCACACAGTATGCACCTAGGGGGCTGTGGGATTCAAACCCAGGTCTCCAGATTTGCAGCTCAGAGCCTTAACCCACTGCACCATACTGCCTCTTCTAGCTAGCTAGCTAGTCAGAATCAAGGGGGTTAAGTCCTGGGCAGGACTGTTCCAAGATTAAAGCTGTGCCCAAGCAGAAAGTAAATGTTTTGCATCTGGTTAAAATTATTTGGGCCCCAACAAAAGATCCCCAGTGTCTTCTTCACGGTTGTGTGATATCCACCTAAGACACTTTAGAGATATTTGGGGCAGGTGCCGTTGGTAGTCGGGTGCACCAATAGGTGGGAGGTGGGGATATTGGTGGGATAAAAGTGTTTCAGGAGTTGTTGAGATTGTTGTGCTACTTTTCTTCCCTTTTCTCCCCTTCCCTCTAAATAAAAACTGTTAATTATTAATGTTGTATTCTGGTACTGTGACTAACTTCAAGAAGGGGGGATTATTGTGTGGGACAGGAACGGTGGGGGCAGTTACTGTATTTTCCTGGGGGGTTAACTTGCAATTTACCACAGGTATTCCCAATCTCTACCCCAGGTGGAGGCACCACACTCACTTATTGTTTCAGTACCATTAGTATGAAAGAGAACCTAGACCAGCCCCCTCGAGGTGAGGCCAGGGAAGGCTTGAGGGCAATGAAAACAGTCGAGGGGAGCCACAGCGGCTGCTACATAGAAACATAGACTTTGACAGCAGATAAGGACCACTTGGCCTATCTAGACTGCCCATTTCCCTATCTAGAGGATAAGCTGCAGATCCTATTTAACTAACAGCCTATTTCTTCCTACCCCCCACAAAAATTGCCTTATGCCTGTCCCATGCATTCTTGAATTCTCCCACACTTATAGACCCTACAACCTCCTCAGGAAGGCTGTTCCATGCATCAACCACCCTCTCTGTGAAAAAATACTTCCTCACTTTGCCCCGAGCCATTCCCCCTCTATCTTCAAATTGTGTCACCTTGTTCTTGCACATCTCTTTTTCTGAAAGATGCTACCCTCTTGGACTTTGTTGATCCCACTGAGGTACTTAAACGTTTCTATCATGCCCCCCTCTCCCTCCTTTCCTCAAGGGTATACATATTAAGCTCCTTTAGTCTTTCCTCATATGGTTTCTCTTACAGACCCTGCACCATTTTAGTTGCCCTCCTCTGAACTGCCTCCATTCTGTCTATGTCCTTGCAGAGATGGGGTCTCCAGAACTGGGCGCAGTACTCCAGATGGGATCTCACCAACTGTCTATACAGGGGGATGGCAACTTCCTGTTTTCTGCTGGTGATGCCTTTCCCTATACATCCCTATATCCCCCCAGCCCTCCCTACCGCTTTCTCACATTGCTTGCCAACCTTAAGGTCATCTGATATGATCACGGCCAGGTCCCTTTGCATTTTTGTTGTTGTTACTACCCCCCTCCATTGTGTAATCTTCCCCTGGGTTTTTGTTTCCCAGGTGCATTATTTTGCACTTCTTTGCACTAAATCCAAGCTGCCATACTTCAGACCATTCCTCCAACCTTGCCAAGTCCGTTCTCATCCTTTCCACACCTCCTTGTGTATCAATCCTGTTGCAGATCTTTGTGTCATCTGCAAAGAGGCATACTTTTCCTTCCAGTCCCTCTGCAATGTCACTTATAAAGACATTAAAAAGGACTGGACTGAGTACTGAACCCTGTGGCACGCCACTAGCAACCCCTCTTACTTCAGCATGGACTCCATTTACAATTACCTTCTGTGTTCTGTTGTCCAGTCAATGTTTCACCCAGCCTACCACCCTGGGACCCACTTCGAGGCTGGTTAATTTGACTATTAATCTTTTGTGTGGGACTGTGTCAAATGCCTAGCTAAAGTCTAGGTAGGCCATGTCCACAGCCCCTCCCTAGTCTACTACTTTGGTCACCCAGTCAAAGAAATCAATTATAATCATCTGACATGACCTTCCTGCTGTGAATCCATGCTGCCTTGGGTCCTGTGCCCCACTGGCCTCTAAGTACTCAACAGTTCTTTCCTTCAGAAGTGATTCCATCACTTTCCCTACCCAGAGGTCAAACTGACAGGTCTGTAGTTTCCTGCCTCTGTCTTGGTTCCACTTTTGTGAAGGGGAATCAAATCTGCTTTCCTCCAGTCCTCAGCTACCACACCATCCTCCCATGATTTGTTAAAAAGGGTAGTCAGTGGTGTCACTAGTTCTCTGCATAATTCTTTTAGAATTCTGGGTTGAATTCCATCTGGCCCCATTGCTTTGTCCACCTTCAGTTTAAGGAGTTCTTTCAGAACCCTTTTTTCTGTCAAAGGAGTGAGATTGACACACCTATCCAAAGTGCTTCTGTTAATTGGATTAGGCACCTCCCCCACCTCTTCTTTTGTGAATACTGAACAGAAGTAGTCATTCAGTATCCTTGCTTTTTCACTGTCCCTATCAACCAACCCATCGTCCATTCTATTCAGCCTCACTATCCCTCCCTTTGTCTTTCTACGCTCCCTGATATACCTATAAAAGGTTTTATCCCCCTTCTTAACTGAGTTGGCCATATTTTCCTCAGTTTGGGCCTTTGCTATTCTGACTACCCTCCCTGCTTCCTTCTGCCTTAACTGGTACAGTTCTCTGTCCTGCTTCTTCTGTGTTTTCTTACACTTCCTAAATGTTATCTTTTTCTCCCTAACCTTCACTACCACCTCTTTTGAGAACCATAGTGGCTTTTTTCATCATTTTGATTTGTTTATTTGCTTCACACAAAGGCTTGTTGCCTCTGTGGTGGCAGTTTTGATATTTCCCCATTGTTGCTCCACCCCTCCTTATAGCCTGTTTGCTAGTGCTTTTCTGAGGCACTCTCCCATCTTGTCAAAGTAATCCCTCCTGAAGTCCAGAACCCTCACTTTTGTATGGCTTGACTCTGTAGCTGAGTTTATCGTGAACCACACTGTTTGGTGGTCACTTGTTCCCAAATGGCTGCCTACTTCTAGATCTGAGACCTCTCACTGTCTCCATTTGAGAGTGCGAGGTCTAAGATTGCTCCCTCATGAGTAGGTTCCAAAACTAGCTGTCATTGATAATGGCTCTGCTTTTGGATGCGGCTGTGGCAAAGGTGCTCCAGTTAACATCTGGCATATTAAGGTCCCCCAACAACAGTATCTCCCCTTTCTCTGCCATCCTAAGTATGCCTTCTATCATGTCCTTATCCATTCCCTCCCCCTGACATGGGGGTCTGTATACAACCCCTGTTCGGATTGTGGTGCCATTTCCAGTCTCTAAGGTGACCCACGGTGCCTCCTCTCCTCCCTGTTTATTCTTTTGTTCAGTTGCTTTTATCCCTTCCCTTACATAGAGAGCTACTCCACACCCTCTTCTCCCCTCCCTGTCTCTCCTGTAGGTTGTGTACCCTGGTATGTTAACATCCCAGTCATGGTTCTCTGTGTACCATGTTTCTGTGACTGCTACAATATCCAGGCATCCCTCTTCCATCAAGGCAACCAGTTCAGGAAGCTTGTTTCCCAGACTACGGGCGTTGGTATTCATTACCCTCCATTTCTTGATGGCCTTACCCCTTTTTGCCCCATCCCTGTCCTTATTGCGTTTGTTACTTTCTCCATTTACCCATGTGCTTCTTCCTATTGACATCTTTATGTTGGTGTCTACCTCACTTAGTACTCTGATTTTTTTGGGGAGGGCTAGGATTTCTCCGCTCTTCTCCAGCGCCTTCCCATTTGGCTAGTTTAAATGCTTGCCAATGAAGCATTTAAACCTATCACCTAGGATCCTGGTTCCCCTTCTGGACAGATGCAGACCATCATGCCAGTTTAGGCCTGCATCCCTCCAGGTGGACCCCCAGTCCCCAATGAAGCCAAATCCCTGAGCTCCACACCAGTTTTTCAACCACTGATTGAATCCCATGGTGTGGAACACCCTAGCCTCTCCTACGCCATAGATGGGCAGCACCGCTTAGAAGGTTATCGTGGATGCTATTTGTCTAAGGCCTCTCCCCATCTCCATAAATGCTTCTTGCACTGCTCTGATCCCTTTCTTAGCAGGTCATTTGTTCCTAGGTGGACAATGACATCCATCTCCCTCCCCTGTGCAGTTGCTCCTACGATCCTGAAGATTTGCTCCCTGTCCCTCCAAGCCATGGCACCAGGCAGGCACCTTACCTCCCTCTCCCCTTCCTCCCCTAGTTCTACCTTCCTGCCAATGGAGTCCCCCACCAGGAGTTGTTTCCTTTCCCTGTGGTCTCCTTTGTGGAGGTTCCAAGCATCCTCCTTGGTCTCCACTGTGGGTGCCTCCATAGAGGAACCACACTTTTCCAGACTGGCATAGAAATTGTGGAGAGATACAACTGGAAGGATGTGCCTCAGTTCCACCACCCTCACCCTCCCTGAGCCCACTGTGGTCCAACCACTCTTCTTTCTTGGCAACCTCTGAGGCAACTGCAGTGACCCTGGTGGTCCCTGGGTGGGAGAGGAGGTCCCACAAATCCTAGCCAACTCAGCCTGGAGATGAGCAACCTCCTCCCTCAGCCCAGAGAGGTGCCTGCAGATAGGACAACACCGCATACTCCAGAACGTCTCCCGGAAGACTGCTGCTCCACAGCCACTGCACTGCATCACTTCCATCATGTCTTATTTCTAGCCCCCTGTTTGGAATACTTACTCTTTCCCCTGTTTGTTTATTTCTTTTTTTCTCTCTCCCTACTTATTTACTACCTCTGTGCCCTTTTGGCTCCTGATCTTCTTGTTCTGAGACGAGAAGTTCCTGTATTTCTCAGTAGTCACCTTACTTGCTCAGAGTCAGACCTCCAGCAGCTGGGGGATGGAGATCTACTCTTGTCCTTCTAGGCTGGTGAGCTTTTGGTGGCTCTGTGATCACTCACTTCCTGCTCCCAAACAGGAAGTTCCTGTTGTCAGTCAAATCCTGTGTCTATAAAAGTTGAACTGCCTTTGGGTGGGGGGATGGAGGGAAGGGAAGGAGTGCAATATAGTCCCAGTAGAGAAGTTTAGTTATACCAGCAGCTCCTTCCTCCTGGTGCTCTGCCTGTTCTCTGGCAGAAGCTATCTAGGGCAGTGTTTAAATCTGGTTTTAACCTGGCTCCTTCTAGCTAAGCCACTCCCCATACTTTGCAAATCTTTTTACACTTAGTTAATTTCACAGATGACAATTCCCCTTAGCCACCTGTGATGAGCACCTAGATAACTCCCCTACTTTGCAAATCTTTCTACACTAATTTAGAATTTGATGGCAGATAAGGACTGCTTGGCCCACCCAGTCTGCCCATTTCCCTACCTACTGGATAAGCTGCAGATCCTAATTAACCAGCAGCCTACTTCTTCCTACCCCCACCACCTAGAATGGCCTTATGACTGTCCCAGGCATGCTTGAATTCCACCACTGTTTTTGACTCCACAACCTCCTCCGGAAGGCCGTTCCATGCATTCACATCCCTCTCTGTGAAAAAATACTTCCTTAAATTACCTCTGAGCCACCCCCTATCTTCAGATTGTGCCCCCTTGTTCTTGCACACCTCTTTTTTTGAAAGATGCTACCCTCTTGAACTTTGTTGATTCCCTTGAGGTACTTGAAAGTTTCTATCATGTCCCACTCTCACTCCTTTCCTCGAGGCTATACATATTAAGCTCCTTTAGTCTCTCTTCATATGTCTTCTGGTGCAGACCCTGCACCATTTTAGTGCCCTCCTCTGGACAGCTTCCATCCTGTCTATGTCTTTGCGAACTGGGCCTCCAGAACTGCATGCAGTACTCCAGATGAGGTCTGACCAGCTGTCTGTACAGAGGATAATAAGTTCCTGTTTATACTGGTGATGCCTCTCCTATGCACCCCAGTATCCCCCCAGCCCTCCTTGCTGCCCTCTCATATTGCTTGCCCACCTTTAGGTCATCTGATATAACTACCCTCAGGTCCCTTTCCATTTCTGTTGTTGTTAGTATCTCAACCCCCGTTGTGTACTCATCCCCTGGGTTTTTGTTTCCCAGGTGCATTACCTTGCACTTCTTAGCACTGAATCTAAGCTGCCACACATTTGACCATTCCTCCAACCTTGCCAAGTCCCTTCTCATCCTTTCCACCCACCTTGTGCACCAACTCTGTTTGCAGATCTTTGTGTCATCTGCAAAGAGACATACTTTTCCTTCAGTCCTCTGAAATGTTGCTTATAAAGACATTGAGAGGACCCATTAATACTGAACCCTGCAGTACCCGCTAGTAACCCCCTTTCTTCTGAGTGGACTCCATTTACTATTACTCTCTGTGTCCTATTCTCCAGCCAATTCTTTTATCCGGCTGTCATCTTGGGACTCACTCCAGGCTGGCTAACTTGTATATTAATCTTTTTGTGGGACTGTGTCAAATGCCTTGCTAAAGTCTAGGTAGGCCATGTCCACAGCCCCTCCCTGATCTACTACTTTGGTCACCCAGTCAAAGAAATCTATCAGATTCATCTGGCATGACCTTCCCACTGTGAATCCATGCTGCCTCGGGTCCTGTGCCCCTCTGGCCTCTAGATACTTGACAGTTCTTTCCTTCAGAAGTGATTCCATCATTTTCCCTATCACTGAGGTTAAACTAACAGGTCTGTAGTTTCCTGCTACTGCCTTGCTCCCACTTTTGTGAAGGGGAATCACATCTGCCCTCCTCCAGTCCTCGGGTACCATCCCATCCTTCCATGATTTGTTAAAGAGGGTAGTCAGTGGTGTCACTAGTTCTACCCTTAGTTCTTTTAGAATTCTGGGATGAATCCCATTAGGCCCCATTGCTTTGTCCACCTTCAGTTTTAAGAGTTATTTCATAACCCTTTCTTCACAGGTAACAATTCAGCCACCTGTGACAAGCACCTAGATAACTACACAGATAACACAGATGACAGATACACATATAACAATTCACTTCACTCTGACAAACACACTAACTTGTTTTTTTACCCTAAATTGAAGGTCCCGGCACAAGAGTTCTAGTTCTTAGTCCCAGTAGAGAAGTCCTGGTGCTCTGCCTGTTCTCTCCACCTACTACACCATCAGCCCTAAAAATTTCAGGGAAACATTTCATACCATCTGGGCTGTAGATGATAGCAAAAAAAAAAAAAAAAACATTAGGTATAGGAAAAAAGTGTTTGTTTTTTCCATTTTTTTACCACTCCATATCTCAGTAACCTACAAGATGCCATCACAAAACTTTTCACATTTTGAGACTCTGGCAGCCTGACTGCGCATGACAAATTTGGGGCTATTTTGTCACAGTATGCCAAAGTTATTAAGGTGCAAAAATGTAGGTTTAACATTGAACTGTTGGTACAACCCTAAATATAGGGTGCAACCAAGCCCATATATATATATATATATATATATATTCATGGCAAAAAACTCAATTTAATGCATCGGTTAGGGTTGTCCCACAGCAACAAAAGTGAGGAAATTCAATGTTAGGGTTCCCACCAACCCCAACTCCACCAACAGGCATCAGGGTGTGCCTTGGGGTCATGAGTCCTAACTCTCACCCCATCCCACATGTAAACAAGTTGAGGTGGTGAAGTATAGGAGAATGAGGTGACAGTTAAAGCCTACACAACTAGCAGCACACTGATAGCCAGTGGGGGTGGTGTGAGGTTTCAACCCTAACATCTAATTTCCTCACTTTTTCACTGTGGAACAACCTTAACTGATGCATTAAACAGAGTCTTTGCCATGAATTTCCTTCTTTTGAGAATGAGGACTATAAATAGTGAATGGAATGTGGTGGTGGGGCGTGGGCCTTTGGGCCCCCTGCTCCCACCACGTAGGTTTCTGTCACATAGTAACAGTAACTGCAATGCAAGTGCAAGTGCAAACGGTAATATATATGGTGACGCAAATATAAATAGTAACGCAAATGGTAATAGAAAAGCAAGTGCCAACTGATGCCAAAGCAAAAAGTAACAAAATCGGAGATGCAACCACAAGTGTGTACGGAAAAGCAACTAGTAATGTATGTGGTAATGGTACCGCAATTGGAAATGCAAACGGTAATGATAACAACAACAATAATGCCAAGGAAAACAGAAATGCAAATGTAAGCGCATATGGAAACATAAACTGTAATGCTCACGGTCACAGTAATGCAATTGGAAACACAAATGGTAATGGTAACAGCAACAATAACACCAAAGGAAACAGAAACGCAAACACAAGCGCATACAGAAACGCAAACCGTAATGTGCATGGTCAGGGTAACGCAATTGGAAATGCAAATGGCAATGATAACAGCAACAATAATGCCAAAGGAAACAGAAATGGAAACAGAAACCCAAGCATGTACGGAAATGCAAAACATAATGTGCACAGTCATGGTAATGCAATTAGAAATGCAAATGGTAACGGTAACAGCAACAATGTCACCAAACAAAAGACAACGCAAACGGAAAGGTGGCCGCAAATGCAAATGAAAATGTGCACAGTGATGCAAATCGAAATGCAAACACAAACAGTAGTGGAAACGGAAATGGTAACAGTAACACAAAAATCCAGCGCAAATGAAAATGCAAAGCTAGCGCACAGTGGTACAGGAATATTCTTTTCAAATGGGTATGGAAACACAAGTGGAAATGTTAAGGGTAACAGTAACAGAAGTTCACACCCTGGTGTTCCCCAACAGCTGCATAGAGAAACACAGTGAGTACAAAGAATGTATGCATAATAATGGACCTTGGGCTAGAAAATGAGCACTTGGAATATTAAATTGCTTATATCTCAGGAACTGTAAGATGTAGAAAAACAATAAAAATGTCCTACTATTTATGACTTTCCTGGCTAGTTTTACATAAGCATTTTTGCAACAAAAAGTCTGTATCACAAAGTGTTTCCGAGATACGGGCCCCGAAAGGCACAGTGGACACTGCAGTGTTAGTCTATGGGAAAAAGCAACAACTTCGGAGCACCATAATTTTCCTTCGGTGCAATATTTCATCACCAAACCTCCAAAAGGCACATCTGTGTGATGTTGGCTTTCTTCCCTTCAAATTTCAGCCCAAAAGACCAAATCAGTGTTTTGCAGCAGGGTGGCAAAGAATTCCTGTTATTTTCCCCATAGTGTCGAATAGTAGTGTCGCAAATCACGACACTTTTGCAAAACAAATCATAAAAGTGTCGCAGGTTCGACACTACTTTGTGACACTACTTTTCCCAAAAATTTCAAAAACATATTTCTGGGGCCTAGCATCCTCAGGGCTCAACTAGGTAAACACAAAAAGAATTGTGTCCCTTCAGTAGCTGAAAACAAAATAGTGGATTTGTGACACTACTGGGGTAATTTGCGAAACTAAAAACGACATTTGCGACACTGTTGAACTTTTTAACTTTTCCCATTGACTATAAATGGAAACTTGTTTTTTGAATGACATTTGAACCGTTGAATATTTTTTCACAAAATCTTCAAATGGAACATTGGGGACCCCGGCCGTGTGTTCCCTGAAGTTTTCAGACTGGTCGCACAAACCTCGCGACTTGTAGATGCGAGCAAAGAATGCACAAAAAAAGTGCAAATGTGCTACAGAATGTCACTTAATAACTCTACAACCATATATTCGACTGATACAAAATTTGGGAGATCCCAAGATCTATGCTACTGCTCCATGTCTGCCAAATTTCAAGCAAATCCATTGAACGGTGGCAAAGTTATTAAGGTGCAAATTTTCACACTTTAACCTTAAATGGGCCACTGTAATATAAAATATGTATTTTTGTAAACCTGATAAAAGAAAATAGTCCCTGGTCAATCTCTGGTTTATGAGATAGTCATAAAATAGCTATGTTTAACAGTTGTGGTCAAAAAAAAAAATTCAAGAAACATTGTATGTAGGGGCAGCCTTGACCCAGTAGGTAGCACTTTGTGATCCCATGCCAGTGAGATGAGTTCTGAGGTGAGTTCAATGAGCCAGCTGGGTGGCCCAAAGCAGGGGAGGACAGTGCTGCCATGCAGCACCACCCCACAGTCTGGAAGGGAAGGTGCAGGGCTGGCCACATGGGCCAAAATGCCATATAATGAAGAGGACCCTGCTTTTGGCATAGAGCCCTGCACCTATAAACCTTTGGCTGCCAGAAGGCTTTTTGATTTGGGTGGCAGATGGACTCTCTATCCTGCATGTCTGTATCTGTAGCCACATGATAGCACAGGGCCCAGAGAGCCTTGCACTTCTGCTGCTCGCCACACAGCCCCACAAATTCTTTACATCTGTTGCCTCATGGAAGTACAGGACCCAGAGGGCCCTACTGTTCTGCAGGCAGATTGACTTTTCCATTGTCACAGGGCCCAGATGGACTGTAGGGACCTGTGTGAATGAGGATATGCTATCACTACCTTAAAAAGAAAGAAAATGGATTGCAAAACTACACTGACGCACCAGTTAGGGTTCAATTTAATGCCACAAAAGTAGGGAAATATGACGTTAGTTTTCTACCCTAACTCCCCACTCTACCCCCAAGCATCAAAAGGACAACACGACACAAGCAAACTGTAGACAGTCACCATCAGGTAAGAAAAACAACATGCAACTGTTTCCAGAGTACACGAATGCAGTAGTACGGATGTGCCACCTTCATGGATTTGTATCAGGGACCTGTGCTTCTTCAGTCACAACTGTGTGCATTTGTCTTAACAGCACACATGAGTATCTGTGGCTGCAGAAATGCTCACCCCACAGGAGCCTGCCCTTCTACAGATGGAGGTATGGTGGCAGGGTTGATTGCTGTGCTCTAGTGATCAGAGCATATTTCACCACTGCTTCATGGTCTATATTGAATGTCTAATCAGTGTTACGTCAACTTCAAGATAGGCTTATTAACATACAGGGCCCTGTACAATTTGAGCCTGGCCTACCAGGAACATTTTCTATCTGTGTTCATCCCTGTCTGCCCTCTCCATTCTGTTGAGGTTGGCTTGCTATCAGTTCCATGATCAAGACTACATCAGTTGGGGGACAGAGCTTTTGGGTTGGCAGTCCCTTGGATTTGGAATATGTTGCTATCTTATATTCAGAATACCCACTTTTTGGAATTTTTAAGAAGGCATTCAAGCCTCATTTGTTTATTTTAGCTTATAGTACTGTTTATAATCATAAATTCTTAACTGCACACTGCATACAAAGAAGCTGAGAAGCCTCAGAAACCAAGAGAGGTTCCATTAAATTATAATACAGGCAAAGAAATTGCAAGAATGTAAAACAGCATGCAGTCAACTGTCTATTTGCTTGAGGAGTAACAGGCACACAGAGAGAAATAAAGATTATAGAAAGACTCACAGAGAGAAATAAAAATTACAGAAACCAAAACTAATTTATATGCTGAACATCAAAGAGAGTTCTTGAGGTAATAGGCCCATGAGGAAGACCATACAGAGCAAATGTTTGGGGCATTTTGGAGAAAAAGCAGTGGAGCTTCCCAACCCCTCATTTTATTTATTTATTTAATTTTGGTATTCAGTTAGGCCCACTGAGACCAGCTGGTCCCTTTTTCAGGGGCAGCCCGGGGTTAATGACAGAGAGACATAAAGCAGTGACATACACATTCCACAGTTAGGAAGCAACAATAGATACATCATACAGAGGAGTACAGCATTATTAGTCAATATATTTCTTAACATGACAGGAGACACAATTTACAGAGCAATAATAAAGCTATAATTTATATAAATTCATGGGCTCACAGGTTGAGGCCTAGTATGCTAATTTTACCCATTTTCACTTGTAATAGCAGCATTGGTTAGGTTTCTTTACAGTTTAGTATGCCACCAGGGGATAGCTCACCATCCACGGTGTAGAAACCTAAACCAAAGCTTCCTGCAGCCATTTTGGAGTTAGTGTCTCATCCTTCCGGGGGAGAGTGTTACCGCATACCTGTCTTGTGGAAGGTGGTACCTACAGGACCGCATAATGGAAGATAGGCTTGAATTAATTGTGCGGCAGTGCCTGTCCTATGCTGAGGGCCCAGATATCACGAGCGCCCTCCCAAATAAATTTAGGGGGACTGTGCTAGTAAGCATGGCAAATTCTGAAAGAATGTGTACCATCAATGACAAAAAAAAAACCAACGCTTATCTGCTTGATCCTAGCTCCTGGCATGGACATTCTGGTTTCTCAGTGATTTCCTATTAATGATGCCCCAGGGTAGTTTTTGTTCCATAGTCCCTATTTCCCAGACTCATGGGGGTATAGTTATCCAAAGTGCAGGTTACTGGTATGAGCAGGCTCCCCTGGATGAGAAGTACCATCTTATTTCTCTGGACACAGAAAGGGACTGATCCTTATACACCCTAACATAGATAATTGTTTTGGTAGTTCCCATACCCCTTCCCCTGAAGAATACTCATGCACACAGAGGTCTTGGAGAAATTACCACTGCCATATGTTATTTACTGTTATTGCATTATTGGAGTGGCATGTGCAAGTGGGAGATCTTGGTAGACACTTTGGGCCCCAGCACCCTTTCCAGTGAAGGGTCATACACCTTGTGTGGGACAAGGAAATGATCTTCCTCCTGGGTTGAAACCCAAGTCGCAAGAGTGGGGAGGTCATGTGGCTGAGTGGTGAGTGACCACCCACATCTGGTGTTACCACACCCAAAGGCAAGTCCGATGAGGTTGGACCATGACTCCCCCAATTGGAGTCTAAGTCTTGCAGTTTCCCAGGCCTCATGCTGACCAGGGAAGTTGAGTCCTTTAGAAGAATTCAACTCAACCCCCCCTCCATTTTCCCCTACACCATTAGTCTGCAATACTCCCAAGCCACCACAGGATGGAAGCAGTCTGGCCCCACAAGCAGCTCACTCCAATTGTTGCACCAAGACCTGATAGAAAGAATCCGATAGCAAGTCCCATACTTCATTGCCTAGGTTTCAACACTAAGAAGTGCAAGATATTGCACTTGGGACACAGAAGCCCAAGAGAGAAATACATGATGTGGGGCAGATTCTAGCCACCACAAGTCAGGAGAGAGAGACCTGGGGGTTATCATATCTGATGACCTGAAGTCAGCCGAACAATGTGAAAAAGCAGTGGGGAAGGCAAACAGAATTCTGGAATGCATAGGAAGAGGCATAACCAGCAGGAGGAGTGAAGTGGTGATGCCACTGTATAGCTCACTGGTGAGGCCTCATCTGGAATACTGTGTCCAATTTTGGAGACCGCATTTCAGGAAGGACATTGGCAGAATGGAAGCAGTCCAGAGAAGAGCAACACAAATGATACATGGACTGCACCACAAACCTTATGAGGAAAGACTCAAGGAACTAAACAGCTATTCACTGGAGGAGAAAAGGGAGAGGAGATATGATAGAGACCTTCAAATACCTTAGAGGAATAAACATGGTACAGGAGGGGAGCTTATTTCAGAGATGAAAGTGCACAAGGACAAGGGGGCATAACATGAGGCTGGAGGAAGGAAGGCTTGGGGGAATGCTAGGAAGTATTTTTTCACAGAGAGGGTGGTGGATCCATGGAACAGCCTACCAGTGGAGGTGGTGGAAATTAAAACAGTACAGGGATTCAAAAGTGCATGGGATAAGCATAAATGCACCCTGCTGTATAACGGAGCAGGGGAAGGCAGTCCAGGTAACAGGGGAGGGCAGTGGACATGGCCTATCTGGACTTCAGCAAGGCCTTTGACACTGTGCCACATAGAAGACTATTACACAAACTGGGGAATATGGGTGTGGGCAGGACAGTAGTGTGGTGGGTAGGTAACTGGCTGGGTGGCAGGACACAGAGGGTGGTGGTAAATGGCTGTCACTCCACAGAGGAAGAGTGACCAGTGGGGTGCCACAGGGATCAGTGCTGGGACCGGTCCTGTTCAACATCTTCATCAGTGACATTCTTGGACCTAGAAGGCAGAATTTCTTCTGTTCTGATGACACAAAGCTCTGTAACAGAGTAGACACACCAGAGGGTGTAGACAGAAGAGAAGCGACCTGCAGAAACTTGAAGAATGGTCAGGGTTTGGCAGTTGAAATTCAATGCAAGAAGTGCAAGATAATGCATATGGGGCACAAAACCCTGGCACAATATATCAGTTAGAGGGTGAGGATATAGCATGCACCAAGCAAGAAAGGATCTTGGGGTTGTCATCTCTGATGACCTCAAGGTAGGGAAACAGTGTGACAAGGCAGCAGGTAAAGCAATCCGATGCTGGGATGTATAGGCAGGGCATCACCAGCAGGAAAGGAGGTCATAATTCCGCTATACAAGACACTAGTGAGGCCCCACCTGGAGTACAGTGTACAGTTCTGGAGACCATACCACGTAAGGACATAGACAGGGTAGAGAAGGTTCAGAGGAGGGCAACAAAGATGGTGCATGCATTGCATCACAAGTCCTATGAAGACAGGATGAAGGAACTGAACATGTACTCCCTGGAGGAGAGGAGGGAGAGGGATATAGAGACATACAAGTATCTTACAGGGAGGAACAGGGTGCAGGAAAACACTATTTTAAGCGAAAAGATGTTCCAGGACAAGAGGGCATGGGATGAAGTTGGAGGGAGGACGAATCAGAGGAAACATGAGAAAGAATTTCTTCACAGAACGGGTGGTGGACAAGTGGAATACCCTGCCAGAGGAAGTGGGGGGGACTGAAACAATCATGGGATTTAAGAATGCATGGGATAGACATAAAGGAATTCTGGAGATCAGGGGTAAGGGGCAACAGCCTTCTAGGAAAACAAACTGAACTTACAAGCTCAAATGGGCAGACTGGGTGGGCCATAGGCCCTTATCTGCTGACACTGTCTATGTATCTATGTATCTATGTAGTAGAGATTGCCAAACCAAGTAGGGAAATGGGCAGACTAGGTGGCTTATGGTCCTTATCTGTGACAGATTCTATGTTTCTAGTGTGCAAATGCACACCATCTTTCACATAAAGTCCCTGACAGAAGGTGTTAATGTCCTTGTGCTGAACCCCAGGTCTCCTTAAAGACTCCATAAATGATTGTGTTTCTCTATAAATAAGAATGCATGCTCTGACCATAGTTTTTGAGTCAATTGCATGCTGCCAGTGTATCCACCTAACTAGAGGAGACCAAACGATCTTGGTCCTAGTCCACCATTCCTTTATGAACTGCAGGTCTTTCTTCATCCTTAGGAGCAGATCAATGGTTTTATGGAATCCCAGGTCTTTCCTAGCCAGGACTTCACCCCCAGCCTAGGAAGAAGTGTCTCCCAATGCATGCTTCTCTTGCCCATCCAGTAAATTTGTGCCTTCTTCCATGGTATCAATAGCTTTTTTTCCCTCCAAGGTCGATAAGCCACTATTTCAGCTGCCCAGTAGATAAAGGACTGTCCCCAGAGCTACACGCCTTAGGTTGCCATTGTAAATGAGCTTTGTTCTATAGTTTCAACTGTAATAAACAAACAAACAAACAAACAAACATGCACTTGGCGCTATCAAAGAAACCTGGAACAGAGAAAGACAAAATTGTTAAAGCAAATGTGGATGGGTGTAGTGTAAAAACACTTGTGACTTCCACTGCCCAATGGCTTGGATTGCACAATCCAACAGCCCCCGGGTCCTAGTGGTCATTGCTGCCCCAAGCCTGAAGGAATGGGCGTTGTACTTTCAGCTTGGCCCACTGAACTGCCAGTACCATGATATGTCTAAACTGATATGCTGTCACAGGCTTGCCATCTGGTTGCTGCAAGAATGCCTCTCACTCCCCTGAACAAGTGTCATGTAGGTGGAAACCAGTGATTGCATGATCCATGGTGACCCAGCTGGGGCATTCACTGTACAGCAGCAGCCAGTGCACTTCTGGTCTGTTTTGCTCCATCGTAGCCATATGAATGACCGTAATGTCTGCATCTGCTGGAATCACACTGGCCCCGCTTTGGGCAGTCTGCACTAATGTGGAGGCATGGGATGCCCCACAGAATGCCAGGGCAAATGCTGTCTTAAATAGGGAGGTCTCATAACCATTCCAGTAAACCTCTGGGACTGCTGCCCACACCAGTTCGAGAATCACCAGTGTGACTGGCTACCGGGTATCCAACCACCTGGTATGGCTCTTCCCCCACTCTTCAAGGACCTTCTGGACCTTGAAGGCACAGGTGGTGTCTGTGAAGCCCAAAACTCATGAAAACCATTACAGGACTGTCAGATGCTGTCCCAAAACTCCCCGGCATTAGGCTGTGCTGGTTTGCTTCCACTATATAACTGCACAGTTGGTCAACCGGAATGGGCCAGTTGTTTGACCACCCTGCCTCCACTCAGATGGCATGGTAATGCATCACGCTACACTGGTAGGCCACTCTGTTTCAGGAAGCAATAGTGTTACCTACTCACTTCCAGGTCTCAAGGTCACCACCTTCCACAGAAATAATGAGACCTGTCATTGAATCTATTCCACTGCTGGAGCCAACTGTCTGAATTTCTGCCACTGTGAATGAGATAAAGCATTAGTAATATTATTCTCCATACTAGAGACGTATACAGCAACATGCATTTCAGGACAAATATTCTCATGAGATCACCTAATGGACCCATCGCCTCCTACTGCCCATTTATGGTGTGTACCACCCCCACAGCCTGGCACTCCATATGTACAGCACTACCACGATTGGTAAGAACTTGAACAGTGTTATCCGCTTTTGGAGCCCAGCAGCTGCACATGCTGAGGGCCACTCCCAGGCACACTATTCATCCTGAAAGTGTGCCCTGAACCCAAGCCCTCCTGAAGCATCCACGTACATTTCCAGTCCCTGGCTGTCCTCTGTCTCACAACAGGACCAGTGGCTCCTCCAGTGCCCTAGAACTGTCCATTTCAGTACTTTCTCCCACAGCTGCCATTCTGAAACTTAATCAGGATGTGCCTGATATACTCAAGTAGTTGGTAGATTAAGAGGTAAACAGAAAACTGCCTTTTAGCCACATTTAATAACTGAGATTTAGAGCTGAGAGAATAGCTGCCTCTCAGGCTGAGCACATTATGTGACTCCCTGGTACCTCCTATTTTAGATGCCACCACCACAGTGTCATGTGACCAGTGGCCATATAGTCTGCACAGACTGTGTACAAATGTCAAGGGAGGGAAAAAAGGACTTAGTAGACTTATTTGTAAAAGCTGTTTTATCCCTTGTAAAATGAAACAACTGTCTCTACATCCTAATTCTCAGTAATGTCCTCACCCCCCGTTAATTGCTGGTAATGGTACTACAGTTGTCACAGTTTGTCTCATGCCAATATTAGTCTTGATAGCTGATCCATTAGTTTCTGTTCTATTGAAAAATAGACTTGAGATGCAACTGGCGGTAAAACTTATACAGGTCTACTTTAAAACTGAACAGGCTCAGACCCCTAGTAAAAACATATGAAAGGCCCTTTTGTAATAATTTCACTTGTTTTTCATTAGTTTCTTTTCCTGTCAAATTTATGATGCCATTCGTTTGGTCTCATCAACTGCCTCAGGGTCCTGAATCATGCCAAGGCCTTTGCCCGCCTCTTCCTCCTCTTCTTCTTCCTTCCTCTCCCCCATCTGCTTCCTCCTTGGTGGTATTGTTGGGGGTATTGTTCAAGGGGAGGACAGCTGCTGCCTTCCCTCCCAGCTAAAAATTGTTTGCTGCTGGTTGTTTGCCCTGGTCCTGTTCTATGTCACTTTTGGATGATGAGACAAAATCAAGGAGCCTGAATTCATTTTTTATCTTTATGTCCGAATGGTTCTCATCTTTGTGTACTTTGCTCTTCCTACTGTATCTGACCTAAAACTGGAACCCCTGGATGGTGAGCTGACACTGGATGCTCAGGTGTCGGTAGTTGTCTGGAGTGGATTTTACCATCTTTGAAATATTGCCCGAATAAGATACTTTGTCCCCTCTGACAATCTGGCCACACTGATACACCTGTTTGTTACCTCAAGGCTTGACTACTATAACACACTCTACCTCATGGTCAAGGGGGGGGTGCACTGCGATGCCTGTAGCTTCTGCAGAATGTTGTGGCACGGCCATTGATGGCTCTTTTGAGATCTTGCCATATCTGCTGGTGCTGCACAAACTTCACTGGCTACCAGTGCACTGGTGCAACTCCTATAAAATAGGCCTGTTGACCTATATGGCTCTGCATGGGTTGGGTCCAGGTTATCTGAAGGAGCTTCTGCATCCCTACACACAGAGACACTCACCTTGGTCAGTGGGGGAGGGCATTCTGGAGGTCCCCAGGGTGAGACTGAAATCTTTGGGGATTAGGATTTCGAGGTGACTGCGTCAATCCTCTGGAACTCGTTGCCGGGGCACCTGATGGAGGCCCCCTCCTTTGAAATATTTTAAAGAAAACTGAAATCATTTCTTTTCCAACAAGCCTTCGTAAGGATAAGCAGTGTTACTGTTTTAGAATATAGGCATGTAATATGTAATAGATTTTATTATATTTATATTTGTTAGATATTAGATGTGTGTTTGTTTTATAATATGCTTTTTTCAATCTATATTTTGTAAAGACACCCTGATCCTTTGGGGAAGGGTGCCTTAAATAAATAAAATATATTACTACAACAACTACTACTGCTATTGCTTTTGATATAATTAACTTAAAGCAGTAGTGCAACAAAACTGGGCAAAAAATTTGACCCTAACTTTTTTTTTTAATATAAAAGATTCTAGGCATCTTCCAGTTTAATTTTCTGGTACAATTTTCTAATTCCACCAAAATTTGAGTGTTTGGTAAATGTCTAATTTGATTTTTTATCAAGAAAAAAAGATGGCTGCCACATTTGGCATAGAAATAGCACTGCAGAGCTTGCAAGGGTTAGGACTGAAAAAATAAAAAAAGACTCATGGTGCACAGCATAGGAGGTCCTTAGACAACAGCATTTGACAGGTAATACTTTTCTTAGCTGCAGCTGAAACTAGCTATTTTGGAAAAATATTTTCCTTACACTTCTGCTTTAATATGTCTCTGATTATCTAAACATTAAGGTTTGCAATGGCAGTCCTACCCATAACGTGAATGTATATCAGATGTTAAATGTTGGGCTGTTTTTTACTACTATATGCCTATAGTTGCCAGTAAGGGGAAGAACAACAGACTATGTTTATTCAAGTACAATTTGACTATCAGACAGGATTTCCAGGCTTTTGATGTATCAGTTTTGTATGTGATGCAACTGGCTCCTTCAATTTGATTATTATTTTATATTTATGGTTTTAAATGTTTTTATTGGAGATTGATAATTTATGTACAGGTGCCTTGGGTTAAGAAAGGTGCCTTTTAAAGAAATAAAGTTTGATTTGATCTGATTCAATGGGAGGCGGTATAGTGTAGCGATTAAGAGAATTGAGCAGCAAACTGGAGAACTGGGTTTGAATCCCACAGCCACCACTACCACGCAGAGTCACCATGAGCACGTTACTTAACTTTCCTGTGTTCCCAGGATGCACCTGGAAGCAATTTTTAGCTTAGTGTGTCTTTCATGGTGAAAAATTCTTAAAATAAAAAGAGAGAAACGTTAATGTTAAGATATTGGGGGGGGGCAGATGTATAGCTACTTATCTTACTTTTTCTACCATATTAATTCCAGTTTCACTACACATGCTGTCTGTAATGTTTTTTGGCACTTTGTACTTAGTGTGTGACATGGGCTTTCATATGACACTTGCACACAGCCTGTGTATGCTATATGGACACTGGTCACATGACATCATGATGGTGGTACTTAAAAAAGGAGGTACCAAGGCATCAGTCAGCTCTGGCAAAGGCTTACACCAAAATGTTAGCAGAGTATGTCTTGCTGAATTCCGCATTCACAGGAGCGTGGCTTCCATTGTCCATGATGGCTAAGCTGTTCCCATTCTAAGCTGCTGTGAGAGAAGGGGAGGCAATATAGTGCAGTGGTTTAAGGCTCTGAGCTGCAAATCTGGTGACATCCAGCAGACCAGACTTGGGTTTGAATCCCACAGCTTTCACTTACATACTGTGTAACCCTGAGCAAGTCACTTAACTTCCCTGTGCTCCTAGGTTGCACCTGTAAAAAAAAAACTTTCAGCTTAGTGTGCTACTCCTGGTTAAACAACTAAAAAAGAAAATAATTCATATGTGTAACACTGAAATGGAATGACTGTAATGGATCTGTAAAAGACTGCAAAGTATTGGCTGGCAAATAAAGTGTACTTTAGCTTTCTACAGTATGTTTGTTATTTTGCATTAATTGTGCAGTGTTCCTCAAGTGCAAGAACTTGAGAGTAGCCTTTACCAGACTGTGCTTTGTACAAATCAAGTTCGGATCTTCAGACAGGCAGATACGCTCAGGTTCCTGTAGAACAGAGAATATGCCCATGTGACGAACAAGGAGTTGTACCATTAAAGCATTTTCTCCTAATTGTCCCATCTTATGATCATATAAGGACTATTGTATATCAAGCTTGTAATTGAAAATGTGTACATGGATACAATATGTGTGGTATTTTACTTATTAAAAACTTCAGACAAAAACACTGGGTGGGATATTCAAAAGGATTGCGCCATGCGCAATAGGGTTGCGCCAGCGCAAGTCCGAAATTGCGCCATTCTGCGATATTCAGCAGGAGGCAGTTGCGCCACTGAAAACATGCTGAGTAACAGCGCAATGCTAATTAAGGCATGCACAACCGAAGGGGGTGGAACCATGCATAAAGTGAGCAATGCGATATTCAAAGGCTTGCGCAATGCGCAACAGTGGATCAGGCGGAAGTTGCACCATAGCAAAAATGAGCCAAAATAAAAAGGCTCAAGGAAGAGGCTCAAGAATGCTACAGGGAAGCCACATAAGGCAGGGAGACAGACAAGGCCAGAGGGAGAAAGAGTGCAGGCCAGGGAGAGCACAAGACAGAAGAGGGGCAAGGGAAGGTGTGTGGGGCCACAGAGTGCAGAGGCCAGTAGGTGCACCCGGTGCAGTGGAGGTAGCAGTCGGGACAGCAGGGGGAACAGAGCAACAACAGCCAGGGGGGAGCACAAGCCAGGGACATGGACAGTGCCAGCTTCCACATGGAAACTGTAATGAGGGGGGTGTGAAGGCATGCTGCAGGGGGACGTGGCCATGGAAGGGCCCGTCGATGGTACGCCCCCAACAGGCAGTACCGAGCCCACATCAGCTTTGAGCTCTACTCAGATGTCAAGATTGTGGGCCGGCACTGCCTGAACAGGGAAATACAGAGGCGGCTCTGTGAGCTGTGCAGTGATGTGATGCAGGCACCCTCAAGACGGAGTCATGCTCTGTCAGTGGAGACAAAGGTAACAGCCTGCATGTGCTTGCTCACCACGGGTACCTTCCAGAGACCAACAGGGGACACCACAGGCATAACACAGCCGGCCACGTCATGCATCCTCACCCAATTCCTCAGCGCACTGCTACCACATGCTGCGGAGTACATCCATTTCCCCAGCACCGTGGTGGAGTGCACAGCAAACATACAGGAGTTCCCACAGGGTAGCACGCATGCCTGGCATGCTAGGGGTGATAGACTGCACCCATGTGGCCATTCACACACCACCTGGCCCCGATGGGGCTGCCTATCGGAATCAGAAGGGGTATGCTAGTGTCAACTGCCAGGTGGTGTGTGATGCCAGTGGTTGCATCATCAATGTCTGTGCCACGCACCATGACGGAGCACACGATTCATTCATATGGTACCAGTCGGCACTGTGCCATCGAGTCGAGAGTGGGGACATCCCCACAGGACATCTAGTGGTGAGTATGCATGTAGGATTGGCAAATCGGGGGCAAGGGTGAGTAAGCCACAGGTGTCATGGGTGTGGCACACAGGGTTAGGGGCAATATAAGCCTGAACAAGACACTAACCTCCACTATCTCCACACAGGTGACAGTGGATACCCATTCCGTCCCTGGCTGCTCACACCCTATCGGCAGCCCATGACCCCATCGCAGCAACGCTTCAGTGAGGCACATGCCACCACATGCAATGTCATCGAGTGGGTGTTTGGGATGCTGAAGGCGCGCTTCCGATGCCTAGACACCTCCGGCGGTGCCCTACAGTATAGCCCCTCAAAGGCCTGTGATATTCCTGGCCTGTTGTATCCTGCACAGCATGGCCAAAGACTGCGGGATAGCCGTACAGGTCGAAGAGGGGGACAACGGTGGGGATGAGGGTGACGCCAGTGATGATGGGGATGAGCAGCCCCCTCTTGGATGACGTGACCCCAGACTGATCTGGCTGGCCCAGCTGCACCGGGACACCATCACAGAGGAGCACTTCACCCAACACAGGTAAGTCATGGGGCCATGTGCAACCAACAGTGGCTAGGGCACAACCCACATATACACAGGGAAACACACCAGGGGTGCATGATGGCAAGGGAAGTGGCAGGGCACAGAAGCACACACATACAACCAGGGAGGGGTGAACAGTAACACGCCACATGGACAGATACACACACACACACAACAGGCACAAAGTGCACAGGGGTCAGGTGCACAACAGAGCAGGAACACAGACACTACAAACACACATGTCCACAGGCCACCACCTCCACTTACTGTCCATGTACGTGTGTCAGATGCTGGGCACCTTCACACTTTGGTGTACAGCGCAATGCCAGCATCATCATGCACATGCACCTGTGGACAGCAGTTGGAAGGGTGTGCAGGTGGTCCGTGTGTCTACATGTAGGGCAGGGCACCCACTGGTGCACTGCCCACCAAAACACACATTGCACACAGGGCAGCACCAGACAGGGTCTGCACTGGGAGATAGCTCAGTCATGCGGCACAGTGCCACGCCCAACTCGGATGAGTGGGCGGCCCCGCCGAGACCCAGCAGCACTGGCAGGTTGAGCACGGGCCTCATGGGGTGGCACCAATGGACCACCAGGGGTCCCACTGTGCGAATGCGACCTTGCCCGCACAGGGGTCTGCAGCATACCGAACATACCTGCACCAGGGGTGCTCGGGATGCCCACAGTTGAACCCGGCGTCGACAGGGTGGGTGTTGCACAACACCAGGAATGGGGAGTAGATAGTGTACTGTGCGATGTGAGCGGCACAGGGGTACCTGACTGTGTGCCCAATGTGGCCACTACAGCGACCAATGCCTGTGCCTGCCTGTCGATGGCGGCGGTCACATCCACCCGCAAATGGTCAATCCGGGACAGGATCCTCTCATTGTCCCTGCTGTGCCACTGCAGAGCCACACACAGTGCCTCCATGGACGTTGCAACCCACATCTGCTGCTGTACTGATGCCTGCAGCAGGCGGGTGTGCTCATCAAAGAGGTCATCTGCCACATCGGCAACCTGTCCCTCAGGGTAAGGAAGGGCCTGATGTACAGCACCCCTTGAGGGTGGGTGCTGCTCACCAGGACCAGGTATGGGCATGTCCACAGGTGGTGCACCTACATCACCACTGAGCCCTGTACCCCCAGTCCCGGTGGGTCACTGTTGCTGCTGCCCCTCCACCTGCTGTGCCCAAGGGATCAGTTGTTCCACTGCTGTGGCCGCAACAGTGCCAGTGACCTGCACAGCCACCGGTGCTGCCCCACCGGTGCTGACAGGCACAGCCTGGGACTGTGCTGACATGCTGGCACACATGTCGGAACCAGCTATGCCCATGGGCGTGAGCTGTCCTGCAGTGTGTCCATTCTGTGACACACACATGTCAATGCCCATAGTGGTTGGAGCATCATCAATGGTGCAGGTCTGTGCCACAGCCACAGCCACAGCGTGCTGGCATGCTTGCATGCCAGACCACTGAGACACAGGAAGGGCACCCCCTACACCTGTCTCAATGACATCAGTGATAGTAGCCAGGCGTGCACACTGGCGCAGTGCATGCCGGCAACCTGCAGAGGTGGATGGTCCCTCCTCCAATTCTGGATGGCTGTCCGCAGTGGACAGGCCCTCCACTGCTGACCCCTGCAGATGCACAGGATCTGTAACATAAAGGAAGGACACGTTAGTGCATGTGATCTACCTTCCCCCCCCGACCATGACATACCATGCAGTGATGGGCTACCACCTGTCTGGAAGCCACCTCCAGAAACACCCTCAATGGCACTACGCTGCATGCTTGCAGCGAGCATGTCCTCTGCCGAAGTCAGCGGCACCACCTCCGGCTGGCCCCCGCCTGTTGCAGCACGTACCGCCCTGATGGCTGCAACCTTCTCCTTCACCCTCCTCCAGTCGGTCCCCATCTTCTTTTTACACTCCTGGCTGTTGCTGCCTGGTTGGGCATGTCTTGTGCACGGTCACTGTGGGTGGGTGCAATCCATCACAGGAGTGGGGCACTTGGCTGTATGCCATGCATGATGGGTGGGCTTCAGGGATATGGACAGTCACAGCCATTGACTCTGATCCCTTGTCCTAGGTGTCCGGATCCTGCACTGCATTGAACGGTCGATGCAGCAGCTTATACAGGTGGCAATGGACTCACTCGCCATCCTGCAGGACCTACACCAACATGGTCTGAGCGCAAGAGGAGGCCCCGGGACCAGCACCAGGCGGCAGGAGAGGAAGGCTAGTAGGCAGTAGCTGCCCATCACCTCCCCCCTTTACCTATCCCTCACACCCTGCCTTCCCTCTCCCAGTTGTTCACCCCTGCCCCTTACCCACCCCTACCTTGTACCCGTACCCCCACCCCTGTTTTGTATATTTGTAAATAGTTATAGTTGTTGTTCTTCTTCTTATTCTTGTTATGTTTGAAATATATATTTTGATATGAATACTGTGGTGGTCTCTGATTTGCAGCTGACTATAGGTGCTCAGTTGCAGTGGTGTGCATGGAATCTGGGGTGGTATAGTCATGGGTATGTGTGTGTGCATGGGGAGGTGTCTCTGGTGTGTGAGTGGCTTTCAGTCGGTATTGCCGTGTGCTGCCACCCACTGCTGAGTGCTCACAGTGGGTCTGGCTTGTATGGTTCTGTGGTACACGAGGTTGCAGTGTGATGGGGGGATGAATGGGGATACCTGCAGTGATGGTCACTGCTCATGGGGGTGTCTTGGGGTCACAGTGCAGGGTGTGCTGTGTGCACAAGGGGGCTGATGTACACGGGTGGTCCCCCTTGTGTGGCAGTCTCAGCTTGCCAGTGGGTGTGCTGGAGCAACATGGCCCAGCTGTGCTTTGTTTGCTTGTCCCCATGGGCCGGTGGATATTCTGTCCCTCCCCCAGTTATGCTGTGTTTGGGGTGTGGGGGTGCATTGTTAGTTCTACAGTGTGTTCCTGTGCCCATCTGTGGCATGGGTGGTGGGCCCCTGCCTACCTCTCTGGTTGTGCAGTTCCATTGCTCTGCTGCTGGGGGGCTCCCTGCTTGCGCTATGGTACCTCTGGACTGCTCAGCTGGGCTGCCCTTGTTGCGCTATAGCACATCGTATCTGCTCAGCTTCCCCTTCCTGGTTGTGCTATGGTGCAGGTTGTGCGATATTCAGATGTTGGCTGGTTGCGCAATTTGGCTTGCTCCATGTTTGAATATCGCGTCTATTGCGCATGTGTGCAATGGACTTGTGCTAGCTCCTGCTATTGTGCACATTTTGGGCGCAGTTTGAATATCTGGGCCACTATGTAAAAAATTCTTATTAGCCTGATAAGTCAAGCAAATAAGATGATTTAAATAAATGACTGTAGACACCACTGTTCATTTGGTGGCTACAGTAAATGAATGTACAAATTGTGAAAAATTGGCTAATGCATGGACATTCTTACCACTGCCTGGGATGTTGAAGATCTTTGTCACATGCCGCTATCCTTTATAAAGTTTAAACTCCCAAACTCCTGCATTGGTCCGGCATGGCACAGTACAGTGGGACACTCGTGTAACGGATACAATCATGTAAGCAGGTTTTGTCCATTGTAAGGGGTGTCTGCTATATCGTAAGATCTTAAAATATAAATGTTCTTTGCCTCGGCTCACTCACCATAGTTAAAATAATAACACCCCCCCCTTCTGTGTCAACCGAGGGGTATGGGGAACTGCTATTTGCAGCCGATTTTGGACTGAGCAGTAAACCAGTAGGATTTTGCTCTACACTGTGCTGATTGGGAGAGGTGGGGCTGAGCAGCAATCATCAGGGGTAGATGGGGAGGTTATGGGGACAGGCAACATAAGCTGTGGAGTAATCCCTAGGAGAACAGTGTCAGGTATTAGGCATCAGGTGAGGTGAGTGATGTCTTTCTAGTGCCAGACAAACCAGCAGAACAATAAGGGAATGATTAGCAGGCAGTTCACAACATGCAACAGGGGCACAGAGGAACTCATAGTGTCTACTAAACAGGGGCTGTGGAGTATGGTATAAATGGGACTTTTAACATTATGGACATAGCTTCTGGCTTTTGGCAAGGCAGATCTATCCAATATAAGTGGGAGCCTGCTATAAAGGTGTCCGCTATAAGTGGAGCAGACTGTATTTGAATTAACTAGCATAGAGTAAATTAGGAACTTTTTAAATGTAAGTTCTCTTATTATCATTATCTAGCATGGTTTTACAACATTTCTTACTGATCAATTAAACATGAGCCAGCCACACCCTCACTTCAGGTGGCGATATGTAGAGACTGTTTTGCTCACGTTCCAATTTGCACCAATGAATTATTATTTGTTATTTTTCCAGGTCTGGTGTCTGCTCTGTTTCTGTTCCTGGTTCAGATTTTGTATAACACAGCAGCATCTTTGGGAGACAGGTGTGCTCTCTCTAATCTGTGCACTACAGTCTTTTCAACTTTGGAGTAGCACTGAGTTCCACAGTGGTAATCGCCAGTTCACAGATGAAGCCTGTACTAGCCAGAACACCCTGCTTGATGGCCACTTGAAGGGATTTTTCTGATTATTTGGAGGGTGAGGATGCTAACAACTTGTAAAATACTACAGAAAAGGTGCATTTTGTTTCAGGAATGCAGAGCTTAGTGCTAGAAGACAACATATTAAGGGGCACCTGCTTAATGAGTCAGAGAAGAGAGTGCTACCAGCTCAGCAATAAAGGAACTTTTTATAAGGTTGAAAAAGTTATCAGCAGAGGAAGGCAACATATGGTTTAACCAATTAGCATGACAGCATTTTCTGAGGTGGGACAGGTCCTCAGGGGACTACAAGTTTTTAAAGAACCATACTCAGGCACCCTAGATCCTGACTTAAAAGAGAGATGGCAGCTTTCTCTTGAACACTGATCAAAAGGGCTAGTAACCATCCTAATTGAACAAGATAAAATAAATTATAAGTTAATTAAATCAGATATCAAAAAAATCCAAGAAGAGCTAAAACAGTTCTCATGCACATCTGAATTTAAAGAACTAGATGCTAATTTAAATCTGCAAGATTGAGAGTCAGGTGGAGAATCACAAAAAAACAAACAAATGTAAATGTGATGAGAGGGACTACGAGGGCAGCAGTGTTTGGGACTGGAACCAGAAATATCATTCCCATAGTTGGGGATGTTCTTGGAGGAGATTTTGGGTCAAGTGCCACACTAAGAATAAAAGTCCCTCAAATGGGAGGAATACTGAAACTGACAGACAAGTCATTTATTTAAACAAGGATCAAGAACCAGAGAACCAAGGTCTGAGTGCAACAGCAAAAGCAGACAAAAGAGGAAAAAGAAGAGGAGGTTGTGGTGGGACCAAAAACATAGACTGGGACAGAAGAGAGCTGAGGAGATTAGCATGGAATCTGTGAATGAGCAGTAAGTAACAAATATTTATTCAGTCCCCCTCACACAACAGCAATCTGCAATATTGTCTAAAGACCTCTCTTATGTCTCAACCCATGATCAAGACTTTTTATGATCTGGAAGTTGACTTATTTTAATGTGTTTAAGGCAAAGAAGTGTAAGATCATGCACATAGGGGAGAGAAACCCTGAAGCCACCTATAGGTTGGGAGGGGAGTTGCTGGCAGTCACATGGGAAGAAACAGACTTGGGTATCATCATCATCACAGATAACCTGAAATTATCCAAACAGGCCACTAAAGCAGTAGGTAAGGCTAGAGGGATGTTGGGGTGTATTAGTAGGGGTATCACAAGTTGTGAAAGGGAGGTAATAATCCCTCTTTACAAGACACTGGTTAGGCCCCATCTGGAGTACTGCTTGCTATACTGGAGGCCACACCTTCACAAGGACATTAACCAAATTGAGGCAGTCCAGAGACGGGCAACCAAAATGGTGCAGGGACTGCATCAGAAAACATTTGAGGACAGATTAACGGAGCTCAGTATGGACCCCAGAGCAAAGGAGGGAGAGAGATGATATGATCAAAACATTCAAACTCCATAAGGGCATTAACAAGGTGAAAGAGTCTAACATGTTTCAATATAAGAAAAATTGCAGGACAAGAGGACACAGCATAAGATTAGAGGGAGGCCAGTTAAGGGGTAATGTGAAGAAGTTCGTTTTCACAGAAAAGGTGATGGATGCATGGAATGGCCTACCTCAGGAAGTGGTGGATATGAATACAGTGCAGGGCTTCAAACAGGCATGGGATAGGCATAAGGGAGCAATACAGATGAATATGAATAGATAGGCTATTGACAGAGCAAAGGCCGATGGCACATTCATAAGGTAGAAAAAGAAATGGGCAGACTGGATGGGCCCTGCGATTCTTATCTGCTGTCATATGTTTCTATGTTATTTTGGCTGCTTCATTAGTTGGACCTTAAGATATTCTTTAATGAGAAAGACCATTTCAATATGTGCATGGGCTTTCTTGTTTCAGAAGAAGAAGGAATTCATTTTAATGTGATGGACATTGATGTATATGCTGATGTTTCTGATATGAATATATTTGAAAATGTCTCTGCTACTACTAGTGGTTTGTCTAACAATATGCACGATCCTAGGGTGTGGGAAGACATTGACTTCCTGATCAAGTTAGCCAATAATTTAGCAAGTAATATATCTGGGCGCTCAGTCGCCCAGATATTGCAATCTCCGCAAAAAAACAAGGATGGGGCTAAGAAGGGGCAAGAGTACCTTTCTGCCCAAACATCCTGAGACAAGCACTATAAATGTGTTCAAAAAATGGTACAGCAGGATATCATTGCATTAAAACATCCCTTGACCTGCCATGGCAATGCAATATGTTGGCCAATGATTTCAAAGCTTTAAAAGAGGTCAGTCAAACGCAGAATATTATCATAAAGTCAGCTGACAAGGGTGATGCTATGGTGGTGCAGGATAATGAAAAGTATATACGAGCAGTAGCGAGACAGCTATCCAATTAGACATGTTGCTGTAAGTTGCTCTTTGACCCCACAACACCATTCAAGAATATTTTGTTTGATCTGGTTGATACTGCCCTGGAAATAGGCTCCATTAGTGATCATGAGGGGGATTTTCTAAAACAAAACTTCTCAGTTTGCTACATGTTCTATGTCCTGCCCCAAATCCACAAATCTGTGAAGGACCCCCCTGGTCATCCAATTGTCTCGGGAATTGGGTCGGTCAGTGAGGGTCCCTCCAGGTTTGTGGATCATTTCCTTAAACAACTTGTGATTTTTGGCACAACATATTTGAGGAATACAACTGATGCCCTCCTGAAGCTGGAGGGTCTAGCCTGGCATGACATGCTGTGCTAGATCACAATAGACATAACCTAGACATAATGCAATAGACATAATGCTGTTCAGCACAAAGAAATGCATGGTTCTTCACCTGGGGTGAAATAATCCACTAAAAGAGTATAAATTAAATAACATAGTACTCAAAAAGTAACAACTGAAAGTGATCTAGGGTAATAACTGGTATTAACCTGGCACCACCTATGCACTGTAAAAAAGTAACACAAACACATAACAGAATTATAAGCTGCAGTAAAAAAGCTTTCATATCCCAGACAGAAGCATGTATAACACCTCTATATAGAACCTCCAGGTATGTGAGGCCATACTTAAATAACGGTTCCCCCTTTTTGAGCCCACACTTAATAAAGGACATTACAATACAAGACAGCAACCAAAGGAAAACCACGACATTGATACCTAGGCCAGAGAACATCATATTACAACAGGCTGGAGGAGTTACACTTATTTTATCTGACGGAAAGGAGACAGCAAGGAGACCTCTTACAACTGTTTAGGATAATTGGAAACAATGACCTTGTAATGGAATGTGGACTGGAATTCAATGATAGAAATATAATGACCAGATCACACAAACAACAGATTGAAATTGAGCATCAAACAAAAATATGCAGAATTAATTCTTCACAGGAAGGGCAGGTAGGGCACGGAATGTACTGCCTAGTGAACTGGTGGAATTAACGCCATTTACAAGAATCAAAAATTGTCTAGGTACAAGGCAGATAAGAAATCTTGGGAAATATATACCCATTAGTTGTGGGAGACAGACTAAAATGGTACTGTGCCTACTCCTGTCTGAAAAAAACCCCTAGAAAACCTCTCTTTACATAAGTATATGTCACAATCAGAGGATAGAAGCAGTCTCGCACTTTTTAAATGCAGACACCACACTAAAACAGTTCTAATGCTGTTGTTGGAATATGTCCTGAATAGTGATGGGTGAAGTGGGCTCAATCTGCTCCGTGAAATGATTTGCGGAGCAAAGGCAGATTTGCGGAGTGCTCCACAACGCAAAGCAGAGTACTTTGCGTTATGATGAGGAACGGGAAGTCCATTGGAAACAATGACTTTGCATTACTCCGCCTCCCCAGACCACTACTCCACCAAATGTAAGGTGAAGTGCATTGAGGGCAATGCACTGTGCCTCACTTCACCTTGTTTTTGAGCTCCAAAGGAAAATTTTGCAGTGATTCATGGGATTTCAGGTGACATGGGCTCTATATTGATCTGCACAACCTCAGTTCAGGGTAGTATGTGTAGGAAGGAATAGGAGACAGTGTGCTCTGATAGCTGTCTGTGATTGAAATCTTTTTGGGGGCTCCAACTTTAGTTCATCGATTGTAGGAAACCCTCTTGTGCTCATATCATCGAGTGTTTTTGTTTTTGTGTGGATTTTGAATGTTGGTTTACAACATTGAGTGTGTAGTGAAAGACAGTGAAAATGTGCTTTGGGGGAGGGGTGTATCTGTGGTGTAGGTAGATTTAAGTTGGAGAAATAATGATTTCTTTGTTTTTTGGTTATATTTTTGATATATAACTGACTGCGTTAATGTACATACAGTAATATTGTCAGTAATAGTTGACATCTTGCTGTTGTGTGGATCTGGTACAGCAGTTCATAATTTCAGGTTGTTTACGTTACAATACATAACGTGGCATAGTACTGAACCTTTGCATTTGCTATGCATTACTCGTTCAGCATTGTAGACAAACTGTTCTGTGTGTGTGTGTGGGTGTGTGTGTGTGTGTGTGTGTGCGGTGTTGTGTAACATCAAATAATACACCTTTTATTGTGCCACAGACTAGTGTAATTGCAGGCGCAGCAGTGTGAACCTGCTATCCACTGCAGCTGCCTGATTTTGTACTTCGATCATGGTATCTGTTCTTTGTTTTGCTGCTTGTACTGCCGTAAAAATCTGCACTGCAGTCAGTGCTCCCTCCACCCCTATGTGCAAAGGGAATTTTTTACCAGATTGGATTGTTTTTGTGACCTCATCAGCACCACTGGTTACTGAAGTTGTTTTCATTGTGTGACAGACTAGTCTTTTATCTGTTGCTGAAGCCTACAGTTGTTTTTTTGGCTTCATATCCAGCGTCCCCCCAATCAGAGAGTGAACGTATCAAAATCTGAATTTGGTTATAATATTGTGGTTGACCCCCCAAAATGCCTGCAAAGAGACGTGCAAGCAAAGCTGTTTCTCACCATGGCAATGTTGGCAGTAAGATAGTCTGTGGGCGTGGTAGTAGTACGCAGATGCAGAAGTGCATTGCTGATGTGAGGAAAGGTATTTCTCCTGCAGTGTTTTTTACAGCCCAATCAGTAGCTTCACTCATAGTTGGAGGAAATGATGTTTTCCCAGTCGGTGGTGTTACTGGTGTTAGTGGTGGTGGTAGCAATAGTATTGTTTCATCAAGTTCTAATTCCGACCAGTGTACCGTATCCAAAAATACTGAGTGTGAAGCAATGCAAGTGAGTGGCAGTGTAGATGATGTCATACTTCCCAGTAACATCCCAGTAACTGAACTTGAGGATTCTGATAATCTTGTCAACTATAGCATACAATGTGATATTCCGTCAACCGTGGCAGTTAATGTCATGCATTTTTCATGAAGTGATTCACAGTGTGGTGAAAAAATATCAGGTGATGGTGGTGTAGATGCTGATGATGAATGTGATGATGATGATGATGTTGCTGTTGGTGCAACATGCAGTCCACATGCTAGCACCCAAGCAAAATATGTGAATGTGTGTGATGTTGATGAATATGATGATGATGTAATTGACCCCAGTTGGGAACCAGAGAAAAAGAAATTCAAAGTGGCTAGGAATCCCCCCCCCCAGCGTAAAAACTTGTGATCTACTGGATTTAGTTGATGATGATGACTGAATAATAAATATGATAGGTAGTCGTGGTGGTCAGTTGCAGTCCAGGTGTGCAGTGCCTGAAACATGACATGCCCCCCCCACTTCAGTGCTTAAAATAATGGACTTAAATAAGCCACATCATGGACATGTTAAAAGCAGAGCATCACAATCTCTTGTTTGGTATTTTTTTGTTCGAGATGCAAATGATGAGTCTGTTGCAATCTGCCAGGTTTGCCATGTGCGTGTGAGTCGAGGTAAAAAGGGGAGCCATCTGGGCACAGGAGGACAGCATACGCATTTTAAGAATAGGCACTTGGCACTGTGGACCCAGCACAAGCTGGCAGCTAATACCACAGTGGGGTGTTCACCCACATCACCGGCAACCATGGCGAACATGTTATCCCCTTCTATGACCGTTAAGTCCAGCAGTAAATTAAACATGTGCAGTAGTGAGGTAATAAGAGCAGAGGATTACTACAGGCATGTTGAGGTGGAGGATCATAATGACTTTGAAATGTTGTCCAGTGCTGGTGAGAGTAGCAGTTTTTGTGGTGGTGGTGGTGGTGGTGGTGAATGCAGTATGTCTAGTGCAAGTGGTACATCAACCCCGGTTGGCAAATCTGGCAAAATGACAGCATTTCTGGGTTTGTCATCATCACCTGTGCAACCATCTTCATCAAATGTCCACACTCCACCGCCTGCTAATGCCATTCATCACAGAGCACAACCATTTGTGATCACACCACGTGTAAAACATTTAAGTCAGCCCACGTTACACAATGTTTTTACGCATAAGCTTAAGTACCCCTCCAAATCATACAGTGTCACATGAACTTAATGATGCTGTAGCAGAAATGCTGGCATTTGATCTTTTGCCCTTCTCCTTTGTGGAGAATTCTGGTTTCAGGCGATTTGCTGCATGTGCCTGTCCAAAATGGAAAGTCCCATCCAGGACATACTTTTCTACCCGTGCTGTTCCCAAGTTGTTCCGCATTGTGCCGACTCAGTAAGACATGCCCTTTAACATTCCTCCTCTCCATTTATCCAATTAAGTATGGATATGTGGACAAGTGGCAAAACAGCAGAGAGTTAATATTTGTGTATAACTGCACACTGGGCACAGGTGCTGGGGGTTGTTTGTGATGCTGGTAGTGTGAATAATCAGTGCAGTAAGGTGGATTGTCACGGTAGCAATCTTCCAGGAATTTGACAGCATGCAACAATTGCTATGTGCAATGTGACCTGTTCACACACTGGTGAGAACATGTTGGATGTGGTACTGACTGAAACTGACAAATGGCTAAACCATCTGTCCCTGAGAGCTGGGTTCATAACAAGTGACAATGGGTCAAATGTGGTGAAATGCATCACAAATGGTGTTTTTTTTCATGTTCCATGCATGGCCCACTGTTTAAAACGTGTGGTTCAGGAGTTTCTGCAGCACCCTGATGTAAAGGAAATGTTGATTGTTACACGACATATCTGCTCTCACTTTTCAAGATCTGGAAAGGCCCGTGACCAGCTACAGCAGTTGCAGATACAAAACAGCCTGCCTCAGCACCACTGAAGCTGGAAGTTGTCACCCAATGGAACTCCACTTTATACATGGCAGAGAGGCTGTATGAACAATACAAAGCCATCTCAGAATATCTTGTGATGTTCACTAGCTGTGACAGTTCTGGGGCCTCCATGTCTATGATGGCTGAACAGTGACGCCTCATGGACTCTAATAACAATTTTGCGGCCTTTGAACATGCCACACAGGCAGTGAGTAACGAGTCTGCCTCCATTAGCCAATCAATTCCACTGCTGTGGGTGTTGAGGCAGACATTGGTGAATGTACAGCATGGTCTTAATGTTGTCGGAGATGGCGGTAGCAGTATGTTGCTACAACACATGCTGACAGTATTCGACCAGAATTGTTACGTTGTGAGCATTCAGTGTAGTGACAACTTTGCCATAGCAACAATGCTGGACCCACGATACAAACATGAATTGCTTCAGTACTGGACGGAGGGCCTGAACAGGTAAAAAAATATCAGTGGTCAACTGGTGCGCTTGGTTCATGGGGCACAGAAGTCACGTGCCAAGGTCAGCAAACCTCAGCAGCATAATCCGGTTGAAGGTGTACCTGGAGGACTATCAAGCATATCCTGCAAGGGGAAGGGGACTGCAGTTCTAGGTGGTCTGTCATCCAAAGTGGCTGGCATCAATCCACTTTGGGAGGCTTTGTCCCAAGTGGGTATTTGTGAAATAAATGATTCGGGAGAACAGGATGATGCATTAACCACTGGACTTAGTGCGGCACAGAGAATGGTTAAGTCATATTTGTCTGAAAACAGGCATCTGACAGTAACTGAAGATCTTCTTTTGTACTGGAGTGGAAAGGTCAGTGAATGGCCAGAGCTGACTGCAGTGGCACTGAAGTACCTCACATGCCCACCCTCCAGTGTAAGTGTTGAGAGGCTATCCAGCTCAGCAGGTGCAATAGTCAGGGATCGTCGGACAAACCTGTCTCCTGCAAATGTTAGTTTGCTAACATTCATTAAAATGAATGAGAGGCACATACCAGCACAGACTGCAACCTCGTTATTCGTACCACAGCCTAGTCATGGTGGTTTTGGTGATGTGGAAATGGACCATCCTGGCGGCACTGGCTGCCTGAAACAGCACACTGCTGACGTAGATGATGACAAAATGGAGAAAGAATTTCCCAGTGGTCAGTCTCAGACATTGATGACTGTGAGGGCAGCTTTCTTTATGAGGATGATGATGTGGTTAATGTTGACAGGTTTTAACTGAAGTTTTTAAAAGGTGGTGTACCCTCCCAGACCACCACCACCACCACTGGGACTGCTGTTAGCCACTGCCACCACTGAGCCTGAGTCTGTCCACCCCCCAGACCATCACCACCATCACCAGGACTGCAGTTAGCCACTGCCACCACTGAGCCTGAGTCTTTCCACCCCCCAGACCATCACCACCATCACCGGGACTTCTGTTAGCCACTGCCACCACTGAGCCTGTGTCTGTCCACCCCCCGGACCACCACCACCACCACCACCGGGACTGCTGTTAGCCACTGCCACCACTGAGCCTGAGTCTGTCCGGACCACCACATCCATCAGCCAGAAACACAAAGCTTCTTAATATTTAGACCATAAAGTGAGTATGTGTACTCATGTTTGTTATGCTGCTTCACTTCCTTTAGTTTTATGTTTTGTTTTCTGTAGCTTTTCACAGCCGCAATGGTAAAACACATATGGTACACTTATTTTGTCTCTTTTACAGGTTAACAAAAAAAGTCTCCATTGCTAAAACTCGGTGGGAATAGTACTGCAGCTGTACCGTACAGAGAGGAACCAATGGAATATCCATGTGAAATCCATTCTGGTAAGTATTAAGATTTTATTTCATCTGTTTCATTGTTCTGGAAAGACTGCAGCAAATATTGCACACAGGTTGTGTTAGTTGACAAGATGTGGGTTTCAATGCAACTTGACTTGAGATTCAGAACCAGGGAGTTAAATAACAATTAAGTTGTAAGAAGTCATTCATTGCTTTTTTAAGGAAACTTCCAGATGCTTTGTTGTTCTGTCAAACTAGCCTTATCCCAAAAAGTTCTTCAACATCAGGCATTTCCTCCCCCAGGCTTGGGCACACATGCAACATGCAGAGGTCGTTTCATTAGATGACCATGACCATCATTAACAACAACCAGACTCCAGAAGGCTGCAGATGAAATCTGTGAAGAAGTAACAAAATAAGAAACCATTACTGACAAACCAGCAAATATGATCCACCCCACCACCACCCCAAAAAAATACTTACCTTCATGTGCTTGAGAGTCATCCGTTTCCAATTTCAATGCAAAAAATTCTCATTGAGCACACTGGAATGTGCACACCAACAGTTTCTGTGACCTGTGATGCAGAATAATACCATGAGTACATGTCCATGTCAACCCCCCCATCTCACCTAATACACAACCATACATATATGTATATACATATACCTATATATACACTCACCAAGGCTACTATTAGTGTACAGCCAAAGGGCACCCTTCAATCCAGTTGAGATGATCACATTGCATTTGCTCGAATTGCCTCTCAGAACACATTAGACCAGCAACAGAAAGCTCATGCTCATCATTTTATACTGTGAGACTTTGTATGTGCTGAAACACTCTCATTTCACTGTGTTACCACTTGTCAGTTTTCTGCACACAAGGAGGATACATTTTGGGCCTACAGATAAAATCTGGGACTCTAGTGCCACCACTGCGCGCATGACTGAGTGCGCCATTAATTCTGGGGGACTTTGTATGTGCTGAAACACTCCCATTTCACTGTGTTACCACTTGTAAATTTTCTGCACACAAGGAGGATGCATTTTGGGCCTGCAGAAAAAATCTGGGACTCTGTGCCACCACTGTTAGCATGACTGAGTGCACCATTAATTCTGGGGGACTTTGTATATGCTGAAATACTCCCATTTCACTCTGTTGCCTCTTGTCAATTTTCTGCACACAAGGAGGATGCATTTTGGGACTGCAGAAAAAATCTGGGACTCTGTGCTGTCACTACGCGCATGACTGAGTGTGCCATTAATTCTGGGGGACTTTCTATGTGCTGAAACACTCCCATTTCACTGTGTTACCACTTGTCAATTTTCTGCACACAAGGAGGACACACTTTGGGCCTACAGAAAAAATCTGGGACTCTGTGCTACTTTTGTGTGTTGTGTGATTGTTGTGAGTTCATGATGTCATACTGACATTACAATTAAAGCAGCATTGCAAGAATATCCTGACAGTTTTGAACTGCACTTTTTTTATGCTACTTTACATTGCCACAGCCACTAGTTACCTCCGTGTTGTGACTTGAATGATATGCTTCTTTTCACAGTTTATGTCTGCTTTACTTAGTTAACTACTTTTTTCATGTATGATAAAAAAATGAGCACGCCTTCCAATATTGTTCTGACCAGGTTTGTATTTATTTGCAGCTGCTTTTCAATAACTATTGTTCTGTGGTGTCATAAAACACTACCTGCTGCATAACTGTTAATTAACAACAGAAGTGACATATAACAACTAACTGATGTGATGGAGAAAAGCAGAGGAAAACAATGACAAAGACCTGGTCAGTACCAATTTAAAAGGAATGCTCCTTTCATTATTTCACACATGAAAAAAGGTAGCAGAGCAGATTGAACTACTGCTAATTCTCGTATCATTCCGGTCAGTCAGGATGTAAGTCAAGGAAGTTGTAACATAGCATTAAAAAATATAGATCAGAGTTCTCAACAGATTGCTGCTGTGCTGCTGCTTTTCAGAGTTACACCACGTTGCATAGTTATGGTGATGAACATAACCTAATATGTGGGGGCATTACTCCCACTGGAATATTTCTTGCTCCACAAAGTGCAATATATTTCTGGGAAAACTGCCCGTAATTTCATTACAGTGTGTCACGTCATGGTGGAATTACCTTTCAGAAAAGCCGCCCACATTCTGCCCCCCTTTCACAGCAACGTTAGGACGTGATGCCAGGAGGAGCGCAGGTGCATGCTCCACTATACTGAATGTCTGGCAGCTATCCCAATGTTATTCTTATGTTATAAGGTTCACTTTGTGGTTAAATGTGGGAACGTTTCCACTAACAAGACTCTTCTTACTGGAAATGTGCCCACATGTTTCACCACAAACTGACCATTATAACATAAAGAAACATTCCAAAAGCTGCTGGACAATCGGATATTCACTGTAATGGAGCACACACATGCGCTCTCCCTGGCATCACGTCCTAACATTGCTGAGAAAGGAGGCAGAATGTGGGTGGCTTTTCAGAATGGGACTTCCTCCGTCACGTAACACAATGTAATGAAATGATGGGCGGTTTTCATAGAAATGTATTGCACTATGTGGCACAAGAAAGATTCCCCTGAAGGGAAAATGTGTATTATTAAACAACAACAAAGAAAATACACACAAGACCAGTACAACACAGTAGTGGGGTGGGGGGGGCAGAAAACAATCATGTAAGTTACTGTGGCCATGGGATGCCATGATGGTCCAGCAGCAGGTGCAGCATTCTAACTATTTTCTGCTGCTGCTCTTCTATTGTGTGGACCTGCTGCTACCTACAAACCCTCTGACTGTTCTCTTCCAGAGCTGCCCACACCAGGGAGATGTCATGCTGTGTTGCAGGGACTGTGGTGGGGTCCACTGCAGCTGTGAATCCAGGTAGCAGGGGTGCTGGTGGAGAGGGTGGTGCTGGTGACTGTGGTGGTGGTGGAGCAGCTGCTGTACTGGCCCTCCTCCTGCTGCAGCAGTGACTGCAAGGCACAACTCCGACCCTTCCGTGGCAGCCTGCCACTCTGCCTTGTGGAGGTTGAGCATATGGGTGTGCTGGACAAAGGTCCCCAAATGTGTCCCATGGGGGCCACAGTGCACCAGCACACTGCACACACAGCACACCATGCCTGTGCTGTCTCCCCCCACAGAGTTAAAAATCTCCCACACTGAGGAGCTGTGGGGGGGGACCAGACACAGTCCTCACACGAGTCGCATGGTTCGCACCACCCTGATTTTCTAGGGGCACCTCCTATGGCTGTGGAGATGGTGGAGGGGGTGCTGCTGGAGCCCCAACAGCTGCTACCAGTGGTGGTGGTGGTAGTGGCGGAGAAGGTGGACGCACAGCAGCCACCGGTGGCACTGATATTGCTGCTGCTGTTGCTTCAACATGGGGGGTTGCAACACCCAGGAGTTAGGAGCGGTCCAGCATGACATGACTGCCCCCATGTGCCTGCACTCCCCTCCGACTGCACCCATGGGTCAGCTACTCACCTTCTCCTGGGTCCACGTCCATGCCTCCCACACAAGTCCCTGGTACACACACACACACACACACACACACACACACACAATTACTCACATACACAGAGTCACTCACACACACACAAAACAAAACAACACTCATAAAAAAAATTAACTACCAAAACAAATCACAAACACATTACAAAAACTAAATAAAGATAGCTTTAAAAAAGCTGTTATTTTACAAAGGCAATAAGCACTTTGACTCCTACCCTGCTCTCTCACAAGCCTTCTCCCTCTACTAATGCAAAGGAGAAAGTGAAACTGCTTCTCTGACTTACTTCCTTCCTGCCTGGCTAAAGCATGTGACTTACAGTACTGTAAGCCATGTGATGTGTGGGGGGGCTGCCTATTTACTTCTCACCTTACTTTGCATTAAGGCATAATGGCAATGCGAATTAATAATGATAATGCAAAGTGGGCACTTCGTGTTCACTTTGCCAGTGGATTAAATATTCGCTACATCTCTAGTCCTGAAGCATAGTTATTTTACCTTCAAGAACAGCTGTTCTCTGCAACTATGGGGCACAGCTATGGGGGCAGTGCTAGTATCCTCATATGCTAATCTATTCATGTCTGACTGGGAAAGAAAGGTTGTTTTCACCAACTCAGGCTCATCATTCATTGGTACCATTATATTGATGATATGTGTGTCTAGGATGGGGGTGTACAGTTGGTGGAACATTTTGTTAACTAGTTAAATGTAAATGAATGGAATCTCCAATGTACTAGTCAGTTGGACAGTCAGTCAATTGACAGTTGCTGTGATGGTCAAGAAGTTTATTTCAATTCCATACAGAAAGCCTACTGCAGCCAACGGTTTATTGATGGCAAGCAGTTCACACTTCAAGTCCTTTATGGACAGTATTCCCTATGGGAAATTCCTAGGGACTCACTGAAACTGCACTAATGATATTACATTTGAACAAGAGGTGCATACATTGGTTCTCAGGTTCAGGGATGGGGTACTCACGAGAGATAGTGGAGACTGCATACAATATGGTCAAGGTGCTCTTGAGGGACAATCTCTTGTGATCAGTTCATATGTTTACGAGGAACAGGTCAAAAAGAAACCTAGAGCCAGTTGTAATGTTTGTAACTGATTATAGCACAAGGACATTGGAAATAAGAAAAACTGTGAGAGAGAGAGAGAGAGAGAGAGAGAGAGAGATGGGGCATACTACGTGTAGATCAACAACTTAAACTCTTAGGGGGCCCAGCAGCACAAATCTCTTTTCATAGCAGAATCAGCCTAGGAGATCACATCACAAATGGTCATTTTGTGAAAAATGAAGCTAGAAGCCAAAGTGTCAGATATGGCCTCAACAGATGTACACATTGCAATATTGTGATTACGTAGAAGTAGGGGATATTTTTTTTCTCTATTATCTATTTTTCTTCCGGGAACTTGGCAGGCTGCTCCAGAGGGAACTCAGTCTCTGGCCCCACCATTCCCCACCTGACCCTCCCATGATCTCCCATGGGTTACCCCTGTAACAGGGCCGAGGCAAGGGGCATCGACCTTCCCCTCCCCCTGAAGACCAACATCCAGATTCGGGGGGGGGGGGCCAGGACGGAAGCTAGTGGGGCCATCATGAAGCCTTCCAGCTCAATTTTCCTCCTCAATTTTCTCCCTCCCACCTCCCTGCCAATGTTGTATGTCGGCAATGTGCCTCCCAACCTGAATTGCCCTCCAGCCACTGCAAGAGGTGTGGCATCCAGTGCCTCAACCCTCAGCACCACTGGGCTGGCAGTAAGGGATAGGTTTATACATCCCAGGGCTGGCACAAATCAAAAGTTACAAAAGTATGTACTGTAGATTGCCAAACACATGTTTGTGTTTACATTTGTTGGTGCCCTTGTGCAATTATTTATGTTGGCCATATAGTGGACTCCCTGAAGTGTTTATCCAGGAGACTATTAGAACAATTATAAAACAGAATTTGAACAACGCCCTGGGTGCACACTTCAGGGAGGTGCATCAGAGCAGGACATACGGTTTCAAGTTCAGTGCCTTTGAGCATGTTCCAGCTCCAGTGAAAGGGGGTGACACTTTGCAGGCTCACCTACAGAAAGATACACAATGGATTTTTATCCTGGATGCTCTGCAACAGCAGGGATTAAATGAGCAAATTTACTATAAGCCATATCTTCCAGAAAACCCTTACTGCTTGCCATCTGCCAAAAAAATCTGTCCCCCTCATGTCACGTTTGGAGTAATGTAGATTTAGTGAAAAATTTTTGTTAACTGACATGAACATTTTAATGCTTTTGTCATGTTTAAATTAGGGTTTCATTTCATAATAACACCTTTATGTTTAAAAATAAGTTTTTCTAAGATACATTTTACATCTTTTTATATGATCACTTTTACATTAAGTACACTTTACGACTTCAGCTTTTGCAGGCAACTCTACCACTCTATCTATAGAGGTAACATACAGTCAAACGACCCTCCTTTTTTATGTAATAGATTCGATGAGCAAGGAATGGCCATGCTCCTATTACTGGATAAATGTTTCATGTATTTGATATCATTCATAAAAGCATTCTAATGAACAAATTAAATAATGCATATTTGGGTCTCAACTTAGGTGAGCTACCACATGGGTAGAAAACTTTAATTATTTTTCCTTACATTACCTGATTGGTTTCACTCTGTTGGGCATATTTATGTTGAAATGTATTCAAATTTGGCTTAAACCAGCATTGCAAGAATCTGGTGACAATTTTGACCTGTACTTTCTTTGTTCTATTTTAGATTGCTCCTTATCTACTGGATTGTATGATTCCATTCTTTCCACAATTTAAGTGTGTATTTGTACATTTTTTCACATCTGAAATAATAAAAGGAAAGTTCCATTTAATATAGCTTGGACCAGGTTTCTATCAGTATTCTTAGCTGATTTTGTACATCAGTTATTTAAAATCATTTTTGTGTTGTGACTATAATGAACTAGCATGCAGCAGGCAGTGCTCCCTGACATGGAACAGTAGGTGTTCAAAAATAGCTGGGAATACTGATGAAAACCTACTCTGAGCCAAATTAAAAGGAGCACTCCTTTTATTATTTCAGGTGTAAAATAGTGCTAAAGAAGACTCAAAATATGGAAAAAAGGGTAGTGTACAAGACAGAAGACAAGGGGCAATCAAGTCTTGCAGCGAGCATTTTCAGTATGAAATATACTGTGATCAGTTTCAAGGTAGAACTGTTACACTAGAGAATCAGTATGTTTTGCTATTGTTTAGGATGTGCCCATTCTCTCCTTTTCCTCTCTTTTTTTTCTGCATGTTTTTTTTAATCACAGCTGCTTTTTATCCCCTGCCAGGCAGCCCCTGTGGCGGAGCTAAGGGGGGACTGGGGGACAGTTGCCCCTCCTGGCAGCCCCAATGTGAGTAATGGTAGCCCTCCACCATTTTATTTACGGTTTAGTGCTCATTGTGGAGCCCATGGTTGACTAAATGGCACCCCCTGCTCCCAAACCTGGCTCCGCCACTGCGCCTGCCCCGTCTCCCGGAATAACCATCTCTTACCTTGCCTGGCCCGGGAGCGGCACCTGCAGGGAGTCAGTCATCATCCTGCTGACAAGCATTTTTTTCCTCCTCCTATTTTCTCCTGGTGGCCCCAGGAGTCAGCATGGAGGTGCGCATACACTGAACAGCACCAGTAACAGCCTCTTTCCTCCACCCCCTGGCCTATTGCCTTAGGTACCCTCAGGCCTGTGCTTCCTCCAGCCTCCACTAGGGGTTGTGATCAGCCGGTAGTTGCACCTCCTCCCCAGAGGAGGCTGCCATGCGACGCTCTGTTTTAGCTCGGCCTCCCACATGCCGACCTCTTATACCCGGTTTCGTTCCCGAACCCAGGTCACCGACATGGGTCGTGGTAAGGAACCAGCACATCAGCCCTCTACACCACTGGGCTGGCTTTCTGCATGTTTTGGATAATACTTAAACCAAGAAACACATAAATCTGTTGGTTCTTAGACATTGGAGTGCATTCCTATTTATAATAAATAGAGGTTAATCTCTTATCACTCTGTGCATATTCTCAGTTTGGGCAGATAGAACTGAATGTGATATTCTGAGGTCAAATTGGGACTAAAATTCACAACAGGAATTGGAGCAAGCACAAGTTGGAATAGTGGTTATTGCCACAACTAATCAGAACTCTGCTTGTGTCCCCCCCCACCCCCACCATTATTCGGTCATGTTTGCAATTTCTCAGGAGTGTAGATTTAAGTTGTGAGACAGAAGCCTAATAGTTTCCAACTACTTTTAAAGGTCCTGTATTGCACAGCATTGGATTAGACTTGCACTGAGTAATTTAAGAAGTTTTTGAATGTATTTTATCTTACCAGCATTATCTAGCACAGTTTTACAGCATTTCTCATGGATCAATTAAACACACGTTTCTAATTATTGAGTCACTTGGGGTACAAAGAGGGGAAGTATTGTAAGCCAGCACACACACCCCTGAGGAAGTCACTTTGGGTGGCAGTACATACGGGCTGTGTTACTCACATGCTCACTTGCACCAAAAAATTATTATTTTTAATTTTTTTCAAGTCTGGTATATGTGCTGTCTCTGTTCCTAGTTTGAACTTCTAACTGAGTAGGGGATACGTACTATGGTAATCCCTGTTACTCTTGCTATACAAGTAGAGAAAAATTAAGTTGCAATGATTTCAAAAGCTACATTGAATGGATTTAAAATGTGTATGTGCAATATAGATTATATATGTGAAGTATTGTAAAAAGTGCTAATCAAAAATTGCCATTTTACAAAATAATTTTTGAGTATTGTAATGTTTTTCTGTATAGATGTAAGTTGAGTTTATTCATTTAATGTACATTAATCTTACACAGATGTTGCACTTGGCATTAGATGGCTGCACTATCTCCTCTGTGTCTCATCTCCAGATCACAGCCACAGAGTCTCATGTGCTTCCGTCAGGGTCTCTACCTGTCTTCGACTGACTTCTCTTTCCATGGAATGTATGGGCTCAACTTTGCCTCTCTGCTCCACTTCTCTGCCTGGCAGAGCTGCGCCAGGTGTTTAAACATGTGAGCATTAGTGCCAGTGAATACGGTTACCCCATTGTATGTCCTTGCCTTTGGGCATACTGGATCTCCCACTCTGGTCACCTTGGATGGGAAAGCGATCCACACTCTGATGCAGCCACAGTATGGATATGACTTGTCACTCAGACCCCACACATTTAACCCTTCTAACTGCTGCAATGTCAGGTGTGCCAGATGCCGATCATACCAACTTTTGAAAATGATGGTCACTTGGAAGCCACTGTTTAATGTGGCATAAGTGGGCACTCTGTTCAATGTGACTGTGGTTTCAGTGGAGGGTGCTACCAATTTATCAAAATCAGGCAGTGGAGGCTCAGAGGCTCTAGCAGAAGATTTTCTGACAAACACAGTGAAGCTGGACTTGGCTGGGGCCCCAGTATGCTCCCTTACTGGACCCCATTGAAGTTTCCCTGCTTCTGGCACTTCTCTGCCAGCAGTCAGTCCCTTACCCAGGCTGGGTCTCCTTGGGATCAATATTCTCTTCTGACGTGGCCATCCTTCCTACACTTATAGCAGTAAAGACCTTCTATACTTGGCCTGGCAGGAAACAAAATATCCACAGTGGGCTGTGGACCTTGGTTACTAAGTTTTCTGAGATACACTGAAGGGAACGGGGCAGTAGCGTGGGCCACAATCGCTCTCTACTTTAGCTCACCCTGCAATGGCAAGCTATTTATTGATTATATTTATTTATTTATGGCATTTTGATAAGTGAGTGAGCCCATTGAGACCAGAAGTCAAGCTATGACTTTTCAATTAATTTACTGCCTGGCACAATTCATTAATATGAGCCTTAAGGTTTGGGGCCACAGGGGGTGCCTGGGCCTGAACTCCCATGCCCATCACAGAGAGGTTGCCTGAAGCTGGTGATACAGATGGGTTTGGTGGGTATCTTGGCCTTTACTGGGTGCAGATGCAGCCTTGTCAACATCTCCCTATATTTTTTAAGGAGTTCCTTTTAACTCATGGACCTCAGTGGAGGGGGTATTTTCAGGAACCTGAGTGGCAGCTATGACAACAGGATAGAGTCCTCATTGCACATCCTGTTCCTCTACCTCCCTTATTTCTTTGAGGAAGACTCGGGGGGTTGGGGTCACTCAACCTTTCCTTTAAGTCCAGTTTTAGCACCAACAGTTCAGAAAATTTAGAGGTCCTCAACACCTGCTCTAGATGCATTTTTTTAACTCTGTAGACTATACTCCCCCTTTTTGGTATTCCTTTTGCAAAGCTTCCACCACCCTCTGTATGTACACACTGAGAGGGATTCCTCTTCGCTGTTGTTGGGTGGCTCTAAAATACCACAATAAATCTTCACTGGACTCAGTGCTGCCAAATGCACTATCCAAAGTGGCAATATAGTTCTCAACACTAGCCTTGATATCTGTGGCCTGCAGACATCAAATGGCATACAGTACAGGACTTTTTATACTCTCAAGTCAGTCTCTTTCTTTTCTACCCCTCCCTGTACTGCCAGTCTTGCAAAAGGGGAAACACATAGTTAGTCCATGCCTCATAATCATCTTCACCATTTGGCATGGATTTCACCCAGAAAACAGTCTTAATTTATGATTGGAATCTGATGATGAAGGCACATGGCTGGGCCTGGTCTCTTCACTGAGTGTGTTTTTTTTTGGCTCGGGCACAGCCCTACCCTTGGGAATTGCACTGGTCAGAGTCACAATAATCCATGCCTCCTGAAAACCTTCTGGGATTAAAACATTGGGCACCCTCAAAGCATCTAACACATTTCTGCATTCAACCAACACAGTCAATGTCTCTGTGGCAGAGTCCAGCATGCAGCCATGGATGACCACTCAACGTAGACAATTTATGGCTTGACAGATGCTCCTCTATGGATCCAGTATTCACCTTAGGGGGACTCCCAGGAGTAAAAGGGATTTTTAAGGGCCCATTTCTTGACCTTCATTCCACTCTATTAGCTTCAGATGAGCTGTATCACTAAGAGTAAATTTGGGTCTAGGGATGTAGAACCAGGTTGGGAGGGGGCAACAGGGTCCTGTACAGTGGTAGGCATGACCGGTAAACAGGAGATCCCAGTGGTGCCTAAAAAGATGTAGCCCAGGTGCCATGTGCCAGTGGGCTACTACCCCTGCCTGCTGACTACTATAAAGGTTAAGGGGCCTGGGTTCTGTTTTGATAGTGGTTGGGGTTTCTTTCCAAAAAGTAGTAACAAATAGCGTAGTGTTTCCACCTAGAGTAAAATAACAGTGGGCCAGGTGTTGGAGTAGTGTAACCCCCCTGAGATGCTGAATCTCCCCACCTCCCCATCCAGTCACCACACACACAGAATACCACTCTGTTTAGCAATACAGTCCCCACCACATTTACTGCCCATGGATAATGCGGGCAATCTGATATTGTGGGCAAGTCTGTGAGACCATTTCCCATTTAATCCTTCATTAAAATCAATGGTTATTGCCATCATTGGCCACCGTACACAGCGGGCATTTTTTTAGCTTATTAATGAGTTGTGAAGTGTCTGTAAAGCTATCAGTATATTTTGACTGAAGATTAAGTGAAATCCTAGGTGTGGCATGTTCACAGGTACAACACTGAGGTTGCTCACACTCAGCTGCTTGAATTAGAAGAGCCACAAGAAGAGGAAAACACTATCCTCACACCAGAAGACATGTCTCCTGATGAGTTTGATGAACTGTGTCACTTTGGCAAGGATGAGGAGCAACCCTGTGCAGAGGATGACATGTCATGAACTCCATCCTGTCTGCTACAGATACAGACGATGATACAGATGAGGCTGACCAGAGTCAGGAAGAGACCATCATAACACTGGTTTCTATTGAGGAGGTCGTGGAGTCAAGAAAAGTGGGGGAATTAAAAAATGCATGGGACAGGCATAAGGCATTCCTAGTGGGGGGTAGGAGGAAGTAAGCTGTTGGTTAACTAGGATCTACAGCTTATCTATTAGGTAGGAAAATGGGCAGACTAGGTAGGCCAAGCGGTCCTTATCTGCCGTCAAATTCTATGTTTCTATGTTTCTATGTGGTTGATGTGCGGTCGGCAATCATAACACTAAGGAGAGCGATGAAGCAACATGCCGAAATTGAACCAGATTGGGACACACTGACAAGGGTGGAGAGAGTGTGGAAACCATACTGTGAGACCAGAAAGGTGCAGAAGCAGATAATGGAGTTTTTCGATTCTCAATTAGGACAACCAGAACTTTATCAATAAAGCACTGTAATTCACTACTGTACTTGTTCCGAATCACCAAACAATTGATGCACTTTTTTGTTTCATTTTGTTTAAATTTCCTTTATTTTCATCTACTTTTAAGTTGTCTTTATTAAAGTATTGCTTTTTAGCATTTACACCAGTCCTTGGTCAGAAAATACTTTACATGGCTTAACCATCCACTGATTATAACGGGCATAAAGTTGCTACACAAAGTTGCCCATTATAAGCGATGGGGACTGTACCGTAAAACACATATAACTAAAGACTGTAGCTAATAATATGCTCATGACCAGTTTTAACATCAACAACCACAAATCGTTTATTGGGGAAAGGGGGAATGGGATAGCAGAAAAGTATTGGTATTTTTAAATGCAAACTGGGACAAGCCATGTGAGCAGAGAATATTTTACTACCACTGAACAATTAGGCCTGGTACAACATGTAAAAGCTCTAAAAATCAAATCAAATCAATCAAAAATCTTTATTTATTCAGGCGAACATCATTGAGCATAGCTCATTTACAAGATGGACCTGAGTGGTCATAACAATAAAGGTTACAAATTTTACACAAAACCATGGCACTGAATAAACACAAATACAATCATTTATGAATGAGACAGATATACAAATATTTACATATATACAAGGCAAAAATGACAATAAACCTAAATCATATTAAAGGAGAGAAACAAACAGGCTCTAACACATGGAGAAAATATTTTGGATGTACTACTATGTCAAAATACAATAAATATAACTAAATGTGACATACAAGCACCACTCGGAAATAGTGATCATAATAGTATTTATTTTTCCTACCACTATAGCAACACCATAATAAAAGACTGTAGAGATATATATGACTATAACGCTGCTGACCATGTGAGCATTAAAATGATTTTAGAAAAATAAACTGGGAGACAGAACTGCAGAACAAAACTGTCGGAGAAATGTGAAAAGTTATAAAATAACACATATTTGACACCAGTGATAGGCATATAAAAAAGAAACAATTACATAATAACAGAGGGGAAAAAAACAAATATCAGCTTAAATAAGGTCAGTCTTGGGATATAACGTTAATGTATTGGTTCTTGTTTATGTCTGGCACTATGTCTCTTCATGATGGTTTTATTTTCGTTAATTAATCATCTGAATTTATGCAAGGTGTCTCACATAGTAGTTAGTGTATGGATTAAGTTATGACCTCAACCTTGATTGTCTTGTATTTATGTTTAATATGTTGTCATTATTGTTTGTTAAAGTTCAATAAAATACGATTTAACAAAAACACAAAAAACAGGTGGCTAAACAAAGGGCTAAAAAAAGTTACTCAGGAAAAAATGATCAGTCTTTAACCTGTAGACAAGAAATAGGACATAAGAAAACTGGTACAAATATAAGGAAATCCTAAAAAAAAAGCAAAAAATGAAATTTAATTTAGCAGACAAGAAAAACAAAGACAATATGAAAAGTTTTTTATGGATATGTAAATTCTTTGCAAAAGTCTGAAAATAGCCTTGATTCAATAACAGATACTAATAAAATGGTAGAGGACCTCAGAGAAATGGGAAAAATATTAAATACATATTTTGCTTCAGTATTCTCAAAATCAGACCCTTATAAAGGTGATTTTGAACAAAACACCTCCTCATCATTAGAAATAACCGAAGCAGACATAACCAACAAAATATATGATCTAAAAAATACACACTCAGCAGGACCAGATAATATATCACCCATATTGCTAAAGCTACTAGCACCAAAAATATCTAAACCATTAAACAGTTTATACAGCTCAACACTGGAAAATAGCAGAGTCCTGGCAGACTGGTTAACAGCTACTGTCATTCCAATGCATAAAAAGGGAAGCAGGACAAACTGAGTCTGTTTTTGATAAATGTTTACTTCTGAGTACTCTTCAAGAAGAAATCCCCAGGCTTCTCTCTAAGGGACCACATGATGAAGAGATTGAATCTCTTGAAAACTTTATAGACTCCATGGCCAAACAAGTCGAAACCCTAGCCCCAACCTTAGACTCTGACACCATCACTCTGGTACTGATGACTGGGCTATTGTTACCAAATCTAAAACTAAGCGCAGAGGTGGTTAGATTTTTAATGCTCCTCCACTACCACTACAAAATAAATTTCTCCCTCTTGTAGTTGAAGATATTGCACAGCCCTTAATCAATTCTCTAAGCATTCCTGAAGCTATTATTGAAGAACCTACTAGTCACAAACCCGCTAAACCACGAAAACTGGTGAAACCACCCCCATGTGTCCTTCTCCATGTAACTCCTCACCTCCTTCTTCTTCAAACATCTCCCCTCTCCATTCTGATTCTGAAATCCCTCTCACTCACCCCCATGCACAGGCAAGACAGGTCTTTGTTCTTGGTGACTCTATAATCAAAACACCTCGACCACACAATCTGTAACCCAGATAAAGTAAACCACACCTGTTCTAGTTTTAGAGGGGCAAGGATCACAGATATTACATCTATGATCCCTAACATCTTACATAAGGCAGAAAGTAAACTTATTATGCTTTTTCATGCTGGCACAAATAACATCATGCACAATAGCCCAGAACACATAAAACAGGAAATTATTGCACTAAACAATCTACTTGTCGACAAGGGCTGTACTGTTTGTTTTTCAGAAATGTTGCCAGTCCCTAGAGCCACTGAGTCTGTCACTAACAATATTAAACTTATCAAAGAATGGCTACGGAAATGATCCCTCAAACAGGGTATACCATGTATTACCCACTGGGAGAAATACTTGGACAGACCCTCCCTTTACTGTTGGGATGGATGACACCTTACTAGGAGGTACCCTTCTTGGTAAATCTTTTTCAGCAACAATCAACAATCTTTTAAATAAGAAGTGGTGGGGGAGAATGGGAAATCTCCCAAGTCTCTGAACACTGGTAACTCCCTACCCCTTGTGGAATTTTGTCACTAAATGCTCATTCACTTAACCTGTCTTAAATGGCTGAATTCGAAGCCACTAGTAAGATTTATAATATAGGAATAATAGCAGTGACAGAAACATGGTGGGGCACTTCCTCCACTTTATTAAAAGAAATTCAGGGCTATAAACTGTATCACAAAGATGGACAGGGTAAACAGGGTGGTGGAATCTTTCTTTATGTAAGAGATGGCATTAACTCCCATGAAATTCAGCACATGACTTCCACTGAAAGTCTTTGGGTATCTGTCCAGTTTAAGGGTCAGTCTCAAATCACAATCAGGAATTGTTACAGGCCCCCTACCCCAGACCCTGCCTATTTCTCAAAACTGCTGGATGACATATCCTGCTTGTCAGAGAGGGGAGATACCATATTACTGGGAGACTTAAATTTTTCTGGCATACACTGGACATCCATATCAGGTTCCAGCAGTTAGGATAAACTATTTCTTGCATGCCTCTCTGACCATGACCTTACTCAACCTATTACTTCCCCCACTAGAGGCCTCAATACTTTTGACCTTGTTGTAACTAATACAAAGGATAACATCTCTGCTATACATATCAGAGCACCCCTTGGTAACAATGACCACTCAGCTATTTTCTTTTCTGTGGCAACTAGGCAGTCAGGCTTATTTAAACACTGTACATTTAAAACTATGATAAAGCAGACTTCAAATAAATTAGCAATCTACTCCTTTCCAAGCCTTGGAGCAAACTAATGCATCACTTATCAACTAACGACACACGGAATATGTTAAAAAACATTAATTCACCAGCTAGAATCTTCCTGGGTCCCAATCAAAAATAATTAAAATACCAAGGGTAGAATCCCCAGATGGTTCAACAAAAAAATAAAATCTTTAATAAAGCGTAAAAAAAACTATTCAAAAAATGAAAGAACAACCCTACAATAAATAAGGAGGTCACATATTCTAATTATCAAACTGTCCTACGTACCCTCAAGCACAGAATAAAGCAAGCTAAGACAAAACTAGAATTCAGACTAGCCCATACCAAGGACTCTCATAAATCATTATACTCATACTTAAATAATAAAAAAGGGAATTCCAGAAAGGTTGGACCTATTACTCATGATCATAATATCGTTAATTCTGATATTGACACTGCCAACATTTTTAATTCCTATTTTGCCTCTGTGTCCTCTCCTAAGGATATTTGTGCTTCTTCTAATCCTAAATCACCTAACAAATGCAATACTTGTCTTATTTCTGACATCATGATTCTTTCTGCCTTGCGCACTTTAAAAAATCATCTAGTCCTGGTTCCGACAACATTAACCCAAGATTTCTGATAGAAATGGTTAAATCAATAGTTCTCCCTTAAAAATTATATTTAACCTCCCAAATCCCTTGAAAGTTCACAGATCCCCATAGACTGGCTGATAGCTAATGTGGCCCCTATTTTTATGAAAGGTAGTAAATCCAATGTCTGGAACTATTGCCCCATTAGCCTTACCTCAGTTGTATGTAAAACTGTGGAAAAAATTATTGAAACCCTTATAGAGAAGGAAATTGGTGTACTTAATCTTACTGATAGATCTCAAAATGGTTTCAAAACAGGGCGTTTGTGCACTTCTAACCTAGTTGCTTTTTACAACAATATCAACCTTGGTTTGAATAATAACATCCCTTCAGATGTTGTGCTGTTGGACTTCAGTAAGGCTTTTGATAAGGTCCCACATGGAAAATTGGTAATGAAACTAGAATCTTTTGGTTTCTCACCTTGCCGCACTAACTGGGTAAAGCACTGGCTAACAAACAGGACCCAAAGGGTAAATATTAACAACTACCTGTCTGATCAATGTCTAATTACCAGTGAGGTTCCCCAGGGCTCTGCCTTGGGGCCTATTCTCCTATTCTGTTTAATTTGTACATGAGTGATATGCAGATCACCTCCCAAAATTGGTTATTAAAATTTGTAGATGACAGCCGGCCTGTCAGTGCAGCAGTTGGATTTCCGCTTTCGATGCCAGCCCACTCAGGTTCGGGAATGGACCTGAGTTGTCAGAGGGCCAGCTGGGGAGTTGGATTGAGCATCTCATGGACTGCTCTTCTTCTGGGGAGGGGTGGATTTGCTGCATGGGGACCCCTGGCCTCCGAGCAGATGGCACCAACAAGGAGTGCAGGGGGCGGGACGGATGCTGGCTTCATTGCACATTCCTGCCCCCACAAACAAGGAAAAACCTGCCTGCCTGCCACCTCTATGAAGCCCGCCCCTGGCTGCACTCGGCTCCCCCAGGCTGACTCCCACCCTATCCTGTCGTTCATGGCACCTTAGGGCCAGGTGCCATGACTCCACCCTAGAGGGCAATCCAGAGAGTCCCGGGAGGGTGGCTAATGTGGGGAGCTGCAGCCGTGAGGGTCCATGACTTGGCGGATGCCTGGCAGTAGGCTGGGCACATAACATGTAAATAGAAAAAAAAATTTGTAGATGACTCAAAACTAGGAGGAAAAGTGGACACTCACGTGAATTCATCGAGTTTTGTCTCTGACTTATAATATATCGAAAAATGGGCTTTGATTAGTGGTATGGAATTTAATGTCCAAGTGTGTTGTTCTCCATTTTGGTAAAACAAATCCAAAAAATATATACAAAATAAATAATATTCCATGAAAAGCATCCAACATGGAAAGGGACCTTGGTATCCTAGTAAACTGCAAACTTTCTACCCATGACCACTGTTCAAAAATCACTAGGGTAGCTAATTCCCTCCTAAGCCAAATCACATGCTGTTTTGTTTCTTAGACTGAACAATGACTTATTCCCTTGTATAGATCTCACATTAGACCTTATCTGGACTATGGATCACCATTCTGGAATCCCTATCTTTTGGGTGACATGGTGCAAGTGAAACGAGTCCAGATACATGTCACAAAAATGATTTCTAGACTGTCTCACAAGACTTATTCTGAGAGACTACATGCCATAGACATTCACTCTCTTCAACCTAGAAGATGTAGGGGAGATACCCTGTTTATATACAAGGTTTTACAATCCCCAGATTTAATGGCACAACGTGGCTTCACTTTTTCCTTCACTAGAAAAGTCCCTAGGCTACATAATAAACAAATTATGATTAAAAAGGCTAACACTAACCAAAGGAATAATTACCTTACAATTCAGCCCCCAGATTATGGAACTCCCTGCCTCAAGATTTAATAAGTCTTCAGAATTTCGATACATTTAAAAACAAATTGGATATTTGGCTCACTTCAAATTCTACTTTCTTATATTAGCCCACTCATATGTGGGGGAAAATTACGATGGGACTTGGCCTTCTTTTTTTCTAAACAAACCTAGAAAACTGTGCAAATTGTATGCCTATCAGTTTAACACCAGTTCCAGGAAAAATCCCAGAAAGTTTTTTGAAGGATATGATTGTGGATTATCAGGTGAGGCTGGACTCAAGAGATAGGGAGCAGCATGGATTTGAGGTGGGAAGATCATGTACAACAAATCTACTGTGCTTCTACAAAAAAATATCTGCAGCACTGGATGTGGGCCAAGCAGTGGATTGTATTTATTTGGATTTCTCAAAGGTGTTTGATAGGGTTCCACATGGGGCACTTATTCAAAAATTAATAAATTTAAGATTAGACCAAAGAAGTATAAGGGATGCCAAACAAGTCACAGAACACTTATCCAGCTGGAAAAAAGGAATGTCAACATTCCTTTTTTCCAGCTGGATGAGTGTTACGTGACTTGTTTGGCATCCATGATTACCAGTGTCATAGTGAACCTCTTCCCCGCTGTCGGCTCCTTTTTCCTTACGTACAAAAAAGTATAGGCTGAATACATACATGGCTGAAGGAAAGAACACAGAGGGTGTACATTAAAGGTTATTTGTCAGGTCAAAGGGAGCTGACAAGTGGGGTGCCTCAGGGCTCCGTGCTGGGATCAATACTGTTCAAAATATTTATGTCAGACATGGGCAAAATATGACTAGTTGGATAAGTAAATATGCAGATGACACAAAAATCGCAAGGATCATAAATTCAGAAGACGATAAAACCATATTACAAAATGACCTAACAGAAATACTAGAATGGGCAAAAAAGTTGGGAATGAGATTAAATGAGGAAAAATGTTACGTCATGCACCTGGGAAAACAGAGTGGAAAAAACACTTATATGTTAAAGGGAGCCCCACTAAGAGAAACACAAGAGGAAAGCGATTTAGGAATAACAATAAATAGTGACAACATACAGATCACACTGTGACAAACAAATAACAATAGCAAAGGGATAATGTGGACAATAATAGGAACTATTAAAAATAGAAGTGAACAGGTGATTATGCACCTTTACAGGTCGTATATCAGACATGACAACAGGAGTGTGATATGGGGATCAATGAACAGAGGAATTACAGACACAATTGAAAAAGTCCAAAGACAGACTGCACAGTTGGCTAACAACATAAAACACTTGACCTGCACTGATTGACTATGTAAACTGAACCTGGTGTCAGTGGAAACCAGAAGAATAAGAGGGGATTTGCTGTTATACTGTGATATCAAACACAATGATTATTTACTAAATGAGTTAAACTTGGAGTTCAAAAATGACCAAAAAGGAACTAGGGGACACCCGTTACAGCTAAGGCCCAAAAAATTTAACACCAATAAAAGAAAAGCTTTTTACACTCAAAGAATCATCAACCCATGGAACAAGCTCTCCCTAGAAATCATAACTAGCAAGGACAAAAAAAAAATTCAAAACTAGATTAGATAAATAATATATTAGAAGGAAGCAATCTAACTTACTACAGATAGCCGTCGGGAGCTCTAATGGGCCTACAGCCTTCTCAGCTCCCTCCACCTTAGTATGAACCTTAGCAGGCATTTTGCAACAATGCCCACCTCACCACAGCACATCAACCCCACCTCCCCAATTCAATCAATCAAATCTTTATTTAACCAGGCGAAACACTCGCTTTCAGAAGAACTCATTTTCAAGGTGGACCTGGGCAAGGTGCAAGAACAATTGAAACTGAATTCATACATCAAGCACATCACATAGGAGCATGTTATGTACAATTTACATTAAGTTTGTGCATTAGAAACAGTACATAGGACACATTATATCTAGATATAGGTGGATCTAGGCAATGTAAATAATCGAGTTTGTATGTTTGAAATTAGACACAGAGGGGCACTGGTACCAGTGTCCCTCTGAGTCTATTTGGGTACTCAAACTGATGCAAGCCTGTACATTGCCAGGAGATGGCCAGTGTTGGGGCCCTGGGAACGCAATGGTAGCTTGTAGAAGTTGAACAGCTTTACACTTGCAGACAACTTTAAACCAGACCCTCTGTTCAGGGAAGCCCTGATTTACTCACAGTTCTGCAGATACTGGATTTCAGTTCTGCACAGTGGGCGTGAGGGAGGAGGAAACAATGGAATAGCACCATGGGACAGCAGAGCACATGGACAACAGAAAGGCTGGATGAAGTAGCAGGATCTGGCAGCTTTCCATGTTTTGACTTGCTTGCAGAGTCTAACACCTTGTCACCTTCTGACTTGCTTGCAGAGTCTAGCAATTTGTCATCTTCAGCCTGCAGACAGGCTGGAGAATGGGAACCCAATACAAGGCTTCTTGGTTCACAAGTGAATCTAGACCAAGGAGTGACCCCATGGACCAGCTGCACAAATGGGTCCAGAGTGCCCTAGCACTCAGGTATGCACCTGTGGCTCCCTGCAGCCCAATCCACCCCACTCGATAAGGGTTAACAGTTCTCCTACCTGGCTCCACGTTATGGCTGTGCAGATTGCAGTGTCTCACTTCTGCCTGGGCTGGAACTAGCAGCTCCGTGGTGCATCAATAATCCCTTGGACTTCCACCTTGCCAGTGTCTATTGGCTAGGAGCATGCAGTCTCTTGAGTGGCACTCCACCTTTACACAGCTGGATTTCAGCAATACAGGCAGGTCCCTGAGCACTGAATACCTGCAGGCCTTTTCCACAATTTCCTTCAGCTTCAAACCAAGTTGCCAACTTCAGGACCTGGCACACACAGTTCCAAAACCCTTTTATCACAGCTCAGTGTTCCTCAAACTGCTGAAGGATCACTGCAAACACTGGGTCTTCAACACAGAAGAAAACCCTTTTCTAGTTTCCTGTCATTCAGCTTCAAAACCTTAGGTCAATTTCAAAACATTTCCAGCACAGAAGATGAGCCCTCTTGACTTGATGAGAGCCCAAGCCAGACTGCCCGAAACTGCAAAAGTCCCTGGGGTTTCAAACCAAAAATCCTAGCCTCCAATTGGTTGAATCATACTATCCATCAAAGAAATTGTTAAACATTAGCCCACTTCAATTATGGATTGGTTATTAGTTTTAGGCACCTAGAACAGAGTTCACACCTCTCACAGCAGTTATTTCAGCTGTCTTTGGGCACCATACAGTTTATACAGCAGTTCCCACTTTAAAGTGTCCTTGCAGCCAAAATACACAGTTTTTAAGCACAGTTGCCACATTGTTATGTAGCAGCCTTTGTCCCCTGTAAAGTGGCCGCTGAATTATAATCAAAGATTCTTTTGATTGCCTGTTACTGGCTCCTCAATACACTGCCCCCAAGAGCAGTGATAAGGCTCATTAATATTCATGTAATAGTCTTTATTAATATTCATAAGGCCCCCCATTCCGTGAGCTTACAGGCACTCCTAAAATGAGTATTACAGTCACTTTTGAGACACCTCCTTTGTGTGTCAGACCCCCGACTAACTTAACCAGGAGGTCGAGAGCACTAGAGAGGTGATTAGAGGGCTGCAGGAGTGGCAAGAAGACATCTAGGTGCCAATGGACATGTGCGGACCCAGCAGGCACTTTTAAAATGCTAGCCACATGCGGCGGTCTCGCGACTGACCCCTTCAGCCCCCAAAGGACCCAAAACAATACAGGGGGCTGAACAGAGATCTCAGTGGCCATTAAGACCCTGGAATGGCAGTGGAGGGCTATGGGAGAAACAGGCAGTGCACGGGCAACCAGGTAAGCCCCTACCCATGGGGGGGTTACACTCATGTTACCCCTAAGTCTACCCCCTCTATCTTCATATCATGGCCTATTGTTCTTGAACATCTTGAACATATTTTTTTTAAAGATGCTACCTTCTTGTACCTTATTTAGACCCTTGAGGTATTTGAAAGTCTCTTTCATATCCACCTTCTCTCTTCTCTCCTCCAGGGAATACATATTGAGATCCTCCAGTCTCCCCTCATATGACTTTTGGTGCAGCCCCTGCACCATTTCTGTTGCCCTTCTCTGAACCGCTTCTACTCTGTCTATGCCTTTCTGGAGATGTGGCCTCCAGAACTGGACACAGTACTCTATATGGGGTTTTACCAATGTTCTTTACAGTGGCATCACCACCTTCCTCCTTCTGCTGGAGATACTGCTCCCTATGCACCTCATCATTCCACTGGCTATCCTCACAGCCTTCTCACATTGTTTGTTAAGCTTTAGAGCATCAGATATGATTACTTCCAGGTCTCTTTCCTGTTTGGTAGCCATCAGTACCTCCCCCCTCCATCATACACTCCTTCCCTGCATTTCTGTGCCCCAAGTGTATGATCTTGCACTTCTTTGCATTGAATCTTAGTTACCATACCCTTGACAACTACTCAGGCTTGCTTAGGTCCCTTCTCATTTTCTCTACCCCTCCTGGAGTGTCAGCCCTGTTGCAGATCTTCATGTCATCTGCAAAGAGACACACTTTCCTGTCCAGCCCCTCTGCAATGTCTCTTATGAAGAAATTAAAGAGGACAGGTCCTAGTCGCTGGTCACTTCCCTCTCTTTGGATGGAACTCTGTTCATCACAGCCCGCTGTATCCTATCGCTCAGCCAATTTCTGACCCAGTTTACAACCCTAGAACCCACTCCCAGGCTGTGTAGCTTGTTTAATAACCTCCTATGTGGGACATGTCCAAGGCCTTGCTGAAATCCAGGTAGGCAACATCCATCGCTCCTCCCTGATCCACCCCCCTAGTCAACCAGTCAAAGAAATCTATCAGATTTGTTTGACAAGATCTTACTGCTGTGAATCCATATTGCCTCAGATCCTGTACTCCATTGGATTCAAGATATATCACAAACCTTTCTTTTAGTAGTGATTCCATTAGTTTCCCGACCACCGAGGTCAGGCTGGCTGGCCTATAATTGCCAGCCTTCTCCCTGCTCCCATGTTTGTGGAGAGGGACTACATCTGCCCTCCTCCAGTCATTTGGTACCACACCTATTTCCAGCGAACTGTTAAACAGTGCTTTCAGTGGTGCTGCCAGCACCTCCCTGAGTTCTCTTAATACTCTGGGGTGTATTCCATCTGGCCCTATTGCCTTGTCCACTTTCAGATTAGCAAGTTCCTTTAAGACTCTCTCCTTAAATGGACTAGTGTCCAGCTCCTTTAGTACCAGTAGTGCTTCCGTCACCTAACTTTGGTCCTTCCCCTTCCCCTTTTTCTGTGAATGAACAAAATACTTGTTCAGGATTTCTGTTTTTTATTTGGTCCCACTCTGCACATTTACCTCCTTCTCTTTTTAGTCTCACAATCCTATTCTTAATCTTTTGTTATTGCCTGAGTTAATTTTTTTTCTGTTTGTGCTTTTGTGCTCTTGACTGCTTTCCCCACCTCCCTCTGTTTTTCAAGATACATTTCCCTGTCTTCTTTCCTCTGTGTTTCCTTGTACCTCCTGAATGCCATCCTTTTCACCCATACCTTCTCAGTCACTTCCTTTGAGGACCATAATGTTTTTTTCTTTTTTCTTTGTTTTGCTTACTTGCCTAATGCAATGGCTTGTTGCCTCCGCTGTGGCTTCCTTAAGATTCTCCCATTGTTCCTCCACCAGCCGTTTTCTCCTTCTCTGCCAGTGATTTCCTAAGACATTCCTCTATCTTTGCAAAGTCGGCCGGCCTGAAATCCAGGACCCTTGCTTTCATGTGGTTTGTCTATTTATTTATTTAACCGACTTTAGGATTACAACCTTTGAGTCAGGGGCTCATTTACAAAGGCTCCACATCAGAAAAAACAAATACAAACACTTAATACATATAGACATAGAATGGCAGCTAAAGGTTACAGTTTTTGCAGTTATACAATATTGCAGAATCAAGATCAGCCATACATTGCACTGAACGTGTTACCGAGAGCTGTACTTTACAGTTTTCAAGAGAACAATAAGTTTGCTGATAGAGGGACGGAGTAACAGGTTTGATATTTACAGCGAAGTGCAGAAATAGACTGATATCTTGTGAGTGCAGCCAAAGCAGGCAGTGTTAATAGGTAATGTTTGGTAGCCCTATTGGTATGAGCTCAGTTGTGGGGAGGTCCTGTAAGATGGTAGATAGATGACCCAGCACTAGCTGGTACATTGGCAGCTCTATGAATCGAGAATGTGCTCTTTGAGGGCTGACTTGAAAGGTCCAAATTTGCAAATGGAGGAGACATCAGAGGGGAGTTTGTTGTACCAGGCTGGGGCCCTTTGTGGGAATGACCTTTGGGCTAAGGAGGTTCTAACCCTCGGGATGGACCACACCTGTTGGTTGGAAGTGTGGGTGTTCATCAAGGTGTGGGTAGACAGGAGAGCAGGATATAGGCAGAAACCCCCAAGGGGGTAAGCCCCAGGTGTATTTTCTTTGTGAGGAGGCATGTTTGATAAAATAGCCTTTCATCCAGGGTGAGGAGATTTGTCAGGGCATATAGGGTACAAGTATGGGTTCAGTTAATTTTTTTTCAGTGGAAGTCTAAAACTTCCAGGAGTCAAAATCTGTAAGTCATTCCAATTTTTTGGAAGTCAAAATACTTTCAGGATCCCACTTTTGGAAGTCAATATTCTAGGAAGGATACATTTATGGATGTTAATATAATATACTCACCAGGCCACCTGGAACACTGAGAGAGATTAGCAAAAGGACTACAGCCTGCTAAAGCAAGAACTTTTTTAACAGCCATGAAAAACCTGCATTAGTCAAGATGGACAAGTAGAGGGTTAGCTGTACTAGCCCATATCAATTTGTACTAGGTTCAGGGATAGTAAAACAATGTTAAGATTGAACCCTGGGTAGGACTCAATCAGTCAGAATCGCTGATACCATCTCACCTCCCCTCCAAATCAACACTGGTGTCCCTCAGGGATCAGTGCTTGACCCCTTGCTTTTCTCCATTTTCCTAAATGATCTGCCATCAACCTGCACCTCCTCCATACATAGGCCGGTAGCTGCTTGGCTCTTTATCCTTTACCCTAAGGGCTGTACCTATTATATGCTCCTCGGCCGTCAAAAGTGGTGTAGGAGGTTTGTTCATATGCAAATCTTTCACACGGTAAGGTCCTGCCTCTTGGCACTGCTTTTACTCCTTCTAGCAGGCGACATTGAGGTCAATCCTGGCCCTCTCACTCACCTTACTGCCAAAGCCCGATCTGGTCTTCCAAAGAAAGGGCTCCTTATTGCCCACATTAACATCAGGAGTCTAACATGCCACAAGGATGAACTGGAGGTATGGATAAAAGATTACAACCCTGACATCCTCTGCTTCTCTGAAACGTGGCTAAAACCCAGTATACCTGACACTCTCTGCAAAATTGCCAACTACTCCCTGACACAAAGTGATAGGTTAAAAACCAAGCGTGGTGGTGGTGTGGCCATCTATCACAGATCTCACCTCAACCTAAATATTGTCATTGACCCGGCCTCTGTTGAGCTATGTGAACATCTGCATGTCACTGTTACATTAGGAGCAAAGAAGCTGCATATCATCTGTGCCTATAATCCTCCCTCTGGTGGCCTTACTGGATTACAAGATTTACTCAAAAAGACTTTTTCAAATATAAACCTAAACGAGGCTATAATTCTTGGGGATATTAACCTAAATTGGCTGGGTCCTGCTCTTAGTTCCTTGGTATCAGTTACCAGCACCTATAACCTACATCAGAAGATTACTGAACCAACCAGGTCCCCAAATCCTACTAAAACTGGTACCCTCATAGACTGGTTACTTGCAACATGGCCTGAGCATATGATCTCTACAGGGATCCTTGCAGATGCTATCACAGACAGTACTCCGATTTTTTGCATGTGGGCCTCAGGAGCCCCACTACCTCCTCCACCTCATTATGTTATCTTCACAAATTTTGGACAGCTCGATGAAAAGGCGTTCCTTCAGGACATTTCTTGTGTAGATTGGTCTGATATCTACTGCACAAACAATGTTGAAGAGGCTCTGCACATTTTTCTCAATAAATTCACTGCTATCCAATCAAGGCATGCCCCCAAGATCACCAGGAGAGTAACAGGCAAGCAAACCAAGTGGCTACACAAGGACCTCCCGTCTGAACTACATCGTAGGGATAAGCTATGGAAGTGTTTCAAACAAACCAGGCATATGGATGATTTTAACTCCTATAGGGCCAGTAGAAATCTCTGTAAAAAGAAAATAAGATTAGCCAAAAGTAAATACTGTCAGGACCTGCTCATGAGCTCAGCATCAGACTCTAGGAAATGTTGGGCCCATATCAAAGCCTTCTTGGGATCCTCCCAGTCCCATACCCCTAAGGATATGATACTAAATGGGGTGCACTGTAATGATCCAAAGACCATTGCAAATGCTCTAAACCAGAAATTCTCAGATCTGTCTGTGTATACCTCTGCTTTCCCACAACAGACCTCTCTCATCCAGGTCAGTGAGCCCCTAAGAACACTTGGCTCCTTTACAGCTCCCCAGATATCTCAGCATACTCCTCCCTTTTACTTAATAATAATAATAATAATTTTATTTATATAGCACCTTTCAGTGTATCAAGGTGCTGAACAATTTTAAAAACAGTTCAAAACACTACATAAAAACAGAACATGTACATAAAATCAACATACAACGAAATAGAGTATTAATAATAAAATCCAAACATTTATAAATAACTTAATTATCTAAAAAAGCCATATTCCACAAATAAGTTTTCAAATCCCTCTTGAAAAGTTCCACGGAGGTGCACTGCCATAACCGACATGGTAGAGAGTTCCAAAGAGTGGGTGCAGCATGCGAAAACGCTCTGCTGCCAGAAGATTTTAAACTCACTCTTGGGATCTCTAACAACCCCATGTCGGCCGAGCGAAGTAATCGGTCAGGGCAGTAAGGAACCAGGAGGTCTTTCAGATAGGCTGGACCCTGGTCGTGAAGGGCTTTAAAAGTCAGTAAAATGACTTTAAAGGTGATCCGCCACTGCACAGGAAGCCAGTGCAGTTCGCGCAGCACGGGAGTGATATGACAGGACCGACTTGTCCCAGTCAAAACCCGGGCTGCAGCATTCTGCACCAGCTGTAGGTGACGGATTTCAACCCCAGAAAGCCCAAAGTACAGGGCATTGCAGTAGTCCAAGCGTGAGGATACAAAAGCGTGAACCAAAGTAGGCAGGGAGTCGGACGGAACAAGATGCCTAACCCTGGCAATATTCCTAAGATGATAAAAGGAAATCTTGACAACGGCTGACACCTGAGCTTTAAGAGTCAGCCTTTCATCAAGAATAAACCCAAGGCTACGCACCCATTCTGAGGACGGCAGAGATACTCCACCAAGGACAATTCCAGATGGAGCACCAATACCCGGCCTCACCATCCGACCACCTGGGTCCACTACCAGCACTTCTGTTTTCTCCAAGTTCAACTTTAGCCAACTAGAATCCATCCAGTCTTGGATCTCCCCCAGACAGTTGTTAAACACCGAGAGAGCTCCATCCTGGTCGGGTGCAAAAGACAGATAGAGCTGGGTATCATCAGCATAGCAGTGAAACCTCAGCCCATATCGACTAATGATACCTCCAAGGGGCAGCATATACACTGCAAACAACATGGGTGACAGCATGGATCCCTGGGGCACTCCACACAACAAAGGAATTGGGTCAGAGGAAAAAATCCCCGACACAACTCTCTGCGATCTCCCGGTAAGGAATGACGTGAACCATTGCAAAACGGTTCCAGACATTCCACAGATTTGCCCCAGGCGAGCTAACAACACCATATGGTCCACTGTGTCAAAGGCTGCAGAGAGATCAAGAAGAACAAGAATGGAATGTCTCTTCTGATCCCTCGCCATCAGAAGATCATTTAACACCCGAACCAGCACAGTCTCGGTGCTATGTCTTTTCCGGAAGCCCGACTGGAAGGATTCGTAGACATTATGGATGGTTAAATGGTCATCCAATTGAACCCTGGAAACAGGAAATGGGACAGCCATAAGAACTGGGGTTGTCTACAGGCCCCTAGACCAGAGGGAGGACATAGACACATTACTGTTAGAAGATATACAAAACATGACAGCTAAAGGGGAGGTTCTGATAATGGGAGACTTCAACATGCCAGATACAGATTGGTCAATACCAGCAGGAACATCTGCCAGAACTAGACTCATAATGGATTCCCTGCAGGGGGAGGGCCTCAAACAACTGGTACAGCAACCCACAAGAGACAGGGCTATCCTAGATCTAGTACTGACTAACAAAGAAGGGATCACAGATCTCCAGGTAGAAGGTCACCTGGGGGCCAGTGACCATCACATGGTATGGTTCAATTTGGCTACTACATCTAAATCATCCCATTCCAAGGCAAAAATATGGGACTTCCGAGGAGCTGACTTTGATAAGATGGCCAACAGAGTTAAGCTAGCCCTGGCAAAAGAAACACAGGTAAGAGGTACAGGCAAAGTGGGCAAGCATTAAGGATACAATACTTGAAGCAACATCCCATTGTGTTAGACAAAAAGGAAGTGCAAAAGAAGAAGGAAACCACTTGTTTCTCAAATACAGTAGCAGAAAAGGTCACAGCCAAAAGGCTGGCCTTCAGGAAATATAAGGAACACAGCGGGATGAAGATAGGGAGGCATACCAAACTGCCCTAAGGGAAGCAGGTAAGGCAGTAAGGAGGCAAAGTCCCAAACTGAGGAAACACTAGCACGAACAGTAAAAGAAGGTGACAAGACTTTCTATAGAAACATTAGTGAAAGGAGAAAGTCCAGAGGGGGTATTGCTAAGCTTAATGGAGAAAAGGGAGCATGTGAGGAGGAGGACCCTGTAAAGGCATCTATCCTAAATAGATACTTTTGCTCAGTATTTACTGAAGAGAAGGTAGGGCAGGGCCCACAGCTCAGCATCATGGACACAGGGGGGAGGGAGGTGAGCACTACTCCCTTCACAAAGAAAGGGTCCTACAAGAGCTTGCTAAGCTCAGGGTGGATAAGGCAATGGGACCTGATGGCATACATCCCAGGGTACATAAGGAGCTAAAGGAGGAACTAGCAGAGCCATTAGCAGAATTGTTTAGTGAGTCTCTGAGCACAGGAGAGGCCCCAGAAGACTGGAGAAGGGCTCATGTGATCCCGCTCCACAAGAGTGGTAGCAGGGAGGAGGCGGGAACTACAGACCAGTCAGTCTTACCTCAGTAGTGGGCAAGATTATGGAGGCACTCCTTAAGGAAAGGATAGTGCAACACCTGGAATCCATAGGGGCACAGGATCCAAGACAGCATGGGTTTACAAAAGGAAGGTCCTGTCAAACTAATCTCATAGATTTCTTTGACTGGGTAACCAGAGTGGTGGACCATGGGGGAGCAGTTGATGTCGCCTACCTTGACTTCAGCAAAGCTTTTGACACTGTTCCACATAGAAGATTGATAAATAAGCTAGGTAGGCTCGGGGTGGGTCAGAAGTTGGTCAACTGGGTGGCAAACTGGTTGACGGGCAGAAAACAGAGAGTGGTGGTAAATGGTATACAGTCAGAAGAGATGCAAGTCACAAGTGGGTACCTTCAGGATCAGTCCTGGGGCCAGTCCTATTCAACATCTTCATTAGTGACCTGCAGATGGACTAGAGGGTAAGGCTTGTCTGTTTGCAGATGACACCAAGATCTGCAACAGAGTAGATGATCCAGATGGGGTGGGCAGAATGAGAAGAGATCTGGATAAACTAGTAAAATGGTCAGAAGAGTGGCAACTGGGATTTAATGCAAAGAAGTGCAAAATCATGCACATAGGGAAGAGAAACCCTGAAGCCACATATAGGCTGGGAGGGGAGTTGCTAGCAGTCACAAAGGAAGAAAGAGACTTGGGCATCATCATCACTGATGACCTAAAATCATCCGAGCAGACCTCTAAAGCAGTAGGTAAGGCTAGGGGTGTTAGGGTGTATTAGTAGGGTATCACGTCGTAAGAGGGAGGTAATAATCCTCTGTACAAGACATTGGTTAGGCCCCATCTGGAGTACTGCGGCAGTATTGGAGGCCACACCTTCACAAGGACATTAACCAAATTGAGGCAGTCCAGAGAAGGCAACCAAAATGGTGCAGGGACTGCATCAGAAGACATATGAGGACAGATTAACAGAGCTCAATATGTATACCCTTGAGCAAAGGAGGGAGAGAGTGATATGATCGAGACATTTAAACACCTTAAGGGCATAAACAAGGTGAAAGAGTCTAACATGTTTAAATATAAGAAAAATAGCAGGACAAGAGGACACAGCATGAGATTAGAGGGAGGCCGATTAAGGGGGAATGTGAGGAAATTCTTTTTCACAGAAAGGGTGGTAGATGCATGGAATAGCTTACCACAAGAAGTGGTGGCTATGAATACAGTGCAGGGCTTCAAACAGGCATGGGATAGGCATAAGGGAGCAATACAAATGACTATGAATAGATAGGTCACTGACAGAGCAAAGGCCGATGGCACATTTATAAGGTAGAAAAAGAAATGGGCAGACTGGATGGGCCTTGCGGTCCTTATCTGCCGTCAACTTCTATGTTTCTATGTTTCTATGAACCGCTACGACTTTCTCAATAACCTTCCCAATAAAGGGGAGGTTAGAGATAGGCCGATAATTAGAAAAACAGTCCGGGTCCAAGGAAGCTTTCTTCAAGAGAGGAGTCACCACTGCCTCTTTCAAGGAGCAGGGAAACTCGCCTAATTCCAAGGAGCACCAAACTATTTGCGCCAGGACCGGACCGATGATATCAAAACAACCCAAAATGAGGGGAGTCGGACCGGGATCCAAACCACAACTTGTGGGACGCATAGAATGGATGATCCTCATAATGTCCACCAACTCAGGTCATCGAAAGGAACTCCAGGAGAAATGAGGCACTGTCATCTCATGCTGTCCAAGAGCATCACCCATAGAGGTTACCGGACCCAGGTTCATCCTGATGTCAGCCACTTTAGTTGCAAAGTATAGAGCGAGCTCATCGCACTCTGCTTGCGAAAAAGCTTTCCGAACATGCAGGCAGGCTGGGTTGCACAGTCTGTCTACAGTTCGGAACAGCTGAGCCGGTCGATTCTGAGCAACTGCAATCTCCCTGGACAGGAATTCTGCCTTCTTATGGGTGATTGCAGATTGATAGCACATAATGTTCCATCAATCTAGAGTAATTACGGCATTGAGGGCGGACCCTCACGCCAGCTGACATCTAATTCGCCCTGTCTCCGTGTCTCCTCAGGGTCCCATCAAACCATGGGGCTCTGGGGGCGAAGGATAGGGGCACTCATGAACAGGAGCAATAGAATCCAGAGCCGTCGTGACGGCCTTATTATAGGCCAGCACCAATGCTTCTGGGCTATTGCTCACCGAACCGAAAGATGAGAGGTCAAGGACCGCCACTAGACCTTGTGGAGTAACATTCTGTAATGGGCGGTACCTGACCATCTCCACAGGGGCTGGTCTTCTCAGGGGGGTGCAAAAATTGAACCTCACGATGTGGTGATCAGACCAGGTGACTGGTTCCACCCCCATGTCGGATATGTTGATCCCTAGAAGGAAGACTAAGTCTAAAGAGTGTCCAGATTTATGCGTAGCAGTGGAAACCACCTGTGTAAGGCCCAAAGAAGACATCAATTGGAGGAAGTCATTGCCAAAATTTGAGAGTTCATCGTCGACCCAGGCGTTGAAATCACCCAGAACCATCAATCTGGGTGATTCAAACGACATGTCGATGAGGAAGTCTGCTACTTCCTGTAAGAAGCGTCTCCCATCTCTGGGTGGACGGTAGATGAGAACGATTCGAACGCCTACACCTGCTATGACTGTACACTCAAAAGACCCAGCCTCACCTACTACCACATTCGTGAGACCCAATTCCGTCTTAAAACAGACTGCAACCTTCCGCCCTGCGGTCAATCGGCGGTGTATCATCAGTACCGGCCGAATCATAGCCTCCAAAATAGGGCCAGAGTTTTCATCCAGCCAGGTCTTGGTGATGCAAGCCAAGTCGCAGAACCAACAAGATCGGCAAATAATAGCGGTCTATTCTTAATAGACCTGCATTGCATAACACCGCCTGAGTTGGACAAATCCGGGGTTGTCAAGCCCATCTGCCCACTAATTCCCGTAGTGCCCTTGGGTATGGATACCAGACAGGAAAACCTCGATCTGGATTCCATTTCGCCCCAGGGCGCCTTCTGGACCTGACTACCCCGATACGATGAACCCGCTCGTTCATCCACCCCTGTTCGACAACCCCCCACGAACAATGCCTAGTGCTCTACAGTGCTGGTAGGTGTCGAAATGAAGAGGAGGAGTGACAAAGGGGCGAAGGGCACGAAGCGAGGAGGATGAATAGTGCACCACCGTGGGGGCTAAAGGCCAGCACATGTTGCTACTTAAATAAAATAAACCAAAACCCAAGACAAACTAATTAACAATCGGCTGACAAAAAACGTAAATATAATCTTAGGGAAAAAAAAAAAAGTCTACACCTGAACTATTACCCACCCCCCCGGATTGCTCTCACCACCGGGAAGAAGAGGGCAAGGCACTCACTGCCTAGCCCTTATGGGATATAGCAACAGAGGACAAAGAAACAAAACTCCTCCCAAGTTCTCTCACAACAGGAGGGTGGTGTTATTGTTCATTCCTCACAGGAAGGAAACAGAATAAATCAAAAACTAAATAAACATAAAAAAGCTGAAGGACACAAAGACCTCTCACCCCCAGTATCCAAAAGCCATAATCATCAATCATCAATCACTCAAAAACAAAACAGAAAAAAACAAAAAAAAAACAAAACAAGGTTCCTTAGAATTAATATGTCCGTATCAGGCAGGAGACAGTTAGGTATGGTGCAGAAAAAGTCAGGAGATTACTTTAAGGAGATTACTGCACAAGAGGTCTTTAAACTTCTCATCCATATCTGGCAACACTAGTGTCGGGTCTGACCTCCTCGAACCCCGTTTACTCAGACTTGCTGCTGCTTACATAGTCTCACCACTGGCGAAAATATATACACTATCCCTGATCACTGGCACTGTCCAAGTCCTGTAGAAATGTGCTCGAATAACTCCTGTATTTAAAAAAGGGGACAAAAAAGATATCAACAATTACATACCTATTACTATTCTCTCTGTTTTGTCCAAACTACTTGAAAAGGCTGTCGCCATCCAAACACGTGACTTTCTCGCAAAGTGGTGTATCCTATCTGATGCCCAACATGGTTTCCGAAAAAACCATAGCACATCTACTGCACTATTTAAACTTACCTCAGGTATACTCTCAAACATGGACTCAGATAGACTCACTGGTGCTGTATTTATAGACCTTACTAAGGCCTTTGACCTTGTGGATCACCCCCTACTGCTATCCTGCTTGCATAGCCTGGGCTTCTCCTCTTCAGTTGTACGCTGGCTTAGCAGCTATCTATACGATAGGTCACAAGCAGTGAAATTTAACTCAGCCATTACAGAGTCTGCCTCAGTAAACGTGGAGGTTCCTCAAGGCTCCATCCTGGGTCCTCTCCTCTTCTCTCTCTTTATTAATATTGTCTCCTGTGCACTGAAGATTTGCTCATCTCTCTTGTATGCAGATGATCTTGTCATTTATACCGGTGATAACAAAGTAGAGAATCTAAACTCAGCACTCTCAACTGATTTCATAAATATACAAAACTGGCTGTGCGAACACAAGCTGGCCCTAAACATGAAGAAAACCAAGACCATGCTTTTTGGCTCTGCCCCTAAACTTTGTAGGTGCCCCTCCTCCCTTACAGTCCATGGCTTAGGTGATACAAAACTAGAAACTGTCTCATCCTTTAACTATCTTGGTGTCCTGCTCAACCAATCCCTTGATCTGAGCCTGCACATTCAATCCATCTGCAAGGCTGTAAATTGCAAACTTGGTGCTGCATACAAATCGGGTTACTTGCTAACGCCATCTGCTAAAAAATCCATTGCCAGGGGTGTACTGCTACCTTCCCTAACCTACAGTGTCCCCATCCTCTCTAGTGCTCACAAAACTGCCCTTCAGAAATGGGATGTCACCTACAATAACATATGTCGATATGCATCCTCCTCCTCAAGACAAGAGCACCGCTGTCAGCTTTACGATGACCTAGGATGGCTCTCCCCCTTGGCAACAAAGCAATATTATCTGGCTTCCCTTGCTGACTCTGTTGTAAGGCTCAAAACCCCAAAATCTCTGGCAGAGCTTCTAATTCCCCACTCCATCCCTCACAGTCTGAGGTCTGCTGACAACTCTCTACTCCAAGTTCCAAGATGCTCTACCACAAAAGGCACTGGGTCTTTCAAGTGTGCGGCTCCCCAGTTCTGGAATACTCTTCCCCCTGAACTCAAATTGGCTGGAACTCAACGGTGCTTTAAAAATGAACTTCGCTGTTATCTATCACGTACTGGCCCCTGCACCTGCTTTGATCCCACCTGATGGTCCTGATTATATCGCATGCCCCAAATGCTCTCCCTTTCCTCTTCTATTCCTCTCTGTTTATGTCTGGACCTTGTTTTCCCTTAGTCCTATACACTTGCCTGCCCATGTTGTTCTCCTATCTCTCAAATCTCTGTCTCTCTCTCTCCTCCTGTATCCCCGCTCTAACTCCTTCATGCTATGATCCCTTTGCCTTGTCTCGTTCTTGCCTTGTCCTCTACTTTCTCACCTCCTTCCAATACATGTCCCTCCCTACTCCTGCTCCCTGCTATGATCCCTCTGTCCTGTCTCTCTCTTTCCTGATCAGCCACCTTCTCACCCTTACCCTGGCTACTCGGTCTTCCTTCCCTAAACCTCTTCTCATTATATTACTCTACTGTCTCCTCCTGCCCTCCTCCTCCACTCTAATCCAATAGACCTTATTTTTTAGAGTTAGACCTGATACACGATTCTCTGCAAACTGTATTTTGCTTGACTTATCCTTTGTTTATCCCCCTCAACAATTGCTACTTGTCTTGCCCACCGTGGCTTACAGTTGTACTTTCTGTTTCCCTCCTGTTGTACCATGTTGAATCTGTTTCTCACCACGTGAGAACCTGTAATGCTACCTACTACCTCTGTTATGTTGCATAAGTTCTTTCAAGATTTTTACATTGTGTATATTTGCACAAATTTCTGTTTGCTTCTCTCCATGTTAAAAATGAAAATGTTCTTGTACCTGTTTTATTTATGTTGTACTCTCCCGGGCTGTACCCGAAAACAGTCATTGTGTTGGCTAGTGTACTTACCCGGTAAACAAAAACTAAATAAAAAATACTAGTGGTAAAATACAATTTCTTTCAGAACAATCCATCATTTCCAACTTCCATGCCTGCAATTTTGGGAAGTCATCTAATTTTTGGTTTTACATCCAGAAGTCAGTGACTTCCTCCTTCTTTATTTTGGAAGTTTTTGCCTTATTTTTGGAAATCAAATACTTCCAAAATGGAGTTAACTGAAGTCCTGGGTACAAGTATGGGTACGCTTGTTTGCCACGCAGAGGAGTCTGCACACTTTGTTTATGGTCAGGTGGATTTTGTGAAGGGCTCTGTGGTCAGCAGCCAAGTAGACAGTGAGCCCATAATCGACTAGGGAAAGGACTGAGGAGGTGACAGCCAGATTAAGGGCTTCTGGAGGTAGCTGTTCTCACATTGAACCACACTGTACTGTGATCACTTGATCCCAGAAGGCTCCCCATCTCATGACTTAAGGACCTTATGTACATTAAGCCAAAAAAATGTTTTTCCTAGCTCCATGACAGGCAGCAGGCCTGGGAAACAGGAAGTACTCTATGCTCAGTGCAGGAATATTAATTGAAGCAGAGATCAGAAAACTCAGCAATTCTTAAAAATAAAGTATGTGTAGGAGTGAAACATTTTTTTATGCACACACCTGAAGTGTGTGATGCCTCATAAACCCCAAGAGTGGAGACAAGCAGAGCAACAAGCAAGTAATGCTGGGGTGACAGAAACAGAGCAGAACTCACTGACAGGACTGAATTGACAGCAGCAGAAGAGGCCTGTGGAGGCACATAGACAGGAAAGTGGGAGGGAGGGCGAGCTTGTGGCATGCAGCTGAAAAATGTCAGCTGGTCAAGCCAGATCCAGGCAGCAAGCAGGAAAGAAAACAAAGGGAGAGAAGGGAAAGAAAATGAAGCAGCTGCTAGCACTGATAGAGCCAGAAAGTGCTATTTAATGGATGCCTTAGTGATGAACTTATTTAGCGTGGGGATGTGGCAAGCATCACCCAAAGTGTGGCTTGTGGTACAGCAATTCTATATATAAAATGGGTAAGGAAATCCCTGCATCCTGATTGGCTGAGACTTGGTTCGAGCCATGACCTTGAGAGTGCACAACCAATGACTAAAAACAAGTCTCTGCCAACCAGGGCACAGTGCGTTCCATATTATTGCACCAGCCTCTAATAATTTCCATGTCTGAATGAGCAGTCAGCTTTACTGCGGCAGTGGGCATAGCACTGCAGCTGTCTTGCAAGCACATAGAGAAAAGGGAGCTTTCCGGATACCGACAGGACTTGTTAATTAGTGCAGGTGAACGGCAATCTCTGTGCGTTCACTGCACTATTTTGTCTGTTGGTACTGGTGGAACACGGCACTGTCTGCTTGTCCAAGATGATGGCAGAGATCTGCGTGCATGCATGATGACTTCAGTATGTGCACTGAACTCTGGCGGCATGGTGGCATAGCCCGCCATTTCCAAGATGGCCGCCGGAGTTATCTGCTCATGCGTGAGTCATCATGCATACGCATATAACTCTGCTGTCATCTTGGACATGGCACACAGTGCCATGTTTCTCCCACAGTTCGGCTGCAGCTGTACTGGCTATGGCCAGAACTTGCTTTCATTAGACACTTCAAACACACAAAATTTTAAACATTGTGCAGTGTACTTTTGATAATTGTCCCCCATTCACATAACATATTTACATTTCTAATTATTTTTTAAACATTTCTGAGTTACTTCTATCCATTTATGAGCTACAGATTTCTTATTTTTAACATAAAAGACCGGCTGCCTGCTGGCTGTCCTGCCAGCTCGCTTGCTATACCTGCCCACTTATTGTCTCCCTGGCTGCTCACGGTCTCCTTTGCCCTGTTATGTGTTTTTGATCCTTTTTTTTTTAACCAAGTGGGAATTTTATTTGTTTATTTATGTATTCAAAAGTTGATAACCAGGAAAGGCACTATGAATAGAAGCTCATTTCCAGGTGTGACCTGGGGAAGGAGGGTACAGAGTATTGGCAAGTACATTTGACGTACAGAGTGCAATGAAATATACATACAGTGAAATATACATAACAAGTTACTGTAGAGGACCTATTTTTCACTTGAACAAAATGTTTGCTATTTTCACTATTTTTTGAAAATCCAGTGAAAATTATATGCCAGTGAAAATGTACACTACAATTGACAAGTTAGCCTGCTCTTGCAATTCAGCTAAATCAAACAGCCGTGAAAATTTTGGAGTGCACGAAACAGTGAAATTTAAGGGTCGTAAATTCATGTCTTTTACAGATATTTACAACGCGGTGATACAAATAATAGAAGTATAACACAAAAGCTATTTACAGTGGGTGGAAAACAAAACTAGTAAGTACATACAAAAAAGAGAGAAATTATATACAAGATATGTACAGTGAAGTGTGGAAAGGACATCTGATGATCGATGGGAATGATTTTGAAGCACCAATAACTCGCCTACCATCCTACTTGCTGTCTCATGTGTTCTGCCCCGATTACTCTGTCTCATGCAATAGTCTCTCCAATGCTGCCCACCCCCCCCACCAGAAAACCTGTCTTTGGCATCACACAGCTGCTTGCTCTTACCCTGCACACTTAAACCTCACTTATTCATACTTTTCATTGCCAAATACAGAGTGTTCAATGTGACGGTTTTCACTGACGGCCACATTGATGTTACAGGCCAGAGCAGGCCTGTTATTGCGACCAGTGTGTTACAGGACATGAACCGGTGGCACGCTCACTTCTGAACAAGTGGGATGCAAGTAAATACCGCTGGTCTCATCTTGATGCAGTGCTGAGCCAGCTGTCCTGCAGTTTATTTTTACATGAAATCTCCAGTACTGTATCTGAAACCTCACACCTAAAGAAAAAATACTTAAAAACATGCAAACTTAATCACACACACCTCTTCAGCCTGCTTTTACATGATTTAACAGTTGAGAAACATAAAAATATAGTGACACATGACCTTGCATCTCTAAACAGGCAGGTGAAATATTTTACAGCATTATTATTTTCTTTACATTTGAAAATGTTTCATTTTTTACTGTGTTTTTTATTTCTATGAGTACCCATTTTATATAATCAATAAGACCACAAGGCATGGGTTGTGCTGGGTTTACCACAGACCCAGGTGTTGAAGGTGCACCACCTGTGGCATCCTGCCTCACAATGCCACTGGGCATATGGCAGACCCAGCATGACCTGTGACCCATCTTGACTTATTGCTTAAATTACAGATCATAGGAGCAATTCCAACCAATCACAGCACTTCCTTCAGTTGTGCATGAGGCATTTTTATTGCCGTAAGAGTACCTTACTGCTGAACGCTGTAGCAGGCTACTCAGTGACCGCTGCTCATGCCACAAAAAGGGATCACAAAAAGGTATTTTTTTTAAATCATGACATGGTCTATAATAAATGTGTTGGAGCACTAGGAGGGCTTCTTATGGATATAAAACTGTTGACTCTTGTGTCCTTTGAGCACCAGAACTGCTCACCTTTGGTTCACAGCACTCTTTCCCTAAGAATGCATGAGGCAGCACTCTTCTGTCCATAAGAGGCCCTCCTAGCATCCCTATAAACATTTATATAATAAGATATGGGGTGGTAGGTAACTCAAATTTTATACACACCCTCGGTGTGTGATGTTTGTATAAAACCCTTGAGCTTCATGCTTAGTGTTTACATAGTTTCCTGTATCTCAGGTCGGTGTATTAAAAAATTCTTACTTCATACACCACCCATGCATTATTCTCTTTTATATTATATAGCGATGCCTGTTGTGTACTGACTAAAAAGCTGTTGTGCCACAGTTCAAGGGTCATAGAAGACTGTTATACCCTTGTGGCACAACAGCTTTTTTTTAGTAGAATGGGCATGCCACCTGTCACATGATAAGCCTAGATCCATTTATGTGGGTTCATACTGATATGCTGTAATGTACTTTAGAATTCATACACTGTCCCTTTAACAGGTATCTACAAAATAACTGTTATTTCTATATACGGCTAATGTGGACCTGTTATGTCTCAAGATAAGGGAGACAGGTATATAGCCCAGGAAGGCATAAAATATGCCACTCTGGCTTTCCATTACAGGGAAAGGTAATGTAGTGACCTTGGAATTGGGGTCAAGCAAAATGCATGGACTAGATGTCACTGGGGTTGACATCAAACCTGACATGGAACCACAGTGACACCTACAGAGAAAGGTAAATTGTTGCACCCTAATATCTGTATTGTCCTGGAATCATTAACCCCACACCAGATTAAAAAATAAGGTGGGTGTGTCCTAAAATGACCCTCATGTATATTATCAGACACACACTTCGAATGCAGAGCAGTTGAAAAACCAGCTTAGTTGAAGGCAGATTGTCTGTCCAGCTGGTATATACTTGTAGAACAGAAGTATATGTGCAGGCCTGGAAAAATCTCTAAAACCAGATCTGAGTGTGTGGAAAGTTTGACTTGTCCCATACTGAACATGAAATTCTGATTTTTAAGTCAGAATTTTGGAAACCAAGATTTTTCACAAGGAGCACCTGGAGCCTTTTAAAAGGGCATCCAGAGACTTGGATCAAGGACTTGTTACAAACTCTACTGCCTAATGAACTGTTATCTTCACAAGAACATTTAAAAAAAAACAAGGTATAGTTTAGAATACAGTATCTATTGCTTTCTGTAAACCATCCAGTTTTACTTTTGTTACTGTCTGCATTTCAAGGTTCTTCAAAACTGTAGACTTTTCTGTATTGCTTTTATTTTAAGTAAACTTTTTTGATTTTCTTATCAACTCTGCCTGGGGTCTGGTTGTGTAACTTAACATTTTAGCAGAAGGGTTTTGAAAAGACTGTGTGCCTTGACAAGCTAGAACCACTCGGCTATCATATAAAACTACCTAGGCAAGACGTAGCCAGTGGCCGTGGTGGGATTCAAATATGAAAGTACTGCAGAGTCAAGGGAACTCGAAACTACAGAATTCATCCTCCCACTGGGAAAAGGAAGGCTGGTGAGTCTTCCTGAAACCCTTACTCCTGCTTAAGAGTTCTTGAAAAAGGAGGATCCTCCTTGAAAACAGGAGGTCCTACCCGGCTGCCCCAGGGTTGGGGACCAGGGGCTCGTGACATGGCCTGCCATTTTACTTTCATTTCCCACTCAACATACAGAGTCTTGGCCTTCCCCAACACAAAATCATCTGCTGTTTCATTACTTAAAGAAACAGAAAACCACCCATCACCCAAGTGGGTTTTCAAGTTCTGGGCGAGGGTGGGTTTCTATCTTTTTAGACAAATAATGAAAATGTAATTCAAATATTTCTTTAGCAGAAAAAAAAACATGTTTTATTTCATGTTTTGTCATAGGGTATGGTTGAGACCATTTTTGCTGTCTGGATTCATTTTCTTTTACCCCTTGCACAAGCCTGCTGCAGCAGCATTTCTCTTGTTTAACTTTACTATCGCTTCTGTATCAACTACTTATTCACCCTTTCCCAGTTAAACCAACTGGGAAGGTTCTTATTGCTGTCCCTATTGTGGTTCCAGAGAACATAGGTCCAGCTGCCCTTGATACCCCCCCTTTCAGCATGTCCCCCCCTGTGAGCAAGCCAGGGACTATAGAAAATAATAGCTGTGTAAAGTTTAGTTGTAACATAGCAGCCACGATGTTTATGGGTACAGTGGCTGTTAGCAAGGTAAAGACAGAAAAAGAGTTACTCCTGCAGATACGGAGTAAGAAAGAAGAAAACCCTGTTTTCTTTTGTGCAGTAGGTGACTGCAGAAGTAGAGCAGTGCTGATAGCACTTGTAAAAGAAGTGGTTGTTCTCTTTAGAATACTGGCAATAAGGTGTTTGCCTCCCGTATTGGATTTGTGGATGTCTGTGTCCGCCTGATGCTGCGCACGGTCGTACAGGGCTGCTCGACAGTGCGCACACTCACGCAGTAGCGCTTTGTTTTTGTATCTTTTTTTTTATTTTTCCCTGCTGCTCTCACTTTGCCTTAGTGACCAGTAACCAATCTAAAAGTACGATATTTGAGTGCAGGACAGTAGCAGCAAAGAGCAAGTAAGAACAAACAGAAAACAGCAGAAAAGAAAGAAAACTGTTGTAAGGTAACCGCCTTAGTGCTGCCTTGTAAATATGTATCTGGATACATGTAGGATGCATTTCAAGAAGCATTTTTCCTGAATTTGCTGACTTTAGAAACCTTTAAAAAGGGCTTTAAAAGATAGTTGCCTAAACACTTCCTGTGTTAGTATGTATTTTAAATCTTGCTGTTTTCACTGAGAGAAATGACTATGGGGAACATTTTGTTTTATGCTTGTAAAACTGTATTGTAGTGCTCCATAAATAGAGGAGTCTAGCTTTATGGATACACGTAGTAAGGTAACAAACACGTTCAGTTTGTTGTTCAGACATTTATAATGAAGACTTTTTTGTTTCAGAATACCTCAATAGCTAATGTCTGCTGCTCATGTAAGTTAAGACTTAATAATTTCAAGAAGAAATTGTCTGCATTATAAAGACACAGTGAAACTAGTGAAGACTACTTATCTTCCTAGCTTCCTTGCTGGAGGTGCTCCTCCTTGAGCTTCCCATTGTTTCTAAGAGCCAGACGGCCTTGTTCTACATAGTTACATACTAATCAGTTCAAGGGGAGGGGCTTACTGCTGGAACTTTCTGTAAATATTCAGAAATAAATCAAGAAATTGAATTCTAAAGTTACTGCTGTAAATATTTAGTTTTCATGTATAGTATGTATAAAAATGGAGTTTCTACTGTGATTTGAGAATGCTGAAAGCTAGTAGGCAGCGTTTCAGGTAAATCACCTGACCTCTGCAGATGTAAATGGAGCTTCCTTTCTAAGCCTCCTCAGATGAGTGGAGAGGTTGGTACAGTACTGACCTCAGCTTGTGCTCTAGCTATTTACTGGAGAATTTATTGACTTCTGTTTAAGTTATGCTTCTGTTGTATGTTTGCCATTGTCAGTCCGCCTTTATTATTTTATTTGGATGTTAATAAAATATCTGCCTAGCATTTGCTTGGCATTCTAAGCTACTATTGTCTCTGCATCCATCCATTACCACGACTCTTTGACATGTTTCAAACCATATACGGTACTATACAAAATAACATATGGACAACCATGCACAAATTGGCTGTGTTTCCATTTTGGGACTCTAATGGCATCAGGTACCTCTCAAGCTTCACTGTTGATGTTCTTATGATGTTTTAGGAATCCCTCGATGAAAACACAGACTTAGAACATCTTTACATCACTCTTAAATCATCCACCAACTAGTCTCCACTCAGGCCCTCTCATCAGTGTGTAACCATTCCTGGTGAGAAGCTCTTCATTGCCCATTCTATTTGTCCTCATCAGGAACTTGTAAGTATCTCCTCTCCCTCCTGCCTCTAGTGGGTACATGCTTAGGTCTGCTAGCCACTCCTTATATGATCTGCTGTGCTGGCCCTGGATAATCTGGTGACTCTACACTGCAGAGTCTCCAGTCTATCCTTGTCCTTCCTCTGGTGCAGCTCCACAACTGGGCACAGTACTGTAGATGGGGCCCCACCAGGGACTTGTAAAGGGACAAAAATCACATCCCTCCTCCTACTGTGGAGAATCCTCTCCCTATGTATCCTAACATTCAGGTTGCTTTGCTATTTGCTGTGTTGCACTGGTTTGAGGATTTGAGCACGTTGTTGATGATTACTTGGTTATTACTGATTATGAAAAATGATTATTTGAGGCTGGCACTTTAGCCAAGAGGTTGGAGTAATGAGCTGTCAATGAGCTCGGTACATCCAGCAGACCTTGGTTTGATTCCCACATCCTCCTCTTGCGTACTGTGTGACTCTGAGCAAGTCACTTAACCACCCCAGTGCTCCTGGGTCTCCCCTGAAAACAGGCATCTATGCCTAGTGAGCCTTACCTGGTTACCAAAGAATACAAATAAAAAATAAATGAAAAAATAAAAATTCTCTCCAATCCCTTTCCTCCATTATTGTGACCAACGTGACCCGTATCCGATACTTGTGCATGGGTTCCTCTTACCAATGAGCATCTCTTGCACTTTTTGACCTTGAACTGCTATACTTTGGACCACCTTTCTAATTTCTCCAATTCCCTCTTTAATTCTTTTGCCTCCTCTTCACTGTCCATCCACAGAGTTTTGTGTTATCTGCAAATAGACACATCCTGCCCTGGATACCCTCCCAGATGTCTTTGATTAATAGATTGAACAGGATAGGACCCAGGACCAACCCCTGTGGCATCCCTACTTGTGATCTTCCTAATCGCTGATTTAATCTGGTTCACTACCATCTTCTTTTTCTTGTCCCCCAAAACAGTTCCCAGTCCACCTAACAAGCCCTTTGTGCACCTTGCTTCCCTTATTGTGCCGAATTACCCTTGCAGTATTCTCTATATCTGAGTGGTTTCTAATAATGAATAGAAGGAGAATTCAATTCCTTCTTGCTGTTTTCCTTCCTATACAATAAGTTCCAATGTTTGCAGCTAGTAGCATAACACGCTGGCACCGGGCCCCTGCTAGAGTGAACAAAATTAGGAATCTCTTATATCAGGTCTCTGCTCTCTTTTTGTGGAGGATGGAGTGGTAACCATTGTCACACCACTTTTCCTCATAACATCCTGGTGTCCTCTTGCCTCTTGCAGTCCTGTCCCATCTGTCTGCCTGTGATGAAAGCCTGCTCTAAGATAAATATGTGTGTGTAATAATCTGCAATTTGGAAGTCAGATGTTGTTCTCTCTCTCTCTTCTCTGTTGCTTATTTCTCCTACAGATGTGTTCCATATGTACTGTGTAATAGACTGGAACACGAAGACCAATTTTTCATGTTGTCAAGCTGTTTCCTCAATCCAACATGACAAAGCGGCCATAGTAATAGTAGCAATTTACAAGATGCTCCTTTAATGATGAGAGGTGCAGGGGGGAGGGGTTATTAAACAAACAAAACTGTGAGAGAAGACAGAAATCTTAAGATTAAATGGTGATTACTCTCCAAGGACTGGGTAATAGACTCAGACAGTTTTCCAACAGTCAAGATTTTTAGCCAGTTTCAAGTACTTAGGTGTCACCTGTCCCAAAATAAGAGTTTGCTGACATAATACAGAGTTCATTAAAAGGGCAGTGCTTGTAACAGAGTCTGAGGAGTCTGGATAAGCCCTTCAGACTGGATTCCCATAGGGACTTCACAGTTAGTCCAGGCTTTCGTTGAATGAAAAGATGAACAAAGCACTACAGATGTCTATGGCATACCTAACGTTCTGTGGAGACATGCAGATATAGAATTGAGTTGGTGATTTCGGTGGTGTTAAATGTAGCAGATAAGACTGAGTAAACCAAAGCCTTAGAGCAGTTGGCTTTCTGGCCCTGAACTTGGATTGCCACCTGCTAAGACTCCAAGATGTAGAGCCTCTAAACATTACAGCACCCATGACTCACCAACCCCATGCTGGGGTATAGGTAGATGGGACTTTGGGAGTATGCCTACTGGAGGTCTTTGAGCTATCAGGGATAGAATGAGTTTGAGACTGCAACGGAGTTCTGGTGCAGAGGTACAAGGGCAGCTGCCTGCCCCCAGTTCTCTGAACCTCCAACAGTACAAGCAGCAGCCATAGATCATACTGGAAGTGCTGGTAGATGAACTTTTTTTTGAACAGTAGCTTTGATTTAAAATTAATGGCACTGTGAAGAATAACACATTTTAATTCAATAGATTTCATAATAAAAGGACTTGGGTTTTGACAATATGCATTGCAGTGCCATTGTTCTTTTCTGGGTATTCACTCAGTTTTTGTTTGGGTTGTTTATTTTGGGAAGAAATACAATCCCTTCCCTTTCAAAAATGGTGCAAGCAAACATTTTGCAAGTTAGACTGGTTGACTTAAATGTATGGTAGGCTAACAAGCTGTAAAATGAGTTACTGTTGCATTATGTATTTACTGCAAAAGTGTTATCAGGAAAGACATAATGAGCTGGTAACAGTTCATTTCCACTTGCAACCTGGTGGGGGAGTGGACATCTAGCATAGTAAAACATGACAACAGTATGCAAGAAATAAGATGACTCATATAAAAGATCAAATAAAAAAATATAAGATACATAGAAACATACTGACATATAATTTATTGGTAGAAAAAGACCGTTTGACCCATCCAGTCTGCCCAGGTGGTCCCTGCCTAGGCTGTCTTTGCAGACTCTAACTGGTCTCAGGTGACCCTCCCTCCTCCTTGCCTATTTACTAATATTCCCCTATGTCAGCCCATGCATGCTTGAAGCCCCCTACTGTTTTTGTCTCCACCACTTCTGCTGGCAGTCTATCCCAGGCATCTAACACTCTTTCAGTAAAGTAGTACCTCCTCACTTCCCTCCTAAATGTGACCCCTACAGCTTCATTGTATGCCTTCTGTTTCTTGTGTTCTTCTGCTGATAAACGAAATGGGTCAGACATCAATAAAGAATAGCACACAATAGCTGTAAATACATGGACAGAAGCATGGAGGGAGACTTGACACAGATCATCAAGTGTAAAAAACTCAGATGAGATGGTGTCTGGAAGGGAGATTGTAGGAGGTGAAGATGCTAGGTCACAGTGCAGTGAAGGGCCGTTACAGGCATGAGCAGAGAAATCATGAGGAAGAGTTACATGGAGTGCTAATTTGCCCAAATCATGCAACATTAATTTCACGTGTGGCCATAAGCCACCATAATCACTGAGCGCGTGCAGTTTCAGCCAATTAATATCATTTTATGTTCTAGCAATCATCAAATAGGAGGAGGCAGTATAGCGCAGTGGTCTAAGGCTCTGAGCTGCAAATTTGGAGACATCCAGCAGACTAGACCTGGGTTTGAATCCCACAGCTTTCACTTGCATACTGTGTGACCCTGAGCAAGTCACTTATCCTCCTTGTGCTCCCAGGTTGTCCTGTAAAAAAAAGCTTTCAGCTTAGTGTGCTATACCTGGTTGTTCAACAAAATAAATAAATATTGTGATCATAGCCAAGATTAAAGTACAGTTAAAATTGCCAGTTTTAAAGTACTTTTTATGTTATGCCTACACTGGTGGTCTTTAAACCAGCAGACCAACAAATTTGGGAAAAACATTGATCCTACCCATGTCACTATAAAAGATTCCAGACATTTTCCAGGTTTATTTGGTGGTACAATTTACAAGTTCCACCAAAATCTGAGTATTTTACAACTGTTTTAACCTTTTTTTTTTCTCAAGTAGAAAAGATGGCTACCACATTTGGCTTAGAAATAGCACTGTAGACTGGGCAAGAGCTAGGATCAAGAAAATAAAACAACACTCATGGTGTATAGCAGAAGAGGTACCCAGAAATGTAGATTTGACAGCTATACTAATATTTTTTAATACTAGCTTATACTAGATTTTTGGAAAAATATTTTTTGTTGCATTGCTGCTTTAAGAGTCTCTTATCCTAGGACATAGACAGCAGTGTCTATGTGTTGGTTGTCTCTCCAGCTTAATATTTTGCAGTTTATTTACATGTATGCTGAACAGCCTAGCTGAAATGCGGTATCTCATTTTCACTAAAGTTCTGCTTTAACCCCTTTTTACAGCTGGGTGGACTGAAGCACAGAGAAGCTAAATGACTTGCTCAGGGTCACAAAGTAAATGCTCTGGGGGGATTTGAACCTGGTTCTCCTAGTTCCTAAGATGGACTGTAGCCACTAGAGATGTTGCAAATTTTTAATTCACTGGCAAAGGTGACGAGAATCTGCCATATTTGCATTTGTGAAAACAATCACGAATAAGGAAGCAGAACTGCCAGCTTCTCTGGCAGATTTTTTTTTCATTAAAAAAACCTCCCCCACCCCTATAATGTGTAATCACCCCCTCCTCCCAAGAACACACTTATCTGATTATTTTACACCCCCAGACATCACTCTGCTGTGGCTGGCAGGCTAACAATGAAGTTGGGTTAATCCCCCACACATGCGGTACCAAATACACTTCAACCCCCTCAAGTCCCACTGTATTTTGTAGAAACATCCAGCTTCCCACCCAACCCCTGATCTGCACCACCTTCCTCTCCCCAACCAGCACCCCCAGCACCCACAAAATCAATCTGCAGATATAACAGTTCCCTGGTGCAGCTCATCTGCTCAGTTCAGTACCCGATTCCCCACCTGGTAGAGCACAAATGAATGGTGATGTCTTTTTCCTAGTAAAACCTGATTGGTTGAATTTTTAACCAATCAGGTTTTACTAAGAGCAAAGATATCACCATTCATAAACTGAAAGCCATTATGAGACAAGAAGAGAGCAGATGCGCTGCACCAGTGGGCTGTTTTCTTTATTTGCAGGTTGATTTTGTGTGTGCTGGTGGGAGGAGGGTGGTGCGGACCGAGGAGGGTTGGGTGGGGGTCTGGATGTTTCTACAAAAGACAGTGGGCTCAAGTGGGGGAGGTGGGGGAGTGTATTTAGTGTGCAGGGGTGGGGGGATTAACTTTTCAATGAACAGCACTGTGATGTTTGCCAGGGTGGGGGGGAACAGGAAGGAGGGTGCCTGTGGGAGGTTAGGGAGGGTGGTATCATCAACTTACACACCATTTGTCTTGTTATTCACCAGTCAAACTGATCATTTGCCACTCAAATTTGGCCAATCTGCCTGACAGATAACAATGCAAACTGCAGACCTCAGCTCCAGGAATTTGCTTAAATTAGGGATTTGTTCATGGAACGACTCTCAGCAACTTCACACATCTCTCCTAGCCACCATGCCACTCTACTTCTCTTGTTTTTTGCAATCTTAACAGCTCAGACCTTCACTGCTATAGGAAACTCAGCTGCAGGTATTTACTAGTTTGCTTATTTCTGTAAAATGCTTAGCTAGTGCGCAAAACTGAGGGATACCAAATGTGGTTTACAGTGGGGTCCAGGTGATGCAGGGTCCAGCACAACATAAGTAAGCAAAGCTCTTTACAATACATAACAGGCAAAGTTTGTTTGCAGTATGTAAAACAAAAGATTGTGTACGTTAAAGGGACACTGTCAACCCCCTTAGGCTTCAAATTGTCCCTAGTTTAACAATCACACTTTATAATTGGTAACATTCTGTTGAGACTACTGATGTTGCACACTTGCATCTGAGGCCAGGAGATCAGAAAGCTGTGGGTTCTATCCCCACACCAGGCACTTGGGTTACTACCCAATACTGACACTGTAGTGCAGCATGGGGGGGGGGGTGCTGCACTCCTGAGTTTCCGTCTTTCGGATGAGATGCTAAACTGAGGTCCCATCTGTCTGTTCTGGTGGTTGTTCAGGTGGACATTAAAGATCCCATGGCACTTCTCGAAAACAGTAGGGGAAATGTCCCCATTGTCCTTGCCAAATTTCCTCCATTCACTAGTAATACCACCAACAGCTTACTCTGATTCAGTTTCAGTTGGTTACCATCTGTATCCCCACCTCCAGGTTGCCCCTGAAAAAGGGTCTTCTAGTCTTAGTGGGCTTACCTGATTGACAAAATTCAATAAATAAAGGTAGCTGGGAGTTTGATTCTGATTCTTTTTTCTTTGAAAAACTGAAAAAAATGACTGCCCACCATACTGGTGTTACCACACAAAAATGTGTTTGTTTACATTCCGTGATCAACTCCCACTGCATTTTTTCTGAATTTGGGAACACCTCCAACACAGTCTGGACACTTATAATGCAGTGGGAGCATGGAGAGCATAACATGATGAGGGGCTGCACTGTTTGGGGTGCTCCTAATGTTCAGAAGGCATGCAATAAGAATAGATCAAGGATTTGAAACAAACAAGGTTGGATATAATTACAGGGTCAAGTGGAGGAGACATTGGAGAAGACTGTCAGGAAGAGGTGGGGAAGAGAAGCAGGAAGGAGAAGATAGGGAGAGATGAAACAATGGAAGGACCGGGGTTCCAGGGAGGAGAAAGTGAGGGTGAGAAAGGGGGTCTGGGAGAGGGGCATTGGGATCAAATGGGGTAACTCTGGAGCACAAACGGGGGTTGCAGCGCAAGAGGTACCAAATGAAGTGGGGGATAAGGCCATGGGGGTGAGGTTGGATGAGCAGGGCAAGGGACTGAAGGGGGAAGGACCTATAGAAGGCCAGCAAGGAGTTGATAGCCGAGCTATCATACTGGGGGACTCCATACTTAGGGGTACAGATGGGAGAGGAAGGGGGGCAGAAGGAGTTCTGTTTAGGTAGATTGCATGTCAGGTATGACTGCGCACAGAGCAAAACATATGCAGTGGTTCCCTCAATTGTAAGGGGTCAGGAGGAGAAGCCCCACATAGTGGTGGACCTCGGTATGAATGCTTTAGAAGGAAATAATGTGCAGGCGGTACAGGCTAGATTTAGGGAACTGGCCAGGATATGTAGAATGGAGGGGAATATAATTGCTTTTTCCAAAGTCCTGCCTGTGCCGAGGGCAAGCACAGACAGAAAACTGAGGACAAGGGAGTTCAGTGAATGGTAGGGGGAATGGTGTAAACCTATGGCGTTTGGACTGGTGGGGGGATGTGGAGCAACATGGGAAAACAGAGGCCTATATGCCCACAATAGACTTCACCTGGAGCAGGGAGGTATCAGGTGTGTTAAAGAGCAAACTGGAGGAGTTTATGGCTAACACATATGATTTTAACTGGGGAGGGCTTAGACTTGCGGAGCAGGAAGGGATGCAGAGTATGGGAGGCCTTGTGTCTCTCCCCTCAACTAGTAATTTGGCAAAAGTTAGGAAATCACAGAGGGATAGACAGTGGGGGGCAGGAGATGGCTATGCGGGATTGGGGGCAGGTTGGAAGGTGGTCTCCACAACTGTGAGGGGCCTAGGTAGCAAGTCACCTGAGCTTCAGACACTAATGGCAGAAGGGGAGGTGGACATAGCCGCCTTCAAGGAGACAGGGACCACCCAGTACCATTGTGTTCAATGTTGTTTTTAAACATTTTATTGTTGAGTGTTCCAAGTCCTTGGAAATGGGCACTATATAATAAAGTTTCTATCTATCTATCTATCTATCTATCTATCTATCTATCTATCTATCTATCTATCTATCTATCTATCTGTCTCTCTCTCTCTATCTAAATTTATATCACATATAAATGATATAAAAAAAGGTGAGGACATGCATTAGTGCTGTACGAAGGGTTGCTAACTGTTTTCCAGAAAAAGCAAGGGAACAAATTGCCACCCAACTAATACTCACCAATTATTGAACATGGAAGTGCAGTTTACAGTACATAAACACAGATAAACTTATTCTTTAAAAGTCAGATGTGTTTCCAAATAAATGGCCAAGTTTGTTCTGATGTGTTCTTTGAAAGAACAACACTCGCTATAGTGTAACTGAATCTAAACTGGGACTCCCTAGCATAGCAATAAGGTGAGAGAAGTTAGTGCTAGCCCTACTTTATAAGGCAATCACACAAAATATTCCTAAAACACTGAGTAGTTTCCTGATCATACAGCCTTATGTTCAATCACTGAGGGATGTCTGATACTAAAGATTAAAAGTACCTAAGAGCAATGTATGCCCCCCCCCCACCCCCAAAAAATAGGGACTTACCTTTATTTGGGCTCTCAAGCCCTAGTGTTATTTTCTTCCATAGTGTTTACCTTAATTTTTCATCCTCCAGCCCCAGTGTGCAGGACTGTGTGTGAGGCTAGATGTGCATTTATCAATGGCAATTCATATGGAGTTCTGGAGGGAGTCACATCATGGATGCCAGAACTTCATGGCTAAAGCCACCTGATGACCTAGGGGATATAGCCTGGGATCAGTACAATTATTTGTAGGTTTTCCAAAGACCCCAGAAGCATTGGATGGGGCAGGGAGCAGTAAAGTTTTAAACTGAGTAGCAGACAAAAGATTTAAAGGGGTTGCAGCATGTAGTACAGTGGTACAGCACCCATAACTAGAAAAGCACCTGTTGGACGGCCCGATGGCACTGAGGGGTTGAGGCGCTGGATGCACACCTCATGCCAAGCCAGCAACATGTGTTTGGGAATGGACATGGGCCATTGGCGGTTGGCAGGGGAGGAGAAGGATCGAGCATCTGGAGGACTGCTCTCCTTCTCCAGGGAGGGGGGGAACTGGTTCTGTTGTCACTCGCCCCCTGACAGAGGTGGGGGGCATGGTGCCATACCGCATCATGGGTAGAGCTGGGACAGATGCTTGCTGTAAGGCCTTGCGCATCATTGCATGTTCCCAGCTCCAAGTGAAATCCTCTCAGAAAAATTCTGTCAACTTCCGTGTATGAGCCCAGACTTGGTGCCCGACCCTCCAGCCACCTTCAGTTCTACTTCAGCGGCCCCACTCGGGGGCATCCCCGGGTGAGGGTATGGGTCACCGAGCCCAGGGTGAGCCCGCTGGGGAAAAAGCATACTTTAAATAAAAAAAAGAAAAGCACCTGTTTCAGCAATGGGCTAAGGGCCTATCACAACAAAAGGTGTCCCAGGCTCAAGGAAGGCTGCAGGGCCAGGACCCGGGGCAATAAACTAGGAGTGATGAAAATTTGGAATACAGAACTCTGATCCAAAATTAGGAAAGAACACTTATGTAAGAATTTACCATAACAGTAGATCTTCGTGCGGATCTGAGTCATCAGGTACCACCATAAGAACTTCATCATCGGTAAATGGGAATCCATATGGAAGATTTTCAGCAGTACAACTGGGGCCACCCATGCTGACAACGTCAGTCAATATAAACTACCCTATAAAGATGTGGGTGGCCCTGCTATCTCCTCAGTTCTTCCCTCCTGCCCCCCCGGAGATGAAGGGAGCAAGGCTCATACCCTGGGGAACAGAGGAGAGACAGAGGGACCCAGCTCTAGAAAAAAAAGAATGGAAACAACTGATAGCCAGATCTTGAACAGGAACCCCAAGATGGGGAACGATGGGAGGGAAAGCATACCTGATGACTGAGATCCCTTCGAAGATCTGCTGTTATGGTATGTTCTTACATAACTGTTCTATCTTCTTCATGGGTATCTCAGTTATCAGGTACCACCATGGAAATGAGTACCAAGCAGTGACAGGTAGGTACAGATAAGATGGGAGGCTGGAACTCCATAAACTTAAGAAAGGAGATGTGAAACAACCTGCCTAGCCAAGGATCTTCTTAAACTTAAGACAGAAGACCTTGTAAACTGAACCTGTCAAGGGACTCTACAAGCTTAAGACAAGAGTTCTTGCAGCACAGCCCTGCTAAAACCAGCAAGGGCTCTTGAGGCAATGTTCAGACTATAATGCTTGGTGAAAGTATGGACTGCACTCCAGGTGGCAGCTGCACAAATATCAATGACTGAGACCCCTTTGAAACAAGTCACAGAGGTAGCCATTCCTCTTGTGGAATGGGCTTTGACAGCTCCGGGCATCTCCTTACCATACTTGTTATGACAGAACACAATACAATTTGCTTACCATTTGGATAAACATTGCTTGGAAACTGAGGTGCCCTCTCTACCTGGGGCAAAAGAAACAAACAACTACTTAGACTTTCTGGACTCCTTAGTCCTTTTTTTTCCCCATAATAGTTTTTATTAAGTTTTCCAACCATACAGTACAATTTATAAAACCAATGCAAGTCGATGTAGATATCCATATCTATACAATATTCATTTAAATCATTCCTATATTACATTCATTTATAAAAGACTAAATCTGATTGATATAACTCACTACTTATTCTTAATGTAAAAAGTTGTGCCATGTGTCACAGTATGCAGATTCTAAACCAGAATAAACTTACCTAGGGGGCCGAGTTGTCTCACAGGCCTTCCAAGGCCATGAATGGCGACCAAATACTATTATAACCATCCAGTTTATCTAACAGCTTATAGTGAATTCTTTCATTACTTGTGACAAATTCCACCTGACTATACCATTCTTGTAGTGAAGGGGACTCTTTGCCTTTCCAATACTTTAAAATAAGCCTTTTTACACTAAGGGAGGCAATACACAGCCAGATCTTTTGGAATTTGCTCAGGTCTAAGCAATCCGAGAATATCCCCAGAATAAAAATCAATGGGGAGGGGAGATCTCAACCCCTGTAACTAGGCTGCATACTTTAAACACTTCTACCCAAAGTCCCTTGATCATAGTGCAATCTCATAGCATGTGTGGTGTATCAGCTTCCCCACTGTTACATTTCCAGCAGTCAGCATTTTCCTTAACACCCATTGTAAGCAAATGTTTAGGACGTAAATAAAACCTATGTAGGATTTTGAATTGTATAAGCCTACCTTGCAGCTCTTTTATAGCTCTATTGGCCATTCTCCATGTGGATTCCCAGTCCTCCAAAGACAGTGGTATTGTGAGCTCTTCCTCCCAAGAGCATTTGGCCTTGAGTGTTGGACAGGAAGACCAATTATTAGCAGGCAGAAGTTTATAAATAATACTAGCTCCTCTTTTGAGTGAGCCAAGCTTAACTAGCTGTTACCACTCTTCAATTTGTGGTAAACTATGGGACTCTGTTAGGTATTTTTTTAAATCTCTCTAAGCCCTAAATAGTAGTGAAATTTATATTTTGGCAGACTAAAACTCTCTCTCATAACTCTACAAAGGATAATAGAACTCTAGTTTTCACATATATTGGCTGGCCCAGGTTTTTGATTCCTGCCTTGAGCCATTCTAGGTTGAACAAGCCTTTCTTTTTCCCCCAGTAATCACTGTGTTGTTCCAACTGGGCATACATGAAGGGGACTTTTTTTCTCTGTTTACTATGTTTAATACCCTTTTCAGGGTTGTCACTGACCCTTGTATGCACAGGTTTCCCTTGGTACGCAGAGGTAATGTTGCATACACAAAATCAGCAATACTATGAGGTCTGAGCAGTTCTTTTTCCAATTCCACCCAAATAGGTTGATTTGTGCCCTTGTTGTGTGAACTTGCCATATGTTTTATTACTTGTTTCAAAATGAGTGCAAACTGATATTTTTCCTACCAATGGAGTGCAAATCCCCCTTGATCTTTTGGACGTCTCAGCTTAGACATCCCAAATCTTGGAGGGCTGCGACCCCAAAGAAATAGCCTAAATATTTTTTTCTAGGCATTTGAAATAGCTACTAGAGAGCACAAGGGGAAGGTTCTGAAATAAGTAAAAAAATATTGGTGCCAGAATCATTTTAATTGCATTCATTTTACCCCATAGTGATAGGTTTAATTTTCCCCAATTATCCAAATCTAGGTTTAGGTCCACTAACACTGGGTCATAATTGAGTTCCATAGTTTCCCTGGATTCATTAAAATCTGCAATCCTAGGTATGTGATTACTGATTTAAACCAGTCTGGTGAGAGATTCTTTGTTAGTTCCACTCTAATTTGGTCTGATAGATTATTATGCAAAACTTGGGTTTTCCCCCAATTAATTCTCAGGCCTGAGACCAATTCAAATTCTTTCAAAACCAGTTGCACTTCAGAACAAGATTGAGTGGGTGAGCTTAGAGTGAGAAGGAGATCATCAGCAAAGACGAACGACTTGCATTCCCTGTTTCCTGTTTTCACTCCTTTTATGTTTAAGATATCATTGATTAATCTAATTAGGGGTTTGAATGCCAAAATAAAAAGATATGGAGAAAGTGGGCATCCCTGTCTCATCCCACATGCTAAGTGAATCTCAGGTGACAGTACACCGTTTGTTATCACTTTAGTGGTGGGATTTTCATATAGTAGTGCCACCCATGAAATAAATTTCTCCCTGAAACCAAATTCGGAAAGAGCCCTGAACATGTACTGCCAGCCTTCTGAATCAAATGCTTTTAAGATGTCCAATGACAGAGCCACAAAAGGGTCTTTAGATTTGTTATTCCACCATATAAGATTCAACAGTCTGTGAATACTATCTACCCCAGGTCTACCTGGTACAAACCCCACCTGTTCCGGACCAATTAAGTATGTGATAACCCTCTGAACTTTTTTAGCCAGGATTCTAGTCAAAATTTTGTAGTCCGAATTCATTAATGAGATTGGTCTATAACTGGCACAATCCATCTTGTCCTTGTCCTTTTTAGGTGTACGAGTTAGAATGGCCTCCTTCATGGTGGGGGGGAGGAAGAGATCCATCCTTCCATGCCGCATTAAACTTTATATGAATATAAGGAGTTACTTCACTAGAGAGCTTAGTATAAAATTCCCTTGGAAGTCCATCCGAGCCAGGGGTTTTCCCAATTGACAGGTCTCGAATGGTTTATTGAACCTCTTCAAGGGTAATATCTTCTTCCAGTATCTCCCTGTGCTTCTCAGTTACTTGGGATAGTTTGAGCTTCTTAAAAAATCCTCTAACACTACTTTATCTGTTGACCACTTTCCTGCATAAAAATCCCTATAGAACTTGGTGAATTTTTCATTTATATCCTGCTTGCTTGTGACTATTTTCCCCAAATCATCTTTGATACCTGGGATGGTGCTTTGTTGCTATATTCTCTTAAGCCTAGCAGCTACTAGCTTCCCAGCTTTATCCCCAGCTTCCCAGTAATTTTGTTTCGTTCTAAGCAATGCATATGTAGCCTTCTGATAAAGAATATTAATTTTCCCCTTTAGAATAGTTATTTTATGAAGTAAGTTATGGCAGTAGGGCCCAAAAACCCTGCTGGTGGACCAGGGAGGTTCAGGAGGTGGTGAGGGGAAAGAAGGTGGCTTATAGGCAATTCAAGTGCTCAAGGAGTGAAAGGGACCGAGGGGAGTATGAGCTGATGGCCAGAAGGGCCACTAGGGTGGTGAGGGCGACTAAGGCAAGGAAGGAGCAGAACCTCACCAAGGAAATTAGGAGAGGGAACAAGGGGTTCCTTAGATACATTGGGGAAAAATGAAGAGTAAATAATAATAATAATAATCTTTATTTATGTTGTGCCATTCTTAAATCAAGGTGCATTACATTAAGATAACATCATATTAAAACATCATAAAAACATTAAAATCAACAATAAAATGAACAGTATCAGTCCATGTCATAACCATCTCCGAAAGCCTTTTTCCATTAAAAGGACTTCAGTCCTCGTTTAAAACCCCCAACAGTCATGCACTCCCTAATCCAACAGGGTAGAAAATTCCAGAGGGTCGGCACCATGAACATAAAAGCTCGGGCTCTGGAAGATTTTAAAACTACCCTTGGAATCTCTAGCAACCCCTTGTTGGCTGAGCGGAGCGGTCTCTCTGGAAGGTAAGGAACCAGAAGATCTTTCAGGAAGTCAGAGCCCAAACTGTGTAGGGCTTTATATGTCAGTAAACGGACTTTAAAGGTGATCCACCACTGAACCAGCAGCCAGTGCAGATCCCGCAGCACTGGTGTAATGTGGGAGGAACAAGGAACCTCCATTAACAACCGGGCTGCTGAGTTCTGCACTAGCTGCAAGCGATGGATATCAACCCCTGGAAGCCCAAAGTAGAGGGAGTTACAGTAGTCCAAACGTGAGGTCACAAAGGTGTGGATCAGCGTAGGCAGGTCACCAGATGGAACAAGGTGCTTGATCCTGGTGATGTTCCTCAGGTGGTAAAAGGATACCTTAACAACCGCCGACACCTGCACGCACAATGTCAGCCGATCATCAAGGATCTCTCCTAGGTCGCGCACTTGTTTGGAGATAGGGAGCTTGACATCCCCCCAAGAATAAGCCTGAGGGATAGTCCGCTCCCAACCCCGTAATCTGGTGGCAGGGATCCACAACCCTCACCTCCATCTTCCCAGAATTCAACTTCAACCAGCTGGACTTCTTCCAACCTTGGATCTCGCCGAGACAGTTGTTAAACACTGAGAGTGCTCCATTCTTGTCAAGTGCAAAAGACAGACAGAGCTAGGTATCATCAGCATAGCAATGAAACTCCAGCCCATATCATCTTACAATGTCTCTGAGGGGAAGCATATACACTGCAAACAACATGGGGGACAGCACAGAGCCCTGAGACACCCCCAGGACAGAGAGGTAGGATCAGAGAAAAATACCCCTGACACCACCCTCTGAGTTCTACCTGTGAGGAAGGAAGTAAACCATCAGTGAACCACACCTGACAGCCCTCAGATGCATCTCAGGTGCTCAAGCAACACTCCATGGTCTACGGTGTCAAATGCTGCTGACAAATCCAATCGGACCAAAATGGACCATTTTTTCTGGTCTCTCACCATCAGGAGATCATTGAGCACCCGAACCAGTGCAGTCTCGGTGCTATGCCTCTTTTGAAAACCTGATTGAAGAGGGTTGAAGATGTTATGGATGGACAAATGGTTGTCTAACTGGGCAGCCACCACTTTCTCAATAACCTTCCCAACAAAGGGAAGGATCGAGATAGGTCTGTAGTTGGATAGGGAGTCTGGGTCCAGAGAAGCCTTCTTCAACACTGGTGTCACCACCGCTTCCTTCAGGGAGCAGGGATATTCACCAGAGTCTAAGGAGCACTGGACTATCCTAGCTAGAACCGGGATGATAACCTCCCCACAGCCCATAATCAGGGCCGTGGGACCCAGATCTAAACTACAGCATGTGGTGCGCATACCCTGGACAATCCTCATGACATCTTCAACTTCCGGCCTTTTGAAGGAACTCCAGGAAAATGGAGGGCTTGCAACTGCAGGCTGGTCCACCGCAACTCCCATAGAGAGTGCTGCATGGGTCTCGGCCCTGATGTCATCCACCTTATCTGCAAAGAACCGAGCAAGCTCCTCACACTGCATTTGTGAAAAGGCTTGATGAACCTGTAGACAGGCTGGGTTACACAGCCTGTCTACGGTTCGAAAGAGCTGGGCCAGTGAGTTCTGTTCAGCAGCAATTTCTCCGGACAGGAATACTGCTTTCTTATGAGTAATTGCTGACTGATAGAGTTGATAATGCTCTAGGAGTCTAAGATGGTCGGCATCTAAGCCGGATTTCTGCCAGCACCTCTCCAACCTGTGCCCTAATTGCTGCATCTCCCTCAAGTCCCCATCAAACCATGGTGACTGAGGGCAAAGGGAGAGAGGCTGCACACGGGTGGGAGCAATAGAATCCAGTGCAGTGGTAATGGCCTTATTATAGGCCAGAACCAAAACTTCAGGATTCAAGCTCATCACAGGAAATTCTGAAAAATCAAGTACCGCAGTTAGGCCATCAAGAATCACATCCCGTAAAGGGCGGTACTTGACCATCTCCACAGGGGTTGACCTACGCAGAGGGGTGCAAAAATTGAATCTCACAGTGTGATGGTCAGACCATCCGACAGGTTCCACCCCCACATCGGAGGCCTCCATCCCCAGGAGAAAGACCAGGTCAGGGGAATAGCCATGTTTATGAGTGGCAGAGGTAACCACCTGTGAGAGGCCCAATGAATACATCAATTGGAGGAAGTGCTGCCAAATTGCCAGAATTAATCTTCGATTCAGACATTAAAGTCATCCAGCACCATCAACCTGGGCGACTCAAACACCAGGTCGACAACAAAGTCCGCCATTTCCTTAAGGAATAGCTTCTTGTCTCCGGGTGGACGATAGACAAGCGCCATCCTATAGCCCCCACCTGCCACTACGACACATTCGAATGATCTGGTCTCCTCAACTGGGACACTAGTGAGATCCAATTTGGTCTTGAAACAGACCGCAACCCCCCAACCCCTGCGATCTAATCTCTGGTGGTGTATCACTGAATACCCGGCTGGAACAGCTGCCTCGAGTATGGGGCCAGCTTTGCCATCCAGCCAGGTTTCGGTGATGCAAGTCAGGTCTGCTGTACCTACCAAGTCTGCTACAATGGCAGTCTTGTTCACAATGGACCTGGCATTGCATAACACCGCCTTGGTTGGATAGAACTCCTGGGATGCCCCAACCACCTGCCCATCATTTATAGAGGTGGTGCCCTTGGGTATGGAGACCAGACAGGAAGACCCACATTCTGCACTCCATTTCATCCCAGGGCATCTTCTAGACTTAACCACTCCGATACGAGTGCCCCCCTCATCCATCCTCCGTTGTTCATACCCCCGCCCCTCCCCAACCTCCTGCGGGCAATTCCAAAGGCTCTGCAGCATTGGTAGATGGAAAAAAGCAATGGGGGGAGAAGAAGGGGCGGAGGGCATGAAGAGCGGAGGATGAATAGTGCATGACCGGGGGGTGGGATAGCAATATAAATTACGATCCACTAACATGGAACAATGACACTAACTTCCAATCTCCCTATAGTAGAAGTAAATTAAACCAAAACACAAACCTAAAAAATTAAATTAAAATAACTCGAAAAAAGCTAAGCAATAAATAAACTAACATCAACAAACTCAGATCTAATTAACACAAATTAATCATCGTGCATCATAAAAGCCTAAGTTAACGAAAAATAAAAACAATGAATAACTAATCACAGTTATCTCTAAATCAATACATCATTAACAATCCTAATAACTTATAAACAATTATACCATGGACTCAGAAAGAAACACAAATCCCTGCACTTTGATTGGTTGGCTGATACCTTCCAGCAGTTATAAATCCTCCAATATACCCACTGGAAAAGGTGCCAGCCAACAAGCACTCGTGCCACATAACAAATATCACTACAGCCGTTAAAGTTCAAATGAACTGCCGCCATTTGTAATCGCATACCACAAGTAAACGTAATAAAAAATGAACATCACATTCCACTTGCTAGATTTGAAGACCTAGAAAATCAACACGGAGAGGGATGGCTGCTGCTCCATAGGCGGTAAGTTACTGGTGTTGTGTCGGTACTTTGCAGGCTGCCGAGATTTTACTACAGGTTTCGTGAAGTCTTAACGCCCGGGTTTGTTAACAATGCTGATGCTTTCTGGATCGGATGGCTCATTTCGTCGCTAAATATATTTTCTAGGTCTTCGAAATCTAGCAAGTGGAATGTGATGTTCATTTTTTTTATTACGTTTTTTACTTGACACCGAGCATATGCTCAGAAAGTAGTCGCAACCTAACTTCTTAAAGAAACAACAACCAAATATCAAAACTGTGAAAAATTATTATTTACACAAATAAAACCTTTTCAAAGCATTTTACCTGTCTCTATATTCAATACTAAAAAGGAACTATTTTTCTCAGCGGAAGAATATATCCATCATTATCACAACATAACTCACAAAAACAAATAATAAAAATACAAAACAAATAAACAAACTATTCCTACCATTGTATAATAGCAATATACCCCTCCAGGGTGTGGGTATACTGGTGGATTTACCACGGCTGGTGCGGTTAAGTCACTCGGCCTACGGCCTCGTGACCAAACCACACCAGCCGTGGTAAATCCACCAGTATACCCACACCCTGGAGGGGTATATTGCTTAAATAAACAATAAATAAAAATAACAACACCCAGTCCATATGAATTCGGATAGTAGATTTTGGACCATGACGCTCCCACCTTCCACAGCCAAATAGTCCATATGTAGACCCACGGACTCTCACTCCTAGGGTCCAGCAGCTGGAATAGCACAGTTTGAAATTAAATCAAATTTACAGGGGCACCCTACCAAAATCCAACCCTCCCAAAGGCTATCACCAACTTGGTAAAGTAAATCCAGGCAGGTGAATCTCCAGAGTAAAATAATAGGCTGCAGTAGGTAGATCCAGGTTCAGTTTAACAAGAACACAGTACCAGGATTCAAAACCCCTCGTGGGCTCCCACCACCATGAAAGAACAAACACTGGGTAAAGGGGCAGATTAGCAGGATTAAAACAGGGGAGGGATGGACACAAGACCCGGGGGAGCAGGCTGAAGTACTAAATAAGTACTTTGCCTCAGTTTTCACCAAATAAAATGGGGGGCTGTATCATACATGGGAGGAGATGGTGAAACTGAGGGGGGGGACCCTTACCGATTGGTGGGTCTGGGAAGGGGGGCATCACTGGCAGGTGGGGGGAAGGCAAAGCAAGGGGATGAGGTAGCGGAGGTGAAAATCACGGCAGAGAGAGTGAGGGAAGCCCTCAGGTCCCTTAAGATGGAGAAAGCACCAGGGCTGGATAAATTACATCCCAGAGTGATGAAGGAACTGGCGGATGTCCTGGCAAAACCCCTGGCGGAGCTCTTCAGCATCTCTCTGAGGATAGGGTGGGTGCCCCAGGACTGGAAGGTGGTGCATATAGTGCCCACCCACGAGCGGGGATCAAGGGAGGTGGCAGGGAACTACAGGCCCATCAGCCTGACATCGATGGTGGGCAAGGTGATGGAGGGTATTGTCAAGGAGAGACTGGGGGGGACCTGGAAAAGTTGGGGTGCCTGGATGATAGACATTATGAATTCATCCCAGGGAAATCATGTCAGACAAACTTGTGGAGTTCTATGACTGGGTGATGAGTGCCTTGGACCTGGGTAGACCAGTGAACGTCCTCTTTCTTGACTTCAGCAAGGCATTTGACTCTGTTCCTCATAGGGACCTGTTGGATAATCTGGGAGAAATGGGGGTGGGGAACCAAATGATCACATGGATAGGCAATTGGCTTCAAAACTGGACCCAGAGGGTTGAGGTTGGTGGGATAGTCTCATCCTCAAGAAAGGTCATTAGTGGAATCCCTCAGGGATTGGTCCTTGGGCCCATCCTGTTCAACGCCTACGTCTCTGACATAAGGAAGGGTATCAGGAGTGAGATGAGTCTCTTTGCAGATGACTCAAATTGGGGGTGGTGGTGGATGGGGAGGATGGGAGGGTGGCCCTACAGGGGGACCTGGAGGCTCTGGAAGGGTGGTCTAGAAAGCAGAAGCTGAGGTTCAATGCAGGGACATGCAAGGTACTACACCTGGGAGCCAGAAACCTGGGCCAAGTGTACACCCTGGTGGAGGGGTGGAATGCTACAAGTCTTGATGGCAGAGAGGGACCTGGGGTGGTGGTAGATGTCAAAAGGAACAACTCAGAGACCTGCAGGAGGGCAGCAGCAAAGGCCAACAAGATGCTTGGATGCATCGCTAGGGGGCTCACCTCCAGAAGGAGGGAAGTGATACTCCCACTGTATAACTGCTTGGTGAGGCCGCACCTCGAGTACTGCGTGCAGTTTTGGAGGCCACATTTAAAGAAGGACATTGAACTCCTGGAGAGGGTCCAGAGGAGGGCAACCAAAATGATTTGGGGCTTGGGGGATAGGATCTATGGGGAGAGGCTTGAAGAGCTAAATATATACACATTGGAAGAGTGAAGGGACTGGGGGGACATGATAGAGGTCTTCAGGTACATACTAACATACTAACATACTATTTGCCAGCAGATTAGGCCTTATGGTCTATCAAGTCTGCTCGAACCTAGATCCTTAGTTGGGTGCCGAGACCCTCCCATCCCTTGTGCTCCAGAAACCCCTATCATCCATCCCCACCCCCCCGGGACAGGCCATCATCTGATACATCCACTTTCTGTGTCTGTCCCACCCTCTCTTAAAGCTCTCCACTGTGGATCTCTGAACCAGCTCACCAGGCAGAGCATTCCAAGGGTCCACCACCCTCTCAGTGAAAAACCTCCTCCTCTTTTCCCCCCTCACCCTTCCACCTTCCAACTTCAAACCATGCCCTCTGGTGATGCCTCCCTGCTTTAGTCTAAAGATCCCCTCCATGTTTACCCTATTTATTCCCTTGAGGTACTTGAAGACCTCAATCATGTCCCCCCTGTCTCTCCTCTCCTCCAATGAAAACAGGCAGAGCTCCTCAAGTCTGTCCTCGTAAGTCAAATCCCCTAGCCCTCGTATCATCTTTGTTGCCTCCTCTGTACCCTCTCCAGGGCTGTATGTCCCTCTTCAAGTATGGTCTCCAGTACTGTACACAGTACTCAAGGTGTGTCTAACCAGTCCATTGTACAGTGGCAGAATCACTTCCTTGCTCCTAGAGGTGATCCCCTTGCGATGCATCCCAACATCCTGTTTGCCTTGCTAGCTGCTCTCCTGCACTGCTCAGTGTTATTCATACATGTATCCACCATGACCCCTAGGTCTTTTTCCCTGTTGAGGCTTCCAGCACCTCCTCCCAGGGTGTACCTGTGTTTAGGGTTTCCCGACCAAGATGCAACACCTTGCACTTGGTGATATTGAAATTAATTTCCATGTGTGAGCCCAGCTTTCCAGGGTGTCAGGTCCCCTTGCAGGCCAACCTCCCTCTTCTCCCTCAACTACTGCTCCCATCTTGGAGTCATCCTGAAGAGACTCATTTCACACCCTATACCATCCCTGATGTCTGATATGTATGCATTAAACAGGATTGGACCCAGGACCGAGCCCTGTGGTACCCCACTACCAACCTCTGTAGGGTTCGAGAGCTCCCCACAGACCACTACTCTCTGAGTCGTCCAGCTATCCAGTTTTCAATCCATCTGACCATCAAAGGCCTACTCCTAACCCCATCAGTTTCTCCACCAGACCATTGTGGGACAGAGTCAAACGCCTTGCTGAAGTCCAAGAATAATACATCCACAGGCTTACCCCTATCCAGTTCTGATGTTACCCATTCATAGAACTCCACAAGGTTGGTTTGACATGATCTACCTGGCACAAACCCATGCTGCGACTATCCAGACCTCCCACCTCCTCCAAGTAAACCCCAATCGTTCCTTTAGTATACTCTCCATTAATTTTCCCACCACCGAGGTTAAACTGATGGGTCTATAGTTTCCTGGTACTTCCTTGACCCCCTTTATGGATTGGTACCACATGTGCCTCTCGCCAATCCTAGGTACCCTCCTGTCTCAAGTGACCTGTTGAAAAGCTCCGCCAGATGCAGCCAGTATGTCATCAATTCCCATAGTACTCTCGGGTGAATGCCATCCGCCCAGGAGATTTGTCTTTCTTTAGGGCCTTGAGGGCAAACCACACCCTTTTGGTGGGGATGGCATCATCCGTCCCCTCCACCTTACTGGTCTTTTTATCCTTATCCAGTTGTGACACCCCTGGGGTACCTTTCCCTCCCTTTTGCTCCATTTCTGCTGCTCCCCTGATCCCACTCCCTGCCGCTTCTATCCCCTTTGTGCCTTGCTTTGTAGATATCCCATCCCCCTCCCTAGTGAACACAGAGGCAAAGTACTCGTTAAATACCTCTGCCTGGTCCCTCGCCTCTTCCACCCACCCTCCTTCTGATCTCAATCTGCTGAGATGGCCCTTAGTTTTTCTCCGCTCCCCAATGTACCGGAAGAACCCCTTTTCCCCTCCATGTATCCCCTGTGCCAGCCGATGCTCTTTACTGGACTTTGCTCCCTCACCATACGGGTGACTTTTCTAGATGCAAGCTGGTACATTTCTTATCCCTATCCCTCTTGTTGTTTTATATTTTTGTAAGCCGCCTTCTTTTCTCTGACTGCTACCTGGACCTCACTGGACCACCAGCATGGTTTATGTGACCTTGCTCCCTTACGTTTCAACTTAGCGCAGATCCTGACTGCCTCTTGAAGTCCCCGTTTTATGACCTCCCATCTCCTTTCCACACTTGTTGTTGAGGTAATCCCCTTCAAGTGATCCTTGAGAATATTTCCCATGCCCATAAAGTCTGCCCCCCTGAAGTCCACTGCCAGTGTCCTAGATCTCACCCCCACTCCCCCAATGCTTATTTGAAACCAGACAGTATTGTGGTCACTCCCAGTCAGGGGTCCTGTACAACCATGTCCCTTACAGATCCCCATCTGCCAGAACCACATCAGGACATGCCCCTCCCTTGTGGGCTCCATCACATGCTGTGTTAAGAACACATCCTGGAAGCCATCCAGCAGCCTCTGCTCCTTGGCCACCTTAGAGGACATGGTTCCCCAGTTAGTACCTGGCATATTAAGGTCCCCCATCAACACCACTCCTTCCCCTTTTGGACCACACTGGGCAATGATGTTGTCCAGCAAACCATCCTCTAGAACATCACTCATCCCGGGGGGCCTATATGCTACACCCAGCTTGACCTTATCTCCTGCTGGGGATCGTAAGGTGACCCATAAGGCCTCCACGTTTCCCTCTGCCTCTTCTACCATAGCAATTTCTATGTCATCTCTAATGAACATAGCCACTCCACCCCCTCTGCCCTCCTTTCTATCCTTCCTAAGCATAGTGTACCCCCGTACATTTAGGTCCCAGTCATGGTTTTTGTTGGCCCACGTTTCCGTGACTGCCGCCACATCCACCCCCTCGAACAGCATGGCCTGGAACTCTGGCAACTTGTTTCCCAAACTCCTGGCATTTACTAACACTAACCCCCACCCCTTATCCCTGATCCTTTTTGTCGAACCCCACCCAGATTCCTTATACTTCCATCCTCCCCCTGCTCCTCCTGAAACCTCCACCTCCAGTCTGTTTCCCCTCCCCCCTTGGGCTTGAAGGCTACTCCCCTCATCTGGAGGGGAGGGCTTCTGGTCAGCCCCTCCCTTATCCCTTCCCCTTACAAGTTTAAACCCCACCTTTCTTGTATGTAGTCAGCCATCCCTGTTTAGGGACTTCCTTCCCTAATGGGGCAAGATGAAACCTGTCCTTGGCATATAGTCCCTTATCCTCCCAAACTCCATTCCAGTTCCCTAACACCCCAACCCATTCTCTTCACCCCCTCCTGAGCCATTCATTAACCTCTGTGAGCTTCATTTTTTCTCCACTGAGGCCTTTGGTACTGGCAATATCTCCGAAGAAATGTTGCATCCATTATCCCGACAGACTCTGGCAAGTTCTTGGAACCTTGCTTGGATTTCCATAATGCTATTTCCCTCTAGATCATTAGTTCCCAAATGCACCAGGAAATCGGTTTCCCTCCACAATCCTAACCATTTCATACACCATGAACTTTGCTCTGTGCATGTCAGCCCAGAGATACTCACTACCTTCACCTGGCTATGGCATCCACCCCTGTCCCTCCCAATGGATACCCTTAATCATGAGTCTCCCAGTAACAGAACCTTAACACCGCCATCATCCTTATGGTTACCTCCACTATGCCCTCTCAGCCCCCCTCCCCCACTTTATTCATGATCGCAATTTCATGGGAGTCTTCCTGCCTTATTAGAGACCCCCTTGTCACCCTCCCCTTTCTGCCTCCCTTGCTATTTTGCCCACTTAACTCAAACCCCCTCTGAATAGGTGTCCCCTTTAACCCTCTCTTATCTGAACCATTTATCCTGGCCCTGATGGTTTCCCCTTCCCCCGCACCCTCATCCCCCCCCTTGTAATAGTACCCCTGTCTCCAGAGGCTCTCTGTGGGTCCCCTTTAGCTAGGGCCCCATCCTTGGTACTGACCTTCCTGCTGAAGGGGGGCTCCTCTCCCACCTCCTTGTCTCCCAGTTCCTCTCCAATCATGCTCTCCTCCCTCATGTCTGGAATATGTTGCATCTCCCCCATTTGCTTAACATATATGTTTCCCCTTCTCCCTCTGGGACTATGTCTATCCTTTCCATAGCTGTTCTGTGATGCCCTATGGGTATCTGACTCCCTCCCCACGGCCTCTGTATAAGTTTCCTCATTTCCACCAACCCCTTCCTCCCCCTCTAGGATGCTTAGTATCTCAAATTTATTGTGACACTCTATGTCAGCCTCCATCAAGTAACCGAGTTTCCCCTGACTGCATCTCTAAACTGACCCTCTTCTTCCTCTCTTGCACTGTTCACCTTAGGAGCTCCCTTCCCACAGTCTGCTGTTTTAGCTTCCGCTAGCAGCCCCTCTGACTTTCCCCTCCAGTCTCCTTGAATTCAGAATTTTCACCCTGTACGCTTTCCCTTAGCATCAACTTCCCTATGTAGGGTCCTCTGTCCCTAATATCCCCCTTCTGCTTGCCTGTAGCATAATGTCCTGTAATTTCAGGCGTTGCCCCAGCCTCCCTCAGCCCCACCCTTCTGCTGCCCATATCCACACCTTATCCTTGGTCACCCCCAGCTCCCACAGCTTACTCCTTAACCAATATACCTCCTCCTAATACAGAGATAGCTGTCTACAGGTGGGCAGCCTCCCTCTCAGGCCCAATTTAGAATTATTGCCAGCCCACAGCCTGTGCAGCCTACAACCCTTCGAAGATGCCTGCCATGGTGGAATAAGCCACCCTGATTATCCCCCTCTGTTTATAATAGCACACCCCTTTTCTCAGTCCCTTTCCCTGGAGTACAGTTTCTCTCTATACTGACTGTAGTTATTTACAAACCCAATTTCAACCCCACCAACAAAGTTCCCAAGTCTCACAAACACATACAGTCCAGTATGTGTTCAGTCCCATAACAGTGTGTGTAAGCAGACTCCAGGTACCGTGATGATGTCACAGGCCACCACTCCTGTTGCTTCAAAATTTCAGTCCCAAACAGAAATACTCAGCCCTTCAATCCCAACCCCCAGTGGCTTTTCAGTTTTTAAGTAAGCCTACAAAACAGGGTGGGTGCGAGGGCTCTTACCAAACACCAGGCAAACACATTTAAATTACCTTCTAATTTTCCCTGCCAAACATATATCCCCAAACCTACAATATCACAGCCCAAGTATCAGTTCAAATTCAAGGTAATAATTTTTAACACATAGAACTAATTTCACTAACAAACTATTCAAATATTTCAGTTTAAAACAAAATATAACTCCTGGCCTCTTTTCTACCAACCTGTTGCTTAAGCTCCCAAGTGAACAATGAAAGCCACAGTAATTCCTGTTTAAAGACAAGTTAATTGCAGCTAATGTCCCCTCCTCCAAACACCAGGCAAACACATTTAAATTACCTTCTAATTTTCCCTGCCAAACATCTATCCCCAAACCTACAATATCACAGCCCAAGTAACAGTTCAAATTCAAGGTAATAATTTTTAACACATAGAAGGGGATGTAGGGGATAAATAGGGGAAGAGCAGTCAGGGTGCTCCGAAGGAAGGGAGGGAGCAACTAGGGGACATGGGTGGAAGCTGGAGGGGGGGGAGATTCAGGGGAGAAAGGAGGAGGTGCTACTTCACTGAGAGTATGGTGGAGCCATGGAATACGCTGCCCAGGGGGCTGGTGGAGGCAGAAATGGTGGAGGGGTTTAAGAGGGGGTGGGACAGGTACAGGGTAAGGGTTCTGGAAGCAAAAATCAGTGCAGCAAGAATATCTGGGAATGGGAAGGGAGAAGTTGGGGGGATAGAAAGGTCAGCTCCCAGGGTGGGGGCTGACCAAACAAGCAGACACGAAAGACCATTAGGCCTATTCTGCTGGCATTTTAGTATGTTAGTATGTTGTGGGGTTTTGGCTATTTCTGAAATTTGTTCTAGGGCGGTAAGTTCCTGTTGACTTGTCTTGAGAATCAGTTCTAGTTCCCTCTTCCTTTTGGATGAAAAACTGATAATCCTTCCTGTAATGTATGCTTTGGGCATCCTGTGAAGGGGGCTAATGGCAAGTGGGTGCTAGTGGTAGGCAATGTGGGCTCAATCCACTCCATAAAAGTGATTAGTGGAGCAAAGGCGGATCATGGTGCTCCATGATACAAGCAGATACTTTGCATTATAATGAGGAATATGAAGTACACTGAAAAGAGCTACTTCACGTTACTCCGCCTCCATTGGTCACTTCTCTTTCAATTTTTAAGGCTAAGTACATTGGTGGCAGTTCACTTCGCTTCACTTTGCCTTGTTTTTGAGCTCCGACGGAGGATTTTGCAGTGATACATGGGAGTTCAGGTCACATGGGCTCTATATTGATCTGCACAGCCTCAGTTCGAGGTAGTATGAGTAGGAAGGAGTAGGAGACAGTGTGCTCTGATAGCTGTCTGTAGGAATCTTTTAAAAGCTGTTCAAAAAGCATTTTTGCTTTCTTTTTGGTGATCCAACTGTAGTTCATCGATTGTAGGAAACCCTCCTGTGCTCACATCATCAAGCTTTTTTGTTTGTGTGTGGATTTTGTTTGTAAATTTACAACACTGAGTGTGTGTGGTGTAAAACAGTGAAGTGTGCCGTGTTGGGGTGGGGCGTATCTGTGTGTAGGTAGGTTTAAGTTGGAGAACTAGTGATTTCTTTGTGTTTTGTTAATATTTTTGTTATATAACTGACTGTGTTACTGTACACATAGTGATAGTACACATTTTCTTGCTGCTTGTTGTGTGAATGTGGTGCAGCATTTCATAAGGTCAGGTTGTTTAAATTACAAATTCACATTACGTGGCACTGAGTACACTGAACTTTTGCATTTGCATCGCATTCCTCATTCAGCATTGTACACAAAATGTTCTGTGTTGTGTGTGCAGTGTTGCCTGCATCAAATATAATACACCTTTTAAAATCTGTGACACAGATCAGTGTAAGTGCAACTAAACGCAGCAGTGTGAACCTGCTAGCCACTGCAGCTGCCTGATTTTGTACTGCGATCGTGTTCTCTGTTCTTAGTGTTGCTGCTTGTAGTGCTGTAAAAATCAGCACTGTCTGTATTCAGTGCCCCCCCCCCACGTTGAAAAGATATTTTTTACCAGACTGGATTGTTTTTGTGACCCCATCAGCACCACTGGTTACCGAAGTTGTTTTAATTCCATGACAGTGTCACAACACAGTAGTCCCCTTATCTGTTGCTGAAGCCACAGTTGTTTATTTTGCTTCACATCCAGCTAGCGATAGTAGCATCCCTCCAGTCAGAAAGTGAATGTATCAAAATCTGAATTTGGTTATACTATTGTGGTTGATCCCCCAAAATGCCTGCAAAGAGATGTGCAAGTAAAGCTATTTCTGGCCATGGCAATGTTGGCAGTAAGAGGGTCTGTGGGTGTGGTAGTAGTACGCGGACGGAGAATAGCATTGGTGATATGAGGAAAGGTATTTCTCCTGCAATGTTTTTTACAGCCCAATCAGTAGCTTCACTGATAGTTGGAGGCGATGATGTTTTCCCAGCCGGTGGTGTTAGCATTACTGGTGTTAGTGGTGGTGGAGGTAGTATTAGCATTGCTGCATCAAGTTCTAATTCCGACCAGTGTACAGTATCCAAACATATTGAGTGTGAAGCAGTGCAAGTGAGTGACAGTGTAGATGATGTCATACTTCCCAGTAACATCCAATTAACTGAACCTGATTCTGATGATCATGTCAACGATAGCATACAATGTGATATTCCATCCACCGTGGCACTTAACGTCACTCATTTTCTATGCAACAGTGATTTTGTGGTGAAAAAATATTAGGTGACGTTGGTGTAGATGCTGATGATGAATGTGATGATGCTGATGATGATGATGTTGCTGTTGTTGCAGCATGCAGTCCATGTGTTAGCATGATAGTGATGTTGATGAATATGATGATGATTTAATTGAGCCCAGTTGGGAACCGGAGAAAACGAAATTAAAACTAGCTGTGTCTGAAATTTCTGAATCTGTTTGCAGGAATCCTCCCCCCTGTAAAAACTTGTGATGTACCGGTTTTAGTGGATGATGATGACCCAGTACTCAATATGATAGGCAGTCGTGTTGGTCAGTTGCAGTCCAGGTGTGCAGTGCCAGAAACATCACATGCCCCACCCACTTCAGTGCTTAAAATAACAGACTTAAATAAGTCACATCATCATGGACATGTTAAAAGCAGAGCATCACACTCCCTTGTTTGGGATTTCTTTGTTCAAGATGCTAATGATGATTCAGTTGCAATCTGCTGGGTTTGCCATGTGCATATGAGTCGAGGTAAAAAGGGGAGCCATCTTGGGACAGGAGGACAGCATACGCATCTTAAGAATAGGCACTTGGCACTGTGGACCCAGCACAAGCTGGCAGCTAATACCAGACTTGGGCATTCACCTGTATCACCGGCGGCAAACATAGCCAACATGTTATCCCCTTCCATGACTGTTAAGCCCAGTAGGAAATTAAACGTGTGCAGTAGTGTGGCAATAAGAGCAGAGGATTACTACAGGCATGATGGTGATGAGGTGGAGGACCATAATGACTTTGAAATGTTTTCCAGTGCTGGTGAGAGTAGCAGTTTTTGTGGTGGTGAATGCAGTATGTCTAGTGCAAGTGGTACATCAACCCCGGTTGGCAAATCCGGAAAAATAACATAATTTCTGGGTTTGTCATCATCACCTGTGCAACCATCTTCATCAAATGTCCACACTCCACCCGCTGCCAATGCCATTCATCACAGAGCACAACCATTTGTGACCAACACACACCCTGTAAAACGTTTAAGTCAGTCCACGTTACAGAGTGTTTATGCGCATAGACTGAAGTACCCCCCCCCCCAATCATATAGTGTAACGTGAACTTGATGCTGCTGTAGTGGAAATTCTGGCAATCGATCTTTTGCCCTTCTCCCTTGTGGAGAATTCTGGGTTCCAGTGGTTTGCTGCCCATGTCTGTCCAAAATGGAAAGTCCCATCAAGGATATACTTTTCTACCCGTGCTGTTCCCGAGTTGTTCCGCACTGTCTCAGACTCAGTAAGGCATGCCCTTCAACATTCCTCCTCTCCATTCATCCATTTAAGTATGGATATGTGGACAAGTGGCAGAACAGCGGGGAGTTCATATCTGTGTATAACTGCACACTGGGCACAGGTGCCGGGGGTTGTTTGTGATGCCGGTAGTGTGAATAATCAGTGCAGGAAGGTGGATTGTCATGATTGCAATCTTCCTGGAATTCGCCAGCATGCAACAATTGCTATGCACAGTCTGACCTGTTCATACACTGGTGAGAATATGTTGGACATGGTACTGTCTGAAATTGACAGCTGGCTAAACCCTCTGTCCCTGAGAGCTGGGTTCATAGCAAGTGACAATGGGTCAAATGTGGTGAAATGCATCACGAATGTTTTTTTTTATTCGTGTTCCATGCATGGCCCACTGTTTAAATCTTGTGGTTCAGGAGTTTCTGCAGCACCATGACATAAAGGAAATGCTGACCATTGCACAACGTATCTGCTCTCACTTTTCAAGATCTGGAAAGGCCCATGACCAACTGCGGCAGTTGCAGATACAAAACAGCCTGCCTCAGCACTGCTTGAACCTGGAAGTTGTCACCCGATGGAACTTCACATTATACATGGCAGAGAGGTTGTATGAACAATACAAAGCCATCACAGAATCTCTTGTTATACACACTAGCCATGACAGTTCTAGGACCTCCATGTCTATGATGACTGAACAGTGGCACCTCATGGACTCTGTAATAACAATTTTGCTGCCTTTTGAACATGTCACACAGGCAGTGAGTGGCGAGTCTGCCTCCATTAGCCAATCAATTCCACTGCTGTGGGTGCTGAGGCAGACATTGGTGAATGTACAGCATAGCCTTGATGTTGCCCGAGATGGTGGCAGCAGTATGTTGCTGCAACACATGCTGACAGTATTCGACCAGAATCGTCACATTGTGAGCATTCAGCGTAGTGACAACTTTGCCATGGCAACAATGCTGGACCCACTATACAAACGTGGAATTGCATCAGTACTGGAGGAAGGGCCTGAACAGGTAAAAAATGTCAGTGGTCAACTGGTTAACTTGGTTCATGGGGCACAGTAGTCACGTGCCAAGGCACTACCAGGACTGTGCTGGCTACCTCCAGTTGCAGCGTGAGTAGCAACCTCTGTATCAGTGGAAACAGAGGGAATGCATATAGAAACCTCCCGCTCCTAGAGAGGAAAAATGCATCTCGCCAGAAAACTTTTGCCCCTGGATCTAGTGAACAAATATTGGGCAGTTTTGCATTGCATGGGGACACAAGAAAGGTTCAACTCTTCATGACTCCATCTGTTGAACAGATCTTCTGCCATGGATGAGAGATGCTCCCATTCATGCATACTGGACTGAGTCCTGCTGAGACTGTCCGCTGAGGTGCTCAGGATGCCTGACGCATGGACTGTAGAGAGTTTCAGACTGTGCTCCATTGCCCAATACCACACTGTCATGTGGGGTATGAGTGAGTTCCACCTTGCTTGTTAATGTAGTAGACGACACTCAGATTGTCTGGCTGCACCAACAACTGGCCTGGAGCAGGATGTCCCTGAAATGCCTGCATGGCATAGAGCACCGCTGTCATCTCCAGAAAATTGATATGCAGGGCAGCTTCCAACTGGGATCAGGAACCCTGTGTTTGAAAGGGACCCAGGTGTGCCCCACAGCCCAGACCTGAAGCATCCATGGTCAGGATCTGATGTGGGAGGAAAGTTGAAAGGGAACCCCTTAAAGAAGGTTCAAGGGGTCCATCTACCACTGAAACATTTTGTATACTGGGGGGGAGACCAGGACTAGATGGTCCAGGTCATCCAGATGCTGATCCCACTGCACCCTGAGGGACCACTGAAAGGTACGCATGAGAAGCCTGGCAAGTGGAACAGTGGAAATGGCCACAGCCATGAGGCCTAAGAACCTGAGGTATAGTCTGGCAAGAATGTACCGACTGTGGGTGACCACCTGAGTTTGAGCAATGAGGCATTCTGCCCTGCTTTGAGGTAAGGAGGCCTTCCCCTGCTCTGAATCTAGAACCATCCCAATGTACTATAGTCTTTGGGATGGTACTAGAACAGACTTGGGTAGGTTGACCATGATGCCCAGAGACTGAAAGAGCTCCAGAATCAGCAACAGCTGTTCCCTAGACAGGACCTTGAGAAGCCAGTCATCCAGGTAAGGAAAGATATACAGACCCTCCTTCAAAGGCTACTTCAACCACTGTTAAGTACTTGGTAAAGACACGTGGTGCAGAAGATAAGCCAAAGGGCAATAGTTTGAATTGGTAATGCTCTCCCTGAAAGGCAAAATGGAGAAACCTCCTGTGAGAAGGAAAAAACGCAATGTGTAGGTAGGTGTCCTACATTTCTAGTGAGCAGAGCCAGTCTCCAGTTTTGAGGAGGGACAAAAGGCCTGGTAAAGTTACATAGAAACATAGAATTTGATGGCAGATAAGGACCGTTTGGCCCACCCAGTCTGCCCATTTCCCTGCCTACTGGATAAGCTGCAGATCCTAGTTAACCAGCAGCCTACTTCTTCCTACCCCCATCTGTCCCCCCCTAGAATTGCCTTATGACTGTCCCATGCATGCTTGAATTCCACCACTGTTTTTGACTCCACAACCTCCTCCGGAAGCCTGTTCCATGCATCCACAACCCTCTCTGTGAAAAAATACTTCCTTAAATTACCTCTTGGGCCTTCCCCCTCTATCTTCAAATTTCCACTTCTTGCACCTCTTTTTGAAAGATGCTGCCCTCTTGGACTTTGTTGATTCCCTTGAGGTACTTGAAAGTTTCTATCATGTCCCCTTCTCCCTCCTTTCCTCGAGGCTATACATATTAAGCTCCTTTAGTCTCTCTTCATATGTCTTCCGGTGCAGACCCTGCACCATTTTAGTTACCCTCCTCTGGACAGCTTCCAATCCTGTCTATGTCTTTGAGAAAACTGGGTCTCCAGAACTGCATGCAGTACTCCAGATGGGGTCTGACCAGCTGTCTGTACAGAGGGATAATAACTTCCTGTGTTCTACTGGTGATGCCTCTCCCTATGCATCCCAATATCCCCCCAGCCCTCATTGCTGCCCTTTCACATTGCTTGCCCAACTTTAGGTCATCTGAATGACTACCCCAGGTCCTTTTCCATTTTGTTGTTGTTAGTATCTCACCCCCATTGTGTACTCTTCCCTGGGTTTTGTTTCCCAGGTGCATTACCTTGCACTTCTTAGCATTGAATCTAAGCTGCCATACATTTGACCATTCCTCTAACCTTGCCAAGTCCCTTTTCATCCTTTACACCCCACCTTGTGCATCAACTCTGTTGCAGATCTTTGTGTCATCTGCAAAGAGACATACTTTTCCTTCCAGTCCCTCTGCAATGTCACTTATAAAGACATTGACCATCCATAACTTTCCATATTGGACAAAGAGATTGAGGTCCTTTAGATCTAAAATAGGCCTCAGATCTCCTGTCTTCTTGGCAACCAGGAGGAATATGGAATAGAACCCCTAGTCTATCTGTCGCTTTGGCACTGATTCTATTGCCTGCTTGTGCAGAAGAGTCCATACCTCCTTTCAGAGAATGGGAAGATGAGCTTGGGGGGGTAATTTGTGGGTGGCAAAGGGGTGTCTGGAGGTTGCTAAATGAGTTCCAGTGTGTGACCACTCTCTATCATCTGCAGGATCCAAGCATCTGAAGTTATGGTTCTCCACTGATTCAGATGGAGGGGGAACCAACCTTCAACAACCACCTCCTGGGCTTGGGCCAGAGAAGGAGGGTCTGGCAAGGAGTCAAGCTGAAGCAGGTTTAGCTGTGGAAGCAGGACCCTCAGTTCTGGGATGCTTGGTTGCTGCTTCAACTTGGGAGTGGGCAGGCACTGAGGACTGGGCTCTGTGCTTTCCCTGGGAGTGAGAGCCTGAGCCTGGTCTGTTGGTCTGCCTACAAAAAGTAGAACACCCCTACCAGGCTGCTGAGTGTGACAGAGGGAATGAATAGACTTGAGAGCTGTGTCTGAGGCCTGTAGGTCATTAATAAGGTCCTGAACATCTGGACAGAAAAGCTTGGTGCCACTAAAAGGAGCATTAAGCACCTTGTTTTTCATGTCAACTGTAAACCCAGATACCCTGAGCCAAGAATGCCTATGGAGGCATATGCCAGTGGTGGCTGTTCTGGCAACCGTGTCTGACATATCGTAAATAGCTCTGAGGAGATGCTTACCAACATCTTCAGCTGTCTGAAAGCATTGGAGGAGCTCCTGATTCTGGGCACTATCACAAAAGGGCTTGGGCAGCAGCCTTGCCCTTTCTTGAGTTGCTGTTCAGGAATTTCATCATATGAGACTGGTAGTTGGCAATCCTCAGGTCCAGGGTACAGGAAGCATCTGGCCTCTTGCCTCAAAGATCAACCCCACTGGACTCTTTGTCCGGGACAGAGAACTAAGGTGGTTAGGTGCCTTAGACCTGTAGTGGGCTGCCTTAATGACCACTGAGTCAGTTTCAGCCTGGGCAGTAAGGTAAGGAATGCCATGAGGGGCACTGTAGAGCTTGTCCGCTCTGTGGGGCATAGCTGGCACCATGTCAGGCCTGTGCCAGGCTGCCATGGTAGCATTTGTAAGAGCTAGGAGCATGGGATGAATAATTTTATGTGGACATTCTGGAATCTCAAGATAGTCCACCAGATCCCCTTCTGATGGCATCCTCCTCTGTCTGAAACCCTATGGTGGAAGACAGTTGCTTCATGATGCTAAAGAAGGAAGCATTCTCAGGTGGAGACCAGGTGTGTGCTTGGCAGATTATTCACTTACTGAAAAGGCAGCAGACGCTCTACCATGCTGGTTCTACATTCTTTATTTTGAACGGCATCACAGCAACAGGAATCATGTCAACAGCAAGTTGCGGTCATCATGATTCCTTTAAATGTCCCAGTCCATTTTTTTATCAGGAGCCACTCTAAACTCCCATGGGGGCTGAAGCCCCCATCCTTGACTTAAGAATTGCTAACACCAGTCAGAGTTACTTTGGGGTGGGGGTGCAGGATCGGGAGACAGTTTGCCCCTGTCTCGGGCACACCATAGATACATAGATACATAGATACATAGACAGTGTCGGCAGATAAGGGCCTATGGCCCACCCAGTCTGCCCATTTGAGCTTGTAAGTTCAGTTTGTTTTCCTAGAAGTCTGTTGCCCCTTACCCCTGACCTCCAGAATTCCTTTATGTCTATCCCATGCATTCTTAAATCCCGTGATTGTTTCAGCCCCCACCACTTCCTCTGGCAGGGTGTTCCACTTGTCCACCACCCGTTCTGTGAAGAAATTCTTTCTCATGTTTCCTCTGAATCATCCTCCCTCCAACTTCATCCCATGCCCTCTAGTCCTGGAACATCTTTTTTGCTTAAAAATAGTGTTTTCCTGCACCCTGTTCCTCCCTGTAAGATACTTGTATGTCTCTATCATATCCCCTCTCTCCCTCCTCTCCTCCAGGGAGTACATGTTCAGTTCCTTCAACCTGTCTTCATAGGACTTGTGATGCAATCCATGCACCATCTTTGTTGCCCTCCTCTGAACCTTCTCTACCCTGTCTATGTCCTTACGTAGGTATGGTCTCCAGAACTGTACACTGTACTCCAGGTGGGGCCTCACTAGTGTCTTGTATAGCAGAATTATGACCTCCTTTTCCTGCTGGTGATGCCCCTGCCTATACATCCAGCATCCTATTTGCTTTACCTGCTGCCTTGTCACACTGTTTCCTACCTTGAGGTCATCAGAGATGACAACCCCAAGATCCCTTTCCTGCTTGGTGCATGCTATATCCTCACCCGCCAACTGATATATTGTGCCAGGGTTTTGTGCCCCATATGCATTATCTTGCACTTCTTTGCATTGAATTTCAACTGCCAAACCCTGACCATTCTTCAAGTTTCTGCAGGTGCTTCTCATTCTGTCTACACCCTCTGGTGTGTCTACTCTGTTACAGAGCTTTGTGTCATCAGCGAACAGTGAAATTCTGCCTTCTAGGTCCTGCGCAATGTCACTGATGAAGATGTTGAATAGGACCGGTACCAGCACTGATCCCTGTGGTACCCCACTGGTCACTCTTCCCTCTGTGGAGTGACAGCCATTTACCACCACCCTCTGTGTCCTGCCACCCAGCCAGTTACCTACCCACCACACTACTGTCCTGCCCACACCCATATTCCCCAGTTTGTGTAATAGTCTTCTATGTGGCACAGTGTCAAAGGCCTTGCTGAAGTCCAGATAGGCCATGTCCACTGCCCTCCCCTGATCCACCTCCTAGTCACCCAGTCAAAAATTCAACGAGGTTGGTCTGACATGACCTCCCCCTGGTGAAACCATGCTGCCTTGGGTCCTGTAGTCCATTGACAACTAGATGTTCCACCAATCTCTCCTTCAGTAGTGCTTCCATGATCTTCCCCACTACCGAGGTGAGGCTGACTGGTCTGTAGTTCCCTGCTTCCTCTTTGTTCCCACTTTTGTATAAGGGGACTACATCTGCTGTCCTCCAGTCTTTGGGTACCTCCCCTGTTTCCAGTGATCGGCTAAACAGGATAGCCAGAGGTTCAGCCACCACCTCTCTTAGTTCTTTAAGGACCCTGGTGTGCACCCCATCTGGCCCCATTGCTTTATCAACTCTTATTACTTCCAGTTCCTTCAGGACCCTTTCTCGTGTAAAGGGACTTGTGTTCATTCTGCACCATTCTCACCCCTTGTACTCCCTTCAGACCCATTACCCTCCTCTTCTTCAGTAAAGACTGAGCAGAAATACCTGTTCAATATGTCAGCTTTACTGTTGTCATCCTCCACGGCCCCATCAATCAATCAATCAATCAATCAGTCTTTATTTAACCAGGCGTTCATCGTTGAGCAGAAGCTCATTTGCAAGATGGACCTGGGTGGAGCATGAACAATTGTATATACAGGTCAACACAGGTATTTACAAGGCAATACAGATAATACTCTTTACAGAGAGGAAGAAAAGAAGTTCATATGTACATAGAATTATACAGATATTGTACAGATTACACGGTATTTACATACAGTGGCGTGAAAAAGTATTTGCCCCCTTCCTGATTTTCCCTATTATTGCATATTTGTCACACTGGATGTTTTCAGGTCTTTAGACAAAATGTAATATTAGATAAAGGGAACCTGAGTGAACAAATAACACTTGTTTTTTTTTACTTATTTCATTTATTTAATGAAAAAAGTTAACCAATACCAACTGGCACTGTGTGAAAAAGTAATTGCCCCCCTAATTAAATCAACCCAATTAAAGCGATAATTAGAGTCAGCTGATTGAACACAGCCAGGCTTGATTACAGCCAGCCCTGCTCAATATAAACCTCACTTATTTTGACCCTTACCATCAGAGTCACGTTGCCAGCACAAAGATTCAACAAGCACATTGTGCCACGATCAAAGGAAGTTCCTGAAAAGATCAGAAAAAAGTTGTTGCTATCTATCAGTCTGGAAAGGGTTACAAAGCTATTTCTAAGGCTCTGGGACTCCATCGAACCACAGTGAGAGACATAATCTCCAAATGGAGAACATTTGGAACAGTAGTGAATCTTCCCAGGAGTGGGCGGCCTGCCAAAATTACTCCAAGGCAGCGTAAAATCATCCAGGAAGTCTCAAAGGATCCTAAAACAACATCAAAGAACTGCAGGCTTCTCTTGCCTCAGCTAAGGTCAGTGTTCATGACTCCACAATCAGAAAGAGACTTGGCAAAAATGGGCTTCATGGGAAAGTAGCAAGGTGGAAACCACTGCTAACCAAGAAGAACATAAATGCTCATCTCTCATTTGCCAAGAAGCACCTGGATGATCCAGAAGCCTTTTGGGAAAATGTTCTATGGACAGATGAGTCCAAAGTGGAACTTTTTGGATGACATGGATCCCATAATGTCTGGTGTAAAGCATATACAGCATTCCACAGTAAGAACATCATACCAACAGTCAAACATGGTGGTGGTAGTGTGATGGTGTGGGGCTGCTTTGCTGTCTCAGGACCTGGACGACTTGCCATAATTGTAGGAACCATGAATTCTGCTCTGTACCAGAAAATTCTTAAGGAGAATGTCGGTCATCCGTCCGTCAGCTGAAGCTGAAGCGTAGTTAGGTCATGCAGCAAGACAATGATCCAAACACAAAAGCAAGTCCACATCAGAATGGCTGAAAAGAAGTAAAATTAAAGTTTTGGAGTGGCCTAGTCAAAGTCCAGACCTAAACCCAATAGAGATGCTGTGGCAGGACCTGAAACAAGCAGTTCATGCTCAAAAACCTACCAATGTTACTGAATTAAAGCAGTTCTGCGAGGAAGAGTGGGCTACAATTCCTCCACAGCAATGTGAAAGACTGATATTGAATTATAGGAAGCGTTTGGTTGCAGTCATTGCGGCTAAAGGTGGCGTAACCAGTTATCAAGTGTAAGGGGGCAATTACTTTTTCACACAGTGCCAGTTGGTGTTGGTTAACTTTTTTCATTAAATAAATGAAATAAGTAAAAAGAAACAAGTCTTATTTGTTCACTCAGGTTCCCTTTATCTAATATAACATTTTGTCTAAAGACCTGAAAACATCCAGTGTGCCAAATATGCAATAACACAGAAAATCAGGAAGGGGGCAAATACTTTTTCACGCCACTGTACATAGAAGTGTCTACAGGAAGATAAAGCAGGTTATCTAGGGTTGCAGGAGGAAGTAACGGAAGAAAAAAATAAAAATAAAAATATACACCAGGTAGAGGTGAAGGTGGGGGAAGAGAGGGAGGAAGTAGGGGAGAAAGGCTAGAGGGCATGGTGCACAGAAAGGAGTTGGTAAAGCTGGATGTAGAGAAGGTGGATGGAAAAGGAGTGTGTGAGCCCAGGATTGAATGCTATAAAAGTACGGGCATGGTAGGATGTCACAACCCAGGGTAGTGAGCTCCTATCCGAGGTTGGGAAAGGAAGAATAAGGGGATGGATGTGCCTAGTGTTGATAAGACAGGGAATAAGAGAGAGAACAGTTAGGCTGGTGAGGAGCAAGCTGGGGGGGTCAGTACTTAAAATTGGGTCTAGGCGTGGCTATATACCAGTACTGGGTCTGATGGGGTGAAGCAGTTACATACTTCTCTGATTGTACAGAAATAAAGCATCTTGAAAGCATTTATACCGATTAGAGTGCTTAATTTGAGGGTTTTTTGTAGATCGTTCCATAAGGTAGATAGCATGAAGCTTATGGCTGCCCTGCGGAAGCGGGATTTTGCTTTGGGTACTTTAAGTGTAATAGCTGTGTAACTTCTTAACACGTATTTCCCAATTATACTCAGGGAAAGACAGCAGGAGATATAGTAAGGCAGCTTATTAGAGATGGCTCTATAGGTCCAGAGCGGCGTTTCTGTGGTGCCTGAACTTTAGTGATGTCCATCCCACTGCCGCATATAGGGTGCAGTGATGTGTGTGAAGGGGAGTCCGTTATAAACCTCAGTGCTCGATGGTAGAAGTGTGTCCAGTTTAGCCATGTAAGAGTTGGGGCACTGGCTGTGAGGAAGTCAGCGTAATCAACCAATGATAGGAAAATGGATTGGACCAGTTGTTTCTTGGCATGTCTGGTGAGAAATTGGCTGATTCTAAAAACAGTCAAGCCTTTGCTGAAGTCGTTTAGCAAGTCCTCGATATGTTCAATGAAGGAGAGTCTTTGGTCTATCAAACTCCCAGATACTTGAATTTTGTAACAAATTCTAGTTTTTCACCTAGAACTGTGGTAATTTGGGGAACTGTCCCACTGGACACAGGGTTAGCTGTACGGATAAAAGGAGAGAGGACCATCGCTTTAGTTTTTTTGGCATTAAGGAGTAGCTTTTTTTGGAGGAGTTGGCTTTGCAAAAGGTTGAATTCTGACTGTAGGTCATTGCAGGCAGCTTCAGGTGTTGGGCGACTCACGTAGAGAACTGTATCATCTGCAAACAGATGGATGTTTGCTTCTTTTATACAGTAGTCGATGTTATTAATGTAGATTGCAAAAAGTAAGGGCCCTAATATAGAACCTTGAGGTACCCCTCTTTGCAGAGTTTTTAAGGGGGACAGGCCTCCTTCGGCTTTAACTTGTTGAAGGCGCCCTGTAAGATAGTCAGTGAACCAACGCAGAGAGGAGGGGTCCACACCTATGGTTTGAAGGGCGGAGAGGAGCAGACTTTGGTCGACGGTGTCGAAAGCCTTGCTTAGATCAAGGAAAACAGCACAAATAAAGTTTTTGCTCTCAAGATTACACTGCTAGTCGTTAGTAACTTTGGCGAGGGCTGAGATAGTGCTATGTTTAGCTCTGAATCCATCCTCCCCCTTCAGTCTCACTATCCCTCCCTTTGTCTTTCTTTTTTCACTTATGTACCTGTAAAAGGTTTTGTCCCCTCTACCCACTGATTTTGCAATGTGTTCTTCTGTCTGAGCTTTGGCTTCCCTTACTGACCTCCCTGCCTCCTTTGCTTCTCCTGGTACTTCTCCCTATCCCCTTCTGCCTGTGTCTTTTTGTATTGCCTGAATGCAATCTTTTTGGCTTTCACTTTCTTTGCTACCTCTTGGAAAACCATAATGGTCTCCTCTTCCTTTTCCTCTTGCTAACCTGCTTAATGCATAATTCTGTTGTTCTTGTAATCCCCATTTTAAATACTGCCCACTGTTCCTCAACCCCTGATTCCTGTCCCATTCCCCTTAATGCCTCTTTCAAGTATCTCCCCATTTTCCCAAAGTCTGCCCCCCTAAAATCCAGGATACGTGTTTTTGTGTGGTTTGGTTCTGCTCTTTCTGTGATTTCAAACCACAATGACTGGTGGTCACTGTTTCCCAGGTGCTCTCCCACTGTTACCCCCATCACACTGTCCCTGTTTGTGAGCACAAGGTCCAGTATTGCCTTCTGCTGAGTTGGTTCCATGACCAGTTGCTTGAGGAAGGCACCCTGAAGAGAGTCCAGGATAAATCTGCTCCTAGTTGATGCTGCTGCTGGGATGCTCCAGTCCACGTCTGGAATATTGAAGTCTCCAACCAGTACTACCTCACTCTTGTCTGCCATCCTTTGGATGGCTAGCATCAGCTCCTTATCTATTTCTTCCTCCTGGGCTGGTGGTCTATAGACCACACCTGTGCGGATGGCTGTCCCCATTTTCCTTTCCAGCTTAACCCACAGTATCTCTCCCCCATTTTGTTCCTCCTGGATCTCTGTGGCCCTTATGTCATTTTTCACATACAGTGCCACTCCTCCTCCTTCCTGCCTGCTCTGTCTCTTCTGAATATGTTGTAGCCAGGTATGGCCATCTCCCAGTCGTGGTTATTATTACACCAGGTTTCAGTGATGGCCACAATGTCCAGGTCCGACTGTACCATGACAGCCTCCAGATCTTCCATCTTGTTGCTAAGGCTCCTGGCATTTGCACACATGGCTTTCCATGATTTGACCTCCTAGACTGTTTCACTGTTCCTCCAGCCCCTTCCTTGGTTGTCATTTATCCCTGGTTCTCCTTGCTGTCTGCTCTTCTGCTGAATTTTGCCTTTCTGCTTATCCACCTCTTGGGCACTAATCTCCATCATTTGCACACTGCTTTGCAGAGATAGCCCTCCTCTGGTTCACTGGTTCCACTGCTAGCTGTGGGGGTGAGCAAGAGGTACCATCCTTGCTGGCCTGCCCCCCCTTTGCTAGTTTAAATGCTTGTCAATGTAGCATTTAAACTTATCATTGAGTCTTGGATTCCCCTCAGGATGGATGCAGGCCGTCAGGCTAGACAAACCTCCATCACTCCAGGTGGGTCCCAGTCAACAATGAATCCAAACCCTTCCTCGCAGCACCAGTTCTTCAACCATGAGTTAAAGTTCCTGATGCATGCACTCCTATGTCTCCCTTGTCTCTCACAGGTAGTACTCTGAGAAAGTGACAGAAGTAGCTACTTGCTTGAGACCCTCCCCAGTTTCCTAAACTCTTCCTGAACTTCCTTTTGCTCCCCATTTTCCGGGTCATTAGTACCTAGGTGGATAATGACATCCAGCTCACCCTCCCGTCTTGCCTTCCCAGTGATCCCCAGGATCTTCCTTCCATCCCTCCATGCCGTGGCACCTGGTAGGCACCTCACCTCACCTCCCTGTCCTCTCCCTCCTGTGTTCCTAGCTGGATCCCTCTTATGATGGAGTCCCCACCAGGATTTGCTTCCTCCTCCTCTGGGGTCCACTGCTTTCCCACTGAGGTCACCTCCTTGGCTAACCTCCACATCCTTTCCTTCCCGTCTCTGGGTACCTCTATTTGGTTGTCCTCATTTGCCAGTGTGGCATATGAGTTCTTAGTGGAATAGGATCTGGGATGTGCCTCTGCCTGACTGCTCTAACCCTCCCTGAGCCCACTGTCATCCAAGTGCTCCTCGTTCTCGGCATCCTTTGAGGCAGTTGCATTGGACTGGGTGGTCCCTGGATAGGGGTGATGGTACTCTGACCCATTTACTTCCGCTCTGAGTCTGGCTACCTCATCCCACAGTCCAGAGAGATGCATGCAGATAGGGCAGCACCTCAGTGTCCAGAAGGTCTGCTTGAATATGGCTTCCCCACAGCCACTGCATTGCACCACTTCCCACATTATACTGCAATTCCACTACTTGTCTGCTACTGAAGCTCTCCTAGTTCCCTTTTTATTAATTTACTGTACTAAAAATCCTGCCACTGATCCTCAGATAAATTTTTTTTTTTAAAGAAAAAGAAACCAATAAATAAATAAATGACCATCACCAACACAGCAACCTGTTGGCAAAGTTTTGATTTTGCAGACAAGATTGTAGCTCGCTGTGCTGGTGTCACCGTAAGGGGGGCATACCGCAGTAGACATGTCAGAAGTACAGTACTGGTCCTCTTCTTCTTCCTCCTTGACCCCCTCTGGAAGTATGAGGTCAGGATGGTACTCCTCCTCAATGCTGACCTCTTCTTCTGGGTCTGGCATCTGCTACATCATCGATGGCCCTCAGGCAGGCTCCCAGGACTGACAGACAGGGGTCAATGATGAAGGTGGCGATGGTGACAAAGGCCTGTTAAAGGCAACAAATTACTGTGCTATAACATTGGTAAAACAAACAAGAACTTTGTTCAGGTCCATTGTCACTAGAGGAGGAGGAGCCGATGGCACCAAGGTCGATGAAGACGTCTGAGTGCTCTATGAGCCTGCATCCTTTGGGGTAGAAGGAACAGGTCCCAAAGGGGTAGTCATCGATGAGCCCATCACCAACGAAGATACCCCAGAAGTAGATTTAGGATTTCAGATTCTTAGTCTGAAAATCCTAATTCTGATATTATTGTTTTCAGAATCCAAATCTGAACTGAAATCAGAATCTGATTCCAATTCTGGTTCCAATTCCCATGCTGCAGGTAGGAAGGACATTTCATGCCTGCCTCTCATCCTTCTCTCACAGTTGCCAGCGGTCTCTGAGGATTATCACTGGTAGTGCCATCTATATGCCCCAGTGGGACCCTTGTCAGAACTGGATTTCAAATTTGGATTCCAACTGGGAAGAAAAATTGGAAGCAGAGTTGGATTATTCTGAAATCCTAAATCCAGCAATAGATGAGATTTTGATGATTCAGATTATACTAAGCACATCACCCGCTGGCCCGCCGGCACAGCAGTTGGATTTCCGCTTGCGATGCCAGCAACCTGGGTTCGGGAATGAGCCTGGGAGCTGGAGGGCAGGCCGGAAGGGGAGGACTTGAGCATCCCAGGGACTGCTTGTCCTCTCCGGGGGGAGGGGGGATACCTGAGCTCGGTGCTTGTCTGACCCCGGGTGGAGATCTGAGGTACAACAAGCCCGATGCTCCAACAGATGGGGGAGCGACGTACCAGACGTCGGCACTTTGGCGCCTAGACGTCACTGGATGTGGCACATCGAGGAACACCAGGAAAAACCCTTGCAGCCACCTAGTAGACAGAGCACCAGGGTCCTGACCTTCAATGCCCCTACCTGACCGGGGACAGCATGCCGATGAAGATTAGCGGAATGTCAGGGTGGTTGGGGTGTTTCACCCTGTACCTGCCTGGGGAGTATAGCCACGGCTCCATGGGGCATGGGCTGCACCGGCTCCAGGTAGGTGAGCGAAAGCTGATAAGGCCATAGGTGTCTCCCGAAGAGGAGGGGGCTGCAAGGAGAGAGGAGGATAAAAGAGAAAATTGAAAAAAAAAAATACTAAGCACATCACTCAGGAAGTTAATGATTGGTGGAAGGAGGCTACACACACTGAAATATAAGGACTGGGAAAATGTAAGCAAATATGGCAGTGACCATACTGAATAAAACCCTCTGACCTCACTGAGACTTGTGGAAAGAGGTCAGGGGAAACACAAGCTAACTGAGAAACTGAGTCAATAAACAGAGAAAAAGGCTGTATGCATGTTAGGGTTGAGCAGACTGTTTCATGGGAGATCTGGACCCCCGGATTGAACCGGCAATCCACGGATCTGGATAAATATGGACTTCACCACAGAAGTCCAGTTCTGGGTCTGTGGAAATGCCATTTCTGACATTTTGTTTACCATTGCCATTGGGATGCTGTTGGCATGCTCACTCCATATATAGGCGGCTGGCAGCATCCAGTCAGGCAACAGATGCTCACGTGATGCACGCACAGTATACAACTGTGCTGAGTGCACAACATGGCTCAGACGAGAGAGGAGGATGGTCGGAGGAGCAGGAGCACCTCAGCAGAGATGCTGCCAGAAAAAAGTTGCCAAACAAAACAAAAAAAAAACACAATATATAAAAAAAAATATGAAGGGAGGGAAAGACACTAGGGAGAGTCAGAGAAAGGAGACTTACAGGGGCAAGGGGAGAAACTGATCATTGGTGGATGGTGACAGTGGGTTGGGAGTCAGGACTTGGCAAGACTGCAGAAAGGAGGAATCTGGAAGGACTGGGAAGATAGTGGGGGCCTGGGTGACTGCCGGTGGGGGATACAAAAGGCAGGCAGTGAGGCAGTGTGACTCTGTATCCATGAGCAAGGGGAAGCTGGCTAAATCTTTGACTTGTACCATTGCAGAAGATCCAGAGGAGAAAGGGAGAGACTACTGGAGGCTCAAGAGAAATTTTACAGTTACAGAAGATCCCAAATGAAATTTTTTTCTTTTTTTATGAACATATGAAATTTGCCAGAAGATAAAAGCCAATAGGTCCATAAAGTCTGCTCAATTATGCAGCTAGCCACCCTACTTAGCAACTGCTCCTCCCTCTCTCCCATCCCCCCTCCCATCACCGTCCCTCTTACTCTGTCACAGACCCTTTTGAAGCAGCTCACTGTTCTGCAGGATACCACCTCCGCCAGCAATTCATTCCACTCGGCCACCACCCTTTCCATAAAAAAGTGTCTTCTCATCTCCCTCCTGAACCTATCCCCCCACCAATCTCAGTTCATGGCCTCTGGTATCTCTTCCTTCCCTTACTTTGAAAAGCCCCTCCATCCCAGTTCTGTTTATGCTTTTCATGTACTTGAGGGTCTCTATCATCTCCCCCCTCCCTCCTCTCTTACAGTGAATACATGTTCAATATTCTCAGTCTGTTCTCATATGGTAAGCTCCCTAATCCAGAGATCATCTTAGTTGGCCTGCATTGCACCCACTCCAGTAACTTGACTCAGATAGTTCAGCTGTGTGTACATGAGAAAAGGCAGGCTGGCAACATTTTTGACTTGTGCCATTCCACATCTGGGGAGAGACTACTGGGGGGCCCAAGAGAGATTTTACAGTTACAGAAAATCCCAAATAAAAGTTTTTTTTTCTTTTCTTGGCCTCAGTCAGTGTAGCTATGTACATGAGAAAGAGCAGGCAGGCAGGCAAAATCTTTGACTTGTGCCATTCCAGATCCAGAGGAGAGAGGGAGAGACTACTAGGAGCCCAAGAAAGATTTTAGTTACAGAAAATCCCAAATGAAATTTTTTTCTTTTCTTGACCCCAAACAGTGTAGCTGACTATGCATATGAGAAAGGGTGGACTGGCAAAATGTTTGACTTGTGCCATTCCTGATCCAGAGGAGAGAGGGAGAAACTACTGGAGGTCCAAGAGCAATTTTACAGTTACATAAAATTCCAATTTTTTTTCTGGCTTCAGTGTGGCTGTGTGTACAGGGCAAGGGCAGAAGGGTGGCAAAATAAATCTTTGACTTGTGCCATCCAATCACAAATCACAATCACTTGCTAACATTCATTCACAATCTTATGCAGAGGGGAGAGAGAGAGACTGCAGGGGGCTGACGATAAATGTAACAGTCCCAGAAATCCCAAATAAAATGTATTTTCCTGGCGTCAGTGTGGCTGTGCGTACAGGGCAAGGACAGCAGGGTGGCAAAATAAATCTTTGACTTGGAACTTCCAGAGGGGGGAGGGATAGAGAGAGAGAGAGAGAGAGAGAGAGAGAGAGACTGCAGGGGGGTCCACGATAAATGTAACAGTCACAGAAATCCCAAATATTTTTTTTCTGGCTTCAGTGTGGCTGTGTGTACAGGGCAAGGGCAGCAGAGTGGCAAAATAAATCTTTGACTTGTGCCATCTAATCACGAATCACAATCACTTGTTAACATTCATTCACAGTCTCGTCCAGAGGGGAGAGAGAGACTGCAGGGGGTTGATGATAAATGTAACAGTCACAGAAATCCCAAATATTTTTTTCCCTGGCTGCAGTGTGGCTGTGTGTACAGGACAAGGGTAGCAGGGTGGCAAAATAAATCTATGACTCATGACGTAACCTGTATTTAGCTGCTCATGTGTGTACATAGTACTCATGCATTACCACTGTCATTACCCTGTGTATTATATTTAGCCCTGACTATGTTAGTTAGTTAGTCATTTAAATATTGTGTGATTTTATTGTGTTCAATGTGCTGTGTATTTTTTCTTGTATCCTGTCCAGGTCCATCTCGCAAATGAGCTTTGCTCAATGATGTTCGCCTGGTTAAATAGAGATTTTGATTAATTGATTGATCAATTGACATCCAGAAGGGAGAGAGAGAGAGAGAGAGAGAGAGAGAGAGACTGCAGGGGGGCCCCACAATAAATGTAACAGTCCTAGAAATCCCAAATAATTTGTGTTTTTCCTGGCTTCAATGTGGCTCTGTGTACAGGGCAAGGGCAGCAGGGTGGCAAAATAACTCTTTGACTTGTGCCATCCAATCACGAATCCCGATCACTTGTTAACCTTCATTCACGATTTCATGTATTAAAAAAAAGTACTGTTCAAACAATATACATGTTGATACGCCTGTGCTTCTGGCTGTGGGTGGCCCAGGAGATAATCTGACTTTGTGACTTGTAGCAGGCTGTTTACAGTACAACACAAGTAAAGCACAAGTACTGTACACACAAGTGTCATCATCATTCATTCCTCATCATTCCTCCTTATTATCATTAGTTTTATAGCATATCGAGTTACATTACATATAAGCATTAACCAACCCCAGTGTGAGACTGCACTGTGTGCAGCTATGCACTAGATGAGTCTACAGCTCCAATTCAAATTCTGAGGCACACTTAACCATTGCTGAATTTGGTCACTTAACAGTAACTATCTGTATTGTAGGAGTTAGTACGGTAATCTTGGAAGAAAGTGGTGGTGGACTGCTATGCTGTTGGTGTGCTATGTACCGTCATGAGTCATGACAGTAAATTTGTCCCTGGCCTGTGGGTGGGAGTTATCAGAAGGATATCACTTTAGTTAGAGGGATCTTTTGTTACAGGTTAGAATACTAATAAAAAATGGATCAAAGTGTTGATGAGGCGCATTCAATTTCTCAGGTAGGCAGTGGCACTGCAAAAGACAGCAATCAGCCTGAAAAAGGAAAATAAAATCAAACCCCAAAAAATGATTTTTTTTAAGTCATCTTTCAAGCAAATGCTTGAATCCAGAAAAGGTGAATGTCTCGGATCATCATCAGTCCCAAGTAAAAAAGGAAAAAAAAGTTATGTAGTTAAAAAAACTAAAGGCATGGTGGGTACCACCTACAGAGGCACCCAACAGTATGGAACAATTGCATACTATGCTACTGCCAGTCCCTCATCTGATTCTTCTGAGGTTGAACCTGATGAGGGTAATAATAAAGATGAAGAGAATGCTCAGGCAGCACAAGGTTTACCGGAGGGAATGGAAATTGCAGATGAGGAAGAAACAGGAAGAAATGTTTTAGTTGTGGAGGGGGGCAGTGGGAATAAACCACAAGAGGAACAGGCCCAAGAAACATCTGGTGGGGACTCTGAAAAGATGACCAAGGTGCCATACCTTCCTGAGGAAAAAGCTAAAAAATATATTTTGTTTGGTCGAACTTCTCCATTAGTGCTTCCAATGAGTTGATAGCAACGTGCGCTATTTATAAATGGCCAATCAGCCATTACAATTATTTTAGGGGGAGATTTCAATCAAGTACTTGATCCTCACTTAGACAGACTGGGCAGTGGCCTGGATGGGACTACCCCTGGACAGAAGGCATTTAGGGATTTATTAGATCAATGCGGGCTCTGCGATATCTGGCGTGTTTTACACCCTGATTCTAGGGAGTTTATCTTTAGGTCTATGGCACATGGCTCGCAGTCCCGCATTGACTATTTACTCATTTCTCAGTGTCTCCTGCCCGGGGTGAAGACCTCCTCGATTCAACCCGGCCCAATCTCTGATCACTCACTAGTGGTATGCAATTTGGTACTGCTCAATTCATCTAATAGGGAAACTAGATGGAAACTCAATGACCAGCTCCTTAAAGATGTTGAATGTTGCAAACTTATTAGGGAAAAAATAGAATCCTTTTTTTCACTAAACCCTTTAGGTGGTGCAAAACCTGATATCTTGTGGGGGGCCTTCAAAGCTTTCATGAGAGGGATACTGATTAGTATGGTGGTTGGTAGGAAAAGAGAGTGGGAGAAAGAGCTTAAATCCTTATTAACCCAAATCAGATCTCTGGAAGTTAATCTTCTGGCCAATCCTCTAGATGACAATACTCAGAAACTCCTGAAGTTAAAGGATAAATACTTGGGGTTACTTCAAGAGAGAGCAGAACTAGCCATTATTCGTACCAGAGCTAATTACACTGATCGGGGGAGAAAGCAGGATGTTTACTGGCATTGCGTATTAAACAACAGGAATCAATGAGATTTATCCCACCCATCAAGTCAGTGGCAGATTAAGGTGTCTCACACTGAGATAGCGCAGGAATTTGCTGCTTATTATTCTAAACTGTATAGCAACATGGAGCACCCTCCCTGCCCTGAAGACATAGAGGGTTATCTAAGGGACTCCCACTTCCCCCTCTCCCTGACTGGTGTAGTGATGCTCTGATTGTCCCTATTTCCCAGGAGGAAATTGCTAAGGTTATTAGTGACCTGCCTGCCGACAACGTCCCTGGTCCAGATGGATTTTCTGCTTTATTTTACAAGGTCTTTCGAGACCTTCTCTCACCAATAATTGGTCGCTTATTTCAGCAAATCCTATCTGGGGCAGAGACAGATCCGTATCTCTATAAGGCCCTGATTGTCCTGCTTCCCAAACCTGATAAAGACCTCGAACAGGTTCAAAGTTACAGACCTATCTCACTTTTAAACCAGGATATTAAGATTCTCTCTAAAATACTGGCTAATAGGTTGGCACTGGTTCTTCCTGGGTTAATAGGTACAAACCAGGTTGGATTTATGAAAGGGCGCTCATCTTCCGATCATTTACGCACCTTGACGCATGTCTTCTCGGCTACCAGGGATGCGGCGTTCCCTGCTGGCTTGGTCTCCCTGGATGCCGAGAAGGCATTCGACCATGTGAACTGGAACTTTCTGTTCCACACTCTGGAGGCCTTCCACTTCCCCTCTCTGTTTATCTCCTGGATTGCCGCCCTTTATAAAAATCCCTTGGCAAGAATTTCCACGAATGGGGCCTTTTCCCGTTCTTTCTCGCTTCACTCGGGTACTAGACAGGGGTGCCCCCTTTCCCCTTTATTATTTAACTTATGTCTGGAACCTCTTATTCAAAATATTCTCAATAATGATTCTATATAAGGGGTGAGAATTGGGCGGCACGAAGTTGAAGTCACTGCATATGCTGATGACCTGTTAATACTTCTGTCCCATCCGGTATCCTCTGTCCCGGCCTTACTAAGGGAAGTAGCAAGGTTTAGTGCTCTGTCCAACTACAAATTGAATGCCAGTAAGTCCCTATTTTTCCCATTAAATCACAAAGTTTTCAAGACTGACATGTTGGACACCCAGGTCTTTCAAATATCTGGGTATCAAACTTTCACGTAACCCCCTAGCATGGTTTAAGGAAAATTTGGATTCCCTATTGCAGGGGATTACACATGACCTTGAGAGGTGGTCTAAACTCCCTATCTCTCTGTGGGGCCGAATCAACATAATTAAGATGAATATATTTCCTAGGATTTTCTACCTGTTGTCCCTTCTCAACGCCTTTATTCCTTTACTCTGGTTCAAAAGGTACATGGTGTTTTCACTAGATTCATCTGGGCCGACAGGTATCCCCGTTTGGCTTATCATAAGCTGGCAGCCCCAAAACTGGGGGGGGCTGTGAATCCCCCATCTGGCTATATATCACTGGGCTAGCCATCTTGCGAAATGTTTTCAATGGGTATCTCTCAGCCCAGAAGAAACGCAACCTATCTGGCTCAAAATAGAATTGGATGCAATCAATGCCAAAAATCTGGACCCTCTCGTGTTATTTTTTCTTAGGATATCCCAAGTAAGTGTGGCCGTAGAGTGTTCCTCGATAAGAATCTCCTTAAAGGTCTACTCACAGATATGTTCCTTTTTGCAGTATTCCCCCCATCTGGACCTGGCCCAGTCTATCTGGAACTCTCCATCATTTACTATTAACAGGAGTCAAATCTCCCATCTTTGGTTGCCTCAATTGGGAGAAGGGAAGCTCTTGGCTTTTACTGATGGTGGGGGGCATTGGTTATCAGTGGAAGAGATGGTTAGGAAATTTCTCATCCCAACATCTTCTTATTTCAAAGTCCTGCAATTGAAACACTTACTTGTTATTAACATGGGTAGTACTCCTCCTTCTCAGAATATCTCTTCTCTGATACCCAAGGTGTCCCTACTTTCTGGATCTCCTGGTGTAATTTCTAAACTATATCAGGTTTTATTTTATAAAAAGTTCAGGGGTCCATTTGGGCCATCAAGACTTTGGGGTATTTTTTTTCCCCCACCTTCAGCTGGATTGGCATTCTCTCTGGAAGTCATGTCATAAATTTATTTCTCAAGATAGACTGCATCTCATGCAATATCATGTACAGCACAACTTATATTACTCCCCGGCTAAACTTCACAAGTGGTGCTACCTAGACTCAAACAAGTGCAACAAACGTTTGCAGGATGAGGGTGCACTTTTTCATATGCTGTGGTCTTATCCAAGAATCTCCACCTTATGGGTTTCAATCCAAACTTCCTTAGACCCCTTGTTGGGCCTCCAAGAATATTTTACCCCTGAGATATGTGTGTTAGAGGATCTGTCCTCTATTAGAGTCAAGGCACGTAAATTTCACATTTCCATGGTTGCCTTTTCGGCTAAGAAAATAATTCTCCGTCATTGGAAAGACAGGTCCTCCCCTTCTTTCTAGAAATGGGTAAGAGAAGTATTATCCAACTTGTGCACGGAAAAAGCAATAGCCAGTCTGCGCAATAGTCTGGCAGTTTATACTAGAATTTGGGATCCCCTTCACTCACTAATCTCTCTGGTTCCAAACTAAACCTATACTAGGGTTACTGCTTCTATATGGTTTTTTGATTAGAGGCTCGGCATCTACGGGTACCGAGATGGGTTACTGCAGTAAGGGGAGTTGGGGGGCAGCATCCTTCCACTATGTATCAATGATTCTCTATCAGTTTTCTCTGTATACTGCCTTTTATGGTGGAAAATGTATGAATAAACTTTAAATTATAAAAAGGAAAAAGGCCAATCAGCAGGGGTAAAAAGAAAGGAACACTGGGAACTTCAGCACTGAAAAGATGCCTAGACAGATGTCATAACATTACTGAGACATCCAGTTGTGAATCTCAAAGAGAAGGTGACAGTGATAGTTCACTACACTCAGGGGTAACTCCCATAGATGAAAGCAGTGACAGCCCCCACAACACTACTGAAACACCTTCACCACCATTTCCTGCCATTCGAAGGACTCCTCTGACTGTTACTGAAAGTGACCATGTGTTCAGAAGCCCTCCTCCTTCAAGGAGACAGCTTACCATCTCAGAAAAATATGAGCATAAAACCAAATATGCCTCGACTCACCCAGTTGCTGTTACAATAATCAAAAACATTTCAGAAATTATAGTTGCTGATTTGCTACCATATAACGTGGTTGAACATATAGGATTCAGGCGACTGCTTGAGTACCTTGAACCTCGATACAGTATACCATTGTGGGAATACTTCTCAACAATAGGGATTCCAGATCTTTACAATGTTGTATGTAAAAAATTAAGGTTCGTCTTGTGCAATGCTGTTGGGAGGGTGGTGCATCTCACAACAGATGTCTGGACAAGCTGTCAGCCTGAACCTTACATGTCTATCATGGCACATTGGGCATGTTTCGATATTTCATTTGGGAGTGGGGACAGTGAAACGTTGCAGTCTGCTGTTCTAAGAATGTTTTATTTTCCATCTGAACATACCTCATACATCATCAATGAAGAGCTCCAAAAACAATGCAGCAATGGCTCACTTCACAGGGATTGTCAGTTGGCTTTATAATTGCAGATAATGGATCCAACATAAGGAGGGCCTTGGAGGAGGGGATTTGTTCATATCCGCTGCTTTGTGCATTACTTAAATTTAATAGTTCATAGTTTTCTCGATGACAACGGGGAGATTAAGGCTCTTGTTAGCACTGCTAAAAGAATACGCACTCATTTCAGTCACTCAAGCAAAGCCCATCACTTGTTTGAAAAAATACAGCAGGAGCAGTTTACCTTTGCACAGACTTATCCAAGACATTTCCACTTGATGGAATTTGACCTTTTGTATGTTCCAAAGGCTGCTGGAACAAAAGAAAGCTGTCTGGCAGTACACCTTTGAAAATAAAATTGGTGATGCAGACATCTGTATTACTCTACCACAGTGGGCCATGCTGGAGTTTCTAATTTTCCTGCTCCAGCCATTTGAGGAAATTACCAGGGAGGTTAGTGCCAATACAACAACTCTCAGTCAGGTGAAACCCCAATAAAAATGTTAAAATTCAGATTGAAACTGGTTAGGGGAAAGTTAGAGAAGCAAGACAGTTTCATGATAACACAGGCTGCCAGTGATGCTGCTGATACATGCAGGTTACCCCACAGAATACAAGAAGATCTAACGAGATGTATGATCAGAAAAGTTGAAGATGACGAACTATGTAAAATGCTCCATTCTGAGTACTACATTAAAGCAACAATCTTGGACCATGATACAAATCAAAGCAACTATTGAGTGATGATGATGACAATTGTTTTGAGATAAACAAACAAGAAATAATCACGAGGTGCATGCTGTCATTAAACAGAATACAACAGCAGCACCACATTCAGAATTTTCTTCATGACACAGCACAGCATTAGGTGGCCCATCCTCTACTGTTGCAGCATTTTCTCCCTCTTCATCCTCAGCCACTGCAGCTGAATCTTCTTCTTCACCACCAGCCAAGCATGGCACTGTCCCACAGCCACTTGGATCAGCTTCATGTCTCTGGAGTCACTTAGAAGATGTAACTGTAACATGACTGGGTTTTGCAGACCTCAGGTGGCAGCCCAGGAAATGCCGCACCAATCAGGAATCAAGTTGAACTGAGTATAACAGGAAACAATGCCAGGAAATCGGGGCTTGTATTTACCAGAGCATAAAGTGTCTGACAGCAGTGAATTTGTGATCTATGGCTGAGAGTTGCAAGCCTGAAGGAATATTTCTGTGTGTGCACTTCAGTTAAAAGAAAGAAAAAAGCAGATATTCCTTGGTGATAATTCCCTCCTTTGAGCCATGTTATGGAACTTTATGCCATCAGTATCAGGACCACCTGGACATTTTTGCTGGCCGGGGCTGCCCACGTTGACATGCTTCATCGACGCCTGTATAATAAGGGTGTCCCCTGCAAGCCTCAGTTCCTTCTCCCACCATCAACCACTCAGTGGTCCACCACTACTGAAAAATGCTGATGAACTTTTGCAGGTATTCACTAACACTGCTACTTCTCTAAGTTTGTTAGTTTAAAACTTTCTATTATGTTGCCGCCAGAAGACAAGGAGCCACTGTGGTGATGTTAAGATTCACAAAGATGATGACACTCTGTATCTGTTGCCTCGTTACAAACCACGCCATTATAGCCTGCTCAGTCTGTCAGAGCTTCAACCAGGGCAATCAGGAGACATTGCAAGAAGGGAAGGGAAGGGAACATTGTTTAACCAGGAGTAGCACACTAAGCTGAAGCTCATTTCCAGGTGCGACCTGGGATCACAAGGAAGTTAAGTGACTTGCTCAAGATCACACAGTATGCACCGAGGTGGCTGTGAGGCTCAAACCCAGGTCTCCAGATCTGCAGCTCAGAGCCTTAACCCACTGTGCTATATTGCTTCCTTACTGGACTTTAAAGAGCTGCTGACATGGTTTAACTCTTGTCTCTAAACTCCTGTTTGTAGTCCTGTGTGTGTATTGAGAGGTTGCTGTCCAATTTGGATGCCTCTTCATCGCAAGAATCCAGGTGAAATTATTATTTTAACCTGGTAATTATAAACGCACTTTACTCTCACTCTGCTGAACGGCTGCGGTCTGTGGCCACTTCTAGTGTTGTCAGGTTTGGATTACAAAGCGCGATGCTACGGAATCAGCCACTGTTCTTGTGGATGTTCATTGGTACTGACTGCTTGTTTTCTGCATGTCCCTATATTAATTTAATAAAGGTAAATTTCATTAGATAATGTCTGCGTGTCTCTTGTCATTCCCTCACATTCTTTGTTTTGGGTGACACTTCTGTATTACAGTAAATCTGTGCTTAACCTACATGAAATGTAATGTAGGTCACAGTGTGATGGACAGTCATTTGGTGTTCAGAGGTTAGGCGGCCTGTAGTGTTCTGAAAAAGTAAAATACCTTGACGTTTACATGTCCACCCATCTATACCATTGTTAAAGGCTTCATGATATGTGTTCCTCAGTACACACTATAGCACACCACTCAGGTTTACTGGTTTGGGGGTTGGGCAGGTGGGTGTTTCACTGCCATGTTACCATGCTGTTTAAGAGAGTGAGCACTCTGGTAAAGGTTCATGGATTTCATAACATAGCACTCAGCTAGGCACTGGCCCACATGTGGTACATTTTTTCCATGCCATCATTCTGGTGGTCTACTCAGTATAAACATTTTAGAAAATATCTTAATTTCATTTGTAATTAGCATAAACTTACTTTATAATGTGAACGCACATTGTGTTCGAATTCTCACTTTTTCTATCTATTTTTGTGAATACTGTGATGGATTACTGTACTAGATTGTGGTGTAGTGGGTGCTAAGGATCAGCCTCTGTGAGGATCAACCACAAAAAAATCTTTTTTTACGTCCGGTGGTCTGTGTAACTAGCTAGTACTTTGCCTATCAGTTCATGTAAGTTATCACGCACCTCCCCCTTCAAGGTAGTTGCCTGTAGTTTCCCAAATATCGAGGGAGGAAAACCCAATGCCACAGAGCTCTGACTGTCAACACACACACATGGAAATACCCCTGTTCAATGTTCAGCATGTGGCTAGGATGCTAGTGATCAGGTCTGGTGAGCGAGCGTTCCAAGGGGAAGTGTAAAAGGCATTCCGTATAATTGCATTGAGCACTGTTCACTGCCAGATATTGGCTGTAGTACAGTTTTTGTTACTATTTAACTAAGTTGAAATTGGGTGAAGTGACCACTCCGGTGATGAAGGTCATGTGCCACTAAGTTCACAGTCTGGCAAATGATCTTGTTTCACTGTTGGCAGGGTCATTGTAGCGCTCGCAAGCTGGTCTGCAGCCTGAGTGGTCGGACAGATGGGGGGAGGGTTCTTGCATACAATAACCAGGAAATCACTATCTGATATGTTCTGCTGTTTACTGTCTACATGGCAGCTAAAGTCATTGTTGCCAGTCTTGATTTGTCTTGTTGGGCAAGGGTATAATTAAACAGCAAAATCCCACAAGTGCCAAGGCCATAACAAAAACAATGAAACAAAAACACCCTGCGTTACTAAATGTTCCATAAATGCATCTTGTAATATATCTCTTTTCTGGTGTGACTCTATGCAAGTACATGCACACAGGGAAGAAAATTCACTTGTATATTGCATGTTGATTGTACAGCACTATTACCCACAAATAGCTGTCTGTAATCACAATTCCTCAAGTTCTGGTACTATAGAGACTGGAAATGGCACCACAATCTGCACAGGGGTTGTATACAGACCCCTATCTCAGGGGGATGGAATGGACAAGGATATGACAGAAGGCATCCTTAGGAGGGCAGAGAAAGGGGAGATATTGTTGATGGGGGACCTGAATATGCCAGTTGCTAACTGGAGTACCTTTGCTGAAGCCACATCCAAGAACAGGGCCATTCTCAATGCCCTACAGGGGGCATGTCTCAGACAGCTAGTTTTGGAACCCATTCATGAGAGAGCAATCTTAGACCTCATACTCTCAAATAGGAACAGTAACAGGATCTCAGATCTAGAAGTGGGTAGCCATCTGGGAACAAGTGACCACCAAACAGTGTGGTTCACGATAAACTCATCTGCAGAGTCAAGCCATACAAAAGTGAGGGTACTGGATTTCAGGAGGGCTGACTTTGTCAAAATGGGAGAGTGCCTTAGAAAAGCACTGGCAAACAGGCAAGAAGGATGGATGGAGCAACAATGGGGAAACATCAAAACTGCCATCACAGAGGCAACAAGCCTTTGTGTGATGCATATAAACAAATCAAAACGAAAGAAAAGGCCACTATGGTTCTCAAAAGAGGTGGTGGGAAAGGTTAGGGGGGAAAAAAATAGCATTTAGGAAGTAAAAGGAAACACAGAAGGAGCAGGACAGAGAACTGTACCAGTTAAGGCAGAAGGAAGCAGGGGAGGCAGTCAGAATAGAAAAGGCCCAAACTGAGGAAAAGATAGCCAACTCGGTTAAGAAGGGGGATAACACCTTTTATGGGTGTAACCAAGGTGTGGGTTAGGGTTTGTTGTTATTTAGCCCCGGCGCCTCCATTTTTATAACCCATTACCAGGTTAGCCTAGGTTCAAGGAGAAAACATTCGCTCAGCATCAGAGCTAGATTTGCACTTCTGGACAGGGGCATCCAAGTAATTCCAGACACAGGAAGCAGGAACTGAAAATGTCCATACCAGGAGTGGGATTCTAAAGTGGGGCTTTTGTTCACTTACACACAGGAAAACAAAGCAAGATGGACACCCATGGGGCTACACTCACTGGTTATGCATATCTATAGAGGTCAGAACACATCTTCATCATCACAACAACCCTCAGGTTCGGAACACACTGGGCTCTCAGCCCGAACTGGTACTCTCTCTATCTTGGATTCCCTGGCATGGCCTTTGGCCAGCTGTGGTACACACTTTCTATATGGTATGGACATTTCTGTTGGTGGCTCTCTCAACCACCCATGAGCACTTCCTAGCTCTAAGGGAAAAACACACATCCTTAATCCCACATCTGGGTACTTTCTGCAGACACTGGCCAAGTGCCTGGGAGAATGCTACAGGTGCCCAAAGTGAATTCGTGGAGGTAAATCTGGTTACTCCAGATGGGGGGGGTCTCCCACCTCTTGTCCCCAGATCCATACCCGGCCATTCATTTGGAGTCAACACCTTTCCTTTGAAACTCTCTGTTTGTAGAATGCTATCTCGAAATGTATATCACATTTAACAACCTACTGTCTTTGGTAACTGGTGTTCTGACTTTCAACGTTCTTTAAGTGGCTATGTCCATCCCTGTAGACCTCCACTGATTAGATGCATTTCAAGTCATACACATAACTTAAAGTATTGTACTTTGCTGTTCTTTTCTGACCCACAGTAGCAGATACTTTACACAACCATCTCGGTGAAAACATAGGCTCTCAGGCAGAGCAGACTCACCATGGTTCACAGGTGTCCCAGGGCTTCTCTCCCAAAAAAAACACACTTTTGGTACCTCGGCACAAATGTTCTCATCAAGCAGCATTTCTTTCTCCAGCAGGGCCAGGGGATTGCCCCTAAAAAGCTAGTCTTGTTCCCCCCATCCCTCTCAGGGATGGGGCACTGGAACAAACTGGGGAATGGTCTCAACCACTTCCACAGGTTTTTCCTTCTGTGTCCTTCTGTAGGGCAAGAACACACACCCTCTTCTTGTGGTAGCTCTGAACAGAGCTGGGGGCTATCAGGGGCTGCCAACTGCAGCACATCTCCTCCTTCCACTACAGACTCTCAAGACTGACTTTGAAAACCCCAACATTCAAACCTAACTCCCAGCTGCAACATTCCACTGTGGTTTATGCTGCTGCGAGAATTCTATATGATGTCATCCCTCCAGCTCAGCTGAGACTGAGGACAGAGTGAGACAGTGTGAAACCCATTTAACTGGTGTCTCACAAGCTGCCTTCCCTGCCTGCCAGTAGATCTAAGTGGGATTCTAGTAACCCTGGGTGGCAGGGTGGTTACACCCACCCTTGACCAGGAAAATGACTGTCTGCGGGCGTTACTTACCTGGCCCAGGCCATCCTACCCTCTGTGCTACCTACGGAGAGGGGTGATCAGTCTATCTCCTACCATGTGCTAGGCACAGGCAGGCAACACTAAGGGCCCAGAGGCCATCGGCTGATGCATCAGCTTCAACTCTATGATCTTTCTATGGTTACCTAGTGGCCCTGGTAGAATTGCCCAGAGCATAGCCCTAATAGATCAGTACTGTGTCCCCTACTCCAGATCAGGACTACAGCCTGTCTATCCCCCTAGCCCTCTAGGGGAAACTCTATCTGACCAACCCCCCCCAAAAAAAACACAGGGGAACCCCCCAACCCTGAACAACTGCAACCAAACACCCGCAAGGAGCTAATACTATACCCTAGGTATTACTCCCACTCTCCCCCACAACCATACCTGTGGAAGGAAAAGTTAAACACAGTAAACAACACCACTGCACTTTAAACACTTCTATTTTTAAAGCACATGGAAGAATCTGCTGAGTCCCTCTTCCTCTTCTTGCCTTCTCTTCTTGTCTTCTTCAGGAACACCTGCAAGTGAAAAGACAAACAACCCCTATCTGCAAACACAGCACTATCTAACCCCTACCATCTAAACACTGGAGAATCCCAAAAATATTTTTTTAGAAAAGTAGAAAAACAGTAGAAACAGTAGAAAAATAACAACATTATTTACAATACACATTTTTGGGGATGGAGTGCCCTTAAAGTCTCATCTGGTGACAACAGTGCCCGAAGGCAAGTCCAAGAAAGAGTGTCTCCTGGGCTGAAGCCCGGTGAAGCACAGTTCTGGAAGGACTGTAATCCCAAAGGGGAGAATCTTTGAGGACAGTTCAAACAGTCTGAAGTCTGCTAGGTGTAGGGTGTGTACTGCGGTGTCATTAAAATAGAAAAGTTCTGCATCAAAGTTATAATGTTTGCCACCTTTTTAAAGTAATGTGTGACAAGAAAAGAGTGGAAAACTGTGGGAAACAAACAGATATTTGTGCCCTAGATGTTGGAAGTGCTTGTTGTATGGACAAAGAGAGTAGCTGAGTGAAATGCTATGAAAAATGGTTGAAATGGTGCTCTCGCTGAGGAGCTATAGTTGAAGAAAAAAAAAGTGTGGTTTGCAGTTTAAATTTTGCCTGCTCCTTGATCGCTGTGGAGGAGAAGAGCACGAGAGAAAGAGGCTCATTTGCATGGCTTTGAGTGATTGGTGAGACTGCAATCAGTCCCATCCCCAAACCAGCTCTAGAGTGACTGCACAGTGTTTGAGAGGGAGAGAGAGAGTAGTGTGCAAACTGGCTTCCCAAGAGGAGCGTCGCAGTGACTGAATACATTATAAAAGTGGTAAAATCAGACTTTTCCGGTTAAAATCAGGCTCAAGCCACATTTTCAATTTGTCTGAGAAGAGAGCGAGGTGTTCAGCGGAACAATCGGCAGGACTGCCAGCCCACTTCATTCCAGAGGCCTCCAAGACTGGCTGTAGGCTGAAATTTCCCATCGCAATAACCAGCTACTGATTAAGTGAGTACCAACCTAAAAGCAACTCAAACTGTGTGTGATTTTAACTAAAGCCAGCTGAATCTGTGTGTAGCAGTGCGATCATTTTGTAAAGAAGGACTGTGTCATAATTGTGGGTTCAGCAACAGTATAATTTTCAAAGCCTTGTGAGAGACTGTGGGTTGTATGAAAGATGCAACAAGAAATACAGACAGTCCTGTGCAATGAAATACTGTGGCTTTAGGGACTTTTAAGCAAGAACAGTGAGTTATAGCAAGTAAAAAGTCCAGTAAAAATCATATAAATGTGCTAAGAGAACAGACAGTGCAGTTTAAACAGTTTGAGTGAACTTTATTAGTAGAGTGTGTAAATCGGATGCATAGTGGCTTGAGTCAGAAACAGAACGTTGATGCACAGGAGTGCTGCCACCACCATTACAGGGTGGGGTAGTAAAGTAAACACAGCAGCAGGTGCCCCAGGGCGTCTCTCCCTGAAAAAACACACTTCTGGTACCTCAGCACAAATCTCATTAGGCAGCTTTTCTTCCTCCAGCAGGGCCAGGGGATTGCCCTTAAAAAGCTGGTCTTGCCCCCCCCCATCCCTCTCAAGGATGAGGCACTGGAACACACTGGGCATGGTCTCAACCACTTCTGCAGATTTTTCTTCTGTGTCCTTCTCTAGGGCGAGAACACACACCCTCTTCTTGTGGTAACTCTGATACAGAGCTAGGGGCTATGAGGGGCTGCCAACTGCAGTGCACCTCCTCCCTCCACTGCAGACTCTCAAGACTGACTTTGAAAACCCCAACATTCTAACCTAACTCCCAGCTGCAACATTCCACTGTGGCTTATGCTGCTGTGAGAACTCTATATGATGTCATCCCTCCAGCTCAGCTGAGACTTAGGAAAGAGTGAGACAGTCTGAAACCAATTTAACTGGTGTCTCACAAGCTGCCTTCCCTGCCTGCCACTAGATCTAAGCAGGATTCTAGTAACCCCAGGTGACAGTCAATTTCTTTGACTGGGTGACCAAAGTAGTAGACCTGGAAGGGGCTGTGGACATGGTCTACCTAGACTTTAGCAAGACATTTGGCACAGTACCATACAAAGGATTAATAAACAAATTAGCCAGCCTGGGAGTGGGCCCCAGGGTGGTAGCTTGGGTAAAACACTGGCTGAACAACAGGACACAGAAGGTAATATAAAACGGAGTCCACTCTGAAGAAAGGGGAGTTACTAGTGGGGTACAGCAGGGTTCAGTATTGGGTCCAATCCTTTTTAATGTCTTCATAAATGACATTGCAGAGGGCCTCGAAGGAAAAGTATACCTCTTTGCAGATGACACAAAGATCTGCAACAGGGTTGATACACAAGGGGGGGGGTGGAAAGGATGAGAAGGGACTTGGCAAGGTTGGAGGAATGGTCAGAAGTATGGCAGCTTGGATTCAATGCAAAGAAGTGCAAAATAATGCACCTGAGTAACAAAAACTCCTCACGGGAAGAGTACACAATGGGTGGAGGCAGTAACAACAACAGAAATGGATAGGGACCTGTGGGTAATCATATCAGATAACCTTAAGGTTAGCAAACTATGTGAGAAGGCAGTAGAGAGGGCTGGGGGATACTGGGATGTATAGGGAGAGGCATCATCTTCAGAAAACAGGAAGTTGTTATCCCTCTGTACAGACAGTGGGTGAGACCCCATTTTGGAGTACTGCATCCAGTTCTGGAGACCCCATCTCCGCAAAGACGTAGACAGGATGGAAGCAGTCCAGAGAAGGGCAACTAAAATGGTGCAGGGTCTTGCCAGCTGGCCCACCGTGCTGAACCCACTCCATTATCAAATCTGATGGTAGCCACAGAAAAATGGCGGAAACACATATTTGTTTTGTGGCATACTGAGCTCTTGAAAGTCCTGTGGTGACCATATTTTTATATAGAGCAATGGATGTGAGCAAACACATGTTTTCTACTGGTGAGCACTGGCACTGCGACTGATAGAGTGGGGGCTCTATTGCATTGTCTAACACACTATGACACTTAGTAATTGTATGGAAAACATGTTCCACACAAGAAAACCAAATGCTGAACCATGCCAGCTGCTGTATATGGGTCCATTCCTTGGCCTGCATATTACAGAACCATGCCTGTATCTAATATGATTCGTTTGTTGACTGGCCAAGGGTAAGCGGTTCGCTGCTTATGCACACAGTATCACTATAGGCTTGTTCACATTACTGACTGTGAGCCATTGTCAGTGGCTCACTGCAGCCAGATTGGTGCTCCTGCTGACTTGTAAACCTTCTCGGGTTGGCAGTTTTCTGTTGTGTGGCATTACCACCATGATTCATCTTTTCCTGGGTTTGCAGAGTGATGTAGGTGGTTTCCTGTGCCTTCTGAACAGGCAACCCACCCGCATCACGACAAGTCCTCACCAACTCAACAATGACCAGAACAACACCTAAATCACCGGAAAGGAAAAGGGCACCAAAAACACTGGTGCCATGTGAATGCAGCTCTTGAACATTTCCTTCAATTTTTTTTAATGATTTGAAAGTGGCTGCTGAGGCAAGGCGCAGTGTGAATGAGCCTAAAATGTGTAATAGTGAACAGTTATCTCAGACATTGACTTTTTATATGTTTAAAGTTTGCATTCTAAGATTACAAGGATGTTACACTTTTGTACAATGATAGTCAATGTCAAGGTGAACGACATGGTAGCTTTCAGTGTGACAGGTGGTGCTGAATAACTAACAGTGAAAGTAATGTAAACAATAAGTAAACATAGAAACATTGAAGTTGACAGTAGATAAGGACCTCAAGGCCCATTCAGTCTGCCCATTTCTTTTTCTACCTTATAAATGTGCCATCGGCCTTTGCTCTGTCAATGGCCTATCTATTTATACTCATCTGTATTGCTTCCTTATGCCTATCCTATGCCTGTTTAAAGCCCTGCACTGTATTCATATCCACCACTTCCTGATGTAGGCCATTCCATGCATCCACCACCCTTTCTGTGAAAAAGAACTTCCTCACATTACCCCTTCATCAGCCCCCCCTCTAATCTCATGCTGTGTCCTCTTGTCCTGCTATTTTTCTTATATTGAAACATGTTAGACTCTCACCTTGTTAATGCCCTTAAGGTGTTTGAATGTTTCGATCATATCCCCTCTCTCCCTCCTTTGCTCCAGGGTATACATATTGAGCTCCATTAATCTGTCCTCATATGTTTTCTATGATGCAGTCCTTGCACCATTTTGAATTGCCCCTTCTATGGACTGCCTCAATTTGGTTAATGTCCTTGTGAAGGTGTGGCCTCCAGTACTGCACACAGTACTCAGATGGAGCCTAACCAGTGTCTTGTAAAGAGGGATTATTACCTCTCTCTTACGACTTGTGATACCCCTACTAATACTCCCCAACATCCCCCTAGCCTTACCTACTACTTTAGTGGTCTGCTTGAATGATTTCAGGTCATCGGTGATGATGATGCCTAAGTCTCTGTCTTCCCTTGTAACTGTCAGCAACTCCCCTCCGAGCCTATTGGTGACTTCAGGGTTTCTCTTCCCTATGTGCATGATCTTGAATTTCTTTGCATTAAAACCCAGTTGCCACTCTTCCGACCATTTTGCTACTTTATCCAGATCTCTTCTCATTCTGTTCACCCCATCTGGATCATCTACTCTGTTGAAGATCTTGGTGTCATCTGCAAACAGACAAACCTTACCCTCCAGTCCATGTGCAATGACACTGATGAAGATATTGAAGAGGACTGGCCCCAGGACTGATTCCTGAGGTACCCCACTTGTGACTTGCATCTCTTCTGACTGTATACCATTTACCACCACTCTATGTTTTCTGCCCGTCAACCAGTTTACCACCCAGTTGACCATCTTCTGACCCACCCAGAGACTACCCAGCTTATTAATCAATCTTCTATGTGGAACAGTATCAAAAGCTTTGCTGAAGTCAAGGTAGGCAACATCAACTGCTCCCCCCTTGGTCCACCACTCTGGTTACCCAGTCAAAGAAATCTATGAGATTAGTTTGACAGGACGTTCCTTTTGTAAACCCATGCTGTCTTGTATCCTGTGCTCCTATGGATTCCAGGTGTTGCACTATCCTTTCCTTAAGCAGTGCCTCCATAATCTTGCCCACTACTGAGGTAAGACTGACTGGTCTATAGTTCCTTGTCTCCTCCCTGCTACCACTCTTGTGGCACGGGATCACTTGAGCCCTTCTCCAGTCTTCTGGGACCTCTCCTGTGCTCAGAGACTCACTAAACAGTTCTGATAATTGCTTTCCTAGTTCCACCCTTAGCTCCTTTAGTGCCCTGGGATGTATGCCATCAGGTCCCATTGCCTTGTCCACCCTGAGCTTATTGAGCTCTTGTAGGACCCTTTCTTTTGTGTCAGGACTAGTGCTCACCTCCTTCCCTCCTGTGTCCATGGTGCTGAGCTGTGGGCCCTGCCCCTACCTTCTTTTCAGTAAATACTAAGCAGAAGTATCTATTTAGGATAGATGCTTTAAATGGTCCTCCTCCTCCTCACATGCCCCCTTATCTCCCTTGTTTATTTATTGTTTATTGGGAATATTCAGAAAGACCTTTGAGTCAAAGACTCATTTACAAAGGTTCCACATCATACATTAAGGTACAGAGCAACATTTGTTAACAAAGCTGACATTACAGTACAGGACATATTGAGACACATTACATTATATTACAGTACATGGCAATCAATAAATGATCAGTGGGAGGCATAAGTTGGGATAGTACTTGATTTGCATTTTAGCATAGCCATATAGTTGTAGAAGTACTATAACAGGTTGATAGTCAAATAGTGTTATGACTGGGATTTTGAACCAGGATCAGGAACAGTTTGGTGCAGTATAGGACAACATGTTGCAGGACAGTGTCGGGGCAATCACATATGTTGGAATCCTAGAGGAGCTCCCTTAGTCTAGCTTTAAAGGGACCTAGCCTTGTTTCATTGGCTATTTGGATAGGGAGACAGTTAGTCCAGTAAGGGGCTAGGTAGCTGAAGGATCTTTGAAATTGAGAGGTACGAGGGTGGGGTACCCATAGTAACATCATGTTCGAGTTTCATGTGAATCTGACTGGTGATGCTGGGCAAATAATAGCAGAGAGAGTGGGAGGGGGTGAGACCTAAGAGTATCTTCTTTGTCATTAGGCAGGTATGATACCTGATTCTGCTATCTGAGTTTAGCCATTTTGTGGAGTTGTAGCGTGAGCAGGTGTGTGTAAGATGATCACATCCGAGGATGAGATGGCAGGCTTTGTTGAGTACAAGACAGAGTCTGTTTAGTGCTGAAGTTGGGGCTGCACTGTATATGGTAATACCATAGTCTAGGAGGGAGAGGGCAGAGGAATTGATGGTAAGCCATAGAGCCTCAGGAATGAGGCAATGTTTGTACCAATAGAGCACACCTAACCTTGAGTTTAGGGCAGAGGCTAGGTGGAGAATATGTTGCTTATAGTTAAGGGCTGGGTCTAGAGTGATCCCTAGGTATTTAAAGTTGCTAACTTGTTCAAGAGGGGTGTGGTTGACAGTGAGAAGTTGGGGACAGAGGCTCTTGTGGGGGTTCTGTGGGTGTGAGAAGATCATGACTTTTGTTTTCTTGTAGTAGATTATTTGTCGCTGGGTGGTGAACCAATGTTCTGCTTCATAAAAACTATGTTGGAGTGTTTGGTGGAGTTTAAGTGGGTTGGAATCAGAGGCATACAGGATGGTGTCATCCGCATTGAGGAGCAGGTTGCCGGAGATGGCCGATGGGAGGGAGTTTAAATATAGGCTGAAAAGTAGGGGGTCAAGAATCGATCCCTGCAGAACACCAGAGCGGATAGGGAGGCAAGGGGACAGGACAGTGCCTACCTTGACCTGTTGTGTTCTATCTGATAGATAGCTGGTGAACCAGTTTAAGGTATCATTGGAGAAGCCACTGGAAGAGAGTGTGTTTAGCAGGAGGGCATGGTTGACAGTATCAAAAGCTTTAGAGAGGTCCACAAAGATAGCTCCTGTGAGGTGGCCATGATCCAAGGCAGAGTGGGCATGCGAGGTAAAAGCAAGGAGGACGGTGGTGGTGTTATGCCCCTTATGGAAGCCATGTTGTTGATTGCAGAGAAGATTGCATTTTGTGAGGTGGTCAGTGATTTGGTCGGCGACAATATGCTCTAAGGCTTTAGATGGGGGGAAGAATGGATATAGGGTGGTAGTTGTTGGTGGAGGTGCTGTCCCCACTCTTATAGATAGGGGTAATGGAGGCCAGTTTCCATTGGGAGGGGAATTTCCCTTGACAAAGGGAGTGATTTAGAATATGAGTGAGAGGGCAAAGGACTTCCGGGAGAGTAAAACGAAAAAGTCTCAGGTCTAGGGAACCGCTGCAGTTAAGTGAGTGGCTAAGGGCTTTGGCTAGGTAGGGTTTGGCAGCCACGGGGGAGAGAATGTGTAGGTGTAAGGGAGGGGCAAGGGGAGGAGGGGGTGGGCCCAGACCGGCAGGTGGGTCAAAGAAATTAGGGGAGGACATGGTTGAGATTTGTGAAAGTGGAGTTTAGGGCTGAGGCTATGCTAAGGGGATCCGTGGAGATGTTACCGTCTATTACTAATTGGTCCGGGGGCTGGTTTGGGGCTTTACCTCAGAGTTCCTTAATATTATTCCAGAATTTGTGCCCATCTCCCCAGGTGGATGTTAAGGGCGCTTTGTAGTAGTCCACTTTGATTTTAGCAATACCCCCTCTGGACTTTCTCCTGTCACTAATGTAGCTATAGAAAGTCTTGTCACCTTCTTTTACTGTTTGTGCTAGTGTTTCCTCAGTTTGGGTCTTTGCCTGCCTTACTGCCTTCCCTGCTTCCCTTAGGGAAGTTTGGTATGCCTCCCTGTTTTTATCCCGTTGTGTTCCCTTATAGTTCCTGAAGGCCAGCCTTTTGGCTCTGACCTTTTCTGCAGCTGTGTTTAAGAACCACAGTGGTTTCCTTCTTCTTTTGCACTTCCTTTACTCTCTAACACAATGGGATGTTCCTTTAAGTACTGCATCCTTAATGCTAGCCCACTTTGTCTGTACCCCCTCACATGCATTTCTTTTTGCCAGGGCTAGCTTACTGTATCTCTGTTGGTGATCTTATCAAAGTCAGCTCCTCTGAAGTCCCATATTTTTGCTTTGGAATGGGATGATTTAGTTCTAGTGGTCAAATTGAACCATACCATGTGATGGTCACTGGCCTCCAGGTGACCTTCTACCTGGAGATCTGTGATCCTTGCCCTGTTAGTCAGTACTAGATCTAGGATAGACCATCTCTTGTGGGTTGTTGTACCAGTTGTTTGAGGACCTCCCCCTGCAGGGAATCCACCATGTGTCTAGTTCTGGCAGATGTTCCTGCTGGTATTGACCAATCTGTATCTGGCATGTTGAAGTCTCCCATTATCAGAACCTCCCCTTTAGCTGTATGTTTTGTATATCTTCTAACAGTAAGGTGTCTATATCCCCCCCCCAGTCTGGGGGCCTGTAGACAATCCCAGTTCTTATGGCGTCCCATTTCCTGTTTCCAGGGTGACCCACAGTTCTTCTGGCTCCTTATATGTATTCTGAATTTCTGTAGCTTTGATATTTTCATTGACATACAGGGCCACTCCACCCCCCCTTTTGCACCTCAGTCTCTTCTGAACAGTACATAGCCAGGTACTGAAGTCTCCCAAGTGTGGTTACTGGTAAATCATGTCTCGCTAATTGCTACTATGTCTAGTTTCGCCTGTCATTATTGCCTGCAGGTCTGGGATCTTGTTTCCCAGACTGCGAGCATTTGTGTACATGATTTTCCATTGGCTAGATTTCAGTGTGTTAGCTTTTGGGTGAGGTCTGGCATTTCCCCTGTGCATCATATGGAGAGCTGTGCCATTTTCCTTACCTGGTGATGCAAATGAACTGCAAACATGTTGAACTCCTGTTTGACCACTAGCTGAGGGGGAAGGGGTGTTCTTCCCATTCGACGTATGGGGTGCTGCACCCCTCTCCCCATTTGCTAATTTAAATATTCTGCAAAGATGCCAAACTTCTGCCCCAATACACTGACTCTCTCCTTAGTCAGATGCAGTCGATCAAATTTAAAGAACTTTTGCTTCCAAAACTGTTGTCAGTTCCCAACAAATTTGTGTCCTTTTTCCTGGCACCAGCCCTTGATCCACATGTTTAGCTACCCTATCTCCCCTTTTCTGACCTTCTGTCCATCTGTCCCCATCTCCCAGACTGGCAGGATCTCAGAGAAGGGGATGCCGGATGAAGTGGATGACAGTTTGTCACCCAGCCTGGTCAGGTGTTCCTTGGTCTCCACAACTGACTGTCTGGTGAGATCATTAGTCTCTATGTGTACCAGGATGTCAATTTTTTCTCCTGCTTCCTGAACAATTTTAGCAATGCAGTCAGTGTCTCCCCACGCTGATGTACCTGGGAGACATCTGACCATTACCCCTGGCTGGAGATAGGTATCAACTCCTCGAATCCTGGAGTCTCCTATGATCAGAAGTTTTTTGGATTTCCTTTTTGCTTTTTTGTTTTGGTTCCTGTTTTGGATGAGTTTTGTTGTGCTAGCTCCTGTGCTGCAGTGTCCTGCTCTGCAGTGTCCTCTGCCCCTTTGTTTGATTTCGGAGATAGAGGCAGATACCTGTTTGTAGTTTTCATATGGTTTGTGGAGGTAATATATTGGAGAGCACTGAGTGATGGGGCACCTGATTTGCCCCTCTTAACCACCTGTTAACCTCCCAGACCAACTACCCTCTGTGGTCGAGGTGCTTCTGTTGGATGTTGGGGAAATGGCAGGTGGTTCTTATAATATATTTCCTCTTGAATATGAAATTTGAGGTGTGCAATCTATGTCCATGCTGCCTGGAGCAGATCACTTAGATCTCCAATGGCCCAGCATGTAGGACAATGTCCTAAATCCTGTAAAACTGCCCTTCTGAAAAGTGTTCTGCAGTGCCTGCAGTTAACGATATCCATTCCAGTTAAGTTGCTGGGTTTATAACCTGGTCAGAGTAATTAGAAGGAAGAAAATGAAAGCAAAAGTTTTATTTTGTGTTTTGTTTGTTTTTGTATAACTTGTTATAACAAGTTAAATTACTTGTGCCCCTGTAAATGAGGTCACCGTATGGATACCCCGCTGATCCGCCCCTTCCTGCTTTGCCACAGGAAATGTCACGACTGTGGTACCCTATAAAAGGAGTGTACTGTGAGGTGGTTGGAGATGGGGTGGGTGGTGGGCTCTTCCCTGCTGAAAAAGAAGAACCATGGATGAAATAAACAAGGAGGTAAGAGCAGAAACAATCAGCCAGCAACAAATGCAGTAAGCCTGAAAGCTTAGCTTATTGATAGATAAAACTGTAAAACCTGTAAAGCACCACCTGTAATAATTTCACAGAAGATATACCCTGTAAGAAACACTTTGCTACAGAGAAAAATAAAGCAGCAACAGAAGACATACCTTGCAAAAGACAATTTGAATCAGAAGATTACAGCATAGGCACACCCTATAATAATGCAGCAGAAGGTATACCCAGCAGCAACAATTTGGATCAGAGAAAAATAAAGCAATAAAATGTTAGCAACAAACAGTAAAAATCCCTGTGAGTACAAAATAAAAATAACAACACACAGTAAATCTACCTAGCCAAAAGAAGTCTTAATCCTTTCCCTTGCTCTGGTAAGGTTCTCTGCTCTGTTCTTTCAAGCAACCTAGAAGGAAAGAGCTCAGGTGAAGCTAGGTGCCTTGGCCAGCAAACCTAGTCTTCCACCAAGGAGACAAGAGCAGCCAATAATGGTGTTTGATCACCAAAACGGAAGAAGAAACTGACACTAACAAGGGAAACCTATTAAACTATGATCACTGGAAATGTGGCACGGCTTATTGCAGTTCTCTGAGGTAATTTAGCCAATTTAGTTGCAGGTAACACAAGTGGGATCCACCATAGAAACCTGATCTGGACAAAACAAAACATTTTTGGACTCATACAAAAAATGGAAGGACACAATGTAAGGTGAGGTAATCTGAACAAATAACAGATAGGCTATCTAACATACCAGAAGATCATCAGTGGCGGCATCAAGTAACGGCAACCATTAGTTATAGCTGTTTGTCTGCTATATTTTAGCAGACTGAGCACACAACATTGTACAATTTGCTTTTCGTCCCCCGCTACCTATAATTGCAAAGAGTCCTACAAAACATAACAAAACAAAATGCATCATTTGTTACATTTCGGGATCATTTATTTACCTTCATGACTGTTATTAACACAGTCGACAGACTACACTGTGTTTTCTTTTCAATGTGGTGGCCACAGTCTCCACAATTCTGGCATTTGGTGTAGATGAAGGATAAATCAGTTCATAATGTAATTCTGATTTACTAGTGGTACCTGTGCCCCCCCCACCAGACAACTCATTTCACCCGAGTGAGACTGATTTATTATTTGATGGCATGAACGTGTACAGCATATATCTGACATTTATTTGCTCACTCGCATCTGTGGAAGTCATACAACCCAGCTGGACATCTCACACTACCAAATGGATTGTTACTGGCCTTCGAGCATGCTGTTGTGATGGTGTATCAGTGTAATGGCATGGGTCACTGTTTTGGGTGGATGGTGATTGGCAAGTTTAGCCGATGTGCATGCATTCGATCCTTTTGGATGACTGCTTTCTTTTTGGTTCATGGAATAATAATTGGCAGCATTTGTGAAGAACAGCAGTAAGGCTGGGTATTTTTTTTCCATGCTATCCATGTGCTGAACTGCCTTTTCCCTGTCTCTGTGCAGGGTTGTAGATGAACGCCCATATAATTTTGCATGCATAGATTCACATGACAGCAGGCTGCCATGGAGGCATTCAGAAGTTATGTCTGCCTTTGGGACAGAGCTGAAGAAGGTGTGTTTCTATTGTTCCCCTGTGTTTATTGTGAGTGGTCTTGACCGGCTGGCTGACTGGTGGCTAATGCCCCTGGCAATTGTCAATCTGGGCATTCTCAGGAGTTGTGGGAGCACTTTTACCTGGGCTACTGCCTTTTTCATAACTTTAGGCTGGACTGCGTTGCTTGGCTGCAAGGTATAATTTCTGCAAGATAATAGATGCATAATTTAAAAGTACTGGGTACAGACTTCGGGGAGAAAAGGCAAAGAAGTGAAAATGACAAATACTATCATTAGTACTTGTCGACAAGAGTTCTTGTGTGGGGGACAGGGGAGGGGTTGGGGGGATTGAGTTGGAAGGTGGTGATGTGACCAAAGGTACAGTAGTACTGGCTGCTTATATGCACAAAACCAATAATGACAAGATTATACTGAGTGCAAGGAGAGACACACAAGTTGCAAAATGGGTTTCAAAACTACTGTGCTGTGAGTAGGAGCAGGGAAATAACTTTTATAGTCATATGCAAAGTAAAGGAAACTGACAAAGCAACTACCTTTTGATTCATTTACCCACTGAAAAGGACGGTGCCTCCCTCACTCTAACAGAGTTGGACAATCAAACCTGAAGTCATCATGTCTTGGAATACCGAGTGGCAGCTAAACATCCACAGGGATGCACATGGTACTAGAGACTGCAAAATGGGCAAAAAAGACAACAATAGAGGTTCAATGTTCTGGTGAATAGGGAATGGGGTTAGTAGTGCTTATGTAACTGTATTTTACTTGTTGGCTTTTCTCTGACCCCAAAAGATTAGCACCTCCAACTCACAGAGAGTATGACCAGTAGCACGCAGCAGAGGAAAAAAATCCAGGTGGAGGAAACCTCTGAGGACCCATGGTTACTGACCTGCTTGTCCGCCGGCAAACTAAGAGGAGATGAACCTAGGTTCTAGCAACCATATTCTAATTTGTGAGTAAGGTGAATGGCTTGGAGAGATGACATTCCATCTTCAGAGTATGTTGGATGATGCGTTCTGGAAGGATGATACTGAGGCTGAAGACGCAGGTCCATTCTGAAGAAGAGTCCGGATCCTGAACATGAATTAGGTCCAGCTGGAAATGGAGTGATGTTGGTCCAGAATTCAGATGTTAATTAGGTTGATATTCAATGGGTTTATAGAGTCAGTGTGAGCATGGAGAGCATGAGTTGAGGAATGGGCTGCCAGGCTCTGAACCGTGGTAAGTATGGTGGGTTAAGAAATTCATAGAGTAATCTATCAGCCTTTGTAGATGGCTTGACATTCACATTAGAGTCTGAAGGTTTGGGGTTCAGCAGTGCGTGATATGTTGCTATGTAGGCATCTATGGAGATGATCAAGGATTTTGACAGAAACTTTAGGTACCTGGTAGGAGGATTACCATGGAAGATTGTAGACCGATGAAGGATGGGTGGTATATGCTGTAGAAATGGTAACTGGATATTGATGAGACTAATTGGAGAGTTCAGGACAATGAGTTCAAAGGCTGACTAGAGTTACTGTTGCTATAATGAGATTTGCATAGGCTCATATTCAGGAAGGGCTGCTAATGAGAAATGGTGGATGTGGATATTGCTGTGGCTTCATTGCCCATGGCAGGAGCTTGAGTGACCATGGTGGCTTTTCAGTGCTGGAGCATCCAATGTTTGAATGCTGGGAGAGCCTGATAATGGGTCATCGAATAGGTCTATGGACAGAAGTGGCGAAAGGGAAGTTGAGAGCAGCATAGAATGCAATGGGTGCCTAGCTTGCATAGTCAGATATGGGACTGTTGTAGGGCATGACTGAGATAGTGAGACAGCCAGGTCGGTTGCGGATGTGCCAAATGATGAATCAATGGAAGCCTGCTCTCGGTGCTAGTATTCGCTGGAGGGAGTATGGCAGGTAAATTCCAATGGATGGGTTAGATGGACAGTTGGATGGGTAACTGGCATGATGTAGGGTAACCTGATGTAGATTACTTTATGAATTATGGTGATGTCTATGGCCCTGGAACAGTGGCTCAGATACAGTAGCTTTGGCAAGGCAGCTAGGCACCAAATATCCAATGATGCGTGTTCTGGGATAGTAGATGGAGAAGGTCTTAGGAACATCAAATGGCTATTAAGGACGTACAAGTAGAATAACATGATCAAACTGAGGCAGTACTTTTAGGAGGAGACTGTGAGAAGAAGATATAACGGATGATGCCAGTATTGCTATGAGATACCCTGTGGTTCCTGTTATCCATAAGCGGTGATGGTTGTTATGGAGTTAGTACATCTTGGAAGGAATTAAAGTCATGTTTCCAGGTAAGAAGATAGGCGTGAAGGAGACTCCTCTAAATCTTGGATCCTGGGGAGACATGGGAGATAGTGATGCCCACATTGCTTGAAATAATAGAATATATGAGGAAGCATTCTGCAGAGATGGTCAAGAGGTGGAATCTTCTATGGTCTAGTCACATTAGATCTCAGAAATGGGTCCTGGGGATGTTATTGGGAGGTACTGATGATTTTGTGGTGACTTTAGTGCCTATAGGACATGGTATTGAAGGGATGTTGCTGGAATAAGGTATCCTCAGGTGAGACGAACATATACTCCATAGCTCATTTGAAGGGAGTTGTTATGACGTCTGAGGTAGGAGTATGACATGGGTGAATGGGTAGGAGTAGTTGATCAGGCAGGGATGCTGACATCGATCATAGGTGTTAGGTTTAAATACTTCATTAGCAAACTTTTAAACTAGCCAAGGGGAGAGGTATCGATAAGAAGCAGGGAATTCCCAGCCTCCCACCACAAAACAGGGTCATCAGCGAGGTAAACACCAAGGTAGAGAGGTTGATAGGGAGCAGGTTGGGGTAAATGGAGTAAAAGCTAAATACAGTAAGGGCAGGGATGGGGCTAAAAGAGGTATGACCATAAAAAAATTGAGGGTGATGAGTACCAATGCCAGTAGTCTGGGTAACAAGCTTCCTGATTTAGCAGCCTTGATGGAAGAGGGCCACTTGGATATCGTGGCAGTCATAGAAACATGGTGCATAGAGAACCATGACTGGGATGTAACCATACCAGGGTATGCAATCTATAGGAGGGACAGGGAGGGTAAAAGAGGAGGAGGAGGAGTAGCTCTCTATGTAAGAGAAGAGATCAAAGCAACAGAACTAAAGGGTAAAGGGTGAAGAGAGGAGGCACTGTGGGTCACCTTGGAGACTGGTAATGGCACCACAATCCACATGGGGGTTGTATACAGACCCCCATCTCAGGGGGAGGAAATGGACAAAGAAATGTTAGAAGGCATCCTTAGAATGGCAGAAAAAGGGGAGATTTTGTTGATGAGGTCCTGAATATGCCAGATGTTAACTGGAGCACACGTCCTGCAGCCACATCCAAGAGCAGGGACATTCTCGATGCCCAGTAGGGGGCATGCCTCAGACAGCTAGTGTTGGAACCCACTCAGGAGGGAGCAATCTTAGACCTGGTACTCTCAAATGGAGATGGTGAGAGGATCACATATTTAGAAGTGCTTAGCCATCTGGGAATTAGCGACCACAGAACAGTGTGGTTCACAATAAACACATATGTAGAGTAACACCACACAAAGACAAAAGTACTGGGCATTAGGCAGGTTGATTTTGGCAAAATTGGTGATTGTCTAAGGAATGCACTAGCAAAGGGGCAGGAAGGAGGGGTAGAAGAGCAATGGGAGAAAATCAAAACTGCCATCACAGAGGCAATAAAGTCTTTGTGTGAAGCAAATTAACAAAACAAAACAAAGTAAGAAACCATTATGGTTCTCAAAAGAGGTGGCGGGAAAGGTTAGGGAGAAAAAGACAGCATTCAGGAAGTATAAGGAATCACAGAATTAGCAGGACAGAGAACTGTACCAGTTAAAGCAGAAGAAAGCGAGGAAGGCTGTCAGAATAGCAAAGGCCCAAACTGAGGAAAAGATAACTAACTCTGTTAAGAAGAGGGATAAAACGTTTTATAGCTACATTAGGGAGTGAAGGAAGACCAAGGAAGGATAGTGAGGCTTAACAAAGTGGAGGGGAGGTGGGCAGAGGACGACAGTGGAAAAGCAGATATACTGAACGAATACTTTTGCTCAGTATTCACAAAAGAAGAGGGAGAGGTACCTAAACCAAGCAATAGAAGCATTCTGGACAGGGGGGTCGATAACAGTCTATTCACAGAAGAAAGGGTCCTGAGAGAACTCCTAAAACTGAAGGTGGACAAAGCAATGGCACCTGATGGGATTCACCCCAGAATTCTAAAAGAACTAAGGAGAGACCTAGTGACATCACTGACTACCCTTTTTAACAAATCATGGGAGAATGGGGTGGTACCTGAGGATTGGAGGAGGGCAGATGTGATTCCTCTTCACAAAAGTTGGAGCAAGGCAGAGGCAGGGAACTACAGACCTGCTAGTTTAACCTCAGTGGTAGAGAAAATGATGGAATCACTTCTGAAAGGAAGAATTGTTGAGTACCTAGAGGCCAGCGGGACACAGGACCCAAGGCAGAATGGATTCACAGTGGGAAGGTCATGTCAGACAAATCTAATAGATTTCTTTTACTGGGTGACCAAGTAGTAGATCAGGGAGGCCTGTAGATATGGTCTACCTAGACTTTAGCAAGGCATTTGACACAGTCCCACACAAACAATTAATAAACAAGTTAGCCACTGGGAGTGGGTCCCAGGGTGATAGCCTGGCAACAGATTGGTTGACCAACAGGATGCAGAGGGTAATAGTAAATGGAGTACACTGTGAAGAAAGGGTGGTTACTAGTGGGGTACTGCAGGGTTCAGTGCTGGGACCAATCCTCTTTAATGTCTTTATAGAAGACATTGCAGAGGGGCTGGAAAGAAAAGTACACCTCTTTGCAGACGATATAAAAATCTGCAACAGGGTTGACACACAAGGGGGGGGTGGAAAGGATGAGAAGGACTTGGCAAGGTTGGAGGAATGGTCAAAAGTAAAGCAGCTTAGATTCAATGCAAAAAAGTGTAAAGTAATGCACCTGGGAAACAAAAACCCAGGGGAAGAGTACACAATGGGGGGGGAGGCACTAACAACAACAAAAATGGAAAAGGACCTGGGGTAGTCATATCAGATGACCTTAAGGCAGGAAAACAATGGGAGAAGACAGTAAGGAGAGCTGTAGGGATACTGGGATGCATAGGGAGAGGCATCACCAGTAGAAAACAGGAAGTTGTTATCCTTCTGTACAGACAGTTGGTGAGACCCCATTTGGAGTACTGTGTACGGTTCTGGAGACCCCATCTCTACAAGGCTGGGGTGGGGGTAGTTGCACTGCCCCCTTGAACTACAGGCTATAGCCTTCCAAAAGAAGTGTTATCATCACTCGGTAGTTGCTCTGATTTGTATCACCGGTCCAAGATTGTTCCTTTGATGTACTGCTCTGACTGAAGTATTTTACATACTGTAGTTTTTCATCTTCATCAACTTTTTTGACAATTTATCATGCAATATCTTTTTATGTTCTGGTGGGCAACCTGTCAGCACCACTGTCATGGAATTGTCTGTGTTCTCTAAATTTTCCCTAATCTGATTTGATCTGAATTTTTTTAAATGTATATTAAGGGTATCACCTGGCTTAGAGTTGCTGTATTTGCAGTCACCTTTCTGATGATTTCCTCAAATGGCTGGAGGAGTAAAATTACAAACTCCAGCATAGCCTACTACTTACAGACATGTGCATCACCAATTTTATTTTTCAAGGTGTACAGTCTGACAGCTTTCTTTTCTTCCAGCAGCCTTTGGAACGTAAGAAAGGTCACATTCTTATCTAGCAGGAATGTCTTGGATCAGTCTGTGCAAAGGTAAATTGTGCTCCTCCTGCATTTTTTCAAACAAGTGATGGGCTTTGCTTGACTGACTAAAATGAATGCAGATCCCGTTAGCAGTGCTAACAAGAGGTTTAATGTCCCCTTTACTCGTCAAGAAAACTGTGAACTACAGTGGATTCCACTTGTATGCCATTTGAATGTATGCTGTTCTGGATGTATGCACAAAAAACTGAAGTCCCAATTCTTGCCCTAGTCCAGCAATGTTAATTATTTTGTTTGCATGCACACCGTTTTTTGGTTATACAGTATGCACATTTTTTCATCTTGACATGCTCCCAAGCAGGTCCCCAGCAGGTCTTTGTCAACTCTTTGACTGTTGCATTCAGTAAAGCCACTAGATTGTCCCCTGTAGCTAAACCACTAATCATCCTGCCAAATACCAGAGCCCAGTTAAACCTGTCCTCCCTCCCCCACAACATAGTGCTAGTGTTTGCTGTTAATTTTCAGTTCTGATTAACTCACACAGGGTGATGGACTGACAGCAAATGATATGACTTCAAAATTCATGCTACTCACCGAAAGCCTTATTCACTCTTGCTTGCTGCAGCAGAAGTGGGTTAGCATCAGTGAGTGTTAAGTTTAGAAAAAAAAATATTACATGCTATGGTAAAGGCTGTCATTTCTCATTTTGCTTAAAGTAACATTTAACAGCATTTTTGATGGTGTAGGTGTAATTATCAGCATGTGAGTTACATTTGTAAATGGGTCCCTATTGATTTCAATATGCACTCATTCATTTCTACGGCGTTCTGGTTGTATGCACATTCTGGTTGTATGCACAAATTCAGCTTGTCCAAGGCACATGCATACATCAGGAATCCACTGTATCAAATTCAAGCAGTGGATGTGAACAAAGCCACCCTCCTCCAAGGCCTTCCTTTATGTTGGACCCATTACCTGCAACTATAAAGCCAATTGAAAGTCCATGTGATGCCAACCATTGCTGTATTGGTTGTTGGAGCTCCTCACTGATATTGTATGTGTTATGTTCAGATGGAAAATAAAACACCCATAGAACAACAAACTGGGATTCACTGTCCCCACAAGAATTATCAAAACAGGCCCAATGTGCAGTGACAGACAGGAAGGGTTCAGGCTGACAGCTTTTGCAAATATCTGTTTTGAGATGCACCACCTTCCCAACAGCACTGGTCAAAACTCATCTGATTTGTTTACACACGACATTGTAGAGATCTGGAATCCCTTTGAGAAAAAGGAGTTTCTTGAAGGTATATTAAGTCGAGGTTCAACGTACTCAAGCAGCTGCCTGAATCCTACATGTTCAACCACGTTATATGGTAGCAAGTCAATGGCTATCATTTCTGAAATTTATTTTGTTATTGTAACAGCAGCTGGGTGGGTTGAGGGATATTTGGCTTTACTTTCATATGTTGCTGAGATGGTAAGCAATTTCCTTGAAGGAGGGGGACTTTGGAACACATGGCCAATACCATTAAAAAGTAAGATTCTGAGTTTTTCGACTAGACAAAAGTGTTCAAGGTGTTTCTGTATTGCTGTGGGTGCTGTGGCTGCTTTCATATATTGGAGTTAGCCCCCACATGCAGTGAGCTATCATCACTGTCATTTTCTCTTCTATTCTCAAAAATGCATTTCTTCTTTTTTAACTCAGTTTTATTCAAAAACAAAGATATCCCTTATGATAGCTTACTAGATGCCTTTTCAGTGCTGACATTCCCAGTGCTTTTTTTCTTTTTACCCCTGCTGATTGCCTATTTACAAACAGCTCCTGTCACACTAATGGAGAAATATGACCAAACAAAAGATAATGGACCTGATTCTCAAAACTCTGGGTGTAGCACAAGAGGCTTGTACCACAATGAATGGCACAAAGTGCCCCTTGAGCCAAACACACCAGGAGCAATTCTCAAAGGCAGCTTGCATCAACCTTAGGCTGCGTGCCACAAGCATGGCTTGCAGTCTCCTTTCCCCACAAAATGGGCTGTGTCATGCCACAGGGGGGAATAAGGCAGATGCAAACTGCCACATCACTGAATGTTGGATTCTCAAAACTCTCCCAGAGGAGAATTTCTAAGTGTACTTAGAAATATCCATCTGCAAGAGATTTAGCACAGCACTCAATGTGCCATGGTCCCCCCAAGCCCCAAGCCCCCATCACCTAAATTATATATCCATGCTGGACTAGCAGACCCCCCTCCCCATCCCCAATGTCCCCAATAAATAAATATTATTATTCCCTGGTGATCTAGCAGACCCACTTACTGATCACTGATGTCACTAGTACATATTTATAAAATTCCCTGGTGATCAAAACTGCCATCACAGAGGCAATAAAGTCTTTGTGTGAAGCAAATTAACAAAACAAAACAAAGTAAGAAACCATTATGGTTCTCAAAAGAGGTGGCGGGAAAGGTTAGGGAGAAAAAGACAGCATTCAGGAAGTATAAGGAATCACAGAATTAGCAGGACAGAGAACTGTACCAGTTAAAGCAGAAGAAAGCGAGGAAGGCTGTCAGAATAGTAAAGGCCCAAACTGAGGAAAAGATAACTAACTCTGTTAAGAAGAGGGATAAAACGTTTTATAGCTACATTAGGGAGTGAAGGAAGACCAAGGAAGGGATAGTGAGGCTTAACAAAGTGGAGGGGAGGTGGGCAGAGGACGACAGTGGAAAAGCAGATATACTGAACGAATACTTTTGCTCAGTATTCACAAAAGAAGAGGGAGAGGTACCTAAACCAAGCAATAGAAGCATTCTGGACAGGGGGGTCGATAACAGTCTATTCACAGAAGAAAGGGTCCTGAGAGAACTCCTAAAACTGAAGGTGGACAAAGCAATGGCACCTGATGGGATTCACCCCAGAATTCTAAAAGAACTAAGGAGAGACCTAGTGACATCACTGACTACCCTTTTTAACAAATCATGGGAGAATGGGGTGGTACCTGAGGATTGGAGGAGGGCAGATGTGATTCCTCTTCACAAAAGTTGGAGCAAGGCAGAGGCAGGGAACTACAGACCTGCTAGTTTAACCTCAGTGGTAGAGAAAATGATGGAATCACTTCTGAAAGGAAGAATTGTTGAGTACCTAGAGGCCAGCGGGACACAGGACCCAAGGCAGAATGGATTCACAGTGGGAAGGTCATGTCAGACAAATCTAATAGATTTCTTTTACTGGGTGACCAAAGTAGTAGATCAGGGAGGGCCTGTAGATATGGTCTACCTAGACTTTAGCAAGGCATTTGACACAGTCCCACACAAACAATTAATAAACAAGTTAGCCACCGTGGGAGTGGGTCCCAGGGTGATAGCCTGGGTAACAGATTGGTTGACCAACAGGATGCAGAGGGTAATAGTAAATGGAGTACACTGTGAAGAAAGGGTGGTTACTAGTGGGGTACTGCAGGGTTCAGTGCTGGGACCAATCCTCTTTAATGTCTTTATAGAAGACATTGCAGAGGGGCTGGAAAGAAAAGTACACCTCTTTGCAGACGATATAAAAATCTGCAACAGGGTTGACACACAAGGGGGGGGTGGAAAGGATGAGAAGGACTTGGCAAGGTTGGAGGAATGGTCAAAAGTAAAGCAGCTTAGATTCAATGCAAAAGAGTGTAAAGTAATGCACCTGGGAAACAAAAACCCAGGGGAAGAGTACACAATGGGGGGGGAGGCACTAACAACAACAAAAATGGAAAAGGACCTGGGGTAGTCATATCAGATGACCTTAAGGCAGGAAAACAATGGGAGAAGACAGTAAGGAGAGCTGTAGGGATACTGGGATGCATAGGGAGAGGCATCACCAGTAGAAAACAGGAAGTTGTTATCCTTCTGTACAGACAGTTGGTGAGACCCCATTTGGAGTACTGTGTACGGTTCTGGAGACCCCATCTCTACAAGGACATAGACAGGATGGAAGCAGTCCAGAGGAGGGCAACTAAAATGGTGCAGGGTCTGTAACAGAAGCCATATGAGGAGAGACTGAAAGAGCTTAATATGTATACCCTTGAGGAAAGGAAGGAGGGGGGTACATGATAGAAACTTTCAAGTACCTCAAGGGACTCAACAAAGTCCAAGACAGGAGCATCTTTGAGAGAAGGGGAAGGGGTAAAGTTTGAAGATAGAGGGGAGAACAGCTCAGGGGCAATGTCAGAAAACATTTTTTCATGGAGAGGGTGGTGGAAAACATGGAACCACCTTCATGAGGAGGTCATGGGGTCAAAAACAGTAGGGGAATTTAAGAATGCATGGGACAGACATAAGTCAATTACAGTGAAGGGTAGGAGGAAGTAGGCAGTTGGTTAACTAGAATCTGCAGCTTATCCAATACATAGGGAATGGGCAGACTAGGTGGGCCTAGCGGTCATTATCTGCCATCAAAGTCTATGTTTCTATGTTTCTACGATATTTGTAGGAATGGCCAAAAAGAGACACAGCAAACAAGCAGGAGCACCGAGCTGCCAAGGCAGCGAGGATTAAAGCAGCAGTCCCGGGACTGAGGGAATAGTCCAAGCAGAAGTCCACTGACCAAAGGATGGAGCAGGAGAAGAAGATGGCTGAGACCAAGCAATACAGACATTGGCAGGAGTGTAGAAGGCATGGAACTGGGTAGGGCACCACAGCATATGGGAATAGAATGCAGAACAGCTGAGTCAGGCTTCGGAGGGAGAACTATGCCAATACCAAGAGGCAAATCCAGGTACGAGATGCTGCAAGTTGAAGAGTGAAGGTCCCACTTCCGAATGAGATGGTGAGCTGGAACAGCTGGTAGCAAGGTCCTGCAGTAATGAGGAATGGGTTCCCACCTCCGAAGGAGATGGTGAACTGGAATTGCTGACAAGAAAAGTGCTGCAGATAAGGAAATTAATGGAATCATAGCTGGAAGACCACAGCCTGGGATAAGGGGAGCAGCAGGGGAAAACTTGAAGAAAGTTTCAGGCACACATCCTTGAAGAGGATCAAATGGCACGGATCCAGTAGGAAGCAAGGGGGATGTGGCAGATATATCCAAAAGGAAGCCAATGAGACAACAGAAACATCTGGCATAGCAACGAGAGAGGAGATGGCAGCAAGGAGCTGAAGGACTGAAGGATGGATGAGGTTGAGCCAGAAGGCAAGCCACAACAACGATGCCCAAGAACACAGGAAGAGATGGAAGACAAGCAGCAAGGAAGTCCAGGAGTCCATCAGACTGAAAGGAGGTGGAGACTTAATTAGCTGGCAGGATCCAAATCTAGAATGGAGGAGGCCAAGGCGGGGATGAGTACATCTAGTCCATGGAAGTGCAGGATGCAATCGGGTGAGGTAGGATATTGAAGGCAAATAGGGCATGATAGTCCCATTCTTGAAGGGAATGCGGTAACCAGGTAGCAGGTATAGAATGTAGTTGGTTGAAGCAGTAGATTGAAGGCAAATGGGGTATGGTGGTCTCATTCCCAAAGGGAATGCAGCAACCCGTTATCAGGAATAGAATGCGGTCAGTTGAATAGTAGAATGAAGACACAGGCTCCCATCTCTGGTAGTTGGAGCATGCTAATCTTCACTCGATGCCACACCAGCAGAGTTAGGGATGGAGAATATCAGAGTGCTGGTATGATTGGTAGCTGCTAATGAAGAAACCAGTGGGGTAAGATGGCACATAGATTGAAATGGACTCCCGTCCCCAGCAGACAGGGAAAGTCCACCTACACTCGATGCCTCAGAAGGCAGAGCTAGGGATGGAGACTGGAAAACTGCTGGTATGGGCTGAGCAAGGAAAGGGCAACTGAGCTGCATAGTAGTAGGTAGGTAAACAGAATAGGCAGGATGAAGGGGAAGGCAGCAAGTCAGAGTACAAGAACAGGAGGAGGAAGGTACCAGAAATGCCATTAAGGTATAGATAGAGTAATCCAGGGAGGAGCAAGCTGGGCTGTAATGGAATGCAATGAATGACTAAGGGCTGAGTAGGCTGCAAAGGTGATGATTTATGTAAGGGCAGAAGAAGCTAAGTAGGCAGGATGGCAGGGCAGAGATATAGCTGATATAAATTAGGCTCCTGCTAATCAGAACTATGATGTCTCGCCATGACACTCCGGTCCCCTGCTATGGGAAAAACAAAGGGAGCCACAAGCTGAGCATCACTGGACCAAACAGCAACTGAAATGGCGGTGGGGTAGGAACTTGAATGAGGCTCCGGGACTAGTAGGGCCTAGGGAAGGATAAGCCAGATGCAAATTGGGGAGCAAAAAGCAAACAATTCGGTAGACACACAAAATGGATAACACCTGATGAGACCAAATAAGGAGAGCCAATGATGCAGGACTTAGGGAGCAACGCAAGGGATGCAAAAGAGGGAGCAGATGTGAATGTTGCCGGCAACTGGCATGCTGGAAGGTGAGGAGTACCAGAGGTGGAACAAGGAAACATATAATCTTGAGGCTGAGCAGGCTATAGATGCTGGGAATAAAACAGTAAGGCATGTAGGCGCCAGCCTAGGGTTAGAGGTGGCACAGGACTGGAGGGTAGAAGGGGTGTAGATGGAGATGGAGTGCTGGCTTGAGGAGGAAAGACCCAAAAGAAAACCAGGGAGAATGGGACAGGGGCAGGAATGGGGGTTGGGGGGGATCGAAAGCAAGAGCATCAGGAAAGGGGGAGGAGCTCCAGGAAGAAAATAGCAGGGCAGACAAGGAGAGCCATGGAATAGGTATTTTGTAGAAGGCTGAAGTGTGCGTGAGCAAATAAAGGAAGAGTAAAACACATAAGAAGAAAATGGGCCAAAGTCAAGTGCCATCAGGAATCCTCGGACTGGACAGATAGGAAGGAGAAAATGAGGGGGTGGTGACTCCCTGCAGAGCTGGGGCACAGTCTGAAACTCCACAATAGCCCCGGGAAAAAACATCCTCCATATGACATTGTGTCCAGGCACCAAACACAGAAGAACAGCCATGTTACACTCCAAAAAAAGTAAACAAATAAGTATGGTTATTGCACCCGGGTATAGCAGCGGCCTTCCAACAGAGATAATAGCATTCCAAAGCAGTTCACAGACAGTGGACAGCCGGGAGGTGAAGCAAGGAGGAGGGACAGGAGCCAGACAAGTGGAGCAGGGCAAGGGCAAGGTAGAGGAGCCAAAGGAAAGACAGAGGTGTGGTACTTGTGATTTTGTTTGATGTGTTTAAATTGGTCCACCAGAGGTCATAATGATGCGTACTAGGGGAGAAAAATTTTGCAATGGCAGAGGAATAGAGATATCAACATGGAAGTCAGTGCCCCATCCTGCTCAGGCATGAAACATGGAGATTCCCAGAGGAAGCTCAGGGAGGCTGAAGGAAAGCCGGGAGCCATTTGTTGGGAGGGTGCAGACTCCAGAAGTGCAGGGGCAGCATCGGAGTGATGGGAAGTAAGAAGTACAGGGAATGGCCAAGAGATGGATGGGAGACACAAGGCAATGAGGAAGGACTTGAATAAAAGCAAAACCACAGGGAACAGGAGCTGGAGGGAAAATGAAGCACACAAAACACAAACAACAGGGATGCCGGAGGGGGGGGGAGCAGAGGAACAAACAGCAGCAAGGAGCCAGGCTGGGGGGAAACAAATGACACAAACAAGAGGGAGGGAAAGCAAACAAACAAACTGAGAAGGGGCAAAGGGAGAGTGCAGAAAGAAAGAGGAGGAGGCACAGCCCACAAGCTACGTAGAAGTCCAGCACTTGCAAAGGGGGAGAGGTTCACAACAAGCTAAGCAGGGAACTGCCGTTGGAGGCTGGCCTTTGTAGGGAATGTGGGCGGAGCTATTTCCCCACACTGAACCCCGGGCATTAGCCCTTCCATAAAAAAATGCACACAAACAAATATAGCACTTTATTGTGCACTAAAAACCGCCAAACAATGTAAAGTATAGTATGTTGTGTCACCAGTTCTTTAAAAGTCAATACAGAGCACTAAAGTTACTCATGGTTTTGTAGATCTCTTAGGGCTGATGTCCCTCTTTATGGCTCCACTGCAATGGCAGTGAAGAGTGCTGGTCTCTCTCTCTCTCACTGTTTAAAGATATGGGTACCCTCTCTTTGATAGGCCAAGCCAATCAAGTTCTTTTTATTATGATTGACAAAAAGTCATTACGCTTATTAAAACATTACAGTAAATAGTAATCATTGATTTAAAAGAAAACTATACCCTTTAATGAACAATCTGTCATTTTACACAGTAATTATACCTTATTTAAATTTCCAGATTTTTAAACAAGTCATAAAATAGAATAGATATAAACATATGTAACAGTGTGCAGTCACGCTAGGATATATGCAAGCCTTGGTGTGTCTTCAAGCACCCAAGGTGTGTGTATATCGGAGCATGACCACACTCTCGGTAGTGAATTATCTTATAAAATGGTCACAGATATTCGGGGGACAAAAACTAGTTCCTGTCTGGCACAAATTAGTGTTTCATTTATAGTAGGTGATCTTGTTGATCTAGCTATGATTCTGGGAGATTTAAAGTTATAGCTTACAGTCATCTGGTTGATCCTGCCATGATTTTTATAGGTAAAAACAAAAAGTGATTAAAGATATATCTAGCTAATCTTGTCATTTTCAGACTGTCTTATGTTTAAGCACTTTCGTTTCTTGTTTTTACTGCAGCGTGACCAAATGGTGTTCATCGTGGGAAAGGACATGCTGGCAAAGCTTGAACATGAGGCAAGTTTTGCTCCAAAAACATGTAAAGCCGATATTTTGATATAAGATTACTGAGCTTCTTGTAAAAGAAGCTGCCAACTGTAGAGCAAGCAGAACAAGTGAGTCAGCAGCTTCAGAAGTGTAGACGCAAGCCCGAGCGAGCACTGCTACAGCTACAGTCGCTCATGCTTGCATGCTGTAGCAACGCTCGCTCGGGCTTGCATCTACACTTCTAACTCGTTCCCTCTCCTCACTCTACAGTTGGTGGCTTCTTTTACAAAATGCACAGTAACAAATGTTACATTAAAAAAGAAATTAAATGTTTTTTGAACAAAATGTGCCTAATTATAAAGCTTTGCCAGCTTGTCCTTTGTTGTGATTAACACTGTTCAGTCACGCTACATTAAAACAGGAATGCAAAAGTGTTTAAACTTAAAACAGTTGAATAATGGCAAGATCAACCAGTTAAGTCTTTTCTGTTACTTTTTTTTGCAGTTAAACTTTTTTATTAATTTTTCGTAAGATATACAGACAAACCTCTTACAGTACAGTACAATGTGAGGATTTTTTTTTTTTTTTAAGAAATTGAGGCAGCATATAATAAGAACATTGCTACAATAATACAAGGAGCTTTTGGTTTAAAATATAGTAAACAATACAGGTCATGTAATTAGCATATACTTGACATTTGTAGTGAACTTAAAGCAGATAGTATGATTAGATACGGTTTATATTAAAATGTTACATAATTATATATGATGCTGCAAAAGGGAAAAAAGTACATTCAAAAAGGATTGTGAGTAATAAAGAATGATTGAGAACAGAGTATAGGAAAGAAAAGATATATAAGAAAGTTAAGAAGAGAGAGAGGAAACTATAAAAAGGGGAAAAAGCGAGACCACAATGATATATCAGTAAAAGGGAAAATCCATATATATTAAGTCCATACATTGGTGTTGGAAGATTTAGTTGATTCCAAAATTAAAAAAGCCCTGCCAACAATTGTTATATAACATGAGTCGGTCAGACAAGATATATGTCATACTGTCCAGAGAGGATATTGCAATAGTTGGTTAATGATACCGGAAGGGTAGGGATTATGTTGGATCTCCAATGCATGAGGATTGTGCGTTTAACTTGAAGGAAGAGTATATTTAACCATCTGCTCCATGGTATGAAATTTTATAAGAACGGTGATTAAAAATACCAAGAATGCAATGTTTAGGTCTAGTGTAAAAGGTTGACCTACCACTTTCATTGCAAATCTGTGAGTACAGTGCCAAATCTTTGTATGAGGGACAGTGCCATAAGATATGCAATAAATCCCCATTGGGGAACTGCAGCGCCAGCAATTGTTATTGTTCAATAAACCCATTTTTGTAATACAACAGGAGTTCTGTACCACAAATGAAGGATCTTGGTTTGAATGAGGAACTGTGTTTATCATTAAAAGATTTGTGACAGGAGAGCCAACATCTGGACCATTGTGCATTGGTGATATTATATTGTAGCAAAGTACTCCATCTGTTTTAGCATTGACAGAGTAGTCAGGAAGGGTATCACAAATATCTTTGTAAACAGTGCTATTTAAATTGGATGTTGTTTTTATCCATTTAGAGATGTGCTTATCATACAGAGAATTGATAGAGAAGGGTGTGAGGTAAGAGTTGCATGTGGTATGAAGCTGTAGATATTTCCAAAAATCCTGATGGGGAAGATTCCATATGCCTTGTAGGTCGGTGTAAGATTTTAACTTTAATGACTTGGGTTCAAGTATATCCTGCAAAAAGAGAATACCCTTATTTTTCCAGGTACGACAAAAAATGGGGTGATTATCAAGAGATATATGGTGGTTACCCAGATGGGGGTGTAAGCTAAGGGTTTGGGGTTAGATTTAATATGCTTGTGAATGATTTTCCAATAGAATATAGAAGCAGCTATGGTAGGGTGAGACTTTAAAGAAGAGGTAAGGGTGTTATAAAGGAAATAAGTCGCCACATAACCAGGACATAAGGATGTTTCCATATTGACCCATAAAGGAGACTGGATGTTGGGTTTGTTAAACCATTTAATTGTTTGAGATGTACGGAAAGCCCATAAGTAGGCTTGGAACCAAGGAAGGCCAAAGCCACCTTTTGACCAATGGGATCTAAGTTTATTACGACTAAATCTAGGTATTTTGCCTTCCCAAATGAAGCTGCCGATAATTTTGTCTATTTTGGTAAGAAAACTAGAGGGAAGTATCAAAAGGATATTGGAAAATAGGTATAATATTTTAGGAGTTATTGACATTTTAATGGCGGAAATTTTACCATTAAAAGAAAGTTTAAGTAGCTTCCATCTATCAAGTGTTGTTTGTTTTCTGTTACTTTTGACCTATAAAAATCATGGCAGGATCAACCAGATAATTGTACTCAATGTGGAACAGCTACCGAATATAAGTTTACTTCTGGTTGTAGGTGGTGAGATGTGAGCTTGGTCAAAATTCTTTAGAATATCTAGCAGTATCCAGAATTATAATATTTATTATAGACCTTCAACTGTTAGGTGAAAGTAGACTCCCTAGACTTTGTTAGGAGGAACAAACAGATTAATCTCACTGGGGAATTTAAAATGCAATATATGGGCATGTACTGAATACAGTACAGTGCTCATCGAGAGCTCAGTCGGTGGCTAGCCGTGGTAGTGAGCTATGCCAATCGCTGGCCCAGTTTGGGGATTGAGGGGGAGTGGGGTGATGGAACACTACTTTCTGGGGCAGAGATCTGCTATACCACCAATGATGTCTTATTATTTCATAACGGGGAATCAGTACATGGGGGGGCATTAGATCACCAGGGAATTTTATAAATATGTACTAGTGACATCAGTGATCAGTAAGTGGGTCTGCTAGATCACCAGGGAATTATAATATTTATTTATTGGGGACATTGGGGATGGGGAGGGGGGTCTGCTAGTCCAGCATGGATATATAATTTAGGTGATGGGGGCTTGGGGCTTGGGGGGACCATGGCACATTGGTGCACTGTGCTAAACTCTTGCAGATGGATATTTCTAAGTACACTTAGAAATTCTCCCTCTGGGAGAGTTTTGAGAATCCAACATTCAGTGATGTGGCAGTTTGCATCTGCCTTATTCCCCCCTGTGGCATGACACAGCCCATTTTGTGGGGAAAGGAGACTGCAAGCCATGTTTGTGGCACGCAGCCTAAGGTTGATGCAAGCTGCCTTTGAGAATTGCTCCTGGTGTGTTTGGCTCAAGGGGCACTTTGTGCCATTCATTGTGGTACAAGCCTCTTGTGCTACACCCAGAGTTTTGAGAATCAGGTCCATTATCTTTTGTTTGGTCATATTTCTCCATTAGTGTGACAGGAGCTGTTTGTAAATAGGCAATCAGCAGGGTAAAAAGAAAAAAGCACTGGGAATGTCAGCACTGAAAAGGCATCTAGTAAGCTATCATAAGGGATATCTTTGTTTTTGAATAAAACTGAGTTAAAAAAGAAGAAATGCATTTTTGAGAATAGAAGAGAAAATGACAGTGATGATAGCTCACTGCATGTGGGGGCTAACTCCAATATATGAAAGCAGCCACAGCACCCACAGCAATACAGAAACACCTTGAACACTTTTGTCTAGTCGAAAAACTCAGAATCTTACTTTTTAATGGTATTGGCCATGTGTTCCAAAGTCCCTCCTTCAAGGAAATTGTTACCATATCAGCAACATATGAAAGTAAGCCAAATATCCCTCAACCCACCCAGCTGCTGTTACAATAACAAAATAAATTTCAGAAATGATAGCCATTGACTTGCTACCATATAACGTGGTTGAACATGTAGGATTCAGGCAGCTGCTTGAGTACGTTGAACCTCGACTTAATATACCTTCAAGAAACTCCTTTTTCTCAAAAGGGATTCCAGATCTCTACAATGTCGTGTGTAAACAAATCAGATGAGTTTTGACCAGTGCTGTTGGGAAGGTGGTGCATCTCAAAACAGATATTTGCAAAAGCTGTCAGCCTGAACCCTTCCTGTCTGTCACTGCACATTGGGCCTGTTTTGATAATTCTTGTGGGGACAGTGAATCCCAGTTTGTTGTTCTATGGGTGTTTTATTTTCCATCTGAACATAACACATACAATATCAGTGAGGAGCTCCAACAACCAATACAGCAATGGTTGGCATCACATGGACTTTCAATTGGCTTTATAGTTGCAGGTAATGGGTCCAACATAAAGGAAGGCCTTGGAGGAGGGTGGCTTTGTTCACATCCACTGCTTGAATTTGATACAGTGGATTCCTGATGTATGCATGTGCCTTGGACAAGCTGAATTTGTGCATACAACCAGAATGTGCATACAACCAGAACGCCGTAGAAATGAATGAGTGCATATTGAAATCAATAGGGACCCATTTACAAATGTAACTCACATGCTGATAATTACACCTACACCATCAAAAATGCTGTTAAATGTTACTTTAAGCAAAATGAGAAATGACAGCCTTTACCATAGCATGTAATATTTTTTTCTAAACTTAACACTCACTGATGCTAACCCACTTCTGCTGCAGCAAGCAAGAGTGAATAAGGCTTTCGTGAGTAGCATGAATTTTGAAGTCATATCATTTGCTGTCAGTCCATCACCCTGTGTGAGTTAATCAGAACTGAAAATTAACAGCAAACACTAGCACTATGTTGTGGGGGAGGGAGGACAGGTTTAACTGGGCTCTGGTATTTGGCAGGATGATTAGTGGTTTAGCTACAGGGGACAATCTAGTGGCTTTACTGAATGCAACAGTCAAAGAGTTGACAAAGACCTGCTGGGGACCTGCTTGGGAGCATGTCAAGATGAAAAAATGTGCATACTGTATAACCAAAAAACGGTGTGCATGCAAACAAAATAATTAACATTGCTGGACTAGGGCAAGAATTGGGACTTCAGTTTTTTGTGCATACATCCAGAACAGCATACATTCAAATGGCATACAAGTGGAATCCACTGTAGTTCACAGTTTTCTTGACGAGTAAAGGGGACATTAAACCTCTTGTTAGCACTGCTAACGGGATCTGCATTCATTTTAGTCAGTCAAGCAAAGCCCATCACTTGTTTGAAAAAATGCAGGAGGAGCACAATTTACCTTTGCACAGACTGATCCAAGACATTCCTGCTAGATAAGAATGTGACCTTTCTTACGTTCCAAAGGCTGCTGGAAGAAAAGAAAGCTGTCAGACTGTACACCTTGAAAAATAAAATTGGTGATGCACATGTCTGTAAGTAGTAGGCTATGCTGGAGTTTGTAATTTTACTCCTCCAGCCATTTGAGGAAATCATCAGAAAGGTGACTGCAAATACAGCAACTCTAAGCCAGGTGATACCCTTAATATACATTTAAAAAAATTCAGATCAAATCAGATTAGGGAAAATTTAGAGAACACAGACAATTCCATGACAGTGGTGCTGACAGGTTGCCCACCAGAACATAAAAAGATATTGCATGATAAATTGTCAAAAAAGTTGATGAAGATGAAAAACTACAGTATGTAAAATACTTCAGTCAGAGCAGTACATCAAAGGAACAATCTTGGACCGGTGATACAAATCAGAGCAACTACTGAGTGATGATAACACTTCTTTTGGAAGGCTATAGCCAGTAGTTCAAGGGGGCAGTGCAACTACCCCCACCCCAGCCTATTTAAGGGCTGCTCTCCTCACTCCACACACATTTTTTTCTTGCAGCCGGAGGGTCTCTCGTCCTCCTTCTGGGCTCACTCTTTCCCTCAGCCCTGCCCCACCCTCAGGGCCCCCCGCTGTCTTTGCCTCCTCCCTTCCTTCCTGTAAGACCCTGCTGGCTGTGCTTGACTCCCTGCCTGGTTTATACTTGACCTGCTTCTGGGTCAGTACTTTTGCCTTTGCCTTTACCTTCTGGTTCTCCGTTCATTTTTTGCCTATGGCTGCGTTATGTGCTTCAGTCTCTGTTGTTTGTTTTCTCTACTGCTCCTGTGGTCCTGTTTGATATGTTTGCATTTTGGGCTTTTCTGGTATGCTAGTGCCCCTCTGTTTGCAGTGTTATACTTAGCTGCATTGCTAATCAAGCTCTCAGTTCATTTATCATATTTCAGCAATCTCTCTTTCTCTGTACTAGGTGCCTGGGTGCTCTCAGTTCCAATTGCTGTTCCCATGCTGTAGTCCCTGTGCACATCGCCTTAATTGTTTGCACCTTCCTTTAGTACTTGCTCCCCTTAACAGCTATCACTCTGTCTCATTCTCCTGCCTGCTCCAGCAATGTGCTGCCCTACTACATCACTCCTCACTTCTACAGTGGTGTCCCCCAGGATGAAACCCAAGTCTGCAGCAGTTTGCAGAACTCTGCAGATTGCTGCAGCAGACCTATTGAATAAAGCAACATAATTTCAATGGCAATTAGTCCCTTTTTGTCATTCTGGAAAATGTGTCACTGCCAGGATGAAGTGAATACCACAGTTTCCTGCATAACAAAAGGGACCGATTGCTATTGAAATTACATTGCTTTATTCAGTAGGTCTGCTGCAGCATACTGCAGAGGGCTTTAAAAGTGGGTTTCATACTGGGGAACTCCACTGTATGTCTGTGTTATTTAGGCTCATTTATTGCTAATTTATTGTTACTCCCACTTTTACCAAACCCACAGCAGTCTATTTCTGATGATAACCTAATCCTGCTTTCATGGATGGCACATATTTAACTTATATAATTAGCTGCTTGTGGCGTGGCACCATGTTCGTAGCTTCTTTGCTTTTCCTATGGTGGGGGACTGAGGAATCACAGCGGGCATCATGGCCCTAGGAAGCAGGAGCAGCTATTTGTTGTGTATTGTATATGCCCCTGGCTCACCTGGCCTCCTCTGGCTGCTCTGCATAGTCTTTATGGCTCTACGCAACCAGCAGTTCCAGGCAACTCTCTACCTTAGGGCTCTTGGATCTACCCAGCCTTCTATCAGCCCTTCCCTAATATTATGCACCTGATTTATACAGTCATCCCAGCCTTCCTGTAACTTGCACTACCAGCAGTGCTCATCCACTTCCATGTCTGGCAGCATATCATGTTTACTTACTTCGAACTGCACCTCCTACCATACTGGCTTTGTAGCCTCCTCCTACCTAACTGACTTCATGATCTCCTCCTCTCTAACCATTGGCCCTGGGATCTGCCCGACCTCGCCATTCTCTTACTCATAACATACAATTCAATTCACTCCCAATTTAACTTCCTAATGGACTTGGTCTGCATGCTTTCCTGTGGTTGACAAATGCTATTTGCCTTACCTATACCAATGAGAGTGTCCATATTGCTCAGCCTGACCTATGTACAGGTCTGTCCCTGTCAGTTCTCATCCAGCCAAGACCTACAAGAGGGTCCATAGTGCTCAATCTGACCTACGTACAGGTCTCCCCATGTCTGCTATCATCGATCATGACCCACGTGTGGGTCCCATGCTCCTTACAACTCACTCCTCCACATTTTGGAGACATGCCGACCATATCCATTACTTCCAGGACTCAGGGCTAGCCCTGTGGCTGATGGTCTCTTTCCACATCCCAATCTGCATCTTGAGCTTGCGAAGCTTGGAGCAGGGTCCTTCTCACCTGGCCCATAGTTGGGGAATGTCCTCGCTCCGGGTTGACCTTCAGTTGTCAACCATACTGACGGCACCTCTTGATGCAATATTGAAGACTTCAGCAGCAAAGGAGTGGGGCTCTCATGGGAAGGGCCCCTTTTGCTTCCCGAGCAGGTTCAGAGGCACCCTTTAAAGCTATTCTCCCTATAGCCACCTCTGGTTCACCAGAGGTGTTCTCAGATTGGTAGGCCTATGAGTGCCTCGGCAGTCATTACTCTCCTCCTCCTCCCACCTTGGAGATTGGCACTGAGATGCCCGTGTTGCAGAGTTCACTCGCAACCCTCCACAGCATTTCCATTAGAAGGAAAGAGCAACAGTGTTCCCTAAAATTGCAATTCCCCTGGATTGGTCTACTAAATTGCAATAGCAGAGCCATTACTAAATGAAACTGTCCCAAAGCCTGGAGGGAAGGTGACCTAGGCCTTGGATCCCCCTGAGGTTCCCTCCTCAAAGGGTTTTTTTCTCTCCTCCATGCCAATGGTCATAATACTATATAGGCATATTTGTAGTCCCTAGATCACTTAGTTAGGTTTCTGCTGTTGGATGGAGTAGAGTGGCTGCCCTGTAATTGTCCCTTCTCCTCCTTTGGCTGTTCTCTCTCTCTGTCTCTCCTTAGGAAGCCAGGCCTCCATGCCTTACAGTCAGACCTCTGAGCAGGTCACTATTCATCTGTCATTTCCTGCCTGCTCTACTCAAACAATACGACCAACTGACCCATGCTACCAACTGAACCCATACTACCAACTGACCTACATACAAGTCTTCAACCCTTATAAGTGTTCACTGCCTTGTTAACTTTGCTCAACACTCTTTTTGGGGTTCTGCCTAAGGTACCTTTAGCCAAGGGAATCACTCCCATGCACTTCAATGGGTGGAACCCTCCTCTAGGGTTCCTTGCCTTTGTACCCCTACAGGGTGGTACATCCCATGGATAGAGAAGACAACAGCCAAAGATGATCTACATTACACAAGCATGAAACCAGCTGCACAGGCACATTGAACTGAGATAAACAGACTAGAAGTAATTGATGAAGTGCATGCTGTCATGGAATGGAATGCAGAATCAATTTTGCAGTCTTTGTCACAACACAGCACATCATCAGGTGGCCTCTAATCTGGAATTACAGCATTTTTCCCTCTTCCTCTTCAGTCACTGTAGCAGGATCTTATTCTTCACCACCATTTCAGACTAGCACCAACCCCTAATCACATGGTTCACCTTCAGGGCCTTGACATCACTTGCAAGATGTCATTGTGATATCTTCATCCATTTCTTCTAACACAGCCTCAGCACAGACCATTGTTGAGATGCACCTGGCAAAGCCCAATATTAATTGGAATGCATATTCTTTGAACTACTGGAAATCAAAACAAAATATGTGACCTGCTTTAGTACAAATTGCAAAGAAGTACATGAACTACCCTCTGACTAGCATCTGTTCAGAACAATTGTTTAGTTCAAGAGGTAATGTTATTACTGACACAAGATCCTGTTTGACACCAGAAAACATTGAGTATTTGTCATTCCTGAAAGTCAGCATTCCCCACTTTAATTTCAGATATGATACCTGAATGAAACATTTGCATACTGAAAACAAAACAAAATGATAATATTAAATGTACACTGAAAATAGAAAATTGAGTTAAAAATCTATGTTTCGACCTTAGGTCTTCTTCAAGAAATATCTAAAGGAAAAAAAAAAAAAGTTAGTGTAGAGGGGAGGTAAAATAAGGATATGTATATATGTGGGGAAAAAAAAGGGGAAGGTTCTGGGAGAAGAAGTGATAAATGGCAAGATTAGGAGAGAATCTGGGAAACAAAAAGGTGATGATGGGAAAGACAAAACATTGTAGGAGTAAAACCTGGCCAAAACGATTATGTCAGCTTACAATATCTTCCACAACATTCTATCAAGGGCCCTTAATAAGTATGCTCCCCTTATTAAAGTTCGAACTAGGACCAAAACCTGTAAATGGTTCACCCCTCAGATCAAGTCCTTGCTTCTAGAAAGAGATAAGCTCTGGAAAAAAGCACTCAGACTGAACACTGCAGAGGATTGGAACCAGTTCAGGAGACTACTAAATTTATGTACCAAAACAATCAGAGACTCAAGGCCACCTTCTTCAAACTCGAACTCGACTTCTGCCACAAAGAGCCCAATCAAGCTCTGGAACACAATCAGTGATCTGCTAGGCCACTCCCAGGAAATTCACTCCTGACCAAGATTACCTCTGGCAACTTGACTATAACCGAAAAGATGGATATACTTGACGATTCAATAACCACTTTGCTACTGCAGGCATGGCATTTGATAACTCCCTGCAAACATACTTCACTCCCAGACTGCCAGCCAACTGCCTGAAACTCTGATAGCTTCACGCCTTTCTCACTTCAACCTGCCACACTGAAAGAGGTAGAGGACCTCCTGCTTCAGTTGGATACTAGAAAAGTGCTGGGGCCGACTCCTTGACCCTTACTTCCTAAAATTGCCTCAGCGTACTAGCAATACCCGCACCCACCTTTTAACTTATCCCTGTCTCAGGGCACCTTACCACCTATATGGAAGACAGCACATGTCATACCACTGTTCAAATCAGGTGACTGTGGTGATCTCAATAACTACAGGCCAATTTCCTCCTTCCGGTCCTGTCCAAGCTCCTAGAGAAATTGTAATGCACAGCTGAGGACTCACCTTGAGTCTAGGGAACTGAAACCTATGCAGTCCGGATTCAGAGCTAAACATAGCACTATCTCAGTCCTCGCCAAAGTTACTAATGACTGGCAGCGTAATCTTGAGAGCAAAAACTTTATTTGTGCTGTTTTCCTTGATCTAAGCAAGGCTTTCGACACCGTCGACATAGTCTGCTCCTCTCCGCCTCTTCAAACCATAGGTGTGGACCCTCCTCTGCGCTGGTTCACTGACTATCTTACAGGGCGCTTCAGCAAGTTAAAGCCGAAGGAGGCCTGTCTCCCTTTAAAAACTCTGCAAAGAGGGGTACCTCAAGGTTCTATATTAGGCCCTACTTTTGCTATCTACATTAATAACATCGACTACTGTATAAAAGAAGCCAACATCCATCTGTTTGCAGATGATACAGTTCTCACGTGAGTCGCCCAACACCTGAAGCTGCCTGCAATGACCTACAGTCAGAATTCAACCTTTGCAAAGCCAACTCCTCCACAAAAGCTACCTTAATGCCAAAAACTAAAGCGATGGTCCTCTCCTTTATCCATACAGCTAACCCTGTGTCCAGTGGGACAGTTCCCAAATTACCACAGTTCTAGGTGAAAACTAGAATTTGTTACAAAATTCAAGTATCTGGGAGTTTGATAGACCAAAGACTCTCCTTCATTGAACATATCGAGGACTTCTAAACGACTTTGGCAAAGGCTTGGACTGTTTTTAGAATCAGCCACTTTCACCAGAGATGCCAAGAAACAACTGGTCCAATCCATTTTCCTATCATTGGTTGATTACGCTGACTTCCTCTACAGCCAATGCCCCAACTCTTACATGGCTAAACTGGACACACTCTCACCATCAAGCACTGAGGTTTATAACGGACTCCCTTCGACACACATCACTGCACCCTATATGCAGTGGATGACATCACTAAAGTTCAGGCACCACAGAAATGCTGCTGTCTGACCTATAGAGCCATCTCTAATAAGCTGCCTTACTATATCTCCTGCTGTCTTCCCCTGGAGTATAATTGGGAAATACGCTAAGAGTTACTCAACTATTACACTTAAAGTACCCAAAGCAAAATCCCACTGGTAGGGCAGCTAAGCTTCGTTACCCACCTTATGGAACGATCTACAAAACCCTCAAATTAAGCACTCTAATCAGTATAAATGCTTTCAAGATGCTTTATTTCCGTACAATCAGAGAAGTATGTAACTGCTTCACCCACTCAGACCCAGTACCGGTGTCTGCACTGGTATATAGCCACGCCTAGACCCAATTTTGAGTACTGACCCCCAGCTTGCTCCTCACCAGCCTAATTGTTTTCTCTCTTATCCCCCTGTCTTATCAACACTAGGCCCATCCATCCCTTATTCTTCCTTTCCCAACCTCGGATAGGAGCTCACTACCCTGGGTTGTGACATCCTACCATGCCCCTACTTTATAGCATTCAATCCCGGGCTCACATACCCTTTTCTCCATCCACCTTCTCTACATCCAGCTTTACCAACTCCTTTCTGTGCACCGTGCCCTCCTAGCCTTTCTTCCCTACTTCCCTCCCTCTTCCCCTACCTTCACCTCTACCTGGTGTATATTTTTATTTTTATTTTTTTCTTCCTTTACTTCCTCCTGCAACCTTATATAACCTGCTTTATCTTCCTATAGACACTTCTATGTATGTAAATACCGTGTAATCTGTACAATATCTGTATAATTCTATGTACATATGAACTTCTTTTTCTTCCTCTCTTTAAAGAGTATTATCTGTATTGCCTTGTAAATACCTGTGTTGACCTGTATATACAATTGTTCATGCTCCACCCAGGTCCATCTTGCAAATGAGCTTCTGCTCAACGATGAATGCCTGGTTAAATAAAGACTTGATTGATTGATTGATTGATTGATTGAGTAAATGAGCTGGAGAAGTTCCCAAGTGGGAACTTATTAACAGAGCCTAGTAAGAAGGCTGAAAGGTGACAAACGTGAGGGAAGGAGACAGAGATGGAGTCATATGGTGAAAATGAAAATAGATATTAAATGTGTACAGATACAAACAGACATTAGGGAAAACAAGGGGTGGCTGAAAGATGTTAGTAGAAAATAAGCCTATCATTTAAACCGGAGGGCTGCTGGGAGCCAAGGTGGATGATTAGCTTGGTTTCCATGTTTTTTCTATGGTTAGAATCCCAGAAGCCCTGCTGAAGGACACAGACAGAAAGGTCATTGACACTGTGGTCCCTGGAGATAAAGTGGGATATGAAAGGTTTATCAGTGTCTTCATTTCTGACTGTCCTGTAATGTTCCCTGAAATGGTCAGCAAGGCATCTACTGGTCTGTCCAATGTAAATACCTGCACACTTCCTGCAAAGAATACAATATACCACATTAGTGGAGATGCATGAGAACTCCTTAGTGATGTAAAAAACACCTGTAGGACCCCGAATTTCAGTCACACTGGAAACAAATTTGCAGGTGTAACAGTGAATTCTGTTGCAAGGTTTGGTATCTGGTAGGGAGGAACTGTTAGGCGTAGGTAGGCTGCTTTTTACCAGGCAATTCCACAGGTTGGGTGGCTGGTGGTAGGAGGCAATAGGTGGTTCTATAAAGGAAGCACCAATGTTGGGGTCAGTTTGCAAAATAGGAAAGTTACCAGTGATGATCCTGTGAAGAGAAGGTGTACTCTTATGGAAAGGAAGCACTAGTGGAATTCATTGTTTTTCATGTGTGACAGTATCGTTCCTGCGGGGGTCAAGGTTACGGTACATGTTACTGACCCGGGCAAGTGCCCTGTCCACTGTGCTTTTAGGGTATCCTGTTAATAAAAAAAACTATTCATTATTTGGGCCTGCTCAGCAAAATTATTCTCTTCACTGCATAATCTGCGATGTCTAAGAAACTGTGAATAAGGCAGGCCACTCTTGACATGTTTAGGATAGAAGGAGCTGTGGAGGAGGAAACTGTGAGAGTCAGTGGGTTTGTAATACACTGATGTCTTCAGACCAGTGTCCTGTACTGACAGTTGGATATTCAGAAAAGGCACTGTAGAGGAGGATACTTCAACAGTGTATTGAAGGAAAGGATGGGTCATGGTAAACTTGTTGAGGAAGACTTGGAGGGTCTCCCTGGAGCAGGACATGACCCCACACAGTCATTTGCATACTGACTCTGAGCAGGTCCTATCTATGAAATAGTTTCCCATTGTGTCTGTAGTGAAAAGCCTTTTGTGAATAGGGTCTACTACTATTTATATATACATGAGAAACACATGAGATAAGTTACATCAGGGCAGGCCAGAGTAGACCAGAATTACCTGAATAAACACAATGAGCACAAACACATAAATATACAAAAAACATCAGTGGGTCCACAATCCAAACATTACAGCAAGCAACTGCATTTCATGTCTCAAACTTACCTGGTAGTACTATTTATCTGATCTGGAAGGAAGATACTGCTCCCTAGTACTGCTTCCACTTGTCAGCAACTGTATAAAAAACATCATTTTTACCACCTAACAATACTGTAGTATGATGTTAATACTACTACTAATTTTCTTACATCAAATGGTTTATCTGAAGCCTGAATGCTCCTCTTTGGATAAATAAAATAATACATACTTTTTCACATCCTTCCATATTTGGCTGTGATTACTAGAGAAAAAATGTTGTTAAAATCATTTATTCATTGCTTGTAGGATTATGCAGTACTACATCTCAGTTGCAGTAACTGGACTGAGATTATATTTTATATTATGTGCTTACTTATTAGATACCTGGCACTGGCAGCAGTTGTTTCTTGAAGAGAGGAAGGAGGTATTTATCATTGTGTGTTGTCAGGTGCACACACAACAGTGGGAAACTATTTTATTTTATTGACTGTAATGCACTTGACTGGTGATACTGGCTGGCTGGTCAATAAGAATATATTTTTCTTCTTTAAAAGATGTCACTGTGCTGAGTAGACGAGGTAATAGAAAACAGTCCACCTGTTGGGCCAGGTAGTGCACCGTATGACACTCTGCCCCCTGCTTATGGTCATATGCATGGTATTTGTATTATAAATAAATAGTATGTGTATGTGATTGTCTGCTGGCACACAAGTCAGCCAGTGAGTGAGAGACTTGATCTTTGACCCCCAAGGTATCAGTGTTGCTGAAGTAGCATTATTTTAAACTGACAAGGGAAACCCTAATTAAAAGCCTTCCTTCCAGAGGGACAGTTTATTACCTCTTATAACCTGCTTCTGCTTTTGAAGTTGGAATCTCATAAAATTGTATGATTCCTGCAGGAAGAGACCATTTGGTCACAGAACCTTGTTATCAGTCGTAAACCTAAGATCATTCTTGCAAAGCAGGAAACCAGCAGACATCAAAGGGAATGTTTTGATGAAAGACTCATATTTTAAAAAATTGCTGACTATTGATTTCCACAGTAGAAATTAAATCTATGGGAGGATCTAACAGTGACCTCACCAAAGGGGGTGGGGAGAGGATTTTGAAAGGGTTAGGCATCTGAGGGAAACATAGCTTTTATTCAGGGCTCAAGAGAGACTTAGTCCTCGGGACTTAAGAAGGCACTTTATGGTAAAATCTAGCTAGGCATGAACTTTTAAGTATTTGTGGTAGATGTATTTGTGTCCTGTAACTTCCCGTTTATTTTATGTGACTGCAAGTTATTGATATAATTGTTCTGTGTTTGATTTTACCCATTTTACAATTTTTAGTAAACAATATTTTCCTTAAAATATTGCCTGTGCTTTTTCTCAGTTCTTTTACATGTGAATGCTGAACCTGTGTTTAAGGCTGACAGCTGTTAAGAGCTTGAATGTGTTACTAAGCTTGCTAAAAGGTAAGAATATACCTAGGTCTCATATTGAGTCATAAGGGTACATTTTGGGAACTTGGCTGGGTGCCACTGGGTGAAAGATTATATTGCATTTCCCCCCAAAAGAATATATATCTGAGCCTGTTAACTGAGTGTTTATTTATTTATTTAGTTTTTGCTAACCAGGTGGGTACACTAGACAGCATAGCTGTCTATTTTCAGGTACAACCCAGGAGATTACAGCAAAGGGTACGTTGGCAATGATAGATACAAGAAAACAACGTGGGAACAAGTAGAAGTCAGACATAGTACACTTATACAAAATTTTCAGCAATAACAGTATATTTGCAGGAATCTATATGTAATAACAAAAAAGAAATATAAGTGCAAATAACTAACAGTCATAAGTCATACAACTAGTGAGTAAGTGCTAGAAGAGAGGAAATAACAAGATTTCCAGGCAGGTTTACATTTTCACCCCCAGGACTCAAGACTAGTAGGTGATTCAGACCCAAAACAGACAGGAAGGTTATCATGTCTGCCCACTGTTCACACTATCACACTTTGAGGTTGGCACTGTGGGAGCAGAGGGTCTGATCTGTGGAGCACATTTGTGACACACCATACCACAGTACACTGGGACATGCAAGGCAGCTGCATCACATGGGGTCAAGTGTGTGGGCTCTAACTGCTGCTCATTTGATATTTCTTCAGCCATTTTATTTTTTGGCCTGGTCTGCTCTGGATCAATCTTCATAACATAACCCCTCCTCTGCCAACAGTCATAAAAAGTATGTTACTTGCTTGATATTGGATGGTAGTAGGTACAGACTTACATATGTGTGTGTGTGTGTGTGTGTGTGTGTGTGTGTGTGTGTGTGTGTGTGTGTGTCTGTGTGTATGTGTGTGTGAGTGTCTCTCTCTCTCTCTGCACACTCACAGGCCCAAGCAGGTATGCCATCAAGAGAGGCCATCCTTCAATGAGCTAATGAATGCTTTACTTTAGCAGTTCTACTTTATTTTGGAACCAGCTGGGCTCTTGGTGATTCACTGCCCGAGGTTGGATCATATGGGCGGGGTAGTAGCCATTATATTTAAGATGAAACTGGGCCTTGTGGATGTGCTAATGAGGGCCCACCAGATCCTTCAAGTGTATCTTGGGAGAGGGTGTAGGATGCAGGATACTCCTCATCTACTTCCACCAGGTGATGGTGGAGAATTCCTGCAGGAGATAGTGGACTTCAACATCGGCACGGTGTTGAGGGCACCCAGATGGATAGTTTTGGGGGACTTCAATGCCTGGGTCAATGATGAACTCTCACAGTTTGGTCATAATCTCCTCCAGCTAATAACAATGCTTGGCCTTACACAGGTGGTTACCTCAGCTACCCATATGGGGGGGTCACTCATTGGATCTGGTGTTCTTCTTAGGGATGGAGATCTCTGATTTGGGGGTGGAACCAGTCAATTGGTCTGACCATAATACCATAAGGTTCAGTTTCGGGGCTCCCCCAATTGACCTGCCTCTACGGAGATGGTCCAGTACCACCCTTTAGGGGGTGTTACCCCAGATGGCCTCTTGGCAGTGCTGGACCTATTTTGGGATTTTCAGATGAATGAATGAGTCCAGAGGATCTTGTACTGGCCTATAATAGGGTGGTGATGGATGCCCTGGGCATGAATGCTCCTGTTCGTGTTTGACCGCTCACTCTTCGCCCAAGGAACCCTTGGTTCAATGGTTCCTTGAAGGAGTTGAGGTGATTTGGTCTAAGAATGAAGAGAGTATGTTAGAAGTCCAGCCTGGATGCTGACAGGCTTAGACTGATGGAACTTTACAAGGGCTATCAATCAGAAATCACCCATAAGAAGGCAGAACTCCTGTCCAGGGAGATTTCTGCTGCACAGAATCGACTGGCTCATCTCTTCCAGATGGTTGACAGATTGTACAATCCAATCTGTCTCCAGCTTGGGGGAGCTTTTTCTCAGCTTAAATGTGAGGAGTTTGCTCAATTCTTCATGGGTAAGGTTGCCATCCTCAGGTCCGGCATTGGCCTGGCTGTCCCTATGAGGAATTGTAGAGGTCGGTGGGAGTTGGTGAGCACTCATACTGTCTGGATGGGCTTTAGCCAGCCAGAATTCACAGACATTGTGAAGATCATCCAGACTTTGCACCCAACCAGTTGTAGTCTGGATCCAGGCCCTACATCCCTATTAGTGGGTTGTGTAGATGTTATCTGCCCGATCCTAGGAGAAATCATCTGGAGTTCCTTGGAGGGGGGGTATTTCCTGATCCCCTCAAGGAGGTGATCATACAACCACTCCTTTAAAACCCTCCTTTGATCCAAACTGCCCAGCTAACTACCGGCCTGTTTCTAACCTGCCGTTTGTGGGTAAGGTTAGTAAGAAGGTGGTTGCATTGCAACTGGACGATCACCTTGTGACCCAAGATGTCTATGAAGCTCTCAAGTCTGGATTTAGGAAGAGACACAGCATGGAGACTGCACTTGTCTGAGTAGTGAGTGACCTCCTAATAGCGAGAGGTCAAAAGGCTCATACCATCTTGGTCCTTATTGATCTCTCAGCAACAATTGACACTTTGGACCATGCTGTGCTTTTGGAGTGCTTGCTGCTTCTTTGTGGGCTGTCAGGTACAGTTCTCAAATGGTTTCAATCCTTCTTTGTGGACAGGTTTTGGAGGGTGGTCACAGGAATTTATTTCTCTGATGTCTTCCCACTGTCCAGAGGGGTGCTTCAGGGCTCCATATTGGCACCCATGTTGTTCGCAGTGCATATGCTGCCATTGGGAGTTATCATCAGGTGATACGGTTTGAGTTTTCACTCCTACTCATATAACACTCAACTGTATATGTCCTTTCTACCTGGACAGGTTGATGCAGTCACTGTGCTAAACAACTGTCTCACCGAGATCAAGGACTGGATGAACACCAGGTGGCTGAGACTGAATCTGGACAAGACTAAAGTGTTGGTTGTGGACCTAGGTTGTCTGGGGGTGGGTATGAGGGCCAGATAGGCGTCAAGCTTATGGCTTCATGGTGTTCAGCTTACCACCTCAGACCAGGTGCGTAACCTGGACATTATTTTTGATGATGGCTTGAACTTGAAATATCAGGTGTTGGCTGTAGTTAAATCCTCATTTTGCCATCTGAGGAATATCACCCGGGTGAAACACCTGGTTCCCCCAGATGACCTTCCAACATTGGTTCAGGTCTTCATCACCACCCACCTTGACTACTGCAATGCCCTCTACCTAGGACTTCCTGGGGTTAATATCTGCCACCTGCAGCTAGTGCAGAACACTGCAGCCAGGCTTCTGACTGGTACATCAAGGACCAGTCATATTGTGCCTGTGCTGCATGGACTGCACTGGCTGCCTGTCCAGTGGCAGATCACCTTTATGGTTGGCTTGCTAACCTTCAAAGCCCTACATGAACAGGGACCCAGCTACCTGCAAGAATTTCTGACTCCCTACTGCCCCCTCCATCCTCTCCAATCTGCTGATGAGGGATTGCTTGAGATTCCCAGGGTTCATTTAAAAACATCTGGTACCCGTGCTTTTTCTTTTGCGGCACCTACTCTGTGAAATTCTCTACTTTGTTGGTTAAAAGAATGCCTGACCGTCAACAGATTTAAAACAAAATTGAAGATGTATCTTTTTAATTTAGCCTTCCCAGATGAATTTTAAATCTATCATTATTTATTCTTTAAGTGTGAATTTTAAGTCTGTTTATCGTATTTAAATGTGAAGCGCCTTGGTTGTGGAAAGGAGCTATATAAATAAAAAATTTACTTTACTAACTTACTTTTCATAAAATAATGAATTAAATTATTCCCTGTGGGCCTCTATATTAAATATTACAGAGTTTGGCCCATTTTATGCATTTAAGGGACACTGTCAACCCCCTTAGGTCTCAAAGTGTCCCTAGTTTAAAAAACACATTTTGATTGCCAACATTATGTAAAGATTGCTGATGTAACTGGTAGTTTGATTCCAACTCTTATTTTCTTTAAAAAAGCGAAAAACTGACAGGCCACCATACTGGTGTTACCACACCAAGACAGGTTTGTTTGCATGCCTTGATCAGCTCCAGCTACATCTTTCCTGGACTTGGGAACACCACCAACACAGTCTAGCCTCTCATGATGCAGTGGGAGTTTAGGAGGCTACTGCCTCATGAGTAACTTCACTGGGTGTGTTTCTAATGCTCAGGAAGTATGCAGTAAGAACAGAATCAGGATTGTAAACAAAACAAGGTTGTTTATAAATATACATCAGCATGCATTTCAGTTCTACTAAACAAAAAGATAGACAACAAACAACAACGAGTTCTAGAGAAGGTAAGCAATCATAAAATGTAGGTTTTAACTAGAAATAATATGATGAAAAACAGGTTGACAGTGTCCCTTTAATTACGTTTCAAATATTTATAAATAATCAGCCCCCCCCGCCTGTGTTGCAATTCGTATTTAATAAGGGTCAGAACTTCACCCAGTTCTGCCAGCCCTACATCTAAGAATATCTGGTGGCTATAATGCACCTCCATAGACAGGTTAAACCACACAAGTCAATCCTCAGTCTATTAAAGAGCTAGTGAACTGCCTGGAAACTGCCTGCATATAATTGCAACTTTAAGATGTAGTCAGCTATCACTTCTTATATCTCAAGTATTTTTTCTTTTCTGTTTGCTGATTAGAAAATTTTCTACCTAACAGTACTGGGGTGATGTGTGCAGCAGCACTCTGTCTGGAGGGAAAAAAAGTCAGTTCTGTTCCTCCCAATACATCAACACTGAGACCACACTGACTATGACATCACTAATAACCAATGAGAACCATTTCTAACTGCCAGGTTTCACTTTCACGTGAAGCAGCAAGGACTGGCTCTCCTTGGTTACTAGAGATGTCACAATTTCCTTCATTTTGATTGGTAGCTTGTGAGAATCACTGCTCAGGCTGCAAGGACTGCGGTGTCTCAAGGTGTTTGGTCTAACTTCTGATGATGTAGCGGGAGGAACAGAAATGACTTTTTTCCCCTCCAGACAGAGTACTGCTCCACACATCACCCCAGTACTGCCAGGTGGAACATCTTCTAATTAACAAACAGAAAAGAAAAATACTTGAAATATAAGAAGTGATAGCTGAGTGCATCTGAAAATTAATATTAATCCCAAGTAGTACACTAGGTCTTTAATGTCCATCTATTGTCATTCAGGCCCAGAAACATCTATTTACAGGGCAAAAAGCATCTCTTGCCCCAAACAAACTGAAAGTTGCCAGGGCAGAATTTAAGGCAAACTTCAGTTGTATTAACAAAGCCCCAAATCAAGTAAGTCAAGTGGTCTCAGGGGATCCTGAGAATGCATGTCTGTAGAAAATGAAATGTAATCCTAATAGGCATAGTTTTGAGAGCCCAGCTGACTGGGAAGCTGAAAGTGTGGTGGTAGTTCAAGGAGAAGGTGAGCTCAGTATCCAGCGAGGGAAGGGGGCAAGGTAAACAAAGGTGACCCAGCAGCTGTCCAATTTGCTAACACAGCTAAAGGACTATGTGTGAAAAAAACTGACCAAGCTCTCCAAGGGAGCTCAACACGTGGGTGAAACAACCATGGGATCCTTAATGGTAAGGAATCAAATAAGCCCAAAGAAGATAAATAATGAGATCTGGGGACTTACACAGGCCAATTGATTCACTCACATTTGCTCTCTCAGGTGTCAGAAGAGCTCCCCCCAAGCTTCCAGAGAGTTCGACTAAAGCCCCTAGAATGGAGGTTCATTGTTAACCATTTTCACTTTTGAAGGGTCCCCACAACTGTCCCTCCTCTTGTGACCTCCCTGGAAATACCATTGGGATCATCACTCCCCAACCCCCGACATTGCTTCCCCTGGACACCCACCATTATCGAAAATACACTAAGAAGTTAGATGCAGTTCCTTCAGCTAGGCTCCATTGTTCTGCAGAACTCTGTCAACTGCTCTTCCATTCTGGTGATGATAGCCCCTGCCTGTTTCTTCCCCTCTTAGGTCATTGATCTTGTCTGTCATCTCTATGGTAGCAGTGGGAAGACTCATCCTCTGCCAGGAGAAACCCTTATGCCTGAAGATCTCCCTGAGCCTCAGCTGCAGATTGCTAGCTTTGCTGCCCCAAGGATACTGCAAAATAAGTCTCACAGAGAAGTTTACCTGCTTTTTCCTTAGAAGCTGTAACAGGGGACTATACTCCTACTCCTCTCCATGCTGCATTGTAGGGGCACAATCATTATCAAAATACACACAGGTAGTACCACAGAAAATCATTTGTGTTTTACCATGCTACCTGTAGTAATTTGTCCTTAATGGCATACATGTAGTTAAGAAAACACACAATAATCGAATGTGGATGGGCGTCTGGAGCCATAGATTTCAGTCCTAACGCTATATGTGTACGTTTTATGTCCGGGGTAAGCTGCATACAGGTCAAGTGCCATCCATTTGCAGGAAAGCTATCTAGAAATGCCACTAAATCAGTGCCTTCAGAGTTCTCCAGAACACCATAAAATTTGATATACTTCTGTCTTGGTTCTCCGCATCCTCATGCTAGTGTGTAATTTGTAACTGGGTCTCTGCTACATCTAGAACCGAGGTTCCTAGCTGGGTGAGCTGGTCATCTGTATTTGTGAGCTGCTTTTCATTTTCATGGGTGCACTGTTCAGGACTGGTGATATTTTTTCTAGTGCCTTTAACAGCGTCTTTAATGTCTGCATATGGTTTTGCAGAGGGAGCTAGCAAGCAGTGCTGAGCACCGGTATGGGGGGGGGGGGTAGAGAGACAGAGAGAGAGAGAGAGAGAGAGAGAGAGAGAGATGAGCAGTGGCTATGCTGAGTATGTGCTTCCTATATATGAAAAAAAAAGTAAAATCTGGTATAGACCGAGTGAATGAGCGCTGGTATACAGAGAGTGAATGAGTCAAGGGGTGACTCAGCCTAGTAGGCCCTGCCATGCTTTGAGGGGAATCCCCTCACACATCCTTAAGGAGGGCATCATGAACTGCCAGTGCAGTCATGAAGGCAGGCTGTGGCCTGCAAAAGTTGTGTAAAGTGAGAATGAAAGTAGGTGCCAGGCAGGAGTTACAGCGAGCAGGTACACAGGTGCACTGATGATAGAATGTACACATCAGTTTCTAGAACATGAACAACAGCTTTTAGAATGTGCTTAACAACTTTTGAGTAGCCGCTGATTTCTCTATGTAATAACCCTTAACCATATATTATAGTAGTTTATGCATTTTTTGTGCATCTTCATAGAATCATAGATATCTAATAGTAGAAAAGGACCCTCTAGCCCGAGTCTGCCCCACCCCCCACTTACATATCACCTATGTCATGGGACCTCCCCTTACCCCCACTTGCCAACCACTTATGTCTGTCCCATGCCCTCTTGAATCCCTCCACCATTTCAGCCCCCACCACTTTTTCTGGTAGTTTATTCCAGGCCTCCACCAACCACTCCGTGAAGTATCGCCCCTCACATTGCCTCTGAATCTTCCCCCTTCTAATCTTGGACTATGCTCTCTAGTTTTAACCCCCACCTTCCTTTTAAATAAGCTCTCTTCCCTCACCTTATTGATTCCCTTCACCTACTTAAACATTTCTATCATGTCCCACCTCTCCCTTCTGGTCTCCAGTTGGTGCAGATCAAATTCCCCACACCTCTCTTCATATGGCTACTCCTGCATATCCTGCACCATCCTGGTTGCCCTTTTCTGTACCTTCTCAATCTCATCTATGTCCTTGCATAGGTGTGGTCCACAGAACTGGACTCCGTATACCAGGTGCAGCCTCACCATGATTTTATAAAGAGGCATCAGTACCTCCCTCTTTCTGCTAGTTATGCCCCTGCCAATGCATGCCAACATTCTATTTGCCTTCCCCACTGCTTTGCTGCACTGATTGCCTACCTTAAGGTTTCTTGATATTATAATCTCCAGATGCCACTCCTGCTCATTTGGTTTAATTACACCCCTCCATTGTAAATTGCTTGCGGGTTCTTATGCCACATGTGTATTGATGCACAATCTTTGGCATTACATTTCTGCTGCCAAGTTTCTGACCACCTTTTCAGAATCTTCAGGTCCTCCCTTATGGCCTCCACCTTCCCTGGGGTAACCACCCTATTGCAGATCTTCATGTTATCTGCAAATAGGCACACCCTCCCCTCCAGTCCATCTGCTATATCACTGGTACAGATATTAACAAGCATTTTTCAATGCCAAACGTTTGCTTGCTGGTATTAGCATTGGAAATGCAGGAGTTAGAGAGATGCAGAATAGGAATGGCAGTGAAGTATTGAATTTCACGCCAACCCCACATCCGCCCTGTAGAGAAGGACAGGCATAGGGGTATGCGTTTGGGTCGTCACCCATAATGTTCATTCCATTTCACTCCACCCTATCCTGCAGACACCGACACGTGTTGAGGTGTGCCTTGGGGTGTTCGGCTGTACAGTCACCCCATTCCATAAGGACATACACTGAAATGGGTGCAGTATAGGAGAACAGGGTGAACTGTGGGGCCAAAGAGTTCAAGGCACACCCCGATGCCTGTCACTGGCTGCAGGGTGGTGGGGTGGGGGAGGAATGGCATGAGCATTACAGTTGGAAATCCAAAGGCACACCCCTATGCCTGTCAGTCTGTACAGGGTGAGACATTATGGTTAGACACCCTAACGCCATTTGTTGGTATTTACACGACAAATTTTCAACATGGCCTTTTTGCGACCCCCACCTCATGAAAGCATTTGGGACTTCTTCTCATGAACAGTGGCACTGTAATTTTGTTAATGTGTCCTGAACTTTGAATTCCCACAGTGACCGTGTCATTCTGCACCAGATGTGCGAAAACACAGATCAGACTGGATGTGAAGAATGACAGCTGCACCATTCATAGGGAGCTGTGAAGAGATGGCAATGTTGAAAATCTGTAGTGAAAATATTAAAAATACTTGAACTTCTGGGCTTATGCAGAAACTGCTCAACCCATGTGCATAACACAGTCATTTAGTGGAATATAATAACTGGTGACCCCCAATATCAACCTATTTTCGAGTTCTGTAGAAAGTTGTATCAACCCGCAGGTTGATATCGAAAGTTGTATCAACCCTCGAGTTGATACAACTTTTACAGTCTCGCGCCAGGATGTCTCTCGTAGTGTAGCCTAATGAAACAGTCTGAACCTGCATGAGATACCTCTCCAACAGACAATCCCAAGTCACTGACAGTATTACTTGGGCATAAATATACAGTTTCTTCACTTGCTGAGGTACAAATCGGGCACTAATTTCACCATTCATAAATACAATAAAATAAAAGCAAACACAATGGAGAACTGTTTCATGGCTGCCTGCAGTAGTGATGGAGAAATTCACAGTGGAACAGCAGAATCAGAATACCGCTAGAAAAACAGTAAGCGCTTGTCTTGTGTTAATGTCTTCTTCACCAGTTATTAAAAAAAATAAAACATATATAGGTTTGTAATATAGAGTTTTTTTTACACACCTTGGGTGTGTAAAAAAACTGCATATCACACACCTATATATGCATTATTCTCTATTTTTTCATCAAATTTTCAACATAGGCATTTTGTGACCTCTACTCATGAACAGTGTCACTATGATTTTCCGAATCTATCCCGAACATTGATTTCCCACAGCTACCACGCCATTCTGCGCCAGATGTGTAAATGCATATTTTGGGCAGGATATGAAAAATGACAGCTGTACTGTTCATAAGGAGGTGTGAAAAAATGGCAATGTTGAAAATCTGGAGTGAAAATATTACAAATGCACGTAATTATGAGGGTGCGTGGAAATTGAGCAACATACACTCGTAACATAGTCATTTCATGGACTTTTGTCACTAAATTTTCAACATAGGCATTTTAGCACCTCTGTTCATGAACAGTGTCACTGTGATTTGTTTGTAATCTGTCCCGAACACTGGCTTCCCACAGCGACCACGCTAATCTGTGCCGGAAGCATGAAAACACATTTTGGCCAGGATGTGAAAAATGACAGCTGTACTGTTCATAAGGAGGTGGGGAAAATGCCAATGTTGAAAATCTGGAGTGAAAATATTACAAATTTGCAAAGTTACAAGCATGCATGGAAACTGCGCAACGCATGCTCGTAACACAGTCATTTTATGGACTTTCATCCCCAAATTTTCAACATAGGCATTTTAGCAACTCTGCTCATGAACACTGTCACTGTGATTTTCTTAATGTGTCCAAAATACTGATTTCCCACAGCGACTGCTCTACTCTGTGCCGGTAGTGTGAAACCACATTTTGATCAGGATGCGAAAAATGACAGCTATACTGTTCATAAGGAGGTGTGGAAAAATGCCAATGTTGAAAATGTGGAGTGAAAATATTACAGATTCATGAAGTTACAAGCGTGCATCGAAACTGCACAACACACGCTCGTAAAACAGTAATTTTGGGGATTTTTTTCACCAAATTTGCAACTTAGGCCTTTTGAGAGTCCACCTTATTAACACTGGCACTGTCATTTCATTAATCCGTCCCGGAAGGTGATTCCGTGCAGTGACCGGACAATCACCTTTCAGGACTGAATAACACCATGACAGTGCCTGAATTCATGAGGAGGGGTCCCAATAACCCCATGTTGAAACTTTGGTGTCAAAATTCCCAAAAATGCCTGAGATATGCACCAAAGTTGATAAAACCCTATTAATGCCATTAAATAGCTTACTGGCATTTCTTTAGTTCGCGGTCGGCTTTGAAGAGTGCAGTTGTGTTCCCTGTCCGCCGCAAATCATCACGGCAAGGTCCAGAGGTAAGTATGGGGTGGGGGGGTGTGGAGAGGTTGGGTGTGCAGTGGCTGGGTGCAGGTTGGGGGGAGAGGATGGTGACTGGCATGGGACAGTTTCCTTTGTTCCAGGGAGATAAAAAAAAAAGAAAAAGATTTCGTGGGAAGGTTTTTTTTCCAGGCTTGTTTCCAGCACACTGGGGTGGGCTCCCAGTGTGCCACCTGCATTTTTTGGGGTGGGGGGTACTGAAGCCAATGGGGGATTGGGCCTCCTGCTATAAAGAAATCCACTTGGGAGCCGTGATGCCAAGGGGATTGGGCACCCTCAGCACACAACAAATGGGGGAGGGGGTTACATCATGCCCACGGGGAGTGGGCTCCCCCATCAGCAAATTAACTGGATCGTTGGCTGCCAATAGGGAGATTGGCCACCCCTATTTGGCTTTCATGGGGCCGAGAGGCGGTGGCAATCCGCCGCCGTGTTTACTTAATTGTTAGACTTGGGAAGGTAACACCATGCAATGACAGGTCACTCCCTCATTGCAGCAGAATGGCTGACACTGCAATGACGAGGCAGCCCCTCATTGTAGTAGTGAAAACATTTCTACTTGGTGGCACTTTTGGAGATCAGTGTCATCGGCATACTGTGCCTCCATTGGTCCACCAGTGCCAAACCCCCAAATGCATTGCCTCCGTTGGCTGCTACAGTGTCGCACCTCCACATCCCGCTTCTCTCCTAAGCTGCCGCATAATTTTATTTATTTTATTTTATTTTATTTTATTTGTTTCTTGCACATGCGCACAAGCAAACATAAAAACGAGGTGTCCCAGTACCGATTCCTGGGGCACCTCACTCATCACTCTCAACTCCCTGGAATGGGCTCCATTTACCACCACCCTCTGTCTTCTGTCCTTCAACCAGTTTTCCACTCACCTAGTTATTTTCTGTCCCACCCCAAAGCTTTCCATCTTATTTACCAGTCTTCTGTGAGGGACGGTGTCAAAGGCCTTCCTGAAGTCCAGATATGCCACATCCACTGCCCCTTCCTGATCAACTACCTTCATCACCCTATCAAAGAACTCTATTAGATTCATCTGACATGATCTCCCAGTTGTGAAACCATTCTATCTGTCATCAGGTAGTCTGTTGTCCATCAGATACACTCTTTCCTTCAATAGCCCCTCAATCACCTCCCTCACTAAAGAGGTATGGCTGACTGGTCGATAATTTGCCATCTCTTCCCTGCTGCCTTCCTTATGCAGTGGCACCATGTCTGCCATTTTCCAGTCCCCTGGCACCCATCCGGTATCCAGGGACAAGTTAAACAGCCTTGCCTGAGGTGCCTCCAGATCTGCCCTCAGCTCTTGGAGTACCCTAGGATGCAGGTTGTCTGGTCCCATGGCCTTGTCTACCTTCAACCTACCCAGTTCTTCCTTTACCCTGTTCTCACTGAATGGGCTAGGATTCACTCTTTTGTCCTTGCCTCCTCTCTTTAACTTGGGTCCCTTCCGCTCCCCTTCCACCGTAAAGACTGAGTAAAAGTAGCTATTCAGCACCTCTGCCTTCTCAAGGTCTCCCTCCACCAGTACGCCCCCTTCACCCTCACTATCCCCTGCCTTGCCTTCCTTTTTTCTCCCATATGCTTAAAACACGTTTTATCTCCTCTCTTGGCCAGTCTAGCAATCCCCTCTTCTGTATCTGCTTTTGCCCTCCTAATCTATTTCCACCCTAGGAAGCCTGCCTGAATGGACAGCACTACTGCCGTTTGTGGTGTCCAATGGGCGCAACTTCAGCCACTGTGCCAGACCCGACATGCCAAGACTGCTCTCCTGGAACCCAGACCCGGATCCCTGCTCAAGGGAGCCTGCCTGCACTGACGGCACTACTGCTGTTAGCGGCGCCCAACGGCTGAAATTTCGGCCACTGCACCGGCCCCACCGACACGCCAAGACTGCTCTCCTGGAACCCAGACCCAGATCCCTGCTCAAGGTACGACTGCCCCTTGGTCAAGGAGCCTGGTTCTCTACTGCTGGAAGCCAATTGGTTTGCTGCCACTGTTAGTGGCTTGTGATTGGACCAGACGGCTTCAGGCAGCATGGCCATTGGTGCGCTTTTCTCTCTTGGTCTGCTGCTTGCTCCAAAGTATCTTTCCTACTCAGAATAATTTTAAGAACTTTGCACTGAATGTTTTATTTATCTGTATTCTGGTTACAATTATTGTTCACCTCAGTTACTGCTGCACTATTATCTGCCTGAATTTTGCTGTGTATGATCAGTTTTTTATTCCAGTACTGTGTAATTCAATTTGCTTATTTTCTATTCTTCTCACTCGCTCCCTCCCCCTAAGCCCCTCTGTCCACTAACTTGGGTCGGCAACGTTCCCTGTCACAGCTTGAACTGCTGGTGTCTTGCCCCCCCCAATGCCAGTTACCCCTCTTCCAGCTCACTACCTCCTTTCATTTTTTTAATTTTTTCTCTTAGTTCCTTTTTTGTTTCTCTGGCTTTGACTCCTCCGAGATCATGCCACCTCTACCCTCTCCCTAACTTTAATGCCTTTCTTGCGGGTTAATTGTTGCCTCTCATCTCCTTGTCTCACCTTCCAACCCCTCCCATAGACACTCTACCTCCTCTTTTGTAATTCAACTTCACCCCCACCATTGACGGTCTGCCGCCAATCCCCCACCCCTCTCTCTCTGTAATTGCAGCCCTCTTAACTTCTCAATTTCCGCTCTAGAGAGCCTGCCTGCGTAGGCGGCACCGTTAGCAGCATAGCAACGCACCTAACCGGCCACTGCGCCGGCCCCACCGACACGCCAAGACCGCTTTCCTGGAATCCAGACCTGGATCCCTGCTCAAGGTACAACTGTCCCTTAGTCAAGGAGCCCAGTTCTCTGCTTCTGGAAGCCAACTGGTTTGCTACCACTGTTAGTGGCTTGTGATTGGACTGGACGGCTTCAGGCAGCACAGCCATTGGTGCGCTTTTCTCTCTCGGTCTGCTGCTTGCTCCAAAGCATCTTTCCTATGCAGAATAATTTTGTCCCACCCCCACAACCCCCTCCCAGGCCTCCTTTAAATATGCTTTCGCCCATCCCACTCTGAGAATCCTTCTCCCAGTGGGTCGGCTAATCCAGTCTTAAACCACTCCTTCTTATAAGCAGCACACTCTCTCTGCGACCAGCTTAGCTGCCAGTTTTGCCCATATTAGTGAATTCGCCTTCCCATTTGTGATCTCTCCTGGAAGCAAATTATCTCTGGACTTACGGTGCTTACTCAGTTGATTGTAGTGGTCATGTTTGTGTTTCTCTGTCCCATTCCCCCTGCGAACAACCCATGCCAATCTCATCTACAGCATGCATCTCTCAATGCCCTGCACTACACTCAAGGTAAGGCCACAGGGACACAGAGCACTGATAACTTTGCCCTCTGCTCTGCTATATGGCACTTTGGCTACCTTCTCAAACTAAATGCACTCAGCCCCCCGGTGATCCCTCAGGCTGTGTTTGCACTCTACAACATATCTAGTCAGCACTGGTGCTGCGGCATCAAAAGGCATAGGGACATAACAAACAGGCAAGTCTGCAACATGCTCAAATCCTTTCTTCTACGAATTCTGCTAATGCTGCTTCTGCTCTCAGGAAATGTTCACCTCAATTCAGGACCATCTGGGCAGTCCGCGGATACATCGAAAAGGAGGGAAGAGTCTCTCACTCTGGCATCTATCAACGCCTGAAGCATCCTAAGCAAGCTTGATAACCTCTAAACATGTATACAACAACACAACCCTGATGTCCTCTCTGTTGTTGAAACATGGCTAAACTCTAAGATCCCTGACACTTCAATTTCAATCCCTGGCTACTCCATATTCAGGCAAGACAGGATTACTAAATGAGGTGGGGGCTGTGCTATATACCTAAGGGATACCTTCATGGGTCATGTCATTCCATCCCCCAACCAGGGCATCACCTCTCAGGTCCTCGCCATCAAAGTTCTCCTTGGCACCCATAATAAGGAACTCACTGTTGTCTCCGTTTACCTACCTCCAAAGGACCAGGCCACTGGCTTCAACAGCATCGTGGAATACTTAAGAAGCCGGCATCCTCGGAAACCATAATTCTAGGTGATTTTAACACTAACTGGCTCTCACCTGAGGCCTCTGTCTATAAGGATGCAGTCACGGTGCAGCACCTCACACAGCTTGTCCTCACCCCACCAGATGCAACTATAGGACCTGTACTTTCACACTACTAGACTGGATTCCGTCAAACCGCCCCGAATGTATCTCTAATGTTTCAGTACTCCTGGATGCAATAAGTGACCACCCACCTGTCATCTGCTCCTGGGCTAACAAATTCCACAAGCCCCCTCCCAACCTAATCCACACAAGGGTTATTAATCAGGGGGCACCTTCAGCTGCTAAAATCCCATCTAAACAGACTGGACTGGGCAGTGATTGACACAATCAGTGACACTAACAAAGCCTTGGACTTGTTTATCAACCATTTTACCGCAGCCTGTGACATCTAAAAAGATGAAGGTCAAAGGACGGTCCAACCCTTGGATAACTGCTAGCTTGTAATACAACTCAAGCACAGGGGCCACCTCTGTCACTGTGCTCGAGCTATTCTGACACAAGGAAACATACAAAAATACAAAGCAGCCAGAAATTACAGCACGCGACAGATTTTAAATTGCTAAAAGCAAATATTACAAGGAGGCACTGACCAACTCCTGGGGTGATGGGAAAAAGTTGTGGAACAATCTGAAAGAACTCACAGGCAAGGCTCCTAAGGCACTCCCCACTATACTCAACATTCTTGGTACTCCAACGCTCGACCTTGGTACCATCACCAATACCTTCAACAATGCATTCTCTAACCTGGGCAGTGTCCTTCCTCCTAATTTCTTCATCGACTCTTCCTCCAATGCCTCCCACGAGACCCCCAACATGATCACACAGCTCCACAGTTCTTCTTCAAAGAGATTCCACCACAAGTGGCCTGAACCTATATCCGTAAGGCCACCTGCAAATCTGGGTACAGTGGAGACTCCCTTGACCTGAAACTGATGGTCCTGGATGAAATCCTTGAACCCCTGCCAAAGATCTTCAACCTTTCACTAAGACTGGACCAACTCCCCTAACTCTGGAAACAGGCAACTGTCACACCGGTGCACAAAAGTGGTGACAGGTCTCTACACACCAACTACAGACCTATCTCACTCCTCCCCTCTTTATCTAAGGCATTGGAAAGAATAGTTTCTGACCAATTAGATGAATTCCTGGATAAGTACGAAGTTCAATGCCCAGAACAGCATGGCTTCAGAAAAGGGCACAGCACTACCACGGCTCTTCTGGAATTTACAGGTTTCATCCACACCACACTCAACCAAGGAAACTGTGGGGGGGGCAGTGACCCTGCAACTTATCCCAGACATGCCGAGATTTGCCAGCAGTTAAAGGCCTAGAGGTCAATCAAGTCTGCTCGAATGTGCAGCTAGCACTCCTTATTCTGCAGCTGCCCCTCCCTTCCATCCTTCCCCTTCATTAACCCTCCCCCTTGTCCTGTCCCATCTTCGTTTGAGGCAGTCCACTGTTCTACTGCATACTACTTCTGCAGGTAACGCATTCCACCCAGCCACCACCCTCTCTGTAAAAAAGTGTCTCCTCATCTCCCTTCTGAACCTTCCTCGCTCCAGTCTCATATCATGGCCCCTGGTGGCCCTCCCCTCCCTTACTTTGAACAGCCCCTCTGTACCATCTTGTTTATTCCTTTCATGTATTTAAAGGTTTCAATCATGTCACCCCTGTCTCTCTCCTCTCCTCCTAGTGAGTACAATGTTCAACTCACCAACCTCCTCTCGTAGTGATAAGTCCCCCAGCCCCTTGATCATCTTTGTCGCTCTGCGCTGCACCCCCTCCAGTAACTTAATGTCCCTCTTCAGATATGGACGCCAGTACTGCACGCAGTACTCCAGGTGTGGTCTAACTAATGACCTATACAGTGGCAGAATCACCTCCTCCCTCCTTGAGGATATACCCCTTACAATACAACCCAGCATTTTGGTGGCCTTTGCAGCTGCCTTCCTACATTGTGCCAAGTTGTTCATTGACCCTGTAATGAGCACACCCAGATCCTTCTCCTCCTCTGTCTGGGCTAGCTGCACTCCCCCCAGCTGGTAACTCCTCCTTTGGTTCTTCATCCCAAAATGCAGCACCTTGCACTTTTTGGCATTAAACCCCCGTTGCCAGGTGTCTGACCAGGTTTCAAGCTTTGCAGATCATCCTGCAACCCCTGCCATCCCCTAGGTCATCACCACCGCACCAACCTTGGTATCATCAGCAAACAGACTGATCTTGCTCTTGATGTCCCATGATATGTCAGTAATGAATATCCCAAACAACACATGGTCCCAACACTGAGCCCTGTGGGACACCGCTCAAGTCACTGCCCTTGGTGTGAGAGCTCCCCACCCACCACCCCTCTGTTGCCTTCCCTGCAGCCAGTTTCTTACCCATCTCACCAGCTTTGCACCCACCCCTGTGCCTACTAACTTCCATGCAGCCTTCCATCCTTGGCACCGGGTCAGATGCCTTACTGGAGTCCAGATACAGGATATCCACTGCTTGGCCCCTGTCCAGTTGCCCCAGGTGCCCAGTCATAGAACTCAACCAGGTTGGTTTGGCAGGATCTGCCATGTATGAAACCATGCTGTCTGCTGTCCTGTAGTCCTTTGGCATCTAGAAGGGACCACCACCTCTCCTTCAGGATAGTCTCCATTAGCTTACCCAGGATGGATGTGGAGGCTCACTGGTCTGTAGTTCTCGGTTCATCTTGGGCAACTCTTGTGGAGGGGCACCATGAGCCATCCTCCAGTCTGAGGTACACACCCGAATGTAGTGAGGCATTAAATAGGTCTGCCAAGGTCCTGCAAGGACCTCTGCCAGCTCCTTCAGTACCCTGGGGTGGATGCCATCTGGGCCTGGCGCCTTGTCCACCCTCAGTGCCTTCAAACCCTCTCGAACTCTGCCTCCATGATTTCCCCATCTGTCACCACTTCCCCCCTGCTTCTGCCATTTCTCCCACCTTGGGTGTCACCCCCTCTTCTCTTTAGTAAATACTGAGCAGAGTACTCATTTAGTAACTTCCGCCTTATCGTGCCCTGCTTCACCCAACCCCCTCCTTCCTAATCCTTACTATGTGGTCCTTACAGCTCCTTTTTTTCTCCCTGATGTACCCAGCAGTCCTTCTCCCTTCTAATGCCTCCAGCCAGCCTGAGTTCCTAGATACTTTGGCCCCTTACTGCCCCTGTCACCTCCTTGATTCTGTCAAGTACTCCTCTCTGTCTTCCCCTCCTGTTTTCTCTTCGTACTAAGGCTGCTTTCCTCCTTACCTTTTCCATGACCTCCTTGCTCAACCAGCTAGGTTTCTTAGGCCCTAGCCTTCTTGCTCTGGGCTTTGCAGCGGTTTTGGTTGCCTCACTATCCCCAGCTTTATGAGCTCCACCTCTGGCTAGTATCCATACTAGATTGAATTCTGGCCAGGTGCCCTTTTACCACTTCCCCCATCCTCCCAAGTCAGCCCTCCTGAAGTCAGTACTCTTGTGTCAGATTCCTCCTTACTGCCCATATCAATGTGAGCCATACTGAGTGGTGGTCACTCCCTGACAGTGGTTCCTCCACTGTAAGTTCTCACAAAGTCCCCATTTGCCAGCACAAGGTCAAGGGTAATCCATAACCTGGTTGGTTCACTGACCATTTGCAGCAGGAAGCTGTCTGGAAGGCATTCAGCAGTACCTGCTCCCTTCTGTTCCTGGTTGTTGGGGTGCTCCAGTCTCTTGGCATGTTGAAGTCCCCACAATCACCACACACCCTTCTGTAGGTCTCTGATCCTGTCCCACTAGTTCCCTGTCTAACTCCTCCGTCTGAGATGGTGGCCTGTACACCACTCCCATTCTAAGAATCCTATTCTTGGAATCCTAGATTTGCTCCCAAAGTGACTCTGTACTACCCTCCTCCCCTTCCTCCCTTACATACTTCAGTCCTTCCTTCACATACAGTGCCACTCCCCCTCCTTTCCCAATCACCCTGTCCCTACGAAATAACCTGTACCCTGGTACAGACAGGTCCCAGTCATTATATTGGGTGGCCCATGTTTCCTTGATGGCTGCAGTGTCACTTCTCCCTCCGCCATGAGCCTGTAATCTGCAGTTTTCCTCCCAAGTTCCTAGCATTAATGGGTAACCACCTTCCATCCTTCCCCCTCCCATCCTGCCCTCCTTTCTAGCATCACCAATAGCACTTGCCATTTGTCCTGTCACTGTTATGGGGAGTAGCTTATGAGATTTCCCAACCTGTATGGTCTCTGCATATCTCTTCCCAACTGCCACCCCCACTCTAGTTTAAATTCCCAACTTCCTCTATATACTCTTCCATCCTCTGTTTCAACACTTTCTTTTTCCTCCTCACTCAAGTTTAGTCTGTCCTTGGCATAGAGACTACTGTCCTCCCAGGTCCCCTCCCACCCCCAACAGCCCTACCCTTAGCACAACACCAGGTTCTTAGCCATCCATTAAATTCCTCTATTCTCAGCTTTCTTGTTGTGCTTGCCTTTGGCACCGGAAGTATCTCGGAAAAAGTTACTGATCTTCCTGCCCCCTCACATAATTGTGCTAGTTCCTCAAATCTCCTCTGGACTATATCTACTGTCTTGTCAGCCAGGTCGTTTGTCCCAAGATGTATAATTAAATAAGGCTTGTCCCTACCCCTTCTAGCATATTTCAGAACAGACTGTCCCACCCTGTCCGCTGTCATTCCTGGCATGGCCTCCACCCAAATGCGACTATGCCTCTCCCCCTTGCTACCCCACCTAACTCCTCTTAGTATTGAGTCCCCCTGCACTAAGATTCCACCCCTCTTACTCCCTGCTTGCTTCCATTCATCTCCCTCTCTTATTTTCAGCTCCTCTTCATCCTCCTGCACATTATTTCCCCCTTTTACCCCTGTTGCAATTCTCCCAGCAGAACTTCCCCCCGCTCCAGTTTGGTCCAGGCATTTATCAATTACTCCTCTAATTTCATCATTTCCCTCCTCCCCTTTCTTCCTCTCTAGCAGTGCACAGCTGTTTTCTGAAGACCCTTCACAAATGCCAGCTCCCTCTCTCTTCATAGTAACCTGTTCTCTCCTGTTCACTCCATGACTTTTGCCACTTCTTCGCCTCCCCTCACAAGTCCCCATGCCCTCCTTCCATTTGTCTTTTGTCTCCTGACCTGGTTTCCCCGGCAATCGTTCTTCCTGGCCTGGGCCCCTTTGTCTCTGCTTTCCTTCTTCTGACCCTCTCCTCAACACTGTTGGCTTAAATCGCCCTCCCTCATCTCCCCTTCTTCCTCCCACCAGTATTGGGCTAAACCCACCCCCAATCTGCCTTGCCTGCCTTAGTTCCTCCTGCAGACCCTCAATCTCCCTTCTAAGTTTTTCTATGTGGTTGCACACTAAACATCTAAACATCCTCCCACACTCCAGGCAATGTTAGGCATTTATAGTCTGACGAAGGCCTTCAACACCATTAATCACCCTCTACTACTCAGGCAACTGTCCTCTAAATGATGCCCTTCCATGGTTTGCTAGCTACCTCAGGAATTGGATCCAACGCGTCAGGATAGCAGGTGTCTCATCTGATAAAAAGCCAGTCCTCACTGGAGTCCCCCAGGGGTTTATTCTGGGCTCTTTACTCTTCTCCCTCTTCCTCAATAGACTCCCTAGTGTCTGCCAGCAAAAAATACTACTCTACGTGGATGATGCAGTCCTGTTCTCTAGCCACCATGACTCTAAAATCCTTGAAACTTTGCTGCAGCTTGACTTCAAGCATGTTGAAGATTGGTTCAGCACACATAAACTCGTCCTGAACTACAGCAAGACTAATATCATGACCTTCTGTAATCCACAGAGCAGGCACAAATCACTGTCCCTCACCATCAAGAACCACTCTGGGAACTCACTGGAACATGCCCCTGAGTTCAAGTAACTTGGTATCACGCTGGACAGTACCCTCTCTTACACTCGGCATATTGACGCTGTTGCCAAGGCCACCAACATATGGATTGGACTGCAGCACAAGCACAAGCACTGTACTATATGTCCTCTGATGCCCTTAGACTGGCTATCTATAGCTCTGTCACCTCTATCATTGACTACGGTCTTGCCATCTATGGTTCTGCTTCTACAACTGCCCTCTGCAGGATCTCAGTTACACTCAACAAGGCCTGCAGGCTTTTAACAGGTGCTGCCTGCCAAACACACACATCTATGACCTCTACGCCCAGGCTGGCTGGCTACCACTCCTCAGTAGAATACAATACAAGATCTGTCTGCTAACCAAAAAGGTTCTCCTTGGGCTCATGCCTCCAGGTGTTGGTAAGCTCCTTACTGCCTACAGTGGTAATCAGCATACACGTAGTGCCCAATATCAAACCTTCCAGGTTCCCAGATGTCGTACCTCCATAGGTCAGCGGTCTTTCACCCACAGAGCTCCACAGTGGTTCAATAGCCTCAACAAAAAAGCACTTTCCTCTCCTACGCTTGGACCCTTTAAATGGAATATCCAATTTTACCTCGCCTCTACCACTCAAAGTGACTGCTTCTCCTAAAAGGACTGCTCCAACCACCACCTAGCTGCTCAGGACCAGTGACTAGTCCTACCTGAGCATTATTCTCTCTGGCTCCTGCTTTTCTATGTGACCCCTTTCCTTCTCTCTCCTTCCCTCCACCCTCCTCCCCTTCTTCTTACACCTGTATACCAGTTCTCAAACCTCACTGCCAAATTTCCCTGTACTATATCTAGACACCCCTCCCTCCCTCCTTCCCTCTGACAGTGGTCCCTCAGCCTGCCTACTTCTTTCTGTCCCCCTCCTACCCAATCTCAAGTTTATAGTCTGTTGCTTCTTAATCTCTTACTCTGTTACCTCATCTAGCTTCCTATTAAGTTGCTCTCTAGTAATGTCTTTTATTTCTAAAGTGTGTTGTGACTGTGAAACATTGCCAACCTTTGTATGTATGTTTCCTCCCATCCTTCAAAGTGGAACCTTTGTAAATAAGCAGTTCCTGCTCAAAGGTACTTGTAATCTTAGAGTTTAATGAAATAAAAAAATAAAAAAAATAAATAATCCGAGAATGAATAAAATAATCTTTTGCCCCACCACCCTCAGCTTCTCTCTATAAATCTCCCTGTTCTCCCTCCTCTGGGTCCTCTTATATGTTCTGAAAGACATCTTTCTTTCCCTAACTGCCCACACCACCTCCCTGGCAAACCAGAGTGGCCTCCTTCTTTTTTTGTTTTTTCCTACCCTCTTGATGCAGAGCTCAGTGGCTTTCAAAATCCCCCCCTTAATGCATTTCGATAATTACTCTATATTCCCTAACAGCGCCTTATCTTCCATATCCTTCCTGAAAATCCCCCTCATTCTTGCAAAGTCTGCTCGTCCGAAGTCAAGAACCTTCATGTTGGTTTGATTTGTTTCCTTACCTGTTTTTATCCTGTATTGTGGTTGCTCGCACCAAGGCAGTCTCCTATCTCCACTTCTTCCACACTATCCCCTATTGTGAACACCACATCTAGTACGTTATCCCTCCTAGTGGGCTCCCTAACCATCTGTTGCAGGAAAGCTACCTGGAGTGCTCCAAGTACCTCCCTGCTTCTGGCAGATGTTGGCGTTGGGATTACCCAGTCCACATCGGGAAGTTAAGGTCCCCCAGTATTAGGAACTGCCTTCTGAGTGGCATTCGCTGTACTGCCTGTACCATCTGTCTGTCCTCTTCCTCCCCCCATGTAGGAAGCCTGTAAATCACACCCAGTCTTAATGACTCCCCAGACTGTTTTTCCAATGTGACCCACAGGATTGCCACCTCCTCTGTACCTCCTGTCCTTCCATTGTCCTAATGTCTTTTTTGATGTATAATGCCACCCCCACTCCCACCCTTTCTGCCAGCCCTGTCCCTTCTGAACAGCTTATACCCTGGGACATCTACTTTTCAAGCTTGGTGCTCTGACCACGAGGTCACTGTTATATCCACAATGTCTAGACCTTCTTCCACCATAATTGCCACCAGGTCCACCATTTTGTTCCCTAAACTCCTGGCATTTGCTGACAGCCCTTTCCACCATAACCCACTCCATCCTTGGTATTCCTTGTTGCTTCCCCATTTTGTGGGGGAGTACTAGCTAGGTTATTTCCTGCTTCTCACCCCCCCGCTCAGATTAAATGTAAGCATTTCCTGATGTAGCCAAATACACAGATACATAGATACATAGACAGTGTCAGCAGATAAGGGCCTATGGCCCACCCAGTCTGCCAATTTGAGCTTGTAAGTTCAGTTTATGTTTTCCAAGAAGTCTGTTGCCCCTTAACCCTGATAATAATTTTTATAATAAATAATTTACCCTTCAGGACTCTTCTGCCCTCCTTGCTTAAATGTAACCCGTCAGGAGCATAAAGTTCCTCATTATCCCATGTCCTACCCCATTCTCCCACCAGTCCAATTCCCTTTTCCTTAGACCACCTTCTCAGTCACAGATTGAACGCCCCTATTCCCTTCTATCTGTCCATACTGGCTTTAGTTATTGGCAGGACTTCAGAAAATGAGACATTTTACCCTTCACCTGACAGATCCTAACTATCTCCCTGAATCTAGCCTGCACTTCCATTGCACTGTTGTCCACTAGATCATTTGTGCCCATATGTACCACAAGGTGTGTGACCCCCTCATGTTTCCTGGCCAAGGTGTGTATTAAGTGTGAGGCTTGAGCACCGTCGTACCAGGCATGCACTCTGCCCTGATAGATCCATTCCCCCTCTCCCATCCCCCATTTGATTCCCTTAATTACGGAGTTCACAAAATAAGGATTTTACCTTCCTTAACCCCCTTGCATTCTGCAGATTCTCTACTTGTCTGGCCCCAGCCTAGTTCTGCCCCTCTTGTCTCCATGTTACTATTCTTCCCTCCTTGCCTATTGCTCTTTTATGCACCTCTATCCATCTCATTTGATGCCTTTCTTTCCCTGGCCTTGCCTTCCTGCTTATCCATGTCCTCTTTTCCTATTTCTCCCCTTGCACCCCATCCATAGCTTCAGCTGGGTTCCTTATTCCCAATGCCCCCCTTGCTGCTCCTTTCCAGCTCCTCACCCCTCCTCTTTTCCCCATTTCTACTGTTTCCACACTGGCCCCTTCCTCCTCCTGCTCTCCCACATGTCTCAACTTCCTTAAGGGAGAATACCTATTTCTCAGGTTAACCCCACCCCTTTGACATATGTACAGCCCATTTCCTCATTGCTCTTCTTATTTTTCTCCTCTGTCCAATTCCCTTTTTCCCCTCCATCTCCTCTCCCTCCGTGTCCTTCTCCCTTCCTTCCCCACCACCTGCCTTCCTCCTTTATTTCTCAAGTAATCTGGATCATAGCCTGCCCTGGGACTTGACCCCATATACCCTCCATTTACCGAATGCTCCTCTCTAGTCCTACTGCAAGCCCCCCAGTTGCCTCCCCTGCCCATACTACCCTTGTACCTACTTTCCATTACCCCCCTCCAGTCTGATAACTTCTGCCTCCAATTGTTGACAGTCTATTACAGTACATATTGGGCAAAACCCCATTCTCCAGGGTGTCTTCATATAAATTGCGGCTCTGCATCCATTACACTTCACTATTTTCCTTGATCTGGCCCTCTCCTGTCATGACCCCTGCCATGACCCCCACCCCACTTCCACCTCACCCCTATATCTTTACTTCCAATGCATATTTAACCCTCCAATGCCCATTAGCTTACTATAGCAGATACTAGTACTCTAAAATGCCCTGCCCTCAGTATATACCAAATGCTTGCACTCTAATATGCTGTGTCCTCTATATGTTATTTAAATTTCAATTTGCTTGCCCCATCATGCCTCTCCAAGTACTATATCCTGTCAAATCAGAGTTCAATATTTCTTGCTAAGATATTCAAATATGTACTGCCCTGTGACCAGCCTCTTGCTCCAAGGTTCAATACAGCTATGGATCATCCCTTTTTATGTTTACTTGCATGCATGTGCAAGAAACATAGTGCCACCATACACGTTTTGTAGGTGTGGCACCCCCGCTTCCAATGCCCTGAGCATTTTTGCAGGCGCTGCTGCATCACACCAGTGAATGTCCCAGCTGTCTATGACATCAGTTCAGATGCAGTGGCATACAGTTGAAAGCAAATGACCGCTACAATCAGCGATGGTAACGTGTAGGCAATTTGCATACTGCTGTGCCCTCAGCAGTATGCAAACTGCCTACACGTCACCACTGCTGATTGTAGCAGTCATTGTATGCCCCCCATTTGTTGTTTGCCAAGGGGATGCCCATTCCCCCTCGGCTCATGCACACTGCCCCCAGCACACTGTATGTCCGATGGGGGTGCCCAATCCCCGTCGGCTCCAGTGCCCTACAAAAAAAAACTTCCAGGTGCCACGCTGGGAGCCCACCCCAGCGTGGCAAAAGTCCAGCGTCCTCATGTGTTCCCCCCACACTGTATTGCCAACGGGGGTGCCCAGTCCCCTGTTGGCTCCACTGCCTCCCCCAAACAAACTTCTAGGAGCAATGCTGGGAGCCCACCCCAGCGTGGCAAAAGTCCCACGTCATCTCTGTAAAATAAAAAAAAACTGTAACAAAATAAAATGGTCCCTTGTTGTCTCTCTTGCCCCCCCAACCCGTACCCATCCTCTGCGTTCCCCACCTCCCCACACCCCCTCACCTCATACTTACTTCTGGAGGCTGGCGCGATGGTCTTCGGTGGACCAGGAACATATCTGCACTCTTCAAAGCTGACCGCAAACTGAAGAAATGCAGGTAAGCTGTGTAATGGCATAAATAGGTTTTTTTCAACTTTGGTGCATATCTCAGTCATTTTTTCGAATTTTTGCACCAAACCTTCAACATGGAGTTCTTGGGACCCAACCTCATGAATTCAGTGACTGTCATTTGGTTATTCAGTCCCAAAAGGTGATTCTGTGGTCACTGCACGAAATCACCTTTCGGGACCAGTTAACAAAATGACAGTGTCACTGTTCATGAGATGGGCTCTCAGAAAGCCTATGTTGCAAATTTGATGAAAGAATGCCCAAATGATCATTTACGCTGCATTGCGTAGTTTCTCGCTAATAACACCGCAAATTCTGCAATTTGTAATATTTTCACTCCAGATTTTCAACGTTGGTATTTTTTCACACCTTCTTATGAACAGTACAGCCGCCATTTTTCACATCCTCACCGAAATGTGTTTTCGCACTTCCAGCGCAGAATAACGCAGTCATTGTGGGAAATCAGCATTTGGGACAGATTAAGAAAATCGCAATGACACTGTTCATGAGCAGAGGTCCTAAAATGCTTATGTTGAAAATTTGGTCACAAAAGTCCATAAAATGACTGTGTTACAAGCGTGCATTGCGCAGTTTCTACAGACCCTCGTAACTTCACAAATTTGTAATATTTTCACTCCAGAGCTTCAACATTGGCATTTTTCCATGCATCCTTATGAACAGCACAGCTGTCATTTTTCACATCCTAGCCAAAATGTGTTTTCGCACTTCTGGCGCAGAATAGCGCAGTCGCCTTGGGAAATCAGAGTTCAGGATAGATTAAGAAAATGAAAGTAGCACTGTTCATGAGCAGAGGTTTCAAAATGCCTATATTGCAAATCTGGTGCAAAAAATCCCCCGAATAATTGCATTACGGGTGTGCGTTGCGCAGTTTCTATGCACGCTAGACTTTTACTAGTTTTTTTATATTTTTACTCCCAATGTTCAACATTACCATTTTTTACACCTCCTCATGAACAGTATCACTGCCATTTTTCACATCATGTTCAAAATGAGTTTTCGCACCTGTGGTACCAAATGGTGCAGTCACTGTGCAAAATTACCTTTCGGTTAACAAACTGATAGTGTCACTGTTCATGCGACGGGGTCACAGAAAGCCCTTGTTGAAAACTTAGAGTAAAAATACCAAGAAACACCCAGGGCCTTAGGGTTTCCAACCATAAGGCCCAAACCTGTAGGGTCTGACAGGTGTCCGCCCTACCCTGTAGGGACTGACAGGTGTCAGTGGTGTGACTTGGGATTGTCGACAGTAATGCTCATGCCATTCCACCCCCACTTCCACCCTGCTGCCAGTGACAGGCATTGAGGTGCACCTTGGACTTTTTTTTTGGCCCCAGAGTTCACACCATTCTCCTATACTGCACCCATTTCAGTGTATTCCTTATGGAATGAGGTGATTGTAAAGCCCGAACACCCCAAGGCACACCTTGACAGTTGTCAGTGTCTGCAGGGTAGGGTGAGGTGAAATGTCATGATCGTTATGGGTGATGACCCAAAGGGACACCCCAGTGCCTATCCGTCTCTGCAGGGTGGGGGTGGAGTTGGCGTCAGTTCAATACATCACTGCCATTCCTATACTGCATCTGTCTAACTCCTGCACTTCCATTGCTAATGCCAGCAAGCAAACATTCGCATTGACAAATGCTTGATAAGAACTGTTTACACCCTGAAGAGAAGAGAAAAACTGTACTGCCCTGTGACCAGCTTCTTCATCCAAGGATAAATACAGCTATGGAGTAATCCCTTCAACCGGGCTGTGCTCTTTTGTTTAAGAATTTTTTTTAAAACTTTATTTTGTTTTTTAAGACTTGTTTAAATGCTTAAGAGAAAGACTGTCAGACAGTTTGAACAGGACTAGCGCTACAGAAAAACTGTTTACCCCAAAGCAGTACTCTCAGACTTAAATCCCTCAGGCTAGACATGCACACAACCCCTTTAACAATAATCCAAAAGCAGTGTCTCAAATACAGGCATCAGTGACATTTGTGAGCAGTTTGGGACTGGATGCTCACTCATACAGAAATCTTAGTTCATCGCTGTGCTCCTCTTCCTCTCCCTTTCTGCCCAGTCCACAGTTCCTTAGCAGCCTAGCACTGCTTGTGCAGACATTTAAAAAGTTGGGGAGGGTGGGGTGGGAAGGCCGAAAGACTCTGGTGTGGCAAACTTATATCAGGAAACCCAGCTCTCTGGTTGCAGTGGACAAAATCTGCTCAGGTGCAGAGAACGGACTGAGGGTAAGTTGCTGCTCTGCCCACTGTCCCCCTCCAATGTTCTCCTCTGGTAGTCAGGAATGAACTGCTGCAGACCCAGGAATCTGCAGTTTAAGACTGCCAAGGGATTTTCAAATCTGGCTCCTTTTCTTGATCAGCCTTGATTGGCTGCTTAAGTTCTCTGTTTGTCCGGTGTGGCAATGGCCATCAGGGTCAAGTTCAGGTCACTGGATGTGGTCTCCGAAAGACTCCGGTGCAGTTAGTTGTGGAGAGCTCCTGGTGTGGCAATTTCACATCAGGAAACCCAGCTCTCTAGCTGTGGCGGACGAAATCTGCAGCGGTGCAAGGGACAGGCAGAGGGTAAATTGCTACTCTACCCCATGGTCCCCCTGCAACGCCCTCCTCTGGTGGTCAGGAAATCTTACCATTCATTATTATCAAATCTGGAACTGCATTTAGTTCTGAAATGTGCTGTGCCAAGCATAGGGAACCCAAGGTCTGTAAAATAGTTTAACATGTCTGCTTGTTGCAGTCATTTTATCCCAGTCAATTTCGGGCAGATTATCAACCATTATAGAAAGGATGTTTTAATCCCTGTGTTTTGATTGGTCACTGACCTTGCAGTAGCCCTGTGTTAATCTTTAATTAACATACTTGTAGGGCCTCTTCACATGAGCAGTGATTTTTAAAAATAAGTCTCCCCCTCCTTTTAAAATTCTTTTTGTGGAATATTGTTCCACCATTTTGTACCTGTTTTTTCCCTCCATGGTCCCTCCTCCTGTTTCCCCCGTTTGCTCACTGCCGGTCTGGCCCAAGTCCATGATGCTCCTCGAGTCTCTGTCCAGCATCACATAATATTTTTCCTTCTAAAGAGGGTCCAGAAGAGCAAAGATGTGGAACTACTTGCAGCCGCATCAAGACTGTGTGAGCTGGTGGTTCACACATACGTGGTTGTGCGCATCTGTTTTCTCACCATGATAGCAGCACATCAGAAGCTCCCCTGGTGTTCCTGGACCCCAAGATCAGTTAGAGGGGGTCCAGAAACATGAGGGAGGTGGTGAAACAGCCACAAAAATATTTATTAAAAGAACGCCAATGAGCACTATGGGACTGAATTTATACATATTAATGAACTGCGCATGAATATTAATGAGCTATGCCTGCCATCTTCTCATTGTCACACTTTAAACAAATGTTTTTTTGCGGCTTCTCACCATGCCCCTAATGTCTTCTGACTTCACCTAACTGATCTTGAGGTCTGGGAGCACTGAGGAAGCTCCTAATGCGTTGCTTTCGCAGCAAGAAAATGGATGCATGCCCCTGCACATGCGCATACTGCCAGCTCGTACATTCTTAGTGTGGCTGCAAGCAGTTCCACGTCTTTGCTTCTCTAGCCCCTCTTTAGAAGAAAAAATGTTACCTTGGGTTGTTTTGAAGCTCAGGAAGCATCAGGGACTCAGACCAAAGCAGCGGTGAGCAAATGGGGGAAATGGGAGACAGACATGGAGTCAAATAAGTGCTATTATCTGATAGCATTACAAATTTACCATTTCCACAGTAACTGCCAGACTCACATGCTGCACTGATCAAGACAGAACCAGTGGAGGAACTATTTCTCCACGTTTCCAACTGGAAAATAAAAATAATCAACAAAACATGAAGGTAGGCACAAAATGATGGTCTACCTTACTATAATTCGCAAAAAGGTACTCCCAGGGATACATAGATACATAGACAGTGTCGGCAGATAAGGGCCTACAGCCCACCCAGTCTGCCCATTTGAGCTTGTAAATTTATTTTATGTTTTCCTAGAAGTCTGTTGCCCCCTAACCCTGACCTCTAGAATTCCTTTATGTCTATCCCATGCATTCTTAAATCCCATGATTGTTTCAGCCCCCACCGCTTCCTCTGGCAGGGTGTTCCACTTGTCCACCACCCGTTCTGTGAAGAAATTCTTCCTCACGTTTCCTCTGAATCGTCCTCCATCCAACTTCATCCCATGCCCTCTAGTCCTGGAACATCTTTTTCACTCAAAAATAGTGTATTCCTGCACCCTTTTCCTCCCTGTAAGATATTTGTATGTCTCTATCATATCCCCTCTCTCTCCCCCCTCTCCTCCAGGGAGTACATATTCAATTCCTTCAACCTGTCCTCATAGGACTTGTGATGCAATCCATGTACCTCTTTGTTGCCCTCCTCTGAACCTTCTCTACCCTGTCTATGTCCTTACGTAAGTAAAGTCTCCAGAACTGTACACTGTACTCCAGGTGCGGGCCTCACTAGTGTCTTGTATGTGGAATTTATGATCCCTTTCTGCTGGTGATGCCCTGCCTACATCCCAGCATCCTATTTGCTTTACCTGCTGCCTTGTCACACTGTTCCCTACCTTGAGGTCATCAGAGATGATAACCCAAGATCCCTTTCCTGCTTGGTGCATGCTATATCCTCACCCCCAACTGATATATTGTGCCAGGGTTTTGTGCCCCATATGCATTATCGTGCCCTTCTTGCATTGAATTTCAACTGCCAAACCCTGACCATTCTTTAAGTTTCTGCAGGTCCCTTCTCATTCTGTCTACACCCTCTGGTGTGTCTACTCTGTTACAGAGCTTTGTGTCATCAGTGAACAGGGAAATTCTGCCTTCTAGGTCCTGCGCAATGTCTCTGATGAAGATGTTGAATAGGACCGGTCCCAGCACTGATCCCTGTGGTACCCCACTGGTCACTCTTCCCTCTGTGGAGTGACAGTCATTTACCACCACCCTCTGTGTCCTGCCACCCAGCCAGTTATCTACCCATATTCCCCAGTTTGTGTAATAGTCTTCTATGTGGCACAGTGTCAAAGGTCTTGCTGAAGTCCAGATAGGCCATGTCCACTGCCCTCCCCTGATCCACCTCCCTAGTCACCCAGTCAAAAAATTCAACGAGGTTGATCTGACATGACTTCCCCCTGGAGAAACCATGCTGCCTTGGATCCTGTAGTCCATTGACAACCAGATGTTCCACCAATCTCTCCTTCAGTAGTGCTTCCATGATCTTCCTCACTACCGAGGTGAGGCTGACTGGTCTGTAGTTCCCCGCTTCCTCTTTGTTCCACTTTTGTATAAGGGGACTATATCTGCTGTCCTGCAGTCTTTGGGTACCTCCCCTGTTTCCAGTGATTGGCTAAACAGGATTGCCAAAGGTTCAGCTACCACCTCTCTTAGTTCTTCAAGGACCCTGGGGTGCACCCCATCTGTCCCTATTGCTTTATCAACTCTTTATTATTCCCAGTTCCTTCAGGACCCTTTCTTGTGTAAAGGGACTTGTGTCCATTTCTGCACCATTCCCACCCCTGGTATTCCCTTCAGACCCATTACACTCCTCTTCCTCAGTAAAGACTGAGCAGAAATACCTGTTCAATATGTCAGCTTTACTGTTGTCATCCTCCACGTGGCCCCCATCCTCCCTCTTCAGTCTCACTATCCTTCCCTTTGCCTTTCTTCTTTCACTTATGTACCTGTAACAGGTTTTGTCCCCTCTACCCACTGATTTTGCAATGTGCTCTTCTGTCTGAGCTTTGGCTTCCCTTACTGACCTCCCTGCCTCCCTTTGCTTCTCCTGGTACTTCTCCTTATCCCCATTCTGCCTGTGTCTTTTTGTATTGCCTGAATGCTATCTTTTTGGATTTCACTTTCTCCGCTACCTCCTTGGAAAATCATAATGGCCTCCTCTTCCTTTTCCCTTGCTAACCTGCTTAATGCATGATTCTGTTGTTCTTGTAATCCCCATTTTAAATACTGCCTACTGTTCCTCAACCCCTGATTCCTGCCCCATTCCCTTTAATGCCTCTTTCAAGCATCTCCCCATTTTCCCAAAGTCTGTCCCCCTAAAATCCAGGATACATGTTTTTGTGTAGTTTGGTTCTGCTCCTTCTGTGATTTCAAACCACAATGACTGGTAGTCACTGTTCCCCAGGTGCTCCCCCACTGTTACCACCATCACACTGTCCCTGTTTGTGAGCACAAGGTCCAGTATTGCCTTCTGTCGAGTTGGTTCCATGATGAGTTGCTTGAGGAAGGCACCCTGAAGGGAGTCCAGGATAAATCTGCTCCTAGTTGATGCTGCTGCTGGGATGCTGCAGTCCACATCTGGAATATTGAGGTCTCCAACCAGCACTACCTCACCCTTTTCTGCCATCCTTTGGATGGCTAGCATCAGCTCCCTATCTGTTTCTTCCTCCTGAGCTGGTGGTCTATAGACCACACTTGTGAGGATGGCTGGCCCCATTTTCCTTTCCAGCTTAACCCCCAGTATCTCTCCCTCTTTTTGTTCCTCCTGGATCTCTGTGGCCCTTATGTCATTTTTCACATACTGTGTCACTCCTCCTCCCTTCCTACCTGCCCTGTCTCTTCTGAATATGTTGTAGCCAGGTATGGCCATCTCCCAGTCATGGTTATCATTACGCCAGGTTTCTGTGATGTCCACAATGTCCAGGTCTGACTGCACCATGACAGCCTCCATATCCTCCATCTTGTTGCTAGGGCTCCTGGCATTGGCACACATGGCTTTCCATGATTTGACCTCCCTAGACTGTTTAGCTGTTCTACTCCAGCCCCTTCCCTGGTTGTCCTTTATCCCTGGTTCTCCTTGCTGTCTGCTCTTCAGCTGAATTTTGCCCCTTTTCTGTCTATCCACCTCTTGGGCACTTATTTCCATCTTTTGTACACTGCTTTGTAGAGATATCCACTCCTCTGGTTCACTGGTGTTACTGCTAGTTGTGGGGGGTGGGCAATTACGTACCCTCCTTGCTGACCTGCCACCCCCCCTTGGCTAGTTTAAATGCTTGTCAATGTAGCATTTAAACTTATCACTGAGTGTTTGGATTCCCCTCCAGGATGGATGCAGGCCATCAGGCTTGAACAAGACTCCATCCCTCCAGGTGGGTCCCCAGTCGCCAATGAATCCAAACCCTTCCTCACAGCACCAGTTCTTCAACCATGAATTAAAGTCCCTGGTGCATGCACCCCTATGCTCTCCCATGCCTCTCGCAGGCAGTACTTCTGAGAAGGTGACAGAAGTAGCTACTTGCTTGAGACCCCTCCCCAATTTCCTAAACTCTTCCTGAACTTCCTTTGGCTCCCCATTTGCCAGGTCATTAGTACCTAGGTGGATAATGACATCCAGCTCACCCTCCCGTCTTGCCTTCCCAGCAGTCCCCAGAATCTTCCTTCCATCCATCCTTCCATGCCATGGCACCTGGTAGGCACCTCACCTCCCTGTCCTCCCCCTCCTGTGTTCCTAGCTGGATCCCTCTTATGATGGAGTCCCCCACCAGGATTTGTTTCTTCCTCCTCTGGGGTCCACTGCTCTCCCCACTGAGGTCACCTCCTTGGCTAACCTTCACATCCTTTCCTTCTACTTCTCTGGGTACCTTTGTTTGGTTGTCCCCATTTGCCAGTGTGGCATATGAGTTCTTGAGTCGAATAGGATCTGGGATGTGCCTCTGTCTGACTGCCCTAACCCTCCCTGAGCCCACTGTCATCCAAGTGCTTCTCAATCTCGGCATCCTTTGAGGCAGTGGCATTGGACTGGGTGGTCTCTGGATAGGGGTGATGGTACTCCTGACCCAGTTTACTTGCACTCTGAGTCTGGCTACCTCATCCCGCAGTCCAGAGAGATGCATGCAGATAGGGAGCACCTCAGCATCCAGAAGGTCTGCCTGAATATGGCTGCCCCACAGCCACTGCATTGCACCACTCCCCACGTTATACTACACTTATACTGCTGTTCCAGTACTTGTCTGTTACTGAAGCTCTCCTAGTTCCCTTTTTTATTAATTTACTGTCCTAAAAATTCTGCCACTGATCCTCAGATACTTTTCTTTAAAAAATAAAAAAAAAATAAAAAATGGGTCAAAACACTTGTCATGCTGAGGGCGGGCTTCTTCCCCCTTATGTCCCTCCTACTTCACAACCCCTACTATCTCCTGTCAATCAGATTTAACATGGCATATAATTAAGAGTTGGGGGCAGAGGAGGGAGAGGTGTGAAAATTTGCAGCAATTAAAGACAGCAAAGAAATACACCACCACTATCAGCACACCAAACAAGGTTTTAAATTTTCAACAGCCCAAAAACAATTCTAAGGAAAGACAGCAAAGAAATTACAGTGTCACTAAAAGCCCACAATCTAAGTTAAAAACAAAGATAGCAATGTACAGTTACTGTAAATCACTGAAACAAATCTGTTTCCTTCCCCTTCCCCTTCTGGCTTCTGGCTTCTTCTGGAGCAGTACTACTTGATTTGTCCCTATATTCAGCAATAAGGTATGACCAGTAGTTATGTTAATGTTCAAGTTAATCACCCCCTGGGTGCAATATGGCACTTGGCTGTGCCTCAGGCCATGTTTCTCCACCAGGAGGTGATTAACTAGTACATTAACATAACTCCTGGTCATACCTTATTGCTTAATTATGATCCAGTCAGTACCCATAGTACACTGAAATTCTTTCAATAAATCTTACAGTGATCATTATCACAGTCTAGTGGTCTATACACAACTCCCAGTATGAACTGATTCTTATACTTGGTAATACTTGGTTTTTAAAGACAAAGTAGGCTGTAAGCCCATTTAATTGTCTCCCACTCCTAGTGGGGTTATTGTCCCTCTTGTGATGTTACTTTAACCCAGACTGACTCTGCTTTATTATTTTGCTTAATGGCATGGGGTAATTCATGTTCAAGTTTCAGGTTTATTAGATAACAAGGTAAGTACAGTATAGCCAAAAGGCTTTGCATACAGAAAATTAAAAAAAAACATGGCAAGACAAATTAGCAAAGATTAAAAACAGTAGGGGCCCAGTATTCAAAAATGGGCAAAGCGAAGCTCCAGTTTTTGTGCTCCGCTTTGCCATTGCCCAGGATGTCAAGGATACTATATTCTGTCACTGGTGCTATCCGACTGAACATAGGGGCAAATCAAGAGCACTGCCTCAACATGGATCCCTGCAGTGCAGGGAATAGTACTGCTAGACCTGATAGCACCGGGAGCCCAGGGCATGTTATTTAGCTGGCTCCATTTGCATCCCCATTATGGGCTCATTTGCATTGGAAGCAGCAGCAGGTTTGCATCCTGGGACTGACTCCGCCCTCACTCTGGTCACACGTCCCCATGAAAAACACAATTCCCCGGTGTTCACTGGTCCTCCCAGCCCTCCAATCACTGGCCCGCATATAGTAAATCTTTTTCCTGATGTTGAGTGGTGCTTCCCACCCTCACATTGCCTGCCCGTATATATAAAATCTTTTTCATGGTGTCCAGCGGTCCCTCCCACCCCCGATCACCAGCCTATATATATATATATATATATATATATATATATATATATATATATATATATATATATATATCTATATCTATCTATATATATATATATATCTATATATATAATATCTTCCCTAGTGTTCAGTGGTCCCCCCACCCTCCTATCACTAGCCCATACTGTATATAGTAAATCATGTCCCTGGTGTTCAGCAGTGCCTCCTGCCCTCTGATCACCAGCCCATATGTGTGAAACCCTTTCCCTCATGTCCAGTTGCCCCCCACCCTCTGAACTCTGGCCCATGTATATTACATCTTGTCCCTGGCATCCAGTTGTCCCCATGGTCCCTAGAGTCACTGGCATCTGGTGCTTTCCCCATACTCTGATCACTGGCCCCATATATAACACAGCAGAACGGTGATGATAATGGCTGAGATTAACCAGCAATACAGAAAAAAATCATTATAACCCAAAGTCCCTGGCAGTTAGTGGTATTTCCCTCCTACCCATCCCAGTTCCCATAACAACGCTTCCCATGGTGTCTAGTGGCCTCCTCATCCAACCGCGGGCACCAACTACCCACCCTGCTACTCCCCATACCCAGCACATGCCTTATACAGTACACAGGCCATGTGTTCCCTGTACAATACAGGGGACATGTGCCCTGTACTATACATAGAATGCATGCTCCCTGTCTATTCATACGGCAGCAGCTGAGGAGGTGGGAGGAGGGCTGTGCCGGTTGCCATATCTAGGCCGCGGCACTGGCACATTGGGTATGTTGGGTAGCAGGGTGTGAAGGACATTGTTACAGGAACTGGGACTGGTGGGTGGGGATACCACTAGCTGACAGGGACTTTGGGTTATAATGATCTTTTTTCTGCATTTCTTGTTAACCTCAGCCATTACTGTTACTGTTCTGCAGCGTTATATATGGGGCTGGCTACTGGAGTACGGGGAGGCTGCTGGTCACCAGGGAAAAGATTTACTATATGTGGCTGGTGATCGGAGGGTGGAGGGATCACTAGGCACCAGGGATACATTATAGCAAGATTGAGTCAGTGATCAGATGAGGGAGGGGAGACTGCTAGGCACCAGGGAATTTAATTTTACCTGCTGGGATTGGAGGGTGGGGGGACCACTAGGGAACAGGGACTCATACTGGGACAAGGATGAGAGGGTGGGGGGGCCATGAGACACAAGGGACATTATTTTTTTATGGGGCCAGCATTCAGATAGTGAGGGTGCCACTGTCCACCAGGGAGCAGGTTTGCTTCCCCAGTGCCAACCTGGCTGTTGGCTGCAGTTGCTCTGGCGGCCATTAGGGTTGCCCAGAGTAAGACAGGGTTTTGTGCAGCAGTATTTGTGCTGTGCAAAGTGGCTGCACTAACCCCTTTTGCTCAGCACAGATCCATTGAATATTAGGTTGCATGGGTATTCCTGTCCCCGCCCCTCCCTTTGCCCACCAACATACATTATTTTTTGTGCGCGGGCTAACCCTGCTAACGTGTGCATCTGCCCCTTTTGAATTTTGCACTCCGGCACAAAGCCTTGTTTGCACGGGCAAACACCTGCTTGTACCCATGCAAACTTTTGTATATCAGGCCCCAGATAAACAATTACTATTAGATTTCAAAAGGTACATAGCATTAACAGTGAATTTTGCTAGTATAATCCTCATCCACCAACCTATTCTGTGATTCATCCTCAGAATCGAGTATTTGAACATTATTGATCTTATCCCCTCTTTTCTTACGCCCTTTTACAAAGACTTCTGGAGTACCTGAACCCTGTAGACAATGCTCTGCTTCAACTTCTGGATCCAGAAATGTCGTTGTTTTCCTCAATTCTAACTTCCATCTCTAGGTGTTTTTACAGTTCTCTTCCTTTGATTTATGTCCTTTATTACCAGTCTCCTCCTTAAGGGTTTGTTTGATCTCTGTGCCTGACATTTTTAGAAAACTATGCATATTTTCTTATTGACTGAAACATAGAAGCAGAATTTGTCAGCAAATAATGACTGCTTGACTTACTCTGCCCATTTTCCCTTGCCTACACTTTTACCGCAGATCCTTACTGATCTCCAGCTACCATTCGCCTCTGCTTTCTGTTCAAGAAAATTAAAAAGATGGTTGAATATCATACCAGTATGCTCATTTTATTTCATCCTAGTTAACTTCCCTTTCGGGAGTTGTGACACATGGTGTCCTGGTCTCCCCAATAGATAGAGTAGTAGACAATGTAGATGTGTGCTTTTTTTTTGTTTCTATTTCTACTAAGAAGGTGAGAGGCCTGTGAAAGTTTGCGACTGGAACACTCACAGGAATAAGGTATCACAATTCTCATTTTAATAGAGGGACAGCGGGGACTTTAACCGGCAGGGTGGGCTCAATTTTTGGACCAGTGAGGCATATGAAAGTACATACATATATGAAATTGCCAGCTGAAAAAGGCTCAAAGGTCTATCAAGTCTGCCCGATTGTGCAGCTCTTAGTTTCATATTACTATAGCTGCCCTAGCCCCACCCAAACCCCTCCCTTCCTCCTGTGTCCTAGTCTTTCCCCCCTTTGTGTTCTTGGCTGTACTAATCCTGCCCATGACTCTATCCAAACCCCACTTAAAGCTATCCACTGTCCTCAAGTTCGATTACATCCTCCAGCAGTGCATTCCATCTCACCACCACTCTCTCTGTAAAGCAGTGCCTCCTCATTTCCCTCCTGAACCTTCCCCTTTCAACTAAAGAACGTGCCCCCTGGTGACCCTCCTCCCTTTAAACAGAATAATCCTCCCTCTCAGACTTTGTTTATGCTATTCAAGTACTTAAAGGTCTCTAGCATGTCCCCTCTTTCCCTTCTGTCTTCCAGTGAACACATGTTGCGCTACCCTCAGTCTTTCCTCATATGACAATTCCCCCAGCCCCAAGATCATTTTCATAGCCCTGCGCTGTACCCCCTCCAGTAATCTCACATCCTTTTTGAGGTATGGGCACCAGTACTGCACACAGTACTCCAAGTGTGCGGCTTCACCAGTGATCTATACGTGGGCTGGATGACCTCCTCCTTTCTAGAGGTGATCCTTCTGGCAATGCACCCCAGCATCCTATTTGCCCTTGTTGCTGCCCTCCTACACTGTGCTGATACCTTCATGTCCTCTGTGACTATTACCCCCATGGTCCCTTTCCTCCTCTGAAGCTGTTACCTGCATTCCCCCCAGTTAGTAGCTGGTCCAGGGATTTCTTGCTCTGAGGTGCATGACCTTGCACTTCTTAGCATTAAACCCCAAATGCCACTCCCTAGACCAGTGTTTGAGTTTAGCTAGATCCTCCCTGAGTGTCTGCCTCCTTTCCCCATTGTCCACTTTTGCACAAATCTTAGTGTCATCTGCAAACAGGCTACTCTTACTCTTGACCCCCTCTGCAATGTCTGAAATGAAGACATTGAACAAAATAGGGCCCGAGCACTGAACCCTGTGGTACCCCACTTGTTACTGGCCTTGGCTTAGATGTCTCCCCCCTTACAACTACCCTCTGTTGTCTGCCCTGCAACCAGCTCTCAACCCACCCCACCAGTTTCTCCCCCACCCCCAAGTCCCTCAGCTTGCTCAGTATCCTCCTATGGGGCACTGAGTCAAAAGCCTTGCTGAAGTCCAGGTACAGGACATCCACAGTGTGGCCTTTGTCAACTGTCCTAGTGACCCAGTCAAAGAAATAGATCGGGTTAGTTTGGCACGATCATCTTGAGACAAATTCATGCTGTCTCTCATCCTGTAGACTATTACTATCAAGAAAGGTTATCAACCTCTCCTGTAGAATGGTCTCCATCAACTTCCCTGCTATGGAAGTCAAGCTTACCGGTCTGCAGTTGCCTGGTTAGTCCTTGGGTCCATTCTTGTGAAGGGGCACCACATGAGTCATCTTCCAGTCTCTGAGTACCTTCCCCATCTCCAAGGAGGTGTTGAAAACATCCATCAGAGGGCCTGCCAATACCTCCACCAGTTCCTTTAGGACTCTTGGGTGTATACTGTCTGTCCTGGTGCCTTGTCCACCTGCAAGGCCTTAAGCCCTTTAGAACTCTATCCACTTGGATGACTCTATCTGTCATCTCTGCCCCCTTCACCCTTGCCCCTTTCCCCTGCAGTATTGTGTCATCCCTTTCTTTTGTGAACACCGAGCAGAAGTACTCATTGAGTGCCTCTGCCTCTTCTTCCCCTTGTTCCACCCATCTCTCTTGATTCTAACAATGTCACCTCTACAACTCCTCTTCTCCCTTCTGTATTTAAAACATTTTCCCCCACTCTGATCCCATGAGCCAACTTCAGCTCCTTTGCTGCCTTGGCTGCCCTGACTGACCTGGTCGCCTCCTTAGATGCCTTTGTGAACACCTCTCTATCCTCCTCACACCCCGATCTTTTAAACTTAATGAAGGCCAGTCTTTTTTCCCTTCACCTTCCACTCCACTTTCTTGCTGAGCCAGCTAGGTACATAAATCTTTAAAGAGATTTTGTCACATCATTGCTGGTGCAAGGCAATAAATGTTAGTTACAGGAGGGAGAAAGTCTGTCTGAATTGAGGAAGGCTGTGCTAAGCATTTTTTTTTTTAATTCTACCCAGTGCTCAAAAAGGCATCTGGAAGAGTACAGTGAATTTTGTGTCCATCTGCAAACTAGCATGTACTGGTACCAACCTCTGTAAACAGCAAATAAAGAGATATCTGTGATGTGTGGCTTGAATTAAATATCTAAGACAGTGACTTCCAGCTATTGAGGGCAGCCTGGGGTATCCAGAGGAGAAAAATTATGGGACTGCATTGGCAGCCTTAAAGAAAGTGACCCTTACCTTGGAGAGTGCGCAAATAAAGTGGTTTATGGTTGCCAGGCCAGAGTGGAAAGCCTGCAAGCCATACCCTTGGTCTGTCCCATAAAAGGATGGCAGAGTACCATTGTGCAAAAATCTTGAGAGTGAGCATGACCATCACAAGAAGGTTATAATTAAATTAAGAATTGTTACGTTTGAAATGTAAACTGATTCTTGTGGCAGCTCAATACTACTTAAATGATTCATTGCTATAGTGTCTCTTGCGTGCTCCTTTATCCTACTTTGAAGTTCTCAAGTGGGCTGGCAGATAACCCTGGGTAAGTTTGGTTAGTGATGCATAGCTACGTGGGCAATAATGGCAGAAAAAAGGCTGTCAGTCCATCCAGTGTGTCCACCCTACCTAACTTTCTCTGTACTGGTCCTGGTGGCCATCCCACCCCCTTTGTTTCTGATCCCTTTTTCTAACTAATCCCATATGCCTGTCCCATCCCTGCATGAAGCTGTTCACTAATTTGGTCCGTAATCTCCTTCAGCAGATTGTTCCACATTTCCACCATTGCATCTGTAGACAGGTGCTTTCAGAGGTCCCTTTTGAGTCTCTCCCTCTTAGTGTAAGTGAGTTCCCTTTCATCCCTGTATTTGAGCTCAAGTGTAAAATTCCCTTGGTGTCCACCCCATTTATCTCATGTAGGTGTTTGCACATCTTGATTATGTCACCCCCTTCTCTCTTTTTCTCAAGAATGTAAATGTTCAAGTCCTGCGGCCACTCCTCATGTCTTGCCTCCTAATCCAGGGACCATCTTGTTTGCCCTGCGCTGTACTACTTCCGTGTTGTCACAGTCCTTCCTCAGGTGTGGACTCCAATACCTTGCAGAGTGTTCCTGGTGTGGTCACAGCAGTGATCTATACAGTGGGAGGATCATTTCCCTGTAGCAGGGCTGGGATAGACAGGATAACAAACCAAGCAAACCAATACATTCAGTGCATAAAAAGAGTGCTGGCAAGGCACTTCACATTTTATTTTTCTCAGAAAAAGTTGAAATCAGGAAAATAATCATTCACTCTCAAAAGTATCAAAATCAAACAAAAAAAAAATAAGCATATGCAATATGCTCAGGAAGGGCTACTGCCCTGCTCAGCCGTGCCACCAGGCTATTTCCTCACCTGTTTCCCACGGTTGTGTGAGCTCCAGAGGTCCACCACCTCTAGCAGACAGCTCCAGCTGACTCCCCTATCTGACTGCAGCTTGCTAAGGTAGGCTTTTTACACCTGCCTACCGATGTCATGTGACTACAGTGTCATCAACTTATAAAACTTTTGTTTAGGCCCTCATATTAAATTATATAATGCCAGAGGGCCTTCTAAACATAATAATTAACTATAGAAACCTTCAGACAACAAAAGGTTCTGCAAGAAAAGAATATACATGTGGGGGCCGTGGTCTGGCCACCGGGAAGATGGCAGCCTAGAAAGAGAGCTCCTGCTCAGATAGTGACTGTGCGTGCTCGATCGCCATGATCCTGTGGAGTCCTGACTAAAAAGACAACTTAGTATACGGGTGACATCTGGCGCTCCAGGTGGTCTTACGTTTCAAACGGATTTCGAGCTGTATTTGTTTTTAAGCGCCATACTTACGAGTCCCCCTCTCAAACTTCAGTAGGCCGTGAAAGCCCCCACTGCACCACCGGATCCATCGGGTTGGACGCTACAGGTCATCACCGAACAGGATCGAACAACTAGCAGAAAAACGTGTCTCCTTGGAGAATAACCTGGCCCCCCCCCCACAGCCCCACAGGCAAGCATGAGCTCTTCAACTCAACTTTGGCCCTATTAAGTGATTTCTATATCAAAATGACTTTTGTTTCCGATATAAAAATCTTACCAGGCTCTACATTAGTGAAGAAGGGTACGAGATTGTTGTAGACCACCCAGCGGAGTTGGAGCGTTGGTTGACTAGATTCTGGCCTGGTCTGTATTCCCAAACTACCACACCCAGAAGGCTTTGGGAACCCCATGCACCTCCGCCTCCTCCTAGGAACCTTCCTGCTGCTCGAGATAACCCTAGGGGCATAATAGTGACAGGACCTGTGTACTCATCTGGCAATCCCCCCCATAGGAAGGGCAGCAAGCAAACGAGCCAGTCCAGTAGGATATCCTCACCACAAAGGTCAGATGCTGCCTTCTCCAATCCTCGACAGCGAGCACGAAGTAGCCCCCAACTCTCGACTAGTAAGGTCCCTCCTGCAAAAATACCAAGGGATGACCCACCTGCTCCACTCGATTACAACGACTCGGAATTTTCCCTCAGCTCAGAAATGGAAACTGAGCTCATAGGGGACTGGGCAGATTTCTCTGACTCTACCTTACTTGAAGTGGCAGAAGATTCCCATCTGACAAAGCCTAGCCTTCTATCGCATGCTGCGGCTGCAGCGAAGGTTGTAGACCCTGGCACACTCCCTCAGGGTTCTCCTGAGTTGGCCGAAGGACTGATTACTTGAATACCTGGTTGCTCGAACACTTGATATCACCTTCAATTTTGGTAAAAAGTTGTTTAATGTTGTTTCTTCTTCACAGTTTACCTTTCGTCCTTGCTTCACATTATCATGCATGGAGCGGGTTTTGCAGGTGGCGACCTGGGCTGTTCTCATACACAGGATATGGACCCACATTACCCTTGAATAGGTCTTAAGTGTACCCTGCCACTCCTTGTGTATGTCGCTGACCAGTCCATAAAAGGGCACGCTGTTTCTCTTTTCCACCCCCCCCCACTTGCTACCGGCAATTAGCCTACTTAAACCGCTGTTGTGAGGCTCAGTTTAACAGGGTCCTGTTATGTTATATGAAATGGATAGCTCTACTATGGATAGTGCAGTGATGAGAGGGTGGATGTCTCCACCTCCCCCTCCCCTCCCCTCTCCCCAGGACCCCCTCCTTAGTATGTTACACTTAAGCACTTTGACTTGCCTGTCTTAAGCATTAAGCATTATACAGGTGGGATTTATACCTCACTTCCCCACTGAATCAGGGCGACTGACTACGGATGGCCACCTGGCATGGGCTTTTCCTCTTAGCTCTGATTGAGTGAACACTTTCCTTATTTGTACCCCGTACTGAGAGCAGGAGTTAGCACAGCTGTAGGGTGTTTTTACAACCCTCTTGTGTAGTGATCTCCACTCTCATAACTGAATCATATTTGGTCTCCGTTTAGCAGACACTTGGAGGTTTATTAACACCTTCAGTTGATTGTTGGCATTTTACTTGTTTTTTTTTTCTAAGTGAATCTGATTGTTTTTTTTCTTCTTGTTTGTATTATAGCAGCAGTTTGAAGTTCGACAACTAAGTTTTCCTGGTTTTCTTCAGGCAATGCTTCCACCCCTGTCTATTCTGCTCCTGAGTTGGTCTGTGTTAGCTGGTGTAAGGTATAGTGACAAGTTGTTAGATACTACTAAAAATCTCATCCCTCCCTCACATCTCCCAGTAAGTATACATTTTTTATACTCTCTGAGAGGAATAATGGGGTTGAGTTCTTCCCCATCTCCGACCTGTAGATCGGTGTCCTGGAATGTTAAAGGACTTAACCATCCATTCAAAAGAACTAAAGTCCTGCAGCATCTAAAGCCTCTGAAGGCAGAAGTAGCATTACTTCAAGAAACACACCTCTTAGTCAAATCCAGTGCTTGGCTAAAGAAATCATAGGTTGGTGATGTGGCAGCTAGTTCTGCCTCTACAAAATCCAAGGGGGTAGCCATTTTGCTGAAACGTTCCTCAGCCTGGAAAATCGGATGCACAGGGCAGATGGTTAGTATTACGGCTATCCTCGCCTGGGGGACCTCTGATTTTGGATAACATCTACACCCCTAATAATGACCACATAGACTTCTTCCCATCAGCTAGTCAAGCAATTTCGGAACTACGAATAGATGGCCCTCCCCTTCCCATTATACTGGGAGGGGATTTTAACCTGGTACAGGATATTTTCCTAGATAAGTCAACACCCTTTCCACATGCCAGCCCTAAAGCGCGGCAGTCCCTTGTAGAGCTGCAGGAAGAGTGGGGCCTAGTGGATGCCTGGCAAAAGGAACATCCCACTAATAGGGATTACACTTTCTTCTCTATCCCACACCACATGCACAGTCGCATCGACTATTGGTTGATGAATGATGTTTCAGGGAGAGGGGTCATGGACACAGGGGTAGGTTCGATAGTGATTTCGGATCACTCCCCGGTTTGGCTATCTCCCCTCTGTGCAACCCCCCCATAAAGTCAGATGGCGCTGTAATCCACTGCTCTTTAAGGATCCAGACTTTATCCAGATGTTGGCCTCCACCACGAAGGAATATTTCTCTCTGAATTCAGATTGTGGAGTTTCCCCGGGCATAGTGTGGGATGCCTTTAAAGCGGTCCAAAGGGGGCACATCATCGCTTTTTCTGCAGCAAGGGATAAAACCCGTAAAGCTAATCTCACCTCTATGCAGGCTGAGTTAGTAAGCTTAGAACAGAGGTTCAAAGCTAACCCACAGCCCACAGCAAATAAGGATATATACCGCCAAATACTTAACCTTAAATATCAGATTAATGTAATCCTGCAACAAAAAGCCGAATGGCACTTACTACACTTCAAGCAAGAATACTGGGCCAATGGTGAAAGGTCTGGGAAACTCTTGGCCTACCGCCTGCGTAAACAGCAGGCTGCTACCAGGATACATTCTCTATGGACTGCATCAGGTTCAGTAGTCACTACCCCAAAAGATGTGAACCAAACAATGCGGCTCTTCCATGATTCCCTGTATCAGTCCTGTTCTTCTGTAAACCTTGCGGAAATAGGCCAGAGGCTATTGCAGTTTTGTCATCGTGCTCAATTCCCCTCCCTATCTCCTGAGCAAACAACCCTATTGGAGGTGCCTGTGTCCTGCAATGAGTTAAAGCTCACCTTGGCTAATATGGCATGGGGGAAAGCACCTGGCCCAGATGGTATGTCTGTGGAACTTTACCAGGCGATTGGCTCAGACATCTTCCCCCCTTTGCTGTTGGCCCTTCAAGACTCACACAAAACCCATATCCTCCCACCGACCATGAGGGATGCTATCATCACTCTTCTGCTGAAGAAGTCGTCCGATCCTCTGGACTGTGCGAACTTCCGGCCAATATCACTATTGTCGGTTGATACAAAAATCATGGTGAAAGTCCTCGCCACCAGACTGAGCTCAGTGCTCCCCACCATCATTCATCCTGCACAAGCTGGCTTCCTTAAGGGAAAAACGGGTGTAGACTAAACACGCCTTCTGCTCGGCCTTAAGTGGCTGGCCGCTTAAACTCCCCACCCTGCGGCTGCTTTGGCTATAGATTTTGCCAAAGCTTTTGACTCTTTAGAATGGATCTTTCTACATGAAATCCTGAACGTGTACAGATTTGGGCCATACTTTAAACAATGGGTACGCACTCTGTACACTTCCCCTATGGCATGCATTCTCACAAATGGTGGTATATCTCCTCCCTTCTCCCTCCATAGAGGTACTAGGCAGGGTTGCCCGCTTTCTCCTCTCCTATTTCTTATTGCCTTGGATCCACTGATATGGATTATCATTGCAGAACCCCGGATACAAGGCATTGAGAACAAGGGTTGTGCTTATGTGGCCATGGCATACGCAGGTGACCTCCTTTTGACTTTAACCAACCCTCGACAAATATTACCCATGATACTTTTGCTTTTGGAAGAGTACGCCATACTCTCAGGTCTTCAGATTAATCAGAAAAAGACCATTCTGGCCCCTCTCAACTCCTTGTGCACGAAGGATTGTCTACAAGGCACCAACATCACCTGGGCTGAACACAGCTTTAGCTACCTCGGGATCCAAATTCCCTTTAAGTGGACAGCCCTGGAAATGGCTAACTTCTCTCCCCTGTGTACTCAACTAGCCATAGAGGTGGAACGATGGAGTGGACTTAAACTGTCTCTTCCAGATAAAGTAGCGGCAGTGCGTATGATGCTTTTACCACGGGTTCCTGTTCCTATTAACCAACTTACCCATTCCCCTCTCTGTAAAACTCTTCCAGTTCCTCGACAAGTTAGCATCCAACTTTATTTGGGACTACAAACCACCAAGGTGGAGCAGGCAAAAAACTAGAGCACACTGGACCAGAGGTGGTCTCAATGTGCATTGGTTCTATGGCTACCCCCTAGCATGTCTGGCAACTCAGGCTACCAGGTGGTTTGTGCTGAGTAATCTAGCAACCCCCCTTGGGTTCACCCAGAAACTGATTTGGTATGGCTCCATACACTTTACCATCTCCTAACACTCCACCCAAGGATTGATTCACAACTCTCCCCCATAATCGCCCATACAGCCCGAGCTTGGAAATTTTTATTCTCCAAATCTCATACACCCAAGAAAACATAGTATCCACCGATACTATTTGCCCCCATCTGGCATAACAAGATGTTTCAGATTGAGGGGGAGGGAGTCTGTTGGTCAAACTGGCAACAACAGGGTATTCAGATAGTCCAAGACTTAGTTGTTCCTGGAATGCAACAGTTACTGTCTTTTGAGCAGCTGAAGAACAAATGCTTCCTGCCAAACAAAGATTTTTGGCATTATTTGCAGATCCGTAGTGCCCTAACCCCCTTCCTAAGCAAAAATACAGATAACAAGCAATGGCAGTGGCTTGCTGATCATTGTTTTTTGGATTCCCGGAAAGGTCTTATGGGTCGTTTCTATAACACTTGGAGGGACTCACAACCCAATCCCACACAGAACTGCAGGGCGCAATGGGAAAAACTACTGGGGGTATCAGTCTCGGAAGAGCAATGGATGTTGTATTGTAAAAGTATTCATCACTCCTACAGAGACCTTAACAGCTCATAATACCTAGCAGGTCTGTGGGGCACACGACCATCGCAAGCCTTTCTCAGTTTGAACGGCTCTCTTCCTTGCAAGGATCCAACATGTGTTCATACTGTGCCAAATGGGAACCATACCTTCAGTCTGACTTTCTGAAAATTCCAACACAAGCTGGGAACCCTCCCTAAATTACTAGGGGTTTTTGAAATTTCTTTTTTTTCTTCTCCCTGGTCTGTCTATGTTGGCACAGAGATCTCTTTTAGATTGGGGTGAAAGCATTGACCTTCTGTGGTTAGTTTGGTAAGAGGTACACAATGTATACTTATGACCTGCATCATATACGTCAAAATATAGTTAGAGAATCTAGCACAGATTTATGGAGCTTGTGTCTATTGATGGTGTACTACTGCACTGTTTCTTTGATGTATCTGTATCTTTATACCCTGTACAATGCTACGTTTTGTAGTCTGTATGTTAAAAGGGAAACTTAATAAAAATCATTACACGATAACAAAAAAAAGAATGTAAAAGTAAGAGGAAGTGGAAAACTTTCCACTGAGCTGTGATTGACAGCATCATTAGTATAAAAAGAGGACACTAGGGGCCTATAGTGTACCTCATTTAGCATAACATTCTTCAATTGGGCAGACCTACAGGCCTAAAGGCCTGATATTTCGTAATACAGTATATGGTAAGTTTCTTTTTTTTTCTTTGTTTTATTTCAATGATTATTTGTACCATATTGCTCTTAACCCTTGCTGTGCAGTGGACTGATATATCAGTCCAAAATTCCTATACGTCATAATTCTGTTGACAGCAAAAGGGTTAAACCTCTCCAGCCTTGCCTGTAAGACATGAGGACTGCTTGTTTTATCTGTTTTAAAAGAACCCACAGTCAGAGTCACACAGTTTTCCTCCAGATAGATTTTTTTTTCCCAACCCTCTTCACTTGTGTACACTCATGCAGCAGGGCAGTGCTTAGAGAAACTGTGTGGAGGATTTTACAGAGACCTGGGGTTTCTTTTTATACATGTTAGCTTTATTTTTTTATTTCATTTATGCATTTTCATTCTTTAGACTTGCAGCCCACTCTGTGCAGTTTCACAGGGATATTCCTGTCCCTTTAGCAGGTCATAGTCCGGGAGGCAGTATAGCGCAGTGGTTTAAGGTTCTGAGCTGCAAATTTGCAAAGATGTAGATCTTACCCTTGCCCTCAATATCATCCCCTTTCACAAATGATTGCATTGAAAAGGACTAGACCCAGAACCTGGTACTCTACTTGTTACTTCCCTTACCTCTGAAATCTTCCCATTAACTATTACATTTTATTCCCTGACCTTCAAACAGTTCTCCACCCAAGTTGCCAATTTTCCCCCACCCCTAAGTCCCTTACCCTTTTGACCAGCCTCCTGTGGGAACTGAGTCAAACGCATTGCTGAAATCCAAGTGTACTACATCTTCTGCCTGTCCCCAGTCTGCTGCCGGGATGCCAAGTTGAAGAAGTTGACAGGATTTGTCTGACAAGAATGTCCCCTCGAAAACCCATGTTGCCCGGGGTACAGTAGCCCATTTCCCTCCAGGAAGTCAACCAATTCTTCCCTTAGTAAGGATTATGTGAAAGAAATCCTGGACTAATCCACTATAGTATGTGCAGAAGGCTAAAATGATTGCAGTGTCTCTAGGCTGTGGGGTCACGGCCAGGTGGCAAGTGCTTCAACCTTTGCTGGATCTGTACAAACTCCCTCTACAGAAACAATGTGCACCATGTATTTTGTTGAGGCTTGGCAAAACTGGCACTAGTTGATAGACAATTTTAGTCCGTAATCTTCCTTTGTTGAGAACCATCATAGGACACCATTTGTGTTCTTACAATGTCTTCCTAAAAATGATAAGGACATCCAAATAAACCAAAAAACTGGAGCAGATTCATGCCTCTTACTAAAAGCAAACAAGGCAACCGTGCCAACAGAGTCAAGCTGGGTGCGGTCTCAGACTGAAGATATACAGTGAACACACTACAATATCACATTCGCAGTCAAAATGAACTGGCAAAATGCCATTTTGTTGATAAAATATTCTGATTTATTAGTAAAAAATGAGGACAGGCAACAATTCTCTCACCCCAGTGCTTCGAGTCTACAATGACTCTGTCAACATTGGCATTTTGCCTTTTCATTTTGAGTGTAAGTGTAAATGTGGTTTCCTTTGGTGTCTTTCATGTGTCCCCTACTACCTTTTCCATCAACTGCTGGAATGTCACTAGCACCCCAGATATGCCCTCTGGCAGCAGTTCAAAGTAGTAAAACTTGAGGGGGCAGATGAAATCTGTCTTTTTGTCCTCTTCTGCCAGTGGAATCTGGTAAAACACACTTCAGAGGTCTAAGAACAAAAAACACCTTTATTTATTTATTTATTTATTGAAATGTTTCACCAGCAGGGCACACTGAACAACAAGTTGCTCATCTCATGGTGCGACCTGGGGGGAAGGGGTTACATAGGGCTGTGAAGGATGATCAGTTACAAAAGTATGTGAGTAGTACAAACAATACAACATTGTAAGACTTTGCAACAGCTGGAACACAAGTTATTGTACAATAAACAGTAGTGGAACACTGGGCAAATTACAATACATGTCCAAAAATCATACAAAAGAACATATAAGTGTACAAAACAGTAATAATGTGACAGAACCATTATAGTGCATGAATGTACCAGGAGCAGGCTCGAGGTAGTACGCAAGTGCTGTTGGAGTAAAAAGGATGGGGTTGGTTGTGCACACGGGTGACTCAGAAAGGCAGGTTTAGAAGAAAGGGGGAAAGGCAATAACTGAATATGAGGAGAAGGGGTAGCCATTTTCTGATTCCCCCTTCAGAATGTTGAGAATCCTGCCGGGGGGGGGAGTCAGGGTAGGAAGGCAGAAACTGGGGATAGGTATTAAGGAGGGTTAAAGCAGGAACAGCTGAGGGAGAGGTAATTGTGTAGGGCAGAGGTAAGAGAGTAGTTGGAGGAGGAGTGTCATATTTTGGGAGGAAAGGAATTCCAAATTTTAGGGAAGCGATGGGCGAAACCAGTCTGATCGATGAGGGTGGAGAGTCGAGGGACCATCAAGGTGGGGGCGTCATTTGATCTGAGAGAGTGGGTGGGGGGAGATGGAGTGGAGATAGAGGATGAGAGATAGGAGGGGAGCACTCCGAACCAGAATTTAGAGGTTAGTTTGGCACGGTGTGAGATGTGTCTGTGAGATAGTGGAAGGAAGGTTAGAGAGCGATAGAGTTCACAGTGGTGGGAGCAGGAAGGGGAGTCAAGAGCAAAGTGGCAGAAGGAGTTAAAGAGAGTGTCCAACTTGGTTGGGGAAGATCTGGGAGCAGCACCACAGACTATGTCACAGTGGTCAAAGATGGGGAGTATCATCTTCTGTACAATTTCATGCCTCGCAGTTAGCAGGATGCAACTATGATTCCTGTACAGAGCACCAAGCTTGGGGTGCAGTTTCTTCAGGATAAAATTGATATGCACAGAGAAGTTGAAGTGCTGGTCCAGCCAAACCTACAGATATCTAATGAGAGGTGTCCTCCAGGATGGTCCCATCAAGGGTGTGGAAGGTGAGTAGGGCCAGGAGCATAGAGAGTCTCTGCCTGGTGCCAAAGGTCATTGAGACTGTCTTCTTGGTGTTTAGAAAAAGCTGGTGAGAAGCTGAACTTGGTTGAAGTCATGCTGTAAACTGGTTTCCACAGTAGCAGGGTTTTTGATGGAACTGTATAAGACAGTGTCATCAGTGTACATGTGGATAGATGAGGATGAGCAGGCTGTAGGAAGATTATTTAGGAAAATGGAGAAGAGTAAGGGACCAAGCACTGAGCCCTGAGGGACACCAGTGTTGATGGGGAATAGAGGAGAGATGGAATCAAGGATTCTCACCGATTGGGTCCTGCTAATGTGGTAGGATTTAAACCTGTTGGTGGCTGACGGAGCAAGGCCAACTGAGGAGAGGGAATCAAGAAGTAGGGGTTGGGAAACAGGGTTGAAAGCTTTGGCTAGGTCGACAAAGATGGCCGAGGTGATCAGGCCATCATCCATCCCTGAAAGGATGGAGTCAGTAAGCCTGAGGAGGGAGGTGGTTGTTGAGTGGTTGTCCCGAAAACCAGATTGGAAGGGGGTGAAGAAGGAGGAACTGGAGAGGAAGGGTGACAGTTGAGAAAGAACTAAATGTTCTTGAAGTTTGGCAAGGGTAGGAAGGAGGGAAAGGGTGCAATAGTTGCCAGGATTGGATGTGTCATCACCCTTGGGGAGAGCAAAGACTACAGTGTGTTTCCAGGATGAGGGTACTTGGGCAGAAATAAAGGAGAAGTTAAGGATTAGGGAGATTGGATAAGCAATTGCAGGAGCAGAAAGGTAGAGAAGTTTAGGGTCAAGCTCATCTGCTAATGGTCAGGCTTGCAAAGGGTATCCTTTACTCGTAGCACAGTGTGCTGTTCTGAAACAGTGTGCTTGTTCAGAATTGAGTAGCCAGTGCACATCTTCCTACTTCCATTATTCTTCCAGACTACAAAAATTAGGAAAGCATATAGAGTCCTAAACTCTGTAATGATGCCAGCTCTTTCCTTTGGCAGTGTGGCATCAGGTATCACTCCTCTTTGTAATGTTAGCTCATTTGATATCAGTTGGTGTATAAATCTTTGAGGTCTAACTCCTGCAGGGATGCATGAACTCCGCAATCCCATCACAGAGAATTCTATGCGTGAACTCCGTAATCCTATCACAGAGAATTCTGCATTAGACAGCTATGCCAAGCCAAGCCCTTGTTTCCAACTCACCATATCATCCCCCATGGGCTCCTCCTGCATGGACAGTTGTGGAGTTTTCAGCCCATATAGACCTTTCTCACCAAGGTGTGCAAGGGAAGACTTTGTATCTATTTCATTTCTTTCCTATCATAACACAACTGGGCAAATATTCTAAACATGTTACCTAATTTTGTTCCTGCAACCTACTGCAAATTGTTCAGCAAAACTCTTCCCCTATTATATTGCAAAGTAGTACTTCTGTACTGAAGCTGCTGATTCACACTGTTTTGACAATGTCTCTTAGACTGCTACCTGTTCTCTTTTTGACCATGTAACTTTTTATTGTTAGATACTTGTACAATGCTGTATTTCTTTGTTACTTGACATCTGTCCAGTCTAACGTGGAGCCTTTGTAAATGAGTCTCTGACTCAAAGGTCATTTCCGAGAATCAAACAAATAAGTAAATAAACATATTGGTGGTGTTTTTTCCATTGCTTGCTTGTTCTTCTTCCTCTTCCTCCAGGTCGCATCAGTAAACAAAATATTTTTTATATTTCTTTACCTCTACCTGTTAAAACACTTTTTAAATAAATAAATACATTAATTAATTAATGCCAGTCAAGATGGGTATCTTGTCCAAAATCTTGCTAGCTGGACAAATCAAAGCAATCATCTCAGTCTTTTGTGGCACTCCCACTAGATCTCTGGGAAACTCAATTTATGTCACAGTGTACCTGTCATAGGGATAACTGGCACTGCTTAAGAACCATTTAGTGAATCACTCTAAGGGCATAAATGGTAGGTATTGATTTATATCTTGTAGAAAGAGTTGTAGATGATGGTGACATGACAGCCACTGTCCAACAAGGCTTTGCATGGGCATCCTTCTATGAGAATTAAGATGACTGTTATCAGAGCTGTCAACCCTGGGGGTCAGTATGCTGACCCTATCAACAGCTTACTGCCTGGCATTTCCAGACTCATTTTAATTGTGAAACTGATATTTATAAGGATACAGATTTTATGAGAGTTTTAGGTTTTTGATTTGTTGTGATCTGATTTTAAATTATTGTTGTGTTTGTGTTTTAAGATTGTACAAGTGCCTTGATCTCTGGAAAGGTGCTTTTTATAAATAAAGCATGAAATGAAATGGAAACAAAATCTGGAAGTAAGCTGACTCCGGGGTCAGCTTAGTTCCAGATGGATCAGTCCATATGATGGAGCACTTCAGGAGTCTCAGTTCACTCCTTGACTGGTCTCCCCAGCTGTTTCCTGCCAACTCTTGCTGCTTTAGGTTGTTTCTGTTCAGCTGGCTTTGAAAGAGTGGAGTTTTGACATCCGCAGGCAATACGTCCATACTTCCAGCGTCTACATTAAAACATGCTGTCCCTGGGCCAGGGCAAATGTCAGAGCCTCACTCGAGGGGCTGAAGGAAATCTATTGCCGCACCTTCTTCTGTTTGGTGTGAAGTTTGATTTTGTTTATTACATATAAACTGTTGCTAAACCTTCTATTTGCTGAGCTAGTTCTTTAATTTGGGTCTTAAAGCAGGTGGCATGATTTAGGACTTGGTCCAAAGGGATTTCCATTTGAAGAGTGTGGCCTTTCCCTTAACCAGCTTCAACGACTCTCTCCACTGTACCTGAGATGCCACTTCATTGATCTCCTCCAAAAGCTGCTTAAGGGTGGGAGGATTGTTTTTGCCATCCTTCAGGTTAAATGAGTAACCTCACAACACTGAATGTATGGCTCCTTTCAGAACTTTCTCCAATTTGATTTTATCAGCTTGGTAAGGGTGATCCCACCAGTTTCAACACTGTGACATATCAGTGCCTCCAAGCAGGTCAAATACTCTGATAACTTCTTTAGTTCTTCGTGGGTGGTTGGCCTTAACAAAAACAAGCAGGTCAGTTCAATGCTCTGTGGGTTCAAATGTACTCTTTAACATAGCTGGGTAGTGTGGCAATGTACAAATGGGTTAGATAGTGAGCAAGGCTCTCAGATATCCACAGTCTTTCCTCAGAGGCACGCTACTACTTTCTTTTCTTGCCACCTGAACATTTACATTCCTGAATAGTCAGGATAGATTGGTGCATCCAGCTGTCATAGTCCTCCACCTTAGGTGTGGGGATGACACCTGAAACAATATCCAATCTTTTGGTGGCAGCTTGTATTATAGTGCATTGCCAGGATAGTACCATTCCATGTCTTCTAATTGTAGGCCCAGAAGAAGGCACAGGTGGTACCAAAATGTTACCTTTTATTACCTAACTCACATCCCAAACAGTCTTCCATTCTGTGCTCAGAATGCTTGGAATGTATTGTTAGACTCAATCAGTTCCTTGTGGCCTTTAGGTGAAAGGAACAGACTCTCCTGGGTTACTAACTCCTGGAAGTCTTGTATGGTATTTCCTTTATCAGCATTTGTACAGTACTTTAGTTGCTCAGTCCGTTCGAGGTGGTTAGTGGATGGCGGGAGTTGAGGTCATTATCTCTTCCCCTACTGAATATTCACCAAACATCACCTGCATCCTCAGGGGCTAAAGTGGTTGGTAACATATACCTGTCCTTAGTACTTTCCAGAATAGCCATTAACTTCCTTAGGCAGGTTCATGGACATACACACTTACAGACACACAGAGTTTGAAAGGATTGGATCACTCAAATATAAACGGAATGTTAAATGAATATAATTGGACACCTATAGGTGTTTAAACTAATTGGAACAATCAAATACGTACATAGTGAATGGTTGGTTCACTCAAAGGGGACGAGAATTAATTACCTGCTCAAAGGGAGACTATAAAATGCTAAAAGTCAGTTACAAGAGGCAGTGTTCTGCTGGGTTACCATCCGAGAGGATCTAAGCTGTGAGCCTGCTACTCTGGCAATGGAGGTGTTGGGAGCTGATAGATAACACAGGAATTCAGTTTCTCTCTCCAAGCATAGCAGAGGGGTAAGAAAGAATAAAATAACTTAGTCAATAGCATTTTTATTTTTGTCATCTGTTGTTTAATACCATCTGTTTACTTTTGCCATAACAGTAGTCTTCTCTTGTGTTAGACATATAATTGCTGTAATGCAACTTTTGACCTGCTTTTAAGTAAAGAGCTATTTATTTTGCTCAACAGTCGTGGCTGTGTGGCTTAATTACTAAGGTACTGCATGTTTAATTTTCACTGTCAAAGGAAATGCTGTTTGGCATTCACCATTTGAAGAGCATTCTACCAGAGTCAAACAGTGATCTGTGTTGAACTCCTAAGCTCCGTGTAGGGAATTACTGAAATCCTGAGCATACCTCAAGTTGGTGGCAGCAAATAAACAGAGAAAGTCATCTTTCTGAAAGCTGTTACAGCCCAGAGAGAGAGGTGGCTATCACAAATTGATGAAGGAAAATTGGGAAACAATGGGGTAGCATTAAATTACTAGCACTGTCTGCGCTATATAAGCCAACCCATGACCCCCGATTAGTACACTTTCCCCAGAATGAGTGCACCTGGATTTTCCCCAAAAGTACTTATGGGACAGTTCTCTACACAGTTGCTGTGGGTGCCACTCTGGTCAATGGCTAGCCTTGTTGGGGCCTGTTGGTGTACACAGAGATAATTGGCACTCAAACAAAAATCAAACAACTTAAAGGGGACAGAACATTTTTGCTAATTGACAGCTGTTTATGAAATTTTTATTCTCAGAAATTATATGCATTCCCCTAATTTATCCATGTTTAACTGTACCTGAATAAAAAGTGATATGAAAAACTGTATTTTACATTGTTTTGTTTTTATGGGCAGCATTTTGTTACAGTTCTCTTCATGGAACCAGTAATTTGGAGTTTTTACTATGTCATGTTTTGTGTACAGAATGCTAATTATCATCTGTTGGCCTATCAGAGCTATGCTTATAGATCTGTGCACAAACTGTTACGTAGTTAAAACTCCAAATTATGGGTTCCACGAAGAGAACTGTTACAGAATGCTGCCCATAAAAAGAAAACAATGCAAAATACAGTTTTTCATATCACTTTTTGTTCAGGTACAGTTAAATATGGGTACTTGAAAGAAATTCATATAATTTCTGAGAATAAGATCTTTATAAACAGCTGCCAATTAGAAATGATTTTCTGTCCTCTTTAAACAAAAGAAAGGGGTCCATAGTTGTAATCCCAAGGGAATGGGGGGTGGGTCTTCTGTCTGGGCCTATTAATAACATTGGCACAGTCCTGCCCAGGACTTTAACCCAGTACCCTAGCTTTCTATTTATAGTGTTGCAGGACTGAAACCCTGAGACTATTCACAGTTTTCAAGAGTTCTGAAGGCTTTTTTTCCTCTGTATGGCTCCGCTGCATTGGCACTGAAGAATGCTGTGCCTCTCTGTTGGACTGAGTCTGTCTCTGTCTCTCTCTACTGATCTGGTTACCCTCCCTTCACTAGGCTGGATGCGGAGTCAGCTAGCCAGGATCACCGACTCCCAGCTGCTTTATTGAATTTGGATACTGCACCACAGGCACAGGTCCCATCACACTGCATGCCAAGGCCACACTCTGGGTCAGGTATTACCCACTAGCCATGTGGGCAGATTGCCGGATAGCTGCGGTGCTCAGCATGGTGAGTGCTTGGCACTGCTCACCTTGCTAATGTGCTGGGTTCCCTTTTCTCTTGGGCAGTGGTCTCGCTGGTTTTCAGGCCAGCTGATTTCCAGCTGGGAGTAGCTCCAAAGCAGTGCATGCCTTTTCTCCAACAAGCACCTCTTTCCTGAGTTTCTCTGAATGCATGTTTACTCTCTTTCAGCAAACAAATGTTATGTTCGTAGATGCACCTCTCAGATTACCAGGCCAGTGGCATCTTGGTAGCTGTATCCTCTGTTGGTATCTTACACATACACCCTCCCTACGGTCAGACTAATCTGGAGTAAGCTCAGATTTCTGTTCATCACTGCCTCTTATAGTTTTCAAAATTCAGCATGATGATGATGATGATAACATTTTATTTTTATACAGGATACATATTGTTGGGTTAATACCCCATTTTCAACAATGTTATGTGGTCTGTATGTAACAAAAGAAATAAACAATACAGTATGGTAGAAAAATTTCAACATGTAAACATGTTACAACATTTTTCAACCTATTACAACATATTTCATCATTCATTCATATATAAAAAATAATTACTACCTGGTGTACCCCGTTACCTGGGGTTACTAGAATCCCAGTAAGACCTAGTAGTAGGCAGGGAAGGCAGCTTGCGAAACTCCAGTTAAATGGATTTCACACTGTCTCACTCTGTTCTCAGTCTCAGCTGAGTCTGAGGGATGACATCATTTTAGAACTGTCTCAGCTGCATAAGCCACACTGGAATGTTGCAGTTGGAGGTTAGAGTAGAACGTTGGGGAATTTGAAGTCAGTCTGTAGAGTTGAGTAGAGTGTGTGCAGTCTGAAAGAGGTGCTCTGCTGTAAGCAGGCCCTCAGAGCTCTAAGCTCTGACAAAGAGCTATTATTTTGGTATAGGTGTGTGTTCTCACCTGAAGAGGAACACAAGAAGAGCATATTGAAGTGGTGGAGACCGCTTTCAATGGTTCAGGGCCCCATCCCTGCGGGGATGGGGGGAAAGTATCAGCCTATTTCTAGGGGCAACCCCCTTGGTCTGGCTAGGGAGAAAAGAAGCTGCCTAGTTTAAGTTCGTGCTGAGGCACCAGAAGTTCTGTACGAGATTTCTTTTGAGGAGGAAATGCCTGTGGGGCACCTGCAACCAAAGGGTGAGTTCGCTCTGCTAAAGGGCCATGGGTTTTCACCTGCATCAAGATGAAACTAAAGTGACTGTTACTGTGGGGTCAGGAAAAGACAGCCAAGTACAGTTTGGAAGATGTGGGGATTGGACTGCTTAACTCTGTGGGGGGTCTAGAGTAATGGACACAGCCACTTATTTAAGTATGTTCAAGTTCAGCACAAATGGGATGTAAAGATAGTAGATTGAATGTGAATACATCTAAAAGAATCTACACAACAAAGTGTTTTAAAGGATGAGGTGTTACAGTCCAGAGAAATGGCCGGGTATGAATTATGGGAGTGAGAGTTGGGAGACCCCCATCAGTAGTAACCAAATTCACCTCTTCAGGTTTACTTTGGGGCACCTGTTGCTTTCTCTCAGGTACTTGGCCGGTGCCTGAGGAAAGTACCCAGACATGGGATTAATGAGGAAGATTCCCTTATGGAGCAGAAGTGCTCATAGGTGGTTTAGGGAACCACAAGTAAATGTTTCCATGCTATATGGAACGTGTCCTCATGGCTGGCAAGGGAGCCGAGCCAGGAAAAACCCAGAGCAGAGTACAAGTGCGGCTGTGTGCCAGTGTGTTTCAGGCCTGAGGGCTAAAGTGAATGAGGATGTGTTCTGATCTCCATAAATCTGCATTACCAGGAGTGTGGCCCGTGGGGGTCCATCTATGCTTTGTTTATTCTGTTGGATGTGAATAAAAGCCACACTTTAGAATCCCACTTCTGGTATTGGACATTACAGTTATTGCTTCCTTTGTCTGGAGTTACTTGGGTGCCCCTGTTGCAGAGTAGCCAAACCTAGCCAATGTGCCGAGTGACATATTCATCCCCGAACCCAGACCACCAGGTAGTGCTGTCAGATGGAAACGGCATACCTGGGTGGGGGTTACACTGGAAAAGGAAAAAGGCATTTAAGAGCTATTTATTACCCAAAGTAGGTACAGTCAGAATAAAAGTAGTTCTTCAAAAGTGTTTTCAACAGTGTGTGTGTCCCTGGACCAGTTTTAGTTCTTTTGTGCCAATGGGTCGCTAAATTGTTTTGTAGGGTAATGTCACCCAACCTATTACTCAATTTAGCTCTAGGGATGAGCAAGCTTGAATGCCTGAGAGAGGTTCTCACAGGTCAGGTTGACCCCAGGATAACAACTTGGTTTAGTGGATGGGTATCTTTATTATGCATTAACTTATGACACTACGTTTACCATGAAAATGTTCTTTTTGAGCCTAGTTGTAACCAGCCTAACATTTCATAGATTTTACAGTGGTGAGTTCCATGCCTAGCTTTTACAGCAAATCTTCCTAACCTGTAATACACTTGGTCTATCTTATTTAGGGAAGACTGTCTGGACATCATATATAAGCATGAACCATACCCCAGAACTGGAATTAATAATTGTTTTACTAATTTTACTCTTATTTCAGTGGTAAGGCAAGCAGACACCCTTCTCAAGACTCCCAGTCTCTGATGTACTTTTTTAACCTGATTAGAAATGTGGTCAGAGTAAGTAACTCCAGAGACTACTAAGACCCCTAGATATTTATAGTTCCTCACATTAGTTATTAGAGTACCATCCATTAAACCAAGTTGTAACTGGTATAATATATTCTCTTTTGTACTTGCTGTGAAAATTGTAGATTGAGTTTTCTTAGTCATAATCTGAAGGGCAGACTCTTTAAACCACCCCTCCATATTAAGTAAGTCCACCTGTAGCTGATGTTCCGGTATCCTGTGAAGGGGGCTAACCGCAAGTGTGCACCTACCAAAACAGCGACCCGCTTGTGGTGACTGCCCCTATGGCGAGGGGGTAGGAAGGGTGACCGGATTGGGGGGTTCGCAACACGGTGACAGAATATCATGCGGGTATATGCATGTGGGGTGGGTGGGAGTGAGTGTGCTGAGTGACAGGTGGGAGGGTTTGTGAAGGGTGGTACCGCGGGGTGCCATCGAGCTGGTGTTGTTTCGTGGTGAGTTGTGTGCTTTCCTGGAGGGCAAGGATGCAGACTTCTGGACTGGACACGGTATTTTTTTGCACCTGGCCGAGACAGGTTTTTATTTTTGACAGAATCCCCGACATCACCCCTGGGTTGAGAATCTTAAGTAAGGGGTGTGAGCGCTTAGTCGCATCAACGCATAAAAGAAATATCCTTGTTTTTGCACTGCTGTTACTGGTGCTGCAGTTGCACATTGCTGAAATTGAATTTCGGCAATGTGTACTCGCCATAAGGACGATTGCCATTCGGCAATCACCCTTATGACATGGAACCAATGTTCCAATTATTCATAACTATCAGCTGAAGACACCAATACGGTGTCATCAACATATAATCGAATTTCACTATTAGTTACTCTAGATGGTGAGCTATTGGCATAAATGTTGAACATCAAGGGGCCCAATATTGAGCCCTGTGGGACCTCTTGGCTAACCTCAGCTAACTCCGATACAGGTACTCCATTGGACACACACTGTTGCTGTCCTGATAAATAGGACTTAAACCATTTTAATGGTTCTCCTAAGACCCTCACTTCACACAATCTCTCCATCAGCCTTTGATGATTCACTAGGTCGAAGGACTTGCTGAGGTCCATGAACACCACACCCATCCTGACTGGACAGGCTCTACCATGAATTTGGTGTGCAGTCAGGCTCTACAAATCCTGAGTTCATGATTGGTCTGAATTTGTGGGCAAAACACTGTAGCAGCTCTGACTCCTTCCAAACAGTCATTTTTGGGGTCAGAGGGATTGGAGCAGCATGGCAGCTAGAAACATAGAAACATAGAATTTGTCTGCAAAAAAGGAACACAATCTGTCCAGAGGGATTCTGCCTAGTCAGCCTCCGGTGACCCTGTCTGCAGTGACCCTCCCTCCTTTATACCTATTTACTAACATTCCCCTGTGCCTACCCCACACATGCTTGAAGCCCCCTACTGTTTTCACATCCACTGACAGTCTGTTCCAGGAGTCCACCACTTTCAGTGGAGTAGTTCTTCCTCACATCCGTTTAAACCCCCCCCACCACTTCACCGCATGCTCTGTGGTTCTGGTGCTCTTTGTCATTTGAGTGAGACTCCTCTGCTGCACTCTGTTCATTCCTGTGAGGTAGCTGTAGGTCTCAATCATTTCCTGTCCCGCTCGCCTATCTGCCAGGGTGTGCATTTTGAGATCCCTTATTCTCTTTTTGTAGGCCTTTGGATTTAACCCCTGCACCATTTTAGCTGTCCTCCTCTGGATTGCCTCCACCCTGTCTATGTGCAGCCTCCATTACTAGACACAATACTGTAGGTGGGGTCTCACAAGCAAGCAATACAGTGGCAACACCACCTCCCTCCTTCTGGTGGAGATATCTCTTCCTATGCATCCCAGCATCCCGTTGGCCCTACCCACTGCCTTGTCACACTGCCCTGCCACTTTGAGGTCATCATATATGATAAACTTCAAGGTCCCGTTCCTGCTTAGTTACTGGTCAGTACCTTCCCCACCCATCCTATAGTTGGCTTCTGGGTTCCTATGCCCTAAATGTATGATTTAGCACTTTTTGACATTGAACCCCAACTTCCATGTTCCTGATCACTCCATGAGTTTCCCAAAGTCCCTACACATTCTCTCCATCCTCTCCTGAGTGTCCACCCTATTATAGACTTTGATGTCATCTGTAAAAAGGCATACCTTCCCTTCTTGTTCTTCTGCAATGTCACTTATGAAGACATTGAAGAAGACTGGGTCCATTACTGAGCCCTGCAGCACCCCACTAGTCCATTACCCCTCATTTGAGTGAGTGCTGTTAACCTCCACCCTCTGGTACCTACCCATGAACCAGTTCCTTACTCAATTCACCACTTTGGATCCTACCCCTAGGCTGCTCAATTTCTTTATCAGTCTCCAGTGTAGCACAGTGTGAAAGGTCTCGCTAAAGTCCAGATAGGCCAGTTGTCCAAAGCTGCCGAGAGATGCGACGGCTACAGGGTTGGAGAGTTCTATAACTCATCCAGGAAACCCTCCCCCTCCACTAATTTCTCCAGGAGCACTGGAGTTTGCATTTAGTGAAGGCTCCTACCGGGAGTCAATAGAAAAAGAGACCATGCCTCCCAGTCCCTGGCAGACCAATCCTGGGCTCTACCCTCTGTGCTGCCTGCTTCCTGCTGCTTCTTAATGAATGGGCCACCAAGTGCCCACCAGTGCTGCAGCCCCCAGTGCAAAGGACAAATGCACAAGGGACATCATGGCAGAGTCTGCCCACTGGAGTCAGCCCACTGAGGCAAGCCGTCAGCCAGCCACTCTGCTCCCCAGTTGACCTAAGCAGAGTGCTGTCAGTAAAGTCCATCAGGACAGGTAAGGTACTATACTTACTACTTGTAAGCAGGTTTATGTGTATAAATTGTATGCTTTAGGGATATAGTACAAGATCCCTACACCCAAAATCCCAAGGATTGAAATCCAGATGGCAAAATCCCAATGGCCACAATACCGACCATAAGAAAATGCCAACAGCGCAATTCCTGATACTGTTCTGTGGGGGGGGGGCTTCACCTTCCCGCACCCCTCCCCATAAAACATATGTATAAACACCTTGGGGTCACCAAACCATGGGGAACATAGCTGTCAGGAGGTCCGCTATACTGTCGGGATTGTGGCCATCAGGATTTTGGCATTGGAGTTTTGATGGTCAGGATTTTGGGTGTTGATATCTCGTACAGATATGATGCTTTAGGAGAACCTTGCTGAACTCCCTATATAGGGTAGGCCAATATTTAAGTCACCAGTTTGCTTTTTTTTATACAGCCCAGCTAGTGGTGAGATATTCTAACTAACCCTCAAAATCGAGCAGGCCTGGCTAGGGGAAAGCATACATTTGCAGTCTATGTGGAATTCTCTTATAGTACTGAAAGTAACCACCTCTTACTAGCATTAAATGGATATTACCAACTGTATCAGATGTGGGGTACTCATCTCCAGAAGGGAGTTCTGGAGGAAAGAGTACTGCCCCATTTGCAGGTAAATATCAGAGTTCAGGACATAGCTGGAGACAACAAGGTCAGAGATATCCAAGCAGTGTCTTTAGCTCAGCTGGAGCTTACCCCCCCCACTCCCATTTCCACAGCGGTCCATTGGTACAGGGGGATGGAGAATGGTGGAGAGGGGGTGGGCTCAGAGGAACAGGGCTAGCTAAGAAGGGGTTGCCCTAGCTAAACCAATCCTGATTGCAAACTGCTTTGCAACCCTGGAGAGGGACAAGGAACTCAACGCCACTGGGGACGACTCAAAGTCAATCGGTGGAGCAGGGCAGCAAAACTCAGTGGCTCCCAAGTGTAAAAAAGTTAGGAAATTCCTGGCTATTGAGGATTCTAGGATCAGGGGAGTGGAAAAGATGGTGGGGGATGGATTACCTAGGAAGGGCATAATTAAGTGCCTTTGGAGCACCTCGGCCAGTAAGGATCTAAGCCATATAGGAAGGATGGTGGAGAAGGAGCAGGAAGGGGTCGGTGTGCAGGTGCAACCTGGCACTAATGGTCTGGCCAACTAGCCAGTAGAGGCTGTGCAATGGAGTTTCTATGGATTGGGAGACAGACTAGCAGGACACTCAGCCTCCCTGGCCTTTTCTGAAGTCCTCTCTGTATGGAGTACAGGTGGGAAGGGGATAGAATAATAAGACAGGAGATTGAGGAATTTGATATGTGGCTTAAGGAGTGGTGTCAGGGGAAGGGGTATCAGTTCATAAAGAAAATACAAAGTCACACATGCCCCCACAATGCAAAGCATCATGGGCTGCATATGCAAATCACCACAGAATGTTATGCTGGTCCAACTTTAAGCAGAATTGCATGGTGCCGAAAGGCCTCTCACACAGTTTGCAAAGGGTGCTAACAGAAGACATAGACACGTGTTTCGTCCTACCAGGACTCATCAGTATGCCTCGTCTGTTTAACACCCCAGTGGACTGGACCAGCTACCCCTAAGGCAGTGTGCCTGGGATATATTGTGGTGAACCCATTAAAATAAAAAAACATTTAAAAGACAAAGAACCTCTGTGCGTAAACACAGTTCATAAAGGACTGGGAAGACTCTTGGGATAGGAGACTTTTTACTGTAAGTGGGATGAACTCCACTGGGCTAGGGAGGGGACCAGTGCTCTGGAGCAAAAGTTCAATGTGTTCCTCAGATGTTTAAACTGACTATTGGGGAGACTGGAACTGGGGGATCCATACTGACAGACGTAGGGATTGAGAGCCTAGCTAGTCCTCCCCCCTTGCCTGAGGACCAGCAGCATTCCGGCTCAGACTGATAGATTATAGATTAACAGTAAGTATGCACACAAAGGATGCTGCTAATCAAATATGTCTGAGAAAGAAAATAAGAAATGTTTGGTTAAGGAATGAGAAATGTTTATTGAATAGTTGGAAAGGGGGTCTGTTTAAACACCAGGAGTCTGGGCAATTAAATCAGAGAACTTCAGGCGTTGATGGCAGAAACCAAACCAGACATCGTAGCCATCACAGAAACTTGGGCCACAGATAAAAATGACTGGGACCTTAAAGTACCTGGATACTCACTGCTAGGAAAGGACAAAGGAGTGGGGGGGGGGGCAGCATGGCTCTCTATGTCAGATAAGGCATTGAGGCGTTAGAGGATGGGAATATTAGGTGTATCTCGGAGAGACTGAGTCTCTGGGGGTTTAAGTCACAGTGGCATCTGGGAAAAGAAATATGTGTGGGGGTATGCTATAGACCACCAGGGCAGGGAGAAGCAGAGGACAGATGGCTCAGTGAAGAAATTAGAAGAGGAATGGGAATTTTGCAGTGGTTGGGGACTTATCTAACCCAGCGTAGACTGGGGCATTCTTGTGGCCAGGAGTAACTGAAGTCATGCTATGCTTGATACCTTTGAAGACTGCCTACTAAGGCAGCTTCTAAGGGAACCCACAAGACAGGATGCTATCCTGGATGTAGTGCTCAATAACACCAATGTAATTAAAGCAGTGAGAGTTGGAGAGCCACTCGCAAACAATAATCACAACTCGGTTTGGTTTGAAATAGGCCTCATGAGTGAGAAAACACACTGCAAAATGGAGGTCTTGGATTTTAGAGGTGCAGACTTCAAAAAACTCAGAGCAGTGATTCAAACTAAATTAAAGGGGTGGGCTACAGGGCAGGGGTAGAAGAGAGATGGGAGGTAATAAAAGGGGCCATACTTGAAGGTTCATAGCTTTGCCTAAGGAGAGTAACCAAAACAAACACATTCAAGAAACCACTTTGGTTTTCTGCGAAAGTCAATGAAGCAGTAAGGGCCAAAAGGACGGCCTTCCACAAATAAAAAGAGAAGCAGGGGGAGGCAGAAAAGGGAAGAATATATTCAGAGGACTAAGTAGGCAAAAATGGGGATGAGGAAGGCAAAGTCAGACACAGGGCTGAACTTACTGTAGCCACAGGGGTCAGGCACAGAGAAAAACATTTTTCTGCTATATAAGTGAACAAATAAGGAGGGTGGGGGTATAGGCAGGCTGTTAGATGGGGGCACGTGATAAAGGAGGATGAGCAAAAGGCTACATTCCTAAAAGAATACTTTTGCTCACTCTTCACCATGTAAGATAACGGTCCCCTGCTTCAGTGTGGCCTTAAAGTGGCTGCTAAAGGAATTCCAGTAATGGTGAATCTAACATTTACGGGGATAGGATGTGAAAGGATCTATCAGCCCTCAAGAAAGTCAAAACCTCAGGACCAGATGGAATACATCCAAGTGTGCTCAGGAAATTGGCAAATAAACTGGCTGAACCTCTGGCAGGACTTTTCAATAGCTCACTTTGATGGAGATTGTCCCAAGGGATTGACACATAAAAACATAGAATTTGATGGCAAATAAGGACCGCTTGGCCCACCTAGTCTGCCCTTTTCCCTACCTAATGGATAGGCTTCAGATCTTAGTTAACCAACAGCCTACTTCCTCCTTCCCCCCACTAGAACTGCCTTATGTCTTTCCCATGCATTCTTGAATTCCCCCACTGTTTTTGACTCCACTACCTCCTCAGGAAGGCTGTTCCATGGATTCACAACCCTCTCCATGAAAAAATATTTCCTTGGAGAGGCAGACGTGTTTCCACTCCATAAAGGAGGGGACAAAGAACAACCAGGTGACTGCAGACCCATCAACCTAATCTCTACTGTTGGGAAGCAGATGGAGTCACTTATCAAAGCAGACCTTGTGGACTATCTGGAGGGTAATGATCTCCAGGACAGTAAACAACACGGCTTTGTGGCAGGGAGGTCATGTCAGACAAACTTAATAATCTTTTTTGACTTGGTTGCAAAGGAAGTGGATAATGGCCATGTTATGGGTCTGCTGTATTTTGACTTCAAAAAGGCTTTTGATTCTGAGCCTTCCAGACTCCTGCTGAAGAAGCAGGGGGACCTTGGGGGTGGCTAGGGACATACTGTACATCTCAACTGTGCCACACTATGAGGAACAGTCCTCATTTTACTTCACAAAAGCTCCTGTTCTACATTGTGAGCACTTGTTCCACATTCAGTACTAGCATTGTAAAGCAAAAATCTATAGTAAATAATGCAAAAAATATATTAATCAATTAATAACAGACTTTCTGAACATAAATGCAAACATTTTAACAGTGTTCTGAGCTTCCTAGGTAAAGATATGATAAAGTGTTCCACAATTTGCTCATTTATTCCACATTTTGAGAGGCAATGTTCCACATTTGGGGGACAAAAGGTTAAGAGGTATGGCTAGAGTTGTATTTAGATGGGTGGTGCATTTACAAAGAGGGGGACAGCAGGGAGTAGTTCTAAATGCAGTAAAATCAGAGGAGAGGGAAGTCACAAGAGGGATACCACAGGGCTCCATCCTGGGTCTGATCATTTTCCACATGTTCATCAGGGACATTGGAGAAGGGATCCAGGGTAGGCTAGGGCTCTTTGAAGATAATACAGTACCAAGCTCTGTGGAAGAGTGGATAGTGCAAAGGGAACTAGAAAACTACAAGAGAACCTACAGAGGCTAGAGAGATGGTCAAGGGTCTGGCAGTTAAAACATTAATGCCAAATAGTGCAAGGTAGAGAAAAAGAACCACATGACAGAATACTGGATGGCAACTAGGGAAAAAAAACACAGGACAAAATACTGGATGGCTGGGGTAAAACTAAGTACTACAGGTGAGGAGCGTGACCTCATTATTAGCAACACCCTTAAGCAGGCTAGCCAATGTGAGAAGATGTACAGTAAGGCAAACAGGATGCTGAGTTGTATAGGGAGTGGTACTGGCAGGAAGGAGGGGATACTCTCCCTCTATATATACTTGGTGAGGCCACATCTGGAGTACTGTGTCCAGTTTTGAAACACTCACCTTGGAAAAGACAAGGATAGGCAGGTGACGGTATATGATAGAGCCATTCAAATTCCTGAAGGGAATAAACAATGTTATCTCTGAGGAACTGTTTACCAAGAACACCAGCTGAACAACATGTGGGCATGACTGGAAGATGACAGGGGGAAGGTTCAGGAGGGATGTGAGAAAGTATTACTTTACAGAAAGGATGGTGGAAACGTGGAACTACCTGCCAGCAAAAGTAGTGCTGGCCAAAACTGTTGGTGGTTTCAAGCATGCTTGGGACAAAAATGAAAGGTACATTCATCACTGCAAGTGACACAGGAGGGGAATGAAATAGAATACCCATTGATCAGGGGTTAAACCCTGATCAATGCCAGGTCATGGGGTTCTATGGAGACCCATGAGCAGGCTGGATGGACCACTGGTCTTTCTCTGCCATCACTGTCTATGTTTCTATGTCCACTGCCCTCCCCTAATCTATTTCCCTGGTGACCCTGTAAAAGAAATCAATCAGATTTGTCTGATATAACCCTACCCTGTGAATCCATGCTGCCTTTGGCCTTGTAGCCCACTGCATTCAAGATACTCTACCAACCTTTCCTTTAACACGGTTTCCATTAATTTCCACACCACTAATGTGAGACTAACCAGCCTATAGCTGCTAGTCTCCACTCTTCTGCTGCTTTTATGGAGAGGGACCACATCTGCTCTCCTCCAATCCTCCAGAGCCATGTCTGATTCCAGTGAATGGTTGAATAAGACTGTCAGTGGGGCAGCTAGGACCTCTCTATGCTCCTTTAGTACATTTGCGTGTATCTGTCCGGTCCATTGCTTTGTCCACTTTCAGAGCTGCAAGTCCTTCCAGGGCTCTTTTCTTCAGAAAATGAACTTGTGTGCAACTCCTTGACCTTTGTTTCTACTGCTCCCTGGTGGTTTGTCCCCGGTTCCCTCTACTGTGAAGAATGAGCAGAAGTATCCATTCAGGATTTCTGCTTTTTCTTGATCATCTTCTGTTTAGGTTCCCCCCTGCTGCCCTCTTTATCCTCACTGTCACTCCCGTTGGTTTCTTTTTCACATTTATGTACCTGAAGAAAGTCTTATACCCTTTAGCTCTCCCTTTGGTTATCCTTGGTTATCCTTTCCTCAGTTTGCACCTTTGCTCCCCTCACTGCCTTTCCTTCTTTCCTCTGTTTTACTTGGTTTACCTCCCTGTCTTCTACCCTCTGCATTTCCTCATACCTCTCTAATGCCACCATTTTTTTCCCTCAGAACCTTGGCCATTTCCCTAGAGAACCACAACAGTCTCTTTTTTTCCTTCTTCTTTTACTCACTTCCTTCATGCAGAGGTTGGTTGCCTTAATTATGCCGTTCCTTATTTTTTAATCACTGTGCCTCTACCCCTCCCTGATAATCCCCACATGAGACAGTTTCCCATTTTTTTTAAATCTCCCCCTGCTAAAATCCAGGACCCTCATCTTTGTGTGGTTTGCCTCTTATAAACCACACTGTACAGTGATTACTTGTAAACAGGGGACTGCCCACTATAACATCTGCAATGCCATTCCAGTTTGTAAAAACCAGGTCCAGCACTGCCCTGTCCGTAGTGGGTTCCTTGACTAGCTGAGAAAAGCTCCATGTAAGGAATCAAGGATAGCCCTGATGCTTATGGAAGTTGCAGTTGGATGGCTCCTTTCCCCATCTGGCATATTGAAGCCCCCAACTAGCGACACCTGCCCTATATTTGCCATCCTGATGATGGGCATATTTGTTGCCATATTTGTTTACCTTACATCTGTGTGCTGTCTCTTCCTTTTGCAGAATCCTCAAGGCTTATAAATGCCCCACTTTGATTTATTTATCCCTGTGCTGATTCTGCTGCTTGAGGGAGTCACGTATGATGACCATCAGGTCTCTTTCTTTGAAAGTAGTGGCCAACCTGACCCCCCATATGGTATTCCATCCTAGGATTCCTCCTCCCTATGTGTATCACATTGCATTTTATAGCATTGAATCTCAACTGGCAAAACTTGGACCATTTCTCTAACTTTTCCAGACCTGTTTGCAGTTGCCATACCCACTCTTCGTTGTCCACCATGCAACAAAGCTTTGTGTTATCTGCAGAGAGACACATCTTGCCTTTTATACCTCCCTCTAGGTCATTAAAGAACATATTGAAAATGACAGGTCCTAAGAATGACCCCCATAGCACCCCACTCTTGACCACCCTATCCTCCCATTTGACCCTGTTAACCACCACCCTGTACTGTCTCCCCCTAGCCAATATCCCAACCCATTTTATCAGCTTCTTCCCCACTCCCAAGTCCTCTAACTTCTTCAGCAGCCTTCTGTGGGGCACTTGATCAAATGCTTTGCTGAAGTCAATGCAGAGTAGATCTACTGCCTGTCCCTTATCCACTGCCCTTGTAACCCTGTCAAAGAATACTACCAGATTGGTCTGACAAGACCTCCGTGCAACAGATCTATGCTGTTTATTATCCTGAAAGCCACTGCTTCCCAGGTAGGTCACCAGGTCTTCCTGACTAGTATCTCCATCAGCTTAGATACAAAGGAGATCTTGCTTTGTTTGGTTTGTTTATTTATTTAAAAAATCTAGAGAATCCATGACCATGAGGCCCATGTTCATGGACGACCAGATATGACCAAATTAAACATAGACTATACAACAAGCATTTACTCAATAAGAATAATATAGTGAACAAATAATAAAGCAAATTACCAACAAACAGTATTTCAATTGCACTGACATAGCTAAATCAAATATTTTTTAAAATATGTCTTGAAATTTAGAAGACTAGTACGACCTGCAATAAGTACTTGAAGTAACGAATTATAAAACGTGGCTACTGGACATAACAATGATTTTGTCCTAAACATGTTTTCATAGTTGGAACAGTGAAGTATGCATTTTTAATAGCTGAGCAAGTACACGCTGTAGTAGAACACTGTTGGAAAAGCTGATGGGGAAAAAAAACAGGTACTTTTCACAGCATAATTTTCCTAGCTAGTATTCCAATATGCATCTTGAACTTGAGGTAAAACTGACAGGCCCATAATTTCCTGGAGCCTCCCTATCCCCTCCCTTGTGGCACAGAACCACATCCACTTTCTTTCAATCTCTCAGAACCATCCTGAACTGCATCTTATCTGGGTCAAGGATCATGGGATTGACTGAGGACAGTGACCCTTGTAATGAGCTACATGGAGCCAAGGTCTACTCCTACTATAGAATCCTAGTGGCTGCTCCTTCTGTGCCCTGCTAGCTAGTCACCCCACACTGGAATTTCCCTGACTGGGTTACTGGGGAGGGAAGACAGCCAGGTGTTGGGGCTTGGGAGCCCAAAAGGTGAGCACCTGAACTGGGAGGGGGGGGACTCACTCAAGGAGCTGTTAAGTGGGGACCATTGAGAGAGGCCATGAGTTTAGCATAGACCCATGGCAAATAGAAGCCTTCAACAAAAACCCTCTCCCTGTGTCAGCCACAATCCCATCAAGTGTGTTTCTTTAAGGATATAGAATTGCCTGCTGCGCCTTTAGTCCATACTGTGTTTTTGCCTTCCAAGGCACCCATCCTCTCCCTTCATTCTGTATTAATGTTATCTTATGTTGTCCATGAACTCTACTTTAACATAATATTTCTCAAATAATTTATTGTACATGTTTGTACTATATTTGTCATACATTTTTCCACTCCTTTTCGTACTTTAAATATAGCATAATGTGATACCTTTGGCATATATAAAAGAACAGTTTTGCTACATGGAAACTATAAAGATCTGACAGCCAAATGGTTAAATAGTATGGGCAAAAATTGTTTGTTCTGTTATAAATGTATCTGTCTCAACACAAAAAAAGCTGTTATAAATACACACATTAGCTAGAATATCACTACCAAGTAATAACCTGTCTGCCTACTCACCAGTTATGAGATGCTATCCCTTTAAATTACCCATCATTAGTTCGACCCCTCTGCCTTCTTTCCAGCATGCGACACACCTCATCATGTGTAAGTGAACCCAGAGAAAAACCACTGAATTTCAGATCAGGAGAGTTGGTCTTGTATATTACAGTTTCAGAAAGCAGTCCCCAATTTTGATCCCTATAATTTATTTTGCAACTCATATAATTTAGTCAATGGGAAAAAAGTGTCTGCTGTCACATACAGATGTTTTAGTATAGCAGCCCCATGGCCACACAGTGCACTGTGTGTGTCTGCCAGCTGTGCTTTAGTCAGTAATGGTTTCCAGGATAGCACTCCACATTGAACAGTGAAAACAAATGAGATGGGCATGGGCTACTCAGAGCAAGCAGGAAAACATGCAAGGAACAAATGTTAGAGTGGTGCAGGGATCAGAGCACAGAACTGTGCTAACTAGTGGAATCCCGGGTTTGAATCTCATGCTAGTCACTGGCCCAGTATGTCACAATGGACATGTCATTGACCATCTGGTGTAGTAATGGACAGAAACAGGCTCCCACCGAGCATGAATTGTTACTGTAGCTTACAGCTGCAATATCAAGTCTGTTCATGATAACCTGCAATATTATAGTGGCACGGTAGCTAAAGGTGTGTGAATAACAAATAGTGTTTCCCAAATACCATGAATAATAGGCTATTCAGAAAGAAAAAGGAACAATCAGCATTATTCTTGGCTATTTGGTGGGTGTTCAGGAGCTCCCAAGACTTCCTAGCCAGTCAGAGGCCAGTTTGGAAGCATACAGGCAAGTGAGAGAAAAGTCAGAGCTGCTATGAAAGAGCAATCTAATTCCATCCACTTGTTAAAATTAGACAAAAAGTAGAATCTTTTTTTTGTTATTCTTTGGTAACCAGGTAAGGCCCATTAGGCAAAAGTACCTGTTTTCAGGGGTGACCCAAGAACACTGGGAAGGTTAACTGACTTACTTAGAGTTATGCAGTATGCAAGTGGAGGCTGTGGGAAACAAACCCAGGCCTGTTGAACGTACCAAGCTCATTCACAGTTTGTTACTTTAACCTCTAAGGTATTCTGCTCTCCCCATTCCCAGTTCTTGTGCCACACCTGAAATTATAGTTTTAGTACTGGTACCAGCTGAAGAGTATACTGCACCCTGTCTAGTGCAATTCATCCCTTTGTGCCCCTTGATTGGGCAGGTGCTTCATAGACCATGTGGGATCTGAGAGGGTGGTAGTAACCCATAGTACATTATGGGGTTATTGCTATGGGGTGGGAGTGATAAAGAGCTAGTGGCTTGAATTGTCTTTCATGGTTTTTAGCACCAAGGAACCAATATGTAACAGACTGATAACGTCACTGAAATCATATGGTGCATTTTGATACCCAAAGATTCAACAGTAACGCTGTGTCAGACGTTTACTTGCCACTTCTGCTCTTGGCCAGCGGACTGTCTATGTGCCAACTGTAAGTGACATACTGGGGGGAAGAATGGTATGTTAGAATCCAGCTCTCATAGTCACTGCATTGCCACTCCATTCATATCATATTGAGAGTCTGCAGCCAGGGTACTGGACATAAGTCCCCACCCCCACCCCCACACATCTGCATCTTTGTTCGGAGGCTAGCCTTACTCAGAAAAAAAGCTAAAATTACACAGGGAAGGCCTTGAAAGATTGTCAGTCTCCCCCACCTCCAACAGCATCCCCTGCTGTGCATGCTTGTTGTTAGAATAGTGCATTTGATCGCCACCTTCACATCCTGACTACACACCTGCGAGTGCAACACATTTTAATTTCAGAGCCCATGTCCTGACTGAATACAAATAATAAGGACAGTAGTACAGTAAGCAGTATTGCTAGCTGTTTCTGTGGTATGACTCCTGAGTCCTCGTCTCCTGTAAATGTTCATGCACACATCACCGTTGGGTCTTTGGAATCCAATCCATCCTATCCTGAAGCCCTTGGAGTGTCGTTGTTGTTTCCCTCCATATTTTACTTTGCTGGTAAGAGAGGTTTTTGCTTGATTGAGGGGGCTCTAACTATGGTTCCTTTTTTGAGGGCAGGATACTCTATCCCATAATCAAACACTGGAATCCCGCATCAGTAAAGACAAGCCGCATGCCAGACATCACCACACTGCCCCCCTCCACTGTGCACTACTCACTGTTGGTGTCCTCCTTCACAGCGACTGACAGAGTCCCTCTACTCAGCTCCACAGCTGGCTACCATTTGAATGACTGAGCATGATCACAATCCACTGAACTGCACAATTGGCTGTTAGTCCAGGAGTCCCAGGAAGCAAGAGTTGGCTGTTGAAGAGGCAATCGGTGCAGGGAGAGGATGAGAAGACGTAATAACTCACCTCTTCCAACCCTCTGAAGTCTTTCTCAGCTGGTGAAGTTTTGAGCTAGGATTGTGATCGTGTTCAGTCATTCAAACAGCGGCCAGACACAGAAGGGAGTGGAGGGATTGTGACAGTCATCATTAAGGGGTAGGGATGTCTACCATGGGTAGTGCACGGTGGATGAGGGGACGAGCACACACAATGGTGAGGACTTGTGGAGGACGTGATGAGGGATTGTTTTCCTGGGACGAGGGGGGGGGCAATTTTAGTACTTGGGAGAATGGCTTGTATGGGATGTGGTAGAGGTTAAAGAGCTCAAGACAATGTGACAGAATTCTAACAGTTTCTGAAAGGAGGAACCATTCTGACTGACTTCATTTCTGATTGACTTTGATGCCATTTCCCCCACTATATCACTTCCATGGCTCACAGCAGCGAACGGTGTTGGACACAACATGAAATAATGAAGCAGTGTAAAATTATTTTAAAAATCCACTGTATTAAATAACTAAATAACTGCAAAAGCACCATACAATTGATAACTGTACAGACTGAGATGACTGCAGTACTAGGATAACTCACTTTCAGTACACTACTTCTTTAAGATGACTCACAACTGTATAACCCTGTCTTTTCCTCCAGCTTCCAGGCCTGTGTTCCTAAATAAAAGCATTGCTAATTTGTTGAATTTCACTTCATGTGTGTGCCCACTTTCTGTAATCTGATTGAAGTTTTTATTGGTGAAGGCAATCACAGTATTATTGGTCCCAAGGGAGTGGTCCAGTCCAGTGTAGGGAGGTGGGATTTTTTATTTTTATTTTTTTGGTAATGGGGACACAGGTACTGAGACAGTTTTTTAGCTGTGGTTTCTTAAAAACAAACTCTGGCCAGATCTCATAGGGCTGCAGCCAAGGACTTTGTGGTAAAAATATTAAACATTTGTTTTTTAATATTTTTATACTAAATTTTCAACATAGGCTTGTTATGAACCTGCCTTGTGAAGAAAGGCAGAGAAAATATTCAACTCCTGGCCTAAAGGTGATTTTGCGCAGGGTCTGTAAAATCAACTTTCAGGATACACAAACACATTTTGGCAGGAGTTGAAAAATGACAGTTGTCACATTCATGAGGCGCTGTAAACATATGGTTATGTTGTGAATTTGGGGGAAACATATTGAAAATTACCAAAGTTATGAGCCTGCATTCACTAAAGTCAATGTAGGCTCACAACTTGGTTGTTTTTCAATATTTTTACACCAAATTTTCAACATAGCCTCCTTATGACCACACCTTATGAACAAGAGCATATAACATTTTCAGCTCCTGTCCAAAAAGTGATTTTGTGCATGGACCACAAAATCACCTTTTGGAATTAAAAAAAAAAAAAACATTTTGGGCAGGATCTGAAAAAAAACAGCTATAACACTCATGAGGTGCTGTAAAGATCTGGCCATGTTGTGAATTTGGGGGTGATATTAAAAATTACCAACGTTATGAGCTTGCATTCACAAAATTCAATGTAGGCTCATGGCTTTGTTGTTTTTAACATTTTTATACCAAATTTTCAACATAGCCTTCTTATTACCCTATCTCATGAACAAGGGCAGAGAAAATATTCAGTTCATGCCCAAAAGGTGATTTCATGCAGGGACTGTGAACTCACCTTTCCAAACAGATCTGCCTAATGACAGTGCAATTGCTCATGAGATGGGGTCCCAAAGAAGGCTTGTTGAAAATTTGGGGCAAAAATAAGAAGAAATGGCCAAGTTATGGCACTAAGTTCAAAACCCCTTTGAAATGCATGAACCACATACTGTACATGTTTCCTCAGTTTGTAGTCTGGCTTTGAAGAGTGAAGACATGTCTGCAGCCCACAGAAGATTATAATACTTCCCCCCAGTGGGTAAGTAAGGGCTTGGGAGGCTGTGCGGTGGTGGGTACTGAGTGGGAGGGTTGGGTGGGGGTCACTAACAGCCACAAAGACATCAAAAGATGGTTTACTTTTTTCAGGTTAAGGGAAAAAAAAAAGGGACAGCGAATTCCAGATCATGACACTGGAGGACTGGGCACCCCCAGTGTTAGTATTATGTTTGTGTGGGGGGGTGGGGTTGCTGAGAGGGAGGGTCAGGTGGAGGAAGAAAAAATATATATTAAAAAAAAGGTCATGGAGGAACATGATTGTGACACTGGAGGACTGGGCACCCACATTGTCATTGTTATGTTTCAAGGGGGGGTGAGGTAGTAGGTGCTGAGAGGGAGGGTCGAGTGGGGAGATATCCATCATTTTTTTAAAATAAAAAAATCAGTGGTCACAGCAGAGAAGGGCACACTATGCCATGTACAAGATGTCCACTGCTCTGTTGCACATGCGCCAGTAGTCGCGCATGCACAGTACGGTTTGGCGGCCATCTTTCACACGGCAGAGTGTGCCGTGTTCCACCCTCACCACCGACAATAAAGAATAGTGCAGTGCAACTTCCACCAGGGACAACAAGCAGAGTTCTTCATGGACATGGAGGCGATTGTGTTGCAACTCCAACATGTTGTTCAGTCAGAAGGAATGCGCTGAGTCCCTTTCTGATAGCAAGAGGTCTACAGGGCTGTGCCCACTGCAGCCCTAAAAAGACATGGTTAGAATCATGTTTCAGCTAATCAGCTTTCAGTACCATCCCTACCCATTTTATTATTGAAGTCATCTGCTAGTTTTCCAGCTAGGACCTGTTTCATTCCCTTTAACACCATTAGATGCATCCGGCCCAGGCCCAATGATTTATTAAAATTACGTGCATGTATGCCCTTCAGCACTGTGATACCGGGGCAGTCTCCCCAAGGACCTGGAATACCCAGGCTAGAGCACACAAAGGATAAAATAGCCAGACAGGACCTGGACTACATAGGCCAAAGCATACTAACAAAAAGGACCAACATTTTGTATTTCTGACACAGAGAGTAAAAAGCAAAAAGCTTAGTCAGAGTTAGCTAAAGGTTGTCTCATTGGAGATTGCATATTATACAAAGGGGTATGAAAATCCTGTAACCTCATTGGTCAAAACACATCACATGATTGTGATAAATCCTCCAGTACACCCACTGTAAATGTTTTATATCACTATGAAAACAAAAAAACAAGTTAAACATTGTATAATAACAATATACCATGACAGGGAGTGGGCATATGGGTGGATTTACCACTTGTGGTGTGGTTAAGTCACTCGGCTGTGCCTCATGACCAAACCACACCAGGTGTGGTGAATACACCAATATACCCACTCCCTGCCGTGATATATTGCTTAAATAACATGTAATACTTTTTTGTCTGACAGCATGATCATAATTTAGCTGCAGCATCTCCTGTCTTAGCTATCATACCTCTATCTACGAGCTACTGTTTACCAGAAACCATAGAATCATAGAAGACTCTCTGCAGATAAGGACACTATTGCCCATCGAGTCTGAGAGACCATTTTCAGGCTTGTCTTAGTTTTTATTTTGTCTAGTGGAAATTATTTATTGTTTTTTGGTTTTTTCTTAGTCTATGGAAATTACTACATCAGCTGGAAATTACTTGAAAAAAAAACAGGTTGCCTTCTAGTACCATTTACCAGAATGTATGAGACCATTTGAAATGAATTTAAACATGTTTAAGACTGCTGTACAGAAGGAACTGAAATACCGTTGTACATGTAACGGATAGCTTTAGACAATGACTAACAATTGATAGTGTGTTTGTTATTTGTAATTTATAATGTTTGTGAAGTAATTTGTAATGTTTGTTACACTTGTATATACCTATTTATTGTAACTTACAAACAGGTACACCTTGAGAAAAGGGCATATATAGCCCTAATGGTATTATCACTGAACAAATACAATTTCACCACTACTACTACTACTATTATTACTACTACCACTACTACTACTACTACTACTACTACCACTAATATTACCCATACTACTACTATTACTACTACTACTACTACTACATTTCTTGCCATAGCCACTAGCTGTAAATTCCATGCTCGCCCTCTGGGCAACTTTGGCCTGCAAAACCCCCTGAGACAACACTGTAAGTATGCTAGTGTCCCTGCAAGTGGAGGACACTCTGAGAAAAGCCCAAGGAAGATCTTGGCTGTTACTCTCAGCAGGTGTTCTGCAGGCCTGTGACAAGCCACAGAGGTTTTTTGGGGTAAGAACGAGTCAGTTTTTTGCTTCTTGCATAGGTTAGCTACATGTATAAGGATTATAGTGGTCAGGACAGACGTCATTAGGGACTACTTCTGTTTGGGAATGCTTGCTTTGCTTAGGCTTAGCTATAATAATTGCATTTTGGTAGAAATATTAGATTACTATATGCATGACTCTTTGGGTAGGTTAAAACATAATATGCATCGGCAGACACATATCTGGGATTTACAAATGCATGTACTGTGACTATTCAAGTACTTTGGATTAGGCCAGTGTGTTCTGTATCCCGGAATATAACTCTGTAACAGCCAGGGCACATGAGAGGATTATTTTTACTTATTGCTTTAATGAATAAGAGAAATATATTTTGCTTATTGCTTGTTGTTACTGGACAAAATACAAGATATCCTATGCCACATGTAAGCTTTTAGACTTACTTGTATTTAGTTAGTAACGGAATAAAAAAAACCTTTAGATCCATCTGGAACACCTCAGATTGGCTTTGTACATGTAGAAACTGATGACACATCTGTGTCTTAGGAACCCTGGCACTGGCATCGGTTCTGATTCCGATATTGGTCATGACCCAAATTATTGGTTCTAGTATTGGTATTGGTATCGGTTCAGCCTGGTGACAACTCACCTGCAAAGGAACAAAGCAGTTGGCTCAGACACTGAGCTGTCAGAGTCACAGCAAGAAGGAAGAAACCACACCAAGCCAAAAAAGAAGGTGGGTGCAACAATCAGATTGGACCATAAGGAATCACTGTGACACCCTGGCAAGGCCTAATACTTTATTAAGTACAAAAAATAATGCCTGTGGTAGCACCCCACCCTGTGTCACTGACGTTTTGTGTTTGTGTAGTAAATTGTTAAACCTCCCCAACATGTTAGAGTAGTTCCTTGTGGCTCAGTCTGATCATGGAGCCCAGCACTCTCTCCTCCAGGATGAGCTCCAATTTGGTACCAGCTAGTGATCCCCCATTGCATTTTACGTTGTATTTTGGCGAGTGTCCTTGTCCTTGATCATGAACACTAAAGAGAAAGAACTCATTTAATAAATTCCCCTTCCAAATGTCATTCTCCACCCATCCCTTCCCCTTCTTTAGCCTGACCACTCTTTTTTCTGGTTGTGCACTGCTTTCATATACAGGCAAGGCAAGGGATTTATTTTTATATAGTCAAATATATTGGTGATAGGACCGAGCCCTGCAAAACTCCACAGTTGATCATGGCTGGCTTCGATGAGAATGTTTCCAACACAACCTTCTGTGATCTGCCTGTCAAGAAAGACTCAAACCACTTCAGCACTGTCCCGAGAGACCCCCATATTCTGGAAGGCAGTCTACCAACACTCCATGATCTAAAGTGTGAGATGCTGATGAGAGAGTGAGAAGAATAAGAATAAATCATTCTCTATCCCTCGCTAGGAATAAGTCATTAAACACTTTGACAAGCATGGTTTGTATTCTGTGGTGAGGCTGTAAACCTGGCCACAATGGCTCACAGATGTCATGCATCTCCAGGTGGACCTTAAGCTGAATTTCCACCACCTTGTCAATAATCTTCCTTGAAAAGGGGAGGATTGAGATGGGTCCATAGTTCATTAGAAAGTCTGGATCCAGCAATGGCTTTTTCATGAGAAATTTCACTGAGGCTGTCTTGAGAGCACTGGAGAAAAATGCACTGAAAGGGAACACTAGACAATTCCAACGAACACCAAAGCCAGGGCCACATGGTAGTCTATCAACAACTGTGTTGGGCCATGGTCCACTTCATAGCATGTGAGATGCAAACTTGATATCACCTTAAAAACATCAGTGTCAGAGATGGTTCTATGTGAAAACAACGAAAGCCTAAACAGGATCACTGTTATCACAAAGTCACAGTGGCGAAAAATTTTTTCACCACTGTGACACCCCGGCACACAGGAAAATGGCACAGCACACCCCTACTAAAGATTCTCAACTCTGGGGGGTGCATGTGTGTATGAAGGGGTAAAAACATTAAAAACAAAAGGTTTGGGCTGGGCACAACAAAAACGCATCAGCGCCCGGACCTGAACCCAGTACCCCATGGACCAACGCCAGCAGCCGACCCACCAAGCCACGGGGTCAACTCAGCAACCCACTGTGGCACCACCCCTCACATCACCTCCCGCCCCTTGCTGTGCATGCCCACTCCTCCCGTGCGCATACGAATAGCAACATCCTGTCGCTATACTAGTCCACCCCCTATCCGGCTGCCCTATCCTACTATGGCCATCCCGTAATGTGCTGGGGAATAGGTTGCCATTATTTTAGGCACCCTTTCCCCAGCACCAATATCATGGGCTACCCTCAGAGACTAGCTGAAACTCACTCCAAACTGGCAGGGTGTCCAATTACCTCTCCTATGGACCACTGCTGGCCACTGACAGGCCACCTGGAGCAATAGCAGCCCTACTGGAGGCCATTCTGTCCAGGAAAATTGGGCAATATTTTCTTGTGACAAAGCACCTCCAGATGACAGCTAGTCCATGTTAATGAATCTTTCCAAAACAGCAGAGCCAGTCCATTCATCCTGGAGGCAATAACTCATGACATGAATTCTGGCTTTTCAGAGTTATTGCCCTCTGATAATCTCTATAATGAGACCTCAGAGTCATCGTGTTGTCTAAAGAGAAATCCACACAGCAGCACTCCAGAACGAACACACAGAAAGCCAAGTAATCCAACTAAATTGTCGGTTTATTCACACCACGGTGAGAGCCCCTAGCACCTCAACAATAAGCCTTCAAAGGGGGCATAAACTATACCGGATATGTGTCTCAATTAAATATACAAAACAAATGACATCACAGTGATAGTTCAATAGAAAAGCACCACATTTATACTGACAAGAATATATATAAAAAAATTCTTTACAAACTTTATATTAATTAAGCATTCCTACTGCATTTAAACCTTGTAAATTAATATAATTTCACATAATGACAATGAAATGTCATGCCTTTAGTGTAACATTTCATTCACTTTGATTTTACCAGGTGATCCACACTGCAGTAACAGGAAAAGAACTCAAGCAACAAACCATAAGGAAATCATAAGAAGGATGATGCATAGAAAATTCAGATTATTGACCACATAGGAAACAGTGTTATCTAACATCATTTCTTTATTCCAAAGGATCTCCAAAAGATGGGATACACCTTAGAATAATTTTTTTTCTGAAAACACCATTTAATAGCAATAAATATGAACAAACATCTTTACAATTTTATCAAGAGAATTCCTTAAACAACTTTCACTGAAAACCCCATTTTATAATAATCAGGATATAAATAAGCAAACAATCATCTTTACAATTTTCTTAAAAGAACATATCACTAATTAAAGAGCATACTTCGATGAAAAAATTTTCCAGGCCCCAAGCACTACTGTTAATGGAAATAATTCCTTGGCCATCTGTACTGGAAAGACCTAAATGGAGAAAGAAAAAAGAAAGAAAAACATTTTTGGTTATTACCCAGCATGTTGCAAAACAGAAAAACAATATATATATATATATATATATATATATATATATATATTATATATATATAAAGGGGTTAATTATGCACTGAATTACTTAATATCATGTCTATAAAGGAGAAAGGGGGGTTTGGAGGGAGGGGAGGAGGAAAAAGGGGGAAAGGGAAGAAAAGAAAAAAGGAGGGGGGGTGTAGTGCTTAGAGACAGAGAGCACAATAAAGAACTAGCCTCAAAGGATAATACATAGAAACATAGAAGTTGACGGCAGATAAGGACCGCAAGGCCCATCCAGTCTGCCCATTTCTTTTTCTACCTTATAAATGTGCCATCGGCCTTTGCTCTGTCAGTGGCCTATCTATTCATAGTCATTTGTATTGCTCCCTTATGCCTATCCCATGCCTGTTTGAAGCCCTGCACTGTATTCATAGCCACCACTTCTTGTGGTAAGCCATTCATGCATCCACCACCTTTTCTGTGAAAAAGAATTCCTCACATTCCCCTTAATCGGCCTCCTCTAATCTCATGCTGTGTCCTCTTGTCCTGCTATTTTTCTTATATTTAAACATGTTAGACTCTTTCACCTTGTTTATGCCCTTAAGGTGTTTGAATGCCTCGATCATATCACCTCTCTCCTCCTTTGCTCAAGGGTATACATATTGAGCTCCATTAATCTGTCCTCATATGTCTTCTGATGCAGTCCCTGCACCATCTTGGCTGCCCTTCTGGACTGCCTCAATTTGGTTAATGTCCTTGTGAAGGTGTGGCCTCCAATACTGCACGCAGTACTCCAGATGGGGCCTAACCAGTGTCTTGTACAGAGGGATTATTACCTCTCTTACGACTTGTGATACCCCTACTAATACACCCTAACACCCCTAGCCTACCTACTGCTTTAGAGGTCTGCTTGATGATTTTAGGTCATCAGTGATGATGATGCCCAAGTCTCTTTTCTTCCTTTGTGACTGCTAGCAACTCCCTTCCCAGCCTATAGGTGGCTTCAGGGTTTCTTTCCTATGTGCATGATTTTGCACTTCTTTGCATTAAATCCAGTTGCCACTCTTCTGACCATTCTGCTAGTTTATCCAGATCTCTTCTCATTCTGCCCACCCCATCTGGATCATCTACTCTGTTGCAGATCTTGGTGTCATCTGCAAACAGACAAGCCTTACCCTCTAGTCCATCTGCAAGGTCACTAATGAAGATGTTGAAGAGGACTGGCCCCAGGACTGATCCCTGAGGTACCCCACTTGTGACTTGCATCTCTTCTGACTGTATACCATTTACCACCACTCTCTGTTTTCTGCCCGTCAACCAGTTTGCCACCCAGTTGACCAACTTCTGACCTACTCCGAGCCTACCCAGCTTATTTATCAATCTTCTATGTGGAACAGTGTCTAAAGTTCTCATGAAGTCAAGGTAGGCACATCAACTGCTCCCCTTGTCCACCACTCTGGTTACCCAGTCAAAGAAATCTATGAGATTAGTTTGACAGGACCTTCCTTTTGTAAACCCATGCTGTCTTGGATCCTGTGCCCCTATGGATTCCAGGTGTTGCACTATCCTTTCCTTAACGAGTGCATATATATATATATATATATATATATATATATATATATATGTAATAATTGTTGTAAGAAATTAGCTATCTCACTTCCTTAAGAAGGGTTTCAAATCCTATCTTTCATTAAGACCCCTAGGTCTAACTGTATCTGCCCTAAAAATCCAATAACTCTCTCTTTGCATTAAGAGGTTCTGTCTATCACCTCCTCTTGCTGGAGTGTGTACACATTCAATCCCCATAAACTTGAAACAACCAAGATCAGACTGATGTACCTCTGCAAAATGCCTGCTTACAGGCTTATCAGTTTTATGATTTATAATGGAGCGAATATGCTCTTGTATACGCTCCTTCATGGTTCTTATAGTCTTACCCACACAGAAGAGATTACAGCTACACCAAAGAATATAGACAACGAACATTGTAGTACATGATATAAAATCCTTTGCTTCTATTTTAACATAATTTGGTAATGCAGTACTCTTACCTGTTTGCATATACTTGCAGGTATTGCATCTTCTGCATTTATGGACCCCACTAGGTCTCATAAGCAACCAGGTCTGGATATTTTTATTTTATTATAAAACAGACTCTTGACTAACCTGTCCTGTAGGTTAGTCATTTTCCTGAATGTAATCCTTGGTGTTTCAGTAATCACCTCTTTCAATGTGTCTTCACCTTTCAAAATGTCCCAGCAGTTCTAGACTATGTTGCCCAGTTGTTCTGCAAGATTGTTGAATTCTAAGGAGAAAGTTATTTTATCACTGGTCTCATATTTTCCAACAGGCCCATCTCTAATCAGGTCTCTCTGCATCTTAGTTTTTACCTTTTCTAATGCCATATTGAGAACTTTTTCTTTATACCCTCTCTCTCTCTAAATCTAACAACTCTTCTGCTTGCTTAAATAAATTCACTGTCATCAGTGCAATTCCACCTAATCCTTAAAAGCTGACTGTAAGGGATGGAATCCTTAAGCTTGGTTGGATGCGAACTGTCCCTCCTAAGCAAGGAATGGCAGTGTAGAAGAGGCAATATCTGCAAGTATACGCAAACAGGTAAGAGTATTGTATTATTAAATGATGTTAAAATAGAAGTAAAGGATTTTTTATCATGTACTACAATGTTCATTGTCTATATTCTTTGGTGTAGTTGTAATCTCTTCTATGTGGGTAAGACTATAAGAACCATGAAGGAGTGTATGCAAGAGCATATTCGCTCCATTGTAAATCATAAAACTGATAAGCCTGTAAGCAGGCATTTTGCAGAGGTATAACAGTCTGATCCTGGTTGTTTCAAGTTTATGAGGATTGAATGTGTACACACTCCAGCAAGAGGAGGTGACAGACAGAACTTCGTAATGCAAATAGAGAGTTATTGGATTTTTAGGGAAATACGGTTAGAACCAGGGGTCTTAATGAAAGATGGGATTTGAAATCCTTCTTAAGGAAGTGGGATAGCTAATTTCTTACAACAATTATTATCCTTTGAGGCTAATTTCTTTATTGTGCTCTCTATCTCTAAGCACTATGCTACCCCACTCCTTTTTTCTTTTCTTTTCTTTTCTTCCCTTCCCCTTTCTCCTTTTTTCCTCCTCCCCTCCCTCCAAACCCCCTTCTCCTTTATAGGTATGAAACTAAGTAATTCAGTGCATAATTCCCCCTTTTGTTTTATATATATATATATATATATATATATATTGTTTTTTCTCTATCGCAACATGCTGGGTAATAACCTAAAATGTTTTTCTTCCTTTTGTCTTTCTCCATTTAGGTCTTTCTGGAACAGATGACCAAGGAATTATTTCCATTAACAGTAGTGCTTGGGGCCCGGGAACTTTTTCCATCGAAGTATGCTTTTTAGTTAGTGATGTGTTCTTTTAAGAAACTGTAAAAATGATTGTTTGCTTATTTATATCCTGATTATTATAAAATGGGGTTTTCAGTGAAAGCTGTTTAAGGAATTCTGTTGATAAAATTGTAAAGATGTTTGTTCATATTGATTACTATTAAATGGTGTTTTCAGAAAAAAACATTATTCTAAGGTGTATCCCATCTTTTAGAGATCCCTTGAAATAAAGAAATGATGTTAGATAACACTGTTTCCTATGTGGTCAATAATCTGAATTTTCTATGCATCATCCTTCTTATGATTTCCTTATGGTTTGTTGCTTGAGTTCTTTTCCTGTTACTGTAGTGTGGATTACCTGGTAAAATCAGAGTGAATGAAATGTTACACTAAAGACATGACATTTCGATGTCATTATGTGAAATTATATTAATTTACAAGGTTTAAATGCAGTAAGAATGCTTAATTAATATAAAGTTTGTAAAGAAATGTTTTTATATATTCTTGTTAGTATAAATTTGGTGCTTTTCTATTGGTCTATCACTGCAATGTCATTTTTTTTGCATATTTAAGTGAGACACTTATCCTGTATAGTTTATGCCCCCTTTGAAGGCTTGTTGCCGAGGTGCTAGGGGCTGTCACTGTGGTGTGAATAAACTGACAATTGAGTTGGATTACTTGGCTTTCTGTGTGTTCGTTCTGGAGCTCTGCTATGTGGATTTCTGTTATGTGTTGGACTGGCTGCCCATTGCAGTGAATTGACTCACAATTGAGTGCAGGAACTTTCTTTTTGGAAATTGTGTTGTTTAAAGAGCCTGAGTGAAAGTATAGTCAAAAAGTACTTTATCAATCCCCTTAACATCCTCCATTAGCCTCAGCTAGGTCTCCGTCCTTGCCTGCTTCACTACCCAGTTTTCTTCCCTCATTTTTTCTTGATATGCCACCTTTCTGTCTGACCTATTTTGTATCTGATGAATGCCTTTCTACTTTCCCACACTGCCTCTGCTGCCCCTTTTGAAGTCTCTGTTTTACCTCCATGCCAATTACTGCCTTCTTACTGGCCCCTTATATTTTCAAAATTCATAGTACCCCCCCACAAAAAAAAAAGTTATGTACCAAAAAATATAAACAAAATTAAAAGACAACAAATTCAGGTCATTACATTTGCCTTTCCAATGTTTTACCATGAATGGATGTAGCCATTTTTTTGTTTGTTCTGTTTTTCTTTTTTTAATTGATTTTTTTTTGTTATTTTTTATATTAATAAAATAGAAATAAAAATTCAATGGGTGGCTGCCAATAGTGTGCTTGTGCAAACTGTATGTGATTTTTTTTTTTTTGCTTGTCTCTTCATCTGGTTTTCCACCGTCGGTAGATGTGGAAAAGTTTGTAGCTAAAAAGTAAAACCAAAGACAGAGCACTGGAGATGGAGGAGGGAAAAGAGGAAGTATGTGAAACACTAGGTAGGAGACTATTGAAATGCAAGAGATTTTATTGCCATGGAAGAAGAGGGGGGGTCTGCTGGCCCCCACTGAACCACAAGAGTAACCTTTTAATTCAGTGGGTGGTTACCAGTGATGAGATTGTGAAAACTGCATGTAATCTATTGGCTTGTTCCTTCCTCTGGCTTTCAACCCTTGCACAGGTGCCAGGAGAATTGTCTTGAGGCTAAAGAAAATGTTTGTAGGTGACAAAACAAAAGTACAAAGTGAGATGTAATGGAACCTTCCTCCTCTAACTCATGGACTAGACCCAATAACATGAAGGTGAGGAAAAAACCCAGGTGGAAGAAACCTCTAGGGAATCAAGGTTACTGGGTTAGCCTTTCTTCCAGGCTTAAAATTAAGAGGCTAGCTGTTGATAAGCTTGGCAGAGTTCTGAATTTGGATCTGTGGTATAGGCTTCAGAGCAAGAGGATGTCCAGTGACCTATGGCTTTGATAATGGGAGTTAGGATGTTCTTTCAGGATACTGATGTGGCTGTTCAAGTTCTGAATGAATGGTCAGGGATGGAAGGGACATCCAGACCCAGATAAGAGAGTAATGTTCTGACATGAAGGATGAACCAGGAAGTAGTCATGATGGAGTAGGTCTCAGTATACAGAAGAGGATTATTGGAATCAGGATGTCTATCTGAGGCTTGCAGAAAACTGAGGGCTTAATAGGGCACTAGGCTGAGTTTGTTGCAGAATAAGATAACTGGACTTCTCTGTTGTTTCTGTCGGTTTTTGATCTTGGTAAGCAGAGGATGACATGGTGTGCAGATGCTTTCTGTGAATAGGTATTCATGAGATGGATGAATGGTTGGATGGATGGATGGATGGGTGGATTGAAGACTGAAGAGGAAGATGCTAATTCTCCATCTAGTAGAAATCCAAAGAAGGCCAGCATTCTGCAAGCTTGTAGATCAAGGTTAGGAATGGCTCCAAACAAGAAGTTCTTTAGAAGAAGCATCATCTGAGACTGTAGACAGTAATCTATGGGTTTTTTTCTTGAGGAGACTGGAGAAGTTACTTTTCTTGAGAAAGGCTTAAATTGTTCGATTTGATAGGTATGAGATTGGTACATCAGGACAGATAGAAAGCATGGTGAACTGGATACTTGAAATATACTGTTTGATTGTTGTAGCTGACAAGTTAAAAGTTTGGGAACTACAGGATGTAAATGCCAAAATAAGAGAGATAGAGCTTTGGAAAGGGTCCACATTTTGTAGGCAGCAGACAGTAGAATATTCCTTCAAGGCTACTCTGTATGCAGTTTGAGTTGATGAAGCTAAGATGTTCCAAATAGTAAGCAAGGTATAATCGAGAAACTTTGTTACATCATTCATAGCTCCCAGGACAAAGTGGGGGAGTTGTCTCTTGATCTGCTTGCGGGAAGGCAGCTTTGAACAGCTGAAAATGGAAGTGGGAAAGATAATCAGCTAGAAAATTTGAAGGACCAGGAATGTATACACAGTTGATTATAAAAAGGAAAAGAAGGGAGGTCCATGTCCATCTTTTCAGGAAGTTCATTATGGAATGGGAGAAAGAATGCTCTTTATTTATGATGACTTTAACTACATGGTTATGTGTGTATATACAGTCACAAGTTGGTCATTCCATACATGTCCCTGGTGAGTGTGACTGTGACAACAGGATAGATTTCAAATAAGGATGAAGTTGAATGGGAGTGGGAAGGTGATTGATTTCACAAATCCTGGTGCAAGCAAACCAAGAGGTACCACGAATGGCAGAAAAAACAAATGATGAAGTAGCATTCATAAAGACAGAAAGGTGATTTGAGGAAGACAGGTCCTTATAGAACATGGATATTCCATTTCATTCCAATAGAAAGAGGGACCACATAGCTAGGTCTGACCAGACAAAACCAGTAATGGGTATGGGATGATCCAGAAGAATGACTGAATGAGTAAGACTGAGGAATGATTCGCATAGCAAAAGTGAGATAAACCAATAAAAAAATGAGTTCTCATTGGTACAGAATCAATTGCTGAAAAGAGTGAAACCAAGTACGAAATTCTTTGTCATTTTTTCCAGAGGAAGGCAGGCTTCCATTTTCTGTTTTGTTATCTGCTAGAGGAATGTTTAGTGGGATGAGAACAATTGTTGAAGGCAAGTGATGCTAGCAGCTGGATGAGACTCTGGAGAATTGATGAGAAGAAAATCTTCCAGAAAATGTAACAGGGCATCTATAAATGTTCAGAAGAATCCAGCATAAAGAACTAGAAAAGTTATCAAACTGTCTCAGGCTACTTTTGCATCCAAACATGAGGCACACTGCAAAGTAGTACGGATTTCTCCAAGAAATTTCATAGATGTGTCATAGGGATGGGTGTATAGGTAAAAATTTGAAGGTATCTGTAGTATCAACTTTAGTAAAGCAGTCACTGGGTCCAGCAAATTTGATGACTGCAATGCAGTTGTCAATTCACGTGTAAGAAAGTGGTACTCTTCAGATGGTATGTATTAGAAAATTGATGCTGGGCTCTGTCATTGAATGAGGAGATGGTAGGTCAATGATGAGATGTTTCTTTCTGGAATACTTTTGGGTAGCCATTCTAATGGGGCTAGTTTGAAAAGATGGAAAAGGGAGAGCTGCAAAGAGGATGATGATGAAACCTTTAGACAGTTCTTTTGCTAGTAACATATAAACAATGTTAGGTTCAGCTGTAGCAGATTTAAGATTTGGATAGCAAAAAGTGGTAGTTGGAACTGCATGAAGTCCTATGTGAAATTAATTTGCCATGTCCAAAATAAGAAACTGAATGATTGATCATGATGGATGGGTTGATAATAGCTGCTGCAGTCCAGGAATATGAATTAAGGCAGCAAGATGAGAAAAGGAGCCACAAATGACACATGTTGAAGCATGTAGGCCAGCAAAACATCTACAAGACAACTTATTGTTAAGGAATAGCCAGGGAATGTGTGAATTGAACGTTGATAGACAAGCAGCTTCCTTTACCAAGAAAGATTTATGGCTATTGCAGAAATGGGTACTACCGTAATGAATTGCAAGGTCAACAACAAGATAAAGGTCAGAATCTGATTCTTCATGCCTGGGTGGAAATGCCTCACACATAACTTCACAGTACATACAGATGGCAGCAACAAATTCTGCTATGGTTAGTTTCTTCAGTAGGTGATGATCTTTAGCTTTTATTACCATAGATACATCCCCACAGTAAACAATCCTGTTCTCAATTGTTTTGTGAGATTACATAAAAAGGGCTGTGAGATGAATGTTTTCCCCTTCAATAATGTTCTTCCTAACATGATTTGGAACCAGATGGGCAGGAAAAGTTGTAGTTGGTAAATGTGGTAGAGAAAAGGAAGCAGTACCTCTAATGTAAGTACAGTAGTTGGTATGTGTGAAAGAGTTGGGTAAGACCCTGTCTCATTTGTTATGCAGAGAGAGTTAAAAGCAAGGATTTATATTGTTCTCTCCTATTCTGTCACTTGTCTGTCTCTTGCCTGCCTGATTACACAATCAAATTTCCTTGTGGTGCCTAGGAGTTGGCCACTCCAATGACCCCACAATTTCCCCCTGTTATCCCTCTTCATTAATTCATTATATTGCTACCTGGGCCTAATTACTCATTATTACTTGGTGCAAAAAAGGTGGAAGGAGGCTCTAGGCCCATTGTGATCACCCTCTCTGCACATGCAGGGTAATCTAAGCGCTTAGCCCAAAAGGAATTTATCCAGTTCTACTTTAAATGACTTGAAGGAAGTCATATTAACCACAAGGTTGGGTAATGAATTCCATAAGAAATACAGCTCTTATAGTAATAAAGTACTGTCTTTTGGTAGTGCAAGCCTTTGGTATCCTAATCTGTCTATTATGACATCTCAGGATATTAGGTTTTGATGCCATCTCAATATTGGTATTTTTCATTAGTGTATTGTCCTTCAAGATATTATACAGAAGTAACATATCACCATGATCCCTTCTTAGTTTAAGATCATACAAATCTAGTGTCTAAAGTCTTTGTTCATATGACAAATGTTTGACTCTGGGAATCAATTTTTTTGTCCTTCTTTGCATGCTGTCAACTAATTTTTGATCTCTTTTATAGTGAGGAGCCCAGAAAGAAGCTGCATAGTAAGTATGCGGGCGTATGTATAATTTATAAAGTGGTAATATACAACAATCATTCCTCCTAACAAATGTTCTTTTAATGGCAGATAGTATAGTATTACCTGTCTGTACAAGTTTTCTACAGTGATCAGTGAAGGAAAATGAGATATTAATAATGATCCCTAGATCTCGTTCAGTTTTAGTATGAATTATTTTTGTCTTATTTAAATAATAGTCAGAGATAGCATTTTTTGTTCCAAGGTGAATTACAGCAAACGTTTCAGAGTTAAATATCATTTTATTATTATGTGCCCATGTTTCTATAATGCATAAGTAGGAATAAAACCCTTTCTGGGGTATCAACCTCAGCAGAAAGTTTTGTGTCATCCACAAATTTGCAGATGTTATTGGGCACACCATTATGAAGGTCACTGATATAGATACCAAACAGGATAGGGCCTAGTATAGATCCCTGAGGGACCCCACTGGTCACCTTGATATTAGCTGAGAGAGTGATACCTGTTTTTACTCTTTGTGATCTATTTGTTAGCCAGTTGCTAAGCCAGTTAGTCAAATAGTCATTGAACCCAAAATACATCATTTTATTTACTAGAGAGAGATGTGGGACTAAACCAAAAGCCTTTTTAAATTCAAGATATATAATATCCACTGGGATGCTATGATCCAAACTGGCACTAACCTTTTCATAAAAGGCAGTCAAGTTAGTTGTACATGATCTTCCTTTTTGAAAGCCATGTTGGGTTATGTCAGTTAGATCAAGGGCTTTGATTTCAATATCTATTTTGTTTTTCAGAATTTTTTCTAATTGGTCTATAGTTATTTGTTAGTTTTTTAGTTCCTTTTTTGAGAATTGGAACCACATATGCGTTCCTCCAGTCCTCGGGAACCTCCCCAGTCATAAGCAATTTATTAAAAATAATAGTGGAAGTACCAACTGGTCTATGATCTCTTTAAATAGATCTTTATTCAAATTGTCTGGGACAGGAGAAGAAATATTTTTTAAAGAACGAATAGCAGATTTTATTTCATCATGTGTAATATGTTCATAATGATATAGAAAATGGTGTGATGGGTGCAATGGCGTCTTCCCTGGAAAACACTGATCCAAAATATTCATTGAAGAGCTCAGTTATTTCTCAAGTGTTATTTATATCTTGACCATCTTCCTGTATATAAGAGATTGGGTTCACAGGTTTTTTGTAAGAATTAACATAGGCGTTAAATGGTTTGTATTTCTTTAGGAACATGCAAGTTTGAATTCCATATTTTTTTTTAATTTTGATAAGTGCCTTAGTTTTTTTGACTTCTAGTTTAAATAATGAAATGGCTTCTGTATTTTTATTTTTTGTTCATTTTGTTATGTACCGCCTCTTTTCTTTTTATTTGTATTAAGAGGCTGGAGTGAGCCATGGACCCTTATTATAATTTGATTTTTTTATTGGGACATGTAATGATTCTAAATTAAGTAAGATATTTTTTAATAAGTTCCAACTTTTATTAACCATGAGTTTGGATAATAAGGAGACCCAATTGAGTTTATCCAGGGATGATCTAATTTCCTCATAATTACCCCTAGGACAATTGTGTCTTAAATCAACAGATTTATTAAAAGTTTTTGAGGTAATTAAGTCAAATAGTATTATATTGTGATCACTGTTGCTAAGGGGGTTAGTTATAGTAATATTATCTATGTCCGATTCAAGATTAGTCAGTATTACATCGAAAATATTTTTCTCCCTAGTTGGTTCTGCTACCAATTGGTGTAGGCCTAGAGTGATAAAAAGATCCAGAAATAAGGATTCAACCTGATTATTAGCTGTTAGATGGTCCCAATTTACCCCGGGCAGATTTAAGTCTCCCATTAGAAGGATATCAGATTTATTAGCTAAATCAGTAATTAGAATGAATAAACTGTCATTGTAGCTTGTGTCAGCTGATGGTGGTCTATACAAATTTCCTATAATAAGAGGTTTACCGGATTTGATTCTAATTTGTACAAAACAGCCCTCTATGCTATCATCTATGCTGTTTTTCCTTGAAAGTTATAGATTCTTTTAAGTAGAGGCACAATCCTCCGCCTCTTTTAATAACACTATTTTTGTAAATAAGATTATAGCCAAGAATATTAACCCATTCTGATGAACTATCCCACCATGTTTCTGTGATGGTGATAATATCAATATTTTTACTATTGATAATAACTATAAGTTCACTTAATTTGGTGGTATTCAAGCTTCTAGTATTGGTTATAAGAATGGTATATGATGTAGTAGAGGCCTTGTTTTTATATGGGGTGTTTGACTTAGCAGAGTTTGATGTAACCCGTTTTTGCCCCCAAGTACTTAGTTTAAATGTGTTTCAATTTTAGTCAGGATGCTTTTACTGAGCACCATACTGTCCCTATTACTTAGGTATAATCCAGCCCAGCTAAATAAACTGTAGTCATCTACAAATCTTTCCCAGTGTGTTATATAATTTATGTTTTTTTATTGTCCATTTCCTTAACCATTTGTTGATTGCTTTTATTTTATTTTGTATTTTGATATTTGCTCTGGGTACTGGTAAAATTTCTGACATAATGATGTCACAACCTTTGTTCTCTAATAAATCTACAAATGAGATATAGCTATTTTTAATATCTTCAGCAGTGAATTTATTCACATTGTTTGTTCCCGCATGGACCATCACCAAGGGGTTGAAGCCTGCACTTTCCAAAATGTTGGATACCATTTGTTCAATGTCCCTAATCCAAGCTCCATGGAAGCTAGAACATGTCCTGTTTTCTTTGTCATTTTTACATATTTGGCCATCAATATCTTTAATAATACTGTCACCCAATACATATATCTGTCTGAGGGGAGTGGTATCTGTGATATCTATTGAGATGGGTTCTGGAGGGTGTTTGCTTATTTCATCTTCCTCCATAGAGGGAACTACAGGAGGAGAAGATATCAGTGGTTGTGGTACCAATTTACCTACTGTTATATCTGGGGAAGTAGATGCAATAACAGTTGAATCATGTTCAGCATGTACTTGTGCAGTTGTTATTTGGACTTTTTTGTACAAGGATTTAATGTTTGTCCCAATTTCTTGCTTGTCTTTAGAGTTAGTGATGATATTCGAATCAACTATGTTAGTGTCCACTGAGACTGACTCAAGCTCTATTAATGGGGTAAAGGCATTTTGCATAGGGAGCGCAAAGTCCATAGCTCTTCTCCCCAATTTGCACTTGTTCTTGTTGGTCACGATTTACCAGTCTTTTTCAACATCACTATCGTTTTCCCTATTTCTTTTCTGGTTTTCATTATTTTTAACCATATTGCTACATTGTGTGTTTAAGAGGGATATTTTTTAGTTTAACAAGGTATTAGCCTGCATTAATTGGTCAATTGTTTTTTGTAAATCAAATATCTTTTCTTTTAATAGTTTGTTTTCTTGACATTGATTGCATTTTAAACCCTCAAAACTAGTATTACTTTCTAGACAGAAATTATTACACATAATACATGCCATTGCAATTTCTCCTGTAGTAAGGGTTACTATCCCTTCATTAATATCCATTTGTAGGCAGTGAGTAAATATACTGTAATATATACAAAGAATGCTCAATACTTGCGGTGTTTTCGAGTAATACCTTAACTGTGCCTCTCAAATAGAGTATATTTAATTAGTAGTACTAAATCTGGCTCTTTTGTATATTAAAACAGTGTATATTCACACTGCTAACAAGGGTGGCTTCTGTTAGCGTCCTCCTAGGTTTTATGACTTACTATGGGGACTGCTTGCTTATCTCCTGCTAATGATATATTAGATGTAGAATCTCCAGTGTCCCTCCACACCCTCCAAACATGCAAAACATGCACAGACACACATGTCTTTGTGTGCGTCTTCACACACTTGTCCTGTGCGGTCCACCCTGCTCACCACAGGACGCATCTAAAAACTGTGCTAGTTACCCGGAGGAGGTTTCTTGGGTCACAGAAATGAGCATGGAGTTAAAACTTCACAATTAGCCCTAAAATGTGTTTTAAAATGCTCAACTATATGGACTTTAAGTAATTTCACATTTCCTTGTCCCCTAGTGCAGTATTCCCTAATAGGTTCTGAGTTGTAGTCCTCAGTGAAAACTGAAGGACTACAACTTCTCTTCATGCTTACACCACAGGGCTCTAGGTCACAGGTAAAATGAAGGTGCTCAAATCACACAGTTCACAAAGGCAATGTTTCATTAATATTCATTCACAATGTTCTCATGGAATCTGTCTTGGAAAAGACACTTAGATTATATCTCAATTAAAACTTGGCCCCTTCAAATCAAAACTATGTTCTCACCTTGCTGCACTCAGTGGGTGTGACTGTAGCCCCTAACTTCTCCAGACTTACACTGGCATTTCTGCACAACCTTAGCACTTACCCACTACCCATAATCTCTGTCCCATATCCCCTCTCCTTGCCCCCTCACACTACATTCTTTCCAAACCTTTCCCATCCCTTCCCCTGACATATTTGTGCCCCCCCACATCCTGTCTCCTAGCTACATGTGTCCCTCCCAGACACTCTGCTGCCATCCCACATACCTTTGACAAGGCCCTAAAAGCTGCTTACATAAATTCCCCCTGTCTCCCCATGTCCTCCTACCCACTGGTAGGGTTCTAACTGCCATCACATCCTATCACCTCCTAGTCTCCTATTCTGTCAAAACTGCCTTACCCCTCTGCTCTACACTATGTTCAGCCAGTTTCTGTATCTTGTTTGTTATCCCATGATTGAAAAAGTGAATGTAATTACTGTATTTTTGTAACCATTGTTCTGATGTCTGTATTTGTTGCTGAAATATTGTTTACCTCATGATGTGGAACCTCTGTAAATGAGCTGCTAGCTCAAAGGTGTTATAATCTGAGACAAAAATAAATAAATAAATACAACAAAAACATTGATCACTGCCCTTAAGAGGTTTAACTATCTTTATGGAGGGCATGTGATATGCCTTTTGCTGGAAGCAATTAAATAAAAATTTAACACACAGGTCCTATACGGCGCTGAAGTGTGTGCCCTCAATTCAATTGTTTGTCTGGAAAAAATGCTATTTAAATAATACATCTTGCACTGGGATTTAATAAATCTATACCCAGCTGTTTTGTAAGGCCAGAACTAGGCACAGTTGATATCCAAGCAATTGCAGATAGCAAATTTCTTAAATATGGCTCAGAATAAACATATCCAAAGGAAAGATTAGTTAAAGCAGCAGTGCAATGAAAATGGGCTAAAATTTGACCCCACCTTTTTTTTTCCTAATCAATGCCAGATATCTTCCAGTTTATTTTGGTGGCAAATTTTCAGTTTCCATTATCATTTAAGAACTGTATGAAGATTTTAAACTAATTATTTCTTGAGAAAACAAATGGCTGTTTAGTTTTTGCATAGAAATAATATTGAGGACATGAGGAAGGAAAGAATCCAGACAAAAATGCAAATGTACAGTACACAGCATAGGAACAATCCAAAAAAAACATATCAACAGTTCTTCCAATTTTTTCCATAACCATAGCAGAAGATTAGCTTTTTGGAATATTTTTTTTCATTGCACTTCTGCTTTAATAAAGCCTTACAGGAAAAAGAATACTGGAAGCCATTGGCGATAAGCCTATGAACTGGCAAAGTCACACTCATTCGCTCTTAAAAAAAATATGGGCTTGATTTTCTAATGAGATATGTTAATAAGAAGATACTGCTCAGCTAGAAATACAAACCATTTATCTCTAAAAAAGTTAAGGAGTGATATAAACAAAGAAACCTGAATGCTGTTAAGCAGTCTAGATTTTCTAAGTGGTGTAGAGACAATGGACAGGAATCACAAAACACTTTGAAGGTTAAAAAATGTGCAAGTCCCCCAAATTTGCACAGCTGTAGTAAAAAAGGGTAATTGCACTGTGCCATATCCACAAAACATCTGCAGCTGTGGAAAAAATACACTGCTGACTGCGAAAAAATGCAGCTACAGAAATTCCTGCACATAAAAATACCATTGAAAAGTATGGCATATCCCCCTAAAAGTTTATTCTCAGCTACTGTTTTGCCGCAGTTGCAGAAAAAATGTTGCGCACATGTTGCACTAAGGAGAGTGAGGTGTAGCTCACCCTGGACAAAAGACAGTGTACTAACAATTGGGAAACAATCACAGTGGGGGTTCAGGCACTAAGCAACAGCAAACCTGAGGGCTGTATAAAAGTGTCAGTTGTTACAACAAAAATAGCATACATTGCAATTGACAGTCAACAAAGTACAACCACATGACCCAGTGCAGCCCATAAAGGAGCCCAACAGGCAGTACAGGCAGAGGTGGCAATAGCCAGAAGTGTGTGCTACAGATCTAGGAAAATAAAAACCTCAGAGAGAGAGACACAACCAATGGTTATAAGCTACCACTGGGTGCAAGGTCCTGCTGGTACAGGTGGTACTACTGTGGGCCCAGTTGTGGGACTGGCTATTGGCCTTACTGGGAGTGCTGGTTCTGCTGCAACTTTTGCAAGACTGTCAGTCTCTTGCTTCAGTAAATATGGATCACCTGTTGTTCTGACTGCTGGGCCATTTATAACAGCTGCAGATCCGCGCATGTGAATTTTCCACACTTGTGGAATTTCGTAACTTGCACGTTTTGCAGTTTTCAGCATCTATGAAAATTTTGACTGTGAATATGCTGCACTTGCATTTCTGCAGTTTTGCAAGCCTTTTTTCTACATGTGCAGATTTTTTTGCTCTCTTTGTGAATTTAGCCCTGTGACTGTAAACATGGTTTCAGATGCTATCTTACTATCTGGATGTATTAGAGGATTCTGTGTACTTTTGCAGTATTCAGAACTGGCATGTTTTCATCAAATGTAGTTTTGGCCAGATTCAATAAATCTACTAAACCTGAAGATAAGTTCTGCAAATGTAATAAAAAAATCCAAGGAAGATCTGAACCATGTAATGTTAAAATGTTTCTGGTAAAATAAGGCTAGGGGCTAGTGGATAGCCTCAATACTCAGTTCTCTAAACTGTGCTGATGAAAATACAACATTTTTTAAATTCTATTTACTGTAGAAGATGGCTACATCATTGACAGAGTTACTTACTATATAGTTCCTGCCCAGAAAGTGAGAAAGAGAATAATCAGTATTGCTGAACATAAAGCCATTGTGGCAGTTTGAGTACTATTTATCTGCACCTATGTTATGGAAACAGAAGGAATTATGATACTTTAGAAATGTATCTGTCTATCAAAATTGTGATTTTAATATTTTTTTTGCACTAAAGTATATAATGATCTTTTATTATGAGCAAATAATAAAATTGAGTTAACTAACTCTTCCTTCACTTGTAGTTTCTAATCTTTCTTTCTCCCTTTGCTTTTTTTGTGGTTAAAAACTCTCTATGAAACTTTATGTGCAACTGGGAACCCTTAGTTTGCAGAGGTATATAATTATATTGTTGAAATTATTGCAGAAAGCTGTTTGGGTTTCTTAAAAAATAACAATCTGTAACACAGGGGGTTGACATTGAGATGTATTTTGGCCTCCACAAGCTTGTATACAGAATTATCAACAGGAGACAAGCTCTGGGACAGAATATTCTATTTTGTTGCATCTGTTGAGACTAGATGTGCTTGCTCTTCAAGCTGGCCTCAGGAAAGACATTGGCAAAGTTCTGATACATTTTGTGCAAAACAGGAGATGAAACCTACAATGTCATGATGCAGAGTTTAACCAGCCAGGAAAAGGCATCTTATAAAACAGAACAATGTTTTATTTAAGGAGAAAGAATGAGATTTAAATTAAAAACAAGTCTCAGATGTAGGACTTTGTACTGCCTGTATGAAAAGCTATCATGTACAATTTCTTTTTATTGTATTGTATTGTTATTGGTAATAATAACACTTCTTGCAAATTTTTTTTTTTAGTCTTTTTCCATCCTGGTCATGGTCCTAGGAGCCTCTCTCAGGCATCCAACTTGAGCCCTGCCCTGCCTGAAGCCCACCTGACCATACCTTCCTCACCCCATCCTGCCTCGCAGCTGGCACCTCCAGCTTAACCCCTCTGGGGTGGGGCCACCCCTACTACCTTGGGCGCTCTCAACCATAGACTTCAACTGCGGACATGGGCCCTGGATGGAGGCTCCATGAAGGTCAGCTAGGTTGGACCTAGCAGTGGGCATGGGGGTTGGTGCTGTCACCTACCCCTAGGACTGGGTTTTCCCATGTTCTGTGTTTCCTCCCACTCCTTGCATGGGCACACACCAATGCTTCTGGTGCATGGCACCCCTGCCTGTGTCAGCCACACTAGTATGTGCTTGCCTGGCTTGTTACAGTACCCCTGGTCTCCACCAGGGGTCTCTGGCTCACCAGGCCATCCCATCCCCTTGGTCCGGGGAGGAGAGCACCACTTAGGTGCTCAGTCCTCAACCCTTCCCCTGCCAACCCCTGGCACCCGAGTCCATTTCTGAATCTGGGTCACCAGTGCAGCGCAAGGTGTGGCGTCCAGTGCCTCAACCCTCAGTGCCAGCATACCGGCCTACTTCTTGCTAATTTTATAACTTCTCCCAGCCTGCCTATGCTTCTAGACCTATGCTTCTTCAACAGTTGTTGTCAGACAACATGGGATTTATGTCATGCATACTCTGTAGTTTTGTGCATGGATACTAGACCTGGTGCCAGGAAAACACAGAAGAAAGGTATGGATCATGCAACAGCAAGCCCAGGAGTGATTACCAGAAGAATGGCAGCCAGACTAGAAGCAGAAACAAAAGTCCAAACTAAGACTGTACAGCCAGCACTGGTGATTAAAGAAGAACAACAGGTAGGGACAGAACATGAAAGTATGTCTGCCTTCTTCAAATGGTGGGCTATAGAGCAGAGAAAGACTGAGATGCTGGATGCCCTGCAGGCTATCAAAGCTGGAGGATCTGGTACAGGTCCAGCAGCTCAACAAAATGCAAACAACTTAAAAGACATTAAACTTTCAAAGCTGTCTCCCTCGGATAATATTGAAGCATACCTGACAACTTTTGAAAGGGTTGCCAGAGCCTGCCAATTGCCAAAACAACAATGGGCAGTCAAGCTGGTACATTATCTGACAGGTAAAGCCCAACTTGCCCACAGCAGAATGAACACTACACAGTCAGAAAACTATGACCTTGTGAAAAGAGAAATCCTGAAAAGATATGACATGTCATGAGAGACCTACAGGCAGAGATTCTGGTCCCTGAAGTGCCACTCAGTAGACAATCCTCAAGAGAACACTTCATTAAATGGCTCCGATCAGAGGGAAAAACAGTCCCACAGATCATCCAGATATTTGTAATGAGCAGTTCATTGACATCCTTCCTACAGATGTACAGTTTGGGGTAAAAGCACACTGACCAGAATGTTAGGAAAATGCTGTTTCTTTGGCTGAGGACCATCAGATGACCAGACAGACACCGTAGCAGTGAAGTAACAGCCAAGGAATGATAAGACCCTCTTTTCCTGATTTAACTCCAAATCAGAGAAGAACACTGATGAAGGTAACAAATATGCACCCAAAGACTATATTTGCTATAACAGTAAAAAGCCAGGCTATATTGCAAGAACATGACATAAAAATAAGGTGGGTAACACTGGAGCAAATGTGGTCTTAGCAGATTATGGCAAGTATTTAACAGATGTCAAGTTGGGAGATAAGACTTCGAAAGGTCTTATAGATTCAGGAAGCAGACTGATCCTGGTGCATGTTGAAGTTCTGGGAAAACACTATGTAAAAGGACTAGGTACTGGGGTCATCTGCATCCATGAGAACACTTGATACTATTCCACCATCCAAGTGACTCTGAGCCAGAGGTGGACAAAGTTAGAAAACTTTGCTTCATGGAGAAATTTGTGAATTTTACCAAATTCATGGAATTATCCTTTAAGGTGAAGTTCTGCTTTGCAAACCATGGGATCAGGCTGGCTTCAGGAAAGAAACTGACACAGTTTGTGAAAAACAGGAGATATAACTTACAACATCAGGATGCTGAGTTTAAATTGCCAGGAAAAGGCATCTAATAAAAAGAGAGCAATGTTTTGCTTACAGAGAGAGAGAGAGATTGAGATTTAAATTGAGAAAAGCCTCAGATGTAAGACTTTCCTTCTTTGTACTTCCTGGGTGAAGAGCTATCCTGTAGAATTTTATTTTTCCTTATTTTATTGTTACGGATGTTAATAAAACACTTCTTGGCACTAACTATCTTTCAACAATTGATTGAGAAACTTGCAAACTCATCAACATAAAAAAGACTCCCACAACAAGATATCATCCGCAATGCAATGGGCAAAGAAAAAGAATGATGTCTACCATTCTTAACACTCTCTCCAAGTACCTGGATGAAACTTACAACACTTGGGACTGCTGTGTTCCTTTTCTTCAGTTTGCCTACAATACAAACCCTTGTTTCAACAGTACAGAATACGCATCATTTTTCTTGGTCCATGTGCACCACCCAAGAACTCCATTGTACATGGGTCTTTCACTGCTAGAGATTCCAGAGTCAGCTTCCTCATACATTATTCATGTGCTAGAACAGCTTGAACTTGCCAGATGTGTTGCAATTTCCACCTTGGGACAGAGAAAATCTGCCATGCAGAAAATGTCAGCAGCCAAGTCAAATGGACCTTCATTTTCTGTGGGGGACACTGTTTATCTGTATTGACCTGTCTTAATTCTGGGCACCACAAAGAAACTACTTTTCTTTTGGACTGGCCCTTTCTACAGTACAAGTCACATTAAACTGTTCCCTCAACTCACTGGTGTAGCATTGTTCAATGAGTTTCCTAATCTGTGCAGTGTTTAATTCAATGAATTAGTAAAAGATTAGTATTGATTTACATCTAGCTGTTATGTACTATAGGCTTTATTTTCAGCTGAGTGCTTATGAGTTTCTTTTCAGAAGGCAGACTAAACTCTTAAGGAATGCTGTGATATTTATAAACAATGCTCTTAAGGAATACTTTGATATTTCTAAACAATGCTCTTAAGGAATGTTGTGCTATTTTGTAAGCAATGCCATGAAAATGCAGCTACTGCCATTTCACTAAAGAGTTACAAGTGAGTTGAATAGGCAGTGAAGGATGGTTGGAAAATAGTTGAAAGCTTCAACAGTTCAAGTTGCCACTGCAGTAACATCACACAAAAAAAATGCTACACATGTGAGTTGATGGAACAGTTTAATGCGACTTGTACTGTACATTGTGGAAAAGCTTTCTCCAGTTAACGTCCATCTGTGACACAAGTCTGATGGAAACCTTGTGCTTAACAAAGTCCACATCAATTGCCTGAAGAATGGGTATTTGAGTAACACCCTCCCAGATGATCCCAGTCCTCCCAGTAATGAAGTTACACTTGAACCTGCCATCATCTCAGAATCAGAAATTCCTCTTGATAACTTGCAACCAGTTCAGTCAGATTCCCACACTTCTAACTCTCCCCAGATGGATTCTGCTGCACCGGATCTTCCGTCAGATGAACTGCCTGGGACTTCCCAGCCTTATCCTTTTCAGGACTCTCTTGTGCACACACCTATATACCAGACTGAGAAGATTTTACACAAGAAATTTGTGAATGGATCCTGGACTTATAGAGTCAAATGGTGTGATTTTGATAGTTCTCAAAATTCTTGGGTTGCCTTTGCAGACCTTACCCCATCCTGTCAAGAACTGGTTCAAGCAACTCATAACACTATTCCTACTGACTGGAAAGGTTGTTACAAGTCTTGAACTTTTGTGTATCAATCTGGGGACTAATGATCTTGATGCCAGAGGTATTCCTCACTGTCTGTGCTTCTTTATTCTTCTGCAGTAAATGTCCTAATGTACCTGTTTCTATGCATAAATGTTTTGCTACCTGGTTCTGAATTCTGCATATACTGCATTAAGCTTTTCCATTACAGGAATGTTTTCTTCAAAAAGACAGTTTTAGGTGTGTTTACATGTTCTTTGCAGCAATGGCATCTCAGATAGACAGTTCCATATGTTGTTTTCATGTTCTGCAAGTTTATTGAAATGTTGCATATCATAATTCTGGGTCATCTCCAGCTGCTCCCCTTCCCTCTCTTCCTTCTCGCTTCCCTACACTGTGGCTCTCGTCGTTCAGACCAAGCTTCAGGTTGCTATAATGTTCCCCCTCCACTGGTACTACTCTGGTCATGATTGTAGTCCAGATCCTTCCCTCCACCTGCCCTGCAGTGGAGTACTGTTATGTCAAGCTGTGCCATGCAATGTTTGATGTTTCTCCATTATTGTCGTGTTTTGTGATGTTATATTACTGCTTGTTCGAGTCACGTGGTACTTACTTTCACAACCCCAGGGGTGATGTGATATACACAGTTAAGCATGGGGCTTAATGTTTAGCTGCCACCCCTTTAAGAACACTCAGAACACTGTTGTTGAGACAGAATGTTGCACTGTCTATTTCCATGTGGTCACAGGGGCAGTTTGGGAAACCCCTCAGTCTGAGGCATTGCCTCATGGTGTGCAGGAGTCTCCTGTTGCTGAATAAACACTGTTTTCTCCATTTATTTTATGTGTCTGTCTCAGTCATTCACACGGTCCAGTAAGATGATGTCCACTGGAGCAATGAGAGATGGGCATGGCTGACCTGAAGAGAAGGTAAGTTTCATTGTGGGAGACCAACTTCAAAACACCACAATACTATACCAGAATTAGCCCATGCCATTCCAGTCTAGTATCTGGATACTTCAAGTTATCTGTTTTAGTGATGTTCCCTTTGGATGTGTCCTCCCCAGCTACGTTAAGATCTCTTGTGCCTTTCATATGCTGTCATAATTTGTTTGTTTATTTTCATTGAAGGATACATAGAAACATAGAAGTTGTCAGCAAATAAGGACCTCTTGGAACATCTAGTCTGCCCTATATTCCCTACTGTGGCACTGCAGACCCTATTCAATCTCTAGTCTCCCCCTTCCCTTGCCTTATTACTAAGGTCCCCCTTGTGTCTATCCCATGCAAGCTTGAATCCTGTTACCATATTAGCACCCACTACCTCTGCTGGAAGGCTGTTTCAAGCATCCATCACCCTCTCCGCAAAGAAGTATTTCCTCACATCTCCTCTAAGCCTCCCACTCTTAAGCTTCAAAGTGTGATCCCTTGTCCTGGAGCCTCTTTTTCTATGGAAAATGTTACCTTCCTGTACCTTATAAATATGTGTTAGGTATTTGAACGTTTCTATCACATCTCCCCTTTGCCTTCTTTTCTCCAGAGAGTACAAATTCAGTTCCTTGAGTCTTTCCCCATAGGGCTTTTGATGCAGGCTCTACACCATTTTGGTAGCTCTCATTGCCTGTGTAATTTAAGCAACACTCTTTGTCCTCAGCAATAATGTGGTTTTGATCACAACCAAACACTTATCCTGAATGCTGATAATTAACCATGATGACTAGTTTTCGCCAAATGCCTCGATCTTCAGACGTTGATGCTGAATTCATTTTTGTGGTGGGTAGCCTCCATTCCCAATCTGCACTAGTCCTGATCCACTGTCTAAGTTATAATTTTAAAGAGACAGACACCCACAATAGTCCTGATACCTCCAGCATTTTATTTTTTCAACTTTGCTTGTGTTCTGTGTTTAGCATGCGGGTGTTACTGACTATCATACAAATGTCAATTTAAGCAAATTGCAATTTCAGCACTCTCAGCAGAGATGTTCCAGACATGCCGATCATCAGCTCATGATGCGGGAGGCAGGGCGGGTACATGACTGGCCACTAACTGCTGTGGCAGGGTGGTTTTTGGTGTCTGTTGTGCACCTAGAAATGTTAGTACAAGCTATTCATGGAGCTTTTGATGCCTGTGACATTGACTTGACCCTTAGCCAAATGTAGCAAAATGTATAAGCTTGCACTACAATATCTGATATCAACTTTGCGATGAAATGACTAGTGGTAACAATGTTTAGCACTGCTTTTGGATGCGCTGAAATTACCATGCTTTAAATTGCCGTGATGAATTTTCTTGCTCGCACTTGACATGGAATCTCCTTTGTACCACCTTCACCCTATCATAGAAACATAGAAAGGTGACAGCAGAAGGAGGCCAAAGGTCCATCAAGTCTGCACTTGAGATCCTGAGATCCTAGGCCATCCTGGGTCCTAGCTGGTAGATTCCCTTGTGGATTTGATTCTAGCGTACTCTTTATCTCAACCCTTTTTGAATGGTAATATGGTCATAGCTCCTACCACCTCCACAGGTAGTTTGTTCCATGGCTCCACAATCCTTTCTGAGAAATAGTGCTTCCTAAGATCCCTCCTGAAAATCCCACTCCTCAGTTTCCATCCATGCTCCTCATGTTGGAGTTGGGAGCCTTGGTGAATAGTTCAGCATAGGGTACTGAATTTAAACCCCTCCTGTACTTAAACATTTCAATCATATCCCTCTTTCTCTCCAGGATTCAAGTGAGTACATGTTTAACACCTCCAGCCACCCCTCATACAGCAGCCCCTGAAGCCCCTGAATACTTTTGGTTGCCCTTCTCTAAATGGTCTCTGTCCTGTTCCTATCCTTGTTAAGGCATGTTCTCCAGAACTGTATGCAGTACCCCAAATAAGGTCTCACTACAGATCTGTATAGTGAAAGTATCACCTCCCTGTGCCAACTGTCAAATCCTTTCCCTATGTATCTCAGAATTTTGTTGGCCCTACTGTATGCTGCATTGAATTGGCTGGTTTATTTAAAGGTGTCACTAATAATAACTCCTAGGTTTCTTTCCTCTTTTGAGTCATTGAATTTGACCCCATTTAGCCAATAGATTGTTTTAGGGTTATTCTTGCCAGTATGCATCACTTTACATTTCTTGGCATTAAATTTCAGCTGCCAGATACGAGACCATTGTCTTAACCTTTTCAAATCCTTTTGTACGATTTTCATTGCTTCTTCACTGTCCACCCTAACCCCTAATTTAGTTTCATCCACGAACACAGTGCAGTCTTGCCCTGGATACCTATCCCTATGTTGCTGATGAACACATTAAACAGGACTGGGCCTAAGACCAATCCCTGCGGTACCCCACTTGTTACTTCTTCCTCTGACATCTCCCCATTGACCACCACCCTTTGTCTCCTTCTGTCCAAACAGTTTCTTACCCACTTAATTATGCAGCTTGCTATGCCCAGAACCTCTAGCTTCTTCAGCAAGCATTTGTGTGGTACTGAATCAAAGGTTTTGCTGAAGTCGAAATAGAGGAGGTCCACTGGCCAGCCACTATCCACTTCCCTAGATACCCAATCAAAGAAAGTAATCAGGTTTGTCTGGCATGACCTGCCTATAATGAAACTGTGTTGTTTCTCATCCTGTAGGTTATCTATGTGCTTCTGGAGGTGGGTCCTCCAGAACTGGACACGGTACTCGAGGTGGGTCTTACCAGTGATCTATACAGGGTTAATGCTAACCCTTTCTTTCTGCTGGTGATTCCCCTCCGTATGTACCCTAGAATCCTGCTAGCCTTCTCCACTGCCTTATCACACTGGCTACCTTCAGGTCATCAGAAATGATTATCCCTAGGTCCCTTTCCTTTTTTGCTTTTACTAGTACCTCCCTGCTCATTTGATGTGATGCCCCTGAGTTCCTGTGCCCCAAGTGCATGACTTTGCACTTTTTTGCACTGAAACCCAGCTGCCATTACCTTGACCATTCTTCCAACTTTTTCAGATCATCCCTCATTCTTTCCACCCCCTGGTATATACACTCTGTTGCAGATTTTTGTGTCATCCATGAACTGGCATACTTTCCCTTTTAGCCCTTCTGTAATGTCACTAACAAAGACATTGAAGAGAACCGGGCCTGGTACTGACCACCTTGACACCCTTCTGGTCACTTTGCCTTCTCCAGAGTGGACCCCATTTACCATCACTCTGTGTCTCCTATTCCGTAGCCAACTTCTTTTCCATTTTACTACTTTTGGACCCACTCCTAGGTTGCCTAGCTTGCTTACTAGTCTCCTATGTGGAACAGTGTTGAAGGCCTTACTGAAATCTAGGTAGGTCCCATCTACCATGCCTCCATTTCCTTCATCGCCCAATCAAAGAACTCAAGCAGGTTTGCCTGGAAAGACCTCTCCCCATGAAACCATGCTGCCTCATATCCTGTAATCCACTGGTTACAAGGTATTCCCTAGTCCTTTCCTTCAGTAACTATTCCATTACTTCACCCACTACCGAAGTCAGGCTGACAGGTTTGTGATTTCCTGCCTCCTTCCTATTTCCACTTTTGTGCAATGGGACCACATCTGATAACCACGACTGGGAGTTGGCCATACCTGGCTACAACATATTCAGAAGAGACAGGGCAGGCAGAAAGGGAGGAGGAGGAGTGGCACTGTATGTGAAAAATTACATAAGGGCCACAGAGATCCAGGAGGAACAAAATGGGGGAGAGATACTGTGGGTTAAGCTGGAAAGGAAAATGGGGCCAGCCATCCGCACAGGTGTGGTCTATAGACCACCAGCCCAGGAGGAAGAAACAGATAGGAGTTGATGCTAGCCATCCAAAGGATGGCAGACAAGGGTGAGGTAGTACTGGTTGGAGACTTCAATATTCCAGACATGGACTGGAGCATCCCAGCAGCAGCATCAACTAGGAGCAGATTTATCCTGGACCCCTTCAGGGTGCCTTCCTCAAGCAACTGGTCATGGAACCAACTCAGCAGAAGGCAATATTGGACCTTGTGCTCACAAACAGGAACAGTGTGATGGGGTAACAGTGGGGAGCATGATGGGGAACAGTGACCACCAGTCACTGTGGTTTGAAATCACAGAAAGAGCAGAACCAACCCACACAAAACACGTATCCTGGATTTTAGGGGGGCAGACTTTGGGAAAATGGGGAGATACTTGAAAGAGGCATTAAGGGGAATGGGGCAGGAATCAGGGGTTGAGGAACAGTGGGCAGTATTTAAAATGGGTATTACAAGAGCAACAGAATTATGTATTAAGCAGGTTAGCAAGAGGAAAAGGAAGATGAGACCATTATGGTTTTCCAAAGAGGTAGCAAAGAAAGTGAAAGCCAAAAAGATTGCATTCAGGCAATACAAAAAGACACAGGCAGAAGGGGATAGGGAGAAGTACCAGGAGAAGCAAAGGGAGACAGGGAGGTCAGTAAGGGAAGCCAAAACTCAGACAGAAGAACACATTGCAAAATCAGTGGGTAGAGGGGACAAACCTTTACAGGTAGATAAGGAAAATGAAAGGCAAAGGAGGGATAGTGAGACTGAAGGGGAGGATGGGGCTGTGTGGAGGATGACAACAGTAAAGCTGACATATTGAACAGGTATTTCTGCTCAGTCTTTACTGAAGAAGAGGAGGGTAATGGGTCTGAACGAGTACAAGGGTGAGAATGGTGCAGAAAAGAACACAAGTCCCTTTACACGAGAAAGGGTCCTGAAGGAACTGGAAGTAATAAGAGTTGATAAAGCAATGGGGTCAGATGGGGTGCACCCCAGGGTCCTTAAAGAACTAAGAGAGGTGGTGGCTGAACCTCTGTCTATCCTGTTTAGCCGATCACTGGAAACAAGGGAGGTACCCAAAGACTGGAGGATAGCAGATGTAGTCACCTTATACAAAAGTGGGAACAAAGAGGAAGCGGGGAACTACAGACCAGTCAGCCTCACCTCGGTAGTGGGGAAGATCATGGAAGCACTACTGAAGGAGAGATTGGTGGAACATCTGGTTGTCAATGGACTACAGGACCCAAGGCAGCATGGTTTCACCAGGGGGAGGTCGTCATATCAGACCAACCTCATTGAATTTTTTGACTGGGTAACTAGGGAGGTGGATCATGGGAGGGCAGTGGACATGTCCTATCTGGACTTCAGCAAGGCCTTTGACACTGTGCCACATAGAAGACTATTGCACAAACTGGGGAATATGGGTGTGGGCAGGACAGTAGTGTGGTGGGTAGGTAACTGGCTGGGTGGCAGGACACAGAGGGTGGTGGTAAATGGCTGTCACTCCACAGAGGGAAGTGTGACCAGTGGGGTACCACAGGGATCAGTGCTGCTACCGGTAATATTCAATATCTTCATCAGTGACATTGCGCAGGACCTAGAAGGCAGAATTTCACTGTTCTCTGATGACACAAAGCTCTGTAACAGAGTAGACACACCAGAGGGTGTAGACAGAATGAGAAGGGACCTGCAGAAACTTGAAGAATGGTCAGGGGTTTGGCAGTTGAAATTCAATGCAAGGAAGTGCAAGATAATGCATATGTGGCACAAAAACCCTGGCACAATATATCAGTTGGGTTGAGGATATAGCATGTACCAAGCAGGAAAGGGATCTTGGGGTTATCATCTCTGATGACCTCAAGGCAGGGAAACAGTGTGACAAGGCAGCAGGTAAAGCAAATAGGATGCTGGGATGCATAGGCAGGGCATCACCAGCAGGAAAAGGGAGGTCATAATTCCACTATACAAGACACTAATGAGGCCCCACTGGGGGTACACTGTACAGTTCTGGAGACCTTACCTACGTAAGGACATAGACAGGATAGAGAGGGTTCAGAGGAGGGCAACAACGATGGTGCATGGATTGCATCACAAGTCCTATGAGGACAGGTTGAAGGAACTGAACATGTACTCCCTGGAGGAAATGAGGGAGAGAGGGGATATGATAGAGACATACAAGTATCTTACAGGGAGGAACAGGGTGCAGGAATACACTATTTTTAAGCAAAAAGATGTTCCAGGACTAGAGAGCATGGATGAAGTTGAGGGAGGATGATTCAGAGGAAACGTGAGGAAGAATTTCTTCACAGAACGGGTGGTGGACAAGTGGAACACCCTGCCAGAGGAAGTGGGGGCTGAAACAATCAAGGGATTTAAGAATGCATGGGATAGACATAAAGGAATTCTGGAGGTCAGGGGTAAGGGGCAACAGACTTCTTGGAAAACATAAACTGAACTTACAAGCTCAAATGGGCAGACTGGGTGGGCCATAGGCCCTTATCTGCCAACACTGTCTATGTATCTATGTATCTTCCCTCCTCCAGTCCCATAGAACTTCCCCTGTTTCCAGTGATAGGTTGAACAGAACTGTCAGAGGTGCAGCCAGCACCTCCTTGAACTTCCTCAGTATCCTATGGTGACCCCATCAGGTTCCATTGCCTTGTCTACTTTTAATTTGTTGCTCGTTCTTTGAGGACTCACTCCTCTGTAAAAGGACTAGTGTCCACCTCCCTTCCTTTAATGCCCTTGTCTCTTATCTTTTGCTCATCACTTACCCCTTCCTCTGTAAATACTGAACACTGCCCACAGGTCGCTAGCATGGCTAGCATGGCTGCACCTCCCTTGCAACCCACCCTTACCCCCCCCTCTAGTATTCCGCTCTCCTCTCCCACCCTGAATACTAGCTCACAGATCATTCTTTCTAGCCTGTAAGATGGCTATGTTTTATGTCTAATTATTTCCTGTTGATCTCTTTGTACCTCCCATTATTTTACTGGCTCTGCTGATGTTTAGCATTCCTATTGTTGAATGATGGAGCAACTTTACCTTGTTTACCTAAATGTTATATATCTTGGTGTGCCCTATTGATGATGTATCTGGTGCTGTTTACCTTACATTTTCTCTGTTAGCTTGACTTACACTGGATTCCCTGTATGATCCACACTGTATTCTCATTGTATTTCATGCTGTTCATGTCAGTTTCTAGCCTGAGTGATGCCTGAAAAAAGGTCTTCAGATCAATGCACCAACCCGGTTACCAAATGAATGAATGAATGAATAAATGAATGAAATAAATAAATAAATGTAATTGTTCAATATGTCTGCTTTTTTTGGTCCTCTTCCTCACAACCCCTTTCCTTTCCCTTTTAGCCTTGCTATCTCTCCTTTGGTCTTTCACTTCTCGCTTATATATATATCTAAAGAATGTTTTATTCCTTTTTTTCACTGATTAGGCAATATTCTCCTCTGTTTGCCCCTTTGTGCTCCTAACTGCTCTCCCTGCCTTTTTTTTTCTCCTGGTACTGCTCCCTATCCTCCTCCTTCTGTGTCCTCTTGTACCTTCTAAATGCTAGTTTCTTTTGCCCTTTCTTTCTCTGCCACGTCTCTAGAGAACCACAGCGGTCTCTTTTTTTCTCATGCCCTTGTTAATCTGTCTGACACAGAGATTTGTTGCTTTTTCAATGTCCCCCTTTATTTTTGTTCATTGTTCCTCGACTTACCCCAATTTCCCTATCCCTGCTAGGGTGTCCCTGAGGCATTCTCCCATTTTCCTAAAATTATCCCTCCTGATGATCAGGACCTTCATCTTAGTGCAGTTTGATTCAGGCCCAGTCCTTATATTGAGGCACACCGTACAGTGATCACTAGTCCCCAGGTAGCCACCTGCTGTGATGCCAGCAACACTGTCCCCATTTGTCAGTACTGGGTCCAGTATTGCCCCTCCCCATGGAAATACAGAATTGCACTAGGAGTCAGCAGTCAGCCCTATCTCAGAAAAACTGAGGGGTCTGTAATTTCCTGTCTCCTCCCTACCTCAAGGTGGAGACCTTGAGATATTCAACATGGTCTAATCAAATATTCACAGGATAAAGTTCTAATAGTTATATTGCATGAATATTTGCAACCTCCTACTGGTTAATGCAACAGGATTCCAAAGTTAAACCTGAATTTCCAAACACAGTATTCAATCACTCTTATCGAGACAGCCCACAGGCTGGAAGCTGGCCAGGCACACTGTAAAGTTCAAATGTCACACAAAAAACAAAGATAGATCTAATGGCAGCTAGACTTAGAGCACTCTATTCCAACTGATCTGTACAAAGATCATTCAACCATTCCTTACAAAGCACATGCTTCCCCCCCTGCACCCCGATGTGCTCGAAACCAAAGCGTCCCTCTCCCTAACAGGGGGGCATTTCTTGCCATAATCAACTCACTGACCCTCCTCTGGGTGGATAGGCTCATTGACCCATGCCACCTCAAACCAAAGGGCCATCTGCATAATGACCCCCCACGATTTCCACAGTGGTAACCCTATCTCAAGCATGCTTGCTCTCACAGTGGCACACGAGATGGTAAAAAAGGGTATATGCTACGACCTGTTCTACTTTATGAACAGGATGCATCGAAGGAACCTCATCACCATACCCAGTACTAAACTACTCAGCTTACTGGTAGCGCTACTACTCCTGGCAGGAGATATTCAACCCAACCCTGGCCCCAATACCACCAATATCTTGGTGGCATCCCCCCAGGACCCTCACTGGGTGTCTGCCAAGGGTCTGAAGATAGCACATGTGAATGTATGTAGCCCCAGACCTAAAATACATGAAGTCCAAGCCTGGCTGGACCTCTACAAGCCTGATGTTCTAACTATCTCTGAAACCTGGTTAAAAGCCCACATCCTTGATCATGAGATACAAGCACTGGGCTATAGCACCTACTGCAAGGACAGGGAATCCAAAAAAGGGGGTGGGGTGCTAATCTATACAAAGACTGACCTCACTGTGTCACTTCTAACCCTGCAGGGAAGTCTCCCTGCTGAGGGTGAAGGTATATTGATCCGCATAACCCTAGGACACACCAAGCAACGGACAATAGGTTGTGTCTACCACCCACCAAAGTCTGCCCGCCAATCACTCGAAGCTATCACGAATGCACTGGCTCAAGAGGTAGCTACGGAGCTACTCATTTCAGGTGACTTCAACCTCAACTGGGCCCAGGATCCTGGCCATGTCTCGATACCTCTGACCCATGAAGCAGGTCTGACGCAGGTCATCTCTGAACCAACCAGACTGAATTACAAAACTGGGAATCACACCACCCCGGACTGGGCTCTGGTGTCAAACCCTGCAAACATCCAGAGTGCGGTCACAATGGCAGACTCTTTGAGTGACCATTCCCCGATTTTCTGTATATGGAAGAACAGAGCACCCAAGGTCCAGCCAAGAATCCTTACTGCCCAAGACTACACTAAATTCTCGGAAGTACAATTCAATCACTACCTAAGTAGCCAGGTCTGAAGCCCCATAACACTCCTCCCAACTCTGGCTGAGGCCTTGGAATACTTTCAGGACTTACTAAGTACAGCTGCCAACCTCTTCACTCCTATGAAGAGACTGAGGGTGAAAGGCAGCTCTTACAAGTGGATCTCTCCATCCCTCAAAGCTCTAATGACTACTCTGGACAAAGCCTGGAAGGAGTTCAGGCTCTCCACCCTCCCGGCAGATCTTGTGGAATACAAAGCCCTAAGAAACAAAGCCAAGAGAACCATTAAACTTGCTGAAAGAGAATGCATCACACACCTCCAGAAAACTAGCTTAGACAACCCTAAGCAATTCTGGAATCATGTCAATGACCTGATCAAGGGCAGCAAAATGACTGAATCCAGCCCCATGGAGAGCAACGGTCAGCTCACTACTGACTGTTCTCTAATATCGACTGCCCTTACCAACCACTTCACAGATCTGGAGGCCTACAAGACAGGCCAATCTTTCCTGCCTTTGGCCCCAAGCTCAGCTGAAGCAACACACTTTGAATGACCCTCTTTCCACCTGAGACTGGCAAAGTGCACTGAGATCCTAACCCTCCTAAAGATGCTGAAACCTAAAGGATCAGGGGGACCAGATGTGATCAATCCTCGGCTACTCAAGGCTGGAGCCACCTCCTTATCCAGGCCCTTAACCATGCTCCTTAACAGATCACTGAGGGAAGGAGCAGTCCCTGACCAGTGGAAACATGCCAATGTAGTCCCTATCCACAACGGTGGACTCAGGGAAAAATTAACCAACTATAGGCCGATTTCCCTTCTCTGCACACTTGCCAAGTTGCAAGAAAGGCTAATCTACAACCAACTCCGGGACTACTTGGAAGCTCATCAGCTCCTTGCTCCCTCTCAACATGGATTCAGACCAAACCATGGTACTGACACTGCCCTCATTAACTTCTCGGATGAAGTGCTCAGGGCAATGAACAAAGAGATACCCACAGGTGCAGTCTTTATAGACCTGTCCAAGGTGTTTGACCTTGTCGACCACAATCTTCTGCTACAGAAGCTGCACGATGTGGGCCTAGACCCCCATGCCCTCAAGTGGTCTGGGAGTTATTTATCAGGCTGGACACAGAGGGTCACATGCAAGGGGGCCATGTCAGAGCCACTACCTCTAAAACAGGGAGTACCTCAGAGTTCAATACTAGGCCCCCTCCCATTCTCCCTATTTACCAACAAATTAAGTACCTATTGTGGGGAGAGCTCAGTTGTACAGTACGCTGACGACACTGTCATCTACCAACCCTTGGGCGATGTGGCCGCTCTTGGTCTGCTCCTCCAAAAGGACCTCACATCCCTAGAGACATGGCTGTGTGAGAACAGAATGGTACTTAACACAGACAAAACCAAGGCAATGCTATTCAGGCCAAGATCACTGGGACTTGACAGATCCTCATCCCTCTGACTAACCACAATCTCTGGCAAAAGCATTAATGTAGTTCCCTCCCTAAAATACTTAGGCCTAACTCTGGATCAGTTTATCACCTACAAGAACCACGTGACCCAGGTCACCAGGACCCTACATCGCAAACTCGGTATCTTGTACCGACTCAGGGACCAGCTCATCCCTGAGGCCAGGCTCCCCATTACGACAAGTGTCCTGCTCCCTACCCTGACCTATGTGGCCCTGATTATACAGGGCATGGCAAAGCAAGAGGTATCCAGGATGCAAATCCTATACAACAAAATATCTCAGTTTGCTACCCAAGACCACCCACGACGTCATCACTGTGACACTCTGGCCCAACTTCGGTGGCCCACATTGGCCGCTAGCCTCCAATACCCATTGCTTGTCTAGGCCTGCAAGCTACTCAAACCCCCCGCTCCACCAAGTGCAGCCAGAACCATAGCCATTAAACACAACCCTAGGAATTTAAGGACATCAGAATGAACACTACTAGAAGTCCCCAGAGTAAGGACCAATGCTGGTGGCAGATCCTCTTCTTGCCAAGCCCCAAGCCTATGGAACAAGCTCCCCCCCTTGGTCCAGGATGCCTCCTCACTCATGAATGTCTGCACCAGGCTCAAGTCGCATATACTGGCCACAAGTGCATGCCACTGCCATGGCTCTTAAGGTATGCCCTTTTTCTGCATCAAACCTTCCCAAAGGTGAGCTGACCATGTACCTCCCTCTAGTATCTGGACACCTAGGGACCAATGCTACCTCATGTATATCACTATGCCAAGTAGTACCAAGGCAAAACTTTGTCATGATGATAACCATGTCTGTAACCACTGTCTGTAACCACCTTATGCTTGAATAACCTATGTAATCAAAAGTTTTTCTCCACTGTATTTTATCTTGTATTGTTATCCCGGGTCACCCCTGAAAAAGGGAACTTCAGGGCTCAGTGGGCCTACCCAGTCACCAAAATTTTATAAATAAATAAATAAAAATGTCAGTCCTTTTCAAATTAAATAGTTTATTTTCTTTACCTATGTGCTATGTCCCAGTGTTGCACTGTTTCACCTCTTGGCTTAGTCAGGGGACTTTTAAAAATGTTAAAAATAAAATATCTATGTGTATATATATATATATATTTATTTTATTTATTAAGTTTTTGTTAACTGGGTAAGTGCACTAGCCATCAAGTGACTATTTTCAGGCACAACCCGGGAGGTACAGGAACAATACATAGTACAATGCAAAGACAATAAGGCAGAGTTACAAGTCAAGGTACATTGAAATATCAGAAATTGTTTTACAAATAAACAGGAGAGAACAACGGGTACTGGTGCTGGGACAGACCTCAGAGTATAGGAGAAAGGAAGCAAAAAAGGGGGGGACATGGTGAAGGAGGGGGCCAAGGATAGGTTAGGTATGTGCTGTGACAGGTTCCACGGTAGGTAGCAGGGCTAGAAACTGGAGTCATAGGTTCGCTTACCAGCTAGCAGTGTCGGGGAAGGTGGGGAGTCGGAGACGAAATGCTATAAAACCTTGCGGCATCGGTGGCTGAGAGTAAGCAGTGTCGCCGCTTGGTTCTCTAACTGGGCGTGAGCTAAGCTCCAGTCAGGTGGGACAGAAATTATGGTTTTGTAGAAGGCTGGTGTCTGAGACCGGGCTCGTGGAACAGTTTTATCGGCTTGAGAGTATTCGGGAGGTGGGGGTCGAGGGTGAAAGATGGCAAAACCTTGCAGCTTCGGCGGCTGAGAATAAGAAAAGTGTCCTGGCCACTGGTTCTCTAACCGGGCGTGGGAGCTAAGCTCCAGTCAGGTGGGACAAGAAGTTATGGTTTTGCGGTAGAAGGCTGGGGTCTGAGACCAGGCTCGTGGAACAGTTTTGCCAGCTTGAGAGTATTCGGGAGGTGGGAGTCGAGGGTGAAAGATGGCAAAACCTTGCAGCGTCGGCGGCTGAGAGTAAGAAAAGTGTCCAGGCCGCTGGTTCTATAACCGGGCGTGGGAGCTGAGCTTCAGTCAGGTGGGACGAGAGATTACAGCTTTTGCGGTAGAAGGCTGGGGTCTGAGACAGGGCTCATGGAACTGTATGCCAGCTTGAGAGTATTCGGGAGGCAGGGGTCGGGGATGAAAAACGTCAAAACCAGTTTTAGCGGCCGAACGTGCGAAAAAGTGCCCGGGCTCATGGTTCCGTTCCCGGGCATGGGATCAGAGCTAAGTCATAGGAAAAGGGGGGGTTGCGGTGGTCAAGTGGCTTTGGAAACTGGATGAGTCATTTCTGTAACAGATCCGTCGAGGGACAATAGGAGTGGCACATAGTTTGGTATAGGAGAGAAATTGTAGGAGGGTAGACCAATCGGAGCCAGGCTGGTTTTGTCGGGCAACATCAGGGGAGAGACCCACAAAGTTAGGTGGCTGAAACGAAAGCAAGGAAGGTGTACTGGCCGCTGATTGTATTTTAAAGGCATAGGAGCAGAAAAATTCTGTCGGGGTGCGGAAGGGATTTTTACGGCTTTTGGGGCAGACGCTGGAATCTGTGACTGGGCTTATGGAACTGCTCACCAGCGAGAGTGTGTGCAAGAGGCGGGGGTCAGAGGTGTAGTATGGCAAAAGGCGTCTTTAGCGGCCGAGAGTGTGGAAAGTGCCCGGGCTCACGGATCTGTTACTGGGCGATGGGTCGGGGCTTTAGTAGGTGTAAGGGGGGGAGGAGGGGGGGAACAGGGAGGCTGAGACCTTAGCATGTACCAGTACCCAATACACAAAAAACCTTCAGCTCGAGTATATAAGCACAAGTTGAAACAACAGGCAAACAGTGTAAGGGCGAGAGGCACTGTCAGACACTAGGCATTGTGGAGGCATAACAGTAAGGTCTTGTTTTTATAACATAATCATTAAAAGTGCAGTAGGCTACCTAACATAGAAGGCAGACAAGGGAAGTATAGGCAGCCAGCAGATAGATAGGATAAGGAAGAGATAGTAGGAAGAGTGAGTGATTGAAGAGAGGGGGTCCAACACATGAGCGAGAAAGGGTTTGGGGAAAGGGGGCGTGAAAGGACAGACTCAGGTAGGGTCATAGCAGGCACATTGGTCTGTTGTAGTTAGGTGGTTGCGTAGCCCACGCTTGAAGAGGTAGTGCGAGGATGCATGTTTTAGGTCAAGTGGCAGCATGTTCCACATTTGTGGGGCAGTATGCCCGAACGCACCAGAACCCTTTGAGGTGCAGCAGAGGGGAACTTTCAGGAGAGATTTATCTGATGATCTCAGTTCACGTGAAGAAGCAACGGGCTTAAGCAGCTCAGATAGTGAAGCTGGTCTATCCGTTCTGATGATGGAGTCGGAGAGGCAGCATAGATAGTAAAGTCTGGTGGCAGAGGGAGAGAGCCAGCCTAGGTCTTTGTACAGTTGGCAGTGATGCTTGAGCCGGGGGGCCTTAGAGGCATACTGGCAAACATTGTTGTAGGTGACATCCCATTTTTGCAGGGTAGTTTTATGCGCCATAGACAGGATGGGAGCACAGTAGGTTAGAGTGGGTATGAGGATTCCTCTGGCAATGGCCAGCTTGGCAGCAGGTGTAAGTATATAGCTGGTTCTGTAGGCAGACCCCAGTTTGCAGTTTACAGTTTTGCAGGTTTCTTGAATATGCAGGTTCAGGTCCAGGGATTGGTCAAGAAGTATGCCAAGATAGCAGAATGTGCTGACAACCTCAAGAGGGGTCCCGTCAAGGTCCAGTATTTTTAAAGGAGAAGAGCAGGATCTTAGCTTATGGGCAGTACTCAATAGCATTGCTTTGGTTTTGCTGGCATTTAGGATAAGACGATGGGAGTTTAGCCAATGTTGAGCAGAGTGGAAGGCAGAGGTCAATGTCATGCTTAGGTGGTCAATATTATCTGACCGAGCATAGATGACCAGGTCATCTGCATAGAGAAGAGAGGCACAGGACACTATGCTGCTGGGAAGATTGTTATGTACAATGAGAACAGGAGAGGGCCCAGTGTTGAGCCTTGAGGCACTCCAATGTTGATAGTGGCGCTGTCAGAGATTGCTGAGTTGAGTTTGACAGCTTGGGTCCTATCAGTTAAGTAGCTTCTGAACCAGCTCGTTACAGGAGATGAGAAGCCAAGATCTTTGAGGGTGGACAGGAGTAAGGGGTGATCCACAAGGTCAAAAGCCTTGGTGAGGTCGATGAAAACAGCCTCAGTAAGCTGGCCTTCATCCATGTTTGTGAGAGTATCCAAGGTAAATTTTGCTAACGCAGTTGTGGTGCTGTGATTTTTCCTAAATCCATGTTGTGCTTCACATAGCAATTTTGAGGTTTCAAGGAACTCAATGGTCTGGGTGGCTACAAGTTTTTCTAAGATTTTGCTGAGGACTGAGAGAATCGCTATTGGTCTATAATTTGAGATTTTGTTCTTGTTTCCCTTTTTGAAAATGGGGGTAATTCTGCAGACTCAGATACCTGGAACAGTGTCTGGAGAGGGACAGTGTGAACACCGTGGCTAGTGGATCGGAGATGAGATGTGCAGCTGCCTTTAGAAGGCATGGTTCCAGAGAGTCAGAGCCAGGGCTGGTATTGTCAGAAATGGTGTTTAGTAGTTTAAAAGCTTGTGTTCCAGACACAGCTTTGAAGTAGAAAGACTTGGTTGCTTGAGGCACAGGTTTATTGGTCAAGGGGCAGGCTGGTTCTCTGGTAGAAAAGGGCTGAGGTGGTGCAGTTGGTAGTGTGGATGTGTAGGGAGACAGATCAGAGAACAGCTGATTGAAAGCATTTGCTATGGTGAGGGAGTTGTTACAGTGGATACCATGTAGAAACATTTCCGACGGGGTGACTGATTGTGGGGTACCAAGGAAGGTCTTGATATGACCCCAGAATTTGCAGGGATCATGTGCAGAGCTGGTTAGCAGGTTCTGGCAGTATTTGCTTTTTGCAAGCCTAATTTGTTTTTTGCAGAAACTTCTGTGTTGTTTGTAGATTAAGTGATCCCGGGGTAGACCAGTGGTCTTGAAGTGCTTCCATAGCTTATCTCTCGTTCTGAGTTGTCGGAGAAGATCTTTATGGAGCCATCTCATTTGTTGACCCCTAACCCTTCTCTGCACTTTTGGTGCATGCCTATTTTGTGCATCTCTGAACCTGGTCAGGAACACATCTAGGGCATCTTCAAGTTTTGTTGCTTGGTAGATTTCAGTCCAGTCAATGTTGGCTATGTCTAGGAGAAAGGCGTTTAGATCCATATGTGCAAAGTTGGTAAATGTGATCAGGCGGGACTGAGGAGAGGGTGATGGACCAGAGTGACAGTGGCAGATTGTGGGCAAGTGGTCAGTTATAGCATCAGCCAGGACGTATGCCTTTGTCATATGATCAGGTCTGTTCATGAGGATCCAGTCTAACAGCGTACTCGATTGGGAGTTAGTCATTCTGGAGTTTTCAGTTATAAGCTGGTATAAGTTGTACCTTTGGACTAGTGATACAAGAGTGCTATGAGACAGGCTCAGCCAGTTTAGATTTACATCACCAAGTATGATGGCCTCATTCATGTTAATCACTTGTGATGTTAGTTGGAGTAGTTCCTGGAAACTTTCCACCCCTCCGGTGGGCGGATTGTAGAGACATATTATGTGCAGCTTTTTTACACCTAGGGACAAAGTTACGTGTAAGGACTCACAGAGCCATTGGGGGGTTATGGACAGGAGCCACTTTTAGGGTGAGGGAGGTTTTGTGGTAAATGGCAACACCCCTGCCCTGTTTAGACCCAGTCCTGTCCTGTCGGATAATAGAGTATCCAGGTAGGGTACACTGGGCATCCAGGATATGGGGTTTAAGCCATGTTTCCATGAGGCACAGAATGTCAGGACCAACCACTTTGATCCAGGCCTCAAGTTCGGCCAAATGGCCCAGAAGACTGCTAATATTCATGTGAGCAATTAGAAGACCTTTTTAGACTTGGTATGAGGGTTTATCGGGGTGCTGTTGTAGTGAGGGCCAGGATTAAGTTCCACGTCACCTGCCAGCAGTAGTAATAGAGGGGCTAGAAATTTAAGCTGCACCCTGTTTAAAGTATAGGAGGATTTTGGCTTCTTCCTTTGTAGCAGGTAGTTAGTGAGAACCAGGTATGTGCATCCTTTTTTAAGAAGAAGGTAGTGCAAGGCAGGTTTAGGGTAATAATTGGAGAGGAGTAGGTTTGAAAAACTAAAGTCACTGAGTGATGGGATATCATGGTGTATGACATGAGGTAGAGACAGAGAGATTTTGTTTAGTCCGAGCAAGAAAAGAAGGCAGAGCAAGGGGGTCAGTACTTTTAATCTACCACATGGTGGCGGTGGACCCTCGGGGAGGAGAGCATGATAGCGCTGTTGGAGAGGGGAGCAGGATTAGAAGGAGCAGCAGAAAAATAAGGGAGAAGGTTAGAAGGTGAGGCAAGGAATATATGAGGGGGTTTTTAGGAAAATCCACGTCGAAGTATGGTAGGTTAGGGAGAGCAAATACTCAGTGAAGGAGAGGAGCCCTAGTAAGGTGGAGGGGGAGGGATGGGATAGAAATTTAGAGGAAAGGGGCCGAGATCAGACCGGATAGCTACAACAGAACTGCAGGCAAATGCTATCTGTCAGTGTGTAGGACTAACACCCCCAGTGGTTAGAGAGTATAAGGAGCCAATGGGAAAGTGGACACTTAGTCATATGACCAACAGAAGCCTATATAGCTAAAGGGTTGACCAGGGTGGGTGTGTGGGGCGGGTGGGACAGTGGCTTAACAAGGGATGAGTGTACAACTGAGAGCTGTAACACTAGCCATGGAAACTGCGTTCACAGTCCCAGGGCTCATTTAGGCAGTCCAAAGTCCAAAAAACAAGATGAAAACAGCCACTTTCAGTGAAGAGTGGAACCAGCTAGAGCCACCAACTCCTACCGGAGAGAGCCGGTGGGAAGAAATCAGTGAGAACGTACCTTACGGCTTTAATGCCTTTAGCGGCACAAGGTACCAGTGAGTGGCTGAGCTTCTGATTCCTTCTGGCTAGAGTACAGGTGCGTGCCCCTGACAACAGGCTTCCTCGAGGAGCACGTCTTTTCTTCGGTGGGGACCGCTGGCCAAGCAGAGACCCCAGAGGCTTATATATATATACACACACACATACACACAAATAAAAACTGACCAGATGACAGAAGCAGCTTGGGTTAAGCCAACCATTACATCCATGCCACCTATCATAGCTGGTGTTTGTTACAGGCCTCTGGACACTAGCAAAAATAAAACACTAGTCATAATGGCTGAATTAGAGAAAGCAACCAAGATGGGCATTCTGCTGCTGTTAGGTGACTTAAACCTTGCAGATATTAATTGGACTGAAAATCAGGCTTTGACCATTGCTGGGAAAATCATGTATCAGTAATTGAACAGCATGGATTGATTCAACATGTATCTAACCCTACATTTTAGATCTTGTTATAAGCACTGATGTATTTAAAATTCACTCCTGCAAAATTGTCCTTCCCTCGCCAATAGTGACCACAATTCAATACTATTTAAATGTGATGCAACTAATCAAAAGACTACAGCAGTGACTGAAGTATTTATGTACTCAAGTGGATGTAAAAAGTATAAACACTGAAATGAATAAAATAGACTGGAACAAGAGACTACTTAACAAAAATCTCAATGAGATGTGGATAGACTTTAAAAACATGTTACTAGAAATCTGTAACACCTAAAGTGAGGAAATACACTAGTAATAGGCTGAGACATAAATGGCTGTCTTACAAAGTCAAAACCCTTGTTAACAAAAGGAATAGAGCTTATAAAAAATATTTGAAATTTAGAACACCAGACTTATGGGATACGTATAAGTTACTCCAGAAAGAAACTAAACATACAATAAGTAAGACAGAAAAAAAAAGGATGGAGGTAAAGCCAGCAGAAGATGCCAGCAAATAGTAAGGCCTTCTGTAGCTATACAGATCATTAAAAATCAAAGACAATCAGTTGACCCGATTCATATTAACAATACAGTTATCTCTGACCCTTATGAGATGGCCAATGCTTTTCATTCCCATTTCTGTAAGATCTATGCTAACAACCTTGACTGATATACCAGACTCCCCAGAGATTTCAGTTACAATGAAAGAAGTTGAGTTGGACAAAGCTTTAACAAACTTAAAAAAAAGACTCTGCACCTAATCCAGATGACATTACCACCAGAATTTTAAAATTAACTTGCAACGTGGTTAAAAACAAGGTGTGAAAGGCAACATGACAATTGGCAGAAACACAGCAGCTGATCAAAACACAGTAGGAAATAATCCCACAGTAATGCTTGCTACTGCTATCCCTGTAACATCCACTAAGCAGCAAAGGTGCATACAATATTCCCTGCTACTCTAGTAGCAGAGTAAAACTACTACCACAATGTGCTGTATAACTGCACAAACAAATATATTTTTCTACCTACCCACCTGAGGGACATAGTGGTATCTACGCGGATAGCAGAACCGAACTTCAGAACCGAAATGGAAAATGTCATGACCACATTTGCCATCATGTAACAGTAGTATGCAGTAGTATAATAGCATAAAAATGTGTAAATCCATTCAAAAAGACCAGTGATCAGCACAGATGAGAGAACTGAAATATACGTAGTGGTGAGAAATACAAAATATTTATTTATTTTTATTTTAATTTTTTATTTTAGTTTTTGCTGACCAGGTAAGTGCACTAGACAAATTCTGCCTATTTTCAGGCACGACCCGGGGTGGGGGGGATACAGATGAATGGCAACTGACCTTGAACCAGATGAAGCTGCAAATGAGACACCATTGCATGGCAATAGAAGCAACACACATCGCTGAGACAAGTGAAACAAGTAAAAATTAAAAAATAACATGTATGGATTTCAAAACAAAATGTACCATAGCACTAATGATTGTGTTGGTTTCAAAGGAGGCACTTATTAATGTGTAACAATAAAAACACCACTATATGAATAAATATGGTTGTGAGCAAATGACAAGTACTGTATAGCTTTTAAGACGCCATGTATCTGTATGTATAATATATAACAAATAATAATGCAACATTGAGCATTTGCACACAGCTCATGTTACAAGAGCATTAATCCACTCCAGACTTGGGCTCCACTAGGGGATTAATGCCTGGCTCGTGGTTGGAAGCACTTGGCCTTCAGCCTTCTACACCCCCTCTGCAACCAGGCATTAATCCCATAGTAGAGCCCTTCTCTGTTGTGGATTAATGCTTACATGTGAAAGTGTCACATTCCCATTTAAGATCATATATGATGCCTCTCTGAATCAAGGACTAGTACCGGTTGACAGGAAAATTGCAAACATCTCCCTAATCCATAAAAGGATAAAAAGTCTGATGTTAACAATTTTAGGCCAGTAAGCCTTACCTTAATACCATGAAAAATTCTTGAAGGAATTATAAAAAAACACATTGTTTCTTCCTACAATATCGATGAAGAACAATACAGATTTACACAAGGGGAAGCCCTACATTACAAACATGCTGTTTCTATAAAACAATAAGTAGAGTAGTTCTCTATAGCTTAGTACTCCTTGAGACATTATATACCTTGACTTCTTTAAAGCCTATGACCTCATTCCACGCTGGGCTATTATCAATAAATTGATTAATAAAATGATTAATAAAAGGCTTATTAAATGGTTAAGGAAATGGTTAATGGATTGAGAACAGCGAGTAACAATCAGACAGCATATTTCAAATAGTAGTGTCATGTCCAACGGAGTTCCCAAGGGATCAGTTTTGGGGCCTGTTCTTTTTAAGGTATTTATCTCTGATCTTTCTAAGAATTTAACGTCATGTGCAATCAAAAATGCTGACCATAAACAGCTGGGGGAGGGGTGGAGTATGTACCAGACGAAGGAACAGGATATTTTAATACAACATTTTCTTGATAGATTCCTTGTTTGGGCCTTTAAATATGACACTACATTTAATTTAGATAAATGTAAATTAATCCATTTAGGGTTAAAAAACATGAAGGCCTGACTCACAAAGAAAGCAAAAAAATCTGCACATACAGAAAAAGGGCTTGCAAAACTGTAAAAATACAAGTGCAACATATTCACAGTCAAAATTTCCACAGTTAGAGAAAATCGCAAAACAGGCAAGTTAAGAAATTCCACAAGTGCAGAAAATGTTCTTGTGCAGACCCACAACTGTTATGAATGGCCCAACAGGCAATCCATATTAACTGGAGCAGGAGACTGACAGTCTCACAAATGTTGCAGCAGAACCAGCACTCCCAGCAAGGCCAAGAGCCAGTCCCATAAATGGGACCACAGTAACACCACCTGTACCAGCAAGACCTTGCACTCAGTGGCAGTTTGTAACCATTGATTGTGTGTCTCTCTCTCAGGTTTTTCTTTTGCCTGCATCTATAGCACACACTTCTGGCTGTCATCACCTCTGCCTGTATTGCCTGTTGGACTCCTTTATGAATTGCACTAGGTCATATGGTTGTGGTTTGCTTGACTCTGAATTGGAGTGTGTGCCATGTTTGTTGCAATAACTGGTGCTATTATACAGCTCACAGGTTTGCTGTTGCTTGGTGCCTGAATACCTACTATGATTGTTTCCCAATTGCTAGTACACTGCCTTTTGCTCAGGGTGAGTTATGCCTCACTCTCCTTGGTGCAGGATGTGAGCAACATTTTTATTGCAACTGTGGGGGAAAACAATGGCTGAGAATTGCCTTTAAAGGGATATGCCATGCTTATCAAAGGTATTTTTTTTTTGTGCAGGAATTTCTACTGCTGCATTTTTTCCACAGTCTGCAGTATATTTTTCCAAAAACTGTGGCTGTTTTGTTTATATGACTCTGCACAATTATCTCTTTTTTCCACAACTGTGCAAATTATGGGGACTTTTGCATATTTTTCATCTTCAAAGGGTTTTGTGAATCCTGCCCATGAAGTATCTATATATACTAAGTGGTAGTCAGTTGTGTGAAACTAGTACTGAGAGGAACCTAGGAATAAACACTGATGATAAATTCAATCTCAAATCCCAATCACCCCTCACTGTTAACTGTGCCTATAGAACCTTGTATGCTAGTAAAAAAAATATAAGCTCTAGAGACATACTGTAGCTGTTATTTTACCCCTTTATAGGGCATATGTGTGTCCACTGCATGATTATGCCACTCCAGTGTGGTGCCCATACAAACAAACAGAAACAGAGTGAATTGAAAGGGTATGGAGAAAAGCTATCCAAACTATTTTCACTATAAGAAATCTACCTTATGATTCCAGACTTAATCACCTAAATGTAATAACACTGGAACAGTGTCAATTAAGAGGCTATTTACTAGCATTAGACAACATTATGCAAGACTCCTATCTTTTGTCTGAATTAAATTTCAATTTCAAACAATCAATAAAACATACTAGAGGACATCCCTTACAACTAAGAGGTCAAACATTTAGTACAACAAAAATGAAGTACTTTTTCACAGAGCGCATGGAACTCGTTGTCCATTGAAATAATTTCAAGTAAAACAAAACTGGAATTTAAAAACAAATTAGGCAATTACCTAATGACTAATTCAATACTGAATTAGTACTGGAGCAACATGGGCAGGCAAGCTTTATTGCTCCAAACAGTCCTTAGTAGTATGAACCTTAGTAGTACAAAAGAGCTGACTACTCTGTGTTGTCATTTAACCCCATACCTACCCTTACTGCCAGTTCTAATATTCAGTAACATTCCCTATGCCCAATCAATTTCTTCAATTCCCTGCCCCTTTGACCCAGTGTCACTTGTTCAGTACCAACAAAATTGATGTTATGTACAATGTTGGGGGAACGTTTTACATGTTAGCAATAGCATAACTGTAATTCCCCCATTGCAGTGCTCTCACATGTTCACCTATGTGCAGTTTAAAATTGACAAACAGTATGTCCAACTTAAAATGCACCACAAGTGCAGTTGAGAAGATACACCACACCAGAAGTGTTACATGTAATGAAGTGCTTCAGGTAAATGTTTGCACTAGTAACAGGATGAATAAAATATTTGGTTTGTTTAATACTGTAGAACTACAATACTTGCATTTCCCACACTTATGAATGCCCATGGGGGAAGGGTGTAATCAACTACTCCTACTTGGTTCAGAGGTGGGAAGTAGTCTGGGTACCAACCATATAATGTATTGTATGGGGCTCACAAAAGACTGCTTGTGGACACTTACTAACCAGATCCCTCAGTTTTGGTTCAGTACACAAAATGTGCCACATGTGGTTAATTATTTCTTGTACCTTCCCAGACTATGATGAAAAAGTAGTCACCAATGGACAATCACTCAGAAACTTATCATTTTCAGTTTCCTTTGGAATCAAAGTGTTAGTTTTGTTGAAGTTGTCCATCACATCCACAGCTTCTAAAATACAATAGTTACTCTAACCCTATTGTTTAAACCTCTACATCTGTTCAGCTTTTGCAATATGGTAATCATTTCTCTCAGTACAGTTTCATAGTTTGTGAACCAATTGCCCTTTAGGGATATTATGGGTTAGTGTGAGGTGTGTGTGTGTGTGGGGGGTAACAGCAATTGTGCAGCAACAGACTTTATGATCTGTAGGTTTTTAAATGATGTTGTACACACATTTCCAACTCTGTTCTTATATAACTTAAGGTCCAAATATATAATCTCCTGGGTATGAATGACATACATAAATTATAAGCAGTCACTAGTACTCTCCAGCCAAGAGGTAAAGTTATCAAACTGTTCCAATGTACCCTTCAATATTACCAGTACATTACCAATAAAAATGACACCACAAATCCAGAGAAGAAAAGAATGGATTTGTGGTGGCATCATGTAGAACCTCAGACTCCCACTTGCCAACAAAAAGGTTAGCATAACTAGGGGCCATTGTGGCCCCATTGCTTTACCCCCTAACCTATCTGTAATATCTGTTTTGAAATATAAACATATTTTTATTCAAAATGTAAAAACAAAAGCAAGGTGCTGCATCAGCATGTGGTCTGAAAGCAAAACAAAATGGTAATATTAAAGGCACGCTGAAAATAGAAAACAGAGTTAAAAATAGATGTTTTGACCTTGGGTCTTCTTCAAGAAATATCTAAAAGAGAAAAAAAAAACAAAGTCAGTGTAGAGGGTATGTAAAATAAGGGATATATGTAGGGAAAGAAAAAAGGGGGAGGCTCTGGGAGAAGTGATAAATGGCAAGAAAATGAGAGAATCTGGAAAACAAAAAGATGATGATAGGAATGACACGGCATAATAGCAATGAATGAGCTAGAGAAGTCCCCAGGTGGGGACTAATTAACCGAACCTTGTAAGGCTGAAAGCTGACAAATGTGGGGGAAGGAAACAGAGATGGAGACATCTGGTGAAAAAGAAAATAGATGTATACAGATACAAATAGACTTTAGGGAAAACAAAGGGTGGCTGAAAGATGTAAGCAGAAAATAAGTCTATCATTTAAACTGGAGGGCTGCTGGGAGCCAAGGCAGATTTCTCTGCTTGGTTTCCACGTTTTTCTATGGTCAGAATTCCAGAAGCCCTGCTGAAGGACACAAACAGAAAGATCATTGACATTGTGGTCCCTGGAGATAAAGTGGGATACAATGGGTTAATCAGTGTTTCCATTCCTGACTGCCCTGTAATGTTCTCTGAAATGGTCAACAAGGCAACTACCAGTCTCTCCGATGTAAATAACTGCACACTTCCTGCAAAGAATACACTGTACCACATTAGTGGAGGTGCATGAGAACTCCTTGATGATGTGAAAAACACCCATGGGACCCCGAATTTCAGTCACATTAGAAATTCATTTGCAGGTGTAGCAGCGAGTTCTGTTGCAAGGTTTGGTACCTGGTGTAGGGAGGAACTGTTAGGAGTAGGTAGGCTGCTTTTTACCAGGAGATTCTGCAGTTTAGGTGACTAGTGATAGGAGACAATAGGTGATTCTGTGAAGGAAGCACCAATGTTGGGGTCAGTTTGCAAAATAGGAAAGCTACTGGTGATGATCCTGTGAAGAGAAGGTGTACTGTTATGGAATAGAAGCACCAGTGGAATTTGTTGTTGTTCTTGCGTGACAGTATCCTTCCTATGGGGGTCAAGGTTATGGGGTATGTTACTGACCCGGGACAGTGCTCTATCCACTGTGATTTTAGGGTATCCCCTGTATAAAAAAAACTATTCATTATTTGGGCCTGCTCAGCAAAATCAGCTTCACTGCATAACCTGCGAAGTTTAAGAATCTGTGAATATGGCAAGCCATTCTTGATATGTTTAGGATAGAAGGAGCGAAGGAGCTGTGGCAGAGGAAACTGTGTGAGTCAGTGGGTTTGCAATAAGCTGATGTCTTCTGATCAGTGTTCTGCACTGACGGTTTGATATCCAGGAAAGGCTGTGTAGAGGATACTTCAACAGTGTACTGAAGGGAAGGATGGGCCATAGTAAATTTGCCTAAGAAGACTTGGAGGGTCTCCCTGGAACAGGAGGTAGCTCCCACATAGTTTTCTATGTAGCGTTTTTGTAGAGTTCAGGCATAATCCATGTGAATGACAGAAAAAAATGTTCCTCCATCCAACCCACAAACAGATTGGCAAAGATGGGGACCCATCTTAGTACCTATGGCAACTCCACTGACCTGCTGAAAAAAACTGTTATTAAAAAGAAAAGCATTGAGTTTAAAAACAAGTTCTGGCAGATGGGTTAGTGAGTGTGTAGGTGGCTGATGGACTTCCCGCTTATTCAGAAAATTCTGCAAAGCTATCAGGCCACCATTGTGGGGGATCACTGTGTAAAGAGAAAGGATAGTGCAACATCTGGAATCCATAGGAGCACAGGATCCAAGACAGCATGGGTTTACAACAGGGATGTCCTGTCAAACTAATCTCATAGAGTTCTTTGACTGGGTAACCAGAGTGGTGGACCAAGGGGGCCCAGTTGATGTTGCCTACCTTGACTTTAGCAAAACTTTCAATACTGTTCCACATAGAAGATTGATTAATACGCTGGGTAGACTTGGGTGGGTCAGAAGTTGGTCAACTGGATGGCAAACTGCTTGCCTGGCAGAAAACAGAGATTGGTGGTAAATGGTATACAGTTAGAAGATATGCTAGTCACAAGTAGGGTACCTCAGGGATCAGTCCAGGGGCCAGTCTTCTTCAATATCTTCATCAGTGACATTGCAGGTGGACTGGAGGCTAAGGTTTGTTTGTCTGCAGATGACACCAAGATCTGCAACAGAGTAGATGATCCAGATGGGGTGGGCAGAATGAGAAGAGATCTAGATAAACTGGCAAAATGGTCGGAAGAGTGGCAACTGAGGTTTAATGAAAAGAAGTGCAAGGTCATGCCCATAGAGGAAGAGAAACCCTGAAGCCACCTATAGGTCAGGAGGAGAGCTGATGGCAGTCACAAGGGAAGAAAATGACTTGGGCATCATCATCATCACCGATGACCTGAAATCATCCAAGCAGACCACTAAGGCAGTAGGTAAGGTTAGAGGGATGTTGGGGTGCATTAGTAGGGGTATCACAAGTCGTAAGAGGGAGGTAATAATCCCTCTTTACAAGACACTGGTTAGGCCCCATCTGGAGTATTGCATGCAGTACTGGAGGCTGCATCTGCACAAGGACATTAACAAAATGGAGGCAGTTCAGAGAAGGGCAACCAAAATGGTGCAGGGACTGCATCAGAAAACATTTGAGGACAGATGAACAGAACTCAATATGTATACCCTAGACCTGCAGCAAAGGAGGGAGAGAGGTAATATGATCGAAACATTCAAACATTTTAAGGGCATTAACAAGGTGAAAGAGTCTAACATGTTTCAATATAAGAAAAGTAGCAGGACAAGAGGACACAGCATGAGATTAGAGGGAGGCCAATTAAGGGGTAATGTGAGGAAGTTCTTTTTCACAGAAAGGGTGGTGGATGCATGGAAAGGCCTACCTCAGGAAGTGGTGGATATGAATACAGTGCAGGGCTTCTGACAGGCATGGGATCAGCATAAGGGAGCAATACAGATGAGTATGACTAGATAGGCCATTGACAGAGTACATGCCTATGGCACAGGCATTAGATAGAACAAATTGGCAGACTGGGTGGGCCTGTGGTCCTCATCTGTTGACATCTTCTATGTTTCTATGTTTCTATGTCCATAGTGAAGATGAGCTGTTGGGAGCCACTAATCTAAACCTGTCAAATAACTGGAGAGCATGGTTAGTGTCTTTAACATAGAAAGGCAGGGACTCAACGAGTGGTCTCATGAGGCTGTTCAAAAATGCAGAGATGTGGGATGTGGGGCAAGGGCCTCCTCCTTTTTGCTTTTCCCTTTCTTTGCCTCCCATCTACACTAACCTAGCTTTTTTTCTCTTTTAGATATTTCCTGAAGAAGACCTAAGGTTGAAACATCGATTTATAACTCTATTTTCAGCATGCATTTAATATTCCCATTTTGTTTTTATATTTTTATCCAACACAGGCTTGGCCAATTCTAATAGGTACCAACTGGGAAGGGTGACAAGAATATTTTTCACTTTGATCAAAAAAATATCTGAGCACCGCAAACCAATCAACGTGAGATATTACAGTGTAGAGAGAGTCTACATCTAAAGTGGTAAAAAAACACTCCTGTCCCATGTCAAGGTTCTCCACAATGTTAATTATATCTGTGAAGTCCCAGATATATGAGCCTAGGCCTCTAACACAAGGATGTAACTGACTGTCTTGAAAAGTAGAGAGGAGTTCTGTTACCCAGTGGGCATTCTGCACTTTTATGTAATTTTGGAAGAACATGGATAGTTGGTATCATGGGGTATGAAACAGTTAATGCCCTATAGGTATCCAGATGAATATCCCATAATAAACCCATCATTCAGACAGTCAACAGTTTGGTCTTTGAACACTGATACCTGACTACCACGTAATCTTTCATAAAACCTGGAATCAGATCAACTGATGCTCAGTTTCAGTGATGTAATCAGTCATGTTCATGACAATGACTGCACCAGCCTTATCAGCAGGCTTGATTATGATGTATTTTTTGCTTGCTAGACTGCGTAAAGCCTCTCTTTCTAGTCTGCTATAATTTTTATGGTTACTGGGTGGGGTAACTTTGGTTGGTATTGGGGTGAGGACCTCAAGATTGTATCCACATTTTCTTTTTCCTTTCCATTGGGTTCAGAATTCATCTTATCCAATATTTACTGGTTATTAACAGTAAATTTGTCACCTTGTAGCATCTGTTTACATGTTCTCATCCTTACCCAGCAGAGTGTGTGCCTACCCCCACCCTCTAACCTAACTTATCCAACTCTATCTATTCTATCTAATCCTAACATCCCAATTTTCCTTTCCATATTTAAATTTGAAGTGTGTTACTTAAGTATAAAACTGGAGCTCAAATTAATTGAAATTTGTGCATTGAATTAATATCCATACACTAGAATCTTTCAAGTCTGATGTACTCTAAAATATATTCCTCCATTGATTATATTCAAGTGGTTCTTAATTCTTCCAGAGCCTAGCAATGTATCATCTAGCATTTATATGACCCATATTCAGAACTGTCTCCTTGTTCCTTGTTGGGAGTACCTGAAACTCTAAGAATCCTAATAGACATATCTCTGGCTCATATTTAAGTTAGTACCAAGAATTAAGTTTAGGGTACTAAATATTTTATTCTAGAAGGAGTTAATTTTGCTACAAGATGCTATGACATGGCCTAGGGTACTCCTCCTCTTCTTACATCTATTGCACCATGGAGGAATGTTGTGGTTTATCTTGTTAAGCAGATGGGGGGGTATAATAGATTATATGTACAATACTGAACTGCATCTGGTTAAGTCTATTATTAATGATAGGTTTGAATGATTTTACAATCTTCATCCATTTATTTTCTGAAATATCATATTTCAGCTCCTTCTCCCAACTTTGTTTAAGTTTGTCCAAAGATAACTGGTGAGTGGATTGCAGCTTTTTATAAATCTTGGAAACAATTTTAAAATTTAGATTTTTGTAAGAAATCCAGGTCCGAAGAGTCATGACTTTATAAATATGTAAGTTTCCCCCATCTGCTCAGCAAGATTTGCCCTAATGCTGAAGTATTTAAATCTCTCTGTCTCTGGTACAGTATGTTATATAAGTTCTTCATTATTTCAAAGGATAAAAAATTTCCTCTTTGAAATAGGTCTCCCATTTCCAACTGGTTGAACTTAATCCATGGGTTAGTTTCCTTCCCTTCAGCCCTAGTGGCTCCCCTCTTTACAATCCTAATACAGTTACGCATGTTATATCTCATATTTTCTTTCAGTTGTTTGTGGGGGAAAAAAGACCGTAAGGCAGGATCTAATACAGCTGTGTTTAATATTCTTTAATTCAGAGGGACTGTAATTCTTATAGATGTAGGTGGTGATATGGTTTCTTTTCCTTTAAAAAAAGTATTTTTTGTATTCCACCCACTATGGAGTATTTTGTGAATAATATTCAGCTGTATGGGACAGTATGGCAGCATATTTATATTGATAATTTTTAATGTTTGGTAGATTTAAACCACCGTCTTCATATTTTCCCATTAATTTTATTATAGTCATCCCGGGTCTTTTGTTTTTCCATGGAAATTTCTGAATGGTCCTTTCAAGAATTTTAACCTGAGACGTGGCCATTAAAATTGGGATTGCTTGTAAGATATAAAGTATTTTCAGCAGTACATTCATTTTAATTACCTTTCTCCTACCCATTAAAGTCAATGGCAAGTGAAGCCATTTCTCTAAGTTATTTTTAATCAATATTAATATGCACTGCATACTAAATTCCAAAATTTGATGTAATTTTCTGGTTAGGTAAATCCCTAAATATTTAACATGGTCAGATCTTATAGAGAAATTACTAAGCTCTTGTGGAGAGTTCCCACTGGTGTTTAGTCTTAAGAGTTTTGATTTTTTCCAGTTGATCTTAAATCCAGATAACTCTCCAAATTACTGGATTATTTCCATAATTGTATCGCATAACTCAAATTACTTATATACATAAGTACATTGTCTGCAGGGGAGATATACTAATGCTTTTTAATATTTTAAAAGACCCTCACCTTACAAAAGAATGCAACATAGAATGGGTGACTAAACCTGATGACCTTAGATGCCACAATAAACAGCTCAAAGTCCCTAAGATTAAAACCAATAAAAGATGAATCTTTTTCAACATTAGAGCATGCAAACAGTGAAACTCTTTGCCATCATACTTGGTTAATATTGATTCACTTGAGTCATTTAAGCAAGCCTTAGATATTTATTTGATTGGCATCAGGAATTAGCATACACCCCACAGGTGCGGAGAAGGTGGTCTCAATGGGCTTTGGCCTTCCTCCACCTTCAGTAACCAAGTAATATCAAGTAATAGAGACATTTTTAACACCCTTTTTCCAATTTTAACCTCTTGAATCTCTTCAGCAACTCTAATAGCATTAGGCAATGGTTCAATTGCCAGAGTAAAAAGTAATGGGGAAATAGGATACCCTTGTCTGGTTCCTCGAGTCATGTTAAAATTCTGGGATTTATTATTATGTGTAACCACTTTTGCTGCAGGTTGATTAAATTCATTTTACTAGAACCCAAGAAGTTATCTCCAACACCCTCTATTCTCAACACTTGAAACAGGTATTCCCACTCGACCCTGTCAAAAGCTTTTTCAACATTGTAATGATGGTAGTATAGTTTCTGAGTTTTTCTGACACTCAATTACATATAAAACATTCTTGATTTTATTAGAACCCTTTCTTTTTTAAATAAATTCTGTCTGTTCCTGATGGATTAAGTTCAGAAGTACCTTCTCAAGTGTTGTGGCTAAAATGTTCATAAATATTTTGTATTCCAGATTTAACAAAGAAATTGGGAAATAAGAGGAACAATATCCAGGGTTTTTCCCCTCCTTAGGTAATACTGTTACTACTGTTTATTGAAATGAATCTGGAATTTGTTTAGCATAAGTAAATGAATTAAATAATTGCAATAGAATAGGATAACTTTTGTCCCCCAGAATTTTATAAAATTCACTGGTGAGTCCATTGGGACCGGGAGTTTTCCCTTTTTCATATTTTTCACAGTAACTTCCATCTCCTCCATAGTTATTGGTGAGCTCAGCCATTCTTTTTGATTTTCCAGAATGGCTGGAATTTTTGTCTGAAAGGGGGAATTGATAGAACCATCAATACGTTGTGAAATATATAATGTTTTAAGTTTCAAATTCTTTATTTATAGCTCCTAGGACTTTTATAAATTTCAGTAATGTGCCTGTTTTTTACTTTCTGAATTTGATATGCCAGCACGTTCCCTGATTTATCGGTTTGAGAATGATATCTTGATCTAGAGTGTAAAATTGCTCTCTCCATTCTTGCATTCATTATGGAACTAAAACTCTGTTTTAAATTATTAAGAGCATTTTAAGTATTTTTTTAACTTTACATGTATATGTCTCATTTCCACTCTTTTGATATCAGCTTGTAATCTTACCACTTCTCTTTTTCTTTTCCGGTTAATCTCTGCTTTGTATTTGATTAGTTGCCCTTTTACTGTGACTTTTAACACATCCCAGGTGGTATTAATGGGTGGTTCTTTATTCCAGTTGTATAATAGAAAAACATCTAGTTGTTCCCTAATAAAATCTGAAAAAGATTTATCCTTGTATAACAGTGGATCCATTTTCCAGTTTTGGGGGACATTATTCAGGTCTAAAATTATAGATGGATCCCAATAAAGCTGAATGATCAGATAGGTTGATGCCTTCATAATTTATTTTTATTATGTTTGATGTTAAGCAAAGTGAACCCAAAATTGAATCAATCCTAGAATAGATAGAGATAGACAAATGTATTTGTTCGATCAAAAGACCATTACAATAAAATACAAAATCACACGCCACTATGACACCATACATATGCTACATAGCAATAGATACAGCTATATTAAAACAGCACAGTATTTCTTGGACTTTCATCCATAATAAAAAAAAATAGTGCAATACATACTTAAGAAATATTTATATTTACATCAACATTTCAAGTACAAGAAGCAGCTTCTCATTTCACTAGTTTAAAAGTTAACTGGATTTCGCATACTTCATTTTAATTTTTGTTATTGCTTCCAAATAGCTTGCCATGTTATATGTTGAAAGCTCATCACTTGTGGTAAATAGTATGCTTAATAGGAGAGTTTGATTCAAAGTTGCAATTCCATGTAGCAAAGGTTTTAATCAATTCTTTCTAGCCACATTATACCATGGGCATACAACAATAACATGGGAATGATCCTCCACTGTCATACCAGAACAGGCACAAAAGACAGAACCATATTCTTTATCCTTGTTATATCTAGCTTTCAATACCCTTCCGGGAAACAGTTCCATTCTGAACTTAGTAAATAACTGTCTCTGTTTAATATTAGTCAATACATCTAGATATTCCCTATAACAAAAATTAACATCGTACTGGCTTAACCAGGGAACAACCTTGAGATTTGTAATAATGTCCAAATCTAGCTTCTTAGCTTAAATCATAATTTTTTGTGTTACATAAGATTTATATTTGATACTTCTTGCAATTTTTTTCTCAGCATATCCTCTTAAAAAAGATAGTTCAGATTCCTCCAGAATTGAATACAGACCAGTCAACCATTTTGATTTGTTACATCCCATTTCAATCCATACTCCTTTTTCTTTTAAAGCCAGGACTTGCAGTCTGTTTGAACCTGATGCCAGCAATTTTAGCCAATAATTTATCATTCTTGTCTGTGCAAAGGCGGATAGTCTAACTAGTCCTACCACCACCCTAACTAATGCTGCAGGGATGGAATTATTCAAACCTAAGGTGTGCCTCAAAAGTTTATTAAGAGGAATCTTTAGCTTGTCAAAGTTGACAAATCCCCCAATCTCAGATTGGTATAATGCCTGTGCATAATATTTAGCCTTTAGTTCTGTAATCAGTGGTTTAATAGTGTTGCCGCCATACTTATAATTCAATGATTTAAGAGAATTAGCTGTTTGTTTTAGCTTGGGGATAAGAGAGTCCATATGCTTGATCCATTTACCATCATTCATATAAAGCAACCCAAACAAGGATAGGATTTTACCGTATTAAGTATTTTATTTCCTAATCTCCATGTTTTAGTAATTTTGTTAGAACCTAGTATCGTGATTTGACTTTTATTCACATTAATGTTTAAGTTATGTCTACCCGCATAATCATCTAAAATATCTAATTTACTCTGTAACCCCTTTTGGATAAGGGATAATAAAACAAGGTCAACAGCATATGCCAATACTGGGCATATTTTGTGCAAAATCTTAGGAGAATCTATCAATGAATCATCCAGCATTTTTAATAAATTATTAATATAAATACAAAACAAAGTGGGGGCTAGGACACATCCCTACCTGACCCCACGGTTAGTAGGAAAAGTTGCAGAGAGTTGTCCAGTTGCTCTTAGGATTGATGATGATGGGAAAAACATGAAAACTCCACAGAACTAATTAACAAAACACCAAAGATCATATAAATCCAGGGCTTCCATGTTCTTAAGAATAGTTACTGCTGATTTTGACAGGGCCAAGTGGGAACCCAATCTAGCTGGGTTAGGATTCAATACACTATTCAAATCACCTCCAACAACCATCGGGTGCTGGAATTGGGCTAATGTGGTGAAAGAATCTACAAAGAAGCTTGGAGAATCTTCATTTGGTGCATAAACACCTGCTATTGTTAAGTCTTTATTATGTATTTCTACCTGTAAGATAATATATCTATGACTGATATCTATTATTTTATTAACAATCTCTACCTTGTGTTTTTTTAGCAAAAATAATGGACACACCTTTGGACTTTCCATTAGACCCAATGTGTAATGCTACCCCCCACACAATTTACAACATTTTTCAAACTCCCCCTCAGTCAGGTGGGTCTCTTGTAAAATTAAACAGTCCATTTTAAGTCTTTTTACCATTGCAATGATTCTTTTCCTCTTAGCTGGGTTCTTAACCCCAGTGACGTTCCATGATAGTATAATAAAACCTGTCATCCAATAGTTTTAAAAAATAGCCCCTGCCAGCCCAGTGGCACTGAGGGCTGAGGCACTGGATGCCTTACCTCACACCACACTGATGACATGTGTTCAGGAGTGAGCATGGGTTGACGGGGGTCAGCAGAGATGGAGAAGGATGCAGCATCCCCAGACAGCTCTCCTCTGGGGTGGGGGAGTCCTCCAATTGTCGGTGTTTGCCTGGCCCCTGGCAGTGGCTGGCACACCATCACTGAATTTACATGGGAGGCAGAGGAGCAGCCATTGGATGTGCTGCAGATGGATGTGCATACAGTACATCCCCAATGGCAACACACGCTCCACTGCCTGTGGGAGTAAAACAGTGAAAAAGATGGCACCCTATCATGCAGCTTGATGGCCATTTGCATGATCTCTGACTCTGACCCATTGCCTGGACTGGATCTGTATAGGGTAGGGAGTTGGGGGCTCCCCATCGCCCTGCTTTGGGGGGTAAGCCACAAGAGTTAAAGGGTGAGCTCTGGAGTGCAGTAGATATGGATGACCGCTGGAGTCCCACAACAGTGCCATGACATGGAAGCAGATCAGGTAAGGCCAAAAGGAATAAAAAGTATAGCCAAAAAAAAAATTTGCCCCCAAAAAATAAGTTGCAAGGAAGAGCTGTCGGAGCGAAGGGAAGGAAACAGTCACAAGTGGGTTATCTGTTGGCCACATTTTCTGCAAAAGTTCCAATTCATCTCCAGTTTCTATATTTTTTTATAGTTTTAAAACAAAGTTTATCCTCCCTATCCTAATCTGAATCCCTACTACTATCTTCCCTCTCTCTCCTAGGTCCATGAAAACATAGAACTACAGAAACATTTTCCAAGCAAAATGAGATCAAGTTGTCCCAAACTACAGTTTCTAGAGCCCCCTCTCCAAAAAGAACATTTTTCATAAATACATTTTGGTTACTATTAACTAATTTTGTCTTATTCAGTAAATACCAACTTTCCCCTTTGTCCAGTTCTGTGGGTGCAAAGAGCACATTTTTTTTTTTTTTTACCCATCTTCTCCTTTCAGTATTCCTTATAAGGCCTCCTTAATGATTATGTCCTTGTATTTAGAATTTGTTCCAGGAAGTCTTCTGCTTCCTGTGGGGAGCTGGTCACCTTAGTTTTCCCTCTAAAGGATATTTTCAAGGTGGAGGAGGTTGGATGCAAAAAAGGTATTTGTTTTCCCCATAAGCATTGCTGGACTGCTTTAAAAGCACTCCTTTTCTTTTGTAGTTACGGGCCTAGATCAGGAAAGATTGAAACTTGTACTCCTTGCTATAATAGCTGCTTCTCTTTTCTTGCTTCCTTTAAGATAAGCTCTCTCGGTCTCTCTCTCTCTCTTTTTCTCTCGATATTTGTGAAACATAATGAAAATCACTCTGGGGCATCTAGCATTGGGGTGGTGAAATGCCAGAGATCTATGTGCTCTCTCAAGTTCGATTTTATTTTCATATTAGTTTTTCCTAACTAGTTCTGAGAGTCATATTTCACAAAATCTGAAGATGTCATCATTCTCACTTCCTTCTGGAACACCCAGTATTTTAAGGTTATCCTCCTTGATCCCCATTCCTTTCCTGAATTTTTTTTTTGGCATGTTTCCCATTTCTTCTTTGTGCTGTCTTATATCTTTCTTGATCCCTGGTAATGTAACGTATCTTCAATATCTGAGGTCTTTTTCTCATTTTCTGGGATTCTTTGATTCAGTCCTTTTAATTCAGATCTCATCACTTTCATTTCATCCTGAACGCTCAAAATTTTATTTTCCAGTCTCAGTCTTTATTTTCCTTCTAATTTCTCCAAGGATATTCTCGTTATAATCCTCTGTCTTTTCCCCCTCACTTTCTGCCTTATTTCTGTTTCCTTTTCTTTCTTTAGGTCTTGTGCCCAAGTCTTCTTTTTTTTTGTATATCCAGTGGCCGGATTTGTGGCCAGATTTCTTTCTGAGTCAGGTCCCAAAGGATTTGTTAAGGTGGGGTGTAGAAGGTGGGTTATCCCCATTTCCACCTAAAGGGATGATTATGGGAGACATGTGTGTGGGGAGTAATTTCATTATTACCCTTACAGAAATAATTATATGAAATGTTTTCATGCTGCACACACAAAACTATTCATGTGGCATGCATGCAGCAAGCAAGTGTGGAAAGCATGCTTTTTATGTTAAATTGGAACAGACTGCATGCATGTGGCATGTGTACAAAAAGCAAGTGGTCACTGACAAATGCACACATAAAAGTTAAGTGACTTGCTCAGGATCACACTATATACTGTACAAGTGTGGGTTGATGAGATTCAAAATCAGATCTGCAGGTCTCCAAGTCTCCTGGTTTGCAGTTCAGTGCTTTTAACCACTAAGCTATACTGCCTGCACACATATGGCTCGCTTGTACTTCAATACAAATCTGCATACTATACATCTGCATGCATGCAGTATGCTTGTAGCCACTGTCATACTTTTTAGTTTTTTTGGAGCTCCCTCAGCTGCACAACTGGACTGTAGCATACATACTAGTGGAAACACATGTGGTTCTTCTCACCCCCAATACACACACTTACCCACAAAACCACTTAATGACTTCTCTCTGGCCTGTACACCTACTATTGTCTCTCCATAGCTGAATGCTTCCATACAAACAGACTTGAGGTTGCAAACACAAAAGTAGCAATAACTCGACACCCACCCACATGGCCAGGCCCCCCCATGCACACACACTGCAACAGGTGTGGCCATGCTGCTACAGACAACCCACCAAGTATAGATATAAGTTGAGAATCTCTTACCTGAGTACTAGGGAGCCAGAGGCAGGAGTCTTTAGCACTGTTTACATGGTCACATTTGCACTTGAGTAACCCGATCACTCGGGTTGCTCCAGTGCAAATGACAGTGTGTGGACACTAACCCAATATTGATAAGCTGCCTATTCTGCTGGTTCCACATTCCCTCTCAAGCTAGGGACACTGACTGGAGTGAGTGACTTGCAGTGGATTAAACTGCTGTGTGGACTGTCTGGGCTATCGCAACACATCCCCTTGTGGTGGTAAGTGACAGTTCAGCCCTTTGACCCACGGCCCCTCACCAGCTCAGACTGTAGTGGTGCAGAGAGGGACTGTGTGGACAGGCAGTGCGCCACTTGCTGGTGCTCAGGGCCACATTGCTGTGGTGAGAAAAGAGTAGCACTGCTGCCATGTAAGCACAGCTTTTAAGAGATGATGTCCATGGGTCAGAGTGCTAGGGCATAGCCGTACCCCCTTAAAATGAATGAGGTTATTTTTTTATTACTATTTTATACATTATGATGGTGAGTTGGAAAATAATGAAGGCTACTGTTCTACTAACAAGGCCATTGTTAGTCAAGCAGTGGCCTTTGTTAATCTCCAACTTTCCATTAATAATGTCTGAAATAGTAATAAAAAAATAACCCCATTCATTTCAATGGTGCACGCCCCTGCAGTCTCCCTTGCCCTATGTCATAATGTGCCTGATTGTGGTGATGTGGAGGTCAGCTTCACTGAGGGGGGTGGCATAAACTTGACCATAGTGGCTCTCCAATAGTCTGTGCGTACCATACTGCTCAACTGTCCCTGAATGCAAGGGACAGTCTTCATTTAACCCCTGAAAACTGCTCTGCTCCTCATCCATCCATTCCTCATGGGAAACATGCTGCTCACACAGAGGATATCCTGTAAATTTAGACTTTATGGCATGGGGCACCATTTTAGATTTCAGCATGTGGGAGCCAACAACCAGTGGAGCCAAGGTGCTAGTTAGCCCCTAGGTGGCAAGCTCTAGAATGTTTGGAACATCTCTTAAAGGTAAAACTCATTTTGTTGTTACTGAAAAGTGATATGCAAATCATGAAAAATTCAAATGTGTAAGATTCATCTGTCTATACTCCAGAGTAGTGCATCAGATTTGGGCTTAAACCTACCTAGTTATTAACCATTTTTTTTCCCTAGCTGATGTTCTGAACCCCCCCCAAAAAAAACAATAACTTTGTCCAGATTTCTCTCCCCTACTCCATTCCATTCAATACCCATCCCATATGGGTCATGAAGCCACCCAAAGGTGCAGAAGAGTGAAAAACACATTCATATTTCAGTCCTTCCTCCTTCCACAGTCCACCTTTAAAAAAATATTTACTTTTACCTACCTGGCCATCTGGCCAGAACCTGCAGCCTGGCCCAGTGTGCCACCAACCCAGTTTTCAGTCCTCTCCTTCTCTGCCCTTCTGCCTGAAGCTGGATGCTAGAACCAACCATCCCAGGTTCCTAATGTAGTCTGCGACCAAGTCACCTCACTAACCAAACACACCCAACCTGCATTGTTTGCTTCTTGCTTGGCTACTGCCATGGTTGCTGCTGCACTGCTCTGATCAAGGCCAATGAAGGCCACCCACTCCACTGTCACCACTGCTGCTAGGTCTAGCTTGCTGCCGATGGGGCCTGTGCTGTTTTGTTTTTTTTGCAAGGTGAGCCAAGTAGAGTAAGTAGGTAGCCTAGCCTAGTCTTGAGTTAGCTACCAGCTTGCCCCCGTCCCTTCAGCCACCACGTGAGATGGAGACTCACTAAGAGTAGACTAGCAAAAATAGGCTGCCACAACACTGCTATTGAGAGTTCAGTGCTCACCGACTCCTCCAAGCTGTAGTGTGCAGCCTGTCTACTCTGTGGTGGGAAAGACAGTGTCCCACTCACATGACTCATGTGCTCTTGTTTGGCTGGAGCTCCTCCACATCATGTGTGATGGTGCCGCTGCTAATAGTTGGAGAGAGTGGACAACACAATACAGACATTGTCAAGTCAGGAGTGCACCTGCAGCATGAGTGCACACAGGCCAGGGAGGCACTTATTATGCAAAAGATTAAATCCAAATTTAATGCCATTATTGCCACACCATAAGAACAACCTAGGCACAAATGCATGGAGGGAGGGCAGTGCCCCCACCCTTCTTAAATGGCACCCCTGTTTAATTGTAGAAATTCATTCTCAGGTATTGGTACAAGTAAATACAACAGTTTCCACTGTGTTCTGAGGCACTATATCTCCATGTTTCAGGATGTGTCCTGATCATTGTGAGGGTTAGTATCCCTCATTGTCCCTCATTTTGAGTGTCCATGTGTCTCATTTCAGTGACAAAATGTGAGGTATGGTGCATGCTTCTAAAACCCTACTCAGCACAAAGGGTGCTTTGCATGGTCATAGTGTATATGCTCTATACAGAATAACAAAGGAAAATAAGTGAGCAGAATCAGTCATGGAGAAACAGATTTGTAGCACTAAATATGCATAAGGGGATTTGCATGGCCCAAAACAAAAAGGTCAGGCTTCACAACACAGAGACCCCTCTTCACACATCAGGAATGGGGGATGCTAATTGACTATATCCTAGGACAGGAAAACAAGTTTCACTAGAAGTACTGAATGGTCCTACCACTTTTGGAAAAGACGTGGTTTCAGGGTTTTCTTGTGGTAAGTCCTGAATCAAATGTTTAAAAGTGCTTGCCTTTTACTACCTAATGGAGGTCCTTGTCCTCTAGCTTGATGCTTTGCTGGAGAGATCATTATTCCACGCACCATGTCAGGTATTATCCTGTCTGGGAAACTGGGCAAACCATGTGTGCAGCGTATGTTTGTTTTTTTCCACTGGCATTCTTCCCTGGATTCTCAACAAAGTAAGCTTTGATTTCTTTAAAATGTCTTGGTTTGTTCAACTTTCTATGTTTATTAGTTCGAAGACATATGCCTCTGATATTGTTTTAGCCACTATGTGAAAAAGAAGCACTATCAAGACCCTGGAGGTAAAGATCAGTCACGTTACTTTTGAATTAAAGTGCCCTTCCACAATAGTTCAGTCAGAGCAAAGGACTTTTTACTTATTAGCTTCTGCTTCCCACATCACAGCGTAAAGGGGGAAACTTAACTTTAAGACCCAGTATTCTTACATTTCTCCGTGCTATGAACTGGATCAGAATTGCTTACCCATTCTGAAGTTTTCCACCTGTAAAGTAATGAAAGACTTTACTCACTCATGAGACCTCCTGGCCCACGTCAGAATATCTTAACCATGAGACTGCTTTATACAAAACCTCCTTTCCTTGCCTTTTACTTGTCCAAACATAATCTGAGCAGCCAAGTAAAATCATCACCATGGAGCCCCGAGCTGTAGCCTAGCAACAACCTAGCACGCCAACACCATCTTGGTCCTGCCCCCTCTGTATTCACATTTCTTAATAAACAGAGACTGTGGTGTTATTCACTGGACAGTAAAAAGATTTTGGATAAAGATTTCCTGACATGTCCGTGCTGTTAAAGTTTTTACTATCAACAGTCTTTTGTGTACTATCTGGACTCGTGTATATACATTTAAGTGTTAATCTCAGTGGGAATCCTTGTAGATTCACCACAGTGGAAAATACATTTAAATCCACTGTGGGAGCAAAGGACAAGCCCTTGCTAAGAAATCTTTCCTCCGCTGATGTCAGGACATAGTCTGAAATGTTGATCACAGGTGTCAAATCCATTGGGGGGGAGGGCAACAGCATTCAAGTGTTGTTTCAGTACTGCCCTCTCCTTTTTCTTCTTCCTCACCAAGCCCACCTTCCTTGTCTTCCGTCTGTATTTTGGTATGGCAGCTGAAAGTACATCCTGTATTCACTGCACCTGAGGGGCTGTGTATGTTGCTGGATCTCTGTCTCTTCCTCTAAAAAAAAAAACATGTTCTGAACTCTTGGTATCTGAGGAACCAATAGTATAGTCCAATACTGTTCTATTAGAGGCAGCGGTATCACTCTCTGTGGTCTTAAGTATCGATTTTTGGCTTAGCTTGCTGAGAATCATTTTCTTTTTTGTCATGCCAATCAAAGATTCGATTGTATTTGTAATCATTTTCATCCTGAATTAATTTCTTTTGTTTAACCCTTTTAAGCTGGACATCGTATTGTGACACTTTTTCATGTAATATCCTGCTGAACTTAATAAACTCATCTGGTGCTGCTTTTTGTTTCAGCAACTCTTCTCTCTCAACTATGTCATGAGATGCCTGTTCTCTGATTGGACCTGCCCTGTTTAAAAAGATCCATCAAGGTAAAGCAAAGCACCTGTGCACCTGATATACCTCTTACCTCTGGGACAGCATGTTAATGTGTAGACATCCCAAAATAATTCTGTAATTATGTGATTATTATAATTATGTGATTATGCAGCACCACTCATAAAATTCATTTTACCAGGTCCTGTGGACTTCCCGGTCTTAAGAGCCAGCCACGTGCCATCCCGGCACTCAGCAAAGTTATGATGCAACACTGGGAAGAGTGTGGGGATGTGCTCCATTATAGTCTATGGGCGGCAGCTGTTTGATAATTTTTTTATATTGTAATGGTTACTTGGTGATGAAATGTGGGCACTGGTAGACTAACAAGGCCCTAACTGACACTTACTTACTGACACTGACACTTATTATAATATTAATGGAACACATACAAACAGAGGTGAGAAAGAAGTAAGTGCCTTAGCTGGGACTTGAACCCAGGCTGCCCAGAATACTGTTCTGACTGTGTTAACCAGCTGCGTCACTGAGACAACTGGAACCTGGGCCTTCCCTGAGCACATTACTCTTTCTCAAATGCAGAACCCAATGTCAACACAAATATTTACTTGTAACAATCACACAGGAGTGTGGTGTGCATAGTTATGGAACACATACAAACAGAGGTTGTCTCGGTGGCACAGCTGGTTAGTGCAATCAGAACGGTATTCTGGTCGGCCTGGGTTCAAGTCCCAGCGGAGGCACTTACTTCTTTCTCACATCTGTTTGTATGTGTTTTATAAATATGCACACCGCACTCCTGTGTGATTATTACAAGCAAATATTTGTGTTGCCATTGGGTTGTGCATTTGAGAAAGAGTAATATGCTCAGGGACAGTCCAGGTTCCAGTTGTCTCAGAGGCGTAGCTGGGTACTGCAATTGGAACGGTATTCCGGATGGCCTGGGTTCAGGTCCCAGCTGAGGCACTTACTTCTTTCTCACCTCTGTATTCATGTGAGGTAGGAAGAGTACACACTACTCAGCCTATACCGCTGCACAGTTCATTTGCCATACTGACAGGATGGGGCAGTTGGGAGGAGACACCCGCAGCAGTGGGAAGGGAGGAAGTGGGGGTCCTCAGAAAGGGAGGTACCAATGAGGGAGAAAAAAGGCCCCTAGCCAAGAAGGAAGCAGCTGCTGGTGGGGGCTCTATTGTTAAGGGGATAGACTTGGGTGGGAAAAGTCTGGGGTGCAGTGGGAAAAGGAGAGGGAAGTGAAGTGCCTGAGAGTTTCTTTAACTTGGAGGGATGGAGAGTTGATTCAGAGGATTGCTAGAGCACCAGGAGATGGGAGGGAGCTAGATGTCATTGTCCACCTGAGGAAAAAAATGACCTGGCAAGAAACAGCATAGGGGTAGTGCAGGGAAAGTTCAGGGAGATTGGGAGAGGCCTCAAGCAGGTGACATGCATTGTGGCTTTTGTTGAGGTGTTACCTGTATATGGTTGGGGACAGGATTGGAAACTCTGCACCAGAACTTTTCACAATTGATTGAAAGCATGCTACATAGAGGAGTGTTTCAGCTACATTGGGTACTGGGGACTTGTGGCCAACCTGGGAGGATATGGGCCTCTATGGGAGAGATGACTTACATCTTTCCAGGAAGGGGATCAGAGACCTTAGTGGGAGGTTTAAATGCAACTTGGATGAGCATTTAAACTAACTGGAGAGGAGTCTGTAAAACCAAGGGAGACAACAATTGCCCTGCCCCCCAAGACAAGAAAGCAGCAGGGAGAGGGGGCCTAGGGGAGTAAGTTTCACCAGGTAGGGGTGCAAAAAGACTACAGTGGGCATAAGGTAAAGGACAAGGGTGGAATAAATCAGGAAAACAAGAAGAAGGGAGTAAAGGGGATAGGTAACGGAGAAAGTTACATGGGAAGATGGGGTTGGGGGAGCTTAAGGGAACAACACAAGCAGACAGAGGGTAAGTAAATAAGTAAGTGTTTATTACTTAAGTGCCCAGTTCTGGAGGATCTGGGCACTTTACAAGAAGATGCAAAACACATACACAATATTAACAAAGCAGTAAACAGGTCAGACTCATGACCAGATCAGTAAAGACAATGAATAAATGTCAATAAAATAACAGTGTATCAATAATAGATGAACTATTGCTGGTTTCCTAAAGATACTCAAAACAGATGGGTCTTCAGATTCTGCTTGAAAGCCTCCACTGATGGAGCCTCCCTCAGAGAGCTTGGTAATCAGTTTCACAGGGCACCTCAAATGTGTGATCGCCCAATGTTTTCAGCCTGGCCCTGGGAACTGCTAGTAGGTCCTCGGTGGAGGAGAGAAGTGAGCGAGCAGTGCAGACAGGGGACAGGAGGTCACTTCTATAACCAGGACCTGAATGGTATAGGACATTATAGGTGAGCTAGCCCACCTTGAAAGCAATCCTTCACCTCACCAGCAGCCAGTGTAGGTCATGCAGGACCAGGTCACATTGCAGGTCTTTGAATGGCCTGTCAGCAACCTGACTGCTGCATTCTGCACTAGCTGTAGTTGATGGAGAATTCCCCCATTGACCCCAACATATAGAACATTACAGTAGTCTAGCCTTGATGTAACAAAGATATGTACTAGTGAGGGCAGGCCACCAGGTGGAATTAAGGCTGTAATCCAGGCAACATTCCTTAAGTGGTAAAAACCACTCCAGATGACAGATGACACCTGAGCCTCAGGTGTCACTCCCTTGTCAAGGATGATGCCCAGATTTTTCATTTTGGTGGAAGCTACCAACTGGGTGGTGCCCAAGAACAGCCCCATTCCCAATCTGGCAATGACCACATCATGCTGGTGACCAGGCTCAGTCACTTATACCTCCATCTTGTCAGGGTTAAGTCTCAGCCAGTTAGAGGACATCTAGTCTTGGATCTTGACCAGACATTTATTAAGCACCTTCACTGAGTCATTTGTCCCGGGTGCAAAAGACATATACAGCTGGGTATCATCTGAATAGCAGTGAAAACCCAAGCTGTAACATCTAATAATCTCAACCAGGGGAAACATGTACACTGCAAACAATAAAGGTGACAGGATCATGCCCTGGGAAACTCTGCAAGGCAGGGGCTTCAGGCAGGAAGAGAAATTCCCCATCTCTACCTGTTGCATCCTGCCCATGAGAAAGGGCTCATACCAGTTGATGACAGTACTAGTAAGTATATAGAGCTCCCTAAGGTGACCTAGTAGCACTATGTCATCCACAGCATCAAATGCTGATGAGAGATTAAGGAGAACGAGAACTGACTGGTCTCCTCTATCTATTGCCCTGAGGAGATAATTTTGCACTCTGACTAATGCAGTTGTGATGCTATGCCTTGACCGAAATCCAGACTGGATCAGCTCACAGATGTCATAGGTCAAAATGCGTGCCTCAAGCTGCAGAGCCACCACTTTCTCAACAACCTTCCTCAGAAATGGGAGGTTAGAGATTGGTCAATAATTCACCAAGACATCAAAGTCGAATAATAGTTTCTTCAGGAGGGGCATCATCAACGCCGCTTTCAAGGTGTCAGGGAAAAAAACCCTCCAAAGGTAAGCACCAGACGATCTCCGTGAACACTGGGCCAATGGACTCAACACATCCCATTAAGAGATGAGTCAGACCTGTGTCTAATTCACAAAAGGTGGTCCAAAACTTTGAGATTACCTTAACGACCTTTGCCACACCCACTGGCCTAAACTCACCCCAGGCAACAGGAGTGCCTTGACCATGCAAGGTCTACCACTGTGGGGCTGGTCATGCCCCACTGGAGAGATCCAGGTCTTAATGGAGGACACACTGTCAGAGAAGAACTGAGTGAACTCCTTGCACTGGGCAACTGAAAGTGCTCTTTTCAGTTGCAGACAGGCAGGAAGAAGTAGCCAATCTACAGTACGAAAGAGCAGAGCTGGTCTGTTCCTTCCTGAATCAATCTCCCTGGACAGGAATTCTGCCTTCTTATGGTTGATTGCCCTTTGATATTCACTATAGTGAATTCTCAAAACCAGTTTGTCCTCCTTGGACTGAGTCCCCCTCCAGCAGTGCTCCAACTTCTGATCCCTGGTCTTCATCTCCCTAACAGCCCCATCAAACCATGGGGGTCTCAAGCGGGAAGATCTGGGTCATATACAGATTGGTGTGATGGTGTTGAGCTCCTTGGGACAGCGCCTTTACAGGCTGCCACCTCCTTGCCCACACCCACCACACATGCAGCACTCACACTAGAAAAATCCACTACCCCAGCAGTCCCTCTGGGGACAGCCAACTCAATGGGCAGCAGCTGACATCTCAACAGGGGAGGGACTACCAGGGGATCCCCAAATGAGAACTCCACCATGCAATTATCGGAACAAGAGACCAGATCAATCTTGAGATAAGTGACCTCAAGTCCCCAAAAGAATACTAAGTCCAAGGCATGGTTGAGGCTGTGGGTAGCAGAAGCTACAGCTTAGGTAAGGTATGAAGAGCAATGTGTGCCAATTTAAGGAGTCAAGAAAATGAAATTCTAGACCTGGAGACCATCATAGTGGAGGTTAGCCTGGATGTGGTGGCCATAATGGAGTTAGGGTGCACTGACAGACACATCTGGGACACGACCATACCGGGCTATTCTCTGTTCAGGACAGACAGGGAAGGGAGGAGGGTTGTACTATGTGTGGGGGAGCGAGCAAATCAAGGCCATGGAGGTACAGGTGCACTTGGAGAGAAAAGAAGTGTAGGAGGTGATATACTGTGGATCATCCTGGAGACAGGTACTAGGGCTGCTATGCTTACAAGGGATGTATACAGACCTCCAGCACAAGAGAGAGGAGTTGAAGAATGGCATATAAGGGGGGTGTGCTGCTAGTTGGTGATTTCAATCTACCAGATGTGGATTTGGAGCCTTCAAAGTGCAGCTTTTGCAAGGAGTAGGGCCATCCTTGACTCCCTACAGGGGACTTTTCTCAGGCAGCTAGTCAAAGAACCCACTAGGGGTGAGGCAGTGCTGGATCTGGTGCTTACAGACAGGGATGGCATTGCAGATGCCACAGTGGCAGTCTCCGAAATACCAGTGAACACTGTACAGTGTGGTTTAACATCAAGATGGGAACAGAGGCAAACCACATGAGGACAAGGGTCCTGAAATTTAGGAGGGTGTATTTTAAAGAAATTGGAGACTGCCTCAGAAATTGCCTCATGGGAGGATTGTCAGGGATGGGTAGAGGCACAATAAGGGAGGGCATAATTAAGGCAACCAACCTCTGCATGAAGGAAGTGACTAATAGTAGAAGGAAAAACAGACCATTATGCAAAGTGGCCAAAATGGTGGGTGAAAAAAAGGTGCCAATCAGAAGGTATAATGAAATGCAGAGGGAGGAAGATAGGGAGGTATACCAAGTAAATCAGAGTGAAGCAGGAAAGGCACTGAGGGGGAAAAGCACACACAGAGGAAAGAATAGCTAAAGGGGTAGCAAATGGGGAAAATACCTTCTTCAGATACATAAGTGAGAAGAAGACAGCAAGGGAAGGGATAGTGAGGATACAGAGGTTGGCAGGGGGAGACTGAGCAGAAGAGGACCAAGAAGAAGCAGACATCTTGAATAGGTACTACTGCTTTGTCTTCACAGTGGAGGAAGGGGGTATGGGCCATCAGGGACCAGCAGGAATGAAGGGGGGTGGGCACAAATCTATTTTCAGAGGAAAGAGTCCTGAAGGTACTTGCAGCTCTGAAAGTGGACAAGGTTATGGGACTGGATGGGATACATTCAAGGGTACTAAATAGGCATGGTTGTGGAGGATTTGAGGAGAGCAGGCATGGTCCCCCTCCATAAGAGCAGCAGCAGGAAGGAGGCTAGCAACTATAGGCAGGTCTTTCTCACCTCAGTGTGGGGAAAATAATGGAAACCCAGTTAAAGGAAATGTTGGTAGAATATTTTAAATCTGATGGGCTGTAAGACCAAAGGTGACATGGATTCATGGAGGGAGGTCATGCCAGACACATCAATTGTATTTCTTCTACTGGGTGATAGGACAAATAGATCAGAGGAGGGCAGTGGACATGGCCTATCTGGACTTTAGCAAGGCCTTCAGCATTGTGCCACACAGGAGACTGATAGAGAAATTGGGCAGTCTGTGGGTGGGACCTAAAGTGGTGACCTGAGTAAGGAACTGGTTAATGGATAGGTGATAGAGGGTGATAGTTAACAGCACTGACTCTAACAAGGAGACGGTGACCAGCAGAGTGGTCCAGGTTCAGTACTGGGATGGTCCTCTTCAACATCTTTGTAAGTGATGGTGCAGAAGAACTGGATGGGAAGGTATGCCTTTTTTTGCAGATAACAACAAAATCTGTAATACAGTAGGTTGGACAGTCAAGAGGGGTTGGAGAGAAGAATCGGTAGGGACCTTGAGAAACTTGGGGAGTGGTCAGCTACATTGCAGGTGGGATTCAGTGCCCAAAAGTATAGGAGAGGGGCTGGCAGACTGGCAGTATAGCCTAGAGGTTAGAATAATGAGCTGTGAACGAGCTTGTTACATCCAGCAGACCAGACCTGGGTTTGATTCTTACAGCATCCACTTGCATACTGTGTGAATCTGAGCAAGTCACTTAACCGCCCAGTGCTCCCAGGTCACCCCTGAGAACAGGCACTTGTGCCTAGTGGGCCTTACCCGGTTACCAAAGACTAAAAAAGAAGAAAAAGTACTTACAGTCACTACGCAGAAAAAGGAACATGAGGTTATCATATCTGATGTCCTCAAAGTTGCAGAACAGTGCAACAAAACTTGGCAGGGCCAGTGAGATGCTGGGATGTTGTAGGGAGAGTTATCTCACCTCTGAGTCCGGGAGATCCGAGGACTGTGGGTTCAGTTCCCACATCTGGCACTTGGGTTAATATCCCACTTCTGACACTATAGTGAAGCATGAGAGGGGTGCAGCACTTCTGAGGTGCCATCTTTCGGATGAGGCATTAAACTGAGGTCCCACCTGCCTGGATTTGTGGTAGTCCAGGTGGATGTTAAAGATCCCATGGCACTTATCGAAAAGAGTAGGGGAATTTCCCCGGAGTCCTGGCAAAATTTCTCTCATTCACTAAAAATACCACTAACAGCTTAATCTGGTTCAAGGTCAGTTGGCATTCATCTGTATCCCCCTCCCCCGGGTCGTGCCTGAAAATAGTCAGGATTTGTCTAGTGCACTTACCTGGTCAACAAAACCCAAATAAATAAAAAAAAATAATTTCCAGCAGGAGGAGGGATTAGGTGGTGCCACTGAATCTCTCACTTGTGAGACCCCATCTGCAGTATTGTGTCTAGTTCTGAAAGCTGCACCTCAAAAAGGACATAGACAGATTGGAAGCAGTCCAGAGGAGGGCAACTCAAAAGGTTCAGGGTTTTCACCAAAAGCCCTATGAAGACAACTGTCACAAGGGAGGCCCACAGGAAGGAGGCAGAGGACACCACAAGGAAAGGAAGCAGCTCCTGGTGGGGAACTCAGTTATTAGGGGGATAGAACTCGGGGGAGCAGGGAAAACTGAGGTAAGGTGCCTGCCTGGTGCCATGGCTTGGAGAGACAGGAAGCGCATCCTCAGGATCACGAGAACAGCTGCACGGGAGTCTGAGCTGGACGTCATTGTCCACCTAGGGACAAATGACTTGGCTCATCATGAGATTAGAGCAGTGCAGAAGGACTTTGTAGAATTGGGAGGGGCCTAAGACAAGTAGCACACACAATATCCTTCTCTGAGGTGCTGCCTGTCAATGGCATGAGTGAGGGAGGTACTTTGCACCATGCAGTTTAATGAATGGTTGAAAAAAATGTGGAGCACAGGGGTTTGGCTTATTGGGGTGTGTTCCACCCAGAGGGACACCAGCCTGTACTGGCAGGATGGTCTGCATCTGTCCAGGAAGAGAATAAGTCTTTGAGCAATCAGTTTAAATGCTTCATTGGCAAGCTTTTAAACTAGTCAAGGGGAGGCACTGATAAGCAGCAGGAAAATCCCAGCCTCTCCTACAAAACAGGGTACTAAATGAGAAAAAGACCGAGGTAGAAAGGTCAGTGGGGATGCTGCAAAAGAAGGTAAAGCCATCAAAAATGGAGAGCAACGAGTACCAATGCCTTAGTCTGAGTAACAAACTTCCTGAATTAGTGGCCTTGATGGAGGAGGAACATCTGGATATCGTGGCAGTCACTGAAACATGGTACACACAAAACCATGACTGGGACGTAAACATACCAGGGTACACTATCTACAGGAGGGACAGGGAGGGTAAAGAGGAGGAGGATTAGCTCTTTACATAAGGGAAGGAATCAAAGCAACAGAACAAAAGGGAAAACAGGGAGGAGAAGAAGCACTGTGGGTAAATTTGGAGACCGACAATGGCACCACAATCCACACAGGGGTTGTATATAGACCCCCTTCTCAGGGGGAGGAAATGGACAAGGAAATGATAGAAAGAATGGCAGAAAAAGGGGAGATATTGCTGATGGGTGATCTGAATATGCTAGAAGTTAACTGGAGTGCAGTTGCAGTAGCCACTTCAAAGAGTGAGGTTATTCTAGATGCCCTACAGGGGGCATGCCTTAGACAACTAGTATTGGAGCCCACTCGAGAGGGAGCAATCTTAGACATGGTTCTCTCAAATGGAGATGAAGAGGATCACAGATGTAGAAGTGGGTAGCCATCTGGGAACTAGCTGACCATCGAACAGTATGGTTCACAATCAAACAGCAATAGAGTCGAGCCATACAAAGGCAAAAGTACTGGACTTAGGAGGGCTGACTTTGCCAAAATGAGTGAGTGCCTAAGGAATGCACTAGCAAATGGGCAGGAAGGAGGGTGGATGAACAATGGGGAATAATAAAAACTGCCATCACAGAGGTAACAAGCCTTTGTGTGAAGCAAATAAACAAAATGAAACAATGTAAGAAACCACTATGGTTCTCAAAGGAAGTGGCAGTGAAGGTTCAAGAGAAAAAGAAAGGATTCAGGAAGTACAAGGAATCACAGAAGGAGCAGGACAGAGAACTGTATCAGTTAAAGCAAAAGGAAGCTGGGAAGGCAGTCAGAACAGTAAAGGCCCAAACTGAGGAAAAGATAGCCAACTCAGTTATGAAGTGGGATAAAACCTTTTATAGGTACATCAGGGAGCGAAGGAAGACCAAGGGAGGGTTAGTGAGGCTTAATAAAGAGGAAGGAGGGTGGACAGAGGGTGACTGTGAAAAGGCGGAGATACTAAACAAATATTTTTGCTCAGTATTTACAAAGGAAGTGGGGGAGGTACCTAAAACAAACAGTAGAAACACTCTGGATACAGAAGTTGATACCAGCCCATTTACAGAAGAAAGTGTTCTGAAAGAACTCTTAAAACTCAAGGTGGACAAAGCAATGGGCCTGATGGGATTCATCCCAGAATTCTAAAAGAACTATGGGTAGAACTAGTGACACCACTGACTACCCTCTTTAACAAATCATGGGAGGATGGGGTGGTACCTGAGGACTGGAGAAGGGCAGATGATTCCCTCTCACAAAAGTGGAGCAAGGCAAAAGCAGGAAACTACAGACCTGTTAGTTTAAGTCAGTGGTAGGGAAAATGATGGAATCACTGAAGGAAAGAATTGTTGAGTATCTAGAGGCCAGAGGAGCACAGGACCCAAGGCAGCACGGATTCACAGCGGGAAGGTCATGCCAGACAAATCTGATAGATTTCTTGACTGGGTGACCAAAGTAGTAGATCAGGGAGGGGCTGTGGACATGGCCTACCTAGACTTTAGCAAGGCATTTGACACAGTCCCACACAAAGATTAATATGATGCTAGCCAGCCTGGGAGGGTAAAGAATTGGCTGGAGAATAGGGACACAGAGAGTAATAGTAAATGGAGTCCACTCTGAGAAGGGGGTTACTAGTGGGGTACCACAGGGTTCAGTATTAGGACCAGTCCTCTTCAATGTCTTTATAAGCGACATTGCAGAGGGACTGGAAGGAAAAGTATGTCTCTTTGCAGATGACACAAAGATCTGCAACAGAGTTGATGCACAAGTTGGGGTGGAAAGGATGAGAAGGGACTTGGCAAGGTTAGAGGAATGGTCAAATGTATGGCAGCTTAGATTCAATGCTAAGAAGTGCAAGATAATGCACCTGGGAAACAAAAACCCAGGGGAAGAGTACACAATGGGGGGTGAGATACTAACAATGACAAAAATGGAAAGGGACCTGGGGGTAGTCATATCAGATGACCTAAAAGTGGGCAAGCAATGTGAGAGGCAGCAAGGAGGGCTGGGGATACTGGGATGCATAGGAGAGGCATCACCAGTAGAAAACAGGAAGTTATTATCCCTCTGTACAGACAGTTGGTGAGACCCCATCTGGAGTACTGCGTGCCGTTCTGGAGACCCAATCTCCGCAAAGACATAGACAGGATGGAAGCTGTCCAGAGGAGGGCAACTAAAATGGTGCAGGGTCTGCACCGGAAGACATATGAAGAGAGGCTTAAGGAGCTAAATATGTACAGCCTCGAGGAAAGTTGGGAGATGGGGGACATGATAGAAACTTTCAAGTACCTCAAGGGAATCAACAAAGTCCAAGAGGGTAGCATCTTTCAAAAAAAGAGGTGTGCAAGAACAAGGAGGCATAATTTGAAGATAGAAGGGAGGTGGCTCAGAGGTAATTTAAGGAAGCATTTTTTCACAGAGAGGGTTCTGGATGCATGGATCGGCCTTCCAGAGGAGGTTGTGAAGTCAAAAACAATGGTGGAATTCAAGCATGCATGGGAAAGTCATAAGGCAATTCTAGGGGTTGGGGGTAGGAAGAAGTAGGTTGCTGGTTAACTAGGATCTGCAGTTTATCCATTAGGTAGGGAAATGGGCAGACTAGGTGGGCCAAGCGGTCCTTATCTGGCATCAAAATCTATGTTTCTATGTTTCTATGTAAGAGAGGATGAGGGATCTCAACATGTATACCCCTGGAAGAGAGGAGAGTGAGAGGGAACATAGAGACCTACAAGTACCTCTCTGGGGTCAACAGGGTACAGGACAGGTGTCTCTTTCAAATGAGAAAGAGCACTAGGACAGGAGGTTATACAAAGAGGCTGGTGGGGCTTAAGAGGAATGCGAGGAAGAACTACTTCACTGAATAGTGGATGCCTTGGACAGACTGACAGTGGAAGTGGTGGAAGCAAAATGAGTAAGGGGCTTCAAGCATGTGTAGGATAGACATGGAGGAATACCATATTAGTAAACAGGCAGGAAGGAGGAAGGGTCGCCAGAGAGTGGAGACTAATTAGGGTCTGTGGTGACAGACTAGATAGGGACCATCTGGGCAAACTTGGTGGGCCAAACAGTCTTTTTCTGCTGAGAAATTCTGTTTCTATGTTTTATGAAGTTCACTGTGGGGACAGTATTAATACTGACTGTTGACCCCCTATCCTCAAAACTGCCTTAGTACTACTGTACAAGAATATGGCATTTACATTTTTTGCTTTGTAAATTTTAAATAAAAAAGTTACCTCATGACTGTCACGTTGTTCATGCACCCTGGTTAAGGCAATAGGTATCAGCATGGCATGCTTCTAACCCATATAAATATTGCAGTAAATTTACATGTGTCACAACAATTCAACAGGGCACACTCATAACCCACAGTCAGTTAGCAGGGCATGCTTGTAACCCATGTGAATTTTGTGGGATATGTCCATGGCTCACAGCCAATCAGCTTGGCATGCGAAAAACTCACAACCACTCAGATGAGGAAACATGCCTATCTCTTGTGAATACCGTAGGGTATTCACGTGGGTCACGCACAGCCAGTCAGGAGGGCAGGCTTGTAATCCATATGAATATCATAGGATATTGAGATGGGTCACAGCAAATCTGGAGGGCACACTTGTAACCCATATGAATATCGTGGGGTATTCACATGGGACACAGTCAATCAGCAGGACATGCTAATAACCCAAGCTAATATTATGCAGTATTCACATGTGACACTGCCAATCAGGAGGCTGTTTTTTTATGCTCGGCTTTAGAATTTCGGTTTGTCACTCATGTAAACACCTACTGAGTACTAATCTGCAGACTACAAGATAGCACGTTTGAATCCCTACACAGCCTAGGTCTTATTGTGTGGCCTTGAGCAAGTCAGTGGACTACTCTGTGATTCAGTCCCCTTAGCTGTAAAACGATTTACTGACAGGGCCCAACTGAAAGTGAGATCTTGCATCTCAGCTGGGCTATGCTGGGTTAAGATTTTATAACAAAAAGTTATAGAGTTGTTAAATAATGATATTCAGAAGCCTTACTGATCTTTTTTTCCAGAACACGTCTTTAAGTGACACCAAGCAACTCCAAAGCAAACATAGAAACCTATTGTTTACTTTGTGCATTGTAAATCCTTGGATGACCCTCATGTACTGGGCTAACAATTATAATTATGACATGGATTGTACAAACACCAAGGAATGGCCTTAACATAAACAGTAGGACTGGAGGAGGGCCAATGTTACCCTTCCATCTAAAATAGGAAGTAGGCGCAACCCCAGAAACTATAGGCCAGTGAGACCAGCATCTGGACAAACTCCAGCTGTTCACAGAGAGCGAGTCCATATTCACCAAAAGCAGATCATGCCAGTCAGACTTGTTTTTTTTTAAAGACATAACAATGGTACTTCTCTAGACAGGGAAAGGTCAGTTAATGTTATATAGTGGGATTTCACTTAAGTATTTTACATGGTACTTTCTGAGATGTTAGCAAAGCAAGTGTGGCACAGAATAAAGGCACAAATACCAAGCTCTGCGCCAAGTGCAGGGAAGGAGACGGATGCGCTTATAGGGGTGGGGGATACTCTAGGTCCCCAGATAGGCATTAGGTCTAAAGCAACTATGGGCACACTGGATGGACCGTTGGTCTTTTTTGCCATCATTGTCTATGTTTTTATGTTTCCAAGGAAGTTTGGGGCTGCAGATATATTGCAAAACAGATATAGACCTGGTAGAAACAGTACTCATCAGCAGGCATTGGTACATGAGATTTCATTAAACTGGAAGGAAATTTCCAGTTGGGTTCCCCAATGGTTGGTACTAGGACCATTTAGTAATCAGCATGTTGTTTTTTTTTTTTCAATTTACAATTTATCCCCTGCTTCTAACTTCTTACCTCCATTTCTGCCTTCGATTAGTCACACTATCAGTCCCGCCCAGCTGGCCTCACAATGCACTCTTTGGACCAAGTGGTGGAAGGCACACCCTATAAAGACAATCCTCCCCCCACAGTATGTCCTAGGAAGGGATGCCGGCTTCATTACACCATATTTTGCACTGTCTGCATGGTAAGGAGACTAGAAGGTGCAGCTGATGCCGGTGACCTGTGACCCAAGCACTGGATGTTGCATGCACAGGCAGTATTTTTCTTAATGACCACTCATAGATGTCAGTTGTCTAAAGCCCCAAGTACACACAGGCAAAGGGGTGACAATGCAGGGCTCAGGCAAGATCTTATCTCACCGCCCCTGCAGTGTCTCAACTCCATCGCACCTGTGATCACCCATGTGGTGGCTGTGCATTGAGGCCTGGAACCCTCTCCCCTCAGAGGAGGAGAATATTCCCCAGGTTGTTCACTCTTTTTCCTCAGAGCCTCCAGTGCTTCGAGCTCAGGGTGTGAAGCCAAATCATCAGCAGAGCAACTTGCATTGCTTCTACTGAGCCATTGGCCCCACCTATTAGCATTTTCAGGGCAGAAAGGGGTAACAAGAACAGACCTTTAAGCACTGTGGTGAAGCCAGAGTGCACAACCCCCCTATTTGCAGTAAGGTGATAAGGGAACTTCTCAACCAGTAAATGGGATGAGGTACTACAGCAGGAATGATGGGGGAATGGTCCAGTATTACAACTGCAGGGCAACCGTCTTCAGACAGACCTTATGGAGAAGATAATGCCACCCCAACTGTGCATGCCTGCGGCTCTCGCTGCGCAACTTCTGTCCAACCTGAGCGGGACTTTTAGAAGGGAGACTGCAGTTGAACCCCATTGTGCCAGTAAACATTCCTTCTCTTTCTCCAACAGCTTCGAGTGTCAGGGAAGGGAAGTGGACTGTGTTGGCACAGGGAGGGTAGAGGGCAGTGGCGTCGTGCCCATAGGGCCCAAGGGGGCATGTGCCCCCCCAATATTGTGATGCAATATATAACAAAATCATCACCTAACGCTGGTACCGATTTCTGCCTAGTTTGTACCATATACCACATTTTTGCCTGTTTCTGTTCTGCTTTAATTTTTACCCAGTAATTTCTACTGTGTCTGCTCAGTGCTGGAGCAAACTAAACTCAAGGTTCTAGTGTCCCTAGCAGCTGCAGCTAACCACAACCAACACAGTACACATGTGACCCAGCTAGAAAGATGTCACGTCATCATACAGAGGGGGAGTTCCTTGTGATGAGAGCAAGCATGCTGCCGTGTTGTCGTCTGACAAGAGAATAGAGTGCCGAGCTGTGAGTGTTATTGGGTTGTGCTGGTTAAACTGGTGGAGTGGTTTGCAATAGCAGTGCTCTGCAGTGTGAGTCGTGGTCTAGATTGGAAAGAAGAGAACTGGCCTGCTGGGCCCTGACTATGAGGCCAGCCCGAGCAGCTGTAGTGTTACTGTGACAAGTGTTTACTGCTGGTGCCAGTGCCACCATCATCTTTACTAGTCACCCGAGACTTGGAGCAATGCAGACTGCGGGGGGCTAGCTGTGCGGATGGCATGCCAGCTGGCTGGAAACAAGACTGCTACCCAGTTGTGGTGTTTTGTTGGTCATCCATCCTACTGTCTCAGTCTCTGAAGATGAGAGGAAGTTGAGGTGAAAGCTATTACCCAGGCCTGGCTGGTGGCTGTTCTGTCTGGAGTGAGTGAGCCGAATGCACAGCCTGGAGAAAAGTGGTGAGGTGAGTCAAGAAAAGAATTAAAAAAAAAAAGACTGATTCAGCAGGTGCCATATTTGGCAGGGCTCAGGCGGGGAGTTGGGGTTGAGTTCCTGAACAGGAGGTGAGTCGCACTGGTCTGCAGCACAGTTTTGAAAGGTATGCCCTATGCTACCCATGTGTTCTGTGCACTTCTATTGCTTATTGGCATGTGGGCTGCAGTCTACATGCCCTGTACCCTCAGCATTGTGCCTATCTTGTTTGTCATTTGTCAGCTGTCCTGCATTTACCTGTTTGTGAATAGTAACAGAGGCCGCACCTTGAGACTATGGATACTTGTCACTCAGGAAACCACAAAGAAAACACGACCAATGACAACTGGTAGATAGGAATAAAAAGCAGAAATGCAATCAAAAATCGTCCAGCAGCCAGGCTCAGTGAATATAGGGCATGCACTCTCTCTTTCCTCTCCAGTCTCCGGGTGACTGGGTACAGACGTCTGCCTCTGCAGAAGTCAGTCCTGCTGCAATCTAAACTAAAGGTCTCTCAGTGCTTCTCTACACTCTTCATTAGGCAGGATGGCAGCTGGGGGGGGGACTGGGGACTGGAGTCACACTCATCACTCTACTGCACACTGACTTCACGCCACTGGGATCCCTAAAATGGTCCCTTTCCACATTCTTTCACTATACCTGCCCCTGTTTAGCTACAGATTGAGTTATACAGCCCCCCCCCACCCGTTTCCATTCCAGCTTCAAGGGGAGCATTTGAAAGGCACATAAGGCCTCAGGCTCCCTTGGAGATTTTCTCAAATACACACTGCACCCTTCAAAATGCCTGCACCAGGCTGGAGGAGTCAGAGGAAGGTATCTGGTATCTGAAGGACTTAGTTAGTAGTTAAGGGCACTGTTGGCATTCAAGGGTTAAGTGCTTGCTGCTGAACCACCATAAATGCTTGGAGCAAAGGTGCTGTTTCAGCAGGTGATTCCTAACTAGTGTTTCAGCTGTAAACTGTGGAACATGGGCCCTTGGAATACTCATGGGCAAAAGTGGGGGCAGTAGCCCCCCCCCCTGACTGCAACACAGAAGTGTACCTATTTTGATCTGTCAAATGTTGGAGGGTCTGGTAAATTATTTTATTATGTGGAGGGCTGAAAAACAGCAGTGCTGTTTTTTAAAGTCTTTTGTGTGTCGGGGGTGGGGTGGAGGTTCTGAATTAGTATGGTATGGATGGAGTCAGACTGGACACCATCTCTCTGACTGTGGGAGCCAACTCAGCCAAGTCTGAGCCACAGCAGTGCACAAATCGGCATTGTATGCTATCAGCATCGGGCCTAACAAGGACGCAGTGCACAAATCGGCATTGCATGCTATCAGCATTGGGCCTAACAGGGACGCAGTGCACAAATCGGCATTGCATGCTATCAGCATCGGGCCTAACAGGGACGCAGTGCACAAATCGGCATTGCATGCTATCAGCATCAGGCCTAACAGGGACGCAGTGCACAAATCGGCATTGCATGCTATCAGCATCGGGCCTAACAGGGACGCAGTGCACAAATCGGCATTGCATGCTATCAGCATCGGGCCTAACAAGAACGCAGTGCACAAATCGGCATTGCATGCTATCAGCATCAGGCCTAACAAGGACCGGGGGGGGGAGCTACACATCTTTGAAGCCTGGTAAGACTCGGACTAAGCTGGTAACACAATATCCACCTGGCAAGTGGCATGCCTGGGATTGTGAATAAAGACGCCATTGCTGGGTGATTTATCACAATTAATTTTAAATCTTGACCATGATGATTAATGATGGCATTCACTTAGTCTGAACTAAAAAGGTAGGAGAAAAAGAAAATTAATCTCATCATAGAATATGGGGCAAACAGAGTCAATATTTGTAAGGTCAGATGGTAGCAGTTCCTTGCTTTTATTACATATTCAATCCCTGAGAGTGAGAGAGAGATTTTGGAACACTGGATAAGATAAATTACTGAAGAATTTTATATAGGAAGGGAAAAGGAACCTGCGGTTGGCCTATAACAAGCTCAGTCACACAGGTCAGTAGGACTAGGCCTACCTTGGTTAAAAGGACACCAAATAATGGTTTTCATCCTACACCAATTGAGGTTTTGTTTCATGAGAAGTAAGATAAGGGAATTCCCGGCCTGGAGATTGTTAGAGGAAGCTGTAATGGGCACTAACAGGCTGGCCACTTATCTATGTAGGACTTCTTCCTCCTGGACTAAGTAACCGCCTTTCCTTTTTTATTGCCTATTTGTAGACATTACCCTGCATTTACCTTTGCTCCTGCCTCTTGTCCTCTTAGCCCTATTGAATTTTGATTCCCCACTACTGGCACAATGTTCCTTACCTGCTTCACCTATGTTATTATGTTTTATATGCACTGGGAAGAACCAGCTAGGCTCTCATTGTGTGTTCTATTGTGCTCCATGGGTTACACTTCCTTCCCGCTTGAATAGTTTAAAATTGTATTGACTGGTACATCCAGCCTCTGACTTAATACATTGGCTCCTCACCTGCGTAGAAGCAGAGCATCCTTCATGCAAATGCTGGCCAGGTTCGCTTGAGCGGGTTGGAGGGACTGGCCATTCATGCTGGTGGAATGGTGGTATTGGCCGTGTTGGTACAGGGTCTGTTTATGTTGCTGCATGGTGGGAACTGGAAAGCTGTCTATGTTTGTTCTGAGGATTCTTCCTAGGTATGGCGGGAGTTGCACTTGAATTGGGGGGGGGACTAACTGTGTCAGTGTAGGAGACTGGTTATGTTGTGGTGGAGGGTACTGACCGCATTGGTGCAGGTACTGTTTATGGGGACCTGACAGTGTTCATTTTAGGAAGCTGGCCATGTGGAGTGGGAGCTGGTCGCTTGGATGGGGGAGGGCTCACTGGCCATTGGTGCAGGGGAATGGCTGTGTTGGTCTGGTGGTCGATACTGGCTACACTGGTGCAGGGGCTGTTTGTGTTGCTGTAGGGGAGAGGAGCTGGTGGTGTTTTACTTGAGAACTGAATGCTTGAAACAGTAGAACTCACTGGCCATGCAGGTGCAGGGGACTGACTGTGTTGGTGGGGTGGTGAGTACTGGCTGTATAGGTGCAGTCTGGGGAAATTGAATGTATGTGAAATTCACCAGTTAATACTCATCCACAACTTCAGACTGACTGAGTCATCTTGCTCTACAATCAGAATGCTGTAATAGGTCCTTGTTGTAGCTATAGTCATTTTCAAATGTACATGTTTTTGATCAATTGCTGAGGCCTCTTGATCCAAAAGGTTGTCTAAGGCAGGGCAAGGTATGGATGGATGGCTGTCACAGCCCCAGCTTGCTGTCTGTGGTCTCTGAGGGGGTCAGGCAGTTGTGGGACTGGTATATTTCTTTTTTTTTTAATTGAATAAACTTTATTAATTTACCACTAAATACAACACTTTGGCGGTAAACATACATTTTTACAGTAATACATGTATTGGTACAATGGCATGAGATCTCAACAGTGCAAGTACCAGACATTTATAACTTTATAGCTTATTCATTATACATAAAGCACAAAAATAGGTAGAGAACCTCCTCATGCCGTCCAATCAAAGAGTATACATTCCCCCTCCCTACTTCCTCCCGCTCCCCCCCCACTCCTATCCCCCAGAGCCACAAATACCTTCACAGGTGGTGCCTTTCCCAGTTCATATGTGAGACCCCAACTATTTCATCCTGGGATTCTTGCGGGATGGCCAACTAAGACCTTATTCCTCCCTAAGCTACTACACTGTTCCCAGCTTGATTTATTAGAGAGGAGGGAGAGAGATAGACCAAAGCGTGAAGAACTTCTCGTGGGACTTCTACATTTCATCATTCAATGTCCTTATTTGCTTTATTGGGTGTGTGGTACTGTGCTCTGTCACCAAGTGAGCTGCATTGCTGAGGAAAACACAAAAGACCACTTTCCACAGACTGAACAAAGACAGAAAAAAAAACGTATCTTTGCTCTACCATTATGATGGCATTTAGCATGTTGTGGGACAGCTTCCTGACCTGCTAAAAGTCACCAAAATGCACCATTTGACTTCAATTTTTCAAAATTTTCCCGGGGGACATTCCATCAGACCCCTCTAGAAAGGTTTGGATTTTGTGCCCCTCCAAATTTTCTGGTTGCATGACGCTCCTGGTAGGGGATAAAGCAGAGATGGGAAAGCCACTGATAGTGCCACTGACAAAAAAAAAGTACACTCTGTTTACTAAGCAGTAGCCCCAGGTTGCCACAGCACAGGAACCTAAGCCAGTGGTAACTCAGGAAAGCATTAATGGTGGGGGATTATATAGTTTGGAGAGTGGAGACAGTGGTCGGAGAGATGGGCAGGTTCACTGGGTAGTCAGGGGCTTGTGGGAACTATTGCTAAAAGAAGAAGGATATTAGGATGGTTAGGGCAGTGGGAGATGGTGGGGCTAGATATCATTGTCAACACTGTGACAAATGATTAAGTCAATAGGACCACTGGGGAGGTGCAAGATAGTTTTAGGAAATTGGGCAGCAGTCTCAAGCAAGTAGCATCTTTGGTGACCTTCTTGGAAGTGCTACCTTCAGGGCATGGGGGAATATAGATTTGTACTCACCACAAACATTAACAGGTGGCTGAGACAGTGATGCAGAGAAGAGGGATTTTACTATATCGTGAACTGGGGCCAGGCTTGGAGGAGTGACAGACTATGCAAATGAGATGGCCTTCACCCCTCCTCGAAGAACATCAGGTCTCTAGGTGGAAGGTTTAAAAGCTCATAGATGAGTTTTTAAACTAGCCAAGTGGGGCAGGTGGTGCCAAAAAAGAAGGAACCAACACATTCAAGTGAGGCAAAAATTCCTGCCCCCCTCAGAACAAGTTAGCACAAAGGTGGGTGACGTGGGAGCACAGGGGGAGGGAGTAAAGGCCAGCAAGTATATGGTTGGAGCCAGAGAGATAATGTAGTGGGGTGTAAGACAGATTCCAGGAGGGGGTCTGAAACTGGCAGATCAGAAGGTCAGAGGGGAGATCTAAGCAGAAGCACCAAGTGTGCTGGACAAAAAGAATCCCAATGTCCCCCACAGCGATGGCACAATACTGACACTGGTATTGTGCCCTCACAAAAAACTGTGTTTTTTGTGGGGGGCTAAGCCCCCCTCATCCCCTGCATTCTAATACAATCAACTCCAGGATGGAGTTGTTCCCGGGATGGGACAGGACACCAGGAAAGAAGCATTGCTGAAAACAGCCCATTACAGGACTGTCTCTGTAATGGGCTATCGGGGTGTCAAGCTCAAGGGGGCCACCCGATCTAAACTGAGTGCTATAATCTAGGCAGAAGTGGGAGGGGATGGGGAGGATGAGAATTGGGGGATGTCATGTGTTCAAATGTCAGGTGTCTGGGTAACGAAATGTGTGACCTGGATGCTGTAAGGCTGGCACAACTGGATCATCCTAACCCACTCCCCCTCCGCCATTCCCTTCCTCTCCTCTCACCACCACATCCCCTGTGACCTCCAATCCCTCCAACTCCTGTAATCTAGCACTTTCATCTTATACAGCACTTTATCCTGGATCCCTGAGTGTTTTGTTTTAGTCCTGCCTTCATATCATAGGATTTTATAACCCTTTGTATCATGCTGCTCTGTTTTGTTTCCACTTGCTATGTTTAATCTACCTCATGCTGTAACATGTTGATCTGTTTTTGTTCTACTGTTATTTCCATTGTTTTATGCTACTATTATTTCATATCCCACACTGGATGTTTGTGAAAATGGGCATTTTTGCTCACATACTTCCCAGTATATAAATAAAATAGATTGATTGATTGATTGATTGATTGACCTGGCAGCAGTCACAGAGATGTGGGCCACAATGCACCCAGTTGTGGGGCATGGCCATTCCAGGATACTCTGGGTTCAGGAGAGACAGAGGGCAGAATAAAAAAGGGGCATGTTACTGTATGTTAATGAATTAACTTAAGGAATTAAATATGTACTCTCTAAAGGAAGAGGGAAAGGGGAAATATGACAGAAATGTTCAAATACCTCAAAGGTATTAATAAGGTATAGGAGGGTGGCATTTTACATAGAAAAAGAAACCAAAAGACAAGGGGCACGATATAAGTCTGGAGGGGGAGGCTCAGAGAAGATATACAGTAATGAAGTACGTCTTCACAGAAAGGGTGGTGGATGTCTGGAACAGCCTCCCAGCAGTGGTGGTGGGTACTAAAATGGTAGCAAGATTCAAGCCTGCATGGGATAGGCACAAGGTGACCTTAGAAACAGGGCTGGGGAGGCCAGAGACCAGTAGGCTCTTCAGTAGCAAAGTAGGTAGGGATTTTAGGGCAGACTAGGTGGGCCAAGAGATCCTTTTCTGCTGACAACTTATAAGTTACTATGTTTCTATATTAATGAAGGAAAAAAGCCATGGTAATTAATGCAAAGGATACAAGGAGGGCACAGCTAGAGAGAGGAGGAGGGAAAACATAAGAGTAGAAGTGGCATACGGAACACTGTCACAGGGAGAGGAGATGGACAAGGAATTAGAGGAAGAAGTATGGAGGCTACCAACATACGAACATATGAAAAATTTCAGAAAAGGCTCAAAAGGTCTCTCAGCTCTGCTCATTCATGCATTCTTGTGACATACTGCTCTGCCCCCTCCCCTGTTATCCTAACCTTCCCTGACTTTATCCCACTCCCTTTTAGAAATCCTGTTTTGTTATTGAGTACCACCACAAGTAGTGCATTCCTTCCTGTCAGCACTCTCTGCATTAAGAAGTGCCTTCTGGATGGCTACACGGATGGAAATGCTGCTGTTGGGAGGCTTCAATATGTCTTGCATGAATGGAGCATACCACTAGGGGCATCTGCTAAGTGTCAGACCATATTGGATTATTTCCAGGGGACCTTCTTGAGTTAGCTAGTTAGGGAACCCACTACAGAGGGTGCAGTGCAGGACCTGGTACTAACAGGCATAGCACTCGGGAGGCCACAGTAAGGGAATTTCTGGGTAACAGATCCTCAGGCAGTGTGGGTCCACGTCAGGACTAGGGGGAGAAAGACTGCACTAGGGTGAGGGTGCTCATCTTCACATAGGGGATTTTCAGACCTTGTGGGAGCTACTCAAGATCAAGCTGAGATGGAAGAGACCGAAGGGGGAACAGAAAGGGGCACAATCAAGGCAGAAGTATTGCAGGTGCCTATATTGTGCGTCAGAGAGGTTAGCAAGAGCAAACAGAGAAGAAAACCTCTGTGGTTTCCAAGGGAGGTGGAGGTTGCAGCCAGTGAGGGAAATGAGTGTGATCTTCCAAAAGCATAAGGCAAGTCAGAGGGATGAAGACAGGGAGCTTTAGATTTAGAACCTGAAGACATCAGGCAAGGTAGTGAGGAGAGCAAAAGCACAGAGAGAGGAAAGGACTGCAGAGGGGGTGAAAGAGGGGGCCAAAACATTCTTTAAATATATCAATAAGAAAAGGAAAACAAAAGGGGGGGTTAGTGAGACTAAGGAGTAGGATGGAATGGGTGGAGGGAGACAGAAAACAGGCAGAAATACTGAAGCAATACTTTTAACAGTATTCACAATGGGGTGGGGCATTACCAGTGGGAGCATACATGGGTAAGGGGCAGGTAGGGAGATAACACTACACCAGCAGAAGAGAGTTTTGAAAAGATTAGAGGTTCTAAGGGAAACTGATGGAGACCCTACTGAAAGAGAGATTAGCAGAATTCCTAGAATCTAATGGGAACAGAACAATATGCAGCATGGGTTCACTTGGTGGAAATCATGTCAGACGTAACTAATGGAATGTTTTGCCACGATGACAAGGTAGGTGGACAACGGGCTAGTTGCCAATATGGTCTACTTGAATTTCAGCAAGGCAACTGATGAACTGCCACATAGTAGGCTACAATAGAGATTAAGAGGCCTAGGATTGGGGGACAAAATAACCCAACTGGTGGAAAATTAGTTAAGGAACAGAACTCATGGGGCAGTACTAAATGGAAAATTCTTGCGGAAGATGGGCATTCACAGTGTAGTACCCAAGTGATCAGTACTGGGCCCCATGCTCTTCAATACAGTCATAAGAATGTAGGGGGCGTGGCTAGAAGGAAAAGTCTGTCTATCTGCAGAAGACACCAAGATTTGTAATGGATTGAACACAATGGAGGGTGTGGAAGCCATGAGGAGGGAGTTAGAAAGGCTAGAAGAGTGGTCCAGATTTTGTCAGCTGGGATTCAGTCCCCAAAATTGCAAAGTTCTGCACATCAGAAACAAAACCCCAGAGCTGATTACAGGATTGGAGGGGAGGTTATGGCAAATAGCTAGGAGGAAAGAGAGCTCAGGGTTATCATTACTGACAAACTGGATGTACTGTAGCAGCCCAGTGTTCAAGAGTAGTGGGAAGAGCAAATAGGAAGATGGGCTGCATAGAGAGGTGGATAAGCAAAAAGAGAGAGGTTATACACCCCATGTACAAGTCATTGGTTCATTCCCAACTTGAGTACCATTTGCAGTTCTGGAGCTGTCACCTTAGAAAGAACATTGACAGGAGGGAGGACGTGCAGAGGAGGGCAACCATGATAATACAGGGCTAACAGCGGAAGCCCTGCAAGGAAAGGCTGAAGGGCCTCAACACACTCCTCAGAAAACAAGAGAGCCAAGGGTGACAAGTGTTCAATTTCAATTGTGTAAATAAAAGTAGGGAAAGAAGCATTTCCATTTCATACCCCCAAGAAGTTTATCACCAGTCGTGTTAAAATATTCAGCATGGCACCAGTCAAAGAGCAAAACAGGGTGGGAGTTTCTGGTTTTGCACAGCATGTGCGCCGCCACACGTTACGTGCTGATTTCTGCACCACAGTAGGGGAGGACTAGGGAGAAAAGTTGAAAAAATGGCAGAGTAGGCTTAGTGAAGCCCTAGTTGCCTGTCCCCCACCCACACCATCTCCCAAGCCTCCAAGCTACATTCTGGATATGTGTCTGTGGTGGGGGGGATCCCCCCTCCTGCACCCCCCTCCATAAGAGGAAATCTATGGCAGAAACACATGCGTCAGGTATGTCCTGGGGGAGACGGTGGCTGGTCAGGGATGCAGGGACAGGACTGAGAGTCTCCTGCTCTGGCAAAGGTGGAAAAAGACATTTATGGGAAGACAAGCATAGTACTAGCACTAGCTGCGTAAGCAGGCTAATGAATAGGTACAGCAATGTAATGATTAAACAAAATTACCTCCTGAAAGATGGCTCAGTGGCCAGGCAGTAGTCCTACCACCCACCATGCCCACAGCATGGAATCAGGAATGATCTTGGGTTGCTGGGGACTGGTCAGGAAGGGAAGCATGCTGCTCCTGCTACATGACTGCCACCAGGTGGAGGCCTGGTGGCAGTGCGGGTCTGCAGGATGGCACAGGAAGGGAGGGAGCTATGGGACTTTCTCAGTGTGTGAGAGAGCCTTCACATGCACGCATGTCTGTGTGTGAGCCCCAGCATGGTGATGGTGCAAAACTAGGTGGAAAAATGGTGAGGCGGGAACGAATAACACCCTGTGCACCAACCTCCACCTGGTCCACCACCAGGGACCTGGAACAGCCTATACCGGGGGGGGGGGACAGCCCTCCCCTTATGGCCCCACCATGGGTGGCAATCTATGGGTGTTGTTGACTGCTTAGGTAAGTCCTGCTAGGTAGGAGATGGTGGGAACAGGTCTTCGGGGAGCCCCGCATACTTCGACCACAGGCAGAAACAACTTTGATTAAAATAAATAAATAAATAAACTTCCTCAAGAGAATGCAAAGAGAAGGCTAAATTGGCAAATCGATCAAGCCATGCTTATTCAGTTCAATGTTGGATTTGCAGAGGGAAGCTAGAGTGAAACCCCCTTTCAGTCAGCCTGTGGGTTATGCAAAAATAAAAAGGCCTTCCCATGCCACAGGCACCAAACACAATGGTAAATTGCCCTCCAAAAAACTTTCCCTGCACAAAAAGTAAATGCGGGGGCTGGACACTGTGTAGTAACATAACCAGGCACAGTGATACGCCCCTGCCTTCACTTTCAGTCAGTGTGATAACTCCCCCTGAGTCAATCTGTGAGTGAGCTATGACAAAATAAAATAGACCACAGTGGGCTCAGGGAGGGTGAGAGTGGTGGAACAGAAGCGCATCCCTCCAGTTGTACCTCTCCACAATTCCTATGCCATTCTGGCAAAGTGTGGTTCCCCTATGGAGGCACCCACAGTGGAGACCAAGGAGGATGCTGGGACCCTCCACAAAGGAGACCCACAGGAGGGTGGCAGGGGACCCTGCAGGGGAAGGAAACAACTCCTGGTGGGGGACTCCATTGTTAGGAAGGTAGAACTGGGGAGGAAGGAGAGGGAGGTAAGGCTGCCTGGCACATGGCTGGAGGGGCAGGGAGCGAATCCTCAGGATTGCCAGAGCAGCTGCACAGGGGAGGGAGCTGGATGTCATTGTCCACCTAGGGACAAATGACCCGGCTAAGAAAGGGATTAGAGAAGTGCAGGAAGAGTTTGTGGAATTTGGGAGGGGCCTTAGTCAAGTAGCACGCACGGTAACCTTCTCAGAGGTGCTACCCATCTATGGCATAGGAGAGGATAGGGTGTTCCGCACCATGGGATTCAATCAGTGGTTGAAAAACTGGTGTGGAGCTCAGGGATTTGGCTTCATTGGGACTGGGGTCCACCTGGAGGATGCAAGCCTATACTGGCATGATGGGCTGCATCTGTCCGGGAGGGAACCAGGATCCTAGATGATAGGTTTAAAATGGTTCGTTGACAAGCTTTTCAAACTAGCCAGGGAGCGCTGGAAAGGAGCAGAAAATCCTAGCCCCAAATAATCACGGTAATAAGTGCTGCAAACACCAACATTAGAGGTGTCAATAGGGAGAAGGGCAGGGGTAAATGGAGAAAGTGACAAAGGCAAGAAGGACAGGGATGAGGCAAAAGGGAGTAAGGCCATCAGGAAATGGAGGGGTAATGAGTACCAATGCCCGTGAGTCTGGGCAACAAGCCCCTGAGCTGATGGCCTTAATGGAAGAGGGATGCCTGGATATCGTAAGAAGTCACAGAAACATGGTACACAGAGAACCATGACTGGATGTTAACATACCAGGTATAACCCACAGGAGAGACAGGCAGGGGAGAAGAGGAGAGGAGTAGCTCTCATGTAAGGAAGGATAAAAGCAACTGAACAAAAGAGTAAACAGGAGGAGAGGAGGCACTTGGGTCACCTTGAGACTGGAAAGGGCACCACAATCCGCACAGGGGTTATGTACAGACCCCCATGTCAGGGGGAAGAAATGGGCAAGGATATGATAGAAGGCATTCTTAGAATGGCAGAGAAAGGGGAGATACTGTTGATGGGAGACCTGAATATGCCAGATGTTAACTGGAGCACATTTGCTGCAGCCACATCCACGAGCAGGGCCATTCTTGATGCCCTACAAGTGGCAGGCATTAGACAGCTAGTTTCGGAACCCACTGGTGAGGGAGCAATCTTAGACCTCGTACTCTCAAATGGGGGCAGTGAGAGGATCTCAGATCTAGAAGTGGGTTGCCATCTGGGGACAAGTGACCATCAAACAGTGTGGTTCACGTTAAACTCAGCTACAGAGTCAAGCCAGACAAAAGTGAGGGTACTGGACTTTAGGAGGACTGACTTTGCAAGATGAGAGAGTGCCTCAGAAAAGCACTAGCAAACAGGCTAGAAGGAGGTGGAGCAACAATGGGGAATTATCAAACTGCCATCACAGAGGCAACAGGCCGTGTGTGAAGCAAATAAACAAATCAAACGAAAGAAAAAGCCACTATGGTTCTCAAAAGAGGTGGCTGTGAAAGTCAGGAAGAAAAGATAGCATCTCGGAAGTATAAGGAAACACAGAAGGAGCAGGACAGAGAGCTGTACCAGTTAAGGCAGAAGGAAGCAGGAGGGAAGTCAGAGTAGCAAAGGCCCAAACTGAGGAAAAGATAGCCAACTCAGTTAAGAAGGGGGATAAAACCTTTTATAGGTACATCAGCGAGTGTAGAAAGACAAAGGGAGGGATAGTGAGGCTGAATAGAATGAACGGTGGGTGGGCAGAGGGGGACAGTGAAAAAGCAGGAATACTGAATGAATATTTCTGCTCAGTATTCACAAAAGAGGAGGGGGAAGTGCCTAATCCAATTAACAGAAGCACTCTTGATGGGGGTCGATCCCAGTCCTTTCACAGAAGAAAGGGTTCTGCAAGAACTCCTAAAACTGAAGGTGGACAAAGCAATGGGTCCTGATGGAATTCACCCCAGAATTCTAAAAGAATTAAGGAAGGAACTAGTGAAACCACTGGCTACTCTTTTAATAAATCATGGGAGGATGGTGTGGTACCGAGGACTGGAGGAAGGCGGATGTGATTCCCTTCACAAAAGTGGGAGCAAGACAGAGGCAGGAAACTACAGACCTGTCAGTCTGACCTCTGTGGTAGGGAAAGTGATGAGTCACTTCTGAAGGAAAGAATAGTTGAGTACCTAGAGGCCAGTGGAGCACAGGACCCAAGGAGCATGGGTTCACAGCAGGAAGGTCATGTCAGAAAATCTAATTGATTTCTTTGACTGGGTGACCAAAGTAGTAGACCAGGGAGGGGCTGTGGACATGGCCTACCTAGACTTTAGCAAGGCATTTGACACAGTCCCACACAAAAGATTAATAGTCAAATTAACCAGCCTGGGAGTGGGACCCAGGGTGGTAGCCTTGCAAACATTGGCTGGACAACAGGACACAGAAGGTAATTGTAAATGGAGTCCACTCTGAAGAAAGGGGGTTACTAGTGGTAACGGGGTTCAGTATTGGGTCCAGTCCTTTTAATGTCTTCATCAGTGACATTGCAGAGGGACTGGAAGGAAAAGTATGCCTTTTGCAGATGACACAAAGATCTGCAACAGGGTTGATGCACAAGGAGGCGGGAAAGGATGAAAAGGGACTTGGCAAGGTTGGAGGAATGGTCAAGTATGGCAGCTAGGATTCAATGCAAAGAAGTGCAAATAATGCACCTGGGAAACAAGAACCCAGGGGAAGAATACACAATGGGTGGGGAGGTAGTAACAACAACAAAAAAGGAAAGGGACCTGGGGGTAATCATATCAGATGATCTTAAGGTTAGCAAGCAATGTGAGAAGGCAATAGGGAGGGCTGGGGGTATACTGGGATGTATAGGGAGAGGCATCATCAGCAGAAAACAGGAAGTTGTTATCCTCTGTATAGACAGTTGGTGAGACCCCATCTGAGTACTGTGTCCAGTTCTGGAGACCCCATCTCCAAGGACATAGACAGGATAGAGGCAGTCCAGAGGAGGGCAACTAAATGGTGCAGGGTCTGCAAGAGAAGCTGTATGAGGAGAGACTAAAGGAGCTTAATATGTATACCCTTGAGGAAAGAAGGAGAGGGGGGACATGATAGAAACTTTTAAGTACCTCAGTGGAATCAACAAAGTCCAAGAGGGTAGCATCTTTCAGAAAAAGAGACTTGCAAGAACAAGGGGACACAATTTAAAGATAGAAGGAGGGCGGTTCAGGGGCAATGTGAGGAAGTATTATTTCACAGAGAGGGTAGTGTATGCATGGAACAGCCTTCCTGAGGAGGTTGTGGGGTCTAAAACTGTGGGAGAATTCAAGAATGCATGGGACAGACATAAGGCAATTCTTGTGGGGGGGTAGGAAGAAATAGGCTGTTGGTTAACTAGGATCTGCGACCTATCTTTTAGGTAGGGAAATGGGCAGACTAGATGGGCCTAGCGGTCCTTATCTGCCGTCAAAGTCTATGTTTCTATAGCTTTCTCGTGGGACAAGCACCAACATACTTGTAATCTGAGCCTCCCCTCACTTTGGAACCATCTTCCCTATTCTGTCCATCCATTTCACATTCCTCCCTCTGATACCTACTGAGACTCCATCCCTCCCCTTGCTCCTGCTTCATGTCCCTTTAGCAGTTCCTTCTCACATGGTATAATCATCTGCCAGTTTTATTTGTTTAACATTATGTACTTTCTGTGGCCCTTGTTCTTTTGACTTTGCACTGCTTATAATACCGTACTTTGTATTAGCTTTGTATTGCTTTTATCCATTGCTCCGCAACCAAAGGTTGCACCTGGAAATCAGCCTAGGCTCAGTGTGCCTTTACTGGTTACCACTTCTCACAAAAGAAAATAAATAAACAAAAACAACTTTTACTGCACAAAAGCAAACAGGAGACCAGAGCTTATGTAGCAAGCTAAGAAACCAGACTGATTTCTTTCTGTTCCTTCCCATTCCAGCATGCACGCATGCTGCCTTGTAAGTGTGCCTGTTTATTTTTGTCTTTACTTTGCAGGATACTTTGAAACTGAAGAGCTCATAAGTCAGTGTATGACCTAGACAACCCCCCACAAACACACTCTCCCAGCTGCAGTGCTAAACAGACGTTACAGCTTGCCTTGCACAAATAAATCTGCCCGATCTGACAAAAAAACAGCAGATTCCCTCAGTTAACCTATGGCTCTCCAGATAAACTCCCTTGCTACTGTGTGCTTCAAGATTTCCTAGACAACAACAATCTTTGCAGTAGGAAGCTCCTGTTGCAAAGACCATTGTTTTCTTTGGCTCCAATGTCTGCACAACTGCTCACGGTCATCCATTCTGTAGTTTGTCCAAAGTTTTACTACTGACCCTCCGAGTCTGAGGCTTTCCTCCACTTTCTCTTTCTGGTCTCCAGGCTACAGTTTCAATGAGGAGGTAGCAGAAGTGAGTGAGAGAAGAGACCTGCCATCATGAGCAGACCACTGATTTGGTGGGTGTGGGGTCGAGTGCTGCAGAATGGCTTATTTGAAACTGGCACATACAGGAAATTTTTATTGCTGTCATGAGGGAATGATTAGCTAGGTAGGGCAGAAGGGGGGTTAGTGGTGGTTGGAGAGGAAGCAGGGGGGATATGGTCAGTGTGAGAATAGATGATAAGGGGAAAGTAACAGACTGAGAATTACGCCACTCATCTGCCTGCAGGGCAGCATCTTGTACATAAAAGGAGGCAACCACAGTCTGATAGGTGTGGCTGCATCCTTTCAACTATACAAAGTTTACACTAATTACCAGCAGAACAGTATCATGATTGGCCTTGCTGATCATAGGCCTGCCACTGTTGAGCCTTCTGCAGCCTGAGCTGCATTAGATATGACATCGACACATTTCTGAAAACCCTTATTGTATCAATATGTTTGCTTTGCATATGCATGTGCAAACAAACATAAAAATCATCTTCTACTGGGAAAAATGACTTGCAGATTCAGTACAGTTCTTTAAAGCAGCAGTGCTATGTTACAGTGTAAATTGTGACCTTTACTTGTTTATTCCATTTTAAATCTCCCTTTACCTTCTGTCTTGTATGACACCCTTCTTGCCCAGTTTTGAGTAAGTTTTTGTACTTTGTTTTACATTTTAACTAAAAGGGGCACTTTTTGTAACATGATTCTTTGAATTGATTCGTTGACTCCAAAATCATGGTGGAGCTAAGTGGACAATTACAGGGCTGCTTGCAATAATCTTTTAAGAGACTGTCCAGAGAAGTGTGGTGTTAATGGACTGTAAAGTGACAATTGTACTCCACCATCTTTAAGACGGGGTAAGTTCTGACCCAAACAACTACAAGCTGGTCAGCCTGGCATCAGTGCTGGACATGGTCCTGGAAGCCATTATTAAGGACAAAATAACAGAGCAACTGGTTGAGGCCAAGGTTCCAGCCCCCCCCCGGCATGGTTTTAAGAGGGGCAGCTCATGACAAACCAACCTAATCACCTTCTTCAAGGGGATAACAAGGGAGATGGACATAGCAGGACTGTAGATATTTTCTACTTGGAGTATAGAAAGACATTTGATACTGTGGTGCATAATATGTTCTCCACAATGTACACCTGTGTTGTATGAGTTGCACACAGAATGGATTGGATTGTTAACTGGTCTGGGGCAGAAAGCAGTGGGTTGTGGTCCATAGGCTCTTTTGAGTAGATAAATCCTCAGTGATTGGTACTGGGCCCACTGCTGTACAACAGTCAGAAAGCTGATATCTCCAGCTAGCTACTTGAGTTCAGTTATAACATTAAGATACAAATGAAGGGCCGATATATAGGCTTCTTCAGGTAACCAGTTTTATGTCTTTTGTGTTCCCTCTGAGCAGGGAAAGAAAGAAAGAAAGAGAGAAAGAAAGAAAGAAAGAAAGAAAGAAAGAAAGAAAGAAAGAAAGAAAGGATCATTTTCAGATGTTATAAAGAGCATACAGTGCCTAGGAATACAGGGCTTAAAAGCAGTTTATAAAGGAAGGAGACAAACAATGCTCAGGACAACACTGAATAAATAAGGTGGACCAAAAAATAACTAAAGTGTATAATTCAATGGAGATTTAAAGTAACAAATACGTAAAACTGATTCCCTAAAGAAGTTTTTTAAAACTGGGCAAAATATTGGGGTCAATGGACTTTGAAATTAATAAATTGAAAGTACTTCACTAAAGAAGACTGAAAAGTGTTTGTCTGAGTGCACCCCACCCAAACATTTACCTGCGAATAAGTGCATTCTATGAGGCAGCTCCATCTACACATCTAAACATAGAGCAGAGATCATTACCAGCAGACAGCTTTTTTCTTTGGTCTAATCTAGCCAAATCAAGAAGCTATATTTAGGGAAGAAAAAACAGAGGAAGGAGACACACACTCTGTGAGGCACTACTTGTTGAAGCAGAGGTGAAAGGGGACCTGGGGTCATAATCAACAAATGGCATAAGCATACCTCTGAATGTCTTGCCTCATAAATTGGGACAATTTAAAAAAAACTCAAGGACAAAGACCCAGCACCAGGGACACATTCAATCCCACTGTCCAGTCACAAAAACACACATTTTTGAGCAACAGAGGAAAATTCTGAGGCAAAATCAGGAACGTCCCCAAAAATCAGGGATAGATGAGAGGTATAGGTAGAAGCACAACAAGCAGTGAACAACTGCTGTCAAAACGAAGGGCTGAATGTCAGTATGCATTAAAATGGGGTGTGGCAAGCAGGGCAGGGGAAGTAATCTTGCCATTTTACAAGGACTTGGACTTCTGTGCTCCATTCTGGTTACTGCAGTATAGAAAGGATGCTGAAAAGCTCAAGAGGTTTCAGCACAGGGCAACCAAGCTGATATCAGGTGCTTCAGCTTTTTGAAATGGGCTAGTGCTGATAAGGTGCCAAAACGCAGTGAAGAAAAGTTGTGATGTCCAAAAGGAATGAAGAAGGTAGTGAGCCTTGCTAAGCTGTTGGATAAGTATATCTACCCAAATTATGCTTTTGCATCAAACTTTGAAAATAGTTTTGCAGACCCACACATCCCTAGGGTTTGGCCACTGAGGAGGGGATACATTTCTTTCATCACACAAATATGTTTAATTTTATGGAATCAACACAGATGTTCACAGGGCTGTTTCTCTTTCAGACCATCACCATCCTTGCACAAATGTAGGTGTCTTCTTTAACCCTCCATATTATTACAATATTCTTCATGCAGGCAAACTCCTCTTCACCTGGGGAATGAGTGGTATTGGAATTCATGAAGTGGGGAGAAAGAAGGATCTGATGTCATCACAGAGTAGGGTGTTATACACTTGCTGCATCCTTTGCAGATCTATGAATATCTGGAGAAAGTGCTCTGTCACTTTGTGGGCCTGGAGTTCCTTGGCTGTAATGATGAGGCCTAGCATCTCACAGGCAAGATGGCCTAACAGGGATGGGTGTGGACTTCTCACTCCATATGAATGTCACTGTGATCTGTTTTGTCCTTGTGGCTTGAGTGCACTATGAAGATTTCTGGTAGATCCAGGAGTTGTCTCCCTTGAACCACAGGCTGTGGAAGTGCTAAACAGTTGCCTGTCAGAGATCAATGACTGGATATCCTCCAACTAGTTGTAATTGAACCCAGATAAGACGGAGGTACTAGTGATTGAGCCGGGTTGCAAGTGTGATGGGAGTGCCTCCGGAGCGGCCTCGGAACTAGTCCTAAGGACCGCTCCATTGATGGCTTCCCGTAGAGTGAGAAATCTTGTTGTCATCCCAGATGACAGATTGACTCTTGTGTCATCTGTCATCCAAAGTAGTTTTGACCACTTAAGGAATGTCACCAGGATTAATTCCCTAGTCCCACCCGGAGCTCTGCCATCACTGGTCAATGCCTTTGTTACGTCTAGGCTGGATTGCTATAATGCTCTGTACTTTGGGGTCAATGGAGGGACCCTCTGCTGGCTGCAGCTGGTGCAGAACACAGCGGCCAGGTTGCTGACTGGCTTGTCAAGGTTTAGTCCTGTGAGCTCTGCACTGACTTCCAGTGAGATGGAAGATCATCTTCAACGTAGGCTTGCTCACTTGTAAGGCCCTATATGGACTGGGCCCTGGCTATCTGGCTGATCGCCTAACTCCTGCCGCCTCAGTCCACTCCCTCCGCTCCTCCACTAGGGGTCGCCTAGCTGTTCTGAGGGCCAGGTTAACAATGTCTGGTGACAGAACCTATGAAGTCGCCGGTCCAGCCCTCTGCAACACATTTCCTATCTCGGTCAGGGAGTTCCTAGTGGTGGAGGAGTTCAAAAGGGATCCAAAGACTCACCTCTTTCACATGGCTTTCCCCGATTAATCAGAGACTCTTACTGAATTATGTTTTTAAGACTGTGTTTATTTATTTAAATATAAGTTTGTATAGAAATATTGTTTGCATTTTATCCTATCTGTATTCCCCCCCTGCTTGCTTTTATGTAAGGCAGCCAAAGCCTCCAGGATTGGGCACTGTATAAATAAATTTGCCTTGTCTTGCCTTGCCAGACACCTTTTTAGCTTTGGGCAGTGGATACCAGTGTTGCAATTGATGTCATCCCCTGTGTCAATCGTAAATGGTAAAAAAAACACATTCCAGAGTGTGACAGGGTTAAATAAGACCCTGTCTCATTTGTTATGCAGAAAGAGTTACAAGCAGGGATCTATTCTGTTCTCTCCTTTTCTACTGTGTGTCTGTCTCTGCTGTCTGATTATGACATCAAATTTTCCTGTGGAACTGGAGGAACTGGCCAGACCCACAGTGCCCCCCCCCCCACTATCTCCCTGTCTTCACTTGCTGTTTTATTCTTTCTTTCTCACTTTTGCTTCTCTATGGTTAGATCCAAGAGTTGTCTCCCTTGAACCACAGACACCTTGTTAGCTTTGGGTAGAGGGTACCTGTGTCAGTCTTAAATGGTAAAAAAAAAAATACATTCTAGAGTGTGACAGGATTGAATAAGACCCTGTCCCATTCGTTATGCAGAAAGAGTTACAAGCAGGGATCTATTCTTTTCTCTCCATTTCTGCCACTTGTCTGTCTCTGCTGTCTGATTGCGCAATCAAATTTTCCTGTGGAACTGAGGAATTAGCCACTCTGATGGACCAACAATTCTTTCCCCTTGCTACCTCCTTGCCTTCACTTGCTGTTTCTTGTTTTTTCTATTTTTTGCACTCCTTCTTCTCTGTGGTTATAAAACTATATGTGGATCTTTATGTGAAACTGGATTCCCTGATTTGCAAATGCATATAGTTATTTTTTGAAATGATTGCAGAGAAAGCTCTTTGAGTTAAATAGAAAAGATGGCAAGCTGAAACACAGAGGGTTGACTTCAAGTAACCTTTTGCCTTCCTGAAACTTGTTTGCAGGATTGTCAACAGGAGACCAGCTTGGGGCAGAGTGTTCTATTTTGCTGCATTTTCAAGCTTACCACAGGAAAGAAATTTACAAAATCTTGTTACATTTTTGTGAGAACAGGATGCAGTTAATCTGTCAGGCAAAAAGATCATATAAAAAGCAATGTTTGGTTTTCCTAGATTGAAGTTTTAGAGAAACTTGGATAAAGGTCTTTTATTTGAACTACCTCTATTAAAAACCATCTTATACAATTTTTTTAATTCTTTTGTTATTGATAATAATAAAACACTACATGCGAATTTTACAAATTCTCCTGGTATGTATCTATGCTTCCTGGCTTTTGCCTCTTGGACAGTTGGTGTCATATGAAGTGAGATTTACACTGAGCATACTCTAAACCAGGAGTTTTACATGTGGATACTAGACCTGGAACCAAGAAAGCATGGAAGAAAGATATGGATCCTGCAACAGCAAGCCCCAGAGTGAATACAAGAAGATTGGTAGCCAAACCAGAAGCTGAAACAAAAGTCCAAACTAAGAATGTACAGCTAGCACCAATGATAGAAGAAGAAGAATGATGGGACAGCACCTGAGAGCATGTCTGCCTTCTTTAAATGGTGGGCAATACAACAAAGAGAGACTGAGGAATGGAAAGAAAAAGAGATTCATCATTTAGAAGCACAAAGAACCGAAGAGAATCAGCATCTAGAGGCATACAGAAAAGAAGAGATGCAGTGACAGAAGCAGCAGAGAAAAGAAGAGATGCAGTGCAGTGACAGAAGCAGAAGAGAAAAGAAGAGATGCAGTGATAGGAGCAGCAGAGAAAAGAAGAGGTTTAGCGACAGGAACAGGGATGGTCTGATGCCTTGTGAGCTTTCAAGACTGGAGGATCTGGTACAAATCCAGCAGATCAACCAAATACAAGCAACTTGTTGCTAGACAGTCTTGCAAGTGTCTGGACTGTAGCACTCGGATGTAACCAGATATGCACAAGTTCACATTGTGAGTATTAGGTTGTTGTTCAGGTCAACAATGTAAACTACAGAAAACAAAAAGAGGCTGCATGCATGAAAATTTACATACGTGGTCACCAAGGGTAGATCTTTGGATATACTGAGTTATTTTCCAGTCAGATGTACAGTTTCTGAGTTCCGGAGAGGTCGAAAAGTGATTTTTCACTCATTGACTTCACTGTTTTTTTCTTTGAACTTTCCTGCAGCCCAGGCAGTTTGGAACTGTGCTCTGAAATGTTCAGGGCCCAAAGGGACTAGCCCACATATGTGTCTTTTGCTAGTTTGGTGAAAAAATTATAATCCATTCCAAAGTTATTTGAATTTCAAATTTTAAATGACTGGCTACTGAGCATGCTCAGCAAGGACTTCAAGATAGCTGTATGAGATGAAAAAGGAATCCTTTTTGTATTGCAATAATCCTTTATTGTTTACTACCATCTTGGTTCCATTTTTTTCTAAAAAATGTTTTTAAAGCCTCAAAAGTGACATCCTGGGGAGAGACCAACACATCTATCTGGCTGATCGGGTTCCCATTATATGTAATCTGCACTTCACTGTTGGAGAAATGCCCTTGAAATGTTATTATTTTAATATTGTAAATATGTTTTCATATCATGAGTCATGAATAAATCTCCTAGTCTGTCCCATTTGGCTGTAGTTGGAATAGTCCAACACATGTATTACTTGTCAATTCTTGTATATAGCTCCGGTATCGCTATAATTAAGAGATCATTATCAAATATTTAGGCAGAGATTAGCAACCAGTTTCCAATTCCTTTTTTCATGGGAGAACTGCAGAGTGTAAATACGCTCAATGTAATGTGATGGTTTGGGAGCACAGATCTGGGAGGTTTAGAACCTACAACCTGAATCTTGCACGTTTATATTGGTACACAACATTACAACTTCTGTGCAATATGAAGTCTTCAACAACACATCGTAAAAAGTGATGTCAGTTTAGCCTTGCCATGCTCACCTAATCGCACTTCAAAAATGATATTTTTTATGGTGTCAGCAGATTGAGTCTGTACCTGTCTCAACCTCCTATGTGATGCACAGTATTTGGCAGCACTCATAACTGTATTTATGACAGTAAAAATGGTTCAGACACTATACCATGTTCTGTTTGGTTTTAATATGAATAGTGCAACACTTTTTTTTTATTATTTGTCAACTGTCTCATAGTCAGTGTAGTGCCATATTTACAAGATCATTACCAACGATATGGGTAGAGATTAGCCGCTTTCTGTCTGCCACTTTCAGTTAGTGTGTTTTCTTTTGACATCGGAGAAATGTTGAGTGTCCCAATTTCAAAACCACATATCCAGTTGGTAAGAATGTGTGAATTTTTTTATTAGTCTCCCTTGGGAAACAAAATAATGAATGGGCACAGCTAAACAAACGTCACTGTCACCAATGTGATGGAGCCTCTATTGTATATTGGAGGCAACTGTAGTGGTGGTGGGGAGTGAGGGAGTGGGTTATGAGTCATCTCACACTTTACTCACCAGCACAATACCTATCATAATGGTAATTATAAAATGGGTCTGAGAAATAAAGCTTTCTGATTGGCTGTAAGCATTCTATCAGCCTTATGTTAATCTTTTATTAACATACACGTACAGCTTAATCATATGTTCAACAAGGTTTAACACTGTTTAAAAATGATTTCATTATAATAGCAATAAGGCACTCCCAGGGGTTATGTTAATGGTCAGTTAATCATCCTCTAGGGGCATGTGGCACTCGGCTACACTTTGTGCAACATTATGCCCCTAGAGGGTGATTAACATACCATTAACATAACCCCTGGTCATGCCTTGTTGCTTAAATATAGGACTTCAAGACAAATTCTGTAAATAAAGTCCCTTTACATAGCCCTAAATTCACACACAGATGCAAAAATTAAAAAATAAAGAAAAAAATGACACTTCATTACATGCAAATTAAACTGCAGGTTCAGAAGTGACAGTGTAAATGCTGATAAATACTAATGTATGTTTTATTACAAAAAACTGTGCAATCATATATTTATTTATTAAAAATGTTTAATACATTGGTGCTTACTTCAGTGTTATGAAATCATTATATTCTCCAAACAAATACAACTTCTAATAATTATCACACAACATTCCTCATCGAATGAGTACATTCTGATATTTTATATTAAAATAAAACTAATACAGTAATTAGAGTATTGCTTTGTTGTGTATAGCATGACTATACACACTACGATGAAAACAATACTGCACAGACCGCCTACAGAAACATAGAATGTGTCAGCAGAGAAGAACCACCAGGCCAACCCAGTCTGCCCAATTTCACAATCTGAAAGCAAAACCTAAGATGCTAGCTTTGTTGGTTAACATTCCCCCTTCCTAGATTGATAAGACCCTTGTGTCTATCCCACACTGTCTTGAACCTTGCCACAATCCTCGCTCCCACCATCTACTCTGGGAGTATAAAAACAATACTGCACAGACCACCTGTAGAAACATAGAAACATAAAATGTGTCAGCAGAGAAGAACCTCCAGGCCAACCCAGTCTGCCCAATTTCACAATCTGAAAGCCAGACCTAAGATGCTAGCTTTGTTGATTAAAAATCCCCCCCCTCCTAGGTCGATAAGATCCTTGTGTCTATCCCATATTGTCTTAAAATCCGTCACTGTCCTCACTCCCACCACCTCTGGGAGTTTGATGCAGCGGTCTACCACCCTCTCTGTTAAACAGATCTAGAAGCAAATAGTTTGATACATTTTATTGGACCAACAACACCTAGATCATACATAAAAAATACATAAAAAAAAACAGAAAAAATTCTGATTGGTTTAAAGAATCTTTAAAAAAAAATCACAGATTTAAATGGAATGAACAGCATTCCATTAACTTGCTAATACTGAGAATCTTTTCAAGGTCAAATAACATCCACAGCAGATAAGATGAACACTTAACTAGACAGAACCTCTGACTGAAATTATTAATGAATGAGTGTGTTATGAGAATACATTCAAAATTAAAAGCAAGATTTAATACCACGAATGTCCAAATTAAAACTTGATAGTATTGTATGATAAAAAAAAAAAACTGTAACAGAAATGTATGTATGGAAATAAGAGGGAATAAAATTGAAAAAAATATGTCCCTTACATGAGCAACTATTTAAAACATTCATACAGAATTAAACCTGACTGGAGTTATTTTCTAAACCATACTCTCAACCAGTTAACACGCTCCATAAACATTAAAACCTGCAGTGTTGTAACAATATTTTTACAAGATAATATCAATTGTCAGTATTATTGCCAAATAAAAAAATAAATCTCTAGGGACCACCTAGAAAATGAGTTCATGCATCTTAAAATGTTCAAAGTTCAATAATCAGTCAGTATATAATCAATTAACTATATCAACAGAAACAGTCTTAAGAATCTGAATAAAACCCTAATGGAATAAAACTCCCCAACCCCCCGGAAAAGATAACTAGAAAAGAAGTGAATATTCACTGTGAAGAGGACCGAGTCCTTTAATTTAATTTAATTTAACTTTTGTTGACCGGGTAAGTGCACTAGACAAATCCTGCCTATTTTCAGGCACGACCAAGGGGAGGGGGATACAGATGAATGCCAACTGACCTTGAACCAGATTAAGCTGTTGGTGGTATTTTTAGTGAATGAAGGAAATTTGGCCAGGACACCGGGGAAATTCCCCTACTCTTTTCGATAAGTGCCATGGGATCTTTAACATCCACCTGAACTACCACCAATCCAGGCAGATGGGACCTCAGTTTAACGTCTCATCCGAAAGATGGCACCTCTGAAGTGCAGCACCCCTCTCATGCTGCACTACAATGTCAGTACTGGGATATTAACCCAAGTGCCAGATGTGGGAACTGAACCCACAGCCCTCTGATCTCCCGGCCTCAGAGGCGAGTGTGCTACCTACTGAGCCACTGACACTGACAATTGTCACTGAGCCACTGACACTGACTGAGTCCTAACACCCTGTAGCATAATTATGATGTGTACCTGAATTATAAGCCTACATAAATATGTTAGCAAAACCCAACCCCTCCCCCCACACACACCCCTTCCCACAAAATAAAAAAAATCCTACCCCTTAAAAACACACACAGTTACCCCAGCATACACACACCAAACTCCCCCTCACCCAAGACAACTCAACCTCCCCCAAGCTCCCCAAACACACATATGTATATTTTGTGAGAAACCAACATGTTGCTAACCAGTTAAAAAGGACTCTATAAAAATAACAACAACAACAACAACAACACCACACTGAAGTCCTATTAAATGTCCATTCTATGAGGCCAGCCTGTTGGCATAGCAGTTAGATTTCCACTTGTGATCCAGTGACACGGGTTCAGGAACAGACTCGAGGCACTGGAGAGCCAGCTGGGGAGAGAAGGCTCAAGCATCAGCAGACTGCTCACCTTCTCTTGGGGAGGGTGAGAGGAGGGACCTGACACCTGCTGACTCCAGGTGGAGGCCAGGGGTACAGCAGCACACTGGGTCCCATTGACTCAAGGGGCATGGTGAATGTTAGCATATGCCTAGACATTAGTGGCACACTGTGCCTCAAGGGAAAACAAGAAATAGTGTTATGGTTAGACCCGATGATGGTTGCCAGCCTCTGCTGCCACAGAAGCCCTGGACAAGCCTACAGACCACCTCAGGAGCACCTGGGCTAAGACTTAGTGCACTGGCCTCCCCAACCAGCACCTTCTCCCTCGGAGAAGGGGGACCTATCTGGCAAAGGGTTACGCCGGGTTCCCCAGGGGGCTGTAATGTGGGGTGGTGATGGTTGTTGTGACAGGGTGGTAATGGGGACTAGACAGCCGGAAGGCGTGGCCAGACAGGAGCCAGGAAGGAGCAAAAAAAAAAAAGTCCATCCTATGAAGTGATCTAGATTTAGTAGTTGCTGTATTGGTCCTTGCAAGAATAGATCCAGAAGCAAATGATTTGAACCTTTTAAAGGACCAACATAGATGTAACAACAAGAACAAAGTGCTGTAGCTTTTGGACCAACCAGTCCTTCTTCAGAAGCTAATCTGAAGCTTCTGAAGAAGGACTGGTTGGTCTGAAAGCTAGAGCACTTTGTTCTTGTTGTTACATCTATGTTGGTCCATTAAAAGGTATCAAATTATTTGCTTCTGGATCCATCCTATGAAGTAAAAGTCTTTGAAAGTTTAAGTGGGGTAATGTGTCATGAAACCCAAATCAATATTCATGCCATCTGCTACCATATTGAGAAGTAAAAAAGCTTAATCTTAAAAGTCTGTCTCTGTTTTGTATTTTTAAATGTCCTTTTAAGACCATTACTGAAATATCTGAGATAGAGTGGTTATTCTGAGAGAAGCGTTGCCCCTCAGGTTTGTCAGTCATCTTCATATTAATGGTATGTCTGTGTGTGTTCATTCTAGTGTGGAGAGGTTGGCTTGTCTCCCCAACATACCCTGTTTGTAGACATCTCTTGCATTGAATGAAATAAACAACGTTACATGATATACAGGTATAATTCCACTGTATCCTGAATATTCTGTTTTGTGATGTAACCACACACTCTGAAGTGGAAATTAGCTCTCAAGTCCTACATCTGGGTTGATTACAGGGTTGTGTACCATTTAGTGTCATGGTATCCTGTTCTGGTGCAAGTTTACATCTAACAATCAGGTTGGCTAAATTAGGTGGTTGGATAGTAGTGGTAGTGGTAGTTCTTGAAAAATACAATCTAGGGTCTCATCCTCACTAAATATAAGGTGGAGGTCCTTAATAATTTTATGTAGAAGTTCAAGGTCTGGATGATATATGACTACTAAGAGTATTCTATTGGTAGCGGTCCTTTCTTTATACTAAAGTAATTGCTGTCTAGGTACCTGTGTTGCACATTCTACTGCTCTGTCAATTTCTCTGGAAGAGTGTATCTTTGACTTCCTCATTTGAACAGATACGGTGATACTGAAGTGCTTGATTGTACAGATTTTCTTGTGTGGCTCGGGTGATTATATTCCTGTATAAGTATCTCTATCTGTTGGCTTCCTGTAAATACATGTATGTAAGGATCCATCCTTGACGGTGACAGTGGTGTCCAGAAAATTAGCACTGGTAGCAGAATATTCCAGGGTAAGCTTTATGGTAGGGTGGAGGTTATTGAGTCCCTAATGAAAATCTTCAAGTGCATCAGTACCCTCTGTCCAAATTATAAACAAATCATCAATGTAACGGAAATAAGTGAGTGGTTTGTGATGACAGTGCCTTAAAAACTGGTTATCAACATATTGGTTTCTCACCAATTATGCACGTGTATGGGGGGGTTGGGGAGATGGGTTGTCTTGGGTGAGTGTGTATGGGGGAGTTTAGTGTGTGTGTGCTGGGGTAACTTTGCATGTGCTTTTGGGGGGTTTGTAGGATGCTGTCTTTTTTGTGAGGAGTGGTATGTGGGGGGTTGCTAACATATTTAGGTAGGCTTATATTCAACTACATGTCATAATTATGCTACAGGGTATAATGACTCATGGCTCACATACATAGTAAATATACACTTCTTTTCTAGTTATCTTTTCTGGGGGTTAATTTCACTGGGGTTTTATTCGGATTCTTAAGGCTGTTTCTGTTCATATAGTTAATTGATTATATACTGACTCATTACTGAACTTTGAATATTTTAAGATGCATGAACTCATTTTCTAGGTGGTCCCAGAAAGATTTTTTTTTTATTTAGCAATAATACTGACAATTGATATTATCTTGTAAATAAATATCATTACAACACTGTAGGTTTTAAAGTTTATGGAGTGGATTAACTGGTTGACAGTATAGTTTAGAAAATATCTCCAGGTTTAATTCAGCATGAATGTTTTAAACACTTGCTCATACAAGGTACATTTTTTTTTAATTTTATTCCCTCTTATTTCCATACAAAAATTTCTGTTACAGTTTTTTTTACCATACAATACTGTCAAGTTTTGATATGGAAATTTGTGGTACTAAATCTAAAAGACTTGCTTTTAATTAACACACTCATTCATTAATAATTTCAGTCAGAGGTTTTGTCTACTTGAGTGTTCATCTTATCTGCTGTGGATGTTATTTGACCTTGAAAAGATTCTCAGCAGCAGCAGGTTAATGGAATGCTGTTCATTCCATTTAAATCTATGATTTTTTGAAATAGGTTCTTTAAAACAATGAGATTTGTTTTCTGTTTTTTTTATGCATTTTTTTTTTGTTTGTTTGATATGGGTGTCAATAGGATATGACTCGCTAAACAACTGTCATAAGTCTCCAAGAAAGGACTTGGCTGGTCCAAATGCTTAGACATTGTTTTCTTTTTGTAACATCTATTTTGGTCCAAAAAAAGGTGTTAAACTATTTGCTTCTGTATCTGTTCTTACAAGGATCAATATGGCAACTGATCTATTTCTGTATATCTCTGTGAAATAGAATTTTCTAATGTTTCCTCTGAACCTACCCCACCTCAATCTGCATATCGTGACCACTAGTTTTCAAGTGCCTCTTCAGCTGAAAAATGTATCTCATAGTACTCTGTTTATACCCCTGAAGTACTTGAAGATGTCAATCATGTCCCCTCGTTCCATTATTTGCTCCAGGGAGTATATGTTAAGGTCCCTCAGCCTGTCTTCATATGATGACTGGCTAAGGACCCTCACCATTTTTGTTGCTTTCCTCTGGACCTTCTCCACTCTATCAACATCCTTCCTGAGGTATGGTCTCCAGAACTGAACCCCATACTCAAGGTGTGTCCTCACCAGCTGCTTGTACAATGGCATTATATCCCCCCTCTTCCTGCTGGTGATCCCCCTACCAATACATCTCATATGGTGAAATCCTCTATCAGGTGCATATCTTATGTTGTTGCAATGTATCATTCAGTGAATGCCAACTGACTAATAAACAAATAAGTATGCCAATTCTAATTATAAATTCTATATTCAGAGTATACCAGTTCTAATTATAATTCAGTATTCGTTAATATGTGACTGTGATCCATGAATGGAAAGAAACAACAAGTTTGCCAACATGATGTTTACAATTGATGGTAGAGGGATTTGAACCCTTGATGTGCACATCATTTTGGATATATTTATATTTTAGTTCCCTATTTTATAATCAAAACTAATTTAATGCAATTCCTTTTGACTAATAAAATAAATACTAGCATACAATCATGATGATCATTAAGCATAATCAGTTCTGTATCTGAAAACTGACTATGCTATGTACATGATTCAGACATACTGGATAGTACCCACACCGATTACGAGGTATAGTGGAGAATGAGGGTTTTATAAAAATATCAATAGCTACATACACAACAGAAGTTACATTATGGTACAGTCATACTGAGTCAAGAATATCTACTCACAGACTTTTGATGGCAAAAAAGATCCCCATTTCATTACAATTTGTCCCAACCTGTTTTACTGGACAATTATTTGGAATGTTGTGCCTTTTATTCTATGAAGCAGTCTGATGAGCAGCAATTGACTTCTTACTATAAGTGTTCATGTACAGTAATATATTTATAAATAACATGTGACTGTTATTTCACTTTAAACATTTCTTAATTTTCATGTTTCTGAAAATTATAAATCCAACGTTTCCATGCAGCTTCGAGGCAGCAAGCTGTGGATGTACTTTTAGTATGTTGTGTATATAAGTTAGTCAACTCGAGTTAGATGATGCAAAGAAACAATGCTTAGCAATATATTTGTGTTTTCTGTAAGTCCAATCCGATGCTTATATGAATGAAAATGTTTTGTATATATGTGTGCAGTGGGGGCTGAGAAGTCAAAATGACAGTCTGAGCTTGACACTGAATGAGGACAATTTATACATGTAGATGAAGTTGAACATACTTGTGACTTCTGTAAGTCTAGTAATTATGAAAAAGATTGTGTGTATGTGTTCGTAGTGGGGGTGGTGGGAGCATGAAGTCAGACTGACTGAGCATGACACTGAAAAAGGAAAAATTAATATTTGTAGATGAAGTTGAACAAATGTGTTTGTTTCTTTTCTGTAAATCTGTGATTATCTCAAAGTTACATATGTGTGTGTGTGGCGGGCGCACGGGGACGGGGGTGTAAAGTCACAGTGAAGTTGTGATCATGTCACCAAATAAGGAAAACTTAAAATTCTATATGGAGTTGAATATTGCAATAATAGATGTAGTTAAAACACAAATCTTTCATATATAAACAGACCTTTTACAACGTTTTTGAAATAAATAGGTAAAGGGTTTTCTGCCTCAGTCAGAAGATGACATTGTAATTACCACTATCTAGACCAACACAGCAGGCAGCGTGTGTCCAAGTTAAATTGTGCAGCCATGAGTACAGCATCTTCAGAGCGCATGAGCATGTCCTCTACCAAACGCATGGTCATGCCCAGTGCATTGTTTGGATATCAGAGACAGAAAATGCTGAATCGTAAACAAGTAAGCACATGAGATGAGATTACACGTAATTGTTTCATTCATAAAAGAAATTATATGACACACACCAGTGGTGTGGGAAAGGAATTGTATTATAAAATGAACAGGAATGACAGTGGAATAATGAACTACATTAGATTGTTGACAGTATCCCTCTAATGTATTTCAAAGGGGTTTTGAATTTTGATTCATAACTTCAAAATGAAAAATAGGACAACAGAGTAGAACTGTAGAATGAAACAAAAATCAACACACGCTATAATTCTTTTACTTTTGAAACCTGTAGATTGTTGCATTTCTTGTGAACTGACAAAGGACTATGAGGTAAGAGTAAAAGATAAGAGAAATTACGCCAGCAGCTGGGAGTTAGGACCCTGCAACAGGTGGACTCCGATCACGATGATGACATGCATTCCACGGACTCTGTTTTACCGAAGACAACTTCCTATCAACATGATGGCATGCATTCCATGGATTTACAAATGTTGGTGTCCCTTGGAGTAACATAGAGTGCATGTTAATCAATCAATCAATCAAAATTTTTATTTATCCAGGCAGGCACCATTGAGCAAGGCTCATTTGAAAGGTGGACCTGGTCATGAATACATCAAAGTACAATACAGAAGCAGGCATACAAAAAGCAATAATATACAAGGAAGAAAAGGTATATACAGGTTGAAATAAAAAAATGGCATTATTTTACAATTGAAGAAGTTGGCAGATGTACAATCAACCATAGGCATACAGGGGTTATAAGCAGAGATCTTTTGAGTGAGGCAGCCGGCAACTACACATATGGGGAAAGAGGCCATGTATGGGGTGGCAGGTTAGAGAGGTAAAGAAGAGGAGGGATATATTACTGACGACTGGGGGAAAGATTGGGCTAAAACCACAGAAAGTGACGATGGCTGTCGTGTACTTGTTTATTATGATAATGACGGAGGAGGGGTAGGTAATTGGGACACTACTATGGATGGGGTGGGACTTTAGCCAGGCTGGAGTGGACAGGGAAGGGTGGGTGCAGCAGGAAGAGTTAATAGGGAAAGAGTGAGAGCCAGGGGTGGAAACATGGCAAGCGTCAGGATGGAAAGGGGGAGTTGCAGAATTAGTGGGCTAGCAGTGAGGAAAACATTTGCAAGGTGCTTTCATGTAGTGATCGTAGAGTGCCTTGAAGATATTCAGGCTAACAGGGCAGCTCAGCTTCAAGTTCCTTTGTAAACTGTTCCACAATGTGGGTAAAGAGAAGTTTAGAACAGCTTTGCCGAAATTAATGTTGACCCTTGGAACTTGGAGGGCAATTAGGGAATAGCTCCTTAGAGCATAGGTGCCTAACACACTCCGGGGAATACAATCTGAGACATATGAGGGGAGCTTGTTGGTCACCACTCTGAAGGCCCATAAAGCGGCATTTCTATTCCTTCTATAGTGAAGGAAGTCCAACCTAATGATGAGTACAGGGAGCAGTGGTGTGTGGAAAGTGGAAGGCCAGTAATGAACCTGATAGCACTGTGGTAGAGGGTGTCCAACTTAGCCAGTGCAGAGGCAGTGCAGTGGCTCTAGAGCAGGTCCGCATTATCTATTAAAGATAGGAAAGTAGCTTGAACCAGTTGAATCTTGGCATCCTTTGTGAGCAGGTGGTTAATTCTGTAGAATAGTCCTAATCTTTGCCTTAGTTTCTTTTGTAGTTCTTCGAGATGGTCAGCGAAGGAAAGTTTATGATCGAGCCAAACTCCTAGATATTTGAATTTAGCTGCATACTCTAGTGTTTCTCCAAGAACAGTGCTAATTTGTGGGATAGCCCCCCCCCCAGCAGGAATTGCTGCATGCAAGGAGGGGAGAGAGCATGGCTTTGTCTTTTGCATTGAGCAAAAAGCTTTTGTTTATGAGCTGGTATTGTAGAAGGTTAAATTCAGTTTGGAGGTCTTCACAGGTTGCTCGTGTGGGACGCCCTAGCACAGTACAGTGTCGTCCAGCGAATAAGTGGATGTAGGCTTTTTGATGGGGTCATTGATGCTGTTAATGTAGACTGCAAAGAGGAGGGGATCAAGGATAGAGCCCTGAGGCACGCCCCTCAGCATAGGTTTTAATGGAGAAAGATCACCTTCAGCTTTAACCTGCTGTTTCCGTTCTCTGAGGTAGTCTGCAAACCAGCACATAGATTTATGGTCCAGGCCAAAGGTGTTTAGGGAGGAAAGAACCAGGCTGTGATTGACTGTGTTGCATGCCTTACTAAGATCCAAGAAAACGGCACAGACATGCTTCTTGTTGTCAAGGTCTAGGAGCCAATCATTGGTCACCTTAGCTAGGGCTGTTATGGTGCTGTGCTTTGCTTTAAATCCAGACTGAACTGGATGTAATGGGCTTCTGGATTCTAAGTATACCCCTAGCTGGCCACACACTATTTTTTCTAGTAATTTAGACAGGATGGGGAGGAGGGAGACCAGTCTGTAATTATTTAGATTGCAGGGGTCACCTGCTTTTAATAGAGGGATGACATGGGCTATTTTCCATTGAGGGGGAGGCTACCCTGGGAGAGTGACATGTTGAATAGGTGGGTGACTGGCACTGCAAGCACATGGTAGGCACATTTCAGACAGTATGGCTCTATGGAGTCGGAACCTACTCCCTTCCTGGTGTCTAGTTGCAGCAGTAGATCTTCCACCTCTTTTAGAGAGACAGGCAGGAGAGATAAGGCCTCCTCAGTAGGGGGTGGACTCGTGGGCTGGTGGTCCCTGAGCTGTGCGGAGGTCATTGGCAGGGGAAGTATCAAATGCTAGCCCTGCCATTGCAAAATGGTTATTGAGGGCTTCCAATATCTCTGATCGGTAAGAGAACGCTGCCACCGGACTTAATTTTTGCTGGAATGGAATTACCAGGTGTGTGTCCAGACATGTCTTTTAATGTTTTCCAGAGCTTTGAAGGATTTCTTGAGGCAGAGGCTAGCTCTGAACAATAGTAGGCAGCTTTGGCTGCTCTGACCAACTTGGTGCACTTGTTACGTACTCTCTTAAAAAGACACCAATCCGAGTCGTTCTTGCTTCTTCTGGCTTTTTTCCATAAAGTATCCCTTTCTAACAGGGAAGCCTTGAGCTCAGGCGAGAACCAACGACACGTACTGCTCCTGACCTGCACCTTTACCAAGGGTGCCTGCTTATTTAAAGCCTCACTTAAAATATCATAAAAAATAGTATATGCCCTGTTAACTGTTTTGGCTAGGAAGAATTCCTGCCATCGCGGTGATTGTTTCAAGTCATGGATGTATGCAAACAAATCAAAGTTGCGTTTGCACCTCTTAATAGAGAACTTTGCCACAAACTGTGGGTTGTGCACGGATCTAATGGTGGTGATTATACAATGATCGCTAATGTCTGAGAAAAATGTTCCGACATGAGAGAACAGATGTGGCTTGCAAACCAAAATTACATCTAAGAGGGAGCTGTTGTTAAGGTTCTTTTTATTTGGGCAAGTAGGCTCGACAATGAGTTGCACCAGCCCTTGAGTGTCACAAAAGGATTTCAAGGGAGCTGATGCACTTGATAGCCAATCGTAGTTCAGGTCACCAAGAATAATGGTTTCCAAGGAACTGAGCTCCAGTATGGAACTGAGGTGAGACAGGAGATGAGGCCCGGCAGAAGGGGGCCTGTATCAGCCTATTACACAGAGTGCACTGGAAGAAGAGAGTTCAATCTTTAGGGTCAAGCACTCGAATTCTTTGGGGGAGGATGATGCGTCTATGCATGTGGCTGAGTATTTGTCCCTTACATAAATTGCCACCCCACCTCCTCTTGATTGCCTATCCGCTCGGAAGAGTAAATAATTTGGGATATTGATTTCATTGTCTGGGATTGGCTGGCCCAAGCCAGGTCTCAGTGATCACTAGGACGTCAGGTAGTGTGTGGCTCACCAAAGCCTGGATAAGGGTGAACTTTTTCAGCAAACTACAGGCATTAAGATGCATAAAAGACATTCCTTTGATACCTGCCAGGTCTGATGGAGAAGCAAGAGTGTCTAATGGTCCTGGGTTGAGTTCGACATTGCCTGAGCACAATAGTAAAAGAAGCAGAATTCTTTTTAAGGTAGCGAACTGTAATTTGTAAACACTATTTTTTGGGCGCTAGGGGAGTCGGTGTTGATGGGTAGGCCTGTACCCACTCCTGGTGTTATACTGGCCTAGTGTTGCAGCCACTAGTGTTCTGGCAAGAATTTGCCATGAGTAGGAAGTCTCAAGTCTGGATGGGGGGGTAATCTGCAGAGGCAGCTCGGGAGATGCCCCACTCCCCGGCAGAGACAGCTGAGAAGCCCAATAGTCCAGAATGGCTACCTGAAAGGAGCTGTTGGATGCAGGACAGGGAGAAGCGTGAGGGTCATTCCACTTTAGGGAGGGATGAGGGTTCTGAAGAATTGAGCTGAGCGCTAGTAAAGCTAGTGACACACTGAGGAACCAGCTGTAACTTCCCATGGTAGATATAAATGCCACAACAGCCGACAGTAAAAGTCACTAGAAGCCTAGACCAATCAGCGATCAGGTGTCCTAAGTTCAAAACCCTTTTGTTGGCTGAGAGGTGGTTTTGGCGCTCAACGTACCTGTGGAGCAACTCTTTGGAGCTGAGCCAGTGAGGTGGTTCAAGGCTGCAATCCGGTGTGGCGAGATTGGTCTGTAGCTTTCGTTTCTGTTTCTGGCCCTGCTCCACCAGTACAGAATGGGAGTGGGGACAGGCATTCAAGTCTTGCAGCCTTAGTGGATGAGCATGGTTCGGCCTGAGAAACAGACAGAAAAACCCAGAGGATGGTCTTCAGAAAGAGAGGTATCCCAGGTCCACTAGAGCAGAAGAGGAAGTAGAAAATATGTGTTTCCTCTTTAACAGAAAAGACAGCTGTTGTAGCCCTCTAGTGGCTATGTAGTATAATTTGCAAATGAGAAAGTAGACAAAAAAAAGTTAAAAGTTAAAGTTGATCTGCATTTACAGAGCTGCTCATTCTTTCATGAGTAGGATCCCTGGGATGTTGCCTCGCTCTGCCCGTTTTACTTTTATTAGATAGTGAGATAAATCATTCAAAATAAAGCAGGAGAAACCAAGGTTATCAGCTTGGTAACTACCAGTGCACTGATGCATGTATGTTTATGAAATACAACCCCCTCCTCCATTGATGTTATTTTAATGTAGTTGTTTTTGCCTTGGGGGGGTCCTATGGAATAAGCAAAAAGTACCTCTGGATGATCTGCCTGCAAAACTTGGGAATCCCTTCCCTCAGACATGCAATGTTTCTGTTTTCTTTTTGGATTCCTCTCTGTGAACTTGCATTGGGATGAGGCTGAATTGATCGAAAGTTATAAAGTCCAGGTGGGATCAGGGTCAAGTAGTGGGGCCCCATTGCACTTTGCCCCTTCCCGATAAGTTATGGATCATCCACAGATCAAAGGACTAGCCTGGCCCTTGGCTGCCGGATGTTTGAAAGTCCTCACTTATGCAGATGGTATCTGCTTATATGTGGATAAAACCAGTGGAGTCACAATATTACATTCTCTTACCCATTTTTTCAACATATCAGACACAAGTTTGAATTTTGTAAAAAGTACAGGAATTAGTTTATGAATGGCACTTTTGAGTGAGTTATGATATCAGGTATTCAAGCAGGAAAAGGACCTATCATCAATGTTGGTAAAACAGGTAAATTAAAATCATTCATTTCTATGTACATTCACTGTCAGTAGAATTTTAACAACATCAGAGTAGCATCATAAAACATCGAGTGAATAATTAGCCAGCGGTTGATTTAAAACTTTCGGGTTTCTATGAGAAGACAATGGGCCTGATTGTCAAATGGGAGGCAAAGTTTGCAACCAAGCCCTGCGTCCCTGCAAGGTTTGCTGCACCTGCATCCAAGGGCGTGATGCAACTTGCACTCTATTTTACAATCCTGGAAGCAGGTTACGACAGTATCCTCAGTTTACAGCAGCTTGTGCCAAAGCAGTGGCACAAGCCCTGTAATCTAGCTCCCCTGTGGGTGAAAAGTTATGCCAGGGGGGAGCAGGTGGAACTGTGCTGCATCGCTGCAAGGGACTTGCAGCAGAGGGGTTACAGCATGCTTTTACAAAAATTGCACTGCGGCACAGGCTTGCCGATAGTTGCCAATTGTGATGTACCTTTGGACGCAGGTCCCTTGCGGCGGCTGCAACTTCTCTGAAAATTGGTCTCAATGTTTACATTTTAGACTGCACACTTATGTATCAACAATTCACTATTTTATGTATTTGCCATTGTTGCTGCAATAATTCACTATTGTCTATTTCTAGGGCAGTGTTGGTTGCTCAAATTGGTATTTGGTAGTTTCATTTCACATCTGTCCTACTTCCCAAAAACAAAGAACTGTGATGAAAGATTTAAAAAAAAAGAAAAACAGAATGAATGAATCCAAAACTAAACCTGTATTTAATTTTTGTTTTATTCTAACAGTGATACCCAGTTATGACCATCTGCACTCAACCCCCGCCAGCCCTACCACAATACTCATCTACACAAATCAAGTTTGTAAGTTATGTTTCTTAACACTTGCTATATAGGAGGATCATAACTGTTTATATTATGCTATTACTAAGTCACAGTAACTGCACTATTGGCTACGGAGATGGTATAATTTCCAAGGTATCCCATGTACAAGCCGACTACGATTGAGCACTTTCAGAAAGGGTAACTCAATCACAACAGTTTTGTTCAGGGTTACTTGGCAGGGAGGGTGACCAGATAGGGGGTTTGTCACATATAGTGACAGGATGTCACTATATATACACATGCCTGGAGGGTGGGTGGGACCATGCCGTGCGACAGGCGGAAGGGGAGGGAGGGTTTTTGAGAATGTAGTGCAATGGTGGGCTGCCTAGCTGGCCATGTGGTGTGGTCGGGTGGTGGCAGGCTGGGGTTGGAATGGTGCCGGGTTTGGCTCTGGGTGTGCTTGTTTTTGCGCCGGGTCTTTTTTTTTTTTCTTTTTTTCACTTTTGCACCCCACTGACATGCACCCCCCTGGAGTTGAGAATCCTTTAGTAGGGGATGAAGCCCCCTATGGTGGGTGTGGGGGCACAGCCCCCACCATTAAAACAGAAAACCTCCATCTAGAGTGCCATCTTGCTGTTTGCCACAGGTCTACATCACCGAAATTCATTTTCGGTGATGTAGACTCGCCCAAATGGTGATTGCTATTACACTGTTACCGCTATCCCATGGAACCAATTTCCACCACAGTCGCAAAACATACTGCATGGAAATCTGCCTTTGATAAGTGTTTCCACTATTATGGAGAGTACCCGTGGGGTTTATGGGGTTGAGCGGCAGTAGCTGTTGCTGGAGGATATAAGTCAAATATTTTTCACTTATACCCATAGGTAGTGAAGCCAGGGGTTGAGGGGTCAGCAGACCCCCCCACTTCTGTAATTGAAAGGTCAGACAATGAATTTTAAACCACCACATTTCAGTCAGTGGAGCAGCATTAAAATGAGACTGGTGGGATTTCTCCAATGATGGCAGGAAGGCTGCTTTTAAACTTTTTCATACTTTACATACAGTGAGAATCTGAGCAACCAACATTATACTTTCTGGACAGTCTCTATTAAATATTTTGTTTTACTGTTGTATGAGTTGCACTGCAGCTGTAAAGTTATTTTAGACTTCCTTTCACCTCTCAAACCTCTCCAAAAGCTATAATTCAGGACCCTGTTCTGTTTTGATGATCATGAATAACCCATGCAATCCTGTTAAAAACTCATGGATTATTCTAAACAGTGGGGGAATTCAAGAATGCATGGGACAAACATAAGGCGATTCTAGTGGGAGTAGGGTGAAGTAGGCTGTTGGTTAACTAGGACCTGTAGCTTATCCAATAGGTAGAGAAATGGGCAGACTGGGTGGGCCAAGTGGTCCTTATCTGCCATCAAAGTCTATGTTTCTATGTTTCCTCAAAATGTGTGTATTATTCAAGATTATAAAATGCTAGGTAGGTTGAAGAAGGTGATTGTTTTCCCACCACCCTGGACTAAGATCTTCTCTGCGTTTCTCACCACGCACTTTTTGGTACACTCCTCCACCACTGCTTGTACCCCCACTGCATTCAAGTCAATCCAGAGCCTGTGTTCTCACATGTTTCCAGACTGGCATAGCATATGTGCACATTAATGAATTTAGCTTTGTGTACTACAGTTAATGGGATAGAAGTATACAGTATACAATCTCTGAAATGGACCACAGATATGATGCACTACACAAATCTAGATCTATTTTATTTTGACATACCTATATTGCACATACATGTTAAATTAGTGATAGACTTCTAGTTAGGAAGTGCCATATGCTGGATTAAATATTCAGCCTTAGTGCAATGCACATGTTATTATCTGTATTTAAACAAGCATTTGTCAATGTCGAATGTTGGCTTGCTGGCATTGGCATTGGTAGTGCAGGAGTTAGAGAAATACATAATAGGAATGGCAGTGAAGTACTGAAGTGATGCTAATCCTACGCCCACCCTGCAGAGACTGACTGGCATTGGGGGTGTGCCTTTGGGTAACTGGCCATAACATTCACACCATTTCACCTCACCCTACCCTGCAGACACAGACAGGTGTCAGGGTGTGCCTTGGGGTCTTCGGGCCTTACGCTCACCCCATTCCATAAGGAAATATGCTGAGATGGGTGCAGTATAGGAGAATAGGGTGAACTTTGGGGCCAAAGACTCCAAGGCACACCTCAATGCCTCTACTCGCTGTAGGGTGGGGTGGGGGTGGAGGTGGAATGGCATGAGCATTACAGCCGATGATCCCAAGTCACACCCCCGACACCTGTCAGTCTCTACAGGGTGGGGTGTTACAGTTGGAAACCCCAATGCCCTGGGCATGTGTTGGTATTTTCACTCCAAATTTTCAACATGGACTTTTTGTGAGCCCACCTTATGAACACTGGCACTATCAGTTCATTAGCCAAACGGTGATTTTGCACAGTGACTGTGCCATTTGGCGCCACAGGTGTGAAACACATTTTGAGCAGGATGTTAAAAATGACAGCTGTTCTGTTCATGAGGAGATGTAAAAAATGGCAGTGTTGAACATCTGAAGTGAAAATATGAAAAATTGGTAAAGTCATGAACATGTGTAGAAACTGCGCAATGCACGCCCATAACACAATCATTTTTTGGATTTTCTTTACCAAATTTTCAACATAGGCATTTTGGGACCTCCCCTCATGAACAGTAGCACGGTGATTTTGTTGATCTGTCCAGAAAGTTGATATCCCACAGTGACCGCTGCATTGTGCGCCACAGGTGCGAAAACACATTTTGGGCAGGATGTAAAAAATGACAGCTGTACTGTTCACAAAGAGATGTAAAAAAATGCCAATGTTCAAAATCTGGAGGGAAAATATAAAAAATTGGCAACGTTATGAGCATGCATGCTTGTAACACAGTAATTTTTTGAAATTTTTTCACCAAATTTGCAACATGGGTTTTTTGAGACCCCACCTCATGAACAGTGGTACTGTCATTTCATTAATTGGTTATGAAAGGTGATTCCATGCAGTGACCACAAAATCACCTTTTGGGACCAAGTAATGAAATGATGTCACTGTTCATGAAGTGGGGTCCCAAGAACCCTTTGTTGAAAATTTGGAGCCAAAATTCCAAAAAATGGCTGAGAAATCCACCTAAGTTGAAATCACCCATTGATGCCATTATAAAGCTTACCTTGATTTTCTTCAGTTTGCAGTTGGCGTTTGAAGAGTTCTACATGTCCCACTCCATCAAGCATCACAGTGCTGTACCTCCAGAGGTAAGTACGGGTGAGGGGGGTGCAGGAAGGTGGGGTGCACAGAGGGTGGAGTGCGGGTTGGGGGAGGGGGTGGTGGGACGATGAGGGCCCTTTTTTTTTACAGGGACATAAAAAACAGATGTTGGGGGAAGGTTTTCTTTATTTACAGGTATAAAAAAATACTTTTGGGCACACTGGGGTGGGCTCCCAGTGTGCTACATGAGTTTGGGGTGGGGGGACTGATGCTGATGGGAATTGGGCACCCCTGTCAGCAAAAAAATTAAGCATGGGGGGGATACGTGATGCCGACGGGGATTAGGCATGCCTGTCGGCAAACAAATTGAACTGGGGAGGGACATGCCAACACAGGGACTGGGCACCCTCGAAGTTGGCTTTCTGGGGATTGTGTGGCGGACGGCAGCAGCCACCATATTTATTGAAATGTTTCACCAGGAAAGGCACGTAACAGAGTCTTGTCATCTGATGCTCCAATGAAGAAACTGCACTTCATTGGAGCAACAGATTTCTTTCAACTCAGTGGCTCTCTTTGAAACTGCTGCCATCGACAGCATGCTCGCTAATTGGTGACTGAGCGACGCACCAGCTAAAGCATTCCCTGCATTGGCAACAACACTGACACACCTCTGAAATGCGCTACTGCCACAAGATGCTGCTTGCACACATGCAAGCCAACATAAAAATGGGGAAAGTGTATTCTTGCTTTCGACTGGCTGCAAGAGCCAATCTGCTGGTCTGGTATGAGACAACAGAGACCGGGGAAAAACTAGTCCCAGTCTCCATTGATTCATATCATTCTAAAAATGTATGGGCCAGTAGAACATTCAAAAGGCTAAGACCGCCATGTTTTTTTTTTACACTTAGCGAGCGAGAGACTCCCTTACCTGACTTCAACTCTTAGACCCTTTTGAACTGTAAGACTGTTTTATGTGTGGTGGGTCCTGGATAGTCTTACAGTTTAAAAAACATGAAATTATTCAGGCTGACTTTCTTCATGTTTAGTAATGCTACACATTGCCAGAACTACAGCATGACGCTGGCTAATCACAGTGATCCTGTCTGACTGAGCTGACCCTCCACATGACGGCAAACAGCAACTGGAACAAGCATGCCCTTCCCCCCATGTAAAATGATTCTTGCCACACAAACACATATGGCAAGCATCTGCCCAGAAATGGACACGCAACAAAAATGGGCAGTCATTAAGACAGGACTGGCTGAAGCCACTAAAACTTGTGTCAAGAACCAGAGCAAGAAAGACAGGACCAAGGAACCAAGTTGGAGGAGTAGAGAGGTGGTGGAGAAGGTGAGAGAAAAAAAGGAATGTATTTAGGATCTACAAGAGATCCAACAGGGCAGAAGACAGAGAAGAATATGTGAAGAAATCCAGAGAAGTGACCAGAGCGGTAAGGGCAGTAAAGGGCTAGGGAATGGAGGTTAGCACAGGGGATCAAAGAAGGAGAAAAAGATTTCTTCAGATATATCAGAGAGAAGAGGAAGAGCAAGGATCAAATTGTTAGGATCAGGAGGGGAAGTGGGTGGGTACAAAAGGGGGCTGAGCAGGAAGAAGTACTTAATACTTCTGTTCAGTCTTCACCAAGGAGAGGGATGGGCCTGTACCTGAGAAGAAGTGCAAGGTGGTAGAGGGTGGGGGAGAAGCAATCATGGATGGGAAAATCATGGTGGAAAGGGTGAGGGAGGGTCTAAAGTCCCTGAAGGTGGACAAGGCACCTGGCCCAGGTGGAGTCCACTCCATGGTGCTGAGAGAGTTGGCAGAGATCCTGGCAGGGCCATTGGTGGACCTGGTCAACATCTCTCTGAACTCGGGGTGCATGCCCAGGAACTGGAGGGAAGCACATGTGGTACCTCTCCATAAGAATGAGCCCACGGACAAACAGGAATTACAGACCAGTAAGCCTTACTGCAATTGTAGGAAAACTGATGGAGACAATCCTCAAGGAAAGACTGGTGCAATTTCTTGAGGATAACAATCTCTAGGACAGCAGGCAGCATGGGTTTGTCTCAGGCAGATCCTGCAAGACGAACTTGGTTGATTTTTATGACTGGGTTACAAAGGCACTGGACAGGTGACATGCGGTGGATGTCCTCTACCTGGATTTCAGCAAGGCCTTTGACTCAGTGCCACACAGTAGGCTGACCTGCAAGTTGAAGAGTCTGGAAGCAGGAAGGAAACTGGTCAGATGGATCAAGAACTTGCTGCAGGGTAGACAGCAGAAGGTAGTAGGTGGTGGGGAGGCATCTGAACCCAGGGCAGTAACAAGTGGTGTACCATAGGGCTCAGTGCTAGAACTGGTTCTGTTTAACATTTTCATAGCCAACATTGCAGTGGAAATTAAGAGCAAGATCAGACTCTTCGCAGGTGACACAAAGATTTGTGTCGAAGTAGATGGGGGGATGGAGCAAAAATACTTCAGGAGGATTTGGTAAAACTGGAGGAATGGTCTCACACTTGGCAGCTTGGTTTCAATGCCAAGAAGTGCAAAGTGATGCATTTAGGAGGCAATAAACCAGGACACAATTACTGGCTGGAGGGTGTCCCTTTAACAAAATCCAAGGAGGAGAAGGATCTGGGAGTGCTGGTAACTGGGGAGATGAACCACTCAACTCAGTGCAGGCAGGCAGCAGTGAAGGCAAACAGGATGCTAGGGTGCATAGCAAGGGGAATTACTTCTAGGAGTGGGGAGGTTATCTTGCCCCTGTACAGGTCCCTGGTGAGACCACACCTAGAGCACTGTGTGCAATTCTGGCACCCTTACTTGAAAAGTAGGGGCTACAGTGCAGGGCAACAAAAATGATCCTGGAGCTGGGGGACAGACCATATGAGGAGAGATTGAGAGAGCTCAATATGTATTCACTAGAGGAAAGAAGGGAGAAATGGGATATAATTGAGACCTTCAAGAACCGGGTTTGAACAAAGTAGACACCAGGTATATGTTGAGTCTGAAAGGCAGAAGGGAAACCAGGGGACACTCTATAAAGCTGGAAGGGGGCAGGTTCAAGAGGGAACTGAGGAGGCACTATTTCACAGAAACAGTGGTGGCACGGTGGAATGCTCTGCCAGAGGAAGTTGTATCATTGCAGAGTGTTGGGGGCTTCAAGAGGAGGTGGGACAGATTCAAGGGAAGGGTACAAATCAAGAGGGGTTGGGAGATGAGGGAAGGGCATATGAGGGAAGGGGGCAGCTGCAGTCTAATGGACTGAAGTGCTGCACACTCGAGCAGACTAGATATACCAAATGTCCTGTATCTGCTGGCAATTTCGTATGTTTGTGTGTTCGTATGTAACACCTTTTTGGGAAAAAAAAGTGGCATACTTCATAAAAATGTTCAATTTTCTCACCTGTAAAAACAGTTTTAAATCATAGTGCTAGCACTTCATGTGCTTAGCGCTACCGCTACTGGGGACATTCGGAGTAAGCAAGCTAGGAGGTGATGCTCCCTCCCAAACAGTTGTCATTCAGCCTTATCACACAATACTTTTTATTTATTTTTTTTCACTCCCAGTGCCAGTGCAAACAAACTCCCCATCACCTGTGCTCAGCTCTCCATTCTCCCACACAACTGTTCATTCTGACACTCATGAATTGCAGGCTGCAAATCTAGCTTTGAGAGTGAGAACGGTCCTGTTCTGCCCCCTCCTCCCTCCCTCCCTCCCTCCCTCCCTGGTATGACAGTGCTGTGGTTGCCAGCTTCGCCATCAGTTCCCTGTCTGCTCGCAACTTGTGAGCAACAAATAGTAGCAGTTAAAAAGTCACCTTAATGAATGTGCTACTGAAGTGCTAAATCTCTGGATTCCTCACACTGTTGCTTAGCTGCTGCCCTCCCGTTCACTCACACATTTAGTTGCAGCCATCCCATTTCTCATACACATATCCCTGCTGCCATGCCCCGAGGACTCCCTACACCCTAGCTTGCCAGCACTCACAGTCTGCATCAGGATATTTTTCTCATAACAAAAAAAATACTCCCAAGCATAGTTCTGGGTCATGCAGTATAGAAGCTGTGGGTGTTAAAAAATCAAACACTGAACAGTGCTGGCTGTGCGAACATCATTACAGTTAAAGGACATTTTTCACACAGAAATGAAGCTCTGTATAGTGAGGGCTGACAATCGGGAGGGCAGACACTGCTACTGAGTGGGAGGTTGGGGCAGTCAGGATAGTGGCAGACCGCAACACACAACATCACCCTCTAGAGTCAAAACAGGATTAGAGGGACTACTTTAAACAAAATTGATTTATTCATAAAAATGATGCATTTTAATATTATTTTCATTTTTAAACAACTTTAAAAAAAATGTAACATAAAGTCCATTTTCTAAGTGCAATAATACCCTCTGGTGTGGGTAGTATGGACTATACTGGACCTTCCAGGGGCTACAAGGCACTCTGACTGCAGCGTTGGGCCTCATTACATCCCTGGGTGGTCCAGTATAGCCCAATACCGCCTACCCCATTGGGTATTATTGCTTACATAACACTTTTTAAACTGGAGTGAGGACATGGGCACTCATGGCCAGTAATCTGGATGAAGGTGGTTTAACTCGGGTTTGGGGAGCAGGTGGAAGTAGTGTTGGGCACAATCCACTGATGATTACATTGTCATCTGTGTTGTTTGGGGGTGGGGTTATATGACAGTGTAGCAACACTAATACATCAGTGTGACAGGCAAAACCTGTCCATATTTTTTTTTGTAGCAATGATAACTGTTAATGCTATCAATCCCCACCCCATCCCACACACCCACATAAATCAAGATCACAAATTATGTGTCTTATAAAAGAAGCCTATGTGGACTATGTCTACTGTTTATAGTGTGGTGGGAACTGCTGGTTTGGGGTAGCTACCAGTTTTTGAATATAGCAAGTTGACATGTGCAGCACCATGCTATTCAGTGCACGGTAGCAAACCTCTGAGTTGGAGAGTTGTTCTTTGGGGAAGATTAGACTGTTTGGCATTAGTATTCAATTTGTGCACCTTATATTCCAATGTATTTTGTTCCTCCCCGGTTTACTTTTGTGTTCAATGTATTTCAATATATACCTTGCTTGTGTAGATACCCCCACCTTTCTCAAGTTCTGTAATTTGTATCATGTCTGTATTCATATGTGCCATCTTCATGGCCCAGGTTGTGCCTGAAAAAGGTCTGTGGGTTCAATGCGCCTACCTGGTAAACAAATTAATAAATCCAAATGCCTGCTATGTTCAAGTCTTGCAGTTTTAGCTGTAAATCTTACTGAAAATGTTCTCCCAGTCCATAAAAATGTATTCACCAGCAGGTTAAGATACTCAATGGTTCCAGTTGGTTCTTGGCCATATCAGAATAGATATGGACTGCCTGCAACTGTGAAACTGCAGGATAAATCGACTGCTTCACCACTGACAGGGGTTGGGCAACATGTTCCTGTAGAGATATTTAAATGAAAAGGGCAAACTACTATAACATAAACCTATAAATATGAAACTGTATTTGGCATGTGTTTCTGTTTTTATTCCTACTGCACTAGTGCAATAACGCGATCTCAATAAGTATATAAACCAAAACACAGCAATTGTTGCATACAGAAATACTGTATGGCAAATCAGATATAGAAAATGTGTTTTATTACTCAAGCATTAAATTATGTAGAAACCCTTGTCACAATTTTTAAGCAATAAGGCATGACCAAGGGTTATGTTAATGGTCTGTTAATCACCTTCTAGGGGTGTACTGTGGCATGAGGTGTAGCCGAGTGCCACATGCCCCTAGAGGGTGATTAACTGACCATTAACATAATCCCTGGGAGTGCCTTATTGCTATTATAATAACAAATGTTTTTAAACAGTGTTAAACCTTGTTTAGCATATGTCTAAGCTCTACGTGTATGTTAATAAAAGATTAACATAAGGCTGTTAGAATGTTTGCAGCCAATCAGAAAGCTCCATTTCTCAGAGCCTTTTTATAATATATAATAAAGACTCACCTCATTATTTATATGGCAAGTCATGCAGGGATACTTGACAGCATTTCAATGTCTAAATGTTTTAAATAAAGAATACAGTAATAAGCGCATTCTTCTGTTCACCCCGTTCACAATATTCAGGCACTGTTGTGCAAGAATTGTTCTGGGGACACTGATGGCAGACCGCCCACACTGTAAATGATCAATATTCACACTGTAAATTATCAATATTTACACTGTAAATTATCAATACTCACACTGTAAATTGCCAATATTCACACTGTAAATTATTAATATTCACACTGTAAATTACCAATTTTCAGGTTATGCACCTCTTCTATAATGTCAACCTCCGCTGATCTGAGAGTTCGATACCGAAATGCTCTTACAAACCTGAACTCTAGGTGGCACCGATGAGCAATGTTGGTGTGCCCTATGTTAGGAACAGAACATATGTGGGGAAATACATGTTGAGATAAAGGCCAATTTTTTTTTGTTATTTCTTTAAACCATTCTGAGTGCAAATAATTCAGCTGAGACTAAAAACATATTTTGAGAGAACGAGTCTTCATCACAGGCAGTACTTTCTTTTAGTGTACTTCTCCATATCCAATTCCCCCCAAAATATTCTCATTCCCACTAATTGGCAAACAGTGGGTACTGCAAACAGAGATGTGAATAACTGGGCAAATCATGCCGCACAATCACTCTTTTTATTTTCAACAATAATGACTACAGATAATCACCTTTTAAAATGAATAACAAATCTTAGAGCTTGTATGCAGTTTGACAATGGCTCATATTCAATTCTGGGTTGTGTGTGTGTGTGTGTGTGTGTGTGTGTGTGTGTGTGTGGGGTAAGGGGAAGAAATAGTAGCATTTTATCAAAGGACATGTCAAATGCATAATTAAAAAAAATAGAGGCATAAAGGCTTCGTAGATGGAATATGATAGGGAAAACTAGAAAAGTTGCGGCAGACCTCCGCTTTATTCTCAGCAAGCAGCTCTATCTGGGAATACAAACACAGCAAATAATCTGATGCTGGCAGATATTTTTCAACATAAATTAAAAAAATGACAACTCAGTAGTCTGAATTTCATTTTTGTAATAAACAAACTACTAATTCAACTGCTCTAAAGTAAACATACATTAATGTCACAGAAAAGGTCAGTAAGTGCACAAAGAAAACCTCACCAAATGGCTATAACAAAAACAAAAAAAAGACAATCAGGAGCTTGCTATACATGTTTGTTAGATGAGATAGTAGAGGCAAATAAGCAATAAAGATAGCTTAAACAGTTAAACAAAATAAACCACGTTTCAATCACTTTCTTATTATGTCCTTACAGCAGAATCATTTGACAGCTGGGAGAGAATATCTAGTGCGTTGCACAAGAACATCAGAGGGCACTGAAACACAAACTTGCATGGTACTAAAAACTGTCATGCTCACAGATGCGTTCAGAAAACTGAACCCACAGATAAATTGGCTCTATTGACAGCCATGTTGTAAATATCAATGAATTTAAAATGGTGGAAAACATCACATCTTGTACACCATGGCCCAGATATTCAGACTGCACCTGGCAATGGCGCAAGCGTGGGCGAAGCGCAGCTGGGATGCACCGGGGCCAGGACCAGGTGATATTTAACAGTGATGCACCATGGTGCAGCACCACTGAATATAGCACAGAATGCACTCAGTGCAGTGACAATGCGTCAGTGCAAGCCACAGATAGGGAGCACCAGGATGTGCCAGAGCAAATGCAGGTGCGCTGGGCGCAGCATCCATGATATTCAGAAGAGGGCATGCAAATGGGGCCATAATATATGCAAGGTGCAAATTGGGCCATTTGCATGTAATTATGACCCCATTTGCATGCATTGTGCAGGGCATCCCAGCGAAATGCACCTGGCACTCTGCGTTGCCGCTGTAAGCCCCTGGCTATCTAGTGCCCCCCCATATGGCCGATTGTGGGCTATAGAGTAAGACAATTCCACACCTGGTGGTTCATTTGAATCCCCCTCCCTCTTGTTTCACCCAATCTTGGGCATCCGAAATTAATAAATCCCCCGGTGGTCCATTGGTATCCCCCTCCCTCCTGTTTTGCCCGATCAAGGGCATCCAAAATAAATATATTCCCTGGTGGGCCTGTGGTACTCCCTCCCCTCCACCCACAGAGGACTCTTGCCACCCAGCTGCCCCCCCTCCATCATTTGCGGACAGCTGCACTCTGCCTCATACCGCCCAGCCGCCCGCCAAATGACAGCTTACAGTATGATCTGTAAGCCAATTGGTCCACAGTGTGGATGAATGGGCTTGCACACCATACTGTACTACACAGGCACAAATCTGTGAATGAACCCATACTGTAAGCTGCCATTTGGCAGGCTGCCAGGCAGTATGCGAGGGGAGTGCAGCCACCCGCCAATGATATGGGGGGAAGCTGGGTGGTAGGGGTCCTCTATGGGTGGAGAGGAGGGGGGGTACCATTGGCCCACTGGGGAATATATTTATTTTGGATGCCCGCGATCAAGCAAAATGGGAGGAAGGGGGATACCAATGGATCACCGGGGGATTTATTAATTTTGGATGCCCGCAGTCAGGCAGAACGGGAGGGAGGGAGGACACCACTGGAACACCAGGTGAGGGATTTTGCATACACCAACACCCGCGATCAGGACTGCCAGAGGGAGGGGGAACCACTTGTCCATTGGGGAGGGTGTGGGTGCTTGTGGATCGTGTACCTGCAGGGTAGGTGGCCTCTCACGGCTGGTGGGTACTGTGTTGCACCCTGCTCTACAACAGCCTGCCTGTGGGTGGCCTGGGTTTGTTCCTTGTTTTTCCGGCTCAGCTTTGAGCCCCCATATGCAGTGCAAATCAGGGTTGTGCCAGCATATGTGCAGCACATCTTGGACTGAATATTGGGATGTGCTGCATATGCATGGGCACGCCCCCTGCATTTGCGCTGCATAAATTTCCATTGCGCCCCGGTGCATTGGGACTTGCGCTGCTCCTGGCAGCCTTTTGAATATTCCACCGGGGCGCATTGTGGGGTTGTGCCGGTGCAACTCTGTTGCACCAGGAGCAACCCCTTTGGATATCTGGTCCCATATTTTCAAGTAAACAATCTCATATACAGATTGAATACAAAAGACGTAATGCTTTTGTCATTGTAAATATCTTTTTTTATTTTCTGTCCTCTTTAAACTTTGTAGCTTGATAATGATACGACTCCCAGATTCAGCTCGATTCAGTGCTTAGGATGTGCTAAAATGTTAAACTGCAGATCCTGGCATCTCATTCCAGGTTGTCCTAAATTTTACCCTACCCCTTCTCTTAGCAGTACTTCCTCTTTGGTGACCCCCCTCAAATCCTGAGTGCTGCACAATCAGTTTGCCTCCGATCAAAATAAAATATATACTTTCTCCATGCAAGGAGAAACAAATATACCCTCTTTCATTCATGACTTAGTCTGGAGGAAAATGTCTTTATAGGTTCCCCTCCAGCGCTTCTTATATCCCTGATGTCTAGTGGCACTACTATACTCCAGTCACTGCCCTCCCTTAGTAATTTGTATTTCCCTGCTGTCTAGTGGCACCCTTCCCCCAATTACAGTCCCCATTAGAGGGGCTGAGCAAATCTCTAAAAGTTTTACCTCCCAAACTTTCTGAGTGGAACCCAAAAAAGTTCTACCATGTTCTACTTGTTTCCTCCAGGTACAACCTAATAGAATTGGGTTCTAACAGGTAGAACTGGGTTCTACCAGTAATAACCAAGTTCTAGCAAGTAAAACCAGGTTCTACCAAGTAAAACCAGATTCTATTTGGTAAAACCAGGTTCTGCAGGGTGTAACCAGGTTCTACAATATATAAACCTATTTTACCTGGTTCTTCTTAATTAAGAAAAACACAGATGTGTTGTTTTTGTATGTTTGGGAAAATACATGTAGCACTAAGAATGGTAAGTATTGCAAAGCTTTGGTGCATAGGATTCTGTCTCAGTGCTCCAAAGCTTTGCAAAACTTACTTTTCTTAAAGTTAGAATCTTTGTACTACATGTACATTCCCAAACATGCAAAATAAAATATGTGGATATTTTTATACTCAAGTAGAACCAGGTAGAACTTGATAATATATTGTAGAACCTGGTTATACCCAGTAGATGCTGTAAAATAGTGCTGAAACAGATTTAGCAATAAAGGTTAGGGTTAGAACCATAGAAACAGAAAACATAGACTTTGACAACAGATAATAACAGATAAGGACCGCTTGGCACACCCAGTCTGCCTATTTCCCTACCTATTGGATAAACTGCAGATCCTAGTTAACCAACAACCTACTTCTTTCTACCCCCCCCCCACCGGAATTGCCTTATGTCTGTGCCATGCATTCTTAAATTTCCCCACTGTTTTTGACCCCATGACCTTCTCAGGAAGGCTGTTCCATGCGTCCACCATGCTCTCCATGAAAAAATACTTCCTCATGTTGCTCCTGAGCTGTCCTTCCTCTGTTTTCGGATTGTGTTCCCTTGTTCTTGCACATCTCTTTTTTTGAAAGATGCTACCCTCTCGGACTTTGTTGATTCCCTTGAGGTATTTGAAAGTTTCTATCATGCCCCCTCCTTCTTCCCTGAGGGATACATGTTATGCCCTTAGTCTCTCTTCATGGCTTCTGGTGCAGATCCTGTACCATTTTAGTTGCCCTCCTCTGGAATGCCTCCATCCTGTCTATGTTCTTGTGGAGATGGGGGTCTCCAGAACTGCATGCAGTACTGCAGATGGGGTCTCACCAACTATCTGTACAGAGGGATAAAAACTTCCTGTTTTCTATTGGTGATGCCTCTTGCTATACATCCCGGTATCCCCCCAGCCCTCCTTACTGCCTTCTCACATTGCTTGCTTACCCTTAGGTCATCTGATATGACTACCCCCAGGTCCTTCTCCATTTTTATTGTTGTTAGTACCCCCCCAATTGTGTACTCTTCCCCTGGGTTTTTGTTTCCCAGGTGCATTACTTTGCACTTCTTTGCTTTGAATCTAAGCTGCCATACTTTTGACCATTCCTCCAACCTTGCCAAGTCCCTTCTCATCCTTCCCCCCTTGTGTATCAACTTTGTTGCAGATCTTTGTGTCATCTGCAAGGAAGCATACTTTTCTCTCCAGTCCCTCCGCAATGTCAGTTATAAAGACATTAAAAAGGACTGGTCCCAGTACTGAACCCTGCGGTTCCCTGCTAGTAACCTCCTTTTCTTCAGAGTGAACTCTGTTTACTATTACCCTCTGTGTCCTGTTGTCCAGCCAATTATTTACCCAGGCTACTACCCCAGAACCCACTCCCAGGCTGCCTAATTTATTTATTAATCTTTTGTGTGGGATTGTGTCAAATGCTTTGCTAAAGTCTAGGTAGACCATGTCCACAGCCCTTCCCTGGTCTACTACTTTGGTCACCCAGTCAATGAAATTTATTAGATTCATCTGACATGACCTTCCCACTGTGAATCCATGCTGCCTTGGGTTCTGTACCCTGCTTGCCTCTAGGTACTCAACAATTCTTTCTTTCAGAAGTGATTCCATAATTTTCCCTACCACTGAGGTCAAACTAAAAGGTCTGTAGTTTCCTCCCTCTGCTTTGCTCCCACTTTTGAGAAGGGGAATCACATCTACACTCCTACAGTCCTCAGGTACCACACCATCCTCCCATGATTTGTTCAAAAGGGTAGTTAGTGGAGTCACTAGTTCTCCCCTTAGTTCTTTTAGAATTCTGGGGTGAATTCCATCAGGCCTCATTGCTTTGTCCAGCTTCAGTTTAAGGAGTTCTTTCAGAACCTTTTTTTCTGTTAATGGACTGGTATTGACCCCACTATCCAGAGTGCTTCTATTGATTGAGTTAGGTTCCTCCCCCTCCTCTTCCTTTGTGAATACTGAGCAGCAGTATTTGTTCAGTATCCCTGCTTTTTCACTGTCACCCTCTGCTCACCCACCCTACCCTTTACTAAGCCTCACTATCCCTCACTTGGTTTTTCTTCGGTCCCTAATGTACCTATAAAAGGTTTTATCTCCCTTCTTAATGGAGTTGGCTATCTTTTCCTTGGTTTGGGCCTTTGCTATTCTGGCTACCTTCTTTCTGCTTCAACTGGTACAGTTCTCTGTCCTGCTCCTTCTGTGTTTCCTTATACTTCCTGAATGCTATCTTTTTCTCCCTAACCTTCCCCGCCACCTTTTTGGAGAACCATGATGATGTATGATTCTTGGATCATCCCTGATAACTTTTGCTTGTTAAATCTTGTTGCAGCCCTAAGAGTTAACCCCCCCTGAGCTGTACCCTGTTAGAATAGTTTTAATTCTTCCCCCACTGTTAGGCTGAGGTACTAATAAACTCCAATGTCTATTGCCATGGGCCATAAAGAAATGCAGGGGTGACTGGCATCCAGTATCAGTTGTGTGTTTTCTATTATTATGAGTAAATGTCAATATTACCCACCCTCGTTTTTTCCTGTCCCTCTAGTACACTTCCATGTCCTGATCCCCATTCTGAAAAGCCACCCACATTCTGCCCACCTTCTCAGCAATGTTAGGAAGTGATGCCAGGGAGACCACGGGTGCGTGCTCCATTACAGTGAATGTCCGATTGTCCAGCAGCTTTCCGAATGTTTCTTTATGTTATAATGGTCAGTTTGTGGTGAAACGTGTGGGCATTTTTTCAGTAAGAAGAGCCTTGTTAGTAGAAACATTCCCACATTTCACCACAAAGTGAACCTTCTAACGTAACGAAACATTGGGATAGCTGCCGGACATTCACTATAGTGGAGCATGCACCTGTGCTCCCCCCGGCATCACATCCTAACGTTGCTGAGAAAGGGGGCAGAATGTGGGCGGCTTTTCTGAACAGGAATTCCTCCGTCACGTGACACACTGTAATGAAATTACGGACAGTTTTCTCAGAAATATATTGCACTCTGTGGAGCAAGAAATATTCCATTGGAAGTAAGGCCCCCACATATTAGGTTATGTGCATCACCATAACTATGTAACGTGGTGAATCTCTGTAAAGCAGCAGCACAACAATCTGTTGAGAACTCTGACCTATATTTTTTAATTCTATGTTACAACTTCCTTTACTTATATCCTGACTGGAATGATACGAGAATTTCCAGTAGTTGAGTCTGCTGTACTACCTTTTTTCATGTGTGAAATAATGAAAGGAGCATTCCTTTTAAATTGGTGCTGACCAGGTCTTTGTCATTGTTTTCCTCTGCTTTTCTCCCTCACATCGGTTAGTTGTAATATATCACTTCTGTTGTAAATTAACAGTTATGCAGCAGGCAGTGTTTAATGACACCACATAACAATATTTATTGAAAAGCAGCTGCAAATAAATACAAACCTATTCAGAACAATATTGAAAGGCGTGCTCATTTTTTTTCATACATGAAAAAAGTGGTCAACTAAGTAAAGCAGACAGAAATTGTGAAAAGAAGCATATCATTTAAGTCACAACTTGGAGTAACTAGTATCTGTGGCAATGTAAAGTAGCATAAAAAGGTACAGTTCAAAATTGTCACAACATTCTTACAATGCTGCTTTAATTGATAATGTCAGTACGACATCATGAGCTCACAACAATCACACAACACACAAAATGCATCCCCAGAATTAATGGCACACTCAGTAATGTGTGCAGTGGTGGCACAGAGTCCCCATATTTTTTCTGCAGACCCAAATGCATCCTTCTTGTGTGCAGAAAATTGACAAGTGGTAACACAGTGAAATGAGACTGTTTCAGCACATACAAAGTCCCCCAGAATTAATGGTGCACTCAGTCATGCATGCAGTGGTGGCACAGAGTCTCCAGATTTTTTCTGTAGGCCCAAAATGCAACCTCCTTGTGTGCAGAAAATTGAAAAGTGGTAACACAGTGAAATGGGAGTGTTTCAGCACATACAAAGTCCCCCAGCATTAATGGTGCACTCAGTCATGCACGCAGTGGTGGCACAGAGTCCCCTGATTTTTTCTGCAGACCCAGAATGCATTCTGCTTGTGTACAGAAAATTGACAAGTGGTAACACAATGAAACGGGAGTGATTCCGCACATACAAAGTCCCCCAGAATAAATGATGACCGTGAGCGTCCTGTTACTGGTCCAATGTGTTCTGCAAGGCGATTCGAGGAAATGCAATGTGATCATCTCAAGTGCATGGAAGGGTGCCCTTTGGCTGTACACTAATAGTAGCCTTGGTGAGTAGATATATATAGATATATGTTTGTGTATTTTGTAGGAGAGGAGTGGGGTTGACATGGACATGCACTCATGGTATTGTTCTGTATCACAGGTCACAGAAACTGTTAGTGTGCACATTTCAGTGCTCAGTGAGAATTTTTTGCATTGAAATTGGAAACGGATAACTCTCAAGCACATGAAGGTAAGTATTTTTTTTTTGGGGGGTGGGGGAATCATATTTGCAGGTTTGTCTTTAATGGTTTCTTATTTTGTTACTTCTTCACAGATTTCATCTGCATCCTTCTAGAGTCCTGTTGTTAATGATGGTCATGGTCATCTAATGAAACAACTTCTGCATGTTGCATGTGTGCCCAAGCCCGGGGAAGGGGGGTGCCTGATGATGTTAAAGAACTTTTTTTGATGAGGCCACTTTGACAGAACAACAAAGCATTTGGAAGTTTCCTAAAAAAATAAATGAATGATTTCTTATAACTTAATTGTTATTTGTCCCTCCCTGGTTCTCAATCTCAAGTCAAGTTACATTTCAAACCCACATCTTGTCAACTAGTACAACCTGTGTGCGATATTTGCTGCAGTCTTTCCAAAACAATGAAATGGATGAAATAAAATTTTCATACTCATCAAAATGGATTTCACATGGATATTTCATAGGTTCCTCTCTGTACGGCATAGCTGCAGTACCATTCCCACCGAGTTTTAGCAATGGAGACTTTTTTTGTTAACCTGTAAAAAAAAACCAAAATAAGTGTACCCTATGTGTTTTACCATTGTGGCTCTGAAAGACTACAGAAAACAAAACACAACTAAAGGAAGTGAAACAGCATAACAAACATGAGTACACATACTCACTTTATGATTTAAATATTAAAAAGCTTTGTGTCAGTGGCTGATGGATGTGGTGGTCCGGACAGACTCATGCTCAGTGGTGGCAGTGGCTAACATCAGTCTTGGTGGTGGTGGTGGTCCGGGGGGGCAGACAGACTCATGGTGGCAGTGGCTAACATCAGTCCCAGTGGTGGTGGAGGTGGTCCGGGGGGGGCAGACAAACTCATGCTCAGTGGTCGCAGTGGCTAACATCAGTACCGGTGGTGGTGTTGGTGGTCTGGGTTGGCACATCGCCTTTTAACAACTTCAGTTAAAACCTGCCAACATTAACCACAACATCATCCTCATAAAGAAAGCTTCCCTCACAGTCATCTATGTCTGAAGTCTGACCACTGGGAAATTCTTTCTCCATTGTGTTGTCATCTACGTCAGTGGTGGGCCATTTCAGGCAGCCACTGCCAGTGCCACCAGGATGGTCCATTTCCACATCACCAAAACCACCATGACTAGCCAGGGTATGGATACTGAGGTTGCAGTCTGTGCTGGTCTGTGCCTCTCATTCATTTTAATGAATGTTAGCAAACTAACATTTGCAGGAGACAAGTTTGTCCGATGATCCCTGACTATTGCACCTGCTGAGCTGAATACCCTCTCAACACTTACACTGGAGGGTGGGCATGTGAGGTACTTCAGTGCCACTGCAGTCAGCTCTGGCCATTCACTGACCTTTCCAGTCCAGTACAAAAGAGGATCTTCAGTTATTGTCAGATGCCTGTTTTCAGACAAATATGACTCAACCATTCTCTGAGCTGCACTAAGTCCAGTTGTTGATGCATCATCCTGTTCTCCCGAATCATTTATTTCACAAATACCCACTTGGGGCAAAGCCTTCCAAAGTGGGTTGATGCCAGCCACTTTGGATGACAGACCACCTGGAACTGCTGTCCTCTTTTCCTTGAAGGGTATGCTTTATAGTCCTACAGGTACACCTTGAGATGGATTCTGCTGCTGAGGTTTGCTGACCTTGGCACGTGACTTCTGTGCCCCATGTACTAAGCACACCCATTGACCACTGATATTTTTAACCCGTTCAGGCCCTCCCTCCAGTACTGATGCAATTCCACGTTTGTATCGTGGGTCCAGCATTGTCGCTATGGCAAAGTTGTCACTACACTGAATTCTCACAACGTGACAATTCTGGTCGAATACTGTCAGCATGTGTTGCAGCAACATACTGCTACCACAGTCTCCAGCAACATCAAGGCCATGCTGTACATTCACCAGTGTCGGCCTCAGCACCCACAGCAGTGGAATTGATTGGCTAATGGAGGCAGACTCGCCACTTACTGCCTGTGTGGCATGTTCAAAAGGCCACAAAATTGTTTTTACAGAATCCATGAGGCGCCACTGTTCAGTCGTCATAGACATGGAGGCCCTAGAACTGTCACAGCTAGTGTGCATCACAAGATATTCTGAGATGGCTTTGTATTGTTCATACAACCTCTCTGCCAAGTATAAAGTGGAGTTCCATCGGGTGACAACTTCCAGCTTCAAGCAGTGCTGAAGCAGGCTGTTTTGTATCTGCAACTGCTGCAGTTGGTCACGGGCCTTCCCGGATCCTGAAAAGTGAGAGCAGATACGTCGTGCAATGGTCAACATTTCCTTTACATCAGGGTGCTGCAGAAACTCCTGCACCACAAGATTTAAACAGTAGGCCATGCATGGAACACGAAAAACAACACCATTCGTGATGCATTTCATCACATTTGACCCATTGTCACTTGCTATGAACCCAGCTGTCAGGGACAGAGGGTTTAGCCATTTTTCAATTTCAGTCAATACCGCATCCATCATGTTCTCACCAGTGTGTGAACAGGTCACATTGCACATAGCAATCATTGCATGCTGTCGAATTCCTGGAAGATTGCTACCGCAACAATCCACCTTACTGCACTGATTATTCACACTACCAACATCACAAACAACCCCCGGCACCTGCGCCCAGTGTGCAGTTATACACAGATATGAACTCCCCACTGTTCTGCCACTTGTCCACATATCCATATTTAAATGGATGAATGGAGAGGAGGAATGTTGAAGGGCATGTCTTACTGAGTCGGACACAGTGCGGAACAACTCGGTGACAGCACAGGTAGTAAAGTATGTCCTGGATCATGGGACTTTCCATTTTGGACAGGCATGTGCAGCAAACCACCGGAACCCAGTATTCTCCACAAAGGAGAAGGGCAAAAGATCAATTGCCAGCATTCTGCTACAGCAGCATTAAGTTCACGTGACACTGTATGATTCGGGGGTACTTCAGCTTATGCGCAAAAATTCTCTGTAAAGTGGGCTGACAAATGGTTTACACTGGGTGTGATCACAAATGGTTGTGCTCTATGATGAATGGCATTGGCAGGGGGTGGAGTGTGGACGTTTGATGAAGATGGTTGCATAGCTGACGATGACAAACCCAGAAATGTTGTTATTTTGCCAGATTTACCAACCGAGGTTGATGCACCACTTGCACTAGACATACTGCATTCACCACCACCACCACAAAAACTGCTACTCTCACCAGCACTGGACAACATTTCAAAGTCATTATGGTCCTCCACCTCATGCCTGTAGTAATCCTCTGCTCTTATTACCTCTCTACTGCACACATTTAATTTACTACTGGACTTAACAGTCATGGAAGGGGATAACATGCTCGCTATAGTTGCCATTGATGAGGGTGAACGCCCCACTGTGGTATTAGCTGCCAGCTTGTGCTGGGTCCACAGTGCCAAGTGTCTATTTTTAAGATGTGTATGTTGTCCTCCTGTGCCCAGATGACTCCCCTTTTTACCTCGACTCACACGCACATGGCAAACCTGGCAGACTGCAACTGACTCATCATTTGCATCTTGAAGAAAAAAATCCCAAACAAAGGATTGTGATGCTCAGCTTTTAACATGTCCATGATGTGGCTTATTTAAGTCCATTATTTTAAGCACTGAAGTGGGGGGGGGCAAGTGATGTTTCGGGCACTGCATACCTGGACTGCAACTGACCACCACGACTACCTATCATATTTATTACTGGGTTATCATCATCAACTAAAACTGGTAAATAACAACTTTTTACGGGGGGGGGGTTCTGCAAACAGACTCAGACACAGACACTTTGAATTTCTTTTTCTCCGGTTCCCAACTGGGGTCAATTACGTCATAATCATATTCGTCAACGTCATACACATCCACATCTTCAGCTTGGATGCTAACATGTGGACTGCATGTTGCAACAACAGCATCATCATCATCATCATCATCACATTCATCATCAGCATCTACACCACTATCACCTGATATTTTTTCACCACACTGTGAATCACTGCATGGAAAATGCGTGACATTAACTGCCACAGTGGACAGAATATCACATTGTATGCTATCATTGACATGATTATCAGTATCCTCAGACTCAGTTACTGGGATGTTACTGGGAAGTATGACATCATCTACGCTGCCACTCACTTGCATTGCTTCACACTCGATATTTTTGGATATGGTACACTGGTCAGAATTCGAACTTGAAGCACCAGTACTAATACTACAACCACCACTAACACCAGTAACACTAACACCACCAGCTGGGAAAACATCATCTCCTCCAACTATGAATGAAGCTACTGATTGGGCTGTAAAAGACATTACAGGAGAAATACCTTTCCTCACATCAGCAATGCACTTCTGCATCTGCGTACTACCATGCCCACAGACTATCTTACTGCCAGCATTGCCATGGTGAGAAACAGCTTTGCTTGCACATCTCTTTACGGGCATTTTGGGAGATCAACCACAATATTATAAACAAATTTATATTTTGATACATTCACTCTCTGATTGGGGGTCGCTGGATGTGAAGCCAAAAACACAACTGTTGCTTCAGCAACAGATAAGATACTAGTCTGTCGTGCAATGAAAACAACTTGAGTAACCAGTGTTGCTGATGAGGTCACAAAAATAATCCAGTCTTGTAAAAAAATTCCTTTTGCCGGTGGAGGGGAGCACTGACTGCAGATTTTTACGGCAGTACAAGCAGCAAAACAAAGAACAGATACCAAGATCACAGTACAAAATCAGGCAGCTGCAGTGGATAGCAGGTTTACACTGCTGTACCTGCAATTGCACTAGTCTGTGGCACAATAAAAGGTGTATTATTTGATGTCATGCAACACCGCACGCACACTCACACACAGAACAGTTTGTCTGTAATGCTGAATGAGTAATGCGTAGCAAATTGAAAAGTTCAGTAATATGCCACGTATTGTAATGCAAACAACCTGAAATTATGAACTGCTGCACCGGATCCACACAACACACAATCAGCAAGAACATTTCAACAATTACTGACAATATTACTGTGTGTACATTAACACAGTCAGTTATATAACAAAAATATAACCAAAAAACAAAGAAATCACTATTTCTCCAACTTAAATCTACCTACACCACAGATACGCCCTTCCCCCAAAGCACACTTTCACTGTCTTTCACTACACACACACTCAATGTTGTACATTAACATTCAAAATCCACACAAAAACAAAAACGCTCGATGATATGAGCACGAGGGTTTCCTACAATCGATGAACTAAAGTTTGAGCCCCCCAAAAACACAACAATGCTTTTTAACAGCTTTTAGAAGGTTTCAATCACAGACAGCTCTCAGAGCACACTGTCTCCTACTCCTTCCTACCTACACATACTACCCCAAACTGAGGCTATGCAGATCAATATAGAGCCCATGTGACCTGAAATCCCATGAATCACTGCAAAATTCACCTTTGGAGCTCAAAAAAAAGATGAAGTGAGACGAAGTGCATTGTTCTCAATGCACTTCGCCTTAATATTTGGTGGAGTAGTGGTCTGAGAAGGCAGAGTAACATGAAGTCATTGTTTTCAATGGACTTCGCATTACTCATTATAACGTGAAGTACTCCGCTTCATGTTGCTGAGCACTCCGCAAATCCACCTTTGCTCCGCTAATCACTTTGTGGAGTGGATTGAGCTCACTTTGCCCACCACTAACCATCTGTAGATGTTTGTTTCAGAAATGAATGGAACTCAAGGAAGAGGATGAGGAGGAGACATGAGGACCCACCAGTGGAGGAAAGACATGTGGAAAGGCTAGTGGCTAGTAGTGGCAACAGAATCCCTCACCATCATCATCGTCATCATCAGCATGGCATGCCATCTGGGTGCTGTCAACCTGCATAAATTCTGGACAGTATATGTTTTTGAATTGAGGCAGGTTCATTTTTAAAAAAGTGAGCCTCTCTACATTCTTCGTGGAAAGACATGTTCTTTTGTTCTTCACTGTTGCTCCAGCAGCACTAAAAATTCTCTTTGAATATGTGCTGGCAACTGAGGTACTCAATTGCGATCTCAGTTAAAGAAGGCCAAATTGATTTTTTGTGTTGCCAATAAAGCAATGGTTCATCACCTGCAGTGAGATGTGCAGTCTCCTCCATATAATCCTTAACCATTTTTGCAGCAGGGACTTCTGGTACCACAATAGCAGGTTGAGCCTTACCAGCTGTCTTTATCAAGCCAAAATCTGACAGCATGTCCCACAGTGGTTTGTCCTCTTGTGGTGTAGCAGCAGTTCTGGTTGGTGCATAATGATCAAAAAACACCAGTAGTGGTGGTACCAGCAGCAGCAGCAGCAATGGCAGGTTGTGCTCCCTCTCTCTCTCCACCAGATTTTATTCAGATTTTGAATGTTGCCACAAGGGCACTGATGATGTACTACTTTTTTCAACTATACATGCTGACACTTTCTCAATTAACAGTTTGCGATAGTATTCCAGGTCTTTAAAGTCATGTGGTTTGAAGAATGTTTCAATTGTATTCTTAAACTGAGGATCCAGAAGTGTGGCCAAAATGTAATGTTCTGCTTTGCACATACAGTACAAGTCATATTAAACTGTTCCATCAATGAGTTTGTTTAGCATTGTTTTTTTTGAGTTGGCAATGCACTGATAACTCAAATTGTATTATTTTTCAATTTTTAACCAGTTGAAGAGCAATGTTTAAAGAATGTTTTTGCAATGCAGTTGGAATGCATCTGCAGTCCAGTCACAGTGCAATGTAAAGCTACATTTAATCTCTTAAGAAACAGTTTGTGCAAGGTTTTGTGCTAAATCCAGCAACACTACTGTAACTCAGTCAGAAATGCTACAGGAACTCATTGCAGGAACAGTTTAATGTGACTCGTACTGTATTTACAATGCACTTATTGGCCAGGAAGGCTTGTAACATTTTTCTAACAAGTGATGCAGCATTGATGTCATCATTGTCAAGGAACTGGGACTTGAGATGTTCCAGTCTCACCCCGATGAGTGAAATTAAGGGTAGGATCTGGCTAAGTCTGGCACCATCAGAGCTTACCACTCAGGTAGCCTTCTCAAAGGGTTTAAGGATACAACAAAGATTCTCCATCAGATGCCACTAGTTGGGGCTGATATTCTCATCTTCTTTTCCAGTGCCATGTTGGACTGCATATTGATGGATGACTTTCTGTTGTTCAGGCATTCTCTGCATCATATAGTAAGTGGAATTCCACCGGGTTGGAACTTCCTGTATCATCTGGTGGAGAGGGAGGCTGTTGTCAGAATGGATAAAGTGCGTGCACACAGTGCGAGCAGCTGCAATCAAGTTCTGAACATTTCTGTCCTCACTGATAAAGTCTTTTACCACCAAGTTAATAGTGTGTGCAAAGCATGCTACAGGTGTAAAATTACCAAGCCTTACTGCTTTCACAATATTTGAAGCATTGTCAAACACTATAAACCCTGGTTGCAAAAACTTTGGAGTCAGCCATTCAGCAAACATTTCTTCAAGGCCCCCCAGAAAATGTTCTGCTCTGTGGTCTTTTTCAGAACCATAAATACATAATGCTGCCTACCTTCGAACAGTGAAAGCCCCTTGCTCTTGCTGCTGCCATCACCACCAGTGCCACCACATGATGATGAAAATGATGATGATGAGGAATAGGAAGGAAAGTTTACCTAACGGCCAGTCACAGCCATATAGTCAGTCACCTGCCCACTGGTCCACATATCTGTCATGACATGAACCTTTTTGCCCACTGAACCTGTCAGAGCATCAGACATGCTTTTCCGAAAAGCGTCATACAAGTCTAGGATGGCAACACTTGAGAAATATGTCCGGCTGGGGACCTGATACTTTGGCATGGTGATTTTCATCGGTGTTTTAAAACCTGTGTTAGCTACAATGGAGAATGGGAGCAAGTCAGTGGCTATCATCTCCAAAGTTGTCTTTGTCAGTCACTTTATCTCAGGCTTGTTGGACTTATATCTCTGTGACCGCTCAAAACAGTCTTTCAGAGAAATTTGATGGCTGCTATGCTTGCTGATATCACCTGAATTTCTGGGCTGCTTTTCTTGACCTTTACCACCATGAGAGGTGGATGTTGTGGCCATGGGTGGTATATGACTCCTGTTAGGCTGCAGTGGTGGACTCAGAGGGGTAATGAAATGAGAAATTGAAGATGCTGTGCTTTGACTGGAAAGAAGACTTTCATCATCCTCCACCTCCGCATCAGTTACTTCATCGTCTTGATAAACATCCATTACCTCATCCTCCTCAGCTGAGTGCAGAAGTGCAACAATTTGTGTGTGCTCCTTTTGTGCCTTTTGATACTGATAAATGTGAGACTTGTTCATATGCCTTATCATTGTTGATGTTCCCAGTCGAGTACCCACTTTACCACGACTGAATTTTGTTTTGCATAATTTGCAAACCACATGGCTGCCAAATGATTTACCTTGTGTGAAAAATTCCCACACAGTGGATTTCATAGATTTTGTTGCACTGCTGCTTATGGGGAGGATATGTTCATTACTACCACTGCCACCACTACAGCCGCTACTCTTCCACTATCTCTTTGAAGTCTTTCCATGCCCATTTGTATGTCTTTTTGATGTACAGCCTGACTGGTTGAACTGCTTCTCTTTCTTCTCCTCATGAAGTCTGTCCATCTTCTGTCCTCTGTTGCTCCTTTGCATATGTGGGTGTACTCTGACTATCCTTATGCCCCACTATCATTAATGTCTTTTTCACACCACTACCATCCTTTCTAGATGTCTTTTTGGTTTTTTTCTGACCCTGTATTGCTCCTTTTCATCCCATTCCCCAGAGCTACTGCTACTTGACAGACTGACTGCTACCTTAACTACTACAAACTCAGGATCTGTTCCATTGATTTCCCCCTCACTCTCATCTGTCTTCTCCTCATCATCATCATCCAACACTCTGCTTACCAAGACTGGTCGCTGCACTGTGATGGCCCTTGTGCTCATCCTTTGAGTACCATGACGGGTTACTCCTGTAACGTCCTGAATTTTCTGCACCATTGTCACTGTTGCCTGGATTGCCTGAAAAGTGGTGCTGTTTTTTTTTTGCTACTCTTAGTTTTACTCCCTAACAGGTCAGTACAGCATTACTGGCTGTGTCAAGTCAAGTACTTTAAGTAGTAAAACATAGGGATACTTGTTCCCTAACAGGTAAATACAGCACTACTGGCTGCATCGAGTCAAATCCTTTGAGTAGCAAAACACAGGGATATTTGTTCCCTAACAGGTCAGTACAGCACTGCTGGCTGCATCAAGTAGCTATGAAGACAAGGAATTTATCCCAAACTGGTCAGTAAAGCACTGACAGGTGTGTTGTGTAGTTGGTATCACAGGGAGATATTTTCCCTAATGAGTCAGTACACCACTGCTGTCTGCATCAAGTAGCTATAAAGACAGGTACATTATCTCAAACAGGTTAGTAAGGCACTGGCAGGTACATTGTGTACTTGGTATCACAGGGATATTTGTTCCCTAACAGGTCAGTACAGCACTGCTGACTGTATTGAGTTGCTATGAAGACAGGGAAATTATCCCAAACAGGTCAGTAAAGCACTGGCAGGTGTGTTATGTACTTGGTATCAGAGAGATATTTGTTCCCTAACAGGTCAGTACAGCACTGCTGGTTGCATTGAGTAGCTATGAAGACAGGGAAATTATCCCAAACAGGTCAGTAAAGCACTGGCAGGTGTGTTGTGTAGTTGGTATCACAGGGAGATTTTTTTCCCTAACAGGTCAGTGCAACACTGCTGGTTGCGTACAGTAGCTGCACCAAAAACAGGGAGATTTCTTCCCAAACAGGTCAGTAAAACACTGGCAGGTGCATTGTGTACTTGTTATCACAGGGAGATTTGTTCCCTAACAGGTCAGTACAGTACTGCTGGCTGTGTTGAGCAGGTCGGCTATGAAGACAGGGAAATTAAATTATCCCAAACAGGTCAGTAAAGCACTACTGGGTGCAACATGTACTTGGGAACACAATTTTTTTCCCTAACTGGGAGAATCTGAGATTTATCTCTTTCAGTACTGGAGGACTCAGCACTGCAGGCTGTGTGGAGTGAGTGAGTCAGTCAGTCAGACAGAGAGCAGAGCATTCTTCACATTTAGCAGCACTGCAGTAGTCTCTCTGTGCCTCCTTTCTTGTTTGCTGAGCCTGTACTTTCAAAAATCAAATGCAGTCTCTCCAAATGTTCTTATATAAAGGCTTCCTTTGTTTGAGTCACTAAGTAAGTAAATTATTTCATAGAATGAGGAGGATGTTGAAAAAAAGTAAGTTTTTACCCTGACTTGTTTAATAAAAAAAAACTGCCTACTCTAACTCTACTAACTAAAGTAAGAAGAATCAGAAGTCAGAACGAAGTTATTAAGAACACAGTTCAGATGGATTTCAGAACTGTAGGATGTGCTCCTTGAGGTCATTGTATCATTGACGACCTCAGTCACCAGCCGTTGGTATATTTAACTTACTGTCTCTCTCAAAAGTGTTTTTGTAAAGGAGAGAGATGGAGTAAGGACAAGGATATATATATACTTTTTTCTATCAGTTCAAGAACAAGTTTGTTATATGGATTTCAGTGTGAGTGAATGAAGGAAAAAGACTGCACACTGCAGCAAGTGTCCTGCTCTCACCACCACACTCAACACTCTGACACAGGGAAAATGTGGAGCAGATCTAAGGCATCCTTCAAGCACATGTTTTGCAACCTGCTCCACCAATGACTGCTCAGGTTGCTTCCCTGTGCACCAAGTAGACAGCAGAGAAATCCTCCTTCCTCCAACTGAAGCATTCCTTACTGGAGGAAGGCAAGATGACAGATAGCCTGCAAGCTGGTCTCATGACTCTCCTGTGCTGTACCACGGGACAGGATGATGACCAGCTGTGATGTGGGAGGAGCTGGGTCATGCTGCTGCCTGCAAGGAGGAGGAGCCAGCTTTGAATGGGGTGAACTGCAAACCTACCAGCAAGAAAAGAGCCACGAGGTAGGGAAAAAGGAAAAAAATGGCTTTTTGTAATCAGATGACTGCGAAGCAAAGTTCTCGTTTTTTAAAGAAAAGTTTGAGACCTATGGACAATTGCAAACTTAGGAGTTCACTTATTTCAAGGGACATGGCAAACCGAACTTGCAGCTCTACCCATTAATAATAGGTGTTTATTTCTCTGATGTCTTGTGGCACACCCCCAACCTCCCATCCTCGTTTCCATTCATTTTTTTCTTTCCCCAGTGTCTTATGGCACCCCAAATCTCTGATCACCTTCCCCATTCATCATTTTTATTTCCTGGTGTCTAGTAGCACTCCCCCATCCTCTGATTACTGTCATCTCTGAAATACATAAAACAGTTCTTCAATGGCTTTGTTTCTTTTTTTAACCTGTAAAAAAATGAAGCAGTCCCTCACCGATCTGAACACCACCCACCTCCACCTCCCACTGAACACCCACTACTACACACCTCCCAAAACCCCTACACACCCTCACTCACCTGAAAAGTTCCCAGAGTGAAGATCCACTCTTCAGTCCAAGACATGTCTTGCTGCTGGAAACACCATCTGCAATATGAGAAACTAAGGTAGGTGCAGTTCAATGTGTTTCAATGGGGTTTTCAACTTTGATGCATAACTGAGCCATTTTTGCATATTTTAACCACAAATTTTCAACATGGTCTTTTTTGGACCACACCTCATTAACAATGTATGTGGAGTTATTCAAATTTGGCTCAAAAGGTGATTTCACAGTTGCTTGGTGAAATCACCTTTTGAGCAGGATTTAAAAATTTTCACCACCATCGTTCATGAGATGGTGTCATAAGAAGGCTATGTTGAAAATTCAGGGTCAGTATATGTAACCACAGCAAAGTTATGCACATCCTTTGAAATCTTCCTACTCTTGTTCATAACTTCAGTAATTTAAAATATTATGACCCCAAATTTTAAAGAGAGAATTTTTTTACACCACTTTATGAACGTGACAGCTGTCATTTTTCAAATCCTACACAAAGTGTGTTTTTGCAGCTGATGTTCTGGTGGTATGGAGTAAAGTTTCAGTGGGGGATTTGAACATTTTCAATACTGTGTTCATGAGGCGGGGTAATAAGAAGGCTATACTGAAAATTTGGTTGCTGTCTTGCTACAAATGCAGGTGCAGGGCACAGAGGTCCCTGTACTTCAACAGTAACATACATGTCCACATCTACAGAAGGAGGGTCCTGTGTTTCCACAGGCAAATGAGGATCCACATCTATGGAGGGATGGGAATGTAGGGCCCAAATGGCTCTGCACTCCCACAGGCAAATAAGGATATGATTGTGCTGTTTCAAAAGGTAAGGAAATTCTTTGCAAAAAAAACTTTGTTAATGCATCAATTAGGGTTGCAACTAAAGAGACAAAATTATGGAAATGTGATGTTAGGGTTTTCAACCACAACTCCACATTCTTCCCCTAAGCAGCCAAAGGGGACAAGGCAACACAAGCAACCACAGACATCCATCATCAGGTAAGGCAAACAACATACAAGTCTTTCCAGATGACACAAGAGACATCCATCGTCATGGTCCAATGCTTCTGTAGCCATGGACACATGCCAGAGGTGGCTGAAGGCACTTGCCACCTGCATGTAATCATCCATGTGGGCATGGAAGAGCAGGGGTCGAGAAGTGCCTTCGGCACCCGAGTGGAAACATTTACACTTCCCAGGTGGTTGATGGCACTCGGCTGTGCCTTGTGGCTCACAACCCACCTGGGGCATGTGTAATTCAGCATTACCATACACCCTGTCATGTGCTATTGCTGACTTTCAATTTACAATGTGATCCTACAGGAATTTAACATTGGACTTCCCAGGTGGTTGAAGGCACTCGGCTGCACCTCATGCCTCACAGCCAATCTAAGGCATGCAGCAGTTTAGCATTTCTGCACACCCTGCCATGTGGTATTGCTTACTTAAACTTTATACTGTGATCCTATGTAAATTATATACTGCACTTCCCAGGTGGTTGAAGGCACCCAGCTGCACCTCTTGTCTTACAACCTACCTAGGACATGCAGCAATTTTGCATTGCCACACACCCTGCTGTGTGGTATTGCTCACTTAAAATTTATAATGTGATCCAATGGGGAATCACATACCACACTTCCCAGGTGGTTGAAGGCACTTGACTGCCCCTCATGCCTCAAAACCTACCTGGGGCATGCGGTTATTTAGCATAGCCCCACACCCTGCCGTGTGGTATTGCATACTTACAGTTTACAATGTGATCCTATGGGAATAATACATCACACTTCCCAGCTGATTGATGGCACTTGGCTGCATCTCATGCCTCATGACCCATCTGGGGCATGCAGTAATTTAGCATTGCCACACATCCTGTCATGTGCTATTCCTTACTTACAACTTACAATACTATCCTATGGGAACTTTTAATCACACTTCTCAGATGGTGACCAGTGTGCATGTGTATCCAAGGCTACAGAAGCACCGGTTCATGATGATGGATGTCTGTTGTGTCATGTGTAAGGAATTGTATGTTGTTTGTCTTACCTGATGACGGATGTCTGTTGTGTCACGTGTAAGGAATTGTATGTTGTTTGTCTTACCTGATGATGGATGTCTGTGGTTGCTTGTGTTGCGTTGCCCCCTTTGGCTGCTTGGGGGGAATGCAGAGTTAGGGTTGAAAACTCTAACACAGCATTTCCACACTTTTGTCACTTTAGTAGCCAGCCCTAACTGATGCATTAACAGAGTTTTTTTTGCAAAGAATTTTGGTATTGGCAGGCAGACACAGTTAAAACAAGACCAAAGTAGTCACACCTAATGCATTTTGCTTGTAAATACTTTATCAAACGGGATCCCCTTTAGGCGTGTTCTGTATATATACCGTGTTCCTTAATGATACAGTCATACAGATGTAGGGCCTGATTCTAGAAAGGAAATTATGCCAGACACAAGTAACGCAATTGTGGAACTTACACAACAGCAACTGCGACATGCGAGTTACAGGCTATTCAAGAACCTGCAAGAATATGCCAAACGCAACTGCGCAAGTCGCAACATGCAAGATACACCATATAAAAAGTGCGCAACATGCAGTTGTGGCCCAACATACACCAGCAGATATGCCACAGCTATAGCAGAAGCTGCAGCTGAGAGACAGAGGAGGAAGAAGAATTTCAGCCATGAGGAGGTTAACACACTGGTGGAGAAAATAGACCTCCACCATGCACTCCTCATGAGTCGTGGAGGGGATGCCAAGAGGAGGGATAAACTCAAGAGGGCATGGGACATGGTGACATGCAGAGTCAATGCCGTCGCTACACAGCGCAGAACAGTCCGAGATGTACAAAAGAAGTACAATGACCTCAAGCGCCTGGTGAAGCGCAAGGTGGCGCACAACATGCGCAGTGCACAGGGCACAGGGGGTGGACCCACCCAGCAGGAGCCACTCAACAGCATCGAGAGGAGGATAGCGGCACATCTCAGCCAACAGAGCATCACTGGAGTAATGCAGCTGGACATGTTCAGACAGCGGACGGCCACGGGTAGGGACAAACAACCAGCAATGTATGTGACAGGCCAGACATGGCAACAGCACCGAAGCCAACGGCAAAGATGGGATGGGTGGGGTGACAATGTGCAGGCAGATGTAATGGTGGGGAGGCATGCCACAGGAATGCCACATGGCCACAGCTGGCCACAGAGTGGGCCAAGGGAACCAGACAATGGCGAGGGGCAGGCCAGGGACAGGCATGTGTGCTGCTGACACGTGCAGCAGTGCAAAGGAATGACCCATGGCCAACTGTGGAGGGGCTGGCACAGGCACATGAAACCAGAGGTGGGGCTATGCATAGGAATGGGCTGGGCCACACTGGGGGATGTTGTGTCCTGCACTGTGTACTGTTGGGGGGGGGCATGCTGAGGTAAGGTCTGGGCTGCACTGGGGGATGCTGTGTCCTGCACTGTGTACTGTTGGGGGAGCATGCTGAGGTATGGTCTGGGCTGCACTGGGTGTTATTGTGTCCTGCACTGTGTACTGTTGGGGGGGATGCTGAGTTAAGGTCTGGGCTGCACTGGGTGTTGCTGTGTCCTGCACTGTGAACTGTTGGGGGCATGCTGAGTTAAGGTCTGGGCTGCACTGGGTGCTGCTGTGTCCTGCACTGTGTACTGTTGGGGAGGGGCATGCTGAGGTAAGGTCTGGGCTGCACTGGGGGATGCTGTGTCCTGCACTGTATACTGTTGGGGTGGCATGCTGAGATATGGTCTGGGCTGCACTGGGGGATGCTGTGACATGCACTGTGTGCTGGGGGGCTGGGCAGAGGCATGGGCTGGACTGTAAGGAGGGGCATGGGTCACTGTCCCAGTGCCTGCAGACTGTGGACGAGGGCTGCAGGGGTTGTGCATGGATGGCAGAGACAACGTAGTCACCCAGGGGTGCAGGCCCCTGCAGCGCAGTGGTGTCCCATGGGCGTGGCCATGCATGGTGCCACTGTGCAGTGGGGAGCCATATGGGGCAGCTGTGTGACAGCTAGAGTTGCCGTACCAGGATGGATGACACAGCAAGGGCAGCAATGGTGGGGGGGTCCACACCATTAGTGCAGGATGCATGTACAGTGGTGGCATACACCAGGTGGGACAGCATAGAAGTGTGGTGGGTGCAGTGCCATAGCGCAACACTGAAGCAGGTCTGTGAGGGCAACACTGATCAGGCAGGTTGGGGACACACTAACACGTTTCCCATCCAGCAGGTGCAGTGGCAGCTGGTGCAGGTGTCCCCAGTGGAGCCAGAAGATGGGAGCAGCAGCAGCAGAACCAGGATGGTGCCATCATGGCCCAGGCTACCACATGGTGTCGGACAACGGCAGCAGCCCTATGGCTGCTGGAGGCAGCCCTGCCACCAGTACACCTGTGGCTGGAACACCGGAGCCGATGTCGGAGCCTGAGGGTAGTGGGGATGGTGACAGCCCCATGGTAGAGGAGGCGGTGGACAGCAATGAGGAGGACACATCTGGACCACCACGGGAGCAGCAGGGGACCACCGAGGACACCACCAGCAGTGCCGACACATCTGTGGAGGCAGTGCGGACACCTGTGGTTGAGCAGGAGGCATTGGACCAAGACCAGGCGGTGGCTGAGGACACTGCCATATGGTTGCTCAGCCCACTGAGCGCCTGTGGACTGGAGGACCAGTTGGAAGAGGCCGTCTGGGAGCTGCAGGACCAGCTGTCCCCACTGGCCTACATTAGGGACTATTGCAAATCGGTGCTGGCCAGCCAGGGGGATGCCAGGCAGGAGCTGGGGAACATACGGCAGGGCCACCACACCTGCATGGAGCTGCAGCTATCCAGCATTGCTGGCTGTCTGGCAGGCATTCACCAGGGACTCATCGGCATGCATGGCTGGTCTCGGGGATGCCATACAGGGCATCCGGCACTGTGCTGAATGCCAGACGCTCATCATGGACCACCTCAGCACAGGCCTGGAGAACATGCTGGCACACCAGAGGCACCAAGATACAGCCATGGCCATGGCCATGCAGGCCATAGCTCATGCACTGCAGCCGCTGCACCACCTGCAAGGCCTGGCCCAGCGGATGGCACCCTCAGCCACTGCTCATTCCAGCACCCAGACACAGCTACTGGAGCCAGTGGAACCCCCTCTCCCACCCCGGTCCAGGTGTCAGTATCTACCCACCCACCAGTCATGCTGCCGGAGCCGCATGCCCAACCAGGCACTGCCCACACTGACCTGGGCATAGGACAGCACCAAGATGCGGCCAAGGTGGCACACACAGGCATGCCAGCAACACAGGTGCAGGCCAGTCTGAGCCCCTCACACAGTCCCACAGGAACAGGGTCAGGCATAGGGCACACACAGGGGGGCGGGCACACCAAGGAGGGTGCTCTGCAGGCTGCACAGGGCCTGAGGTGCTCAGCACATGATGGGGGAACACACCGTGCAGCCCCAGCAGAGCCGCTGCCACATGTGGCACAGAGGCAAGTAGGCTTGCATTGGTGGAGGCACTGCAGATAACCTGTAGGGGCACATACAGGCCCACAGGGTGCAATGCCAGGGGTGGTCTACCAGGGCACCGCACAGCCCACCAGACCGGCAGGGTCCTGCACAGCCCAGCACCTGGCACTGGAGGGGTCGGTGTTAGGATGGCATGCACATGGCAGACGGCTGTGAGATGCCCAGGCAACCTGTGCAGTAGGGGAATTGTTGGGTGGAACTACAATGGGGGGGTGGGGCCATATGCATGGCAGGGGCACATGTCTATGGGGGGCACTGTGCGTTCACATGGGTGTGTGTGTGTGTGCGTGTGCAAGACTGTGTGCAATGGGTGAGTGTGGGGTCACGCATGATGGGTTGAACCAGGGAGCACTGTGGATTGAGCACCTGATGTGTGTATAGAGCACCTTGTCAATAAACCTTTTTGCACCCCATCCCTATGTTGTGCTGTCCTTATGTCATCATTGCATTGGTAAGGCCTTACTGGATACATGTTGGGTAGGGTGTATTCCCCCAGTCGCAACAATGCCCTGCATAGGCCACTGCCGGTGGGCATCAAGCTGCTACAGACATCCCCAGGGCACGCACGTGCACACGCACACACACACACACACACACAAACAGAGCCCTGCAGGTACTGGTGCTACACATGCAGGTGCACCCAACCCCATTCCGCAACTGCATTGCATCCACAGGGAACACATGACAACTGCCGTGATGGCAGGCAGGCTGCAGCCTCACATTCACAGATGCCATGTCACACATCGCACATTGCATATTGCAATTGCTGCCACGCATGCCGTATACGATGTCGCATAGGCGTGGTCACGCGACTGCACGTGACCTGCATGTGGTTGTGAGTGATAGGCCCAGGCAGAGTGTAGTGGTACAGGAGCTGCAGACCTGGGTGTAGGACAAAGCTGGAACACTTCAGTGCCAACCTGACCAGGACAGGGACAGACATTCAGCAGACTGGTGAGTACTGGGCCACAACAGGCTCCCCCCAATACATACTCCTACTCCATCTTTTACTGCCCTGAGGGACAGGGACAGGCATGCATACCTCTCAACCTTTTGTCCCCTAAATGTGGAACACTGCCTGTCAAAATGTGGAAGACATGGGCAAATTGTGGAATACTTACTCAATTCTTTTACTATGAAGTTCAACACACTGTTAAACTGCTGCATTTATGTTCAGACAGTCTGTTAGTAATTGTATAATATAGTGTTTAGCAACATGTACCATGGAGTGTTGCTTTAGTATGATGACTTTGAATATGGAACAGGGCCTCACAATGTGGAACAGGGAGCATTTGTGAAGTACAATGGGGAATGTTCCTCGTGCTGTATTACAGTTGAGAGGTATGCAGGCATGGACCCACCCAAAGGTGGACATTCAGGGGTTCTGTTAGGTTGTGTGCAATGGCTGTGTTCAGTGACCAGGGGCTGTGCTGCTGCAAAGGTCCCAGGGATATGGGGGCATGGTACATCCACACACCACTGTGTGGCAGGCGGTGTACTAGACATGCCACATGTGTGGTTGATAACATGTTACCTGTGTGGTATATCACTCACCCATGCAGGTAGGTCATGCCTAACTGCCCCCATGCCTGCAGTGGGGGTAGACATCCTATGGATGTGTCCTCACCCGGATGGCACCAACAGCCCCCCTCCCACACGTGGAGACTATGTGGGACAGTGACCCTCATGCTGGGGGTTGTTGCCCTACACATTGGGGAACATGGTCAGACCACTGTGGCCCCCATGGTGTTGGGACATACGCTGTGTAGTACGGTGTTGGGTGTGTTGTGTACGTGGTATCTGGTCAGCAGCTTGCAGGCACTGCACAGCGGCTGTGTGAGTGGCACACTGCCCATGTGGGGTGGTCGTGGGCCAGGGCTCTGTGCATGGGTCAGTGTCAGTTGACCCTGTTTCTGTCAGCTGTCCTATAATGTTCACCATGGTCTTGCCCCACATCCACAAGTCCCTGGGCGTGGTACGACACCTATCGCACTGTGTGCCTACAGCTCCGCATGAAGTGCACCTGCACACATTAATGCATGGGGGGCAAGGCTCACTGTCATGCTGTGTACAGGTCTGTTCCATTGTCCAAGTATGCCACGCATATGCAGGCAGAGTCCCCATCTACTGCTGACATGTGCAGTCCAATGTTGGTATGGTGCTGACTGTGTGCCAGGGCCACCAGTCGTGGCACAAGGTGCCACTGTGCTGTCGGCTGTGGATGGTACCTAGTACTGAGGCTCAGTCGTGCGGTCTGCACATGCCACTGGCTGCGGCCACCCCCTCATGCATGGTTGCCCATGGTTGCACTGATGTGCACACCTGTCCCCACACTGCGGCCCAGGTGCTGTATGACCAACTGGTCCAAGGGGTGTGGGGATAGTGCCAGCGACCTGTGACCATGTTGCCTGCCCATGGAAGAATGGTATGGGGGGGCATGTGGCACTGGTGTGTGCCTTGGCCAATGGGTGCACACCTACACCTGTGTGCTGCCCCACCCCATGCCTGTGGTACACCAGAGTGTCCATGGGCCATGGCCACACACACGCCCTTGCCCAGGGGGAATACCTGGCGTGTTGTGCCATATGTACCATCGGGATGGTGCACGTACCCACACTGCATCTCTGACATGTGCACCCCACACAGCTGGGGCCATGGCCCTGTCACACTGTCACTGTGCCGCTGTGACAGGGAAGCATGTCTGTTTGGTGGGTGGGGGTGTCACCACAGTGGTGGGCTGGCCCACATGCTGGTCTGTGTGCCATATCTATTCATGATGCCATGTCCATCCATGTAGCGCCATCCATGCCTGTGTGCAGCACATGGCGGCCCATGTCCCAGCTGTCCCACGCGGCAAGGGTCAGGAGCCACCAGACATCATGTCAGACTGTGTGGGGGGGCAACACAGGTAATTGCCTGTGCCAAATACACAGGTGCATGGCTGCCTGCTCAACTGGCTGTGTACCACTGACCCTCTACTATGCCCTACATGTTATGTCCATCGGGTACACACCTGACCACATCCACCCTGTGCAGGATCAGTCATGGCAGGGTGTCCTGGGGGCTGTCCTGGCCCATGTGCGGGGACATGCCTGTGGGATGGAGACAGTGGGGGGGGGTTGCAGCACCCACAGGCAGCTGGCCACAGTGGCACTTACAGTTGTGTACTAACCAATGTCCATTCCCTCCTTAGCTCCACAGAGGACACATACGGGTCTTCGGTGAGTATATGACATTGCTCAAAGTGCACATTTCCAATGCCTCTATGGCACTGTGTACCTGATAATGTTGCTGTCTGTCCCCGGTGTAGGAATCAGCACTACTGCACAGGATCAGGTAAGTACACGCTGCCACACTGTAGCTGCTCTGGGGGTCACCAACTGTGCCACAGGCTTATGTTACTCTGCTCTTTCTCCATCCAGGTGTGCTCCAGATCCATCAGCGCCACCCACTCTGGACACCACGTTGCACAATACAGGTAAGGAACTGTCATTCCTCATGCCGGCACCCACAGATGGCTTTGGGTCTGCCCCTTGGGCACCAGGTGGTTGTGGCTGCATGCAACTCCGCATGGGGGTGGTGGTGCAGATGTGTGGCAGGGCTGCATGCAGTGCTCCATGCCCACACCATGCAGGGTTGGGCCGTGACTTGCCTCTGCAGGGGACAGGTGCTCTGTTGGTGCACTGTGGTCACTGTGTGCAGCATTGTGTGCCTGGCCCCTGCATGGCACAGCTCGACCTTGACACACTTCATGCTGTGCATGGCATTGGTGTGAGGGAACCACCTGAGGTGGTGAGCCACAGTTGCAGACCTGTGGCCTGGCCCTGATCCATGTCCCACAGCCGGTGTCTGGTGTTGTGCATGGTGGGTGGGGGTGGACTGCACAGCCTTGGTGACATTTTGTAGTGATACATGTGCCATTCCTTCCCCTATTACAGGTGCCACGCAGACGACTGGCCATTACGTCTTCAGGGTCATCCCTAAGCCTAAGCGGGTGTGACCCTAATTTTACAACCCATGAGACAGTGCTGCTGGTAACTGCGTTCAGCAGTGGGGTAGGACGCTGCTGCCACCTGGGAGCTGGAGGAGCAGTGCCGCAGAGCAGGAGTGGGCATGGCAAGCCATCTGTACACGCATGGTGAAGACAACAGGGACATGCCGGACCATCCACCAGCTGACACACTGCTGGCAGGACCTGTCACAGAAGGAGGCTAGGATCCTGCAGTGGCTGCTCAGCATGGCCCACCACAAAGATGTGGACATTCGGTCTGGGCAGGACCCTGGTGTTGGTATGTATACCAACAGCTATTCATCTGTTGCAGCAGCGCTGGCATGGTGACCATGGCGCATGGTGCCTCCAACACACTCACCTGTACCGTCACCCCACAGGTTCCACTGGCGTGACCCACAGCATGCAGCAGGGCCACATCACCAGCTTCAGGCAGGAGGTGCTTCATTGGAGGTCAGGTAAGTACATACTTTGGTTCCCTTGTGCCATGGCCATAGCTGACGGCCACATTGTGGCTCATGCTACACCCTCACATAGCTTGCCTATGTGTGTGTGCCCCCCTGTCTGGGCCTGGCACTGACTGGATCCTTTACATCTCTACAGGTGTCCATAGCAGGCTGCCAGAGTGGCAGAGGGCCCTGCTGAGGGCTATGGCTGATGTGAAGGCCCGCGATGCAGTGGAGTACTGGCTATGCACCCAGCACAGGCAGCGGAGGGCCAGGGTGCTGCCACAAAACCTCCTCCTCCACCTCCTCCGCAGTGGCGGCATCCAAAAAGGGACCTGACCATGATGGACACACAGCCAGATCAGGGGTACCCCACTGGTGTTGGGCAACAGGGGCCAGAACAGCCACAGCTGCACAGCCTGGACACAGAGTGTGCAGTAGCAGCCAATGGGGATGGGGCCATGGCTGCACCACCTACTGGACTTACTGATGTGGATGTCACAGCATGGGCAGGTGAGGATGCCCCACCACTGGACACTGCACCTTGCGCTGCTGTCATTGCAGTAGGGGACACTGGTCCATGGCAGGAGGCAGCCATGCTGGGGTTGCAGCAGGGGGAGGTGTTGCCTGTTGCAGCTGAGAGACCTGCTGCTGAACCTGTGCAGGGTGGGGGCCTGTACTGGGAGCTCATTGTGGTACTGGTGTCGGCTATCTTGCAGGACATTGGGCACCTCCATGGGTCGGTGGGCACTCTCCTCAATGAACTACGTTGGACCTAGGTCCCATGTGTTCACTACAGCCAGACGTGGATGGGGCTTTCTGTGTGGGTGGGCTTGTATATAGGGGTGGTTGGTATTGGTGGGTGGGTGGGTCTTTACGTATGGGTGTTGTGGGTTGTCATAGAGTGGGTGGGGCCACTTATTGCTGTTGGTTTTGTGGGTGGGATTGTGGTTTGGTTGCTGGGCCTGTGTTGTTTTGTACGTGGGTGCGGATTGGTGTTCGGGGTTGTTGTGGGTGGCTGTTTGGGTTTGGATTTACTGTTTTGTTACTGTTTGTTGCGGTTGCCTGTTATTCATCCCCACCCCACTTCCACTGTTACCCTGTATCCCTGTCCCATTTTGTACATTAAACCTTTTGCCATACACACTGTGTCTCTGTGTCTGTTCCAGGTATGCATGGCTGTGTGTGTGTGTGTGTGTGTGTGTGTGTGTGTGTGTGTGTGTCTGTTGCTATGTGCAGGTGTGCACACTGGTGGTGGTGCCTGCTGTCCCCAGTGTTCCCTCCCCGTGCATCAGGTTGGTATGCCATTTGTGCTGCTCAAAACCCCCAGGCCACTGTCCCTGGGCCACATCTGCATGGTGTCCTGTGTGCTGTGGGTCATCATGCATGCTCTGCCATCCATTTCACCTCACATTGTACCTCCCAGTTGTGTGGAGGCACTGCTGCGCCCTTCCACCTTGGGGTACCATTGTTCCCTGCAGGTGGCACCGCTGGCATGGACGTTGGTGTGTCTCACCACCAACTGTCCACTGGTCTGTGCCACCCGGTGCTGTGTCCCTGTCATGGTTACACTGTTTACATGTATCACTGGCCATGGCAGGGGCGTTGTGCCTGGTGGCGCCATCGTCCCTGCATTGTGCCTGTGACCTCTGTGCACCCTTTGTACCCTGTGTCAGACTGCCCCTGTGTGCCTGCCTTCCTCGGACACTGTCTGTCTTATCTCACATGGTGTGTTGCTGTGTGTCCAGCCTGTCTGTCCCTGCTCCTTTCTCTGCAGTGTAAGTTACACCTGCTCCCACCTGGTTTATGTTACGTCGGCTTGTCTTGGTGTAAGTTGTGGCACTGCTCCTTCTAGAATCCCCCCCTGGCGTTTCTCTTCCATTTTCTTGGCGTATGTTCAGTTGCACATTGGCGTCCCTGTGGGTTTGTCGCAACTGTGGAGTAAGTCACCATTGGCATACTGCGTTATGTCAATGCTCATCTCACAATGTAGAATTGCATTTGGTGCATTTGCTGAACGCAATTGTGACTTGCGCCATTCCCGTTGGTGCATCTGCGTCGCACATTGGCATATGCTTTCTAGAATTGGGCCCGTAGTCTTTGCTGTATTGGTCTTTGTAAGAACAGATCCAGAAACAAATGATTTGATACCTTTTATTGAACCAACATAGTCGAAACAAAAAGAACAAAATGCTTCAGCTTTCAGACCAAGTCCTTCCTCAGAAGTTTAATGACAGTAATTCAGAAAATACCTTACTTTTAACACCCAGATCATACAGATTTGGAAGCTAAAGCACTTTGTTCTTTTTGTTACATCTATGTTGGTCCAATAAAAAGGTATCATATCATTTGTTTCTGTATCTGTTAATAACACAGTGGCATACTCTAGAACAAATGGTGCTTGATATGTGCTAAACCACATATAGCTGTATACAGTTAAAGCATAAGTGACTCAGATATACATCTAAACTAAGCAAACAGTGGTGAATAAATATAAGATGTGAAGAGATGAAAGTGCAGAAAATTCTTGAACCCATGATCTGTAATGAAGGTACAGAAATCAGAAATCTGAAATAATATAAAACATAACTTAAGCATTTTGCATACATTGAAATTTTTGAATCTCATGAGCTAATCTATATACTGTAATGCTAAGAAATGAAAGCTGATTATTTCACAAAGAGCACATTAAATTTTTAACTGAGCACTGCCCAATTTTGGCTTCTAATTAACAGATACAAAATGGTTACCTACTTTTGAGAAATTATCAAAATTGCATTCCTCCAGGAGCTATATGTATCTTCTTAAGCCCAACGTATCTAAAAAAAATTGTTTTTGTGAATCTATGAAATGCCAAAGATGGTCAGCAGTAGCACATTCTATGTATCTATAATCTATAGTGTCAGTGGCTCATTAGGTAGCACACTTGCCTCAGGAGCTGAAAGATTGGCTATTTGTGGGTTCTACCCCCACACCAGGCAATTGGGGCACTACCCATACCTGAAACTGTATTGCAGCATGAGGGGGTACTGCAATGGTGAGGTGCCATCCTTCAGATGAGATGTTAAACTGAGGTCACTTCTGTCCATCTCTGGTCCCCTTCCAGATGTAAGTAAAAAATCCTGTGGCACTTCTTGATGAAGAGCAGAGAAGTTTTCTCGATGTCATGGCCAACATTCCCCCTGTCAATAAAACAGGTCCATGCAACCCACTCTATAGGATGCACCTGGAAACAAGCTATAGTAGTTTAGTGTGCCTTTCATGGTCAGACTTAGAAATAAATATTCAGTGTGTCTGTTTTCAATGACTCAGCAGTGTTGCCCCACTCTTAATTTCAATTTTCCAATGGTTTTCCCTACATAGAATGAGTTACAGGAGCAGCTCACCAAGTAGATCATTCCTGTGGTATCACACGTGATGATGCCTTTTATTTGTACTGCCACACCACTTTCAAGATTTGTGGAGCCTTTTTGATGCAACACAGCTCAACAAGATTTGCAATTTGTACATGCAACAGAACCATTTGGGGGCTTTAGGGAGCTGTTGTATTTTGTCTGATCAGAGGTTGTCTAAGATGAACCATTGCATCTTTCAAATGTTGTGATCTCCTATAGGACAATTAAGAAGGCATCTGTGAAATGTTTCTCAGAACTGATCAGTGTGTAAAATATGCCACATTTTTTTGTAACAAGTCTCTCAATATAAATTACACATTTGCTATACATTGTGACAAAAAGTATTCTTCCTTGTTCATCATCCCTTTTCCCTTGATAACTGCCATATCACAAAGTCTCTCTATCCCGGTGCGTTGCAGAATCCTTAGCTTTATTTAATACTTCACCACTGTAGCCCCTATCAGCAAATCTAAGGGACAAATCCTCAGTAACTTACAGAGTTATTTTCGGACTGCTGCAATTGCATATAAGACACAAAAATTGTCCCTGAGGGACTGTGTGGTGGAGGTGACAACTGGTAGCATGTACAAGAGTTGACTTGCATTTAAAACAAACTCATACATTCTTCACTTTGGGACTATAGTATTTAAAACAAGAGATATCATCTGAACATTGGTAGAGTTTGCTGTGAAGGGGTTCCCTTGTTTCTTATTTGTGTTAATACTTTATTTTTCAGACATAAATATTTTTTTCTTTTTGTATCATTTAAGAATGCTTTGTACATGTACTTAGCTTTAAATGGGTAGATTTACATCAAATGGAACTCTGAGTCTAAGCCCACTACACAGGGGTAACGAATATATTTTATATTTTCCCCTTTCCCCTTTCTGCTTGTGTACGTCTAGCTATTTTTTAAAACATTCAACACTACAGGGCTCTACTATTTCCTGTGGCAGATCATTCTGCTGGCTAATTACTCTCTGTTTATAAAAAGACCATTCTTATAGTCTTGTATGGTCTACCTTCAGTTTGTTGGCTATGCCTCCTAGTAGGAGAATCAGAATTGGGGAGGAGAGTGGAGGTGAGTGGGGAGGGCTAGGGCTGTGGAAGAACAGTAGGCCCCAGGGCTAAATGGGGAACTTGGCAGACTGGATAGACATTTGGTCTTTTTCTGTCATTATTCTCTATGTTTCTAGTTTTCTAGTATTATGTTCGGATTCCCTTTTATCAAAACCCATATCTGCCAATAAATGAATAAATGGTTATTCTTTATTATTAAACATCAATATTAGGTTTCCTCTGACTCAGAGGTGGAAGACTAGGTTTGCTGGCAAAAGCACCTAGCTTCACCTGAGCTCTTTTCTTCTAGGTTGCTTGAAAGGACACAGCAGAGAACCTTACCAGAGCAAGGAAAAGGATTTAGGCTTCTTTTGGCTAGGCAGATTTACTGTGCATTATTATTTTTATTTTGTACTCCCAGGGATTGTTACTGTTTGTTGCTAACATTTTATCACTTTATTTTTCTCTGATTCAAATTGTTGTTGCTGGGTATACCTTCTGCTGCATTATTACATGGTGTGCCTACAGGTGTGTGCTTACATATTACTGTTGTAATCTTCTGATTCAAATTGTCTTTTGCAAGGTATACCTTCTGTTACTGCTTTATTTTTCTCTGTAGCAAGGTGTTTCTTACAGGGTATATCTTCTGTGAAATTATTACAGGTGGTGCTTTACAGGTTTTACAGTTTTCTCTATCATTAGGATAAGCTTTCAGGACTACTGCATTTGCTACTGGCTCATTGTTTCTGCTCTTACCTCCTTGTTTCTTTCGTCCGTGGTTCTTCTTTTTTGGCAGAGGAAGGGCCCAGCCACCCACCCCATCCCCAACCACTCCACACTACACTCCTTTTATAGGGTAGCACCGTCGTGACATTTCCTGTAGCAAAGCAGGAAGGGGCAGATCAGAGGGTATCCACACAGTGACCTCACATACACGGGTACAAGTAATTTAACTTGTTATAACAAGTTATACAAAAACAAACAAATAAAACATAAAATCAAACTTTTGCTTTCATTTTTCTCCTTCTAATTACTCTGACCAGATTATAGACCCAGCAACTTATCTGGAATGGATACCATTAACTGCAGGTACTGCAGAACACTTTTCAGAAGGGCAGTTTTACAGGATTTAGGACACTGTCCTACATGCTGGGCCATTGGAAATCTAAGGGCTCAGCTCCAGGCAGCATGGGTAGAGATTGCACATCCCAAATTGCATATTCAAGAGGAAATATATTATAAGAGCTGCCTGCCATTTCCACAACATCCAACAGAAAAACCTCAACCACAAAGGGTAGTTAGTCTGGGAGGTTGGAAGGTGGTTAGAAGGGGCAAATCGGCTACCCCACCACTCAGTACTCTCCAACATATCACCTCCACAAACCATATAAAAACTACAAACATGTATCTGCCTCTATCTCTGAAATCAAACAAAGGGGCAGAGGGCACTACAGAGCAGGACACTGAGGCACAGGAGCTAGCACAACAAAACTCACCCAAAACAGGAACCAAAACAAAAAAAGCAAAAAGGAAATCCAAAAAACTTCTGATCATAGAAGACTTCATGATTCAGGGAGTTGATACCTATCTCCAGCCGGGGGTAATGGTCAGATGTCTCCCAGGTACTTCAGCATAGAGAGACACTGACCACATTGCTAAAATTGTTCAGGAAGCAGAAGAAAACACTGATGTCCTGGTGCACATAGGGACTAACGATCTCGCCAGCCGGTCAGTTGTGTAGACCAAGGAACACCTGACCAGGCTGGGTGACAAACTATCATCCATTTCATCCAGCATCTCTTTCTCTGAGATCCTGCCAGTCTGGGAGAGGGGGGCAGATGGTCAGAAGGTCAAAGAAGGGGAGATAGGGGAGTTAAACATGTGGCTCAAGGGTTGGTGCCATAAAAAAGGAGAAACATTTATAGGTAACTGGCAACAGTCCTGGGAGCAAAAGTTCTTTAAATTTGATGGACTGCATCTGACTAAGGAGGGAGTCAGTGCATTGGAGCAGAAGTTTGGTGTCTTTGCAGAATATTTAAACTAGCTAATGGGCAGAGGGGTGCAGCACCCAACACATCAAATGGGAAGAACACCCCTCCCCCTCAGCTAGTTGTCAAACTCAGCACCTTTTTAGTTCATTTGCATCACTAGGTAAGGAAAAAGGTCTAGCTCCCCATAAGAAGCACAGGGGAAATGCCAAACCTCTCCCAACAACTAATATACTGAAATCTGGCCAATGGAAAATCATGTACACAAATGCTCTGCAGTTGGGGAAACAAGATCCTAGACCTGCAGGCAATAATGACAGAGGCTAAACTGGACACAGTAGCTGTTAGTGAGACATGGTTTACCAGTAACCACACTTGGGAGACTTCAGAACCTGGCTATGTACTCTTCAGAAGAGACCGAGGTGCAAAACCGGGGGGTGGAGTAGCCCTTTATGTCAATGAAAATAGCAAAGCTTCAGAAATTCAGAATACCCATAAGGAGCCAGAAGAACTGTGGGTCACCCTGGAAACAGGCAATGGGACAGCCATATGAACTGGGGTTGTCTACAGGCCTCCAGACCAGGGGGAGGACATAGACACATTACTGTTAGAAGATATGCAAAACATGACAGCTAAAGGGGAGGTTCTGATAATGGGAGACTTCAACATGCCAGATACAGATTGGTCAATACCAGCAGGAACATCTGCCAAAACTAGACACATAGTGGATTCCCTGCAGGGGGAGGGCCTCAAACAGCTGGTAAAACAACCCACAAGAGACAGGGTTATCCTAGATCTAGTACTGACAAACAGGGAAATGATCACACATCTCCAGATAGAAAGTCACCTCGGGGCCAGTGACCATCACATGGCATGGTTCAATTTGGCCACTAGACCCAAATCATCCCATTCCAAGGCATAAATATGGAACTTCAGAGGAGCTGACTTTGATAAGATGGCCAACAGAGTTAAGCTAGCCCTGGTAAAAAGAAATACAGGTGAGGATGTAAAGACAAAGTGGGAAAGCATTAAGGATGCAATACTTGAAGCAACATCCCATTGTGTCAGAAAGAAAAGGAAGTGCAAAAGAAAAAGGAAACCACTTTAGTTCTCTAAAACAGTAGCAGAAAAGGTCAGCACCAAAAGTTTGGCCTTCAGGAAATATAAGAGAACGCAGCAGGATGAAGATAGTGAGGCATACCAAACTTCTCTAAGGGTAGCAGGGAAGGCAGTAAGGCAGGCAAAGGCCCAAACCGAGGAAACACTAGCATGAACAGTAAAAGGTGACAAGACTTTCTTTAGATACGTTAGTGAAAGGAGAAAGTCCAGAGGGGGTATTGCTAAGATCAAAGGGGATAAGGGACATGTGATGAGGAGGCCCATGTAAAAGCATCTATCCTAAATAGATACTTCTGCTCAGTATTTACTGAAGAGAAGGTAGGGCAGGGTCCACAGCTCAACACCATGAACACAGGTGGGAGGGAGGAGTGCACTAGTCCCTTCACAAAAGAAAGGGTCCTATAAGCTCAGGGTGGACAAGGCAATGGAACCTGATGGCATACATCCCAGGGTACTAAAGGAGCAAAGGGTGGAACTAACAGAGCCATTATCAGAAATATTTAGTGAGTCTCTGAGCACAGAAGAGGTCCCAGAAGACTGGAGAAGGGCTCATGTGATCCAGCTCCACAAGTGTGGTAGCAAGGAGGAGGCAAGGAACTACAGACCAGTCAGTCTTACCTCAGTAGTGGGCAAGATTATGGAGGCACTCCTTAAGGAAAGGATAGTGCAACACCTGGAATCCATAGGAGCACAGGATCCAAGACAGCATGGGTTTACAACAGCAAGGTCCTGTCAACTAATCTCATAGATTTCTTTGACTGGGTAACCAGAATGGTGGACGAAGGGGAGCAGTTGATGTCGCTTACCTTGACTTCAGCAAAGTTTTCAATACTGTTCCATATAGAAGATTGATTAATAAGCTGGTTAGGCTCGGAGTGTGTCAGAAGTTGGTCAACTGGGTGGCAAACTGGTTGACAGGCAGAAAACAGATAGTAGTGGTAAAAGGTATACAGTCAGAAGAGATGCAAGTCACAAGTGGGGTACCTCAGGGATCAGTCCTGGGGCCTTTCGTCTTCAATATCTCCATCCATCAGTGACATTGCAGATGGACTGGAGGGTAAGGTTTGTCTGTTTGCAGATGACACCAAGATCTGCAACAGAATAGATGATCCAGATGGGGTGGGCAGAATGAGAAGAGATCTGGATAAACTGGCAAAATGGTTGGAAGAGTGGCAACTGGGGTTTAAAGCAAAGAAGAGCAAGATCATGCACGTAGGGAAGAGAAACCCTGAAGCCACCTATTGGCTGGGAGAGGAGTTGCTGGCAGTCACAAGGGAAGAAAAAGACTTGGGCATCATCATCACCAATGACCTGAAATCATCCAAGCAGACCACTAAAGCAGTAGGTAAGGCTATGGGGATGTTGGGGTGTATTAGTAGTGGTATCGCAAGTCGTAAGATGGAGGTAATAATCCCTCTTTACAAGACACTGGTTAGGCCCCATCTGGAGTACTGCATGCAGTACTAGAGGCCACACCTTCACAAGGACATCAACCAGATTGAAGCAGTCCAGAGTAGGACAACCAAAATGGTGCAGGGATTGCATCAGAAAACATGAGGACAGATTAACGGAGCTCAATATGTATACCCTAGAGCAAAGGAGAGAGAGAGGTGATATGATCAAAACATTCAAACACCTTAAGGGCATTAACAAGGTGAAGGAGTCTAACATGTTTCAATATAAGAAAAATAGCAGGACAAGAGAACACAGCATGAGATTAGAGGGAGGCCGATTATGGGGTAATGAGAGGAAATTATTTTTCACAGAAAGAGTGGTGGATGCATGGAACGGCCTACCTCAGGAAGTGAATGATTTGAATACAGTGCAGAGCTTCAAACAGGCATGGGATAGGTATAAGGGAGCAATACAGATGAGTATGAATAGATAGGCCATTGACAGAGCAAAGGCTGATGGCACATTCATAAGGTAGAAAAAGAAATGGGCAGACTGGATGGGCCTTGCAGTCCTTATGTGCCTTCAACTTCTATGTTTCTATGTTTCTTTCCAGACTGTATAGACCTAGCTGTTCCAGTCTTATTTTGTAATCTTTATCACCCAAACCATGGACTATTTTACTAAACATTCTCTGGACCCTTTCCATCTAGTGAACCCCCCATCCCCTGTTGTCAAAGAAGCGTAATTCAGGTTAGGCCTGGCCAAGGAATGATAAAGGGGAATGAACATGTCTCTTTGATGCCTGGCAAAGTTTTTCTATATACATCTCAGAATTCTGGAAGCTTTTGCCACTGCTATCTTATTGCATATAAACATAGACAATGATGGTAGAAAAAGACCGTAGGTCCATCCAGTCTGCACAAGTTCCCTGCAATCCCTAGATCCTACTTTTGCTTCAGAGTACTAACCCTCCCTGTCCTCTTTCTATAGTAGTCTCCTCCCTGGTCCTGTCACCCCCAGTAATCACTGTTCCCTTCATTATGTCCCTGCTTGAATCCCCTGTTTCCACTCCCACCACTTCAGCTTACAGACTGTTCCAAGGTTCCACCACCCTTTCTGTAAAGTAGTACTTCTTCACATCTCTCCTGAACCCACCTCCTGGTAAATTCCATTCATGTCCACATGACCGAGAATTGGTATTCAGGCTAAATAGTTCCCTGTAGCTCAGTTTGTTAATTCCTTTAAGGAACTTGAAGGTCTCTCTCATATCTCCCTTCTCCCTTCTGGTCTCCAGTGTTATTGTTCTTTCTGAATAAGCACCTCCCATGTCCTTTTCTTCATTTACTGCCTTCAGTTTGATTCCCCCAAGTTTATATATATAGTGTCAGCATGGTAACTAGTGATGATAGTGATTATAAATGAGTGACTGTAGAAACAGCGACTCATTTATAGCGCTATGATCATCAGCTACCCTGCAAGTGTAGTGATGCTATAGTGCCGAAAGTGACCAGAAGGGGAGGGATAGGAGGGAGGGTTTGTATGGGTAGGGGATCCTGCTGCAGCTGAGCCAGCCCTGTGGTGTGGTGGTGAGGGTGGCTGGCTGCAGTGCAGCAGGCACTGGGTTTGGGACCTGCTGGGGGCAATTATTTTGCTGCTGCATGCTGCTCTCTGGTTTTTTTTTTCTCCATCCGTGTTTCTCCCCCTCCTCAACATGCATCTCCCTGGAGTTAATAATCCTTAGTTGGGGGGTACAGGGGGCGAAACGCTTAAAATAGCCAGAAGTCGGGTTGCTTAGGTTTGTATATCATGGAAATGCTTATCAATGATATACATTCGCTATGGTAGCAGTCACTGCATTGCAATCGCTATCATGACATGGGACCTGTAAGCATTGTTTTTACCCATGTGTAATATCAAACATTTTTCTAAGTTAAATTGCATGCCCCAATTTCTTGCCCACTGGTTCAGACTATCCAGGTCTGACTGTAGCTCACGAGTATCCACCACAGCGAGTACTGGTCCACATATTTTTTGTACCATCAGCAAATGTATTGCTTTACCTGGATAGCCCAGTATGTATGTCTTTTAGCTAGAGGATAAACAAGATAGGTCCGAACACTGATCCCTGGGGAACTCCACTGGTTATCTTAATGTTCCTAGAAACTACCCCTTTCACTGTCACCACTGTGTTTTACCACACAACCATTTTTCAACCCAATTAACCACTCTAGGGTTGATGTCCATGTTACTTAGTTTATGTATAAGATTGCCATTAGGTCCCTTGTCAAAAGCTTTGCTAAGGTCTAGATATATGATGTCACTGGGTATGAAATGGTCTAACTGGTCACTAATAGGTTCCTAGAAGGAGATGAGGTTTGTAACACAAGAATGCCCTTTAGTAACACTGTGCTGGGTGGTGTGAATTGTGTCATCCTTATTGATGCTATTTATAAGGTAGTCCTTCAGTACTGACTCCGTGATTTTATCTATTGTAGAAGTAAAGCTAATGTGACTGTAATTTGATGTTAGATGTTTACTCCCTTTTGTGTAGATTGGGGCTGCTATGGTTTCCCTCCATTCATTAGGTACTGTTGTGGTTAAGAGGGAAGATTTAAAGAGGTCACAAATGGGGTCTGTCAAGAGTTCAGCTAAGTTCCTAAGTAATTGGGAATGTATATTATCAGCCCCCGGAGATCTGTGAGGGTAGAATTTGCTTAATTCTCCTAGTACCCTTCTTGTGGTGAATAGTGTTGTTTCCAGATTTAGAATTTTCCGGTCTTTACCTTGAGATGGAATACATGTGTTACTATCAGGGCTAAATACTGAAACAAAATATTTATTGAATTTCTAGGTCATGCTACTTGGTTTGTCAACTGTTTTATCATCCACTTCTAGGGGACCACCAATCATCTCCTTGCCTTTGAGAGAGTTAATATACACAGAGAAAGCTGAAGGGTTCTTCATTCTATTATTTGCTAATTTTGTTTCAAATTTTCTTTTCCTCATTCTGATGGCATTCCTACAGGTCCTAGGTCGTGTTTGTAGATGGTTCTATTTTTACCAGTGAGATAACTGTTCCAAGTATGATATGATATTTTTTTTAATTTATTAACCTTTTTATTTCTTTTTCTTTATGTATAAGGTTAAAAGGAACTACTGTAACTCTAACGTGAACACCATAATACGGGTTTATATTAGAATATTTTGTATCATATTCCTTGCAGCTTACATCTACCATTTTTTTCTATTTTATTAGCCTTTGGTGCATTCCTCTGAATAAATTGGAAGAAGTAGATGTAGGGCACCTTCTATAAGCTCACACATATTATGGAGGTTCAATATCTATGTTTATTGGATACTCCCCCGTTTTTCTCTAAAGGTTCATAGTGTGCTATTATTTTTAGTAATAAGTACCGATTTGCTTATTAATTACTACTAGAATACTTAAACATGCTTTCTCAAGTTATGATTTACTAATTATTTAGCAAAACACACGTGTGCATATTCTGATGCATGGTTATAATGATGTATAAAATCCAAAAATAAAAATGTTAAATAAAAAAAAAGAAGCGTATCATGGTTTGTGAGTTTCCTATATACTGAATGTTGGCATTTATATCTCCTTTCATGCACCTACTCATTTCCAAATCTAGGAAGGTGACTTTGCCTGGGTCACAATCAACCAGATGTTTTAAATGGGGGGTTGTTGTGTGTGGATATTGAACCATTTCCTCCAGTTCTTCTCAATGAACCCATGCCGCACAGCGCAGAACATCTTCAATAAATCTCCTTCAAATTATCAACGATCATAACATGGGCTAGTATTTGAATCCATCACGTAGACCTGGCTTTTCAAAGAGCTGTGACAGGTGCAAGAGCAAGTTACATCACCTTTGCTGCACCTGTGCTTGTGCCCAGAAAATGATGCAAAGGTGACGCAAGAATGACACAACTACAGTATGATGCAAACATGACACAACCTTGACTAAGCCACACTTGTAGAACAAATGAAGCATAGCTTGTGGGAGGGAATCCTCAGAACTCTGGTTCAAAGAAAGATGGGGGCTTGAACCCTCTCATCATGGAGAATTTTAAAATATAATGACTTGATGTTCATATTTCCCCTGTTCCAACTCTATGTCATATACTGTATACAAAATATCATTAGTGTCCTTGCTATAACTGGGTAGCTGGTCCACTAATGGGCAGAGAAAATAATCAGTATATTTGGATAGGGATTCAGTCAGGGACCTTAGCCCACTGATGATGGGCTGCCTCCCAGATGGATTCCCCAGCAGTGTATGTACTTTTGGTAGTACATAAATTGTTGGTCTAAGGGGAAAATCTGTAATCCAAAAATCCTTGTTGTTCCTGGGAATGGGACACCTTTTAAATGCAGACTGCATTTCGGCATTTAAGATTTCTTTATACACTCTTGTCAGATCTACAGTATGTACAATTTCTTGGGAAAAAAAGTGTGCTCTGTGAATTACCTTTGAACCTCCTGTATTTAACTAGTAGTGGTCATGACAACTACAGAGCCGCCTTTATTGGCCTGTTTGAAAGTTATTTCTGTATTGGCCTCTAACATATTCATCGCCTCTCTTTTTGTTAGTGGGTTGTGTTGAAGGGAACCACGCTTTTTGACAATCAAGGGAACCATCCAAATCAAATCACTGTGAAGTAACTATGGACATGAGTGCACACAAACAAACAGTTCTATGTGATAACGGTGAATGTACATCAGTGAAAATCAGTTTTGCCAATGTACACCCCAGTGCACAGCAAAAGGGTGCCAGGGACTTACATTTTTAATGTTTATACTGGGGACTGCCTCCTCCGCACCCCCTGACTAAAGGATTCTCAACTCCAGGGGAGTGCATGTCCTGGGGAGGTGCAAATTAAGAAAAAAAAGACAAATTTGCACTGGGCTCAACAAAATGTAAGCACGCCCAGTCCTGAACCCGAACCAGGCACCCTCACAGCTGAAGCCTTCCACCCACCTACCATGCCACGGGGCAGCTTGGCAGCCCATCGCCACAACATGCCACACAAACCCTCCCTCCCCTTCTGCCATGCTCGTTCCCCCACCACACGCATGTGTATATATGATGACAGGATGTCACTATACCTGCAGTCGTCCAGGCCATCCAGTAGCCCTCTGATAAAGTGCCACTATTGAGTCACCCTTTTCAGTGTGCACTCAACAGCGAGCACCCTTATCACTGGATACCCAAACAAGCAAACAAAAAAGTATTCAAAAATCCTAAAATATCATTGAAATACATGAAGAGTTTTTGGCAGACATGGATGCATAGAAAATGCTCACCCTTTAATTTAATTTTTTTTCCAGACTGGTAAAATACTGTAAAACCTGACATTCTCATTGAAGCACTCTTTTGCACTAAATTTTATTTGCACTAAGAAGGACTGCCTATAAAGAGACAAGCTCGTTTGTTCTAGGCCTGGGAGCCCAGAAAGAGGGATAGAGTGTGAGAGAAGGGGGCAGGCAGGCAAAGGAAGGGATGGGACCTTCTTAGTGAGGTCGTGAGGAGGGCCCTGGTAGGAAAGGGGGCTCAGCCCCAGGGGGATGACATCATCTAGAGATGGTGGGACTTTGGAGAAATGAGAGCAGAGGATAGGCTAAAGGAGGAGAGTATGAGGAGAACGAGAGCAAGGGGGTGGGGCAAAAGGGGATATAAGAAGCTGCACAGAGGAGCTCTCCCTCACTTTTGCTAAATAAATTTGATTTTAATTTGTTTCCTGAGGGCTTGGAAACTTTGATTGGTAAGGTAAAACTTTTTTATCAGGTATAAGGTCACTATTTCAGAAAACAAGGTTTGGTAAAGTTTCAGCATATAGTTTGTTAATGTGCCAGTAAAAATAAATAAAGAGATAAAGGAATAAATAATATGAAAATATATAGCTCTGGGCTGGTTACAGGATAAATACTCTGGGAGGAATAAGTATAAGACATTTGTTGGAGATGTACCTGAGTTTAAAACCAGTACTGCTGGGGAACACATTTAAAAAAAAAAAAGTTGTGCTCGCTTGGAGGCATAGGTAGGAGATACCACATGGACATTAATAACAGCATGTTTTGCAAGCTACAGGGTTGGGGTACTTACAGTAATGAGGAGTTATTGGAAGAGCAAGGTTCCGGTGCGACTTACATTTGTGTTGGAGACTGTTTGAGGGTGAGAAAAAGGGAGTGTGGGGGCAGTGAACTGCTCGCTTGAGAAGCCATTTGTTCAGGTGCTGGGCAGGAGGTAGTGAAGAGAAGAAACGGTGCGAGGGCTGGCGCCAGGTAAGGGGCCAGGGGTGGCTACCAGGCGGGTCTTGTCATAATGCAAAAATGTTTAAAATAAATAAATAGATTTAAGGAGACAGGAGCGGGAGTCACCACAGCTCTGAGTACAAGTTCTTGGAAGGGAGAGTGAGGTGCCCTCCGGAGCAGGGGGCCAGATCAGATCCAGCACATGAGGGCAAGAGCCAAGGGATGGGAAAACCAGGATGAAGAGAAAAGGGGGCTATCGGGAAACAAAGGGGTTTTTGCTGAAGGAACGAGGGGTAATAATGGTTGTGGAATGGCCGGGATTAAAAGGACTGCAGATTAAAGTAGAGAGAGGAAATAGGTGAGTGGGTCCAGGAAGGAGCAGCCGCATGATGTGGGGAGGGGATCAGGAGCCGGAACAATGGGAAGGGCCATGTGGATTGAGGCCCACTACAGGTATGGAGCAGTCAAAAGGGTGGGCAGGTGTTGCCTTTGCAGTCTGTTTTACTACCGCAAGCCATCCGTGGGGGGATGGGACATTACAAGTCGAGGGAGGTGAAGGGGGACTGCACAACATGCAGCACAACAGGACAATGAGGGAGTTGGTTGGTGGAATGAGAACAAGGGCTGAATAAGTGGCTGCATGTCGGCCACCATTTTGATGCGGGCCACACAGCGGCTTCCATTTTAGGGCAAGCCACGTGGTGGTGGCAATTTAAAAAAAAAATGGGAGGAATCTTTACAGCATGTCTGAGTGGCATGGTGGGAGAAGGGTTTGCGACCACTAAAAAGAAGAATCCAAAATCAGGTGGGTTGATTCACTGGGTGGGGGGAGTCAGGGTTGCAAGGAAAAGGGGAAGCTAAGAGGGACAGCATTACAAGTTAAGTTTTTTCAATGTTGCAGAATGGTATGCAATTTATACTTGATGCTACAATTTACCTAATAAAGGTTTTTGGGGAAAATCTATTTTGCTTCTTTGTATTTTCTTATGTGTTGCACACTGAGAACCATTTGGGAACTTTGTTTTGGGGAGGTACGCTGCCTTTGATATTTCAGTGCTGCACAGACCCAAATTTGCTGCATCGTAGTGGTCATTGTGGGGCTGGGGTAAGAGGTAATAAGGAGGAAATTATAGTGCTTCACCATAACACAGGGTGGTACAACTAAACAAGCAAAGTATCAAAAGATTTAAAGAAAAAAAAAGGCTAAGGAGAAAGGGGGCAATACCATATAGCAGGGGCCCTCCAAACACAGATGGGCTAGGATTTTTCCTTATGGACTCATGAAAATGTTTTTGTATTACAGATTTGCCACATAGAGAGTATACAACATCATGAATATCAGAGGAATGAAAGCCCTGAAGGCAGATGCCATAAAAGTGATCATGGTATGTTGGTGGACAGGGCGCACATGGTATGGGATGCGGGACATGACACAGGGGAGGATAAGCAGGTACTGGTGGGGACTGGGACTAAGAAAAAGGACAGATCAGTGCCTGGAGGGAAGGGGAAGAAACACCAAAAAGGGGGAGCCCCAAGGGTGCCTACCCCCAATGGTCCCAGACCTGAGCCAGCCAGACCAGAACTTGGACCACATCTGGATCCCATCCAGGAACCAAGGCCAGTCTTAGTGCCACCTGTGCTTAGTCTGGTTCCATGTCTTGTGTCCATACCATGGCCAGAGCCCCGGCCGACACCAGTACCAACCCCAGCACTACTGGGACTGCAGCTAGGTGCACTATCAAGGTTAACGCCAGCCACAGAACCTGTCCTGGTACCAATGTCACTCCCACAGCCACCAGCCGGGGGGGGGAGTTGAGGTTATTCCCATCCCAGTTCCGAAAACATTACCAGGATTAGCAGGGACACCACAAATTAATGATAGTACTAATGATATGTCTGTGGAAAGTAGCACAAGGAGTACAAGGAGCAATTGTTGGGGGATATGGGGGGGGTGACTGGATAGAAAAACTACAAAAGGTTTTTGAGAGAATGGTAAGAAAAGAAAAAGAATGGGAGGAAGGTAGTGCATCTGGAAAGATAAAGGAAAAGAGACAGCTGGGGGAGAGGCATGGGGGCTGTTTCGGGGGGGAGTGAGGATCGGGACCATGTACCATTGGTCATGAAGGAGAACACTTGGAAGGGTGAAGTCATGGAAAATATTTTGCGCTACTGTATAAGAAGATAGCAGAGCAATGCGAAGAGAAAGAGGGTTTGGAAAGAAGGAGCTGGCAGCAGCGGTTGGTATTGGTTAAGAAGGGGGAGAAACAGAAAAGCTGACAGCATAGCCTAAAGGGTAGAGTAATAAGTGGTGAATGAGCTTAGTGCATCCAGCAGACCAAGACTGGGTTGGATTCTCACATCCTCCACTTGCATGCTGTGTGACTCTGAGCAAGGCACTTAAACACCTAGGGCTCCCAGATTGCCCTTAAAAGCAGGCACTTGTGCCTAGGGGGGTGCCTTACCCAGTTATAAAAAAAAAAGACATAGATATATAGAATAAGACACAGGGAAGTGTGGTGACTGAGGACATAACACTGGTCCAGGTTTTTTTTGGGGGGAAGGGGGACTTTATCTCACATTATCAAGGGATATGAAAGAAATCTGGGCATAGAATCTAGGGATCAATAAAGGGTAAGGAACACCGGTGGAGGAAGAAGTTCCAAAAAAAAAAAAGAGCAGACGTCACTGAGGGTTGAAGGGCCATTTCAAGAACCCCCATTACAGCACCTTATGGTGTGGCCACTGGGCTTTCTTCAAAAAAATAAAAGGGGGGGGGGAATACCGGGTGATCCATCAATTGTCATACCCAAAAAGGGAGTCAGTCAACGATAATATTGTAGAAGAGGACAGCAGGGTGTCTAAGGGGACATTTGAGGATGCAGCAAGCATACTTAAGGCTAACAAGGAGGCCCAGTTGGCAGAAACGGACATGGTGTTTGCATTCAGTTTGTTGCCAGTCAGAAGAAAGAACTGGGACTTGTTAGGTTTCCAGATAGTGGGCAGTGTTTTGACAAAGCCATGCCCATGGGGTATTCGGTGACATGAGCCACTTTTCAAAACCTTAGTACGTGGGTACAATGGGGGTTTTAAGGAGAAGTATGAGCATGGGGCAGTGGTTCATTGCTTGGATGATTTTGTTTATAGGTAAGGGAAGCTAAGGGTAGAGAGGAGGTTGAAGGATTTTGAGGATACATGGATGCCTCAGGGGGCTTAGGGGTTGGGGCCTATTTGAAGGGAAGGTGGCTCTCAGACCCACAGCCAGTGGAATGAGTGGGGAGGTGGATAACGTGGGGCATCACTCAGTGGAAGATATTTCCAGTGTGGGTGGTGACAGTGCTTGGGGAAAGGCACTAAGGAACCAGAGGGTGATTTTATGGTGCAATAACCAGGCAGGGTTTGAGTTGCTGAATAGCGGGAGGCCAAATCAGACGCAGTTCACGGTATCAGGACAGTTTGCATTGCAGAGCTGGGGCTCAACATGAGCTTTACAGAAAGGCACAATGCAGGCATACAGTATACGGTGGCTGACAGCCTCTTCCGTCTACAGATAGACAGATTCCGTGCCCTAGCTATGAGGGCAGACTTGATGGTGGTGAAGATTATGGAGGAACTAGGGGAGAGTGGGTGGAAGGAGCTGAGTTTCTCTTTGGAAGTGCTGGGGCAGACAGCACCCTAAAGGCCTATGAGAGTTATTGGAGAAGTTGCCAAGCTTTCAGAGCTTGGCACAGCATTGAGGTAAGTGGGGGCAGTCACGGAGGAGCAGGTAGCTACGTTCTGGTGGTGAGGTGACGAAGAGGGACTGCCCATGCCACCATGTGGGTTCACCTGGCAGCCATAGGTTGGGTAAGTACTATGAAAAGCAAGGGGGACCCAAGCAAGGGTGTACTAGGGCAAGGAATGATTATGGGGTGGCAGAGGAGAAAAGGCAGCAAACAGGATAAAAGAAGATTCAGTGTAGAGCAGTTGTTTGAGGCTGGTGGTAGTTCTGCCACAGGTTTTCTATTCAGCCTATGAAGTGGGTTTTGATTAGGGCAGGATCTCACAGTCAGCTAAGTGGGGGAAGCATTAAAGGTGGCGGAGTGAAGGGGGCCAGAAAAAAGGGTACATGGAATGGGGTTACAAGGGGGAGGATGTACATTGCAGTGGTGATAGGCTCCTGATTCCTTAAAAAGATCCAAAAATGGATCAGAAGGAAAAGGGGATTCAGGTGCCACTGCAGCAGCACGGGTCAGAGGCTAATTGCCCAGTTTGGGAATTATGGGATTTCCAGGCCATTAGGCCATGGGGGGGATTGTTGTTCGTTCACCAAAATGAAAAAGGGGTAACAGGGAATCATGTCTCGGGGTGCTAAAGAAGGCATCATGGCAGTGAGGGAGGACACGAGTGGGTAGTCCTCACATTCTTTTATGATGGGGCAGCTCCTGAGGCTGCATCCCAGAGGTTGCAGGAGGAAGGTTTGAAGGCCTTGCATGGGAGGCATGCTATAAAAAGTATGCTAGACATGTCACTCATGAATGAAGAGTCTCTTCTTCCTTTCCACAGGAAATGGCAGCAGGACAGGGGGGCAGGGTGCAAGAAAAGATACGTTACAAATACGTATTTATATTTTATAGAGAATTGCCGCAGGAAGAAATGTGGATCCTGGGACAGTCCTACATATATGAGGCAAGAGACAGGCTGGGTGGAAGCCCGGGGTGAAGCAGCTCAGGTTTTGACCATCAGAAGGTGAGGAGCCTGTGGAAAGGCATACGAGGGATGCATTGGGGACAATTTTGACATGGATGGAGGACACTCTGAGCCTGACCTAATCAGGGTACATCTGGGGGGCAGTGATATTGGATCCAGTCACTGGTGAGATATATTTAATCATATACAAATAAACTTAGGAGTGATTAAGAGGTGGTGACCTAAGGTCACAGTACTCAGGTCAGAGATGGTGACGAGAAGGTAATAGAGGCATGCATGCAACCAGAAAGCCATAGAAGGTGCCAGAAGGCAGAGGACTAGAAGAGTAGGAGAAGTTTTCTTAATGATTCGGGGGTGGCCTATGATGGCATGATGAAAATAATGGATAAGATTGCCATGATGTAGCTCAGATGGGGCCTATCTCACAGGGATGGGCAACCGCAATTTTATCACAGAGACTGGTTGGGGCATAGGTGCTTGGTTGGGGGGGCCTAAGAGGAGAAGGAGAAAAGGGGGAAAGCCCACCTTCCAACACAAGCTGGAGATGGGCTAGTGGAAAAAAGAGGAAGAAAATAACTTCGGGAGGGGAGGGTGAAAAATTATTGAGTTGCACCAAGGTGGGGTGTAAGAGAAAAGGGTACGGATACCCAGGAATAGAAAATGGGGGGCAGGAAATGGACCTGCCCCTGATAGTAAGAGATAACCCCCTCAGGTTTTACATCTGGGGTGAAGGGGAAAAACGAACAAAAGAGAAGACCCCCTTGGGTTTACACCCGGGGGCGGTAAGAAAATGTGATATAAAAGTGATATTTACGTGTTACAAAATGTGATTTATAAGTTGTGGTATGTCAATAAAGAGAATATGAAATAAAGAAATGTTCAAATATGATGTGTAAAGGAACTCAGTATTGTGGAACGGAAAACTGGAATATAAGGTTTTAATAAATGGTGTGCTGACTGAGCAACCAAAAAAGCAATACAGGGAGTGGTGTCCTTCTTTGGGCAAAAGGTTCTAGAACAAGAAGGATTACCTATAAAGAGACAAGCCCCTTTGTTCTAGGCCTGGGGGCCCAGAAAGAGGGATAGAGAGTGAGGGAAGGGGTGAGGCAGGTAAAGGAAGGGGCAGGACCGTCTTAGTGAGGTCGGGGGGAGGGACCTGGCAGGAAAGAGGGCTCAGCCCTGGGGGGATGACATCATCTAGAAAGGGTGGGACTTTAGGGGAATGAGAGCAGAGGATAGGCTGAAGGAAGAGAAAGAGGAGAAAGACAGCAACGGGGTGGGGGCAAAAAGTGAGATATAAGGGGCTGCACAGAGGAGCCCTCCCTCACTTGTGCTAAACAAATTTGATTTCTTTCCCACCCACCCCCCAAGAAATGATGGGGTACAGGTAAGGAGAAAAAAGAGGAAGAAAATAACTTCGGAGGGGAATTATGGAGTTGCACCAAGGTGGGGGAATTATGGAGTTGCACCAAGGTGGGGTGTAAGAGGAAAGGGTATGGACACCCAGGAATAGAAAATGGGTGACAGAAATGGACCTGCTCCAGATGGTAAGAGATAGTCCCTTCAGGTTTTACATCTGGGGTGAAGGGGGAAAAACAAACAAAAGAGAAGACCCCCTCAGGTTTATACCCGGGAGTGGTAAGAAAATGTGATATTAAAGTAATATACATGTGTTATGAAATGTGAATTACAAGTTGTGGTATGTCAATAAAGAGAATATGAAATAAAGAAGTACTTAAATATGATATGTAAAGGAACTCAGTATTGTGGAATGGAAAATTGGAATGTAAAGTTTTAATAAATGGTGTGCCGACTGAGCAACCAAAAAAGCAATACTGGGTGTGGTGTTCTTCTTTGGGCGAAAGGTTCTAGAACAATTAGTATTATTAAAAGTTTTTCCATTATAGTGAATATGGTGCTAATGACATAGTGCTAAATTTAATATACATGATTATGGTTACTTTTGACTTTGCACTAAAATTGCTTTGCTTGAAAATAACTAGTCTGACAGTAAATTCCTTGTATTTAAATGGCATTTTAGTCTTTTAACTGGTTACCAAACAGTAACGAGTTAAGAGTAACGTTCTCTGAGATGAGGCCTTCCAAGGTATAGATCCCAAGAGAGAGACAGCTGGCAGTTCAAGGTAATATTTGGCTCTATACATGCTACAAGTCTAATTTAAGAAACCTTTTTTAAAAACAGCTTAACCTTACTGTGCTTGTGTGTCCACACCAAATTCCTGTAAGGTTGAAAACTGCATCATAACAGTGTTTTTTGTCATTAACACTTCTGTGCTGCAGTCAGGTTAGGTTGCCATTGCTAACAGTGCTCACTTAGCATGTGTCCCATTACACACATCTGTTGCCAATGCATCCCTACTGTACTGCTCGGTTGTTAAATTCTAGTTGCTGAAACAATGGTAGGTAGCCTTATCAGGCCAGCTTGTCCTTGCTGCTCACTCATTATGAATTTTCTAAGTGTCAGGCAAGTATGTTGGCTGTGCTGAAAAAAAAACACTGAATGCTAACAGTGTTTACCCACATCCTCTCCTCTGCTGTATCTGGGCACTTGCAGTGGAACCCTCTTATAATGGACACGTTTGTGCAAGCAGGTTTTGTCCATTAAAAGGGGTGTCTGCTATATCCTAAAGTCTTAAAATGTAACTGTCCTCTACCACAACTCACACACAAAAGTTAAAATCAGAACATGTCCCCTCCTCTGCCAACCAAGGGTATGTGGAACTGATATTTGCTGCTGATTGGGAACTGAACCATAAACAAAACTGGAAAGATTTTGCTGTACAGTATATATGCTGATTGGGGGATTGGGGGCCGAGCAGTAAATGTGATTGGTAAGATTTCACCATACAGTACCTTTGCTGACTGGAGGATAAGGAGGGATCAGGAGTAATCCCCTGGAGTACAGTTTCAGGTATCAGGCATAACTCCAGTGAGGTGAGTGATGTCTTTATATAGCCAGACAAACCAACTGAATTATCAGGTGACAGCAGGTAGTTTGCAGCATGTAACAGGGGTAGAGAGGAGCTCATAGTGTCCACTATACTGGGGTTGCAGAGTATGGTATAAATGTGATTTTTAACATTACAGATATAGCTTTTGGCTCCTGTCAAGGCAGATCTATCTGTTATAATCAGGTGTCCGCTATAAGGGTGTCCATAATAAGCGGGTCCCACAGTACTTGTTTTTGTGCTATTGCACATGCATGCCTGCATCAGGAAACAAGTGCAGTGCACTGCAATTCACCCACATTTAGATCAAATGTACTTCTGTATACCATTCACACTAGTAAATACTAACATACTAACATACTATTTGCCAGCACATTAGGCCTTACGGTCTATCGAGTCTGCTCGAACTTTAGATCCTTAGTTGGGTGCCGAGACCCTCCCATCCCTTGTGCTCCAGAAACCTGTATCATCTATCCCCACCCCCCTGGGACAGGGCATCATCTAATATATCCACTTTCTGCATCTGTCCCATCCTCTCTTGAAGCCCTCCACTGTGGATCTCTGAACTAGCTCACCAGGCAGTGCATTCCAAGGGTCCACCACCCTCTCAGTGAAAAACCTCCTCCTCTTTCCCCTTACCCTTCCACCTTCCAACTTCAAACCATGCCCTCTGGTGATACCTCCCCTGCTTTAGTCTAAAGATCCCTCATGTTTAACCCTATTTATTCCCTTGAGGTACTTGAAGACCTCAATCATGTCCCCTGCCCTCCTCTCCTCCAGTGAAAACAGGCAGAGCTCCTTAAGTCTGTCCTCATAGGTCAAATCCCCTAGCCCTCGTATCATCTTTGTTGCCCTCCTCTGTACCCTCTCTAGGAGCTGTATGTCCCTCTTTAAGTGTGGTCTCCAGTACTGTACACAGTACTCAAGGTGTGGTCTAACCAGTCCATTGTACAGTGGCAGAATCACTTCCTTGCTCTGAGAGGTGATCCCCCTTACGATGCATCCCAACATCCTAAATATACCATGTTTGTTTTTAAAACTGGAGTTCAGACTACCCCTGAATCAGGGTTTTAACACTGTTCTTTAAAACTATTTAAAACTACAATCAATGTGGATGAAGACTGTATTTGAGGTTTTTAAAACATAGTAAATTATTTAAATCATTTTAAAATCCCTAGTGTGTATAGGGCCTTAGTGTTTTGGATTGGCAGGGTTAATTGTAGTAATACATTTATTGTTTCACATTCGGTCCTTACTAAGTTAGAACCAACAATTGGCACATTACAAAAATAAAGACATTACGCATCACCAAATGATATGTGTGCAATAATTTCACCCAATTTTGCTAAATACTGTCCAGATGCAGCTTAGGGTTTCATTAGCTGGACTTTCTAAAGAGGTTTGGGGTAGTATGCATAAAATGTCACTGTTCCATACAAATGAGGTTTCAACGATGACATTTCAGGTATCACATCGGCACAGATATCAACTTTTTTCTATAAGGAATGTAGAATAGTTTGTAAACTTACACACCCTCTGCAGTGAAAATAAGAAAAGAGTTGTGTGTGTGGGGGGCTTTCTGGAAATATAACTGTATTACTTAGTCTCATGCTATCATCTCCAATCTTGGCCACCATTTTTAATTTGCATTGGTGTCACTTTCTGGAATTCTTCTGGAATTAGTATGACACTATCCACGTGACAAAATATTTATTGAACAGGATTCTGATAGGCAAGTGACGTTTTTAATGGTCACTGCATTCTGGCTACGAAAATGGCATTGCATTATGTTGTTGCAGATTATGTAAAACTTACATTCTGCAGGTCAGAAAAAAGAAAGGAATTCAAGATTTTACCTTAATATTTCCTTTTGAGTCTCCATTATATGGGCAGTAAATGACATGCAGTGGTAACTTTACTTGTCTTCAAAGTAAAGAGGCACAATCTTTTTTCTCTTTATAATATTATCAATGTGATCTGATTGGCAAGCTGAAACAAAGCTCCGAAATCTAAAATATGTGAAATAAATATGTCTGTCTGTCTATCTATCTATCTATCTATCTATCTATCTATCTACAGTATCTATCTATCTATCTATCTATCTCTCTATCTATCTATCTATCTATCTATCTATCTATCTATCTATCTCTCTCTGTTTCAAATATTTTAGCTGGAAAGTCATACTTAGCTGGCAACAGCTCATTTTCCAGATACATCCTTGAGAGGAGGAAGAGAGGAGAACAAATACAAAGTAAATAAAACAATAACATGGAAATAAGTATTTAAAAAAATATACAATACAGGCTGGTCTGCTGGCACAGCAGCATGGTGTCTGTCTGCAAAGCCGACATCCTGTGTTCGGGAATGGACTTGAGATGTTGGAGGGCTGGCTGGGGGAGAAGGATTGAGTGTTCTATGGATGGCTTACCTTCTCTAGAAGGGTGGGAGGGCTGCATGTCCAGTGCAATATTGGTCCCCTAGCAGAGGCTGGGGGCTTCACTGTGGCCGGCACCTGGACTTCTCGGGAGGCATGCAGATGCTTGCATCATTGCACGTCATGCCTCCATAGCAACCAAGGGGGGGAAAAAACCCGCATTGCCACTGCCTCAATGATGCCTGCTTCCTGGCCCGATTGCCAGCCAACCTATTCCATCTTCTGCTGGCACTGACCTGACCTCACGACCCACCCTGGGGGACAAGCCAGGAAGGTAATGATGGTCGGTGCCCCTACTGGCAACCCTCTTCCATCACCGCGATCTTTCAGGTCATTGTGGGTGGCCCTGTCCTGGGGGGCAAGCCAGAGGGTATCAATCGGGAGGTAAGTCTATGGGGGGTGAGGAGGGGTTCTTGGGAGGGCAGGGCAGAGTATCAGGTTGTCAGCAGTGAGCACAAAAAAAAATATACATAATAAAATGTATTTATAAAGTGCAGTTCAGCAAGTATCAGAGCACTGTACAAAGTTAAAAACATAAATAGAAACATAAGTAAGACAATAAAATATCTGAAATAAGTCAGTAAAATGAAGTTACAGATTAAATACACTAGTCTGCAAAAGCACGGCTAAATAAATACGTTTTTAAGGCTGTCTTGAAGCTCTCCAGGGTCAGGCACTCTCTAATACTAGATATATATATATATATATATATATATATATATACATACACACACATATACATACAATACAAGAACATTAGAGAATAAAACAGTTAATTTCCATACAGAAAATTGTGGAACAGGCAAAAGAACATTAATAGTACTCAGCACAACATAATAAGATTCAGGGAAAAATAACTAATACTAGAGGAGCAGGGTAGGGCTGGTGACAGATTTTCCTCTGTGAAATTTTTAAGACAATACAGGCATGGTTCAAGACTGACTGTTTTTTCTATTAACTGCTAGCCAAGGTGATATTTGTTTTTCATTTATCAGTTCCCAGTGCATTTGATGTACAATTAAAAAATATGTCATGACAGAGTGTGCATTACAGTGGGATAACTGCACGCCTTGGAAAAGCCACACCCAAGAAATGCCACTACCCTACAATTACATACCACCTGGAGTACTTTATTGCTGTGCTAAAATGGCTTCCCAGATTTTTCTTTTTAAAACTATTTAATGACGTTCATAACATTAAGCATTTTTGACATGTTGTAGAATAATGCACGGTTATGTGACCAGATTACCCTAGTCACAGTGAAGAATTTTTCCAACATATTTTACAATTTCTGTTAACCTAAATTTCTGTTAATCTAAATTTTGCAATCTGCTTTGTAGCTGTCAGGTGATGAATGTGTTGTCTCGGGCCTTGTATCCAGAGCTCTCTCATTCCACCACAAAAACAAACAAACAAAAAAAAAACACTGTATCAGACAAGGTCCAACTGCTTTCTGAATGCTCTACTAATAATAGGCTATAAAACATTGAATAGACAAGTTGAGGGCATATCTGCCAATTTAAACCAACAGTTGTGAAGCCAGAAGGGAGAAGCGTGATTTAATAAACACCTTCAAGTTCATGAAAGGAGTGAACAAGGTAAAGTATGAGAATCTATTCAACCTGACTAGCAAATCTAGAACATGGAACCATGTATGGAAGCTGGTGGGAGAAAGTGTCAGGACGGATGAGGAAGTCTGATTTTACAGAGAGAGTGGTTTAGCCATGAAGCCAATAAAACAACCTGCCAGTTGAAGTGGTGCTCAGCAAAACCATCAATAGGTTCAAACACAATTGGGGCAGTGTTAAGAACTTAATAGCGACACAGGCAGTAGAATTAAGGCAGAAAACATGGGGGTAGCATGAGTAAAACCCCCATATAGACACCAGGGGTCAGATTTTGTAAAGCATGATGCAGGTCTTTTGCCGAACCCTGCGCCATCACACTTAGGTTCTGGCAATGCTGGCAGTGTGCTGAACCCCTTTGCCGCAACTGCACCAGATTTTAGTAGGCCAGGTGCAGTTACAACACTTTACCTGCTTTATGGCAGCTTGCACCCAATATTTGGCATAAACCCAATAGAAAGGGTACCCGAGCTTGCTACAAGTTGACCAGAAAAAAGTGGTCTCACTTGTGGCAATTGCTGCACCAGATGTAAAATCCAATTACATTGCAGGGCTTGTGACAATCAAATTAGAGGTGTGCAAAACTGGGGTCATTTTGGTTTTGCCAAGTCACCCCTGCTTTTGGATCTGGTTTTGGTTCTGGCTTTGGATTTTGGATTCATAGCCAGACAGTACCATAGCCCTTAACCTCTGATCTTGCAATTCAGGGACAAGGCTTAAAAAAATCAGGGACAAGTGGCCCAAAATCATGGATATATCTTAAAAAATATATAAAATGGCACAGCAAGGCAGTCATAATGTGTGGCATAGTGTAAACAGCATTTGTGGAGGGAAAACTGTGCAGAAACACTAAACATTTCATGCTTTGAATCCCTACTCTTCAGTGACAGAAATCTGAAAGTTAGGAGGGGCACTGGAAATTTCTGAGGTAAAATCAGAGACATTCCTGAAATTCAGGGACAGTTGAGAGTTATGGACAGTACTGCTGTGCTGAGCATTTTCACAGTCATGCTGACTGCAGCTTTTAGTCTGAGCTGGGCACTACAGTCCCCACCCCCACACACACACACATACCCACACAGTCTCCCAGTCCTTTTGTGTTTTTTTTTCTTCTTTAAAGGGCCACTGTTAACCCATTAGGTCTCAAAGTGTCCCTAGTTTAAAAAATGTATATTATACAGTAATAGCTCACATTTTGTAGACACTGATAATGCAACTGGGAGTTTGATTCTGATTAATTTCTTTCTTTCAAAAAGCAAAAAACAGACTGTCCACCATACTATTGTTACCACACAAAAGCACGTTTATTTACATTCCTTAATCAGCTCCCACTGCACCTTTCCTGGACTTGAGAATGCTTCCATCGCAGTCTGCCTTTTATTGTGCAGTAGGAGGAGTGGATACAATGTATTATGAGTGACTCCACTCTTTAGGAGTGTGCCTAATGATCAGAAAGTATGCAGTAAGAGTAGAGCAAGGATTCAGAACAAAATAATGTCGAGTACCACTATATCATTTGCATGCATTTCATTCTACTAAGAAAGAAGATAAATAAACAACCATCAACATCAATTAATTTTAGAAGCAATCATGAAATTTGAATTTTTAACTAGAAATGAATATGCTACAAAAAAAAGTTGTCAGTGTCCTTTTAAGTTTTGGTTATAAGTTAATTTGCCTATAAGAAAGATCTAGTGTTTTTGCAAGTCTGCCTCTGTCTGGCACATGGTGTCTGCCCCCCCACACACACACACACACACTCACAGTCTCTGGCACCTCCTAAGTCTCTCTTATGTTTTTCCTCTTTGAATGATTTTTTTTCCTCCTGTCCTCCCCCTCTCTTGCTGGTAGAACTTACTGAACAACAACAAAGCTGAAAGGTTGCTGCTTCCCGTTTCCACAGGCAGAACACCCTCAACCCCACTGCTGGCTGACAATGCAATAACATGGAGGGCAGAGGCATACTGCTATATATACTCTGGTTTGCACATGCACAAACTGGAGTAGCTATGCTGCACATGGACTCCCTCTGCACCCTTTGACCTCTCCTAGCAGCCTTAAGTCTGTCACATGACAGGTGTGCAAGCTGGGAGGCTGGAGAAGTGAAAAAAAAAAGAACATGGAGCTGAGATCAGAGCCAAGCCAGCAAAAGTTAGGCTTGGGTCTCATGAAAACCAAGCTGCATGCATTCGGTTCAGCTCAGTTTCCAGGGGGGAGGTTCAGCACACCTCTAAATCAAATCGCTTTGAAACTCCAGCCCTAGGTCTCTGGGTAGGTTAGGGTTTAAGGACAGACAAGATGGATCATGAGTCTTTTCTGCTATCATGCTCTAGCTATCTTAGGATGGCAGAGAAAGGGGAGATATTGCTGATGGGGGACCTGAATATGCCAGATATTAACTGGAGCACTTTTGCTGCAGCCATATCCAAGAGCAGGGCCATTCTCAATGCCCTACCAGGGGCCAAGCTCAGGCAGCTAGTGTTGGAACCCACTTGGGAGGGAGCAGTCTTAGACCTGGTACTCTCAAATGGGGATGGAGAGAGGATCTCAGATCTAGAAGTAGGTAGCCATCTGGAAACAAGTGACCACCAAACAGAGTGGTTCATGATAAAACTTATCTGTAGAGTCAAGCCATACAAAAGTGAAGGCACTAGACTTCAGGAGGGCTGATTTTGTCAAAATGGGAGAGTGCCTCAGAAAAGCAGTAGCAAACAGGTAAGAAGGAGGGGTGGAGCAACAATGGGGAAACATCAAAACTGCCATCATAGAGGCAACAAGCCTTTGTGTGAAGCAAATAAACAAATGAAAATGAAAGAAAAAACCACTATGGTTCTCAAAAGAAGTGTTGGGGAAGGTTAGGGAGAAAAAGATAGCATTCAGGAAGTATAAGGAAACACAGAAGGAGCAGGACAGAGAACTGTACCAGCTAAAGCAGAAGGAAGTGGGGAAGGCAGGCAGAATAGCACAGGCCCAAACCAAGGAAAAGATAGCCAGCTCAGTTAAGAAGGAGGATAAACCTTTTATAGGTACATTAGAGAGCAAAGAAAGACTAAGGCAGAGATACTGAGGCTGAATAAAGAGGAGGGTGGTTGGGCAGAGAGGGACAGTGAAAAAGCAGGGATACTGAATGAATACTTCTGCTCAGTATTCACGAAAGAAGAGCAGGGGGAGATACCTAATCCAGTCATCAGAAGCACTCTGGATAGGGGGGGTTGATATCAGTCCTTTCACAGAAAAAAGGGTCCTGAAAGAACTCCTAAAACTGAAGGTGGATAAAGCAATGGGGCCTGATTGGATTCACCCCGGAGTTCTAAAAGAACTAAGGGGAGAACTAGTAACACCACTGACTACCCTTTTTAATAAATCATGGTAGGATGATGTGGTACCTGAGGACTGGAGGAGAGTGGATGTGATTCCCTTTCATAAAAGTGGGAGCAAGACACAGGCAGGAAACTATAGACCTGTCAGTTTGAATTCAGTAGTAGGGAAAATGTTGGAATCACTTCTGAAGGAAAGAATTGTTGAGTACCTAGAGGCCAGTGGTACACAGGTCCCAAGGCAGCATGGATTCACAGCAGGAAGGTCATGTCAGATGAATCTAATCGATTTCTTTGACTGGGTGACCAAAGTAGTAGATCAGGGAGGGGCTGTGGACATGGCCTACCTAGACTTTAGCAAGGCATTTGACACAGTCCCGCACAAAAGATTAATAAACAAATTAGCCAGCCTGAGAGTGGGTCCCAGGGTGGTAGCCTGGGTAAAACATTAGCTGGACAACAGGACACAGAGAGTAATAGTAAATGGAGTTCACAGTGAAGAAAGGGGGTTTACTAGTGGGCTACTGCAGGGTTCAGTTCTGGGGCCGATCCTTTTTAATGTCTTTATAAGTGACATCACAGAGGGACTGGGAAGGAAAAGTATGTCTCTTTGCAGATGACACAAAGATCTGCTACATGGTTGATACACAAGGTGGGGTGGAAAGGATGAGAAGGGACTTGGCAAGGTTGGAGGAATGGTCAAATGTATGGCAGCTTAGAGTCAATGCAAAGAAATGCAAAGTAATGCACTTGGGAAACAAAAACCCAGGGGAGGAGCACACAATGGGGGGTGAGATGCTGACAATAACAAAAATGGAAAGGGACCTGGGGGTAGTTATATCAGATGACCTAAAGGTGAGCAAGCAGTGTGAGAAGGCAGTAAGGAGGGCTGGGGGATACTGGGATACATAGGGAGAGGCATCACCAGTAGAAAACAGGAAGTTGTTGTCCCTCTATACAGTTAGTAAGACCACATCAGGAGTAGTGCGTGTAGTTCTGGAGACCCCATCTTCCCAAAGACATAGACAGGGTGGAGGCTGTCCAGAGGAGGGCAACCAAAATGGTGCAGGGTCTGCACCAGAAAACATATGAAGAAAGACTAAAGGAGCTTAATATGTATAGCCTTGAGGAAAGGAGGGAGAGGGGGGGACATGATAGAAACTTTCAAGTACCTCAGGGAAATCAACAAAGTCCAAGATGGTAGCATCTTTCAAAAAAAGAGATGTGCAAGAACAAGGGGGCACAATTTGAAGATAGAGGGGGGCTGGCTCAGAGGTAACACGAGGAAGTATTTCTTCATGGAGAGGATTGTAGATGCATGGAACAGCCTTCCTGAGAAGGTTGTGGAGTCAAAAACAGTTGGGGGAATTTATGAATGTATGGGACAGACATAAGGCAATTCCAGTGGGAGGTAGGAGGAAGTAGGCTGTTGGTTAACTAGGATCAGCAGCTTATCCGTTAGGTAGGGAAATGGGCAGACTAGGTGGGCCAAGTGGTCCTTATCTGCCATCAGATTCTATGTTTCTCTGTTTCTATATAACAGCTGATTGAAAGAAGACTTAATTCTGCTCATTGTAGCCAAGTGGGTACAAAGCTGGAAGAGATACTAGAGATTTACATAAATAATTAACTGGAGTCTGAAAGGTGTTATTATCAGGAATTCCCCAAATATTAGGCCCACAAAGAAAAATACTGCAGCTTCTAGCTTTGCCTTCATTACTTTGAATGCTGTTCTCGGGTTATAGCCTTTAGAATAGCAGTATGAATAAATCTGAGGATATGGGAGCAAGAGGTTTTTAATTTTTTTTGCTCTGGTTTTCTTATTAACTTCAGGAATGTTTCAATACTTCCATATGGAGTTATTGTAAAACCAAAAGTTTTTGTTCAAGGTAAATAAAGAGCTAAAGACCACAACTGTGGACCTTTCTGTATTAACATATCATTTTTTTTGGCATCGTTCTGTTAAAATATCAAGTTTTCTCTGGAGCCTAATAAGAGACCAGAACAGAAGGGTTGTGTAATTGGCATCATGATGAGATCCAGTTTTTTCTACTTTAATTTTTGGAGAGTGTACCTTGACTTTGTTCATTTCACCAATGATGTCATTTATGCAAGTATTGAAAAGTTAATTTTGTGCCACTTTTCTTTGAAATTTTATTCTGAGAGTAAAGTCTAACATCCATGTACTCTGATGAAGAAGAATTAGTATAATTTCTTCCCATTCTGTGTTTCTCTCCTGATTACTGTGGTTTGCCCCCTCTTGCTGCCCCCCAGCCTGGCCACTTATACTACCTTTTCTGGGACTCACCCCACCAGTTTTTACAGGACACATATAGGGCTCAGGTTCCTGAAGTTAGTAGTTTGGGGCCTGCGGGGGGGGGGTTAGCATCATCCTGTCTGCTGTAGTTTATCCTCCTGTTTTCACCCCCTTCACTCCTGGAGCACCCCTGAGTTGATACTTGCAGCTGTTTCCCAGGCTAGAATATCTGTTTAATTTCACATGGTAAAATAAATAGCCTTTCAAGTCATTTCATTTGTTTATGGACCTATCCTTTTTGACCCAGGAAAACTTTTAGGCAGTTGGCGCTTGTTTGGACAGCATAGGAGAGACTGTGACGCACGACTGAAAACAAGGAAAATCATGTTTGAAGATATTGTTAAAAACCTGTGCTTCAGTTATAACATTACACCATGTGTTCCTCTTAGATGTGCTTGTTTGCTTCTTTCTTTCTTCCTTTATTTATTTAGTTAGTTATTTTCTTTTTTTTAATTCATGTTTATTAACATCAATTGGGTACATAACAGCAGAAAAAGTAGATACAGTCAATTTCATCATTTCTACACCGTACATAGTCATAGATTTACATAAATCCATTAAATTCGATTATGACAAGGATAAAGAATCAGTACCATTTCTTACATCTTGTAGACAGTAGGCCCTGTTGGGTACCAGACCTGTTTTTCCCATGGGGTCTTGTTAGTATGGCATTTATGTGGTTGGGCTGGGAATGCTCCCATGGACTGTTCGAGTTGGGTTTGGGCCAGAGTAGGAGTCCAACCAAATCAGCCATCTCCTTCATCTTCGGGTAAAAATATGAGACTTCTGATTTAGTTTAAAAGTTAGCTCTTCAAATTCTGAAATTTCTTGGATCACCTGTATCCAGGTCTGTTTAGTGGGTGATATGGCCTAGAGCCAATGACGAGTAATGGCTTTGTTTGCTGTTGTTAGAAAGAGCCCAAAGATAGAGTGAATCACCACCTTTCAAGCCCCTTGGAGGAGCACCGAGGATGACATTTATCCAGTCCAAGGGAATATCCAGCGAGAACAGGTCAACCAATGCAGGAATTATCTCCCCCCAAAATGTATAGATCTGAGAGCATGCCCAGAATATATGCAAGTGGTCATCCTCCACTTCTCCACAACCTCTCCAACACAGTGGTTGCCTTGTGGGGTCTCTTTTTGCTAGAGTGGTGGGGGTCAGAAAGTAATGCACCCTAACCCTCCAAGAAAACTCTTGCCAGTGTGGGGATCTTGTGGTTCAAGAAGGAATGTGGAAGACAGGTTCCCAGTTAATCTCCTGCAAGTCTGCCCCCCCCCGCCAATTGGCTTTGATTCTGCCCAGAGGGTCACCCCTCAAAGCTGCCAGGGATTTGTAAAGGGCAGAAACCCAGCCCCTTTGAGTCCAAGCATTCCTTATTGCTTGGAATCTCTCTAGAAAAGGGGCAGCTCTAGTGGGGTCTTGGTCTGCCTTTTGACACCTTGTCAGACATGATCTAGCTTGAAGATATCTAAAATGATTCGAGTTTCTGAGACCAGATGTCTGTTTGAGAGAGTTAGAATCCTGAACAATGCCATTCTGAAGGAGTTGGCCCAGATATGTTAGACCCATTCTATCCCAGATCCTGAAGTTGTGATCCAGTCAGGCAGGGGGAAGTTAGGATCCCAGGCCAACCTGTATAGAGGCCATAGTGAGGATTTGAGCTTATATTTATGCCAGGCTCTATGTGCCGCTTGCACCATGTCCCTCACGACCATGAGCCTAGTAGGAAGTAGCCCTGGGGAGCTGGGAGAAAATATTGCTCTGAGCTCCAAGGGTGGGCTGCACTCCTCCTTCTCCCTCCTCTCCATGTCCTTCCAATCTGAGGTGTAGAAAGGAGCAGACCATTGTAAAATTACCTTTAACTGGGCTGCCAGGTAATAGTCCTCAAGATCTGGAAGAGACCTGCCACTTTTGTTTTTAGGTGTCTGGAGGATCTGGAGGTTGATTCTGGGACATTTTCTATTCCAAATAAACTTGGAAATCAATTTGTGTCAGTCCTGAAAGTGGGTCTTGTGTATATAATTGAGCAAGCACTGAAAGAGGTATAGGAATCTGGGAAGTATATTCATAGTTATGGTTTGTATCCTAGAGTGCATAGGGAAATTTATTAAGGACCACCTCTCCAGGTCTTTTTCCATTTGATTTACAAAAAGGATATAATTTGCCTTAAATAACTGTGAGGTGTGTCTGGTAATAAAGGTGCCTAAGTACTTCATTTTCTGAGGTGACCAATTCAAGGGAAGTAGGTCCAGTATTGCCTGTGAGGGGGTATAATAGAATCTAAGAACTTCAGTCTTAGATTTACAGTATTAAGAGTGTATCCTGAGTGCCTGCCAAATTCCTCCAGAATAGACTACACCTGAGGAATGGACTGATCAAGTCGGGACAAACAAAGCAGTACATCATCTGCATAAAGAGAGATTTTTTGATGCAGGCCTCCCACCTCTATCCCTTGAATGTTATTTGATTTCTGAACAGCCTCTGCAAGGGGTTCAATATAAAGGGCAAATAGGAGGTGGGACAGCAGGCAGCCCTGTTGAGTGCCCCTGCCTAGCCTGAATCTGTTGGAGAGCCCCTCATTTACCCTCACATAAGCCTGAGGGCCTGATTAAAGGAGTTTATTGGTGTCTATAGAGACCTGAGGGAAACCCATACACTGCAGGACCTGGAACAGGAAACCCCAGTAGACCTAATTGAAGGCCTTTTCAGCATCCAGACAGGGACATGGGAACAGTGTATAGAGTCAACCACATTGATTTTAGAGCGGATACTATCCGGGGCCTGACGACCAGCCACAAAACCAGTTTGGTCTTTATTAATCAGGTCTGGAAGTAGGGAATTCAGTGTTGAGGCTATGATTGTTGTGAATATTTTATAGTCCGAGTTAAGAAGGGAAACAGGTCGGTATGATTCGCAACGGGTGGGGTCTTTGTTTTCTTTGTGGAGCAGGGAGATGGTGGCATATTGCCAGGAGGTGAGGTCTGGGTTCCCTTCCTTCCAGATGCCAGAATAGACCTCCAGTAAGAGGGGAGTAATCTCTACTTTAAAGGCTTTGTAGAATTCTGCACTAAAGCCATCAGGGCCTGGGCACTTTTTGGTTTTCAAATGTTTTATGGTGTTTAAAATTTCAGACTGTGTGATTGGCTTAGTTAAAGATTGGGTCTTTATCAAGGGGAGAGATGGGAGGGATAGTGACCTCAGGTAGTGTAATTTATCTTCTTAGTTTGATTCTACTTGAGGGCTGTATAATTTAGAGTAGTAAGCCACAAAGGCCTCCACAATTTGAGATGATTTAGCAACTGGAAGGCCAGATCGAGGGGAGACTATTTTGGTGATGGTTGCCCTGGCCATGTGTTGTCTAAGCCTGAGTGCCAGAAATCTGGTGCCTTGAGGGCCCCCCTCATAATACTTCTGTTTGAGATAAAAAAGTGCTGTCTCGATTTCTTCCTTTTGAAGCTTGTGTAGAGCCGTCTTGTGAGTTTTTATAATAATAATAATACTTTATTTATTATGCGCCTTTCAAATATCAAGGTGCAATACAATAAGATAAAAATACAGAAATCAACATTATAAATCCAAACAGAAACAGATCAATGAACAGTAAAACCATAAGCTTTTTCCCACAGGAAGGATTTCAAAGCCTGTTTAAAACTCCCCACAGTCGTGCACTCCCTAATCTGATGGGGTAGAGAGTTCCAAAGGGAAGGGGCCGCAAACATAAAAGCATGGGCCCCAGCAGATTTTAAAATCACCCTTGAAATCTCTAGCAACCCCTCGTCAGCTAAGCGGAGCGATCTCACAGGGTTGTAAGGGATTAGGAGTTCTTTCAGGTAATCAGGGCCCAGATCATGCAGGGCTTTGAAAGTCAGTAATCCAACTTTGAAGGTGATCTGCCACTGAACCGACAGCCAGTGCAGTTCCACAGCACTGGTGTAATATGGGAAGATCTAGGAGTACCCATCAACACCCGTGCTGTGGAATTCTGCACCAGCTGCAAGCGGTGGATATCAACCCCTGGAAGCCCAAAAGTAAAGCGAGTTGCAGTAGTCGAGGTGCGAGATCACAAAGGCATGGATTAAGGTTGGCAGATCACCGGATGGAACAAGGTGCTTGATCCTAGCGATGTTTCTTAGATGGTAGAAAGATGACTTAACCACCGCTGACACCTGGGACCGAAGAGTGAGCCCCGCATCTAATATCACCCCCAGGTCTCGCACCCATTCAGAGACCTGTAGCTCGACATCCCCAAAACACAGTCCAGATGGGGAGCCAGCCCCAGGTCCCCCTATCCGGCGATCCAGATCCAATACCAACACCTCCGTCTTACCAGAGTCCAACTTCAGCCAACTGGACCTCATCCAGTACTGGATTTCATTGAGGCAGCTGTTAAATACCAAGCTAGCTCCTTCCTGGTTGGGTACAAAGGACAGGTTTAGCTGGGTATCATCCGCATAACAATGAAACCTCAGCCCATACTGTCTCACAATGTCTCCAAGGGGAAGCATGTACACTATAAACAACATGGGGGACAATATAGATCCCTGAGGAACCCCACAAAATAGAGAGATGAGGTCAGAGGAAAAATTCCCTGAAATCACCCTCTGAGTTCTTCCAGTGAGGTATGAAGTGAACCATCTGATAACAATCTCAGAAAGCCCACAAATACATCTCAGGTGCTCAAGTAGGAAACCATGGTCAACGGTGTCAAATGCTGATGACAGATCTAATAGTACCAAAATGGATCATTTTCTCTGGTCTCTCGCCATCAGGAGATCATTGAGCACCTGAACCAGCACAGTCTCCGTACTATGCCTCTTTCGAAAACCTGATTGGAGAGGTTCGTAGATGTTATGGATGGTCAAGTGGTTCTCCAACTGGGCCGCCACTACTTTCACGATCACGTTCCCCACAAAGGGAAGGTTTGAGATAGGCCTGCAGTTAACAAGACAGTCTGGGTCCAAAGAAGCTTTCTTCAACAATGGTGTCACCACTGCCTCTTTCAAGGAACAGGGATATTCACCCGAGTCAAGGGAGCACCAGACTATCTGTGCTAGAACCAGGAGAATGGGCTCCCCACACCCCAAAATTAGGGATGTAGGGCCTGGATCTAAACTACAGCAGGTAGGGTGCAACCCTTGGACAATCCACATAACATCAACGATTTCCGGGCAGTCGAAGGTACTCCAGGAAAACGAAGGGGTGGTGACCAAATCCTGACCAATAGCAACTCGAATAGAATGTGTCAAATGGATCTCTGACCTAATGTCAGCCACCTTATCAGCAAAGAACTGAGCAAGCTCATCACACTTTAATTGTGAACACGCTCTACAGAGCTGTAGACAGGTTGGGTTGCACAATCTGTCCACAGTTCTGAACAGCTGAGCTGGTCGGTTCTGAGCGGCAGAAATTTCCCCGGACAGAAACTCTGCCTTCTTACAAGAAATTTCTGACTGATAGAACTGATAGTGTTCTAACAGTCTAAGGTGGTTGGCATACAGGCCAGATTTCTGCTAACAACGTTCTAACCTGCGTCCAAGTCGCCGCAACTCCCTCAAGGCCCCATCAAACCATGAAGCCCGAGGTTGAAGGGAGAGAGGACGCACATGAACTGGAGCAATAGAACCCAGGGCAGAGGTGATAGCATTATTATAGGCCACAACCAATGCCTCTGGATCACTGCAATGCACAGGGAATTGTGATAGGTCAAGGACCGCAGCAAGGCCATTGGAAGAAATATTCCGCAAAGGGTGGTACTTGACCATCTCCACAGGGGTCGGCCTACAAGGTGGGGTGCCAAAACTGAATCTCACAGTGTAGTGATAGGACCAGCTGACTGGTTCCACCCCACGTCCGAAGCCTTGATCCCCAGGAGGAAGACCAAATCAAGAGAATGGCCACCTTTATGTGTAGCAGTGGTAACCACCTGTGTTAGGCCCAGTGAATCCATTAAATGGAGAAAATGTTGTCCAAATTGCGAGAGTTCGTCGCTGATCCAGGCATTAAAATCACTCAGGACCATCAGCCTGGGAGACTCAAAAGCCATGTCGACGACGAAGTCTGCTACTTCCTTAAGGAATTGCTTCCCATCTCCAGGTGGACGGTAGATGAGAGCAATTTGATAGCCCACACCTGCTACAGCAACACATTCAAAAGAGATGGTCTCCTCAACTGGAACGCTAGTGAGTGCCAATTCGGTCTTGAAACAGACTGCACCCCACCCCCCGCAGTCCAACCTCGAGCGACGTATCACCATATACCCGACTGGAATTGCAGCCTCAAGTATTGGTCCTGCATTATCATCCAGCCAGGTCTCAGTGATGCAAGCCAGATCTGTTGAGCCAACAAGATCTGAAATCACAGCAGTCTTGTTCTGGCCAGATCTGGCATTGCACAACAGCGCTCGGGTTGGACAAAACTCCTGGGCTGCCCTGGCTACCTGCCCATCACCGATGATGGTGCCCTTGGGTATGGGGACCAGACAAGATGGTCCACGCTCCAGGCTCCACTTTGCCCCAGGGCATCTCCTGGGCTTAATCACCCTAATGAGAATGCCCCACTCCTCCAGCCTCCACTGTTCACCCCCACCCTTCCCCTCCTGCAGGCAATATCTAAGGTCTGACAACATTGATAGATAGAAAAAAAAACAAAGGAGGGGGTATGAAAGGCAGAGAGGAGGCGGAGAGTGGAGGCTGATGCGCACTAACCGGGGGTAACATATGAGACACATCTCATAAATCCACAACCTAGCCCAGTACTCAAAACCTAAGCAATCTAAAAACAGGATATCGAACTCCTAAAAATCAACCACTTATGAGAGTCAACCCAACTAAATACCTAAGATTACCAAATTACTAACTTAACATAACCTAAATTATACCACAAACAATAATAAAACCCAAAAGGTCGCCCTCCAGAGAAGTCTCTCACAAATCTCAGTGGAAGATAATCAGTACAAATCATTAACAGAAGAAAAATAACAAAAGCAAATTAACTAAACAAACCAAAGAAAATAAAAGGAAAATAGTTTGATAATCCACCCCCAGATTAGTCTCTCACACTTATCTGAAGGAGGGTGAAAATAAAGATTGTTACTGAGCCCTCTCACTGCCCGAACTAGTTTCCAAAAAATAATATAAAACAGAATAAAATAAAAACTTAACAACAGCAAAAACTCAAAACTGAAAACAACATAAAATTAAAAAATGAAAAATACTTGCTGTCCAAAAAGCACAAGGACTCAAAGATTGAAGATATTAATTCCAATCAGTCATTTCCAGGAGATCGAGATGCCAGGACAAATATCCGATCAAGTCAAAGATCAAGTCCCTGGTAGTCAGATTCAGAGATTTTTATCTGTAAGTCCCTGTGCTCCTCCCACTTAAGTTTCTCTGCAATCTCAAGATCCTTGATCTGTGCAAGGAGGTCTTGTTGCTTCTGTTTATGCAGTTTTTTCTTGTATGACGCTATAGAAATTAGTTCGTTATTTTCAACTGTCTTTAGTCTCCGTCACCCGTCCAAACAGGACACCCTTTAGGCATTCTGTCAGTGCCACCTTCCTGTTGACTAAGACCCCACCTGGTAGTGCTGATTGTGTACAAAAGGAAGGATGAAACCTATAAAGGCAATTTGAGAGAATAATGTGTTTGTTAATCAAGTTCATAACTTGAACAAGTTTGTCAACAATTTAAGATATGACAGGTAAAAAGAAAATAGAGTGCTAATTGTCTGCCTGGGATGTTAAACCACATTTGTGACATACAACATTGGTCTCCTTACCATAAGAAGGATATCATGAGAACAGAGGGAGTGCAGAGAAGATTGACTAGAACTCTCAGCATGGTTCTGATAGGTCAGCTCATGCTTAGTATTCCACACACATACCGTGAGATAGAAAACAAATCCAAAATACTGGTTCCATGGAGAGAACTGTGTAGAGTAGTCTCTGTAAAAAGTAAATAGTTCAACATTTGCATTAGTGTTTTTTCAGGTACCATTAAATATGGATCATTTGCAGGCACAGTATGAGTTTAATTTCCGTGAAATAGGAACGTTACTACATGTATCTGCTGCCAAGTAGCACACATTCCCTATCCCTTTAAACATGTTCTTGGTTAATTTCCCTTGGTGTCTTCAATTTCAAATCTGTTCTTGACACTGCCTTTTCTTGGACCCACAGTTCTTAGTTATTATATCCTCTTTTTATAATCAGACTTGGTTTTGACCTTTAAACTAATAAAATACAATACAGACTGACATTTAACCAACAATATAAGTTGACAATATTTAAGCTTGCAGTGCCCATAAAAAACATATTAGCAAAACAAAAATTTTAGGGAAGCATATTCAAAACCAGTGGCAAACCCAGGCCCAAAGGTGTATTTGTGCGCATCAGTGAGCACCATGAAACCATCAGCAGGTATATTGGGAGAGGCGCACTGTAAGCCTTTCAAGCCCTAACAGCTGTCTAATATGTATGTGATGAGAGCAACTCAAAGCAAAGCATTTTCTGGTTCTGTGTGAAACTGCAAAATTTTGCTGCAGAAATTATGTGGAATTTCAGAAATTCTGCAGCATTCTGCTGGAGGCAGAACAGGTCTTTAGTGTTGAGAACAATCATAGAAAATGTGGGATTTCAATGATTGATGCAAAACTCCACAAAAAAAGTAACATTTCGCAGATGTCAGAGTTTCTCCACAGATGTATTTTTGTGATTTAACAAAGAAAAATACAGTTCCTATTAAGAACAAGCAGTTTCTCATATTGCAGTTCTGTGGAATTCACCTTGACCATAAAGATGGGTGGAGTGGAGACGATTTGGTTGAAGATGACTATGGCTGTTGGAAAAACGATTAGATCGGTGGTGATCTATAGACTGCTGGGGCAAAAGGAAAATGGAGATAAGAAATTGGGGGAGGAAATCAGGAGGGGTGACAAACAGAGATCTTGTGCTAGTGGGGGACCTGAACCTGCCAAACATAGACTGGGGTACCCCTGCAGCTAAAAGCAGTATGAGTCAGGTACTACTAGACATGGTGAAGGACTTCTTATTTGTGCAGTCATTCAGGTATCCCACATGGTAGGACACCAGTCTTGACTTAGTACTTAACAATGTGGAAGTGGAGAATGGGGTGGCGGTCAGGGAACCACTGGGAACCTGTGACCATAATTCCATATGGGTTCAACTGATGATGGGAAACACTGGTTTCTCGTCAAGGGCAGTGGCCCTGCATCTTAAATGGGCAGACTTTAGTCAGATGTGAGAAAAGGTTATGGAAAAGTTGTTGGGTATGGACCATATCAAGGGAGTAAAGAGAAAGAGGAGAAAGATCTATGGGGTAATTCTGGAGGTGACTGGCTTTTCTGCAAGAGAAGTCACCAAAAGAAACAAGCAATAAAGGCTAATCTGGTTCTCAAAATAAGTAAGGGAGGCTGTGTGGCCAAAAAGCCTTCAGAAGGTACAGTACAAGGGAACATGGGGAAGAGGGGAATGGGAAGAATACCACACTAGGCTAAAAGAGGCAAGGGTGGTGATCAGGACGGCAAAGGCAGACACAGAACTGCAGACTGCTGAGGGTGTGAAGGGAAGGGGGAAATATTTTTTAGACATATAAGGGAAAAAAAGGAAAGCTGGAAGAGACTGTCAGGCTAATTTGGGGGTAGTAGAAGTTGACAAGCAAAATGCTAATGTCCAAAACAATCACTTCTGCTCAGTATTGACAGTTAATAATAGGCCTCTACCAGGGAGTGGGCTCATGGCAGCCACGGGGGGGGTGCAAAAAATAGTGGGGGTCATGAACATGGCTTAATGGGTGAAAAAAGGGCTGGAAGCCCTCAGGATAGATTATTTTTGGCTCTTCTCCACATGCACATCATTCACACCTGCACCTGCCCATAATCTCACGTGCTGCCCTTGGACCTATACTGAACATTGTAAATTTATGTGTATTAAACTGTTCTCTAAGCTCATGTGTATCTGTTTGCACCCACCTGAAGTTCCAAGATCATCTTATTCAGAGCTGCACTGAATGCTCTAAATGTGATACTGTAACTGTATTTTGGCGCAGGTATATTTATTGCTGTTCCATGCCTACTCATATTCTGGAGTGATGTTGTCGTTGTAAACATGCTACTGTGCTGTTTTCTCCTTAGTACTCAATCCCCCAAGAACACTTCTGGAAATGAACTACTTTGGCAAAGTAGGCTTTTGCTAGTGAAACTCAGTCAATCAACCAATCAATCACTAGAGCACCAGACCCTGACAGCTTGCAGCTGAGGGTACTCAGGGAACTGGCTTCAAAACTTGCTGAACCCTTGACCCAGCTGTTAAATGACTCAGCAGAATCTGGGGCTATGCCCCGGAATTTGAGGTCTGTAGACACAATCCCTCCACGGGTGGGGGCAGGAGGACTCGGGTAACTACAGGCCGGTAATCTTACCTCCATTTTAGGTAAACTAATGGAGACCATTATTTAGGAAAGCCTGGTGGCCTACTTAGATGACAACAAGCTGCAGGATAAGATGCAGTACAGGTTTGTGTCAGGGAGGAGGTGCCACTCAAGCCTGATATTGTTTTTTCCACTAGCTCACTAGGGCCCTAGATAATGGGCAGGGGGTAGAGTTGCTTCACTTTGACTTCAGTAAAGCCTTGATTCGGTGTCACACAGGAACCTGCTGAAAAAGCTGGGAGATCTGGGAGTAGAGAAGCATTAGTCAGGTGGGTGGGCAACTGCCTGTGGGGGGAGGCAACAGAGGGTGTGAGTAAATGGGGCCAAATCTGCAGACAGGGGGTCATGAGTGGGGTGCTGTAGGATCAGTCCTGAGGGCTGTCCTATTCAGTATGTTCAATAGTGACACAGGGCAGAGTACCCAGTGCAAGCCTGACAGTGCCTCCTTTGTTTTTATGTTTCTGTGTTTCTAGATGTGTTGAGCTGCTGACTATACAAAGCTATGCGGCTGGGTAGATAGTGAGGAAGGGTGTGAGGAAACTTCAGAAGGAGATAGAGAAGCAGGAAAGGTGGTCGAAGATCTGGCAGTTGAGTTTCAACACCAAAAAGTGCAAGGTGATGCACTTCGGAAAAATGAACCCATGCATAGAGGATTGGATGGGAGGGGTCGGGCTGGCCACTACAACAGAGGAGAGGAATCTGGGTGTCATAATCAGCAGCTCCCTCAATCAAACCAGCCTGTACAGAAAAACACAATAAGGCATCAAAGATGCTGGAGTGTACTGGGATTGGTTTGATAACAGGAGAAGTGAAATGATATTGTGCCTATACAGTTCTCTTGTGAGGCCTCACCTGATACACTATGCCCAGGTCAGGAGCCCTCACCTGAGAAAGGACATAGATAGGCTGGAGTCAGTGTAGAGGATGGCCACCAAAATGACCCAGGGCCAAGGTAGATCCTATGAAGAACAGCTAGTAGCCTTGAACATGCACTCACTGAAGGCCAGAAGCAAGAGGAGGGACATGATAGAGATGCTTCTGAGGTGTATAAGCAAGGTGAGAAGTGAAGATCTGTTTGTTAGAAAAACACTCACAAGAGGGCACGCTTTGAGGTTAGTTGGGGTTAAATGCAGGAGGGATGCAAGGAAGTTCTACTTCACTGAGAGAGTGGTGGAGCCATGGAGAAATTTGCTGGCCAAAGTGACAGGGTCAGATGCCTTAAATGGATTCAAACAAGTGCAGCTGGGACAGAGCAATAGGGCTCATAGTCCCATTGAGGGCTGGGGGGAGGGTTATGGGGGACAACTCTCAGGACACTAGGTCCAGGGATGAGGTAGCATAGTATGGGAAGACTCAGTGGACCCCTGGTCTCTTTCTACTGACAGATTCTCTGTTTCTGCATACATGTCTATGAAATTCCATCAAGTTTTTCAGAAGCAGAATTACAGTAAAGTTGGAATTCCATTGGCTGAGTCCACGTTCTGCACAGCACTAATACCATACAAACTCATGTAGACATGCAAACCATTATTGTGCCCACATTCACAAACCACTTAAACAGAGATCATCAATGCAAGCAAGCTGGCAGTTTGCAAGGCAAAAACCCTTTCGCACTGCACTGCACAGCAACAGTATTGGTACAATATATGCAAATGATCATACCCATAGCAGGTCATTAGCACCTCATATTTTTAGCATGTCATTATCAAGGCCCATCATAATGAAGGATTTGAGCTGCATAGTACAGTATAAAAGGGAAATCCAGAGCCACATGTTAGAAGGGTGAGACAGGAGGACATAGTACACCTTTAACCCAAGTGCAATAGAATAGATGCATTGCTGTGTTTAGGGAGGCCAACATGACATTTGCAATATGTTCACTGAAGTTCTATTACATCAGCAAGGCATTATATTGAGGTCCAATTATCACATGAGTTTTAAATCACAGAACTCCAATCTCCTTCAGTAATACTGCAGAGAACTCTACAAGTATTCATTCATTAATTTGGTTCACCACTGCATCATACAGGGTACTAGTGAAATATCTTTTGAGGTCCACAGATGTTTGCATGCAGTTAAAACATGCTTTTGCCAAGCATTAACTAGTGCTGCACAAACCACTAGTTGGTGCGTTCGCCAGGCTTCCAATATGCCATAGTGACAAGTTTGCATGATTTTGCCTTTCATTTGCATGCTTTCCAACCCTATCTTTGTGCTAATGAGGAAACTGCTCTGTGTCATACAAATCATAACACCAAATACAGGGATCTGCATGCAGACTGCTATCTGAGCGCTAACACCCCAGTTTACATGGCACCATCAGAGTATGCACCACGCAAAACATTTTGATATGCTACCCGTACTCTTTTAAACTTAAAAGCATTACAGTTAATGTGCCTGGCAAATGGAAAAACATATTTCACAGCCTTGAGTCTTTCTGGATGATTCTCTGGAATTTAATTCAAGTTCTTAAAGGCTTTCTGGGCCACACCTCTGGTAGTTAGATAAGTTTTTTTGTTTGCATTCTGCTCTTAACCCTGACAGATGACCCATCAGCCCTCTTCCCACCTTCCCCTAGCTGGCACCCACCTCCACCAGATCTATTTGGACCTGGTTCCTCATGGATTACTCCCCATGGTGGAGCCAAAACCCGAAAGGGGGGAGGACCATCTTCCCTCCCAGAGATACATATTCAGAAGGCCCCCTAGGGGCATGGGTGGTGGTGTATATTGGGGGAGCTGTGCAGGGCTTCATGTAGCCCATGGGGCCCTTTTACCTGTTTTTTCTCCCATGCCACTGGCCACAGTGGCATGCAAGATCATGTACGTGGAGGCACACACATGCTATGCACACATACTACGAAATCACAACCCCTTCCCTGTCTGTGCCTCTCATCACTGCATTACTGCCAGGCCTACACCTGCTGGCAGCCAAAGGCCAAGATGGCATGCCTTCCCTCCCCAGGAGAGGAAAAGAGTCTTATGAATGCTCAATCCTCTCACATCTTGGCTGCCCCCCTCCCACCATGACCTAAGTTTGTTCCCGATCTCGGGTTGCCAGCGTGGCAGGAGGTAAGGTGCCCACTGCTTCAGCCCTCCATGCCACGGCTTTAGATAACTCTTTTCTTCTGGCTTTTCTCCTCCTTTTTCCCTTTTCCTCCAAGGTCCTTCCAAATTTGGAGGTAGACAGTAATCTGCTTGATTTTTTTTGGTATGAGAAGCTTTACAAAGTCCAAGGGTGCAGCAAAAGTTGTCCTTCTAAGAATATGATGTATAGAGGCAGGAGGCAAAAAGGACTATTACTTGCGTACAACAGGTCAAAATGCTAAGCAAAACTACTGAGATACTGCTGTAACGGTCTGAAATAAGGCATAAGAAGTAATCAGCAAAATAATTATAAAAGCAGTTATAAATTCATCCTTATTTCAAAACTATTTTAAACTTAAAACAGTATTACTGTAAGATAAGGTCCAGTCAAAATCCTCAGACCAGCTGGTCATCAGCATAATCAGTAATTTTGCCTCGGCCTCAAAATTCAATTTTTGGAGTTGTGTATTGTATGGGAGAGAAAACTGTACTATCTGAAATGGTGCAAATATATCCTGCAGAAGCTTCAACATCTTGATACACTAGCAAAAAAAAAAACTAAGTACTAGAATAAAAGGGAAGCAAACGGAAAAAAAAAGAAAAAAAATACTTTTATTATTAATCAGTCCCTGTCTAAAGAGATTTAAATCCTTTAATATATAAATCATAAACTGACTATTGCTTTCAGAATTTGGCCAAAAGAGGTACATATTCAAAGTGCAATGCACAGTAACTCATGTGAGAAGCAGCTGCGAAGTATAAACAGAATCATGTACAGAGCAATATATTCTGAAGAAAACTACTTACTGTGCCATTCGTATTTTAAAATGCATTAGTTCAAGCATCTGGTGAAACAGAAACTACTCCAGTGACACAAAGCCACCCCCACACTGAGGAAGAAAGTTACACATGAGAAAAAATATACGCTGTACAGAACAGGTTAAAGTGCTGATGTGACAGCAAAGAACTCTGTGTTATTAAATTTTCTGAAGCACTGCTGAGCCATGTCTAACCAATGTGGCAACCCCCACTCACAGCTCACCTCACTCAGGTGAACATTTTTTTAGATTTTCAAAGTCTATTGTATATAGAATCCGTCTATTTTAGTACAGTATATTGATACAGTGTAGGTAGAAACATAGACAATGGACATCCGGTTCCGCCTTCACTAAATGAGGATGTAAGGGATTTTGGCTCCCGACCCCAGCTTATCTCAATCAATCCTCTTGATCAGCAACCACAACCTTCCTAAATCAGTCATCTAGAAAAACTTTGGTGCCTGGCGGGACCAGTGGTGTGGAGGACTGAGTTGCTGGATGCCTTACCTGTTGCCAAACTGGAGACTTGGGTTCTGAAACGAGCCTGAATCATCAGGAGTTGACTGGGGGGGGGGGTGAGGAGCTGGAGTGAGTTGCCGCAAGGCAGCTCTCTTCTCCCTGGGAGGTATATGGGCTTTCCTTGTTCTTGGCTGCCACCCGGTGGAGGCAAGGTGGAAGTGCCTAGCTGATCAGGGAGCCAGGCATTAGGCTGGATGGGAGGTAGGGGCCATTACCGGAGCCACGGAGTGCATGTGTGCCTCCACGTGCATGCACGACTGTGTTCTGGGGTCCTGGGATAACAGGTGGAAGAAAACAGAAAATGGGGTACTGGAGTAGACTCAGTGAAGCCCTGTGAGCAGGTTGGACTGAGATCCTCCAAGGGAGGACTGCAGCTTGCCTCACTGGAACTCTGATAGTAAACAGTGATACAGAAAAAAAAAATACAACTTTGTTGCCATGCTGTCCAAATATAAGCAAAACCCTGGCACAATATATCAGTTGAGGGGTGAGGATACAGCATGCACCAAGCAGGAAAGGGATCTTGGGGCTATCATCTCTGATGACCTCAAGGTAGGGAAACAGTGTAACAAGGCAGCAGGTAAAGCAAATAGGATGCTGGGATGCATAGGCAGGGGGCATCACCAGCAAGAAAAGGGAGAGTCATAATTCCACTATACAAGACACTAGTGAAGCCCCACCTGGGTACAATGTACAGTTCTGAGACCTTATCTATGTAAGGACATAGACAGGGTAGAGAAGGTTCAGAGGAGGGCAACTAAGATGGTACATGGATTGCATCACAAGTCCTAGGAGGACAGGTTGAAGGAACTGAATATGTACTCCTTGGAGGAGACGAGGGAGAGAGGGGATATGATAGAGACATACAAGTATCTTACAGGGAGGAACACGGTGCAGGAGTACACTATTTTTAAGCGAAAAACATGTTCCAGGACTAGAGGGCATGGGATGAAGTTGGAGGGAGGACGATTCAGAGAAAATGTGAGGAAGAATTTCTTCATAGAACGGGTGGTGGACAAGTGGAACACCCTGCCAGAGGAAGTGGTGGGGGCTGAAACAATCACGGGATTTAAGAATGCATGGGATAGACATAAAGGAATTCTGGAGGTCAGGAGTAAGGGGCAACAGACTTCTAGGAAAACATAAACTGAACTTACAAGCTCAAATGGGAAGACTGGGTGGGCCATAGGCCCTTATCTGCTGACACTGTCTATGTATGTATCTATGTATCTGTGTACCCCTACAGCCATGGACCAAGAGAGTAAAGGGAGCGATGAGGAAGGAACAGAAACTTTTACTATTACCTCTAAATGGATATTCCAAGAGCTTGGTAAAATTAACAACACAATGTCAAAATAAGAAAAGGCGGTCACAGACATGACCCGAGGCCTGCAAGAAACAGCACAGCTGACCTCTGACTTGGAATCTGACCTCAAAGAAATTGTAGACCCAGTGGACAAACATGATAAAGTTATACGGTGCCTGCTCAAAAGAGAAAGGGAGCTTACTGACAAACTAGATGATCAGGAGCTCCAGACCCCATGGGACAATCCATGATTATATGGTCTGCAGGAGGATACAGAATCTGGTCAGATGGAAGCATTCTTAGAATTCTTTTTGACTGAAATACTGGATCTCCCTGCAGCAGAGCCCCTTGACATAGTGAGGGCGCACACAGCTCTTGCTAAAAAACCCTCTGACCCTAAAACAAACCGTTGATCTATTGTTATGAAGCTGTTGGACTATTGCACCAAGCCTAGAATACTACAAAAAGCATGGTCCAAGAAGGAAATAGTGTTTGGTGTTAAACGCTTGTATTTTAATCATCACTACATGCCTCTGACTCAACAAAAGAGGTGCACTCTACTTGTAATTAAAAAACTTCTCCTGTCAAAAAACATCAAAATGCACTTAATCGCCCCTGCAGAGCTCAAGATTTTCATGCCAGAGAGTCCCCTGTTCTTCTGTACCTTGAAGGATGCTAAACCCACGATGCAGAATGTTGGGGTTCTCACCAATCTGTATGACTGCCCAGAAAACCCTCTGCTGGAAATGCTCAACACTTCCACACCCTGAATCCAGGCTTCTAAACCCAACAAGAAGAACTGCTCCTCTAGCCAGTCAAATAAACATCCACCTGCAGGCAATAATAACCCAAGTCACAGCACTTCTACTTCCTGATGGTCGTTCCATTGTTACTGACTTACCATGTGGTGTTGTGTGGAAGGCCTGCAGTGTTCGTTGCAGCAGATCTAGTGGCTCCTTGGAAGCAGCGGCACCATTTTCTGCTGAAGGGACTTGAATTACACATGGACTTGATATATAACTGGTAGTTTTTCAAGGTATTCTGGTAACATGGGATATCAGACTTTATGATTGCTTGTTAGTTAGGTTATCAGGGACTTTACTACATGCAGGGAGGCAGTGGGGGTTGAGTTTGGGCATGACCGGCAGGAGTTCATCCCTATAGGTTTGAGTGGAGCCAGGATCATGCTCACATAGTCTTCCAGCCCTCGAGCATATTTTAGAAATGGCCTGGTCCCTGTCCCTGGTACATCATCTTACTTTCGGTCTCTTTCTCATTGGTTATCAACCTATCTGTTATGGCAAAGTGGGAGGAACTGAACATTACCCTTGGACCCTCACTTTAGACATCAGCTACAATTCTCTTGTAGACTGGAGACTGCAGCTGAAGCCATATAAACACACACCAGGGGATCAGGCTGAAGCTTAAAGCCTCTGCTATCCGCTCAAGGACTGCCTGTTGTGAGGACTCCTGTCATCCTAGCTGATCTCTTCCTTAATCATCTCCAGGGTTGGAATCCATTCATGCCCTGGATCATAGATGTTTCCTTCATCTGGTAAGAAACTACTTTTGATAGCGGAGCTCCAGCCCTGTGTTGAGTACAATGACATGCTGCCCTGTCCCAACATAAGCGGGTGGGCTAGATTAATAATTTGGATTACCACATAAACAGACCTCTGCTGTTGAAGACAGAGCTACTACAGTTTGATGAGATGTGAAGAGTAGCTCAAAAGTGCATGTTAAGTGCACAACTCCTAAAGCAGAAGTCTCCCATTTTTCAATATGGGATCTGTAAGGGAGCCAGGGTATATTATATACCAGAAGTGGACTCTTACTGTTTAATGGTTTTATTTGTAAATATGTTAAAGGTTTACAAGTTTTTACAGCGTTGCACACAGAGATCAGTTTTCGGGATGTCAAAAAGCTTACAATATGGCTTCAGGTACGATAATTACCTATAATGTACAAGGCCTCAACAACCCCATGAAATGCAGTAGGGTACTCAACAAATTGAAAAAGCAACAAGAGGAGGTTGACTTTTTACAAGAGAACTACCTATCACAGGAAGAAGGCTTGAAATTAAAAAGGGCATGGGTCAGAGAGCCATTTCATGTCACTTATAATGACCACCCACACAGGAGGGGAGTAGCAACTCTTACCCAGAAGCATTGCCCCTTTTTCAGTGAACAAAGTCCACTCTGATCCCATGGGCCATTATCTGCTCATTCAGGAGACTTACATATTGATCCCTTGCTCTCCTTTTTTTGTTGTTTGAAATTTCTATTTTTCTCCTTCTACTTCCCTCAGAGCCACATCATTGGGAGACGCCAATTAATCCTGTCCCTGCCTAGTGCCTTACCTAACAACCCCTGGTCCCTCCATCCTGCCTTGGACCCCGCCCCGGGCGGGGTCAGGGTAGGGGCCAACCCCCTAATCTTGTGGTCCTTGTCAAGGTCTGGGACTTCAGGCAGGCACTGGTAGAATGGGACCCGGCTCAGCGCTCCATCTTCCTGGCTCTAGAGGGGTGTCTCCCCTTTTCTGTGGGATGTTGCATGCCCATACATCAAGGCGTACACATCGATGTCTGCCACATCCTTCCCCCTCCTTCCACGAAGGAGCTACCCCTTGAGCTGATAGGTCCCAGACCTATGCCTGTGACCAACCATGCCCCAGTGGCTCCAGCTTGCTGTCATGCCCCCAGCCTCCTCTGGGGTCACCGTTTGTTGGACTGCAGAGCCCTCCCACCCCTCAGAGAAGGCAAGCTGTCATCGGACGCTCCAGACCATCTCCCCCTGGCCAACACCCGGCAGCTCGAGCTTGTTCCCAAACCCAGGTCACCGAAGTGTTACATCCAACGCCTCAACCCTCAGAGCCACCAGGCTGGCCCCTTGCTCCCTTTTAAACATTTATGTCCAAACCAGGAGGTGGAGAATGCCTATTTCCTAAAGCAGGTGATGCTGAAATGTGCCCCTCCCTCAGGTGAACTTTTTGTCATAAGTGGTGACTTCAATACAGTGCTCAATCCAGATTTAGATAGTCGGGATGCTCAACCCATATCAAGGGGTCCTGCTGCATAGTGTTTGGCAGGTCTGTCCAGAGAGATGGGACTGGTGGAGGGTGGAGATTTGCCAACCTAAAGTTCGGAGATTGTGCTTGGTCAGCATTTCATTGGTCCTATTCCCAGCTGGACTTTATTTCTGTTGAGTGAGTGCACACCTTAGATACTGCCTGAATTCTTCCCAAAACAATTTCCGATCACTGTATGGTTCAAGTGGGGTTATCCCTCTCCCCCACCATTAAAAACTCCACTTGGAGGCTAAATGACTCACTACTAAAGTGTGATAAATATAAAAATTTGGTTAAAGAAAGCATCAGGCAGTACCCCACTGTAAATCCCCCTCAGACACCACAGCGGCTATCTGATGGGATGGGTTTAAGGCCATGGTGACAGGTAGGACCATAACTATGCCGCAGGGTTAAAGAAAGTCAGACTAAAAGAACAATGAGACCTGGAAGCAAAAATATTTGACCTTGAAGAAGAAAACAAGATTGTTCTGGATAGTGAGGTGCAGAAAAAGGTTAGAGAAAAGTAGGGATAAATGAAATAAATTACTTGATGACAAGATTAAGAGAGCCCTGAGATACTCCAGGCAGCAATACTACAAGGCTGGAAATAAAGCAGGTACACTGTTGGCCTGCCAGCTTTGTAGAGAGACGGTCAGTCAGTTAGTACTTAAGACTCGAAAAAATCATAAATCCCAGGTTTATGACTCAGACCCCCTTAGAGTTTCACATCATTTAATAGACTTTTGCAAACACTTTACTTTCAAGAACAAATTTCAAATTACCCAGTGAAGCTTGAAGCCTTTTTTACTAAAGTAAGAATTAAAAAGCTGACACAGATGCAGGTGGAGGTAATGGATGCCCCAGTTACACAGGATGGGGTAGCAGCAGCCCTAGTGAAGCTTAAAGGGGGGCAGCTCTGGGCCCAGATGGGCTAGTGGAGGAATTTTATAAATCTTTTGGGGACAAACTCACTCTTCACCTAGGTAAGGTCTTTCAAGCAGTACAAGAGGGAGAGAGCGCGCCCCCTACTTGGTAATATGCATAGATATCTATTTTCCCACATCAGGTAAGGACTCCACCCTGTGTGTTTCCTATCAGTCTGTTTCCTTATTAAATGTGGATCAAAAGCTTTTTACCTCTCTATTGGCCCAGAGATCCAAGGGCTGCGTGGGGACTCTGGTCCACCCTGATCAAACAGGATTTATCAATGTTCAGTTAATACATGACAATATTCGTCACCTTCTGAATTTAATAACATGGCAGCAAAAATCAAAAGACCTGGTGTGGCCCATTTTCATGGACGCAGAGAAGGCGTTCAACTGGGTGATTTGGAAGTTTCTGTGCAGAACCCTGGAGATGGGGCTGAGGACAAAATTTCATGACAGTATTGATGCACTCTTTGCATCACCCCAAGCAGCCATCAAGGTGAATGGAGTCTTGACCCCACAGTTTCATCTACACAGGGGAACAAAACAGGGTTGTCCTCACTCTCTCCCCCTACTCTTTGCACTATGTATTGAACTCCTTGCGATAGCTGTCAGGAGTAATGATAATATTAGAGGCATTACAGCAGGAGATTGGACTCATAAAATATCCATATATGCTGACGGCTCCCTCTTTTTCCTTACCTCACCACAAACCTCAGTTCCAGCCCTGTTGCAGGAGCTAGATAGCTATTGCCAAATTTCAGTCTATAAGATTAATTTTGATAAATTAGAAGCTATCAAAATGGGAGGGTCTCTCCCCAAAGAACTCTTATCAAATTTCCCTTTTAAATGGGTCACAAATAATACAGTCAGATATTTAAGGGGTCTAAATAACTCCTCAAACCACATCGCTCTTTAAGTTAAACTACATCAAATTATGGGTTGAGTTGAAAGCGGATCTGGACAGGTGGCAACTTCTGCCACTTTCACTGGGCGGCAAAATGGCCACTTATAAAATGAACATTTTGCTAAGGTTTCTGTTCCTCTTTTAGGCCTTCTCTATCCATATCCCAGAATCATTCTGCAAACAAATGAATAAAAGTATCTGATGGCCTTCCTCTGGAGGAGGGGTAGACACAGCACAATGAGCAGAGTACTTTCCTTCCCTAGAGAGAAGGGAGACGAGGCCATGCCTGACATGAAACTAAGTTATTACTCAGCACAGTTAGCTCCAGTTGGGACTTGGATTAAACAAAAGGGGGAGTCCAGATGGAGGGAAATTGATTCCCAACAACTCAAGAGCATACACCTCTTTGCCCTCTTACACACCACCTTCACACCTGAGCTTTGGAAAAAGATTGTGAACCCATGGACTAGACACACATTGAAAATCCTAGTACGGGCTTGCAGACTTACCCAAATCCTGAATGAGGTGGGCTCTCTTACTGCTATAATTGGGGATCCAGAGTTTCACCATCCCTGGATTAACGTAACCTTTCACAGGTGGAACAGATATTGCTTGTTGATACATAACAAAGTAATCCTATCATTTAATTAACTGCAGACAAAACACGGCCTCCCCCATGCAGACTTTCATAGATACCCACAGATCAAGACGTTACCTACAGGTGAACCACCTGGATCCAAAGGTGGGCAGCGATCTGACACCCCTAGACAAATTCTTGTAGTGGGTGGCAATGCTTAAGGGTACAAGAGTATTGATTTCAGATGCTTACAAAACACTTTTACGTGCAAACGCTCAGTAAGGAACAGTCTTCAGGGTAAATGGGAAGAGGAGGCAGACATTTCTATCCCAGAGAAGGACTGGAAAAAGGCTTGGGAATGTGGATGTAGGGTGACAGCCTCTCCCGGCTGGACAGAGTTTAAGTTGAAGTGTATGTCAAGATTTTTTCACACTCCCATGGTTACCAAGCACTATGCAGAGGGAGGCTCTGCCCAGGGTTGGAGAGGGTGTGGTCACTCTGGAACACCATATATTCTGAGTGTGTCCAGTGCTTGTCAGAGTCTGGTCTAAAGTGCAATCAGAACTCACCAGAATATGGGGAATCCTGATACCAAAGGATTTCAAACACCTGATCTTGGACCTGGAGGTTCCAGGGGTTGGCAACTCCAAGCAACAGGGGCTATTAGGGATACTATGTCTGGCTGTCCAAAAGGAAATTACAGCAAACCGGCTGTGAGTGGTTTCCCCTTCCTATGAATCCTGGACCCACAAAATGGACAAAATTGTGCGGATGGAGGCGCTTACAGCCAAACTTAGATTGTGGCTTTACAAACATAATGAACTGTGGGCAAAGTGGATAACATACCACATCCCTGAAGGGGACTTGGGGGGTTCAGAGATAAGGGGTATCAGGACACCAAATAGGCCCATGCAATGTGACAAGCTAGTCATCCAGTACAGGTTAAACTACAAAGTTCCACTATCGACCTCAGCCAGGGCAATATATAAATTGTATTTAACAGTGCTGTGTTATGTTGGTTTTTATCTTGTTAGCCACAGTTGGCTCATTACATAGATGCTGATGTCAGATAAGGGCCTATGACCCACCTAGTCTGTCCATGTGCACACGTACTTTGCTTCTTCAAGCTTCTCTTGAACTAGGTTGTCCCCTTTCCCCGACTACAAGGATCCCTTGATGCCTATCCTGTGCATTCTTAAATCCTACAATCATTTCCATTCCCACTGCCTCCTCCGGCAAGGCATTCCATTTGTCCACCACCCAGTCCGTGAAGAAATTCTTCCTCATGTTCCCTCTGAACCTCCCTCCCTCCCTCCTTCCAGTTTCAATTGTTTCAATTGTTAATGGTAATAAACACAGAAACATAGAAACATAGATTTTGATGGCAGATAAGGACAGCTTGTACCATCTAGTCTGCCCATTTCCCTACCTACAGGATAGGCCACAGATCCTAGTTAACCAACAGCCTATTTCTTCCTACCCCCCACAAGAATTGCCTTATGTCTGTCCCATGCATTCTTGAATTCTCCCATAGTTTTAGACCCCACAACCTCCTCAGGAAGACTGTTCCATGCATCCACTACCCTCTCTGAAAAAATACTTCCTCACATTGCCCCTGAACTGCCCCCCCTATATCTTTAAATTGTGTCCCCTTGTTCTTGCAAGTCTCTTTTTCTGAAAGATACCTCCCTCTTGGACTTTGTTGATTCCACTGAGGTACTTAAAGGTTTGTATCATGTCTTCACACTCCCTTCTTTCCTCAAGGGTATACATATTAAGCTCCTTAAGTCTCTCCTCGTACGGCTTCTCTTGCAGACCCTGCACCATTTTAGTTGCCCTCCTCTGGACTGCCTCTATCCTGTAATATATTTGGTGAAGTTGGAGGATCAGATAAGGATGGAAAAGTAGTCATAGATGATACCTGAGAACTCATCATACCCCAGGTTGGCTAATACATAGGCAGTCTCTGCAAGATAAAGTTACATCTAAATTGCCTGCTACAGTACTCTTCATGAACTACTTGTATATTGCAACATATTGTCTTGAAGAAACATATGACTGTATTGTTATTGCATTTACAATAAACCTGACAAAAAATAAAAGAAACATACACAATGATGGCAGAAAAAGATCAATGGTCCATCCAGTCTGCCCGTAGTTCCCTACCAATTCTTGGGATCTGTTGTCCATACAGGGTTTTAGCACTCTCTATCCATACCCCTGTTCCCCACCTTACTACTACCACCCTGAAAAACCACTATTCTCTTCGCTCTATCTCAGCTGTACTTGCACCTATTTATGGTTCTGACACCCACTACCTTGGCTGGCAGACTATTCCACCATTCCACTACCAACCCTTTCTGTAAAATAAAACTTTTTCATATCCCTCTTGAACCTCCCTCCAGTCATTTTCCACTTATGCCTACATATCATTGAACTGTAACTCATGCTAAATAGTTCCTTGCAGTTCACCTTGTTCATTCCTTTCAGGAACTTGAAGGCCTCTATCATATCACCCCTGTCTCATCTGGTCTTCAGGGAGTACATGAGCAGTGCATTGGGCCGATCCTCATAAGGTCTGTCTTGCTGGCCTGGAGTCATCCTGGTTACCTTTCCTTACACCTCCTCTAGCCTGTTCTTATCATTCCTGAAGTGAGGACTCCAGAATTGGACATAGTATCCCAGGTGTGGTATCGCCAACTATCTACAAAAAGCACATAATAACTCTTTTCTTCTACTGTCACTACCCATTCCGATACATACCAGTGTTCTATTTGCCTTACTGTAGGCCTTATTGCACTGGTTTGAGTGTTTATGGAGCCCCGAATGATGACTCCTAGGTCCCTTTCCTCAGCTGTAGTGCTCGACTTTACTCTTTCCATCCAGTACTCCGTCCTGGAGTTCTTGTGATTTAGATGCAACAAGAACAGTATGAAGGTAGCTAAGGGATCCACGTATAGAGCTGTAATAAAAAGAGGGCTGTCAATGTCAGGAAAACTCAGCTGACCATACACTAAACTCCACAAACCCAAACACTTGGTGTGCTTTCTCGAGGCATGTCCACACAGTGTTACATATCAATATTTAAAGAACTACCTTAAAGAGACAGGTGCATTTCACTAAGTGTAAACATGCTGTATTTTTATTTTGTGTCTGTAAAGTTTTAAATAATTTTAAATGATAAAAGGCTATTTATAAATAAATAACACTATGTGAGACCCATCTAGCAACCACATTTTTGTGCATTAATTTGTTTAAAATACGTATGATATGCAAAACTAGTAGAAGGGTAGGGGTTGGGGGGCATGGAGACATGAAAGAACACTAATGGACTACAGAGCAGGTGAGTAGAAAGGGAATGAGGGCATGGGTACATAGGAAAAAATAATAAAGGCAAGGCACTGAGGGAGAAATGGAAAGAAAGGGGAGGGGTAAGAATGGAAAAAAGTAGGGGGATGGGAATAATAGATGATCTAGCTGCCAGAAGCTCTCATGCAGTAAAAGCTTATTGTCCAAGTCTCCATCTCTCTCTCTGCCAAAGTTACTTTTTCCAGGCCTTTAAATTTTAAGTAATGTCCATTGCCTTTCTTTAAAATGTGGTCTGCTAGCTATGTCAGCTCCAGCTACAAGTCAGCATGAGATTAAGCAGGGAGAAATGACTAGACCCATTTTGTACATCAAAGAAACATTCATTCAGTTGGAGAGGAATGCCCTCAAGGAGCATAGGCTATATTGGCAACGGGTCATGCTGCAAGGCTATTTAACTGTACAGAGAGTACTAAGGGGTCTCCGCCTAGTTAAACAACCTTTTTTTGGAAAGGAAAGGGATCGTTTTTTAAATAATTGGCAAATGCATCTTTTGGCATCCTCTGCTGCTCTGATCCACATTATTTTGAAAGATGCTGAGGAAGTAGAAGTTAGATGAACACTGCTAGAAAAGGCAAAGCAAGTTAAAGACTTTGAAACTTATATGGACAATAGTTTTAACCTCCATTGGATAATACTATCAAAAATAATGATCAACAAATTATGCGAATGAAAGAAAGGAAATTTGAGAGGGACTGCCTTTATTTAGAAGCCTGTACAGTTTACTGGGGTAAGGGCAGTAATCAAAATCTGCACCCAATTTTGAAAAACAGCTGAAAATAGGAAAAACAATGTGTATATTTACACATGTGAATCTGGTCCTGAGGGTATTTTAGATGAGGGCCATGGCTCTCAGCCTCCGCCACCATTGCCCAGTCAACAAGCAGAGAGCAAATTACTCTGGCAGAATCAGATCAGAACAGATATAGCACCCCAGTTTCCCTAGTTACCCTAGAGATTACCCAGATGCAGCCCCCGAAAAGCTTGTTTTGCAGAGGAAAGACAAGAAAAGGGACAAGGGGAAGGGGAGAAAATGTTCCAAGACAAAAGCACAATTGGAACAATATCAGAGAGGCCAGAATTAAATAACAGGAATCAAAAGAGGGGGCAGAGATAACGCATTCAACAGTTATAAATACCTCTGAATACAAATGAAGTGAATTTGAACAACAGGCATTACAAATGAGTCTTTCTTTAGTACCTACAAATTCTTTAAATGAATTCAGGATCATTATGGACTTGCATAAGTTTACATGAATTGAGTGATTCCTCCATCCAGAATAATAATGGTCTAAATGATGAATGATGAAATATTGAGCCAACAAGATTACAAAAAAACTGAAGAAGAAATCAACATTTATGCCACCACAGAGCTCCCACAGCAGCCATTTTTGAGAAGATCTCCATGAGGGGGAAATTCAAGAATTAGCACTACAAATCAAGATTCAATCATTTGACAAGGGAACAACAAACAGCACTAGAACACTTGCAGAACAACATGGAAATGGAGATTAAAAGTGTAGGCAAGGGTGGATCTGTTGTTGTCATGTCTAAAATATGAGAAGGAGCTGCTAAGCCATGTGTCCAATAAAACCTTTTTCAAATGCTTGAGTGGTGATCCAACTGTATCTTGTAAACACAGTACTGACGTTTTACTTTTTGAAGCATTTAGTAATAGTATTATTAACAAACAGTTCTTTGTTTTTTTTTACTTGTAACTATGCAGTTAGATCAACTATTTTTGGTTTGCCAGAGGTGCATGAAGACTGCTGGAGTCTTCCCCTTCTGCCAATTATTGTGAACATTTGTTCCTTGACTAAGCTGTTGGCTCAGTGTAGATCAACATCTTAGAAACATAGAAACATAGACTTTGACAGCAGATAAGGACCGCTTGGCCCACCTAGTCTGCCCATTTCCCTACCTAGAGGATAAGCTGCAGATCCTATTTAACCAACAGCCTATTTCTTCCTACCCCCCACAAAAATTGCCTTATGTGTGTCCCATGCATTCTGCCACAGTTGTAGACCCCACAACCTCCTCAGGAAGGCTGTTCCATGTGTCCACCACCCTCTCTGTGAAAAAATACTTCCTCACATTGCCCCTGAGCTGTCCCCCCTCTATCTTCAAATTGTGTCCCCTTGTTCTTGCACATCTCTTTTTCTGAAAGATGCTACCCTCATGGACTTTGGACTTGGATCTTAAACCTATTGATAGTACACAAGATCATATGTATGTGACACTTCACATATTTTAAAAGTATTGAATGATTTGCATATTGACAACATTTGGTATCTGGTGACACTAGACATATGGGGCTGGATTTTCAAATGGCTTAGACTGCCACAAGCCCTGGGTGTGCTGAAACTATGACATACGGGGCTTGTAGCAATCACCTGGCTGACAAATGGGATTTTTGATCCCATGCGCCAATTGCCACGAGTCAGACAAACTTTTTCCAGTCTAACTTGTAAAGTCCCAGGGAAACTTTTTATGGGGCTTGTGCCAAAGAGTTGGTGCTAGCTGCCCTAAACTGGGTAAAACATCATAACTGAGTCTGACCTACCAAAATTGGTCACAGCTGTGCCAAAGGTGACAGGCACAGCTGTGCCAAAAAAAAAGGATTAGCCACAGGGCTTGATACAAGGCCCGCATTGCCCTATGAAAATCAGGCTCCCAGTTCTTATATACTGATATTCCATTTAATGGTGAAACAGCAACAGTGGAGGAGGCTTTATATACAAAAACATTTTAAAGGCCTCACATCCAGTTTCTAGTGTTTTAACTGAGAAAGTATTGAACCATAATTTCTTTCTTTTCATGAATAGATTTTTTTCTGCAGACAAAAGGCACCACAGTGGGCTTATCTTTTGTGCCCAGTTTTGCCAATGTTTATTTGTCTTTATGGGAAGAAAAGTATGTGTTGTCTTTGGAACAAAATCCATATTTTGAAAAAAAAATGTATTTATACAGATTTATTAATAATTTAATATTGATCTGAATGGGTACAGAAAGTGAACTCAAGTTTATTCGTTGACTGTCTGGAGTCAGCTAATGGAAATATTAAGTTCACCATGTCATGTAGTTTACAATGAATCAATTATTTGGATTTCACTTTTAAATAGGATGGCAAAGGGAGTAGTTGTACTACTCTGTTTAGGAAACCAATTGACCAGAATTAAATTTTACATTTCACCAGTTGCCATCCATGTCATCTGTTTGAAAACATTCCGGTCCAACAATATATATACCTCAAAAGAAACTGTAGCAATCAGGATTCTTGCAGAAAGGGGGTAACTGAGTTAAACAAGCATTTGTCAATGCCAAATGTTGGCCGCTGGTATTGTTGTTGTACTAGGTCTTGCTTGTACACATTATTCATCATTTAAAATTATGTAAAACTATACTGACACAAAACATAAAATATTGCATACTTGCACTTAATAAAAAACACCTGCCACCATAAGGCAGTGCTTTAAATATTGGTATGTAACACTGTAGACAGGACTGGAGAAAGTGCACGTGGGTGGTGCATGAAACACTGGCGGATGCCAGTGGGGTGAGTTGCTGTTTTTTTAACTACAAATAAAATCATGATTATATAAACTTAGAGTGAAGTGTTTAGTTTTGGGGAGTTTAGTGTACAGGTAGCCACGTTTTCCTAACACTGAGTTCCCTAGGCGCCTCACCTGCCAATTCTTAGCACTGAATTTCAATTGCCAAACATTAGACTAACTCTCTAGTCTTTACAGGTCACTCTGCATCTCTTTAATTCTCTTAACACTGTCCACTCTCCCACAAAGCTGTTTGTTAACCGCAAAAAGACACAACCTACCCTTGCTTCCTTCTACAATGTCACTGATGAATATATTGAAGAGGACTGGCCCCAGGTCAGATCCCTTTGGCACCTCCATTGTGACCTCCCTTTCTTCCCATTTGACACTATTTACCACGGCCCTCTGCTGCCTCCCCCTCAGTCAATTTCCTACTCATGCTAAATGGTTCCTTGCAGTTTACTGTATATGTTCCTTTCAGGAACTTGAAGGCCTCTGACATATACCCCTCTCATCTGGCCACCAGTGAGTACATGCTCAGTACCTTGAGCTGATTCTCACAAAATCTGCCCTGGTATCCCTGATTAATTTTGGTCACCCAACATTGCAAGGTCTCCAGCTTGTCCTCATCTTTCCTCAGGTGTGGACTCCAGAACTGGGGACAGTATTCTAGGTGTGGCCTAACCACTGACCTATATAGTGTCACAAACGCACTCTGCAGGTCAGGCCCTCTGTTCCCCCAGTGCCAACATCAGAGTGCAATAGTGTGAACAGGTAACAGAGAGGGTAACCCTCCTGTCTGCTTTAGGGTCTGAATCACCTTTAGTTTCACGTTCTGGAGTATTCAAACTGTTAATCTTATTCTAGCATACCCAAGTGTACAGGCTCAGATATTCTCTTCGGGGGGGATGCAATATATCTTTCACCTAAGGGCACCTAACCAGGTATCCAAAATGAACCCTTAAAACTCTATAAGAGACCTTAGGTATATTCTTACCTTTTTACTCAAGCTCAGTAACACCATCAAGTTGTTGAACAGTTTTATCAGACTTAACCACCTATACGTCACATGCAAAAAGAACTGACAGACACCCAGGCAGACATTTAAAGAAAAGGTACTTTATTAAAAGATGATAAAAATTTGAAAAATGTAAACACAGAACAATATGTCAAAGAGCTCACAATCACATAAAAGAACAAGGGAAAATTACAAAGCAAAACTCCTACCACCAAATGCACTTGAAAGGATCCAAAAAAGGGCAACCAGGAAAATAAGGGATGTCCAGGGATTGAAATATGAAGATAGGTTAATGAAATTAGATCTTTTCTCCTTGGAGTACCATAGATTAACGGGTGACATATGCCTGGTGTATCGGGCCTTCTCGTATTTTGAACTATGGGAATTATTAGGCCTTGATCTTAGAGACCAGATATACAGTACAAGATCTCACCCACTGCAGTTAAAATGTGCTAAATTTAATAATCTAAATAGAAAGTGTTGGTTTTAACTAAGATTAGTGAAAATATGGAATGAACTGCCTATAGAGGTGGGGGGTTGTCAAACAATGATTGCTTTTAAACAATCTTTTCATGAACATGTAGCCCCCCTACAAATGGGGGTTCCTAAAAGCCTCCTAGGAGCTGTCTAAGTGTTCCCCTGGTGGTTGGCGTTCGGCACTTAAGCCGTTTTAAATGGAAATGATGTGAGTGCTTTTAGAGTCTCTGTGTACTGTCCCTTTAAGGGCTGCCTGCTTGCAGGCTTAATTAGTTTGGATGGGGGGAACTGTATGTATTTATGCTCGAGTCCCACCCTAGCTGCTGCCTAAGTGCTCAGTTTTGCTGTCACTGATTGCGCAGAGAGAGCAAGTTATAAAGATGTAGCTATTTGTTGGGAATTGTTAAGATTAATAATGAAAATACAGTTTGTTCTAACCTGTTTTCTTGCAGCCTGGACTGTTTCGGTTGTGCCCCACCATGTTGGTCCTGAACTGTTAAGGTGGACCAATCAGATCGTGAGGACGCCCTAGGGAGTTGGCTGGCCAATAAAGACACAGCTAGTAAGGCTGGGAAGTGGCATTATGGGCTATGGCACTCTTCTGCACCACTGAGAGCCAAAGTAAGTGACTGGCACCTCCGGCCAGCCAATGGGATGGGTTAGAGCCTGGGCTGTAAGGACTGCCCCAAGCTGCTAGAGGTAGAAGCGCTGCGACTGTGAAAAAGAGTGGAGCTCTGAGCTTCTGCGCCATTGAGTGTTCACGTGGGAAGCGCATGAAGGGCCTGAGGTGGCGGTTTTGCCTTGTCAGTGCTTCAGACTAAATCTGCCGGCATGCGGTCAGAGGAGGCTGTGTAGGGACACAGGCTTCACCCGAAGGGGACTGGAGAATCTGCTGAATCGTGCTTGGTCCATTAGGACATTTGAAGTGGCTGTGAGTTTGTTCGGGTCCTGAGGGCCGCTGCCTGGTATGGTACCCCTCTGTTGTTCACCATATAAATGTGTGAGAAGGCTTCTGATGTTCAGGCTCAGCCCTGCAAGTGGTGAAGGAAGGGTGTCTGCTGGAGTCATGAGTACTAGATCAGGGCAGTTCCCTGTTAAGCTTACAAGCAGTAGCCAAATGTCATTTTTGTTGTACTGTTGACTGCACTAATAGATCTTTCTGCTCATTCTGATCTGCTTCGGAGAGTGAATGCTTCTTTGTGTCAGGGCCCCAACCAGCTGCCACGATGGACTAGCCATTAGGGCTTGGGTACCCATGGACAATGACTGATAGGTTCAGGCCTGTGCACAGAGCCATAGGTAGTTAAATATAGGTAATAGTGATAAGTTAATCACCCTGATTTCCCCCAGCCCTTGTTATTCCCCTTCTAATAAATCAGATTGTTCATTTTGCAACTGTACCCAGGCTGGTTGTGTCTTACTGAGGACATACTGCACAGTGAATGTTTGATAATTGTACCTTACTTTCCAGGGAGTCCCCGGAGCGAGCTGAGGTTTCGCACCTGGGGGTAAGTGTTCCGGGGGAAAGCATTGTAATTACTCTATTTGAGCCACTAGTGGGAAGAAGGGGGGGTTGCAGCAACCCAGAGGGCTGTGACCGAGTCAACCTAGACTGTCCTAACCCCAACCTCTGGGTGGAGGCACCCGTCAATGGATCTGGGCTCCTTACCCTGTCACGGCTGAGACAGGCAGGGGGTGGTAGCCCTTGGGATAGCGCCCCCTGGGGGTTACAAACATCTTCTCAGTAATAATATTATAGGGTATTAACTGATGATATGGTGAGCCGAATGGACCTATGGTCTTTAAAGTGCTCTGATTCACCTATGAAACCTATGAATACATTTAGATCTTTGCTGTCTAAGGTATTACCTCTGGAAGTGCTTTAGTGAGATCAGAGAGCTGTTTTTTCTCATAGTCCCAAAACAATAAGACATTAATTTCAGAAACAAGTATCAGTTTAAACTCTATGTGCCCAATTCTAGAAGGGTGGTGCAAGTCACCGCCAAATGCAACTAGCACCACCCCCAACTGCGACATTGACCCTGCGCCCTATTCTAGAAGGGGCAGGGTCTCTGCAGCAAAGTCCTGCGACTTGTGACATGCAGCCAGGTATGCCGAACTGCAGGTGCACCTAGCGAGCATGTCGCAAGCCTCAATGTAGATTGCATGTGCTCTCCCATGCCCAGCTTGCCTCAAAATGCACCCTACAGGGCTGCCCACATCAACTGCCCCATGAATCCTTGTATAAGTACAGCCCCGCAGGGATTCCCACACCCCCAGCCCTCAGAGGTGTGCCTACAGAGCCCCACAGGGCTGCCCATACCACCGGCCCCCCCAAATCCCCCATTGTAAAATGCCCCAGATGGCAGAGCTGTCATTCCCCACCCGTGCCCCGACTCCTGAGTCACCAGCGCAAATGCAGCAAATAACCTGATAAGCCCTGGTAGTCTAGCGGCCCCCTACCCCCACCCAGCCATGCCAGCCACCCAGCACCCCCATGTCCCCAGCCAGTGACTGGCACAGCCCACCTCTCACCTCCACAGCCAGCCACTGACTGAGTTATGTGGGAGTGCTACTGGAAAGATGCACTCAGGGTGTCTGAGGCGCATCTTTCCAGTAGCGCTCCTACATAACTCAGTTGGCAGTTGACCGACAGAGATGAGAGTGGTATGTCAGTAAGCCGGCTGAGGCAAGTGAGGGTGCTGAGTTGGCTGGCATGGCTAAGTGGCCATTAGACTATCAGAGCTTATCAGATTATTTGCCGCATTTGCCGACTGTGACGGAGTCAGGGCACTGGTGAGGATGATCTACACCCTGTGGTGTGTTTTATAATAGAGATTCATGAGGGCTGGGGTGTGGTTAGCCTGCAGGGCATGGATGTCACAGGAAGTCAGGGGCAGGGGTGGGCACCCTGGGGCTGTTACTGTGTGGGGGGTATGGGGGCATGTACTGAATGGGGGATGGGGCAGGGTGTGCGATGCCCATTGGGGCAACAACGGAGGAGGTCTTGGCATGGGGGGGAGGGCACATGGACAGGGTTCTGCAGGACCCTCAGAGGACTTATGTCAGTTACACCAGCTAAATGCAGGTGTAGCTTACGTTGCCGGTTCTCCTCCGGGAGTTCTTGTAGAATCCCGACATTGGGGACTTTGTTGCTGCCCTTCTGGAATGGGGTGCAACTGCTACCGTAAACCCACTAGCGCCATGTCGTAGGGGGTTTATGGTGCAACTACTGGTGTCTCAACTGTTCGGCGCAAGTGGCCTGCAATGTGTCGCAGGCCAGTTTATAGACTAGCGCAAGTTGCAACTGCTGGCATCAGTTGCTACTTGCACCATTCTACTTGGCGCAAGTGCTGTTATGCCAGGCAGTTCTTTTCTAGCATCGGGGCCTATGTCTACACACCCCTTCTGTGAGTCATCTAGGTCCTCCTTTTAGAATCAAAAAAGTATAAACATGATTTCCTATCAGGAGGTATTTTAAATAATGTGACATCAGAAGAAGAAAGACATTTCCTAAATTATGACAGTCTTTAATCAAGCCTTTCCTTTGAATTGGTGGCTGGTTCCTGTTTTCCCAAAGAGATCAAAAGGGTTTTATAATGTTTTAACACATTGCTGTTATCAACAGGTTCCTCTAGGAAATCATAAAATTTATTAGGCTTATCCTCTGGCAGATGGCCAGAGCCTTAATTAAGAACAGAACAGGAAACTCTAGGTTTTCCCTTTACTGGTCAATTTCACACATCCTCTGGTCAGTTTACATATCCTATAGTGTCACTGAAAACTGTGTTGGGGGGGCACCCATGGAAGCACAGGTTGTCTTATGTGAGACAATCATATACTATATTTTTATATTACAAATATCATACAATAATCATAACCAGCTGGCCAAGCATCACAATCCCTCCCACCTAGACGGAATTTGGGGGCTCTGTCCCCTGCATGGTATGAGCTCCCTAAGTCAGTTCACTCCTCATATAGGTGTGACAAGCCATCTGTGTTCTGATTGGTTGCTCCAGCTCTATGTAAGATCGTCACGTCATACCCTTGCAAGGCAAGACTCTATCTTAATAGTCTATCATTAGTTTTTCCCAAACCAGGGGGCTGTGGCCAGTTTGTACCTCAAAATGCTGCCCATATAAGTATGGCTCTAACTTCTTAGGGCCCACACTATGGCAAGACACTCTTTTTCCACAGTGGAGTAAGCCTGCTCCCTGGGAAGTAACTTTTTACTCAGGTACACTACAGAGTAACCTTTCCCTTGGTTGGATGTCTGACTCAGTACTGCCCCAATATCCACATCTGAGGCATCAGTCTGGACTATAAAGGGTCTGCTATAGTCAGGAATTGTCAACACAGGAACACTGTACAGTGCCTCCTTCAGTCTGGTAAAGGCTTCTTCACAGGCTGGTTCCTAGGTAATTTTCTTAGGCATCTTTTTCTTTACCAGGTCAGATATGGGAGCAGCCAGGGCACTGTAATTGGGTACAAATGTCCTATAGTACCCTACTGTCCCTAGAAAACTCCTGACCTGCTTCTGCATTTCTGGTCTGGGCCATGCCTTGATCACCTCTATTTTTACTTGGTTAGGATGGAGCTGTCCCCGGCCTACAATGTGCCCAAGGTATGCCACTTCAGCCATGGCCACCTGACACTTCTCAGCTTTGACAGTGAGCCTGGCCCTCTGTATCCTGCCCAACACTTCCCTAAGGTGGGACAGGAGGTGTTCCTCCCAGCTGGCACTAAAGATGGCAATGTCATTCAGTTACGCCACAGCATACTCCTCAGCACCATTTAACACCTGGTTCACCAACCTTTGGAAAGTGGCCGGGGCATTCTTCATTCTGAAAGGCATTACTTTAAATTCAAATAAGCCTATCGGGGTGATGAAGGTCGACCTCTCCCTAGCTCTGTCAGTTAACTCTATCTGCCAATACCCCTTTGTCTGGTCAATAGTTGTAAGGTTTGTTGCCCCTCCCAACTTGTCCAGGAGTTTGACCATCCAGGGCATCGGGTGGGTGTCTGACTTCATGACTGCATTTAGGCCATGATAGTCCACACAGAAATGAGTAGAGCCATCTGGCTTGGGCACAAGGACTATGGGTGAGGCCCAGGGGCTGTGGGATCTCTGGATTATCCCTAAATCCAGCATTTCCTCCACCTCCCTCCTAATGACCTTTTGGACAGCCTCTGGCACCCAATATGCTGTCCACCATATGGGCATCTGTGTCTCTGTCTCCACATCATGCATTTCTAAGAGGGTTAGTCCAGGCTTGGTGCTAAACAGTTGGGTAAAGTCTACTAAAACCTCCCTTACTTCCTGGATCTTGTCTGGGACCAGCTAGGGTGAAAATTTAACTGCCCCCACAGAGGACTTCTGCTTTCTTTCTTCCAGCAAGTCCAGAAGGGGATCTTCTTCATTCGTCCACTCCCCAGGACTACATACTGCAAACTCCATGTCAGCTCTATTAGCATATGGCTTCATCATGTTGACATGGTACGTTCTTTCTGTATGTCTTCTGTCAGGTAACTCTATGATATAGTTCACATCATTTACCCTTCTAACTACTTTGTATGGTCCTGCCCACTAAGCCTGCAGCTTGTCTTTCCGGACTGGGGTAAGGACCATGACTTCCTGACCCACTGTGTTTGAGTGAGCTCTGCTCTGCAGTCATACCACACTTTTTATTTCTGTTGGTGAACTGCCAGGTTGCTCTGGGATGTCCCTATAAGCTCCTTCAGCATTTTTCTAAACCTAAGGACATAATCCACTATAGGAGTTCCCTGGGTGGTGTGCTTGCCTTCCCAGTCCTCCTGGATCAAGTCTAGGGGCCCACATACCCAGCGTCCATATAAGAGCTTGAAGGGGGAAAACCCTGTTGACTCTTGGGGCACCTCCCTATATGCAAACAACAGGCTAGGAAGGTATTTCTCCCAGTCCATCCCATGCTGTTCAGCAAATGCTTGGAGCATTGACTTCAGGGTACCATTAAATCTTTCCACAAGCACATTGGCTTGTGGGTGATAAGGTCTCATGCACCTCTGCACCACCCCACACTTCTCCCACAAACATTTCATCAGGTCCTACATGAAGGAACCCTCTTGATCAGTGATAACCTCCCTCGGAAACCCAACATGGGAGAAAATCCCAAGTAAGGCATTTGCCACTTTGTCTGTCCTCAGTGAGGATAGGGTAACTGCCTCTGGTTACTGGGTGGCATAATCCACTACAGTCAAGCCAAACCTCCTCCCAGAGGAGTTGGGGGTATTTAAAGGCACCACAATATCCAGTCCCACCCTCTGGAATGGCTCCTCTGCTATGGGCAATGGAATTAGGGTGGCTTGGGTTTTCTTACCCACCTTTCCTATTTCTTGGCACCGGTGACAAGACCTGCAATACTCCTTCACCTGCTGGATGAAGTTGGGCCAATAGGAATTCTGGGCCAACTGCTGCATAGTGCACATGATTCCCAGATGACCAGACAAGGGAATATCATGTGCAATCTTGAGCAACTGCTCACGGTACCCCTGGGGAACAGAAAGCTGCCTGCCTATCACCCCTCCCTCTGTCTTAGCATCCTGAGTATACATCAGTCCATTTTCACAATAAACATTATGTTTTCAGTCACCTCTCTGTGCTCCGTCACAGTCTGCCCAAGCCCTCAACTTCTCTTGACTAGGGTCACTTTTCTGAGCAGCTGCAAACTTCTTACACATTCCCAAGGCATGGGACAGATCCCCATCAGTATCTATACTAGGGCCCCTAGCTCTAGTGTCAGGGCACTCTGGATCACTGTCACCCCTAACTCTCTGACAATGGGTTACCCCTCCTTCTTCGGAGTAACCATCCATAGCTGTGTGGTTAACCACTACTGGGGAAATTTCTACCCCCTTTTCATTAGTCTCCATATCAGGAGACACAGGCTGGGGAACCAGCCTCCAATGATTTCCACAATGGCTTCTATGGGGTCTGGGGAACTACAATTTCTACTTCCTGCTTGGCTATGGGTAACTGCACACACCATCCCCTGTTTGAGATTGTTGCCAAGGATGACGTCAACTGCTACAGTTTTGGCTACAGCCACCTGTTGCACAGTTCACCCTGTTTCACCCCAGTCTAGGAGAACACTAGCGAGTGGCAATGTTCTCTCCTCACCAGTGAACCCTTGAACAGTTACAAATGTATTGGGTATAAGCTGACCAGGCCCTAACAGATCCTCTTTTACCAACGTCAGGGATGCCCCGTGTCTCTTAACCCTTGTGTCTGTACACCATTCACAGTGGCTGGGTGCATGTGTTCCCTCATGTTCATAGACATGCTTCCAGGGACACACAAACAACCCAGTTCTTTCCTAGCCCCATTATGCTTATTGTTCGTCCTTTTGGGACACTGTCTGGCAATATGCCCAGTTTCTTTACAAACCCAACATTCATTTATTTTCTCAGAAAAATATTTTCTTTGAAACCTGGGGCTAACTGGTTTTGGTGGAGGCAGTGAAGGTTTTAGCTGCCCTAAAGGTGTGCCTTTCCCTTTCTGCACTGCCATGCCCACCCCATTCACTCTCAGAGCAGGTCTGCTCTTGGCATAGTGGTCCAAGAGTTCAGCAGCCTATTGCACAGTTTTGGGATCTCGGTCCTCCAGCCAGGTTTTCAGCTCTGCTGAGCTTGCCCCAGAAAACTGCTCTTAACAATATAGCATTTTCAATTTTATCTACAGAGTTTGCTTCAATTCCTTCCCACCAATGTTTTAAAAACTGACACTGTTTTATGGCTAACTCCTCGTAGCTCATGTCAGGGCTTCTCATGAGCTTACAGAATTTAGCTGTATTTGCTTCTGCAGTTAAATCAAACTTTTTTAAAAGTGCAGCTTTAAGTTTGCTGTAATCATTATTGTCCTCATTGTCCATTTGACCCAATGCATACCAAGCTTTCCCGGTAAGTAGAGGGGATAGCCAGAAGCTCCTGGACCCTCTAGGAAGCTTTACCTGAATGCAAACCTTTTCAAAGGAATTTAAAAAGGCATCCATATCCTCCCCCTCTTTAAATTCAGCTATCAATTTGGAATTTAATTTGTAACCCAGTCCTGTAGCTCCAGTTAAACCCAAGCCACTTACCTGCTCTGGTGCTGGTGGTTGGAGTTGTAGCTTCTCCAGTTTATGTCACCACTGGCATTCATGCTCTTCCCGGTCCACCACTCACTGTTCACATTCAGCTTCTTGCTGCTCTTACTCCCTCTTTTCCTCTGCAGCTCATTTCTCTCGCTCCGCTTCTCACCGTTCCTGCTCAGTCTCTCTCTCTCTGTAACTCCTGCCCCATTCTATGCAACTCAGTCTGTAGCCTGATTGCTTCTGGCTCCAGAATGCTGGTGACCTTCCCCTGCTGCTGTGACCCTGGGCTTGCACTGGCCCTGCTGTCCTCCTCACTGGATCTGGACACTGCACTGGCCACTGACCCCTCCATGTCCAAGATTCGGTCCTTCACAGTCACAGTCTGTGACTTGACATTCTGGGCATCAAAGGCCATCAAAGCATCCTTGAGGTTCTGCTTGGTGGCTCTCCCCTCATGCAGGACTCCCCTCTCCTTGAAAAACTGCTTCAGGTAGTCTGCAGTGTGCTTACTGTAGTTGGAAGCCATCTTCTTCCCTAACTAAGGCTACGCAAACTTGCACTTTGAAAAAAATAAAACAAGTAGGAACATTGACTGTAAGCAAAATGAAATAGTTCTGTTTCTTTTTAAAAATAAATCACTGTCTTATTTTGCAAGTGAGCTGTACAGTGTTAAGCTGACACACTGAACAGTTAAAGCTTGTGTTACCAAATTTATTGCACTGCTGCCAACCAAATTTGTCACAAATGCACTCTGCAGGTCAGGCCCTCTGCTCCCACAGTGCCAACCTCAGAGCACAATAGTGTGAACAGGTAACAGACAGGTAACACTCCTGTCTGCTTTTGGGTCCAAATCACCTTTAGTCTCAAGTTCTGGGGTGATTCAAACTGTGAACCTTATGCTAGTGTACCCAAATGTACAGACTCAAATAATATTCTCTTTGGTGGGATGCCTAAGGGCACCTAACCAGGTATCCAAAATGAACCCTTAAAACTCTGTAAGAGACCTTAGGTATATTCTTACCTTTTTACTCAAGCTCTGTAACACCATCAAGTTGTTGAACAGTTTTGTTAGACTTAACCACCTATACGTCACATGCAAAAAGAACTGACAGACACCCAGGCAGTCTTTCAAAGAAAACGTACTTTACTAAAAGATGATAAAAATAGGAAAAATGTAAACACAGAACAATATATTAAAGAGCTCACAATCACATAAAAGAACAAGGGAAAATTACAAAGCAAAACTCCTACCACAATACATTTAGATCTTTACTATCTAAGGTATTGCCTCTGGAAGTGCTTTAGTTAGATCAGAGAAGTGTTTTCTCTCAGAGTCACAAAAAAATATGACATTCATTTCAGATACAATTATCAGTTTAAACTCTGTGTCTCCACACCCCTTCTGTGAATCGTCTAGCTCCTTCTTTTAGAACCAAAAAAAGTACAAACAGGATTTCTTATCAGGAGGTATTTTAAATAATGTGACATCAGAAGAAAAATTACATTTCCTAAATTATGACAGTCTTTAATCAAGCCTTTCCTTTAAACTGGTGGCTGGTTCCTGTTTTCCCAAGGAGTTCAAAGGGTTTCACGATGTTTTAACACATTGCTGTTATTGACAGGTTCCTCTAGGAAATCATAAAAGTTTATTAGGCTTATCCTCTGGCAGATAACCAGAGCCTTAATTAAGACCAGAACAGGGAACTCTAGGTTTTCCCTTTACTGGTCAATTTCACACATCTTCTGGTCAGTTTACATATCCTGTAGCTTCACTGAAACCTGGGGGGGGGGGCACCCATGCAAGCACAGGCTGTCTTATGTGAGACAATCACATACTATATTTTTATATTACAAATATCATACAATAATCTTAATCAGCTGGCCAAGCATCACATATAGAGCCAGTAATAGCACCTTCCTTCTGTTGTCAATACTCCTTCCTATACACCCCTTGTGTCATGTTCGTCTCACTGTAGGTCTTGTTACACTGGCTTGATTGTTTTAGGGAGTCACTGATGATGACCTCTGGGTCTCTTTCCTCTGAGGTCATGTTCACTTTTGTCTGAAGTAGTCTCTAGATCTGTACTTAACTACTTCCTATTCTGTCTAATTTATTTTCTACAACCCCACCAATAAATCCTTATTCTCCTTACCTCTTTAAGATCTTTTGTTCTCAGCCCCCTCCACATAGATGCTGTAATTCTCCCCTCCCCTCTCGCTCCCCCCATTCATTCTAGTATTTAATCCCCTCCTTCTCTCTTTAATTTCAGGGTCTGAGGGCAATTTGAGTCTGCAGCCCTACCCAACCCCCCACTGAGCGCATTGTCATCGGAAGCAGCCTGCAACAGGTACAGAGAGCTAGCTCCAGTTTTGAACTTGGTGACATTTTCAGAGCCGACAGCAGGGCTCAATTAGCAGATCCACCAACTAGCTCTCCTGCTGGGAGTTGTGATTTTGTATCTACATTTAAGCCCTTAGGAGCTGCTTATTTCAGGTGCTACTTCTCAGAGGGATATTTTGTCCCGCTCGCCCACCCCCTCCCTTACACAGATTAAATGCTCGATCACTCTGCCCCCTGACACCTGATTGGATAATGAATGTGATCTGTGGTTTTCTTCTCACTCCCAATCCAATTTAACCCAATAGGTGCTAGATCTTTTTAACCAAATCACACACTGTTTTCTTTCCTTTCGGTCACTATTCTTTTACAATACTTAACCCCACCATGATATCCTTCTGCCTAGCAAAAACCTTACTGACAAGCTGCTACTTCCTACTAGAGTTTCAGTATACAGTGTCTGTTAATGAAGTGGCTTACACCTATTCAAATTCCTTGTGCTTGAACATGCAGTACATAGTGCATCACCCACCCTGTGCCCTGTCCTCTCAGAACTCTCCTGTTAAAATACTTGACCTAACCCAGCACTTCAAAACAATATTAGTCATACCCAGGGCTAAGAATCACCTTAAGGTTTCTTTCCTACCACCACCATCTGTTCGTTCTCTTACTTGCCTACTGGTACTATCAGGTGACATTGAACTGAACCCTGGACCCTCCTTAGTGGCATTGACTCCCTCTATAATGTCAACTCTTGCATGGACATGTTTAAAAGGACTCAAATTAGCCCATATAAGTCTACAGAGTGTCAGAAATAAAATGGCTGAACTCGAAGCATGGGTCATGCAGTATAAGCCAGATGTACTATGCATTACTGAATCTTGGCTCAAACCCCCAATACTCTCCCATGAAATAGCCCTACCTAGATACTCCTCTTTCAGAAGAGACCGACTCTCAAGAGGGGAAGGGGGCTACTTATCTACACTAGAGTTGACTGCCTGTGCACTACCTGGTTTTAAATTTAGCTCTGCCATAGAGCATCTGCTCTTCACAATCACCCTTGGGCAAGTCAAAAAGCTAACCATAGGTTGCGTATATCTTCCTCCCAACATTGTGTCTTCATCTTACTCTGAATGTTTTGCAAAGCTAGACACTCCCTCACAGGGACATTATCATCTGTGGTGATTTCAATCTTAATTGGCTAGGTACAAACACAAATCAGTATCAGGTTGCATTATCAGAAACCAATTTAGAGCAAATAATTGATGAATGCGCAAGATTAAACATGAAGACAGGTAACCATAGCCTACTTGACTGGATGCTAACAAACAACAAACATCACATCAAAGCTTCAAGGATCCCCCCCCGATGCCCTAAGTGACCACTCCCTGACCTACTGTATTTGGAAAAACCACCTGCCATGTCCACACCAAAAACAATAAAATCTTGTGACCTAACAAGTTTTAATCCTGATGTATTCATGGATAATCTGAACTCTGTTGACTGGTCCCCTATCACCTCCCTTCCTGATATAAATCTAGCCCTGAACTGTTTTATCATAACTTTCTCTGCCATCCTTGACTCCCATGCCCCTTTCAAAACTTGAAGAACTAAAGGGAACCACTCCCGCTGGCTTACCAAGGACCTAAGGCACCTAATGCTCCTCCAGGACAAGGCCTGGAAAACTTTTAAAATATCTGGCCTTAACTCAGACTGGCAAACCTATCATCACCTGTGGAATGTATGCAAATCTAAAACCAGCAAGTCCAACATGGACTACTTCCAATCTCTTCAGGTTAATCATCTAGCAAACCCCAAATAATTCGGGTCACAACTCAACTTCCTACTTAAGGGTAGGGAACATTCCATCCCTCGTGAAACAATCAACAAAGGTAGAACTCTAACCACACCATTTGAGATTGGCACTGAGATAAATCAATTATTCACGGACGTAGATACCCACAAAACTGGACTCCCTGTCGCTCTACTCCATCAGGTCATTGTCATTTCAGAATCCCTCCTTCCCCATTCCTTCCATCCATCTAAAGCTCACTTCGCGTAAGGAGGTTCTCCAGCAGCTAAACAGGCTTAATCCTAACAGCTCACTGGGATTCTTTAGGATAAGTGTGGTGGCTGTGGCATATCCTGTTGTTCTCTTAATCAATAGATCCTTCCTTTCATGGACCTTACCAGATAAATGGAAAACAGCAATAGTGGTCCCAGTACATAAGAGTGGCCTGACCAACCTCACTGAAAATTATGATCAGGAGATTTAGGGGCATGGAGACAGTAGGAAAGTAGGGAGAAAAAAAATTATAAAAAAATAAAATAAAATAAACAGAGAAAGGAAAGAGTAAGTATACAAAGCAACAGTTGAAGGGCCAAAAATAAGACATGATGGGAGTGGTGCAGTGCAGTGGCTGTGGAGTAGCAGTCTTTCGGGAGATATTCTGGAGGATGCAGTGTTATCCCATCTGCAGGCACCTCTCTGGGCTGAGGGAGGAGGTTGCTCATCTCCAGGCTGAGTTGGCCAGTATTTGGGGGACCTCCTCTCCCACCCAAGGACCATCAGGGCCACTGCCGCTGCTACAGAGGTTGCCAAGAAAGAGGAGCAGTTGGACCACAGTAGGCTCAGGGAGGGTGAGGGTGGTGGAACAGAGGTGCATCCCTCAAGTTGTACCTCTCCACAATTCATATGCCATTTTTGCAGAATGTGGTGCCTCTGGAGGCACCCACAGTGGAGACCAAGGAGGATGCTGAGAACCTCCACAAAGGAGACCCACAGGAGGGTAGCATGGGACCCCACAGGGGAAGGAAATAACTCCTGATGGGGGACTTCATTGTTAGGAGGGTATAAGTGGGGAGGTGGCGGGGGGAGGGGGAGGTAAGGTGCCTGCTGGGCACCATGGCTTGGAAGGACAGGGAGTGAATCCTCAGGATCACAGGAGCAGCTGCATGGGGAGGGAGCTGGATGCCATTGTCCACCTAAGGACAAATGACCTGGCTGGGAAAGGGATCAGAACAGTGGAGGAGGAGTTTGTGGAGTTGGGGAGGAGCCTTAGACAAGTAGCATGCATGGTAACCTTCTTGGAGGTGCTGCCTGTCTATAGCATGGGTGAGGCTAGGGATCTCCACACCATGCGATTCAATGAATGGTTGAAAAACTGGTGCAGAGCTTAGGGTTTTGGCTTCATTGGGGACTGGGGGTTCACCTAGAGAGAGATGCAGGCCTATACTGGCACGATGGTCTGCATCTGTCCAGGAGGGGAACCAGGATCCTAGGTGATAGGTGTAAATGCTTTATTGGCAAGCATTTAAACTAGCCAAGGGAGGGAAGCACTGAAAAGGAGCAGGGAAATCCTAGCCCCCCCCCAAAATCTGGGTAGTTAGTGAGGTAACTCCAAGACAGAGATGTATACAGGGAGAAGGGCAGGAGTAAATGGAGAAAAGGGCCAAGGCAGTAAGGACTGGGATGGGGCAAAAAGGAGTAAGGCCATCAACAAATGGGGTGTAATGAGTACCAATACCCATAGTCTAGGTAACAAGCTCCCAGAACTGGTGTCCTTGATGGAAGATGGATGCCTGGATATCATGGGAGTCATAGAAACATGGTACACAGAGAAACATGACTGGGATGTCAACATACCAGGGTACACAATCTACAGGAGGGACAAGGAGGGGAGAAGAGGAGTAGGAATAGCTCTCTATATAAGGGAAGGGATCAAAGCAATGGAACAATAGGGTAAACAGGGAGGAGAAGAGGCACTGTGGGTCACCCTGGAGCCTGGAAATGACACAACAATCTGCACAGGGGTTGTATACAGACCCCGTCTCAGGGGGAGGAAATGGACAAGAAAATGATAGAAGGCATCCTTACGATGGCAGAGAAAGGGGAGATATCGTTGATGGGGGACCTGAATATGCCAGATGTTAACTGGAGCACCTTTGCTGCAGCCACATCCAAGAGCAGGGCCATTCTCGATGCCCTACAGGGGGCATGCCTCAGACAGCTAGTGTTGGAACCCACTTGGGAGGGAGCAATCTTAGACCTGGTACTCTCAAATGGGAACAAAGAGAGGATCTATGATCTAGAAGTGGGTAGCCATCTGGGAACAAGTGACCACCAAACAGTGTGGTTCATGATAAACTCAGCTGCAGAGTCAAGCCATACAAAAGTGAGGGTACTGGACTTCAGGAGGGCTGACTTTGTCAAAATGGGAGAGTGCCTTACGAAAGCACTAGCAAATAGGCAAGAAGGTAGGGTGGAGCAACAATGGGGAAACATCAAAACTGCCATCACAGAGGCAACAAGCCTTTGTGCAAAGCAAATAAACAAATCAAAACTAAAGAAAAAAACACTATGGTTCTCAAAAGAAGTGGCGGGGAAGGTAAGGGAGAAAAAGATAGCATTCAGGAAGTATAAGGAAACACAGAAGGAGCAGGACAGAGAACTGTACCAGTTAAAGCAGAAGGAAGTGGGGAAGGCAGTCAGAATAGCAAAGGCCCAAATCAATGAAAAGATAGCCAACTTGGTTAAGAAGGGGGATAAAACCTTTTATAGGTACCTTAGGGAGCGAAGAAAGACAAAAGGAGGGATAGTGAGGCTGAACAATGGGGACGGTGGGTGGGCAGAGAGGGACAGTGAAAAAGCAGGGATACTGAATGAATACTTCTGCTCGGTATTCACAAAAGAATAGGAGGAGAGAGGTACCTAATCCAATCAATAGAAGCACTCTGGATAGGGGGGTTGATCCCAGTTCTTTCACAGAAAAAAGGGTTCTGAAAGAACTCCTAAAGCTGAAGGTGGACAAAGCAATGGGTCCTGACCAGATTCACCCCAGAATTCTAAAAGATCTAAGGGGAGAACTAGTTACATCACTGACTACTCTTTTTAGCAAATCATGGGAGGTTGGTGTGGTACCTGAGGACTGGAGGAAGACAGACGTGATTCCCTTTCACAAAAGTGGGAGCAAGATAGAGGCAGGAAACTATAGACCTGTTAGTTTGACCTCAGTGGTAGGGAAAATAATGAAATCACTTCTGAAGGAAATAATTGTTGAGCACCTAGAGGCCAGTGGGGCACAGGACCCAAGGCAGCATGGATTCACAGTGGGAAGGTCATGTCAGACGAATCTAATAGATTTCTTTGACTGGGTAACTAAAGTAGTAGACCAGGGAAGGGCTGTGGAGTTCGCCTACCTAGACTTTAGAAAGGCATTTGACACAGTCCCACACAAAAGATTAACAAAGAAATTAGCCAGCCTGGGAGTGGGTCCCAGAGTGGTAGCCTGGGTAAAACATTGGCTGGACAACAGGACACAGAAGGTAATAGTAAATGGAGTCCACTCTGAAGAACGGGCCGGGGGTTACTAGTGGGGTACTGCAGGGTTCAATACTGGGTTCAGTCCTTTTTAATATCTTTATAAGTGACATTGCAGAGGGACTGGAAAGAAAGGTATGCCTCTTTGCAGATGACACAAAGATCTGCAACAGGGTCGCTACACAAGGGGGTGGAAAGGATGAGAAGGGACTTGGCAAGGTTGGAGGAATGGTCAGAAGTGTGACAGCTTGGATTCAATGCAAAGAAAAGCAAAGTATTGCACCTGGGAAACAAAAACCCTAGGAAACAGTACATAATGGGGGAGTAACAACAACAAAATGGAAAGGAACCTGGGATAATCATATCAGATGACCTAAAGGTTATCAAATAATGTGAGAAGGCAGTAAGGATGGCTGGGGGGATACTGGGATGTTCAGAGAGAGGCATCACCAGTAGAAAACAAAAATGTGTTATCCCTCTGTACAGACAGTTGGTGAGACCCCATCTGGAGTACTGCATCCAATTCTGGAGGACCCATCTCTGCAAAGGACTTAGACAGGATGGAGGTTGTCCAGAGGAGGGCAATTAAAGTGATGCAGGTCTGCAACAGAAGCCATATGAGGAGAGACTAAAGGAGCTTCGTATGTATACCCTTGAGGAAAGGATGGAGAGGGGGGACATGATAGAAACATTAAAATAAATAAATAAAAATTAAAAAAGTACCTCAAGAGGATCAGCAAAGTCCAAGGGCATAGCATCTTTCAGAAAAAGAGATGTGCAAGAACAAGGAACACAATTTGAAGATGGGGGGGGGCAGCTCAGAGGCAATGTGGGGAAGTATTTTTTTCATGGAGAGGGTGGTGGACGCATGGAATAGCTTTCCTGAGGAGGTCGTGGGATCAGAAGCTGTGGGAGAATTCAAGAATGCATGGGATGGACATATGGTAATTCTTGTGGGGGTAGGAAGAAATAGGCCGTTGGTTAACTAGGATCTGCAGCTTATCCAATAGGTAGGGCAATGGGCAGACTAGGTGGGCCAAGTGGTCCTTATCTGCCGTCAAAGTCTATGTTTCTATGTCTCTATAAAACATCCTATCAGGAATAAGATAATAAGTAAAAATGTGCAAACTGCTCTGGTTGTACTTAGTTGTGAACCGTGGATTTAGATTTTTTTTTTCCTGTTATCTATTGCTAAAAAATATTTTGCTAGTCTCTCTATAGACCATTGATCACGTGTGTGCAGTAAAATGGAAGTCAAAGTTTGTTGATCCGCGATATGGGGTGTATTTTAAAAAGGTCCGAACCAGTATGTTCATTCCATTGTGAACCAGGAGGAATGCCACATCACATGGTGTAGATCCTGAATGTCCCCAACTGAACATGTACAGTTATTTGATGGGTACAATGTCTTGTTACGTTGATGATGCAGGACATTGCTGTCAAATCTTTCAAATCTGTGTTTTATAAACAATCTTTGTTTGGGATCTGTCAGTATATCTAGGTAAGCTTTGAATCCAAAATTGTAATTGTTAACGGCAAACCATTTAGAGTATGCAGAATTCCAAATGTGCATTGTCTTTATTTTTCCAGTAGTTAGTTATTCTTTTGGTGATATATTTCTTGTATTTCAGTCTAATCTGAGTCCCTTTCCCTGTGAATTTTTCAGTGATTCTAAATTATGTTTTTTCAGTAAGGATAGCATGAAAGGATACCAGAAATTATCAGTGTATCCAAGGTTGTTGCATTCCTGTTTTTCCACTAGACATTGAACTGATATTCTGGACTGGGGCAATCTTAATAGTATAAGACAAATGGTTACTTTTCGTGACTCGATCATGGCATTAATGTTGGGAATGCCAAGCTCAGCTCTAATGTAGGATGCTGGGCATGCAGGTCCGAGGCCTAGCATTTTCCTTAGCATTTTGAATAGTGGTACTGCCAATTTCTCCCTGGATTTTGAATCCCAGATTTCTGCTCCATAAAGTAGTTGCTCCTGGAATTTGGCCTCAATGACTCTTACTAAAGGTCATACAGTAGATCCCCCCAATTTTTTGTTAACTCTAGCTAAGGCTATCATGGTTTTTTTAAGGGAGTCTAGTAGTTGGATGACGTGAAAATTCCAGGTCGCATTTCTATTAAACAGCACACCCAGGTAAGTATATGCCTGTGTGTGTGTGTGTGTGTGTGTGTGTGTGTGTGTGTGTTCCATGTCATAAGGGTGCACGCGGAAAGGTGATCATCATTATGGCAAGTGTACATCGCTGAAGTTCAGTTTCAGTGATGTACACCCCCGACGGAAAAAACAACAGTGCAAAGGACTCTAAATTTTTATGTCATGGGGGCTGTACTCAGATTCTCATTAGATTCTCAACTTACGGGGGCATGTCAAGGTGTGTACAAAATTGTGAATAAATTTAAAAATTCCCTCGGCTGAGCGCACAAAAACATACCTGCGCCTGGACCCAAACCCAGCATCCTGGCCACCCCAACCCAGCACCCACCCACCACGCTACAGAACCAGATCGGCAGCTCACTACATCACCACCACTCACAAACCCTCTCTCCTGTCCTGCCCCTCACTCAGCGTGCTTGCTTCCCCCCACCCCATGTACATATAATGACATCCCATCACTGTTTGCGAACCCACCCCATCCGGTCACCTTCCCTGCTCCCTTGCCCTGTCAACATGCACCGCAAGTGGGTCATCATTTCAGTAGGTACCAACTTGGAGGTAGGGCATGTCACAGGATATCGTGTGTGTGTGTGTGTCTCTATCTATGTAGTGGCTTCACTCAGTGCAAGATGCAACAAAAAGTTTCCCACACACACTTCACTCAGTGCAGACAAGACTCACCATTGCACCTTTTCAGAAAAACATCAGATTGTTTAACAAGCAACCAACGTTCAGCATTGACCAATGTTTGTTTTTATTATGCTGTTTGGTGCCTCTTGCCCCAATGGCTCAGCCCCCAGCTTCCTTGGTCCCCTCCTAACCCCCCATGGGACTTACCTCCAGCTGGCGATCCTTCTGGGATTGCACCCCAGGGTGGGGCTGCTAAGCAGGCCCTCTCCTGATAGAGACTGGCATCAAGGTGTCCAGCAGGTGCACTACTGCTGGTATTCCTTCCTGACTCACCCCCAGAGTGGGTCAGCAGGGTCAGACCACTTCCAATGGAGGACTGGACTTAGCTGCTAACTGAGGGTCGCGGTGTGCACAACAGGACTGGAAAGTGGGGTGTCATTGGTGGGGCTAGCATTTTCTGTGCTTTTTGTCACCCGGTTGGTGTGGTATGCAATGAAGTAGGGCACCAAGGTTCTGACATTCAGCACATCTTCCCAACTGCACAGCTTCAGTCGCTGCTCCCCTTGGCCTCCACCAGTGGTCAATAAGTGCAGAATGTTAAACCACCCTGCATCCCCCTGAGCAGGAGAGTAATCCATTAGATGCTCAGTCCTTCTTCCTCTGGCCAGCTCTTTGACTCCTCAGGTCCGTTCCCTGAACCTGGGACATCGATGTCAGAGGCAGAAGCCCTACTGCTGCGCCAGAGGGCTGGCTTCCGCAATCTTCTTTGAGGCACCAATCTGAAAGCCTTGCAGAAGTCAAAGATGAGCAAATCCACAGTATGGCCCACACCTAATACCCTGATCACTGAATGAGAGAAAATTGTCAGCCACATAAACCAGAAAGAGTGGTGCACTCAAGAGAGCAGTGTGCAGTGAGGAATAGGCATGAACTGGAAAAACACAGGAAAAATTCCAACACATACAAAACTGTTGCAAAGCAAAGCAATATTTATTGCAAAGCAAGTGGATGGGTAAACAAAAACATAGCCCAGGATCCCCTGTGCTTCAAGGCCATCTACTTCTTCATCAGGGAGACATGGCTACAATGTCAGCAGATGACATGCCCCTTTAGCGGTGTCAGCCTATAATGGGGCTGCCACTGTGGCCTTTGATTCCATCTCACCCATTAATGTCTGCCCCTTGTCTACTTGCCAGAGACCTCCTTGGTTTGATGAGTATCTCTGGGGTTTAAAGACTAAAGGGTGGAGGTTAGAGAGGCACTGGAAGAGATCTGACCTGCCGGAGGACAAATTGGCCCTGAAGTCACATTTATGTTGACTATCAGGGGGAAATCACCTGTTAGAAGGCTAATTATTTGTCTAGGGAGATTGCTGCAGTGTGGAACAGGCCGGGTCAGCTCTTCCTTACAGTAGATGGGCTTTTACATCCTGCCTGTCTCTGTGTAGGAGGAGGAGCGGGTTCTAGCACTAGGTGCGAGGAGCTGGCTGTGTTCTTTGCTGACAAAATGTCCTCTATCAGGGATGAGGTCTCCTTGAGTACCTCTTGAAAGGGATGCAGAGCCCAACCTGAGTTGTGCCGAAACACTCCTCCTGTCTGGGATGAGTTTGAGCTGGTTGTGGTGGAGGAGGTTACTGAGATAGTCTCGAAGCTGCGGCCAGCACAATGTGCTGTAGACCTGGGTCTGACTGGACATTTGGTTGGATGTCTGGACCTAATTGGACCTGTGGTTGCTGAGGTTGTCTGAAGTTCCTTGAGGAGTGGGGTCTTTCCATTTGCCTTGAAAGATGCTTTGGTTAGACCCCTATTGAAGAAACCCTCTTTGTACCAGGACTGCCTCAGCAACTACAGGCAAGTCTCGAACCTCCCATTTTTAGGGAAGGTTATTGAGAAGGTGATGGCCATTCAGCTTGAGAGGCTTCTTGCCTCTTTCTCTACCTATGAGCCTTTCTAGTCTGGGTTCTGTGTGGGACATAGTACTGAGACTGCCCTGGTGAGGGTGCTTAATGATCTCCTGATGGCGAGGGACAGGAGAGACCATACCATCTTGGTCCTCCTGGAGCTCTCTATGGCATTTGACACCGTGGACCATGAGGTGCTGCTCGACCATCTGCGGTTCTGGCGTGGCCTGTCCGGTAATGTCATCAACTGGTTTAGGTCATATCTGATAGACAGAGTGCAAAGGGTGATGATGGGGTTAGCCTTATCTAACCTGAAGCCTCTGTGCTGTGGGGGTTCGGTCTTGTCACCCTTGTTATTCACGGTGTACATGCTGCCATTGCGAGACATTATCAGGCAGAATGGGCTTGGTTTTCACTGTTATGCAGATGATACCCAGTTGTACTTGTCCTGTGCACCTGATATCCAGGTGTCAGTCTCTGTGTTTAACACCCCGTCTCAAGGAGATCCAGTCTTGGATGACTCAAAACTGGCTTAAACTTAATCCAGAAAAGACAAAGGTACTGGTGTTGGATCCAGGTCATCGAGATGGAGGAGGGGGTGTGGGGTCTCCCTCTGGCCTAGTGTTGGGGGCATTCCCCTTGCCCCCGTCTAGACAGGTGAATGATTTGGGCATGATCCTGGATAACAGTAGACCTGGATAATGTAGGCCTGATGCTTTTATTTATTTATTTATTTATTTAATTCTAGGATTACAAGTATCTTTGAGCCAAGGCTCTTTTACAAAGGTTCCATGTCAAATTGAGTACAGCACAACAAAGTTTCAACAGTACAAGGTACAACAGAAATGTAAGCGGTACAGCAGTAGGTTTGGCAGTGATAACAGGTTAATCAGGTTAAGAGCAGTTTCGAGTGGTGGGTGTAGACAATTGTGGCAGGAACATGAGCTGTAAATAACTTGCATGTTTAACAGCTATGCAATCAGATACAGGAGAGATGCATACATATTTGGTACGGCATTAACATTCAAGGTCATAGGAGAGCAACAGATACAGGACATGGTTAGGACATGGTGGGGGTAAGTTTCGAGAGGCATTGTCAGCATATACAGAAGTGCAGGTAAGGAGTTGTAGGGGAGAAAGGGTGGGGGGAGAGATGGAAGTGCTTGTTGTGATGGCGGGGTAAGGACAGAGGTGGCAGCTAGGCTGGCAGGGAGTGGCAGTCACAGGTACTGGAGGCAGACAGAGAGAGATGGAGCCTAGATTTGAAAGGACCAATCTTGGGGGTGGAGGAGATATCCATGCTGAGGTTATTTAACTAGTATGGCGCCCTGTAGACAAATGATTGCTGGCCCAGTGAGGTACAGCACCTAGGAATCAGAAGCATTTGAGAGTCAGTTCCCCTGGTATGGCGGAAGTTTCGACTAGGGCTGAGGAGGGCTTGGACACCGGAGGAGCCAGACCCAGGGTTATCTTCTTTGCCATGATGCAGGTTTGATATTTAATCTGGTTTGATAGGTTCAGGCAACCAGTTTGGGCATAGAGGTCACAGGTGTGTGTAAGGCGATGGGCACCAGTTATGAGTCGACATGCTTTGTTTAGAGTGGTTGTGATGTGTCTTAGGGCTGTAGGGGTGGCAGAGCCATAGATTAAGAGGCCATAGTCAATGACAGAGACTACTAAGCTTAGGACAGCAATCCTGAGGGCCTCAGGGGTTAAGTTGGCCCTATGTCTGTACAGGAGACCAAGTCGTATGTTAGCCTCCTTGGCTACACTGTCTACATGGGCTCCATAGGAAAGGTTATTGTCAAGAGAGATTCCGAGGTATTTAGATGAGGATACCTCTTCAATAGGTACTCCAAGGTAATTTGTAATGGTTAGTGGATGCTGCCTGCTCTTGTTATGTGCGTTAGTGAATATCATGGTTTTTGTTTTTATATAGTTTAGTATGAGTTTTTGTTTGCAGAGCCAGTTCTCTATGGTTGTGAACCCGAGTTGGAGCTTATGCTATAGGGATAGTGGGTCCTTATTGGTGGCGTGGATGATGGCATCATCAGCGTACAGGATAAGTTTTTCTGGGCATGATTTGGGGAGGTTATTTAGAAATAGGCTGAAGAGAATGGGCCCCAGTATGGATTCCTGGGGGACTCCAGAGCAGACTGGTAGTGCGTTGGAGAGGACACTTCCAATTTTCTCTCTTTGTGATCTGTTCTCCAGGTAACTTTTGAACCAGGCTGTGGAGTCAGGTGAGAGCCCAGCAATTTGTAGCTGGTCCAGAAGCAAGTGATGGTGAATGGTATCGAAGGCCTTAGTTAGGTCTATGAAGATGGAACCGGCTAGGTGGCCATTATCCAGGGAGCTGTGGATGGCTCCAGTGAATTCCAGGAGGGCTGTTGTGGTGCTGTGCCCTTTCCTAAACCATGCTGCTTGGGGCACAGGATATTGTGATTGTCCAGATAATCTGTGAGCTGGTCAGCAACTATGTGTCCTATGGCCTTAGATAGTGGGGGCAGTATGGAGATTGGTTGGTAGTTTCCAGAGTTGGTCCAATCTCCTGATTTATGTATCAGTGTAACAGTGACTGATTTCCATCTGTCCGGGAACTGGCTCAGACTGAGGGAGAGGTTGAAAATCTTAGTTAGCGGGCTAATCACCTCATCGAGAGTGAGGGACAGGAGTTTCAGGTAAAGGGTGTCCCCACTGCGTCGTGTCTTTGCTATAGCATTAACAATGTAGTTCTGGGCTTTTTTCATCTTGACAGATTTGAAGTAGAAGGGAGGAAGTGTTGGGGGGGTGTAGTAATATCAGGTTTAGCATGGGAGCTGGTTTCATTGAAGAAATTGGTGGGGAGCACACTGCTGAGGTCCGTGAAGGTTGAGTTGAAGATGTTGTCTATAGTGGTTGGGTCGAAGGTAATTTTCCCATCAGTGACTAGCACAGTAGGGGAGGATTTTGACTGTTTCCCAGTTACTTCTTTGATATTATTCCAGAAGGCTTTACCATTACCCCAGGTGTTGGTGAGTGCTTCCTTGTAATAGGCACTTTTTTGATTGTTTAATACGCAGGTGTCGGCTCTGGTCAAAAGTGGATATTACCATCTGAGGAACATTACTCAAATCCGAGCCCTGATCCCAGCTGAAGACCTGATCACACTGGTGCATGCTTTCGTCACTTCCAGCCTGGACTATTGCAAAGCCCTGTACCTAGGGTTATCTGGAGGCAACCTCCGCAGGCCGCAGCTGGTGCAGAACATGGTGGTAAGGTGATTGTCAGGGGTGAGAAGGTGTGGACATATCACCCCAGTTCTCCGTGGATTGCACTGGCTGCCAGTCAGGTGGAGGATAGTCTTCACAGTAGGGCTTTTGACCTACAAGACCCTGCATGATCAGGGACCTGTCTATCTGCAAGATCTCCTTGTCCTCTACCATGCTCCCCGGGCACTCCGTTCTACCGGGGGAGGCTTCCTTAGAGTTAGCAGGGCAAGGTTGCGGCATTCGGGTGACAGGGCATTTTCAGTGGCCATGCCTATCCTGTGGAACTCATTTCCTGCTTATGTGTGAGAGGCTCCCTCAGTAGAAGTCTTTAAAAAGAGGTTAAAAACCTATCTGTTCCAGCAGGCTTTTATTGACTGACTAGTGGTTTGTTAGTGATAGATGAATTTTAATGTCGTTCCCAGTTGAACTGTTAAGTACATAATTGCACATTATTGTATATTATTATGTTGTTTGTTTTATTGTACAGCACCCAGAGTTCTTGGAAATTGGTGCTTTTATAAATAAAATATCTATCTATCTATCTATCTATCTATCTATCTATCTATCTATCTGTCTGTCTGTCTGTCTGTCTTAAGAATCAGTTGATAACAAATCATAGGACAAATCATAAACTGACTGACACCTATCAAGGATCTGCTAAACAGCGATCACATCTCAACTTTAAGAAACCTAACACTGGTGCAGGAAGTTTAAAGAGAGGCACAGTCAACATGTGAAAAGTCACTAGTGGCAGAGGAAAGCATGCTGTGATATGAACCCCAACCCAAAAGGGAATTAATATTAATATTAATATTAATACAGTAGCATGAAAAGCAGATGTATATATCTCACAGTGAAGTAAGGGGGGGAGGGTGTTGTATGAAAAGTAAAAAAGAAGATTCAGTGCAGCAACAAAAGTAATGCTACAGAACTGAGATAATATTCAGAAATGAAGAGCCTTTAGAAAACAATGGGCAGTCAAAAATAAAACTCTCAGGTTAGTTTGACAAGACCTCTGTATCCTGAGCTCATGCTGTTTACTATCCCAGAGACCATTCTCTCCAGGTAGTTGACATGGTCATCTTTACCCATAACAGAGGTAAGACAGACTAGTCTGTAGTTCTCCACTTGTTCCTTGTCTCTCCCTTAAAGAGCAGAACTATGTCCACAACCTTCCAGTCTTTTGAAACTAATCCCATATGTAATGAAATACTAAATAGCCCTACCAGAGGTTTAGCCAGATCCACTACTAGGTTCTTGAGTACCTCCAAATGCATCCCATCAGGCCCTGGGGCCTTATCTATCTTTTGGGCTGCTAGCCTTTTCTGGATCCTTGAGTTGGTAAATACTGGCTGCCTCATCTCTGGGCCCCTCTTTATGGCTGCCTTAATGCCACTGTCTGGCAGGGCCTTGCTGTCTTCCCTTGTGAAGACACAGCAGAAGTAATTATTAAGGACAGCTGCCTTTTGCTCCTCATCTCCTAGTTCCCTACCTCCCTCAGCAAGACTAACAATTCCCCCTCCTTTTTATGTTTGCTTGTGCACATGTGCAAGAAACATGTTGTGGCAGCTTGCTAGAGTAGTGGATTGTGGAGGTGTGGCAGTGTTGTGGCCAGTGCTGCCACTGCTTTTTGGGGCTGGTCTCTGTGGCGCCAATGGAACAGCATGCTGTTGATGACAGCAGTTTTCCAGCGTGCCACCAACTTGAAATAAATTTGCTGCTGCAATCAGGGAGCGCCCTGTCATTAAAGAATCAGCTGTTTTTGCTGCTGTGGCGGTACCTGATTGCAGCAACAAATCACAGCTTGCCTTGTCTGGTGTCAAATTTCAATAAACATGGTGCTGGCTGTTGCGGTCCACCTTTCACAGTCCCCATGAAAACTGATGGGAGTGCTCAATCCCCCTGTTGGCGTGCCCCCTCCCCAGTTCAATGGCTGATGGGGGAGCTCAATCCCCATCAGCTTAACATCCCCCCATTCGTTGTGTGCTGAGGGGGGTGCCCAATCCCTCATAGCTCATGTGCCCCCTCCAAACACATTGTATGTGCCAATGGGATGCCCAATCCCCATTGGCTACAGCACCCCCCCAACAAACACCTAGGTGGCACGCTGGGAGCCCACCCCAGTGTGTCAGTTATTCCTGTAAGTGAAAAACCATCCCACGAGGTGTGTTTTTTTTGAACCCTGTGAAAAAGGAAAACCATCCCTCGTGGTGTCCTTTGCCCCCTCCCCCAATCCACACCCACCTTCTGTGCACCACACCTTCCCAAACCTCCACTCACCCCATACTTACCTCTGGAGCCTGGCGAGATGATCTTTGGTGGAGCAGGAACATGTCTGCACTCTTCAAAGCTGACCGTGAACTGAAGAAATGCCAGTAAGCTGTATAATGGCATAAATGGGTTTTCTTTTTCAACTTAGGTGGATATCTTGGCCATTTTCATGAATTTTAGAACCAAATTTTCAACATGGGGTTCTTGGGACCCCCTTCATGAATTCAGTCACTGTTATCTGGTTATTTGGTCCCAAAAGGTGATTTCGTGGTCACTGCATGGAATCACCTTTCGGGAGTGATTAACGAACCAACAATGTCACTGTTCATGAGGTGGACTCCCAAAAAGCCAATGTTGCAAATTTGGTGAAAAAATTCCAAAATAATGACTGTGTTATGAGTGTGCATTGTGCAGTTTCCACGCACACTTGTAATTTCATGAATCTGTAATATTTTCACTCCAGAGTTTCAACACTGGCAATTTTTCACACTTCCTTATGAACAGTACAGCTGTCATTTTTCACATCCTGGCCGAAATGTGTTTTCGCACATCTGTCGCACAATAGCACAGTTACTGTGGCAAATCAGTATTTGGGACAGATTAAGAAAATAATTGTGGTGCTTTTCATGAGCAGAGGTCACAAAATGCCTATGTTGAAAATTTGGTGAAATAATTCCACTAAATGACTGTATTACGAGCATGCATTGTGCAGTTTCCACATACGCTCATAAGTCTGAGAACTTGTAATATTTGCACTCCAGATTTTCAACATTGCCATCTCTTCACATCTCCCTATGAATGGTACGGCTGTTATTTTTCACGTCCTGCCCAAACTGTGTTTTTCGCACATCTGGCACAGAATGGCATTGTTGCAGTGGGAAATCAATGTTCAGGACAAATTCACAAAATCACAGTGCCACTGTCAATGAGCAGAGGTCCCAAATGTTTCCATGAGGTGGGGGTCACAAAAAGGTCATACCGAACATTTGTAGCGCAAATACCAACAAACGCCTGGGGCGTTAGGGTTTCTAACCATAACGTCCCACCCTGTACAGACTGACAGGCATCAGGGGTGTGCCTTTGGATTGCAGCTGTAATACTCATGCCATTCCACCCCAACCCCACCCTGAAGCCAGTGACAGATATTGAGGTGTGCCTTGGACTCTTCAGCCCCATAGTTCACCCCATTCTCCTATACTGCACCCATTTCAGCGTATGTCCTTATGGCATGGGGTGACTATAAAGCCAAACACCCCAAGGCATACCACAACACTTGTCGGTGTCTGCAGGATAGAGTGAGGTGAAATGGCATGAGCTTTATGGGCGATGACCCAAAGGCACACCCCAATGCCTGTTCATCTCTGCAGGGTGGAGGTGGGGTTGGCGTGAAGTTCAGTACTTCCCTGCCATTCCTATTCTGCATCTGTCTAACTCCTGCACCTCCAATGATAATATCAGCAAGCAAACATTTGGCATTGACAAATGCTTGTTTCTTTTTCATCTAACATATATACTGGAATAATTACTTTTCCCTGACCTAGATCCCCTGCTGCAATACACAGCTCAGTGTCTGCTTTTGCCTCCCTAACTGTCCTCTTTGCGTCCTTGGTTCTCAGTTGGTATCCCCCCATTCTTCCTCCCCCTGCATATTCTTGTACTGTACCTGGTGAAGGCATTTCTTTGGCCCTCATTGCTTCCCTGACCTTTCCGAGGCATCACCAGTAGAAAACAGGAAGTTTTTTATCCCTCTGTACAGACAGCTGGTAAGACCCCATCTGGAGTACTGTGTGCAGTTCTGGAGACCCAGTCTCCGCAAGGACATAGGCAAGATGGAAGCTGTCCAGAGGAGGGCAACTAAAATGGTGCTGCACCAGAAGGCATATGAAGAGAGACTAAAGGAGCTTAATATGTATAGCCTCGAGGAAAGGAGGGAGAGGGGGGACATGATAGAAACTTTCGAGTACCTCAAGGGAATCAACAAAGTCCAAGAGGGTAGCATCTTTCAAAAAAGAGGTGTGCAAGAACAAGGGGGCACAATTTGAAGATGGGGGTGCAGCTCAGAAGTAATGTAAGGAAGTATTTTTCACAGAGAGGGTTGTGGATGCATGGAACGGCCTTCCAGAGGAGGTTGTGGAGTCAAAAACAGTGGTGGAATTCAAGCATGCATGGTACAGTCATAAGGCAATTCTAGGGGGTGGGGGTAGAAAGAAGTAGGCTGCTGGTTAACTAGGATCTGCAGCTTATCCATTAGGTAGGGCAATGGGCAGACTGGGTGGGCCAAGTGGTCCTTATCTGCCATCAAATTCTATGTTTCTATGTTTCTATACCTGTACTATAAAAGTATATATTTCGATAAGTTATAACTATATCAATTTACTAATGATGCACATTTAGAAACATAGAAGTTGCTGCCAGAAAAACTCCTGTGGTCCATTGTAACCACCCAGATTCTACCTAACGTTATTTTGTTTAGCTTATTAATTTACCAGGAAGTGGGCTTTGTCATTTACCACGTTTTCAGCCCAGCTTGGTAAATACATAGAAACACAGAATTTTATGGCAGATAAGAACTGTTTGGCCTATCATGTCTACCTTATTTTTCCTTCTTCTTCTCCCTATCTCCGTGAACAACTCGCTGATTCTTGTAATAACTTCGCTCTATCTCCATTTTTGTGCTGCTAGAGTTTGCCTATGCCTATCCCATGCAGTTTTGAACTCTCCCACTGACTTTGCCCCCACCACTCGTGCTGGGAGGCTGTTCCATGCCTCCACCACCCTTTCTATGAAGTAGTACTTTCTCACATTGCCCCTTAGTCTACCCCCACCAAGTAATATTAATAAATAGTGCTGTAAATAATTTTCATATTCTAACAGAACAGAATTGCATGGGTTCTGGAAAATTTTGACTAATTCTGCTGAAATCTGTTGCAGTCAGTAGAATTCTGAAATTCCAACAGTGAAAAGGTTTTCATGGACTGATGATCTGCAGGTTACAAAAACAGTTGATGCCTTTTTTGTAGCAGTCCACAGAAACTTAGTCTGCAGTGTATGTGATCTGCAGAAAATTATTCTGTGGTTTGCATAGAAATGCTTTTCAGAATTCTGCTGAAAGCATTTTGGAAGCACAGTCGGCATACTGCATGAATTCTGCACCCAGAGCTCTACTGACAAATAGAATACTAGATAGGGGATTGCGTATTACAAGAATATGTTACCACTTAGATGTTCTGGTAACATGATCCTAGAGAGCAAAGCTTGAGAGGTTCCAACATATCACCAGATCCTTGAGTTGGGATTATAGCTGAGTTATGTAGAGTCCCATATTTTTTTTTGTAATGTATGGATCCAGACAGGAGGTTTCCTTTATGCACCTGCCTGGGACTGCAGCCAACAGCACTCTCAAGAGAAGCTTTTTCTGTGGCCTGAGGCAGAACAGCAGAAGGAGCAGGACAGAGAACTGTATCAGTTAAAGCAAAAGGAGGCTGGGAAGGCAGTCAGAACAGCAAAGGCCCAAACCAAGGAAAAGATAGCCAACTCAGTTAAGAAGGGGGATAAAACCTTTTATAGGTACATCAGGGAGTGAAGGAAGACCAAGGGAGGGATAGTGAGGCTTAATAAAGGGGAGGGAGGGTGGGCAGAGGAGTCTGTGAAAGGCAGAGATACTAAACAAATATTTTTGCTCAGTATTTACAAATGAAGAGGGAGGTGCATAAAACAAACAGTAGAAACACTCTGGATACAGAAGTTGATACCAGCCCATTTACAGAAGAAAGGGTTCTGAAAGAACTCTTAAAACTGAAGGTGGACAAAGCAATGGGGCCTGATGGATTCATCCCAGAATTCTAAAAGAACTAAGGGTAGAACTAGTGACACCACTGACTACTCTTTTAACAAATCATGGAGGATGGGGTGGTACCCAAGGACCGGAGGAGGGCAGATGTGATTCCCTTCACAAAAGTGGAGCAAGGCAGAAGCAGGAAACTACAGACCTGTTAGTTTAACCTCAGTGATAGGAAAATGATGGAATCACTTCTGAAGGAAATAATTGTTGAGTATCTAGAGGCCAGAGGGCACAGGACCCTAGGCATGGATTCACAGCGGAAGGTCATGCCAGACGAATCTGATAGATTTCTTTGACTGGGTGACCAAAGTAGTAGATCAGGAAGGGGCTGTGGACATGGCCTACCTAGACTTTAGCAACGCATTTGACACAGTCCCACACAAAAGATTAATATACAAGTTAGCCAGCCTGGGAGCGGGTCCCAAGATGACAGCCTGGGTAAAGAATTGGCTGGAGAATAGGACACAGACAGTAATAGTAAATGGAGTCCACTCAGAAGAAAAGAAGGTTACTAATGGGGTACCGCCAGGGTTCAGTATTAGGACTGGTCCTCTTCAATGTCTTTATAAGCGACATTGCAGAAGGACTGGAAGGAAAAGTATGTCTCTTTGCAGATGACACAAAGATCTGCAACAGAGTTGATGCACAGGGTGGGGTGGAAAGGATGAGAAGTTATATGGCAAGGTTAGAGGAATGGTCAAATGTATGGCAGCTTAGATTCAATGCTAAGAAGTGCAAGGTAATGCACCTGGGAAACAAAAACCCAGGGGAAGAGTACACAATGGGGGGTGAGATACTAACAACAACAAAAATGGAAAGGGACCTGGGGGGTAGTCATATCAGATGACCTAAAGGTGGGCAAGCAATGTGAGAGGGCAGCAAGGAGGGCTGTGGGGATACTGGGATGCATAGGGAGAGGCATCACCAGTAGAAAACAGGAAGTTATTATCCCTCTGTACAGACAGCTGGTGAGACCCCATCTGGAGTACTGTGTGCAGTTCTGGAGACCCAATCTCCGCAAAGACATAGACAGGATGGAAGCTGTTCAGAGGAGGGCAACTAAAATGGTGCAGGGTCTGCACCGGAAGACATATGAAGAGAGATGAAAGGAGCTTAATATGTATAGCCTCGAGGAAAGGAGGGAGAGAGGGACATGATAGAAACGTTCAAGTACCTCAAGGGAATCAACAAGGTCCAAGAGGGAGCATCTTTCAAAAAGAGAGGTGTGCAAAACAAGAGGGCACAATTTGAAGATAGAGGGGGGGGCTCAGAGGTAATTTAAGGAAGTATTTTTTCACAGAGAGGGTTGTGGATGCATGGAACGGCCTTCTGGAGGAGGTTGTGGAGTCAAAATCAGTGGTGGAATTCAAGCATGCATGGGACAGTCATAAGGCAATTCTAGGGGTGGGGTAGGAAGAAGTAGGCTGCTGGTTAACTAGGATCTGCAGCTTATCCAGTAGGTAGGGAAATGGGCAGACTGGGTGGGCCAAGCAGTCCTTATCTGCTGTCAAATTCTATGTTTCTATGTTTCCTCTGCTTCTGGCTCTCTCCGAGTGCAAACTTCACCCCCCCCCCCGGCAGTGCACACTCTTCACCCCACCCCAACAAGACAGCAGCAGACAGGAGGCATTGTGCACAAGATGGGGTTTCCATAGTCCTAATATTGTTTCTTATAAACTGTACTGCAGCTGGCTTTTACTGTACCTGACAGTTATGGTAAAAGCCAACTCCCAGACAGCTGTGGTGATTGTGTGACACATGAAGAAAGCTTGAATCTTGTAGCACTGCCTTAGAAAATACTATAATTGAACATCAAACAACAGTATTACAGGATCCCAGATTCTATGATAGTATTTTGAAGATTTTTTTTTATACCTTTCAGTAGTATTATTAAGGATATCCATATATTACAATATACTTATTCATATACTGATAAAGCACTTTCACTATGTATAGAGAAGTGTGAATATACTTACAAAATAGCTATGAACAAATAATGCATTTCCACAATATTGACATAAAAACGTTGTGAATAAGACACTTTTTAAACAAAGTTCCAGTTTTTTTCTCTTACAGCAAAATGAATAGCAATAGAATGATTTTTTATATAAAAATATGTTTTCAAAGGGGTCTAGTTATGCTACAAAATCATAATTTCTAGTCTAATGACCCCACATTGTCTGTTATTTTCATCAAATTTATCAGCCTGTTGTATTGTATAAATGGCACATGCCATGGGCTGCATGAAAATATATGAATTATTCTGAATGGCTGAGTATGACCTGTATAGATCTCATTGATGGCTTTACCACTCATGAGGTCAATAGAAGTGGTAACCAGCCATTCAAAATAAATACTTTATTTTCATGCAGTCAATGGCTTATGTCATAACTATACAACAGGCATGGGTATGTATCAGTGAAGATATCACTACTATCTCACAACCACTACTGAGATAGTACTGATATCTTCATGCTGGGTATGCCACCAAGGTTCAGAACTCATTTAGAATGTTCAGCTTCAGTCGCAGTACTAACTGTATTCAAATGCAAATAACTTTAAAATGGAAAATGATAGAATGGTACTGTGAGCACAAACGTTGTTCAGCACAAATATATCTACAAAATGAGTGGGTTTCATTTATAGCAACCTTTTTTTATAATTAGCAAAAAACAAAACAGCAGAATATTAATTTTTTTTCACTTTTTCAAGAAACAAATGAGAACAACTTTAAAACTAAAAACGATAGCATAGTACTGTGAGCACAAAATGTGCTCATCACAAGAATATCTACAAAATGAGTGATGTTTCATTTACAGATATGTTTTCTATAAAAGGAAAAAAACAGCAGAAAATTCAATTTTTGTTTTCACTTTTTCGATAAACAAATGAGAATAACTTTAAAATATAAAATGACAGCATGGTACTGCAAGCACAGAATTTGTTCAGCACAAAACATCTACAAAATGATTAGTGTTTCATTTACAGATACCTTTTTTTTATAATGGGCAAAGAACAGCAAAAAGTTAAATTGTCCCCACTTTTTCAACAAACAAATGTGAATAACTTTAAAATGAAAAATTATAGCATAGTACTGTAAGCACAAAATTGGTTCAGCACAAAAATACCTGCAAAATGAGTAGCGTTTCATTTAGATACCCTTTAGTTTTTTTTTTCATTATTAGCAAAAACAGCAGAAAATTCAGTTCTTTTCACTTTTTGCAACAAACAAATGCAAATTACTTTAAAAAAAAGAGACCTACATGTGTACAAATCAAATGTGACATTGGTGAGAGTGATCAGTAGCAATATATCCACTTGCTGCTGTTGAACTCTAGATATCCTACTTGTGGCTTTGCCACTTGTGGAGATATCAAAGAGTTCAGTTTCTGCTGATGGATATATTTCTACTGTCTCACTCTCACCCATGTCATATCCTCACACACACACACACACACACACACACAATATCTATATATATATATAGATATATAGATGTGTGTGTGTGTGTGTGTGTGTGTGTGTGTGTGAGAGAGATATGACATGGGTGAGAGTGAGACAATAGAAATATCTTCAAGAGCTATACTTGACATCCTGACCTCATGAATGGCGGACACATGACTGAGGTCTGAAAAGGTCAAGTATAGAGAGTGAAGTTATTCTACCATTTCAGTCTCATCCATGTAATTTTGTTTTCTACAGCAGGTGTTTATGTGGTTTTGTGACAGAAATGATAAGTTACAAAAGTACAAAATGTAAACTGTTCCCTGGTGATCAATGGCTCAGCATAAAAGAAGCAAGTCAATACAGTAGAAATCAAAACAATCAATGCAGTAAATATCAGTACAATCAATACAACACAAATCTATACAATCAATACAGTAGAAATCAAAACAAACAATATAGTACATATCAGTACAATCAATAGAACACAGATCGATACACTCAATACAGTGCAAATCAAAACAAGCAATACATTACATATCAGTACAATCAATACAGCACAAATTGATACAATCAATACAGTACAATCAATACAGTACACATCAGTACAATCAATAAAGCACAAATTGATTCAATCAATACAGTACATATCGGTACAATCAATAAAGCACAAATCCATACAAACAGTACAAATCAAAACAATCAATACAATACATATCCATACAATCAATACAGCACAATTGCACAAATCAATACAATCAATACAGATGTGAACTAGAAAAACAACTAAGTCTACAACGTATCTTACATTTGCTGGCTTCAGTGCTGCACATGGCTATTGTGATGTCATCAACAAATGTTCTTTGATTGGTTCAGTATTCCACTGTGTTAACCCAGCTTTGCAAGCTAGTAGTACTATTTTGCTCACATATGAGATAGTAGTACTATCTTACAAGTTGGTAATAAAAGAACAGCTTTATCTTGGCTTTTCTGGACCCACAGCTGTTGTGTATATATAAATTCTTTGCAAACAAAAAGTCAATGCATCAGTTAGGTTTTAACTTAATGCCGCAAAAGTAGGGAAATGTGACATTATGGTTTCCAACCCTTCCCTCCACCCCCCACCAAGCAACAAAAAGGAAATACATTAGGGTTTTGGTTCTCCAGAGTCTTGGAGAATCTGGGGTGAGGTCTTGCTGGGGGTCATCAACCCTAATGCCCATCCCGTATACTGAGCAAACAACATCAGATGTGATTTATTTTCTTCACATAAGTCCTGCAGGGCCATGCACAAAGAAAAGTACAACAGACTGTGTTGGCTACATGTAGTAAGACATACTTCTCTACCTTTGAAGAGTGTGTCACTATGAGGCACTTGCTTGGAGCTCTACCTTGTGCTTCAGACAGGAGGTTACAGGCTCGGAGGAGGGGTGAGCATTAGGGTTGACAACCCCAAGGACACCCTCATGACTGATTCACCAAAACTCCAGAGACCCAAAACCCTAATGATTTTTCTTTTTGCTGCTTGGAGGGCAGGGGTGGGTAGTTAGGGTTGAAAACCCTAATGCCTAGAGATGCAGCAAATTTAAAATTTGCTGGTGAAGTACATGCAAAGTGAGCACTTCACGTTGCCACTCCGCTATGCAGAGTGGGCAATGCAAAGTACTCACTTCACCTTGTCATTACCACTTTGTGTTGGCATAATGAGAATGTGAAGTAAGGCAAAGTCATTATTTTTAATCGACTTTGCGTTTCTCATTATGATTCTAAGTGATCCACTTGGTGTTTCAGATTTGGCAGCCCCCCCACAGATCGCATGGCTTACAGTACTGTAAGTCACATGCTCTCTAGCCAGGCAGGAAGGAAATGAGTCACACAGACAGTTTCACTTTCTCCTGTGCAGACTGACAGAGAGGAGTGTGTGTGTGTACTAGAGAGAGGAGTGTTTTTTTGATTGCCGAGAGAGTTAAAATTTAACACTTAAACTAACAGCTTTTTTAAAATCTACATTTTTTTGTCTTTTCTGTACTGTGTTTTACATAATTTGTTCTTTCTGTAAATTTTATTTTTCTTACCTACTTAGTTGTTTGTCTGTGTGTGTGTGACTGTGTGTGACTGTGTGTGTGTTGTGCTTGCGTCGTGAGATGGAGCAGGGTGAGAGAATGTCTGGGGCGGGGGCAGCTCTGGGAGAGCGTGGTAGTACTCATCATCGTCTACATTAGATGCAAGGGGGCATGGGCACCCATTTGTGTTGGACCGCTTCTAAACTTCTGATAGTCCAAGCCCCGGAAGCAGGACCAGCACCGCCTCCTGACTCTGAGGCAGTTCAACCACCACCACCACCAAATCCAGCACAAGGTCCTTTGGAGGAGGATGTGCCTGTTCCCCCAGGCTCAGGTGTGGATCCCACCATCAGAACTGTTGAGCAGTGTGAGCAGCCTACTGCCAGTTCATCTGGCCCTCCCCTGCCTGTGCCTGGTCCTCCCTGCACCTCCATTGTTTGGCAGTTTTCTGACTGTGTCGGGGGGACAGCAGTGTGGCTAAGTGTCACCTATGTGCAGTAGAGGTGCGCTGCGGCCCCCGGGGGAGTCACCTGGGGACTGAAGGCCAGCACACCCATATGCCTAATCACCACCAGTTGGAGTGGCAGGCTGCCACAGAACAGACCATGTCTGCACCTGCTGGCCGTTCCGTGGCAGAGGGTGCCGCTGTGCATAGCGGGTGCAGCATCCCTAAGAAGAGGAGGGCCACAGCAGCACGTGTTGCTCCACCAGCACCCCCACCACCAGCAGGTCAGCCTGTCAAAGGAGTGGATGCCAGAGAAGTGTGTGTAACACTGTCTGACTTGGCAGTTCTCTGGAGTGCTGTTGAGGAGAACAGCGAGAGGATGAGTGCAGCGGCTGGATGACAGAGTGACATTAGCTTCAAATTATGTCCATGCTGGAACTGCTGCTGGATCACCATAGGATCCCACATTAGTTTTGTTTCCTCACACCATGTCCCCCCTCCCCACCTTCCTTGCTGTGCCATAAAATGTATTCCTCCACCATCCCTGACCCTTGTGTGTAAATATGCCCTTTTTTTGTTGTCTTCAGTATGCGTTACACTTTGTATTCTGGGGCCCCTTCCTTCTGTTACGTGTCTGTGTGTTTTGTGTATGTGTACTGTTTTGGTGCCTCATTTTTCTGCATCCACAAAAGGCATCTGTCTTGTGTCCAGAAAATTGACAAGTGGTAACACAGTGAAATGAGACTGTTTCAGCACATACAAAGTCCCTCAGAATTTATGGTGCACTCAGTCATGTGCACAACAGTGGCATAGACTCCCCAGATTTTTTCTGCAGTTCCAGAATGCATCCTCCATGTGTCCAGAAAATAAGACAAGTGGTAACACAGTGAAATGAGACTGTTTCAGCACATACAAAGTCCCCCAGAATTTATGGCGCACTCAGTGTCATGCGCACAACAGTGGCACAGAGTCCCCAGATTTTTTCTGCAGTCCCAGAATGCATTCTCCATGTGTCCAGAAAATTGACAAGTGGTAACACAGTGAAATAAGAGTGTTTCAGCACATACAAAGTCCTCCAGAATTTATGCCACACTCAGTGTCATGCGCACAACAGTGGCACAGAGTCCCCAGATTTTATCTGCAGGCCCAGAATGCATCCTCCTTGTGTGCAGAGAAGTGAAAAGTGATCATCTCAACTGGATTGAAAGGTGCCCTTTAGATGTACAGTAATAGTAGCTTTGGTGAGTAGTTATATATATATATCTATATAGAGATATATGGTTGTGTATTTTGTAGGTGATGATGAGGGGGGTTGAACTTGACATGGACATGTATTCATGCTATTGTTCTGCATCACACACAGGTGACTCCATCTCCGAACTGTTGTTGTGCACCGTCCAGTGCTCAATGATAATTTTTTGCACTTAAATGGAACTGGATAACTCTCAAGCACATGAAGGTAAGTATTTCTTTTTGGGGGTCATATTTTCAGTTTTGTGTGTAATGGTTTGTTATTTTTTTATTTCTTCACAGATTTCATCAGCATTCTTCTGGAGTCCGGTTCTTAATGTTGGTCATGGTCATGGAATGAAAAGACTTCTGTGTGTTGCATGTGTGCCCAAGCATGAGTGAGGGAGGTGTGCCTGATCATGTTGACAAACTTTTTTGGATCAGTCCCTGTGGTGGTGGTCCAGGGTGGACAGACAGACTCATGGTGGCAGCAGACTTGGATAACATCAGTCCCAGTGGTGGTGGTCCATGGGGGGCAGACAGACTCATGGTGGCAGCAGACTTGGATAACATCAGTCCCGGTGGTGGTGGTCTGGGGTTGGGGGGGCACATCGCCTTTTAAATACTGCAGTTAAAACCTACCAACATTAACCACATCATCATCCTCATAACGAAAACTGCCCTCACACTCATCAGTGTCTGAAGTCTGACCACTTGGAAATTCTTTCTCCATTGTGTCATCATCTACATCAGTGGTGGGCCGTTTCAGACAGCCGCTGGAAGTGCCACCAGGATGCTCCATTTCCACATCAGCAAGACCACCGTGACTAGGCCGGGGTACAAATACCGAGGTTACAGTCTGTGCTGGTATGTGCCTCTCATTCCTTTTAATGAATGTTAGCAAACTAACATTTGTAGGAGACAGATTTGTCTGACAATCCCTGACTTTTGCACCTGCTGAGCTGAATACCCTCTCAACACTTACACTGGAGGGTGGGCATGTGAGGTACTTCAGTGCCACTGCAGTCAGCACTGGCCATTCACTGACCTTTCCACTCCAGTACAAAAGAGGATCTTCAGTTATTGTCAGATGCCTGTTTTCAGACAAATATGACTCAACCATTCTCTGTGCCACACTAAGTCTGATTGTTGATGCATCAGCCTGTTCCCCAGAATCATTGATGTCACAAATACCCACTTGGGACAAAGCCTCCCAAAGTGGGTTGACGCCCACCACTTTGGATGACAGACCACCAGAAACTACAGTCCCCTTACCCTTGCATGATATGCTTGCTGGTCCTCCAGCTACACCTTCAGCTGGATTATGCTGCTGAGGTTTGTAAACCTTGGCACGTGACTTTTGTGCCCCATGAACCACGCGAACCAGTTGACCACTGATATTTTTTACCTGTTCAGGCCCTCCCTCCAGTACTGATGCAATTCCACATTTGTATCGTGGGTCCAGCATTGTTGCCATGGCAAAGTTGTCACTACGCTGAATGCTGACAATGTGATGATTCTGGCCGAATACTGTCAGCATGTGTTGCAGTAACATACTGCTACCACCATCTCCAGCAACATCAAGGCTATGCTGCACATTCACCAATGTCTGCCTCAGCACCCGCAGCAGTGGAATTGATTGGCTAATGGAGGAAGACTCGCCACTCACTGCCTGTGTGGCATGTTCAAATGGCCACAAAATTGTTATTACAGAGTCCATGAGGCGCCACTGTTCAGTCGTCATAGACATGGAGGCCCCAGAACTGTCACGGCTAGTGTGCATAACAAGATATTCTGTGATGGCTTTGTAGTGTTCATACAACCTCTCTGCCATGTATAATGTGGAGTTCCATCGGGTGACAACTTCCAGCTTCAAGCGGTGCTGAGGCAGGCTGTTTTGTATCTACAACTGCCACAGTTGGTCACGGGCCTTTCCAGATCTTGAATGAGAGCAGATACGTCGTGCAATGGTCAGCATTTCCTTTATGTCAGGGTACTGCAGAAACTCCTGAACCACAAGATTTAAACAGTGGGTCATGCATGGAACATGAAAAAAAACACCATTCGTGATGCATTTCACCACATTTGACCCATTGTCACTTGCTATGAACCCAACTCTCAGGGACAGAGGGTTTAGCCATCTGTTGATTTCAGACAGTACCATGTCCAATATGTTCTCACCAGTGTGTGAACAGGTCACACTGTGCATAGCAACTGTTGCATGCTGGTGAATTCCAGGAAGATTGCTACCATGACAATCCACCTTCCTGCACTGATTATTCACACTACCAACATCACGAACAACCCCCAGCACCTGCGCCCAGTGTGCAATTATACACAGATATGAACTCCCCGCTGTTTTGCCACTTGTCCACATATCTATACTTAAATGGATGAATGGAGAGGAGGAATGTTGAAGGGCATGTCTTACTGAGTCTGAGACGGTGTGGAACAACTCAGAAACAGCACGGGTAGAAAAGTATGTCCTGGATGGGACTTTCAATTTTGGACAGGCACAGGCAGCAAACCACCAGAACCCAGAATTCTCCACAAAGTAGAAGGGCAAAAGATCGATTGCCAGCATTTCCGCTACAGCAGCATTAAGTTCACGTGACACTGTATGATTGGGGGTGTACTTCAGCTTATGCGCAAAAACACTCTGTAACGTAGGTTGACTTAAATGTTTTACAGGGTGTGTGTTGGTCGCAAATGGTTGTGCTCTGTGATGAATGGCATTGGCAGGGGGTGGTGGAGTGTGGACATTTGATGAAGACGGTTGCACAGGTGATGATGACAAACCCAGAAATTATGTTATTTTTCTGGATTTGCCAACAGGGGTTGATGTACCACTTGCACTAGACATACTGCATTCACCACCACCACCACAAAATCTGCTACTCTCACCAGCACTGGACAACACTTCACAGTCATTATGGTCCTCCACCTCATCATCATCATCATGCCTGTAGTAATCCTCTGCTCTTATTGCCGCACTACTGCACACGTTTAATTTCCTACTGTGCTTAACGGTCATGGAAGGGATAACATGTTGGCTGGTGTTTGCCCGTGATACAGGTGAATGTCCAAGTCTGGTATTAGCTGCCAGCTTGTGCTGGGTCCACAGTGCCAAGTGCCTATTCTTAAGATGCGTATGCTGTCCTCCTGTCCCAAGATGGCTCCCTTTTACCTCGACTCACACGCACATGGCAAACCTGGCAGATTGCAACTTATTCATCATTTGCATCTTGAAAAAAAAATCCCAAACAAGGGAGTGTGATGCTCTGCTTTTAACATGTCCATGATGATGTGGCTTATTTAAGTCTGTTATTTTAAGCACTGAAGTGGGGGGGGGCACGTGATGTTTCTGGCACTGCACACCTGGACTGCAACTGACCACCATGACTACCTATTATATTGATTACTGGGTCGTCATCATCACCATCCACTAAAACAGTTACATCACAAATTTTTTTTTGGGGGGGGGGATTCCTGCAAACAGCTTCAGACATTTCAGACACAGCCACTTTTAATTTCTTTTTCTCTGGTTCCCAACTGGGGTCAATTAAATCATCATCATATTCATCAACGTCACTGTCACATACATCCATATCTTCTGCTTGGATGCTAACATGTGGACTGCATGTTGCAACAACAGCAACACCTTCATCAGCATCATCACATTCATCATCAGCATCTACACCACCATCACATAATATTTTTTCACTACACTGTGAATCACTGTTGCATGGAAAATGAGTGACGTTAATTGCCACGGTGGATGGAATATCACATTGTATGGTATCGTTGACATGATCATCAGAATCAGGTTCAGTTAATGGGATGTTACTGGGAAGTATGACATCATCTACACTGTCACTCACTTGCACTGCTTCACACTCAATATGTTTGGATACGGTACACTGGTCAGAATTAGAACTTGACGCAACAATACTAATACTACCTCCACCACCACTAACACCAGTAACACTAACACCACCGACTGGGAAAACATCATCTCCTCCAACTGTCAGTGAAGTTACTGATTGGGCTGTAAAAAACATTGCAGGAGAAATACCTTTCCTCACATCACCAGTGCACTTCTCCCTCCGCGTACTACTACCACGCCCACAGACCCTCTTACTGCCAACATTGCCATGGCCAGAAACAGCTTTACTTGCACATCTCTTTGCAGGCATTTTGGGGGATCAACCACAATATTATTACCAAATTCAGATTTTGATACGTTCGCTTTCTGACTGGAGGGTCGCTACTCGCTACTATCGCTAGCTGGATGTGAAGCAAAATAAACAACTGTGTCTTCAGCAACAAATAAGGGGACTAATGTGTTGTGACACTGTCACGGAATTAAAACAACTTCAGTAACCAGTGGTGCTGATGGGGTCACAAAAACAATCCAGTCTGGTAAAACATATCTTTTCAACGTGGGGGGGGGCACTGAATACAGACAGTGCTGATTTTTACAGCACTACAAGCAGCAACACCAAGAACAGAGAACACGATCGCAGTACAAAATCAAGCAGCTGCAGTGAATAGCAGGCTCACACTGCTGCGCTTAGTTGCACTTACACTGATCTGTGTCACAAATTTTAAAAGATGTATAATATTTGATGCACACAGCACTGCACACACAACACAGAATACTTTGTGTACAATGCTGAATGAGGAATGCGATGCAAATGCAAAAGTTCAGTGTACTGCCACGTAATGTAAATTTGTAATTTAAACAACCTGACCTTATGAATTGCTGCACCACATTCACACAACAAACAGCAAGAAAATTTGTACTATCACTGACAATTTTACTATGTGTGCAGTAACACAGTCAGTTATATAACAAAAATATTGGCAAAACACAAAGAAATTACTAGTTCTACAACTTAAATCTACCTACACAGATATGCCCCTCCCCTACACAGCACACTTCACTGTCTTTCACCACACACACTCAGTGTTGTAAATTTACATTCAAAATCCACATACAAACAAAAACGCTCGATGACATGCGCACAGGAGGGTTTCCTACAATCGATCAACTACAGTTGGATCCCCCCCAAAAAAAAGCAAAAATGCTTTTTGAACAGCTTTTAAAAGATACTTATAGACAGCTATGAGAGCACACTGTCTCCTACTTCTTCCTACTCATACTACTTTGAACTGAAGCTGTGCAGATCAATATAGAGCCCATGTGACCTGAACTCCCATGAATCACTGCAAAATCCTCCTTCGGAGCTCAAAAACAAGGTGAAATGAGGCGAAGTGAATGGCCACCAATGTACTTTGCCTTAAAAATTGAAAGAGTAGTGACCAGTGGAGGCGGAGTAATGCAAAGTAGCTGTTTTCAATGCACTTCACGTTCCTCATTATAACGCAAAGTTCTCCATTTCACATTGCAGAGCACTCCGCGAATCCGCCTTTGCTCCATGAATCACTTTGCGGAGCGGATTGAGCCCACTTCGCCCACCACTACTCCTTATGAATGGTACAGCTGTCATTTTTCATATCCTGCTTGAAATATGTGTTTGCACATCTGGTGCACAATGGCACGGTCGCTGTGGGAAATTAATGTTTCGGACAGATTAAGAAAATCATAGTGACAGTCTTCATGAGCAGAGGTCACAAAATGCCTATGTTGAAAATTTGGTGAAATAATTCCACTAAATGACTCCGATACAAGCATGTGTTGTGCAGTTTACACGTATGCTTGGAACTTTGAGCATTTTAATATTTTCACTACAGATTTTCAACATGCCATCTCTTCACACCTCCCATGGAATGGCATAGCTGTCATTCTTCATCCCGCCTGATCTAAGTGCTGCATATTCAAGCAGAATGGTACTGCTGTTGTGGGAACTCAAAGTTTGGGACACATTAACAAAATAACAGTGCCACTGTTCATGAGAAGAGGTCCCAAATGCTTTCATGAGGTGGGGGTCACAAAAAGGCCATGTTAAAAATTTGTACTGCAAATACCAGCACATGTCCAGGGTGTTAGGGTTTCTAATCATAACATCCCACCCTGTACAGAGTAGACAGACTGGCATCAGAGGTGTGACTTTGGATCACCGGCTGTAATGCTCACGCCATTCCACCCCCAACCCCACCCCACCTTGAAGACAGTGGCAGGCATCGAGGTGTGCCTTGCACTCTTCAGCCCCAGACTTCACCCATTCTCCTACACTGCACCCATTTCAGTGTATGTCCTTATGAAATGGGTGACTGTGAAGCTGAACACCCCAAGATACACCTCAGCACTTGTCGGTGTCAACAGGATAGGATGAGATGAAATGCCATGAACATTATGGGCAACGACCCACAAGCACACCCCAATGTCTGTCCATCTCTGCAAGGTGGAGGTGAGGTTGGCGTGACTTCAATACTTCACTGCCGCTCCTATTCTGTATCTGTCTAACTCCTACACATCCAATACTAATATCAGCAAGCTAACATTTGGCATTGACAACTGCTTGTATATACTGGACCTGTGGGAAGATTATGTAGGGTGGCTAATGAAATGCACAGCTGGCACAAACATAGAGAACACTATGAATGAGGAACAAAGAAAATCAATGCAAAATGATTTGGACCAACTTTTAATATGGTTGATAACAATAAAATGTATTTTGATGCAGGTAATGTATGTGCAAATATTAATTCTGTTAAAACAACTGTAAGTAGTATCACCATATGAATGATATTAAAATAATTGTTTCCACATCAGAAAGAGACTTGGGAATAACAATTGCTGAAAAGTAAAATCATAAAATGCAATGCAAGGAAGCAGTAAAGAAATGCAAAAAATCTGGGTATTATGACATAATTTATCAGTAGATAGGTCTGTGCTGTTGCCACTGTATCAGGCTCTGGTTAGTTCTCAGTTGAAGTTCTGTGATGATCAGTTCTGTGCTCTGCATTTCAGAGGTGGTGAGGAGCAACTGGAGAGAGAGAGAGAGAGAGAGAGAGAGAGAGAGAGAGAGAGAGAGAGAGAGAGAGAGAGAGAGAGAGAGAGAGAGAGAGAGAGAGAGAGAGTGGTAAATGAATTAAATGGCTCTATCACGTGAGGACAGACTTAATTAATCTCTTCACAGTGGACAAGAGACAATGGAGAGGAGGGACAAGATACAGATATATAGGGCTGTCTTTGAGAGAACATTACTTACATCCATTAACTTGACAATGAAATATAAAACGACAGCTAATAGGGGACACAATTTAAAGCTGATAGGAAGCCATTTCAGAACTGAATAATGGAGATGAACTTTTACAGTGTGTGATTGATACTTGGAATAAAAGCACAACAAGAAGGCAACTCTATTTGAGTAGCTACAAAAAATCCAAAGGAAGGTTCAGTGCATATCTCCCATTTAAGTGTAGCAAGGAGTGCCGGTGCTCCAGGTCTAGCGTGACCCTTCATCAGGGAGCATCTGGCAAAGGGTCAAATGTATGCTAGACCCAAAGCGCCAGGGTTCCTTCCTACACTTTTATCTACATTATCATCTTTTGAAGTGCACTGACTGCAGGACTCAGAGTGCAGGTGCCCTTTTGTTTCCTCTGATGCCTTGAATGGTCTACCAGTAAATGTGTTAGTTAGTAAAAATATACTTTCTTTCAAACACACATTGAATGATTATATATGCATTGCAATGGCTATAACCATGGAGAAACAGAGGATGGTTACTATGAGCCTCTAGCCTCCTACCTTCTAAATTTCATATGTGCTCGTGTTCTGCTGCTCATGTGGAGGAGCTCAGTGTATTGGGGGAGCAATGGAAATATCAAGTGATGCACTGTATGGGGGACAGTGGCACTATACATCAGGGAGGACATTAGTGCCACTTGAGAAGAGATGGGGGAAGGAACAGTAGAAACGCTATGGGTACAGATCCAAAAGGCAGCAGGAAGGAAACTGAGACTGAATGTAGTTTACAGGCTACCTAATCAGGTCAAGGACAATGACAGAGAGTTAAGTACTGCAACATAATCAGGATGGCAGCAGAAAGGGGTGAAGTGGTGGTAATGGGGGGGCTTACTGCAATTTGCCAAAGGTGGATTGGAGAGCCCTGTCCACCACCTATGCAGAAGACAATTGATCCTGGACACAGTCCTGGATGGTTTCCCAGTTCAAGTGGTCACTGTACTGACATGAGAGGTTACATCCTGGACCTGATATTATTTATTTATTTTTTATTTAAGATGTTGTTAACCAGGTAAACAGTATTGGTCCATATGCCCCTTTTACAGGCTCAACCTGGAGCTAAAATGCATACTGTAAAATCGTTATACAATTAGCACATATAGCTATTCAATTACTCATATACCTTGCACATATTTGTCATTGTCAGTGGCTCAGCAGGTAGCACACTTGCCTCTGAGGCTGGGAGATCAGAAGGCTGTGGGTTCTATCCCCACACCAGGCACTTGGGTTAACTCCCAATACTGACACAGCAGTGCAGCATGAGGGGGGTGCTGCACTCCTGAGGTGCCGTCTTTTGGATGAGACGTTAAACTGAGGTCCCGTCTGCCTGTTCTGGTGGTAGTTCAGGTGGATATTAAAGATCTCATGGCACTTTTTGAAAAGAGTAGGGGTGTTTCCCTGGAACTCTGGCCAAATTTCCCCCCATTCAGTAAAAAAAAAAATACTACCAACAGCTTAATCAGGTTCAAAGTCGGTTGGCATTCATCTGTATCCCCCTCCCTTGGGTCGTGCTCGAAACTAGGCAGAATTTGTCTAGTGCACTTACCCAGTCAACAGAAAGCTAAATAAACTAAAAAAGATATTCACAGTCATGGAGGCAGGTTGGAGACAGATATATATATATATATATATATATATATATATATATATATATATATATTATGAGCATAATTTCAATTTATGAGTTGAGTTGTTGCACAGCGACAAAGTGAGGGTCTTGTGTTGGGTTAGGTCTTTGACCTTCTTTGATTACCTTTCAATCGGCATCACTGGGCACAGTCAGCCAGCCCTAACTCTCACCCCACTGCTACGTGTAAAGCAGCAGAAGTATAGAGAATGGGGTGAGAGTTAGATTCGACGAACTGCAGTGCGCACTCAATGCCGGTTGGGGTGGACTGGGTCCAAGGGGGTTTTCAACCCTAACAATCAATTCTCACTTTTGTCGCCATGAACAACCCTAACTGATGCATTAAACGGAATTTTGCCTTAATTTCCTTTCTTTTGAGAATGATAATGAGAAATAGTGAATGTAATGCAGGGCCCGCGCCCCGCCTACATGATGTCTTGTGACATAGTAACAGTAACAGCAACGCAAACAGAAGTGCCAACAGTGGCGCACATGGTAACACAAGCGTGAATGACAACAGAAAGGGGTAACGCACACGGTGGCGTAGACGGGAACGGTCCGCCACATGATGTCTTGTCACATAGTGACATGGTGCCCGCAAACGGAAATGTCAATGGGCATGGTGACGCAAAGCAAAACAGAAAGACAAATAGTACTGTAGACAGAAATGGCAAAAAATAACAGAAACGCAAGCGGAAATGAAAACGCAAAGGATAACGCACATGGTGGCGACGAACGGTAAGGAAACGGGTATTGAAATCACAGGAAAGGGCAATGGTAACAGTAATGAGGTGCACAGGCTGGTTTTCCCAAAAGCTACTTAGAGAAAGACAGTGAGTATAAAGAATGTGCATAATAATGGGTCTCGAGCAGATAATGAGGAGTTGGAATACTAAATAGTGTATATCTCAGGAACCGTACGACGTGGAAAAAAAATCTAAAAGTCATATGATTTACGACTTTCCTGGTTAGTTTTTTGCTTAGCCCCCATTAGGGGGCTAAGCAATTTTCCAACGAAAAGTCCGTATCTTGCAACCGCTTCCGAGATACGGCCCTGAAAGGCGCGGGCTAACGCCGTAATGTTATCCTATGGAAAAGAGAAGTTCGGAGTGCCATAACTTTGCCTCCTGTAATATTTTTTCACCAAACCACTGAAAGGCACATCTGTGGATGTTGGCTATGTTCCTGCAAATTTCAGTCCAAAAGACCAAACCGTTATTTTGCAGCAGAGTGCCAAAGGATTCCTGTAATGCGTCGGGCGCTGTAATGTTATCCTATGGGAAAAACTGTCAACTTTGGAGTGCTGTAACTTTGCTGCCATGTAATATTTTTGCAACACAACACTGAAAGGCACATCTGTGATGTCGGCCATGCCTTCTTCAAATTTCAGCCCAAAACTCCCAACCGCATTTTGCAGCGCAGTGCCAAAGAATTGCTGTCATTTTCCCACAGACTAGAAAACTACTGTTGCACTTCAAGTAAAGCTTTTCACAAAATTTGCAACACTTTCATGAGCATGAAAGTACTTTACTAAAGTGCTTTTCCAGAAATTTGAAAACATATTTCTGGGGTGTTTTACCCAAAATAAAGACATGGCTAGCATCCTCAGGGTCCGACTAGGTGAATACAAAAGAATTAGGTTGCTAGAGAGTCCCAAATTTAAATGCAAGCATTTTTCTGATCACTAACTGAAAACAAAATGGCAGATTTTGCGAAAGTAACAGGGCCATTTCTGAAAGTAAAATGCATTTCGACACTGTAGAACTTTTGTTAACTTTTCCCATTGACTTATAATGGGAAATTGTTTTTGAATAACTTTGAACCGCTTAATATTTTTTCACCAAATCTTCGAAGGTACATCAGGGACCCCGCCATGTTCCCGAAGATTTGTGGTCACACAAACCGGTATGTACCCAGAAGCGCCAATTACAGAATTCCAGAAAAGCATAAACGCACGCCAGCAGATCACGCTTAATAACCCGCAGCTGTATATCCTGACCGGCACGAAACCTAGCAGATCCCAAGGCCTATGGTTCTTGATCATGTATTCCAAATTTCAGGCAAATTTGTCAAACGGTTGCAAAGTTATTAAGGTGCAAATTTTGGGTTTAACATAGAAATGGCTCCTCAACCCTAACTATGGTAGCACTACTGTGCTACCATAATATATATGTATGTATATATATATATATAGTATATGTATTTATATATACACGCACACACACACATGTACACAAAACAGTATAGTGATATAATTAATGGCTTTGCCGTTTTCTCATAGGGAAACTATGGCGTAATTTGATGTTATAAAGGAGTGTTTATAATTGCAAACATGCACACGGTTTCCTTCGCTCTGCGCATGCCCCACTGCACCTTTTCCCTTTAGAATGCTGGCCACATGTTTTCCCCTGGAAGACTGAACTGCCACTCAGAATCGGACACGGTGGTAAGATTAATTTTTAAACAAAAACTGCAAGGGGAAAAAAAAACTGTTTGTGCTGCTCACTGAAACAAAAAAAAAAAGATTTAAATGAATAGAAAACGGAACTGCAAGGTGCGAGTCACAGACTGGATGCTGAAAATAATTGCTGAAGTGAAAAAGGCAAACTCAGCAATTTTATAAAATAATATATGGGTCAGTGTGTGTAAACTCGAAGTTTACACACACTCTCGGGGTCAGATGCTTTTAATAAACCCCTTGAGCTTTGCTCTCAGGGTTTATGTAGCATCAAACCCCTCGGGTGTGGGAAAACTTCTCATTACACACACCGATCCATACTTTCTTCTATATGTATTGTACATACATATATTAACAATACACTGTTAGTATTATAAGTGAGATCTGGAGACAAACCAAGGATCCTGTCAGGGACATCAAAGTGGAGGAAACCCTGGGGAGTAGTGACCACAGAACAGTGTGGTTCTGAGTCAATATGGGGAAGAAAACATCCAACACAAAAACAAGATTACTGCATTTCAGGAAGGCCAACGTCGGCAAGATGTGTGGGATACTGAGGGGACACCTAGCTAACCTTAAGGAAGATATGGCAGTGGATCAAAGGTTAACAGGGATCAGGGAAGAGATTGCAGCAACCACTAACACGTGCCTTAAGCAGAAGGGAAAAACTCCAAAGCCAGGAGACCAAGATAGTTCAATAGGGAGGTGTGTCAGGCAGTGAGGGAGAAGAGGGAATACAGGAAGTGTAGGAAGTCCCAAAAGAATGAAAAGACCTACTTGGCGAAAGCTAGGGAGGCTAGTAGGGAAGTCAGGCAGTACAAGGCTAGGAAGGACCTGTCAACTGCTGAAGAAATTGGGGGGGGGTGCCTTCAGATACATTAGCAATAAGAGTGCTACAAAGGCAGGCACAGTGAAGTTAAAAAGGAAGAGGGGTGGGTGGAAGGCAGTAAAGACAAGGTGGAGGTGTTGAATGAACACTTCTGCTCTGTCTTAATAAAGGAAAAAAATGGATCAATGCCACACAGGAGGATGGGGGGAAGGAAGATGAAGAGGAAGAAGGGGGACATGGCTGATGACAAGATAACAGAAGACATGGTTAGGAAGGGGCTCATGTCCCTAAAGTTGAACAAGTCCCTGGGTTCAGATGGCATGTACTTATAATGCTGAGGGGACTGAGGGCAGAACTGGTGAGTCCGCTGGCAGATTTGTTCAACAGCTCATTAGATATGGGGGTGGTACAACAGGTGTGGAGAACTGCACATGTGGTACATCTGCACAAGAGTGGGTCTAAAGATGACCGTGGAATCTACAGGCTGGTCAGTCTGACCTCCATTGGGGGAAAACTAATGGAGACCATTCTGAAGGAAAAGCTATTTGGGTTCCTTTAAGCAAATTGGCTCCAGAACAAGAAACAGCATGAATTTGCAACAGGGAGATCCTGTCAAACCAACCTGATCAGCTTTTTTGACTGGGTAATGAAGGCATAGGCAAGGGCCAGGCAGCTGACATTCTGTACTTGGATTTCAGCAAGAACTTTGACTAGATGCTCCACAAGAGGTTGATCAGGAAGCTGGAGGGCCATGGGGCAGGTAACAAATTAACCAGGTGGGTGGCAAATTGGCTCAGTAGTAAGACCCAAAGGGGTTGTAGGGGGAGCTCTCAGGTATGAACAAAGTTAGCAGTGGAGTCTAGCAGGGGTTGGTGCTCAGCCCAGTGTTGTTCAATGTGTTAATTAATGACATTGGAGATGGCATTAAAGGCAACATCTGCCTCTTTGCAGATGACACCAAGCTCTGTGGGAGTGTGGACACAGATGAAGGGGTACAGGACCTACAGAAGACCTAGTAAAGCTGGAGAGGTGATCTAACATCTGGCAGCTGGTGTTCAATGCTAAGAAGTACAAGGTCATGCACATAAGAGGAAAGAACCCAAGGGCTGAGCACAGGCTGGGAGGGGGACAGGGTTCCTATAGTGGAAGAGGAAAAGGACTTGGGGATAACCATTACCAACAACCTAAAGCAGGCTTTGCAGTGTAGACAAGCAGTAGCCAAGGCTAACAAAATGCTGACCTATATTGCTAGAGGGTCAATGGGTAGGAGGGAGGAGGTTATCCTGCCGCTGTACAGATCCTTGGTGAAGTCGCACCTGGAGTACAGTGTGCAATACTGAAGTCCCTACCTATGGAAGGATACCAAACAGCTTCAGGCAGTACAGATGAAGGTGACAAAGGTGGTTCGGGAACAGCAGAATAGGGTGTACAAGGACAGACTGAGAGAACTCAATATGTGCTTACTTGAGGAGGGGAGGGAGAGTGGGAACCTTCAAGTATGTGAAAGGTATAAACAAGGTAGATATTGGGGACCTGTTTCATCTTAGTGAAAACAAGACCACAATGGGACACTGTTACAGGGGGAAAGTTCAAGAAGGAGGTCAGGAGACACTTCTTTACAGAGCGTATGGTGTCAGGGTGGAAGGAACTCCCATCTACGATCATCAATCAGAAAACGGTGAGGAGGGGTTCAAGAGATGGTGGGACAGAATGGAGGAAAAGGTCAGGGTACACTGGGTGCAAGGCCAATGGTAATTTATGGATCAGGGGCTCTGCAGCTGAGCAGACTCAGTAGACCGAACAGCCTGTTCTGCTGGCTAATTTGTATGTTCTTAGGTAGTGCCAAGTTTTACTTTTAAATGTGTATGTAGTCAGCTGTGTTGACAGGTGACCTTTGCCTTTCTCACTTCATTCATCACAGCTTGCAAAATTGATATTTGGCAGAACTAGCATGGTGGCATCTTTCCCTACCTCCTTTCATCCCCTGCTGCCATTCCTCTTCCAGTTCTTCTCATGGATTTTATACACCAGCACAACAGCAAACACTCACACATGTACCCGTTGCCCACTCTGATACACCCCTGAGTCCTCCTTCTCAACCACAGTGAGAGACTTAGTGTTTCACTGCAGCAGCCTAGTTCTTTCAGTTTTTGCTTACAGGAAAAAAATATAAGAAAATGAAGATGGACGTCTGTACCCAATACACACCACCAGAAGTCATATTATTTTTCAAATAAATCCTCCAAACCCATGGCCAGATTAATGGATGTGGGGGCCCTACTCCAAGTCATATTTTGTGGCCCTGGGGGCCCCTAAATGCCAATATTTCACTCTTCTGCAGTAACGACCAGGGTACTCAAGCAGGATGTGGTTTATAATGCTATATGTTATGCCACATGACTTGACAGGTCACATGCCCTTGATTATAAACAACACAATTCAGAATGACCAATTACTGCACAAAGAAACATTTTATCAGTACAATATTAACATTTTGTAAATTTTCACTTTTTAGTTACCTTTAACACATCTTGTTTTTCCCTTGCCACTACTGTACCTTGTAACTATTTTTGTTATTAATAATTATGGATCCTCTTTTGTGCCCCTCCCCTGAGACACACCTGGACATTAGACCTGAATTAGTGTTCTCTGCCTTCCCAGATATCAAATTCAAATTCCACATAAATACATTAATAAAATTGGGGATTGTAGCTGCCATGATCTCCATGCACATGCCTCCTTGAATACCTATTCTCTCTGCCAAAACCAAAAAACTGAAGCATGTATTGAAGCAGTTAGTGGGGCTCACAGCTCCCTCCCATTATTTTCCCACTCAAGACTCCTTCGAGCTCCAAACCTGAGACATGCTCAAGCTCCTTGCCTCTGCAATGCATCTGCCACAATCACTCTCTGTGCAGCTATCTTTGTCCTCAGTTCTGTCTGTTCTCGCACTGTCTCCTGTCCTCCGTCTCCATTGTCTTTTATGGTTTTGTTGTCAATTTAAAAGTTGCTTTGCTGCCGATGCTGAGTTGCCACATCCCTGCCCCCACTCCAAGTCATTGATGCCAAAGCAGCTAAACAGAGTTGTGCCAAAAAGACTGAGCCTTAAGAACCCTGCAGGACCTGCAGGTGTTGACTGCGGTCACTTCACAGATTGTTTCCTAAAGCAACCTGCTGCAGCTTCCCAGTACTGTATGTGACTCAAATCAAACCAAGACAAAAACTGTGCCAGCAAGGGCAAGTCGCACAAGTTAGTTCCCCTCAGGTGACTTATTAGCATCCCATGGTCCACTCAGTGCCAAACTCAATCTTATTAAAGACTCAGTACACTACTCAGGTTACTGAACACTCACAGACAGACCATGACCAGAGGCAACCACAGCTTAGTTTGTTTCTCCAGTGCAAAAAAACTAGTTATTTCTGCAGCACAAATGACTTGGACACTGCAGCACGCGGACGACTAGTCAACACAACATACCTGGTGTGGCTTGACTGATGTGAATGTGACTGTGATGAGTCGAGTCTGTCCTCTTGATTGTTTCCTCAAGATCACACAAGCAGGGTGGCATGACTCAGCCTTGCAGTGTGGCCCGGCATGGGAGGACTCATAGTCACAGCAGGACCAAAGGCCAAACTAGCAGCAGCACTGACTGACCCTGGTTAGTGGCTACACTGAAAACACCAGCAGCATGTGACGCTGCACTGAAGCCAAATCTGACTCTGGGTGACCCCCCATGACCTGCTCAGATTCTCTCTCTCTATTTTTGTGTCTTTAGACAGAGACTCTTCTACTTTGATAGACGAGACCAATCACCAGCACCGACGACTGACCGCCACAGCTCTCTCTCGTTCTCCTCCTCTACTCCTCATTACTGCCTGCTCATATGTCCTGACGCCATGCACATGCACACACTGATTTCTGCTCCCCAGTAGCCACACCTCCAGAGGACCTCTGATGGACATGATTGGTTGTGTGTGGTCGGGATGGATTAGAGGTGAAGCTGAAGCAGCTGTCAGAGAAACTGAGAGGCTCACTTGCTCAGAGCAGCTGCGGGGAGAGTCATCATTCACCAGGCTGACTCAGTGAGGTGGGGGGGCTGCTTTTTGGGCAATTCGGCCTGTCAGCAGTCATCCAGTACAGCCAGAATTAAAGAAAGTAACCGTAAATAAGTTAACAGTGGGGGCCATCCTGAACCTTGGGGCCCTACGCCATGGCGTAATTGGCATACAGGTTAATCCAGCCATGTCCAAACCCCCCTGCACCTTTTCCAGTCTACTAATTTCACTCTGCCCTGCTAACTAATCAGCTACTATGTTGTGAGGGTTGGTGACAGGTTTACGACAAGTTCCATGCTGGAGCACAAGATGGACTGCTACAGGAGGAGAAGTAAGAACTGTCAGTGCACACAGTCAAAAGCTGTTGCAAACACAGGCATTACTTTTATGTTTGCTCGCACAAGAAACATTATGACAGCTTAGGAGAGAAGCTGGGTTTTGGAGGTGCAGCACTGTGGTGGCCAGTGCCCCCACTGCATTTAGAGGCTTGCCCCCCCTTTCCCCAATGTGGTGGCATGCTGCTGACACTAGTTCAGCAAGGGTGCCACTAACTTGAAACAAAATCGCTGCTGCAATGAGGGAGCGACCCGTCATTGCAGGGCAGTACTTTGCCTGGTGTAACATTTCCATTAACATGGTGGCAGCTGTCACCGTCCACTACAGAGTCCCCATGAAAGCCAACGGGGTGCCCAATCTCCCTGTCAGCATGCCCCTTCCCCAGTTCATTTGCTGGTAGGGGGGCCCACTCCCCGTCAGCATAATGTCCCTGTAGATCTTGTTTGCTGAGGGGGTGCCCAATCCCACTCAGCATCATGTCCCCCCCAACATAGATCCTTTTTTTTGCAGCTCCAGTCCCCCCTAATAGAAATATGCAGGTGGCACACTGGGAGCCCACCTGAGCATACCAAATCTACCTGCAAAAAAAGAAAACCTTCCAGCAATGTTTTTTTTTCTACCTGAAAAGCAGAAAACAGTCCCTCGTTGTGTCCCGTGCCCCTTCCCCCAACCTGCACCCACATCCCTGCAGCACCCCCTTACCCCGTATTTACCTCCACAGCCCAGTGCAATGATCTTCAGTGGGCTGGGAATATGTCTGCACTCTTCAAAGCCGACCACGAACTGAAGAAATACCGGTAAGCTGTATAATAGCATAAACAGGTTTTTTCAACTTAGGTGGATATCTAGGCCATTTGTGTGAATTTTGGCACCACATTTTCAACATGGGGATCATGGGACCTACCTCATGAATTTAATCACTGTCATGACATTATTCCATTCTGAAAGGTGCTTTTGAGGTCACTGAAAGGAATCACCTTTTGGGACTGAGTAACAAAATGACAGTGTTACTGTGCATGAAGTGGGCTCCCAAAAGGCCTATGTTGCAAATTTGGTGGCAAGATTCCCAAAAATGACTGTGTTACAAGAGTGCATTGCACAGTTTCTACACACGCTCATAACTCCAAGAATTTTTAATATTTTCACTCCAGATTTTCAGCATTGCCATTTTTGCACACCTCTTTATGACCAGTGTAGCTGTCATTTTTCACATCCTGCCTGAAATGTGGTTTCACACATGTGGCTCACAATGGCGTGGTCGCTGTGGGAAATCAGCATTCAGGTCAGATTAACAAAATCACAGAGACACTGTTCATGAGTGGAGGTCCCAAAATGGTCATGTTGAAAATTTGATGAGAACATTTCACAAAATGACTGTATTACGAGCTGGCATTGCGCAGTTTCCCCGCATGATTGTAACTTCGAGAAGTTTTTATATTTTCTCTAGGTTTTCAACATTGTCATTTTTCTACACCTCCTTATGAAGAGGATAGCTGTCATTTTTTGCATTCTGCCCAAACTGTGTTTTCGTACATGTGGTGCAGAATGGCACAGTCCCTGTAGCAAATCAACATTTGAGACAGATTAACAAAATCACAGTGCCACTGTTCATGAGCAGAGGTACCAAATAAATGCTTTCATGAGGTTTGGGACACAAAAAGGCCATGTTAAAACTTTGTAGTGCAAATACCAACAAACTCCCAACAAATAGAAGCACTCTGTGCGGGGGGGTTGACACCAGTCATTTTACAGGAGAAAGGGTCCTGAAAGAACTCCTAAAACCCAAGGTGGACAAATCAATGGAGCCTGATGGGATTCACCCCAGAATCCTAACAAAACTAAGAGGGGACCTAGTGACACCACTGACCACCCTTGTTAACAAATCATGGGAGGAAGGGGTGGTACCTGAGGACTGGAGGAGGGCAGATGTGATTCCCCTTCACAAAAGTGGGAGCAAGGCAGAAGCAGAAAACTATAGACCTGTAAGTTTGACCTCAGTGGTACGGAAAATGATGGAATCACTTCTGAAAGAAAGAATTGTTGAGTACCTAGAGGTCAGAGGGGCACAGGACCCAAGGCAGCATTGATTCACAGCAGAAAGGTCATGTCAGACAAATCTAATTAACTTCTTTGACTGGGTGACCAAAGTAATAGACCAGGGAGGAACTGTGGATATGGCCTACCTAGACTTTAGCAAGGCATTTGACACAGTCCCATCCAAAAGATTAATAATCAAATTAGCCAGCCTGGGAGTGGGTCCCAGGGTGGTAGCCTGGGTAGCAAACTGGCTGCACAACAGGACACAGAAAATAATAGTAAATGGAACTCACTCCAAAGAAAGTGGGGTTACTAGTGGAGTACCTAAGGGTTCAGTACTGGGTCCAGTCCTCTTTAATGTCTTTATAGGTGACATTGCAGAGGGTCTGGAAGGAAAAGTATGCCTCTTTGCAGATGACACAAAGATCTGTAACAGAGTTGATACACAAGAGGGGGTGGAAAGGATGAGAAGGGACTTGGCAAGGTTGGAGGAATGGTCAGACGTATGGCAATTTAGATTCAATGCAAAGAACTGCAAAGTAATTCACCTGGGAAACAAAAACCCAGGAGAAGAGTACACAATTGCAGGGGAGGTACTAACAACAATAAAAATGAAAAGGGACCTGGGGTAGTCATATCACATGACTTAAAGGTGGGCAGCAATGTGAGAAGGCAGTAAGAAGAGCTGGGGGATACTGGAATACATAGGGAGAGGCATGACAAGTAGAAAAAGGAAAGTGGTTATCCCTCTGTACAGACAGTTGGTGAGACCCCATCTTGAGTACTGCATCCAGTTTTGGATACCCCATCTCTGCAAGGACATAGGATGGAGGCAGTCCAGAGAAGGGCAACTAACATGGCGCAGGGTCTGCATCAGAAACCATATGAAGAGAGACTGAGGGAGCTAAATATGCACACCCTTGACAAAAGGAGGGACAGGGTGGGGGGGGGACATGATAGAAACTATCAAGTACCTCAAGGGAATCAACAAAGTCCAGGAGGGTAGTATCTTTCAGAAAAAGAGATGTGCAAGAACAAGGAGGCACAATTTAAAGATAGAGAGGGGATGGCTCAGGGGCAACATGAGGAAATATTGCTTTCCTACAGAGAGTGGTGGACGCATGGAACTGTCTTCCTGGGGAGGTTGTGGGGTCTTAAACAATGGGGGAATTCAAACATGCATGGAACAGACATAAGGCAAGTATAGTGGGGAGTAAGAGGAAGTAGGCTGTTGGTTAACTAGAAGCTGCAGCTTATCCAATAGGTAGGGATATGATCAGACTGGGTGGGCAAAGTGGTTCTTACCTGTCAAAGTCTATGTTTCTGTGGTTCTGTGTTCTATGGGGCATTACAGTTCCTAGCCATAGCATCCCACCCTGTACAGACACGACAGGTGTCAGGGGTGTGCCTTTGGATTGCTGGCTGTAATGCTCATGCCATTCCACCCCCATCCTGCAGCCAGTGACAGGCATCGAGGTGTGCCTTGGACTCTTCGGCCACAGACTTCACCCCTTCTCCTATACTGCTCCCATTTCAGTGTATGTCCATATGGAATGGGGTTACTGTGAAACCAAACACCCCAAGGCACACCTCAACGCTAGTCAGTGTCTGCAGGATGGAGTGAGGTGAAATGGTGTGAGCATTATGCACAACAACCCAAAGGCATACCCCATTGCCTGTCCATCTCTGCAGGGTGGAGGTGGGGTTTGGAAGAAGTTCAATACTTCACTGCCATTCCTATTCTGCATCTGTCTAACTCTTGCACTTCCAATGCTAATACCAGCAAGCAAACATTCAGCATTGACAAATGCTTGTTTCATATGAAGGAATCTTGTTTCATACATATGGCACAACCTCATGAAAAAAGATCCCTTCATATGAAAAAATAATTTGAATGTAGTTTTTTTTTTTTCACATTCTTTTTTCGTATGAAGGAATCTTTTTTGGACTTAGTACTCCAGGTTTGGCCTCACCATAGATCTACATAGATGTAACACGGTCTCCCTTTTTCTGCTGGTAATACCCCCTCCCTATGAACCTCAGCATCCTTCTAGCCTTTCCTACTGCCTTATCACACTGCTTTGCTACCATCAGGTCATCAGATAAGATGACCCCCAGATCTGTTTCCTTTTTATTTTCTTCATGCATGCAGGCGCAGACGAACATGTTGATATGAGAGTTGCTAGAGAGAGGTGTGAGGGGTGCCAGCCCAATGGCTAGTGGAGCTGTAGGGGCTTGTCTGTGGCCAGCAAGTCAACAGGCAGTGTCCTGATGACAATGGTTTGCTGAAGGGGCTCATCTCGGCAAACATTTCAAAGGACAGAGCTGATGCTGTGCGCGGCTCTGTCCTTTGAAATGCAAGCCCTTCAGCTGCGGCTTAGTATGTCTTTCCTTGTTAAACAATGTCCCTTTCCCTGCTGCCACTTAGTGTGTCTTTCCTGGTTAAACAATTTCCCCTTTCCCTTTCTGACATGGGGGTGCCCACTCCCGGTGTTAGATGTGCCCCCCCAACCTGTCTATATCCCTAGCTGACATTGGGGTGTTCAATCCTCATGTCATCATCCCCCCTCCCCACCACTAAGGAGCCCAGCCCAGTGTGCCTAAATTTATATTTATTTTTTTTACCTGTAAAGAAAGAAAATCTTCCCTCAGAGTCTTTTTTTTACCTGTAAAAACGAAAACCGTCCCTCGCTGTCTCCCCATCCCACTCCCCATTCTAACCCTCCCTCCCCTTACCCCCCTTGCCCTATACTTACCCTCCACAGTCAGCGGATGAGATCTTCTGCAGAGTGGGACACATCTGCACTCTTCAAAGCCGACTGTCAAACTGAAAGAATGACAGGTAAGCCCTAAAATGGGTAAATGGGGGGTTCAACTTATGTTGATATCTCAGCCATTTTTAGGAACTTTGGCCCAAAATTTTCAACATGGGGTTCTTGAGACCCCACCACCTTGTGAACATATCTCTCTTATTTAGTTCCTCAGTCCCAAAAGGTGATTTCCTGGTCACTGTGTGGAATCACTTTTTGAGACTGAGTAATGAAATGACAGTACCACTGTTCATGAGGTCAGATCCCAGAAAGTCCATGTTGCTAATTTGGTGAAAAAGTTCCAGAAAAAATGACTGCATTACAAGCGTGCATGGCGCACTTTCTACGCACACTTGTAACTTCGCCAATTTTTTATATTTTCACTCCAGATTTTCAACATTGCCATTTTTTCTCACCTCTGTATGAACAGGATAGCTGTCATTTTTCACATTCTGCCTGAAATGTGTTTTCACACCAGTTGTGCAGAATGGCACAGTTGCTTTGTGAAATCAACTTTTGGGATGGAGTAAGAAAATCATAGTGCCACTGCTCATGATGGGAGGTCCCAAAAAGCCCATGTTGAAAATTTGTTGGAAAAATCAAAAAAATGACTGTGTCATGGGTTTGTGTTGCACAGTTTCTATGCACTCTTGTAACTTTGCCAATTTCTCATATTTTCACTCCAGATTTTCAGCATTGCCATTTTTTCACACCTCTTCATGAACAGTAGAACTGCAATTTTTAACATCTTTTCCAAAATGTGTTTAAGCACCTGTGGTGCCAAATGTCGATGTCGCTGCGTGAAACCACCTTTTGGGATTGAGTAACAAAATGACAATGTCACTGTTCATGAGGTGGTATCCCAAAAGCCCATGTTGAAAGTTTGGAGTGAAAATATCGACCAATATCTGGGGCATTAGGGTTTCCAACTATAATGACCCACCCCCCCACCACCCTTTAGAGTCTGACAGGCATTAGGCATGTGCCTTGGGGTCAACGGCCATAATGCTCAAACCATTCCACCCCCACCCTGCAGCCAGTAACAGACATCAGGGTGTGCTTTGCAGTTTTTGGCCCAGTCATTCACCCCATTCTCCTATACTGCACCCATCTCAGCTTATTTCATTATGGAATGGGGTGAGCATTAGGGCTGAAGACCTGAAGGCACACCATGATGCCTGTCAGTGTCTGCAGGTGGGGGTGGAATGGCGTGAGCATTATGGTTGATGACCCAAAGGGACACTCCCAATGTCTGTCAGTCTCTGCAGGGTGGGGGTGGGGCATTAGAGTTGGAAACCCTGATGCCTCATTAAGGAAGTAAATCAGGGTGGGACATTTGATGTCACCAACCTTGATTTCAGCAAACCATTTGACAACATCCAACACAGAAGGCTGATTAACAAAATGAGTAGTCTGGCAACAGGGCACAAGCTGATAAACTAGGTTAGAAACTGTCTGATGGACAGGAGGAAGAGGGTGGTGGTAATATGATCCAATCTGGGGAGAGGGGGTGACCAGCAGGGTACCTCAGGGAGAAGTCCTGGGACCAGTCCAAGTCAATGTCTTCATTACAGACATTGTGGAAGGGCTAAAAGGAAAGGTCTAGCTGCCTGTTTACAGATGATATCGATATCTGTAACAGAGTGAATACTCCAGAAGGGGTGGAGAAAATTAGCAGGGACATGGAGATGCTTGAAAAATGGAGTGGCAACTGATGTGCACTGCAAAGAAGCCCAAATAATGCACCTGATAAGAGGGCAACCTGGGGAGAGGTACAGGATGGGGTGGAGGTGCTGATGATCACCAAGGAAGAAAGGAACCTAGGAGTTATCAGTTATGATAACCAAAAGGTGTCAAAGCAGAGCACAAATGTTGCAAGGATGGCCAGTGGCATGCTGGGGTTCATAGGCAGAGGTATTACTAGCAGAAGGCACGAGGTGGTGATGCCATTGTATAATGCACTAGTGAAGCCTCACCTACAGTACTGTGTGCAGTTCTGGAGGCCACAAATGCACAAGAACATTGACAGGGTGGGGGCAGTCCACGGAAAGGCAACCAAGATGGTACATGGCTTGCAACACAGAACGTATCAGCAGAGATTAAAATAACCTCAGTATGTACTTATTGGAGGAAAGGAGGGAGTGGGGTAACATGATAGATGCATTCAAGTACCTCAACAAGGGCATAAATAAGGTGCAGAGGTGGATATTTTTCAATACATCAAATGTTCAGCATTAACAAATGCTTGTTTTTAATCCTAAAAAAAAGAAAAACATCCATCATTGTCCTCTGTGTAACCCCAAACAGTACACAGACACTAGGGTGCCCAATCTCCCAGTGTCCTCATCTGTCCGTCCATTGTTGTGCACTGTGTAACCCCCCCAAACAGTATGCAGACACTGGGGGTGCTGTGACAGGGTTGAGTAGGGCCCTGCCCCAGTTGTTCTGGAGAAAGAGTTTAACTGCAATGATCTATCTGCTCTATGCTCCCCTTTTCTGTCTCTTGTCTGTCTGGTTGCACAACCAGATTTTCTCATGAGACCTAGGACTTGATAACCCCGATGGTCTTGCAGTTCTCTGCCTCTCGCTATCTCTCTACCTTCTCTTGCTGTTCTGTTCCCCCCCCTTACATATCTGCTGGTATAAAAATATATGTGAATCATCATGTGGAAATGTAACTGATACTGGGGTCCCTTTGTTTAGAAATGTATGTAGTTTTACTGTTAAAATATATATAATTATACTGTTGAAATGATTGGAAAAAGCTGTTTGGAACTCAAGAGGCTGACCTGAGAAGCTAGTTTGAAAACTCTCTGAGAAGCTGTAAGCAAGAGGTCAGTTATGGGTCACAATGTTCTTTTAGCTGCACTTGTTGAAATATACAAGAACACTGTGTGAGAAGCATGCTGTTATCTTGATGAGCGAGGGTTGCAAAGACATAAAAACAGAGCTGCAATTTCTTGCAAGCAAGAAACATAGGGACTAAGGCTGGAAACTGAGAAGAAACCCAGATGGACTTTCTCTGTTTATACTGCCTTTGTAAATAGTTATACTGAACAATGTTATTTTTTTATTTTACTGTTAATAATAAATCACTTGTTGCAAATTTTACAACTGCTCCTAGTTTTCCTCTGCTTCCTGACCTGTGCCTCTACGACAGTGTCCGATCCCCCAGTGTCATCTGCCCATCCATTGCTGTCCACTGTGTAACCCCTCCAAACAGTATACGGACACTGGGGGTGCCTAATCCCCCCAGTGTCCTCATCTGTTCAGCAAACTCCCTGTAAAAAAGAAAACCATCCATCATTGTCCACTCCACTGTTACCCAACCCCCTACCCTCCCACTCAGGACCCACCACCCCATACACCCCATACCCCATACTTACCCCCTAGAGGTCCATTGCCGTTATATACCTTGGACTGCAGGCCTGTCTTTGCTCTTCGAAGCCCAACTGTGAACTGATGTAAGTGCTTCAATGTATTTCAATGGGGTTTTCAACGTCAATGTATTTCAATAGGGTTTTCAACTTAGTGGTATAACTGGGCCATTCTTAAATATTTTTGCCCCAAATTTTCAACATATGTTTTTTGGGACCTCACCTCACAAACAACTTCACTAAAGCAATTTTCAACCCCCCCCCATGACACCAGTGCACACTACGAACATTCAGCATTGACAAATGCTTGGTTTTCTTCTTGTTGTTAACACCCCCCACCCAAATGATACATTGCCCTTGGGTTTTCTGTGTCCCATGAGCATAATTTTAAACTTTTTGGTGTTGAAGACCAGTTGCCATGGGAAGGCGGAACCAGCCCAGTTATGGTCTTTCAGGTTTGGGCCATCATACGAACATACGAACATATGAAATTTGCCAGCAGATAAAGGCCTAGAGGTCTATCAAGTCTGCTCGAATGTGCAGCTAGCACCCCTTATTCTGCAGCTGCCCCTCCCTTCCACCCTTCCCCTTCATTAACCCTCCCCCTTGTCCTGTCCCAACCTCGTTTGAAGCAGTCCACTGTTTTACTGCACACCACTTCAGCAGGTAATGCATTCCACCCAGCCACCACCCTCTCTGTAAAAAAGTGTCTCCTCATCTCCCTCCTGAACCTTCCTCACTCCAGTCTCATATCATGGCCCCTGGTGGCCCTCCCCTCCCTTACTTTGAACAGCCCCTCTGTACCCGTCTTGTTTATTCCTTTCATGTAGTTAAAGGTTTCAATCATGTCACCCCGTCTCTTCTCTCCTCCAGTGAGTACCTGTTCAACTCCTTCAACCTCCTCTCATATGATAAGTCCCCCAGCCCCTTGATCATCTTTGTCGCTCTGCGCTGCACCCCCTCCAGTAACTTAATGTCCCTCTTCAGATACAGACGCCAGTACTGCGCGCAGTACTCCAGGTGTGGTCTAACTCATGAGCCAAAAGCAGGAAAGCTATCTAAACGACAAAGGACCTCAGCACAAAAGCACCAAGGCAAGGGTTACCCAAAAAGGGCAATTGCAATATAGCCAGATTTCAATGATATTTACTGGTTTAGGACAAGCTGCATGCCAAAGCAATTTACAGTCTAGGAAAGGGAGGAGAGAACGTATTCCTAGCTTGTTAGGCAAGCAGGGAGATTCAAACAGCCCAGGAATGGATCTGAGACAATTTGAAGCAAGGTTAAGCACAGGGAGGTTAAGAGACTTGCTCAGGTTCACAAAGTGAGTAAGTGACGGTAAAAGGATTCAAACTGGGGTCTCCATGTTCGCAACTCTGCACTCTACATAACTAGATCAAACTGTCTAGTGGCTGGAAAATATCCCTCTTAGTGTGGGACAAGCATGCAGGCAGGCATAAGGCAAGGGTTAAATCCACATTATTTTCAGCATGTGTATTCTTTTGACCTTGTCCCTTTCTTTCCAGCTGGCCATTAGATTTATTACAGCTTTTATAATCACTTTTTTTGTGTGTACAAGTGTTGGAATTTGTGTCTCTCTTGATAGGTCTTTTTACTTACGACCTCACAGTGCGCTTATTGATGAGATCTCTGCAGCCCTCCTGTGGTAACCCACTATGATGTTCTAAACACAAGGACTGAGATGCTACAGAACTATGGTCAGGAAAGCACCCAAACATTGGTGGTGGGGTAATGGGGGTCCTGTTTCTACAAAATACTGTCACCTGCTGGGGAGCAATAAGTAAAAAAAAAACCAGTCTAAAAGGGGGACTGAAAAATATATATTTTTAAATTGAACCATGAAGGGAAATAGTTCATTTTTAAACTGTGATCCAGCAACTTGAGTTCTAAAGTAAGTTGGACTGAATGAATATTTTTCATGACACTAAGAAGAAAACATTTGATATATAGTGATGTGTTTTCTGTCCTTTCCCAGTCCGTGGGTGGGCAGCTTCTGTAAACTGAATTACAGGAGCAAGTCCTGGACATTGGGACTGAACCAGGCATTCCTTGTCTAAGAGGCAGAAGCTCTAGTCTTTCAGCTAAAGGGTGATTTTTATCAGCTGGGACTATTAAAATGAGTTATAGTGCTTCACACATTGCAGTTTCAACATTTCTACTGCTCCCTATTTGTGTAATAAAAATCTATCCACAATAAGAATAGAAGAAGACTTGACTACTGGGTCTTTTAACCCTTAGGTTGCTGACAGAATTAGAACATATAGGAATTCTGGACTGATATATCAGTCCATGGTACAGCAAGGGTTAATTCAGGTTGCATATCTTATTTTCTTCCACCATACAGTGACTCAACATTCTGTGGTCACTAGCCACTTCATTGGGAGTCATGGTGTTGTATCTCAGTTCACTTGCTTCTGCATTCGGGAAAGTAATGTTCTAAGTGTTGTTACAGTATTATTTGTGAAGTAAAAATCTGTTCAGGGCCAGCCCGGTGGTGCTGAGGGTTGAGGCGCTGGATGCCACACCTCGCACCACTCCGGTGACCGAGGTTTGGGAATGAGCCAGGGCCATCGGGGGTCAGTGGGGAAGAAGAAAATTGAGCGTCCGGAGGACTGCTCTCTTCTCCTGGGGTAGGATCCAGGGTGTACCGAGCTCAGTAGTGGCTCCCAGTGGAAGGCTGGGTGCATCATTCAGTAGCACAGTTCTGTTCAGGGGTTGGCACTGGCAAGACATCTGTGGATGGACCCGCACTGGCATCCATTGCATGCCACACCAATGGGGAAAAAGTAAGTCAAAATCCCTGCCTCCTGATAGGCGAAGGATGGTCCGGGGGCTGGCCACCACGCCCAGTGTTGGGTCTCTCTACTTGCTTCTCTGTTCTCCTCCCTGCCTGGCTGCTCTTCTAGATTGTAGACAGAGTGCCAGAAAGGAGTAACGGTCCCGCCTTGGGGGACTCAGAGCCAGGGGGGGGGTTGGGTAGCCGGGCTAGTGTATGGAGAACTGAGCCTTCAGAGGAGTCGAGTGGAGGACTTCAGATGGGTGGGATCCAGTTCCAAGCCCTGTGTCCATCTGGAGAGAGCTCAGGGTAAGGCAGTGCTATAAATAGAGTTAAAAAAAAAATCTGTTCAGCATCCCAATAACAATAACAGCAGCATCAGTTTCTCGATGGTCTGATGATGTGAAAATGTGACACCATACTTTACAGACCACCAGTACACCAAGGCAGAACAACCTGATTAAAGTAAAGTCAGTAAGGTGGTTTATTAAGATGAGGGTGACACAATGATTTACAATGTTGGATAGTGTGCTCTTTGCATAGGGAAGAGGGTTATTGTATGGTAACGTCTAGGGACCGTCCACTGGAAGAGATATTAAACCAACATCCCTTCTGCCTGTTGGTAGTTCTGGTGGATGTTAAAGATCCCATGGCACTTCTCAAAAAGAGCAGAAGTATTTTCCCGGTGTCCAGGCCAAATTTCGCTCATTCACTAAATATACCACCAACAGCTTAATCTGATTCAGTGTCAGTTGGCATCCATCTGTATCATTCTCCCCCGGGACGAGGCTGAAAATAGGCAGAATTATCTAGTCCTCCTTTCCCGGTCAACAAAAACTAAAATAAAAAATAAAAATCCAAAGGGAGGGGGACAGTTGAGAGGTATTCAAAGGACTAAACTGGATGGATATCATCAGATAGATAGATAGACAGACAGACAGACAGACAGGATATCAGATGCGATATCATATGGTTTCAGACATTGAGAACAGTTCTTGGGAACCGGTTCCCTGTAAATTACAGAGAACTGTTTCCTGATGTCTGAAATCATAACTGATATCATACAGTATAATATTGCATTTGATATCCTATCTCTGTGGCTGTCTGTCTATCTATCTATCTATCTATCTATCTATCTATCTATCTACCTACCTATCTTGCTAGCTACATACTTGATGATATCCATCCAGTTGGCTCTTTTGAATACCTCTCAACTGCGCCCCCCCCCCCACATTGGATGGACAGTCCCTGAGTTTAGTATACAAAAACCCTCTTCCACACAGGGAGAACATACTGTATAACATTGTAAACTGACTGATGTAAATTTCCCACTAGTGTCTGACATGGCAGTATCATCCAGAATAGAGATTGGAGATTAAGAGAATATTTCAGAAACTCCAAGAGACTTCTCTGAGTTTACATGTGACCCTGCTACAATCCTACATTCATTATTCACAACTCAAGCCATATTCAGTACTTTTATTTAGCTGCGTTATCACCCAGGCAGATTTATGTTTCACTAAAACTCTTCGGGACAGTCATCAGTTCAGAATTCGCCAAAGGGGGAAAAATAGAAAAAAGAGACTAATACAGACTCTGATTACAGAAGTCTATCATAGGCTGAGTCATCAACATGCCAAAGTAATGACAAGTTAATCAAATGTAAATTAATATAAGAACACTAGTAAATTATTTATCCTTGATCATGTAAAACATACTGTCATTATAATTTTACCAATAATAGATTCTAAATTATAGAAATGATCCTGTAAAAGCCATTTCATTTTCAAGAGATTTCGGGAAAGTCATATTTCATGCGACCATGTTTCAATAATGTATTTACCATTCACAATCTTTGACAGTACAAATACATTTTTAGCAGCAATAATAATAAAAAACTCAGGCAGCTGTCAAGTACACTTTTTTTTGACAGCAATCAGTTTGGGGTTCCCAAAATAAATAAAAAAAAAAAGTAGAAGCTGTTTAGTGAGTGTGACAGATTTTTAAGACTGAACATCATTATGAAAAGGAGTTTCAATTGCCCTAATAGACTGTCTACATGGACGATAGATAGATAGATAGATAGATAGATAGATAGATAGATAGATAGATAGATAGATAGATAGATAGATAGATAGATAGACAGACAGACAGACAGACAGACAGACATACTGGCAGGATATCAAATGCAATATCATACTATATCAGATAGATAAACTCTTTTGCTGAACAGCCTCCCTGAACCAAAACTCTGCCAGCACGGAGGCAAACTCTGTGAGTTGAACAAGCCCAGAATATAATATAAAAAACATACCGGCTAGGTAGGTAGGTAGATGGATAGGCAGGTAGATAGATAGATAGATAGATAGATAGATAGATAGATAGATAGATAGATAGATAGATAGACAGACAGACACACACACAGACAGACAGGTATGATACCCAATACAATATCATACGATATCAGATAGGAAATATAGAGAACAGTTTCCAAGAACTGCTCCCAATGTCTGAAATCGTATCTGATATCATATGAAATCACATTTGATATCATGTCTGTCTGTCTATCTATCTACATTGAAGCTCACCAGGATTAAATCCAATTCTATAGTATGCTGTAGTAGAGTTACTGCAGTAAACAATGCAACTTCAATTGCAGGAAACTGTGACACTGTGCATCATCCTGGTGGGCTTCACTCTGTTTGTCTATCTATCTATCTATCTATACAATGATATACCACCAGTTGGCTCCTTTGACTACCTTTTAGCTGCCCCCTACCCATAGCATCCTGGGTCAGCATTAAGCCTGATCCTCATACCTTTGTACTGAAAAGGACAGCAACACAAAAAAAAACATGCTGCAGTATGAACAGGTGCAGCCAAATACTTAGAAACCAGAGAACATAGAGGAGGCTGCACATCAGGAGCGAGATATCAGCAGCATCAATGTCAAATACCGGGTTGAGATGGTATCAGTATAACAAAAATACACTAGATGCCCTACATAATACAATCTCTGGGATCCAAGCCAAAATCACTATATAGGCAGTTCTATGGTACAGAAATTCCCACCAGCATTGGGTAATGCACAATCATTACGGACCACCCCGCCCCCACTCTGTACTATAGTTTGCTATTTTACTATATTGTAAGACTTGATTTACTAACTGACTTCTACATATTGAAAAAAGTCAATAAAACACAGAGATAACATTTCTACTTAATTTTTTTAGCCGTCACTAACAAATACAGTACAATCATTTACGTGCTCTTATCTATTCACAACAATATGCGGTACTGTATTTTTGTTGCCACTTTTCTATTTCATTTTCCTTTTCAGATAGGTGTAGAAGTACAATCTAGTGAAGAGGGAGTTGCAGTGTAAAATAGTCTGTAACATGAGATTGCTTTGCGGTATGAGAGAGATCAGCACAATGTTGTCTCATGTTACTAAGAACCTCCCTCATATGAACAAGTTTCATTGGGTCCATCATTAGAGTTTTTGCAAACCAGTAATACTCTTTCAGAACATTCAGTAGCCTCGCTTGCAGTTGGAATGCGGTTCTCCATAGGCACAGCATCATCAGTAGCTTCCTCTTCATCATTGTCATCAGGACTCTGAGCACCTTTCGCAGCATCTATGACCTCTTTATCTGTGAGGTGTTCACATGTGGGTATATCATGCTCAAACAGCAATGTATCTTCCGGCTCCTGTACAGTGATTTGTTGCAGATCAACTGGCCCAGTAGCTGCTATGTTAGTTCCCACATGGCGGCACTCTCATCAAGATCATCTGCATGTGCATGTGGTGGCTCAATATCTTCTCCTGCAACTCTGTCATCTCTGAACGTGACTCCAAGTACCCTCATTCAGCATTTGTCAATGAAGAGCACATCTATCTTACTCCCAACATCTCTGAGAGATGTAATGCATGTCTTTGATGGTCAGGTTCTTCAAATACTGGACAGATTTCACTCCTGTCTCCTCAATTTCTTTGCATGTATTCTTGCATAATGCCCCCTTTATAAGTCTTTTTTTTATAGTGAACAATTATGCCTGGTCAATTGGTTGGATGACAGAAGTTGTGTTTTTCAGTAGGTATTTATTTAAACTTGATCTTCCTGTCACATGAGCTGGCTCAGATAGACAGATATGATATCAGGTACAATATCGACCAATATCAGAAGCTACAGTATTTCAGACATTGCAAACAGTTCCAGGAAACAGTTCTATGTAATATGCAGAGAACTGTTCATGACAATTGTTCCTGATGTCTGAAATCATATCTGATATCGTACCTGACATCCTATTTGATATCAGAGTAGTCAGTCATTATGTTTACATGTAGCCATTTCTTTGGTGGTTTCTGTGTGAAAATACATCATGTATGTGTATAACTAGAAACACTATGTGGCATTCTGATGCACCATGTCTCTGCCCCACAGTTGAGGCAGCTGCAGTCTACTGCCTCCAGTCTCCTGCCCCACAAGTCCCCTGCCTTCTGCTCCACATTTGAGGCTGCTGCATCCTGCTGCCCACTGTCTTCTCCCACAAAGTCAGGGACTGTGCACCCTGCTGCCTCCATCCCCTGCCCAACAAATCAAGACTACTGCACCGTGCTGCCCCCTGCCCAAACAATTGGGGTTACTGCACCCTGCTGCCCTCTCTCCCCCACCCTCACAGTTAGGGATGCTGCACCTGTTGCCCTGTTCCTGTCTCCACATTCAAGGCTGCTGTGCTGTGTTAAGCCCTAGAGGGCCAGGTTCCCTGCCTCCACAGCTGGGGCTGCTGTACCATGCTGCCCTAACACCAGAGGTGGGGCTTTTGCTGCACCCTGCTACCCACTTCCATTGCCCCAAATGGTCAGGGCTGCTGCATCACATGTACCCCATCCCACAGTCAGGGCTGCTGTACCCTGATGCTCCATGTGTCCTGCCCCACAGTTGAGGCTTCTGCACCATGCCATCTTCTATCCCCTGTCACCACTGACAGGGCTGCTGTACCCTGCTCCTTTCTATGCAGTTGGGGTTGCTGCAGCCTGCTGTACCCTAGAGCCAAATGCCTCTGCAGTTAGGGCTGCTGCACTATGCTTCCACTTGCTACAAGATTCTGGGCATTTGCTGCACCCTGTTGCATGCCTCCACAGTTGAGGCAGTTGCACCCTGCTGTCTCCCTGACACCAGAGTCAGATCCTTTTCTACACCCTGCTGAGACAGGAACAGGGAGCAACATGTGCAGTGTCCCTGACTGTGAGGGTGAGAGAGAGAGAGAGAGTAGCAGGGTGCAGCAATCCCAGCTGTTCAGGAAGGGTGCAACAGAAGAGTAAGGGCATTTTCTGCACCCTGTCCCTTGCCTGTGGCAGCAAGAAGCTCTGTCATGCAGCAGGGCACAATAGTAGCAGGGGACAAAGGACAGAATGGTGCAGAAGCCCTGACTGTGGGGCAGGACACAAGTGGGTATCAGGGTACAGCAGCCCTGACAATAGGACAGGGTACACATTGTGCAGCAGCCTAGACCATTTGGGGCAATGGAAGTGTGTAGCAGGGTTCAGCAGCCCCAGCAGTGGATGCAGACAGCTTGAGACTCTAGGGTCTAGTACAGCACAGCAGCCCTGACTCTGGAGATACGAACAGGGGGCAACAGGGTGCTGTGGCCCTGAATGCGTGTGTGGGGACAGAGGGCAACAGGGTGCAGTAGCCCTGAATGTTCAGGCAGGAGATAGGAGCAGCAACAGGATACAGCAGCCCAAACTGTGGGACAGGGTGCAGCAGGCATGCCTGTTTGGGACAAGGGATGTGGGGAGCATGGTGTAGGAAAGGATTTGACTCTGGTGGCAGTGGGACAGCAGGGTGCAACTGCCTCAACTGTGGAGGCATGCAACAGGGCACAGCAAATGCCCTGAATCTTGTGGCAAGTGGAAGCATGGTGCAGCAGCCCTAACTGCAGAGGCATGGGCTGTAGAGCACAGCAGGCCATAGCAACCCCGACTGTGTAGAAAGGAGTGTGCAGCAGCCCTGTCTCTGGTGACAGGGGGATAGAGAACAGCATGGTGCAGAAGCCTTGACTGTGGTGCAGAACACAGGGGGCATCAGGGTACAGCAGCCCTGACTGTGAGATGGGTGTACACGTGGTGCAGTGGCCCTGACCATTTGGGGCAATGGAAGTGAATAGCAGGGTGTAGCAAAAGCCCCACCTCTGGTGGCTAGGGCAGCATGGTACAGCAGCCCCAGCTGTGGCGAAAGGGAACCTGGCACTCTAGGGCTTAGCACAGCACAACAGCCCTGACTGTGGAGGGTGGGGGAGAGAGGGCAGCAGGATGCAGCAACCCCAATTGTTTGGGCATGGGGAGGCAGGATACAGCAGCCCTGATTCTTTAGGCAGGGGATGGAGGCAGCAGGGTGCACAATCCTTGACTGTGTGGGAGAAGATGGTGGGAAGCAGGATGCAGCAGCCTCAAATGTGGAGCAGAAGGAAGGGGGTTTGTGGGTCAGGTGGCAGTAGACTGCAGCTGCTTCAGCTGTCAGGCAGAGATATGGTACATCAGGATGCCACATAGTGTTTCTAGTTATACCTAACATAATGTATTTTCACACAGAAACCACCAAAGAACTGAAATTTGTGAGTTCTGACAGGTGCCTGTCACACTTTGCTACAGTATTTCAAGCACATGTACTGTTTGTCAATCTTACATGGAAAAAAATGTTCTGGCATGAAATCTAATTATGGAGGCTACATCAAAGACAAACTTTCTGTGAATGAACAAAATTTAGATGTATTTTATATTAATTTAATAGACCTGTGTTATATAGTTAGAAAAACAATCTGAGTTTTGATTAGAAAGAACTGAGAGCTATGATACAGACAAGCCAATTTCTCACAAAGAAAGATTTCCACTACTTCAATTCAGCATTGAAATTAAAATTATTAGCTTTTTATGAGAAGATAATGTTGTTATATTTTAAGCTAATCTATCTAAGCACAAGCCAGAGACTGTGTTTGTAAGAAACTTGGAGAGCTCAGCAAACCATTAACTCTACAAACTACTGCTCTGATTGGGAATCTGAAACAGCAAGCTACTCCAAAATGATGTCACTGCACTCTAAGTTTGACTGAGAGGACATGAATAACTCCACTGTTTTCAGCCACTGTAGAGCAAGTTAACAAATGCTGATTTACAGAAAACCACAAAACCAAACAGCATGAAATTGTCAGGAAACACTAATCATGACACAGGGACTTGAATTTCAGCTTTTCAAGCTTTTATAAAAAATAAGTAAAAAACATTGCACATGATCTTTAAAGAAGATATCAGGAAGCCCAATACTACAAACTGATAACAAAGAAGAGTGAAATGCTCAAAACTGAATTAAATGAGAACAAATCACACCAATTATTTAAGAAATTAGATTATGGATTATAATTAAGATTAGCCAAATATGTTCAAACCCTGATAGAAAAGAAGTAATCAAAATTGCAAAGGATGCAAGACACAGACATTTACAAGAATGGCAGGTTCTTTAATTGGTCAACAAGAGACAGATACTGCATTAGTCTAGGCAGATCAAGGTGGAAGAAGAGTAATGCCACACAGAACCACCACCCACTGAGAGTTTAAATAGATAGTAATCTGAATAGTGTGTGTGTGAGTGTGTGTGTGTGTGTGCAAGGCAGTCCCTGACATAACATCCAAACTGGCAGTACCAGTGTGGCTCTGCAGTACCTGCCTTTCTCTCACTCACATTGACTTTCACAGTTCCATATTTAACTAGGTATGGAGGAGAAGCTCCATTTCTGAACTTGGCACCTTTTTCGGCCAGGTTCTCCCAGGAAGGATTTTTTTCCATCTGCTCCTTAGGAGCTGCTGCTGTATGCCAGGTAGGTTTTTGATTTAATTTAGGCTGCCTGTAAAGGTTTAATTTTAACATAGGCTGCCTGTAAAAGTTTAATTTTGCTGCCTGTAAAGCTTAATTTTCTGTTTGCCCAGTGTTTCCCGTAATTTCTTTCCTTACTGTTGCCTGTACCTTTTGAGCCTTTCCCTCTCCAGCACTGAAACCAAGCAGTCCCTGATGTATTTAATTGCATACTGCCTGTAAACCCAATTTATTCCTTCTTATTCAGTGTCTTCTATAACTTTGTGTTTATTCTTTTTTCTCCTTTCTGCCTATATTTTCTCAATCTTTCCTTCCCCTGCACCCCCAGACGACAGCGCCACCTGCTCGATCACTCCCTTCAGTTTCCTCCCTTTGATCCCAGTTCCCCAGCCCTGTAGCTACCCCTTTAACTAATCTCTGCATCCCCCACTGTCTCTCTCAGACCTCCTGTGCCCCTAGGGCACAGACCAAGCACAGTAATCTAACCTCCTTTCTTATTTTCTTTTCCAGGGTCTGAGGGCTACATTAATTTGCTTCTAAATCCCAACCCCTGCATTGAATCCAGATCACAATCTAATGACTGCCTTCATAGTAAAAAGTATGGAGGAGAAGCTCCATTTTTGAACATGGCACCTTTTTCAGGCGAGTTCTCCCCACAAGGATTTTTTCTCTGCCTGCTCCTTAGGAGCTGCTGCTGTAAGCCAGGCAGTTTTTTGGTCCACCCGCCCACTCCTGCCCCTCTTTCTGTTAAATCTACATTTTCTTCACCCCTTCTCCAAGTTCCATGCCCTGTGCTTGCCACTGTCACCTCCCCTAAAGGGACACTTATCCACCTATAACAAAAAGTATGCATTTTTTTCTTTTCTTCTTTTTGGTCTCTACTTCACTGCAACAAATTTGTAGCACCCCTTTGCTTGCCCACCTCCATTGGCAAAATGCACAATTGCAGATTCCTCCTTGCCCTCAGCTCCATGGCTGATATACTACTGTTGACTGACTTTTGTACCTCCATCCTAGCTGCTGTCCAAATACTCCTAGGCACAATTACTGAAACATGCACTCTAAACCCCCCCCACCCTACACAGCCAGACAAGATCTGTCCCACATAGGCTGTACCATGCTGGCATTACTGTCAAGATCAGAACATTGATTACTAGGCCTTTTTGTCCACTATCTGACCTTCCAGCCCCTCCATTGACTCCCTCCTTTCTGCCCCCTTATATCACTCCTTCTCCTTGCTGGTGACATGGAAAGCAACCCAGGGCCCCCTAACATACCTATTGATCACACAAATACTACCTGCGCAGGACACTCGGGCCTCAAGATTGTTCACCTAAACATTTGTAACCTCTCATCCAAGTTCTCTGAACTCAAAACCTGGGTGTCCCAATATAAGCCACGCATCTTAGGCTTCTCAGACACATGGCTGAAGCCATCCCTTACCAATGCCTCATATCACCTACCCAGCTACTCCATTCTGCATATGGACAGACTGGTACAAAAGAGAGGTGGAGGCATAACAACTGTATGTGCTCAATCATATCACAGCCACCACCATCACATGAGCAACCCCCTCCTCTGCTACTGAATGGTTAGTAACTAAGGTTGTCTTGGGTGCTACAAAAAAAACTCCACCTAGGCTGCTGCTGCTACAACCCCCCACACAGCAGGAGTCCAAGGCCTATCCAATTTTCTGGAAGGATCTTCACATTTCTCCCCATCCAGAGACACAGTCATACTTGGAGACTTTAACCTCAACTAGACTGGCTCCCCAGATACCAACTATGTTCATCTCCTGGAATCCTACAATCAGAACAAGTCATCACCTTCACCACCAGATTCAACATCCTCTCACTCAACCATACCACACTAGATTAGATTATCACTAATCGGGTAAACATGGTCCTCCAGGCAGGTACAATGTTCAACTCAAGTAGTGACCACACCCCAACTTCCATTCTATTAACCACCAAATCAACCTGCCCCCCCAAACTTTTGACACTCAGGACATCTAACCACCAAGACCTTGACTCTGCCCTAAATGATGCCAGGACCATTAACTGGTCCATACTCTACTCATACAAGGATGTCTTAAATGTAGTTACATTGTTTACTGATGTCCTTTGCAAATTTCAGGACAAACATTTCCCTATCACCACAAGAAGGGTCAGGGGCAGCTATACCCACTGGTTATCCAAGGAGCTGCTGGCCCAAATGAAATACAGAGACAAATCATGGAAAGCCTACAAGTCGTCCCCCTCCGCCCAGCTATGGAACACATACACACAACTGCAAAATAAAGTGCCTGAAGTGCAAATACTACACTGACCAGCAAAAAGATGAACTTGGCAACCCATGCTGTTTCTGGGTCACAATAGGTTCCTTCCTAGACCCTAAGCCTAATAAGCAAATTACACAGCTAAACTCCCCATCGGGTCCCATCACTGAACCTGGTGCAATTGTGGACACTTTTAACAGAATGTTTACTGACCTCATGCCATATACTAGTAAACTCCCTTCTTAGTCTCCCACTGACCAGAACAGATATCCACAATGCCCCCAACCATCGCCTATTGCCATCAGTCCATCATTTCATTTCAAGACCATCGGCCTAAACATTACTACCAAACTCCTCAAGTCAGTACCAGCCAGAGGCAGCTCAGGTAGTGACGGGCTATACCCTCCCTTCCTAAAGCTGCTCTCTCCAGCTATTGCTCAGTCCCTAACATTCATCTTCAACCTTGCCCTCACAACATCGATGGTGCCTGACCCGTGGAAGCACGCTAATGTGATATCCACTTTTAAGACTGGTGACCCCCTCACCCCAGCAAATTATAGACCCATCTCTCTCCTCCCACATCTGAGCAAACTACTAGAGAAAATCATTCACCACCAATTATCTGATCACCAAGAAAAACACCACCTCCTGTGTCCTCTCCAGCACAGCTTCCGAAAACACCAAAGCACCTCCTCTGCCTTGTCTCTACTCTCTAACTATGTCCTTAGGAACATGGACCAGGGCAAAGCCACTGGCACAGTGTTTGTTGACCTATCAAAGGTCTTTGACATCATAGACCACCAACTCCTCTACTGTACACTGCCAGACTTTGGCTGCTCCCCAGACACTATCAGATGGTTCCATAGTTATCTCTCTAACAGGTCCCGGTCAGTCTTGATAGGTAATTACTCCTCTGCTGCCCTGCCTATCCACCCTGGAGTACCACAGGGATCAATACTTGGACCCATTCTCTTTTTGATATTCATTAATGATCTTCCACTGAAAGTGCAAAATGCCAGGCACTTTTGTATGCAGATGATTTAGTCAACTATCATAGTGAAAATTCCCTTGAGTCCCCATCTACCATCCTCACACTAAACTGTGGAGCAGCTCAGGACTGTTTCCTCTCCAGAAAACTTCTCATAAATGAGAAGAAGACAAAAGCAATGCTCTTTGACTCTAAACCATTCCTAGCGAAGGTGGCAAAATCAAAAGCCGTCATCCAGATTACCACTCCTACTGGCACTCCCCTCAAAACTGTTCCTTCCTTCAGATACCTAGGTGTGACTCTAGATCCCTCCCTTACGTTCATTGAACACATCAGTAACACAGTAATGAAAATCCGTCAAAAGCTAGGGGCAGCCTATCGACACAATCGATATCTGACCCCCAAAGCTAACCTAGCCATTGCACAAGGAAATCTGCTGCCCTTCTCAATTACTGCTCCCTTGTATACTTAGCTGTGTCCCCTTCACTACACTCATGCCTGAACACCATATATAACTCCAATTGTTGGTTTGCCCTTCAAGCCCTTTTCTCCACCCAACACAGCTTGCTATATCAGTCTCTAGGCTGGCTCACACTTCAAGGGCCTTTTGACTTCGCAATGGGCTGTCTAGTTGACAGCACACTCAGAAACTTTCAGCTGTCCTCTTACTCTGCTCTACTGTCTGACAGGGTGTTCTCTCGGTGCCTATGGACTCCCTCAATTCCCCCTCTGAAAGTCCCTCACATCACTACTTCTGTGAGTAGCAAAGCTTTCTCGGTCTCTGCCCCTTCCCTCTGGAATAGACTCCCATTGTCCATCCAGTTGTCCACCTCCCACCAATCCTTCAAATCAAGTCTAAGAGTGTGGCTACTGACTGGGTCCACTTGTAACTGTGACAGTTCCCTAGACAGATCCAGGGCTTGTAACCACCCCAGTACCCACTACCTACCAAAGCAACCACTGCCCAACATCTATCCTACTGAGCCATCAGGATGTACTGAAATTTTGATTTAGCCACTCCCAATTAGCGCTTGATCCATTGCTTTACCTTACTAGTTACCAGGTTTCCCTGTGACTGTTTGTTCATACGCTTGTATGCACCACTGTATAAAGTTAAGGTCTCCAACACAATGTATTATTTTTTTTCTCTGACATGCTATGACATGTACTCAACCTCAGCTGAAGACTATTTTCATCAGTCTCATTTTCATACAGCTGTATTGTATTGATTACTGTATTGCTCTATTGTATTTGTATATTACAGCTGCCACCAAGTGGCCCAGGTCATGACTGAAGACAGTCCTCTGGATCAGCTTGCTTATCCGGCTAACAAAGACATAAATAAATAAATAAAGTTGCAGGTAGCAGTGCGGAACAGAATGTTTGTTGTGAAGCAATTTCATTTAGAATGCAAGCTGTAGTGAAGCTTAGATTAGCATAGTAATGGTCTGGGAGTCTCAGTAACACTATGGGACACCGGTGAGTATCTTTTGCAATGCTAATTGAGTTAGTTGCACGTAGCAGTGAGAAACAGAAACTGTTTTGTGAAGCAGTTACATTTAAAATGCAGGCTATAGTAAGTGAGTGGCAACATGAGCAGAGTATGTATAAACAACATTTATTTTAACTCTGCTGATGTCATCACCATTTATCCCACTGCAGTGAAAATAACAGGATTTTTCATCTGCTTGGAGCTCAGCAATATTCAAATGGGGAATTGCACAATGCAATCCCCAATGCGCCACAGCGCAAAGATAATGTATGTGGGACATCTCCAAGGGCATGCCCGTGCATATGCAGCACATCTTGATATTCAGCCCGGGATGTGCAGCGCATCTGCCAGCACATCCCAGAGATGTGCTGCATACCTGGGCACAAAGGTGAGCCCATAAATAATGGCTCAACTGGTAGCCACCCAGAGGCAGGCCGCTGTAGTGCAGGGCACAACACAGTAGCCACCAGCCATGGGTTGCTTCCCCACAGAACACCATCCAGAAGCACCCACAATAATCCCTGGTGGTCCAGTGGTTCTCCCCTCCTTACCTGTATCCATGATTGCCATCATTATGTATATTGTACTTTCCCTGGTAGTCTAGTTGTACCTCCTCCCCATCCCATAACCCTGATCGCCATCACTATGTATATTGTACTTTCCTTGGTAGTCTAGTGGTACACCCCACCCAGACCCACACAGGACCCCCAGCCCTCCCAGCTCCCCCACCCTGTCATCAAAGGGCAGCCGCGGAGGTATGTGGGTGGTTATGTGCTGCAAGCTCATTGGTCCACACTGGGCTTGCAGTGCATACTATAATAATCATTCACAACTTCGATATTCATTCACAAAGTTGTGAATGACTATTACAATATGCACTGCAAGCTCATTGGACCAATGAGCTTACTACATACTGTAAGCTGTCTTTCAGTGGGCAGCCGCTGAGGTATGCGGGGTGGGTATGCTGCCTGCCGATGATGGGGGAGCTGGTGGACTGGGGGTCTTGTGTAGGTGGGGTGGAGGTACCACTGGACTACCAGGAAAAGTACAATATATATAATGACAGTGATCGGGGTTACGGGATGGGAAGGGGGTACCACTAGACTACCAGGGCTTTAAACTGCCCATTTTTATAGTGATCGGGGATATGGGTGGGGAGGGAGGAACCACTGGACCATCAGGGTTTTAAACTGACCATTTTTAAAGCGATCAGGGATACAGGAACTGAGGGGGGAACCACTGGACCACCAGGGATTTTAAAACACCTATATAATGGTGATCGGTGGTATGGGATGGGGACGGGGTACTACTGCAGTACCTGGTACTGGGACCGCATGCTGTGCAGAGTGCCAGGTGCATTTCACTGAAAAGCACTGCACAATTCATGCAAATGGCACCATAATGACATGCAAATGGCCCCATTTGTGCCTTGCATGCATTATGGCTCTATTTGCATATTGGTGGTTGAATATCAGGAATTTGCGCACAGCATTGCTCTGATGTGTTGGCGCATTTCCCATTCCTGGTATTCAGACCTGTCTGGGGGATGCATAAGCACATTGTGTTTGTGCCACGGGCATTTAGTGGTATATTTCGAGCTGCATCATGGCACATCTTCTTTGACTATAACCCTTTGCTGCTCCAGCGCAACCACTTACCCCATTGCCAGGTGCACTTCTGAATATCAGGCCCATACTGAGTATATAAATATACTTCCCATGGGCCTCGTGCCTTAGCGCACCCCTGGGGCATGCATTAAAATCATTTAATGCACACCCTGTCGTGGCTTATTACATATAAAATGGGCCACCATCATAAAAGAATTAGTTTGATTTACTCTGATAGGGATTAAAACGTATTTACTATTTTCAAGAGTGTATAATACACTACCACTAAAACATCTAAAATGGAAAAAGCAGTCCCTATTAATGAATAAAATAGCATATCTCAGCAATAGGTTAACTATTGCAGTACTTTGCAGTTAAAGTATTTATTAGTAGAGTTGGTTGAAAATAAATATTTTCTCTGTGATGTAAATTTTATGATATAAATGCACTGTAATATCTGTAAATTTGTAAAACATAAGCAGTGTTTAAAACTTAATTTTCATTACACTGTAGTTATATAGTTTCATTAAAGGCAACCTTCTCTTTATTTTTGTTTTTCACTTATGTGTTCTGGTCCAGTACATAAAAGGAAAACTGCTATAGGATTGAGGTGAAAGGTTAGTAAGGAAAAAAAAAACTTTAAACCTGCCAAGTTGCCTTTTTTTTTGGTGGGGAAGGGTGTATATTTTTCTGAACACATCTCTATATGAATCAGATATATATGCTTTTATAAACATCTGCAATGTATTTAAGCAGTTTGAGTCTGCCTCTACCTATGAACAGTGTGTTTTCCCACCTTTTCTCTTTGTTTATAAAGTATTACTGTATTGCCTACTTTCTTCATCCTGTTTTTTTTTTTCTCTGTGTAACCCCTCGTTACACGGGGCTACAAGAATCCCAGTTAGACCTAGTAGCAGGCAGGGAAGGCAGCTTATGAAATTCCAGTTAAATGGATTTCATACTGTCTCACTCTGTTCTCAGTCTTAGCTGAGACTGAGGGATGACATCATTTTAGAACTATCGCAGCTGCATAAGCCACTTTGGAATGTTGCAGCTAAGGAAATTATGATAGAATGTTGGTGAGTTTTGAAGTCAGTCTGTAGTAGAGTGTTGAAAAGGGAGGAGGTGTGCTGCGGTTGCAGGCCTTCATATCCCTCAGCTCTGACAAAGAGCTATATTTTTGTTTGAGGTGTGTGTTCTCACCTGAAGAGGAACACAAGAAGAGCCAAGTGAAGTGGTAGAGACCGCCTACATAGGTTCAGGGCCCCACCCCTGAGAGGGTGGAGGGAAGGATTCAGCCTACTTCCAGGGGCAATCCCCTGACCCGGCTGGAGGAAGAAGAAGCTGCCTAAATCTAGGTTTGTGCTGAGGCACCAGAAGTTTTGTTGAGATTTCTTTGAAGAGAGAAAGCCTGTGGGGCACCTGTAACCAAGGGGTGAGTTTGCTCTGCTAAAGGGCCGATGTGTTTTCACCTGGGACAAGATGAATTTAAGTGATTGCTACTGTGGGGTCAGGAAAAGACAGCCAAGTACAGTTTTAAAAGATGTGGGAATTGGACTGCTTAACTCTGTGGGGATCTAGAGAAATGGATAGAGCCACTCATTAAGTATGTTTCAAGTTCAGCACATGTGGGATGGAAGAAACAGTAGATTAAATGTGACTTACATTTAAAGAGAATGTACAAAGTAAAGTGTTTTCAGAGATGAGGTGTTAAAGTCCAGAGGAATGGCCGGGTATGATTTATGGGAGCAAGTGGTAGGAAACCCCCCCCATCTGGCATGACCAGAGTCACCTCTACGGGTTCACTTTGGGACACTTGTTTGCTTTCTCTCAGGTACTTTACCAGTGCCTGAGGAAAGTACCCAGATGTGGGATTGTTGAAGAAGATTTCCTGATGGAGCAGAAGTGCTCATAGGTGGTTTAGGAAGCCAACAACAAATCTCTATGCTATATGGAAAGTGGTCCAACGGGCTGGCAAGGGAGCCGAGCCATGGAAGGAAGGTAGTCCAAAGGGCTGGCAAGGGAACCGAGCCAGGGAAACTGAAAAAGAGTCAAGTTAGGGCAGTGTGCCCTGTGTGTTCTTAAACCTGAGGTCTTAACAGTACTGAAGATGTGTGTGAGCTCTGGAGAAATCTGTATTTACCAAGAGTGTAGCCCTGTGGGGGTCCGTCTATGCTTTATTGTTCATTGGTGTTTGTGAATAAAAGCCACACTTTAGAATCCCAACATCTGGTACTGGACATTTCAGTTATTGCTTCCTGTGCCTGGATTAGTTGGGTGCCCCTGTGCAGAGTAGCCAAACCTAATCACCATGCCGAGTGACACCTTTCTCCCCAAGTTTCAGGTTATAAAATGGAGGCACTGTGTCATTGGACCTAGGCCCCTCAACCGGTCACTAGCCACACAGGCAGGGGTAGTAGGCCTCTCAGTTTTGTGCTGACTGGGAGTTACATCTGTGTTTCCCCACATCCAAGACATAGAATGTTTTTCATGGAATGTTTACCATGTAATACAGGGATTCAAAATTCTGCTCTGTTCCACTGGTAGAATGTTAGTCTCCTAACATACTATACACACAGACAACAAAGGCCTGTTTTAGTACCACAGACTCAATTATCTCACTGTCAGGGTAAGCAGAAGAGATTTCCCTGATGAGCAGGTAAAGACAGATGGGGGATTTTTCACTGTTTGTAAAGAAACAGTTGTAATGAAAACCATAAACAATACTTAATGTTTCTAATTTGTTTATGTGTGTAAGTAGAGTGTGATGATCAGGGAAACAACATTTAATTAATTTGTTTTATTTTTTATTTAAGGTAGTTTTATTTTTAGGGCCCAGCTGATGGTTTTTACAGTGTAAAGGTAGCAGTCATGTTTGTGATGGAAGACCAGTTCTGGTTGCAGGGGGACTGATGGAAGATAGTTCTGGCTGTAGGAGGATTGATTTGTTCATTGTGTGATGTGGTTTAGGACCAGGATGACTGTGCGTATAAAGAGATTTAATGTACAGTCAGGTGATATCTCTTGACCAATGAGATTTCTAGATATTTTCTTGCCATTTTATAAATATATTTATAAAATGGGTAGGGAAAATGAGGATATCCTGTAGGATGATGGCAATCACATGACCATGTGTATATCAGAGCACGACCACACACCTGCACTTTTACTCCCCTTAAAAAACAATTTTACTTTTTTATAAGATAGATAACCCACTCTAGGATGTGCGGTTGCACTCTGATATATGTACTTCTTGGGTGGTTGACACACTCTGCCTGTGGCTTCATGCGTAAAATGCACACCATGGCATGCATATATCAGAGAACGACCACACACCTAAGAGTGGGTTATCTATTCCATATTCCACCCCACTGATCACCAGCCCCAATAATAAAAACAAGTCTCCAAATCGCTGGTGTCTAATGGACCCCCACCCTGCCGATCGCCGGCTACAATAAAAACAAGCATTTGTCAATGCTGAAGTTCGCTATTGGTGCATGTATTAGTATTGTACCAGATAGGGCAGAGCTACAGGTCCCAGCGCAGACTTATTTATATGCAGTTGACTAGCATAGTTTTGCTCCAAAGTTTTCACATGGGCTTTTTGGGATCCCACCTCATAAACAGTGGCAGTATCATTTCATTACTCAATCCCAAAAGGAGATTTCATACAGCGAGTGTGCCATTTGGTGCCACAGGTGTGAAAACACATTTTGGGCAGGATGTAAAAAATGACAACTGTACTGTTCATGAGGCGGTGAGAAGAAATGGCAATGTTGAAAATCTGGAGTGAAAATATGAAAAAGTGGCAAAGTTACAAGTATGCAAAGAAACTGTGCAACGCAAGCTCATAAAGCAGTCATTTTTTTGACTGTTTTCACCAAATTTTCAACATGGCCTTTCTGGGACTTCCACTCATGAATGGTGACACTGTGATTTTGTCAATCTGTCCTGAAAGTTGATTTCGCATGGCGACCATGCCATTCTGCGCCACCGGTGCAAAAACACATTTCCAGAAGGATGCATAAAATGACAGCTGTTCTGTTCATAAGGGGGTGTGAAAAAATGGTAATGTTAGACATTTGGAGTAAAGGTATTAAAAATTGATGAAATTACGAGCTTGCATAGAAACTGCTATGACGCTCGTAAGCATGATCATTCTTTGAGTTTGTCACCAAATTTGCAACAACAACTTTTTGGGACCCCTCTTCATGAACAGTGGCACTGTCATTTCATTAACTGGTCCCAACAGGTGCTTCTTCGCAGTGACTGCAAAATCACCTTTTGGGACCAAGAAATATGAAATGACAGTGTCAGTGATCATGAGGTGGGGTCCCAAGAATCCCATGTTGAAAATGTGGGACCAAAACTCCAAAAATTGGCTGAGATATCAACCTAAATTGAAAACCCCCCATTGACTGCCATTATAGGGCCTACCATCATTTCTTCAGTTCCTGGCTGGTCTTTGAAGAGTGCAGACGTGTTCCTGGTCCACAAAAGGCCTCTGCTCAAACCTCCAGAGGTAAGTATGTACGTAAGTTTCCAGACGTGGACTGAAGCATCCCAGAAGCAGCATCAACTAGGAGCAGATTTATCCTGGACTCCCTTCAGGGTGCGTTCCTCAAGCAACTGGTCATGGAACCAACTCGGCAGAAGGCAATCCTGGACCTTGTGCTCACAAACAGGGACAGTGTGATGGGGGTAACAGTGGGGAAGCACCTGGGGAACAGTGACCACCAGTCATTGTGGTTTGAAATCACAGAAAGAGCAGAACCAAACCACACAAAAACACGTATCCTGGATTTTAGGGGGGCAGACTTTGGGAAAATGAGGAGATACTTGAAAGAGGCATTAAGGGGAATGGGACAGGAATCAGAGGTTGGGGAACAGTGGGCAGTATTTAAAATGGGGATTACAAGAACAACGGAATTATGCATTAAGCAGGTTAGCAAGAGGAAAGGAAGAGGAGACCATTATGGTTTTCCAAAGAGGTAGCAAAGAAAGTGAAAGCCAAAAGATTGCATTCGGGCAATACAAAAAGACACAGGCAGAAGGGGATAGGGAGAAGTACCAGGAGAAGCAAAGGGAGGCAGGGAGGTCAGTAAGGGAAGCCAAAGCTCAGACAGAAGAACACATTGCAAAATCAGTGGGTAGAGAGGACAAAACCTTTTACAGGTACATAAGTGAAAAAAGAAAGACAAAGGGAGGGATAGTGAGACTGAAGGAGGAGAATGGGGGCTGCGTGGAGGATGACAACAGTAAAGCTGACATATTGAACAGGTATTTCTGCTCAGTCTTTACTGAGGAAGAGGAGGGTAATGGGTCTAAAGGGAGTACAAGGGATGAGAATGGTGCAGAAATGGACACAAGTCCCTTTACACGAGAAAGGGTCCTGAAGGGACTGGAAATAATAAGAGTTGATAAAGTAATGGGGCCAGATGGGGTGCACCCCAGGGTCCTTAAAGAACTAAGAGAGGTGGTGGCTGAACCTCTGGCTATCCTGTTTAGCCGATCACTGGAAACAGGGAGGTACCCAAAGACTGGAGGACAGCAGATGTAGTCCTCTTATACAAAAGCAGGAACAAAGAGGAGCAGGGAACTACAGACCAGTCAGCCTCACCTCAGTAGTGGGGAAGATCATGGAAGCACTACTGAATGAGATTGGTGGAACATCTGGTTGTCAATGGACTACAGGACCCAAGGCAGCATGGTTTCACCAGGGAGGTCATGTCAGACCAACCTCATTGAATTTTTGACTGGGTGACTAGGAAGTGGATCAGGGAGGGCAGTGGACATGGCCTATCCGGACTTCAGCAAGGCCTTTGACACTGTGCCACATAGAAGACTACTACACAAACTGGGGAATATGGATGTGGGCAGGACAGTAGTGTGGTGGGTAGGTAACTGGCTGGGTGGCAGGACACAGAGGGTGATTGTAAATGGCTGTCACTGCACAGAGGGAAGAGTGACCAGTGGGGTACCACAGGGATCAGTGCTGGGACCGGTCCTATTCAACATCTTCATCAATGACATTGTGCAGGACCTAGAAGGCAGAATTTCACTGTTCGCTGATGACACAAAGCTCTGTAATAGAGTAGACACACCAGAGGGTGTAGACAGAATGAGAAGGACCTGCAGAAACTTGAAGAATGGTCAGGGTTTGGCAGTTGAAATTCAATGCAAAGAAGTGCAAGATAATGCAAATGGGGCACAAAAACCCTGGCGCAATATATCAGTTGGGGGCGAGGATATCGCATGCACCAAACAGGAAAGGAATCTTGGGGTTATCATCTCTGATGACCTCAAGGTAGGGAAACAGTATGACAAGGCAGCAGGTAAAGCAAATAGGATGCTGGGATGTATAGGCAGGGCATCACCAGCAGGAAAAGGGAGGTCATAATTCTGCTATACAAGACACTAGTGAGGCCCCACCTGGAGTACAGTGTACAGTTCTGGAGACCATACCTACGTAAGGACACAGACAGGGTAGAGAAGGTTCAGAGGAGGGCAACAAAGATGGTGCATGGATTGTATCACAAGTCCTATGCAGACAGGTTGAAGGAACTGAACATGTACTCCCTGGAGGAGAGGAGGGAGAGAGGGGATATGATAGAGACATACAAGTATCTCACAGGGAGGAACAGGGTGCAGGAATACACTATTTTTAAGCGAAAAAGATGTACCAGGACTACAGGGCATGGGATGAAGCTGGAGGGAGGACGATTCAGAGGAAACATGAGGAAGAATTTCTTCACAGAATGGGTGGTGGACAAGTGGAACACCCTGCCAGAGGAAGTGGTGGGGGCTGAAACAATCACAGGATTTAAGAATGCATGGGATAGACAAAAAGGAATTCTGGAGGTCGGGGTAAGGGGCAACAGACTTCTAGGAAAACATAAACTGAACTTACAAGCTCATATGGGCAGACTGGGTGGGCCATAGGCCCTTATCTGCTGACACTGTCTATGTATCTATGTATCTATGTAAGTATGGGTGAGGGGGGTGTGGGGAGGTGGGGTGCACAGAGGGAGGGTGCGGGTTGGGAGAGGGAGTCCAGCCAGAATGACGAGGGACTGTTTTCTTTTTTTTTCAGGTTTAAAAAAAAGTCATGGGACTGTTTTCTTTTCTACAGGTGAAATATTGCAAAATGTATTTTGGCACACTGGGTTGGGCTCCCAGTGTGTCAGAGTACTGGAGGTGGGGGATCAATGCCGATCCAGGGATTTGGCACCCCAAGGTCAGAGGACTACATAGGGATGTGGGGGGCAGTGCATCCGACACTGAGAGTAGGTATTCCGGTGTCAGAAACATTAAAAATCTATAGTTTTTGGCACACTGGGGTGAATTGAGCACCCCAATGTTGGCAGGGGGATCAATACTGACCCCACAATGCATTGGTCACTATAAACTCCCAGCCTGTATGGAACTTAGGCTGTGGCCTACTCCGCATGGTTGGGAGAAGAAAAGCAAAAGGAGTCAGCGGGCAAGGGGGGGGGGAGCAGAGACATCAGCCAGGCTGATCACAAAGTAAACTGCTGTTTGCTTGGCGGTGACCTGCAGGTGAAAGGAAAAAGCCGCCCTATGATTGGTGCGGCTTTTTCTTTTCACGTGCAGACCACTTTAGGCAAAACAGCATCATGATCAGCATAGCTGATGATTGTTGTGATGCTGTCAAACCCCTTGCAGAGCACTCTGCATTAGATAGACAGTGCCACACCCCTCAAAAGTCCCTCATCGCAATACGTTTGACACGCATGTATGAACCTAAATATCCCTGGTGTCTAGTGGACCCCCCCCTGCCGATCGCTGGCCCCACTAAAAAAAATCCACTGTCTAGTGGAACCCCCCCACACCATCAGATAGTGCCCCCACCTCCACCACTCCACTCACCCTGACCCTGTCCCCGAGTGGGCCACTGGCATAGCCCTCCACTCACCTCCACAGCCAGCAGCCCGACTGACCTGCTCTGAATGAATGACCGCATGCTTGTACAAGCACACATTCCTTCATTCAGTCAGTCAGTCAGCCAGCTCGATATTGTAGAGGACACTTTTCAGGGGGCTAGAGAAGGGAGGGAGGGAGGAAATATTTTCATGAGGCTGTGCCTTGTGTGTGCACAGCTTTGCACATGCTTTTTTTAATCAAACTGCTGCATTCCTTAATGGGACAGGATCGACTCACTGAGCTGAATGTATGTCATCTGTTAGTTCCTTGCTCAGTTCCATGTTCAACTGAATAGGTTGCCCTCTTCTTCCCCCTTCCTCTTCTTTCCCTGTTTTTAGTAGTAGTGTTTTTATGTTTGCTTGCATGCATGCATGTGCAAGAAGCATTATGTGGCAGCTTAGGAGAGAAGTGGGTTGTGGAGGTGCAGCACGGTGGCAGCCAACAGATGCAATGCATTTGGGGGCTTGGCACTGGTGGACCAATGGTGGCACAGTGTGCTGATGACACTGGTCTCCAAAAGGGCACCAAGTACAAACGTTTTTGTCACTGCTATGAGGGGCCACCTCATCATTGCAGCACCAGCCATTCTGCTGCAATGAGGGAGTGACCCGTCATTGCAGGGCAGTACCTCACAAAGTTGACCAATAAATTTAACATGATGGTGGATTGCCACCACCTCACCCCAATTTGTTGTGTGCCGAGTGGGTGCCCAATCCCCCTCGGCATCATGCGCCCCCCCCAAAATATAAATCTTTGTTTGCCAACGGGGGCCCCCAATCCCCGTCAGCTTCACTCCCATCCCTGCCCAAGTTTAATTTGCCGACGGGGGAGCCCACTCCCCATCAGCATAATGTCGCCCCCAAAACAACTGTTGCTTTCTGCTGAGGGGATGCCCAATCCCCCTCGAATCTTATGCCCCCCTGTATGTGCCGACAGGGGTGCCCAATCCCCCATTGGCTACAGCTGCCCCAAAAGAAACAGTCAGGTGGCACTCTGGGAGCATGCCCCAGCATGCCAAATGCCCCTGTAAAAGTAGAAAACTGTCCTGCGATGTTTTTTTTTTTACCCTGAAAACCAGAAAATGGTCCCAGCGTCAAGTCCGGTGTCCCTGCCCCCAACCGCCCACCCTCTGCGCACCTGCCTCCCACACCCCTCATCCCATACTTACCTCAGTCCGGCGTGATGATCTTCGGTGGACCGGGAACACGTCTGCACTCTTCAAAGCTGACCACAAACTGAGGAAATGCCGGTAAGCTGTATAATGGGATAGATAGGGTTTTTTCAACTTTGTTGCATATCTCAGTCATTTTTTGAATTTTAGCACCAAATTTTCAACATGGGATTTTTGGAACCCCTCCTCATGAATTTTTTGCTGTCATGGCATTAATCAGCCCGGAAAGGTGATTTCGCTGTTACTGCACGGAATCACCTGTCAGGACCAATTAATGAAATGACAGTGCCACTGTTCATGAGGGGGGTTCTCAAAAAGTCTATGTTGCAAATTTGGTGGAAAAAATCCAAGAAATGACTGTTTTAAGAGCATGCATAGAGCAGTTGCTACGCATGCTTGTAACATCGCGAATTTGCAATATTTTCACTCCAGATTTTCAACATTGGCATTTTTCTACACCTCCTTATGAACAGTACAGCTGCCATTTTTCACATCCTGACTGAAATGTGGTTTCTCACTACCAGCGCAGAATTTATTTATTATTTATTTAAATTTTGGTGACCGGGTAGGCTCACTGAGACAGAAACAGTCCCTTTTTCAGGGGCGACCTGGAATCAATTACATACATCTATAAACATAACAAAATACATACATGTCATTTCACAATTAACAATCAATATAGACATACTGACCCAGTCAAGGATACAATAACAGGTTAATTACTATCAATATCAATAGCAGGAGAAGTACTGTTATACACAAGACAATCACAATCAGACTGATGTCCCAATAAGGTTAGATCAGCAGCAGGGAGTCTGGTAGACTCAGCAGTAGCAGTTGCAGAGGCTGACATCCAACATGTGGGCTTTAAGACCCTTCTTGAAGCCCCCAAGGGAGGTACATTCCTAGAGACTACTAGGGAGACCATTCCAGATAAGAGGGATGAAGGCAGCATAGGACCGGAGTCCTAGGGAAGTCCTAACACCAGGAACATGGAGAAGATGGCAGCCAGAGGATCTTAGTGTTCTCCCATTCTTTTTGGGAGTTAATGTGTTAATTAGGCTAGGAGGGGTGCCATTTTTCTGGAGCTTAAATGCAAGGCAGAGTGATGGATATGATAATCTGCCATCTAGAGAAGGCCACCTAAGAGATAATAGTACCTTGCAGTGATGCTTCCGTGGTGACACCCCTGCAGCGAAGTGCCCTACCCTGTGATACAGTATTTTTAGCCTTTGCATTTCAGAACTTCTTACAGATTGTAGTAAAGGGGCCCCATACAGCAAGGTTGGAAGGAGTGTGCCAGTGGAAACCTTGAGTTTGGATTCACGAGTGAGGAAAAGGCTGAGGCGATATAATAGACCTAACCTTTGTTTGGCGGTCGCTGTGGGAAATTGATGTTCAGGACACATTAAGAAAATCACAGAGACACTGTTCATGAGCAGAGGTCCTAAAATACCTATGTTGAAAATTTGGTGACGAAAGTCCATAAAATGACTGTGTTACAACCATGCGTTGCACAGTTTCCATGCATACTTGTAACTTTGCGAATTTGTAATATTTTCACTCCAGCTTTTCAACATTGCCATTTTTACACACCTCCTTATGAACAGTGCAGCTGTCATTTTTCACATCCTGGCCGAAATGTGTTTTTGCACTTCCGGTGCAGAATAGCACGGTCGCTGTGGGAAGTCAGTGTTCAGGACAGATTAAAAAAAATCACAGTGATAGTACTCATGAGCAGAGGTGCCAAAATGCCTATGTTGAAAATTTAATGACAAAAGTCCATGAAATGACTGTGTTATGAGTGTATGTTGCGCAGTTTTCACGCACTTCGTAATTACGCTCATTTGTAATATTTTCACTCCAGATTTTCAGCATTGGCATTTTTTCACACCTCCTTATGAACAGTACAGCTGTCATTTTTCATATCCCTCCTGAAATCTGCATTTACACATCTGGTGCAGAATAACGTGATACCTGTTAGAAATCAATGTTCGGGGCAGATTAGGAAAATCACAGTGACACTGTTCATGAGCAGAGGTCACAAAATGTCTATGTTCAAAATCTGATGAAAAAATTCCACTAAATGACTGTGTTACGCACATGCGTTGTGCAGTTTCCACATAAGCCCGGATGTTCGAGTATTTTTCATATTTTCACTACAGATTTTCAACATTACCATCTCTTCACAGCTCCCTATGAATGGTACAGATGTCATTCTTCACATCCTGCCTGATCTGTGTTTTCGTACATCTGATGCAGAATGGCACGGTCACTGTGGAAACTCAAAGTTTGGGACACATTGACAAAATCACAGTGCCACTGTCCATGAGAAGAGGTCCCAAATGCTTTCATGAGGTGGGGGGGTCACAAAAGGCCATGTTGAAAATTTGTAGTGTAAATGCCAACAAACTCTCAGAGTGTTAGGGCGTCTAACCATGATGTCCCACCCTGTACAGACTGACAGGCATCAGAGGTGTGCCTTTGGATTACCGACTATAGTGCTCATGCCATTCCACCCCACCCCACCACCCTGCAGCCAGTGACAGGCATCGAGGTGTGCCTTGAACTCTTCAGCCCCACAGTTCATCTCGTTCTCCTATACTACACCCATTTCAGCATATGTCCTTATGGAATGGGGTGACTGTGCAGCCGAACACCCCAAGGCACACCTCAACACATGTCGGTGTCTGCAGGATAGGGTGAAGTGAAATGGCATGAACATTATGGGCGATGACCCAAACGCATACCCCAATGCCTGTCCATCTCTGCAGGGTGGAGGTGGGGTTGGCATGAAGTTCAATACTTCACTGCCATTCCTATTCTGCATCCCTCTAACTCGTGCATTTCCAATGCTAATACCGGCAAGCAAACATTCGGCATTGACAAATGCTTGTTTCATTTGCTGCTACTGTTTGTGGTACAATAAACTTGCTAGGGTTGTCATGTATATTATAGTTGTTCCACAAACACTAAGTCAAGCATCATATGCACAGATGCTGCCTAATAGTAGTTTGTGTTTTACACAGTAACTGATAGTGACCTGATCGATCATGTCTCAGCAACCTTGCAAACATGCTTCATCCAGCCCCAGCAAAGCATTTGAACCACTGGCTCCAAGCTGTGCAGAAGAGGGTGCTAGACCCATAAAAGTACAGCACATCGAGGAAATTACTGCTGGTGCTGTTCTTAGGCCACCAAAAACAATCTGCAGAACAAAGGAAGTACTTGGAGGTGTTTTGCCAATACACTTACTGTATTTGTGCTAAGGCTGGGTGATGCCAACACAGTCCCAGTGCTTTGATGGGAACCTGGTCTTTCTCAGATGGCATGCTAGAAACATATAAACACACTATGAATATACAACCCCAAACACACACCATAAATAAGTTAAGTCATAATAAATGATACTGAGCTGCTCTTCTAACAAAGCAAACCTAAAGTAACATGCCCAAAGATGAAACACTGTATCAAGATTACAAAACATCATTAGATCAGATCATAAAGTGGCACCAGGCATTATGCAATGCAGTATCTTGCACAATTACTGCAACATGCCTTAGTATGCTGCAGGGAGCAGTGTAATTCAATGGCAATTAAGCACTCTAGTCATGCAATATTTTGTAACATGTAGTCTACTACATAGTATTGAATTGCATCCTGTCTTGATCTGCTGTATATTCTTGATACATGATACAATTCCAAAGAAGGGGGTGAGATAGACTACATAGACAGACCGGTGTCTCTGTATTGAGCGGGGTCAAGTATTTTTCTCTCCAAGCAAGCCTTTTAGTTCTGGTAGCACTGGGGATAGTAATACAACTACTAATACACCAGTAGTACTACTACTGCTACTAGTGTCACCACCTGTTCCATGTACACGATCACTGTCACATCCATATGTGCCAGTAGAAGGAGGGTGTTAGAGCTTACATACCTTGTACAGGAAGCAGTAGACAATACTACCAGTGTTCCCACTGCTACCACTATAACTGCCACATTCGGAGTCAGATTCAGGTTCAATAACTTTATTGTTCGGCATCATACCATTACAGCACAGATCAAACATAGTTCAAGGACAATAAATAAGTAAAACAATAAAAAATAGTTAAAAACAAAGGGTTTACCCTTTCAAATTCTATACACAATTAAGAAATAATTTGCAATTGTGTTTACAATCACAGCATCACGTGTAATCATGAGGAAGAGAAATGGATCATCAGTTCACTTAAATGAGAGAAGATGCTAAAACCCAATTATTATGGAATTTGAGGTACCAGACACATCTGAACATCACATATTCTACATTTTTAATTCCCCCAACCTGGGAGCCTAATTTTAAAAGAGCCCTTAGAGCATCGCAAGTTGCGTTGCTTTAAGGATTGTGGCAAACTCTGGGTGCACCAGGGACCTTGCACCCAATCTTAGAAAAAGTGTGGTCCTGGCACCAATCTCCCCAGGTTTGCTACAAGTCAACATCTGCACCAAACAGTTTGCACAACTGCAGGAATTGCCAAAGGAATTTGTGCCCCCCCATCCAGTGTAACACAGGAGGTGACAGGATGGTGGGGTGGCTGAAGCTGCTAAACTGGAGGGGGCTGGAGCAGAAGTAGCATGGGAGGTGGCATGGGGGAGCCAGAGGGGCAGATGAGCATCACCGAGAGTGATTTGGCACCCAGTGGGGTACATTTACATTGTACTGAATAGTACAGTATAAGTAGCATCCCTGATGGTCTAGTTGTCCCTCCTGCCACTCGATCATCTTCCTGCTGTATTAAGAATTATTTCCCAGGTGGCTAGCAGTCCCTCCTCCCACTTGATCATCTGCCCGCTTTAGTAAAATCATTTCCCTGGTGTTGTCAAGTGGACCCCCCCCTTCCTATCTCCAGTCCCCTGTATAGTGTAAGTAAATTGTTCCCTGGTGGTCTAGTGGACCAGTCATCCTGGCAGGTAGTGCCCCTCCACCTCGCTGCCCCCATCCCAAGACAGAGCTGGCAACCAGCACAGCCCTCCTCTTTTCACCTTGTTGGTCACTGACTGAGCTATCAATAAGCCCATATTGTATACAGTACGCACTCAATGTACGTACTGTATACAGTATGAGCTCATTGATAGCTCAGTTGGCATCCAGTGTGGTGGAGAGGAGGGCTGTGCTGGTCGCAGCTCTGTTTCATCATGGGAGAAGCTGGGTTAAGATGCACTACCTGCCGGGGTGGGGAGTCCACTAGACCAGAAGGGAACCATTTACTTGTACTATACAGGTGGTCAGGGATAGGAGGAGGGGTCTGCCAAACACCATAAAGAGGGTGGATGATCATGTGGGGAGATAGACCACTAGCCACCAGTGAGATAATTATTACTACAACAGGCAGATGATCAAGTAGGGAAAGGGACAGCTAGCCACCAAGGAAATAATTATTAATACAGTGGGAAGATGATTGGGTGAGGGGGAGAGGAACTGCTAGCCACCAGGGAGATCATTTTTCATACAGTAGGCAGATGATCGGCTAGGGGGAGGAACAGCTAACCACCAGGGAAATAATTATTAATAAAGCATGCAGATGACTGGGTGGTGGAAGGGACCACTAGGAACCAGGGAAATAATTTTTCATACAGCAGGCAGATGATCGGGTGGGGGGAGGGACCGCTAGACTACAAGGGATGCTACTTATACTATACTATACAGTATAATGTAAACTCACCCCACTGGGTGCCACGTCACTCCAGGTGATGCTCAGCTGTCCCCTTGACTCTGCCTCTTCCACCTCCCATGCCCCTTATGCCCCTGGCAGCCCACTGTCTGACCCTATCCCACTGGTGCAAGCCACTTAGACAACCTCCTGGCTGGTCTAAGTGGTGCCCCTTGCTGCGTCCATGGCAGGGCTTATAAAATCCAAAAAATGGGATGTTGCAGTCCCATTTTGGTGTAAGCCCCCTTGTGACCTGGCCCTCTGGGTTGTTTGGCACAATCCTGGTGCAAGGGGCCTTTGTCACAGCAGTGTCAGGATTTGACACAGGCTTCTTTAGAAAATCAAGTTTGCCACAAGTTGTAATGTAAGTCACTGCTTGTGTAAAACTCTTTTGACACAAGTCTCTTGCATTGATCTCAGCACTTTGAAAATCGGGCCTGAAGTCTCTGAAGATCTCTGAAGCTAATGGAGACTATCCTGAAGGAGAGGCTGGTGGCCCTCCTAGAGGCCAAAGGACTACAGGACAGCAGACAGCATGGCTTCATATGTGGCAGATCCTGCCAAACCAACCTGGTCGAGTTCTATGACTGGGTAACTAGGCAACTGGACAGGGGCCATGCAGTGGATGTCCTGTATCTGGACTTCAGTAAGGCATTCGACTCAGTGCCACATGGAAGGCTGGGAAGGAAGTTAGTAGGCACAGGGGCGGGTGCAAAGCTGGTGAGATGGGTAGGAAACTGGCTGCAGGGAAGGCAACAGAGGGTGGTGGTGGTGGGTGGGGAGCTCTCACACCCAAGGGCAGTGACGAGCGGTGTTCCACAGGGCTCAGTGTTGGGACCAGTATTGTTTGGGATATTCATTGCAGACATATCATGGGACATCAAGAGCAAGATCAGTCTATTTGCTGATGATACCAAGGTAGGCGCGGTGGTGGATGAGCTAGGGGGATGGCAGGGGTTGCAGGATGATCTGGCAAAGCTTGAAACCTGGTCAGACACCTGGCAACTGGGCTTTAATGCCAAAAAGTGCAGGTGCTGCATTTGGGATGAAGAACCCAAGGAGGAGTTACCAGCTAGGGGAGTGCAGCTAGCCCAGACAGAGGAGGAGAAGGATCTGGGTGTGCTCATTACAGGAAAATGAACAACTCGGCACAATGTAGGAAGGCAGCTGCAAAGGCCAACAAAATGCTGGGTTGTATTGCAAGGTATATCCTCGAGGAGGAGAAGGTGATTCTGCCACTGTATAGGTCATTAGTTAGACCACACCTGGAGTACTGCATGCAGTACTAGCGTCCGTATCTGAAGAGGGACATTAAGTTACTGGAGGGGGTGCAGCACAGAGCGACAAAGATGATCAAGGGGCTGGGGGACTTATCATACGAGAGGAGGTTGAAGGAGTTGAACATGTACTCACTGGAGGAGAGGAGAGACGGGTGACATGATTGAAAACTTTAAATACATGAAAGGAATAAAGAAGACAGGTACAGAGGGGCTGTTCAAAGTAAGGGAGGGGAGGGCCACCAGGGGCCATGATATGAGACTGGAGCGAGGAAGGTTCAGAGGAGATGAGGAGACACTTTTTTACAGAGAGGGTGGTGGCTGGGTGGAATGCGTTACCTGCTGAAGTGGTATGTAGTGGAACAGTGGACTGCTTCAAACGAGGATGGGACAGGACAAGGGGAAGGGTTAATGAAGGGGAAGGGTGGAAGGGAGGGGCAGCTGCAGAATAAGGGGTGCTAGCTGCACATTCGAGCAGACTTGATAGACCTCTAGGCCTTTATCTGCTGGCAAATTTTGTATGTTCGTATGTTGGTAAGATTTAGGGGCATGTGCAAATCTAGCAACTTTAATATTGCTTGAAAATAACTCAGATTTGTACTTTAGTAAAATATCTCATTTCTGGAGTTACAGGATATAATATAAGTAGGACTTATAACCAAACCATCTTGCAGTAGCTGCATACCATGGAGAAAATCTAGAAAGGGATATCAGTTCTAAGTCCAAGCCTTGATTAATATTTCTAGTTTTATACTTAATGTACCTCTTATATTTCCAGCTAATGGTAACACCTTTTTTATAAAAATTGTAAAGGTATCGAAGTTGATACTTTTCCAATAGATTTTAAAGATGAGATAATCAAAGAGAGTTCTGGAGACCTAATTGTACCCATCTTTTCTTTCCTTCCAGACAAAGTCTTAGCAATCCATCCGGAGAAGCCCTGATGCATTTAATCCAGTAGCCTCCGTAAAGGGAGTCTGCCAAAGTTTGGAGACTAATCAAGACCCAACTCAGATCTAACGTAGGCAGATGGAACAGACTTATTTAGTCTCAGTGAAGATTTCAAGAGTTGAATAGGGATTCTTTCCAAGTCATTCAACATGTTGGGGGGCCACATCTCTGTTGCAAAAAGCAACTGAGGAATACGTTTGTATTGAATAGCCTGGATAAGGGGCCTTGTACTACTGCCTCCATATTTATAATTAAATCTCTTAAGGCCAAGAGAGTTTGTTTTTTTTCACTTTAATAATTGCATCACGGCAATGTGTATGCCATAAGTCATTAGCAGAAACCATGAGCCCAAGGTGAACATATTGGTTAACCATGTGTAAGGCTGTATTTCCAATGTGCCATTAAGATCTGATATTACATAGAAACATAGAATTTGATGGCAGATAAGGACCGCTTGGCCCACCCAGTCTGCCCATTTCCCTACCTAATGGATAAGCTACAGATCCTAGCTAACCAGCAGCCTACTGTTGGAGAGACAGGAAGCACATCCTCAGGATCACGAGAACAGCTGCACAGAAGTCTGAGCTGGACGTCATTGTCCACCTAGGGACAAATGGCTTGGCTCATCATGAGATTAGGGCAGTGCAGGAGGACAACTGTCACAAAGGAGGCCCACAGGAAGGAGGCAGAGGACACCACGGGGACAAAATGGATGAGTGCCTAAGGAATGCATTAGCAAATGGGCAGGAAGGAGGGGTGGAAGAACAATGGGGAATAATAAAAACTGCCATCACAGAGGTAACAAGCCTTTCCTTGTCCATTTCTTCCCCCTGAGAGGGGGGTCTGTATACAACCCCTGTGTGGATTGTGGTGCCATTGCCTGTCTCCATTGTTATTATGTCTAGGATTCAGAAGAAATGATTTGCTGTTACCAAAAACTACAGCCTGGCTTTTGGTAGAGTTAATTGAGAGAGACAAACTTTGTGTTTCTGAAACCAGATGCCATTTTTTTCCGCTAAGCCAGGTTGAAATAGATATAACAGCACCAAGTCATCTGCATATGCCAACAAAGGAACTTCACAGGAACCAATATTTGGAGAATCTGAGGAAAATCATAAAACGATCATGACAGTTTGTCTAAATATATATATAAAATTACGTCACTGCCAGCAGACAACCTTGCTTGACACCTTTGCTGATATCCACTCTACTACAGGCAACTCACAAAGAGACCAATCTAACCTGGGCCCAATTGCTATTATACACATTAAAGATCACCAATACAAGGTCATTAACAGTTTCTAAGTCCAACATATACTGCCACAATTTATTCCTTCCAATTGAATCAAAAGCTGATGACAAGTCTATGGAGGCAGCCTAAACCCTTTGTCCACGAATGAGAAAATATCTCTCCCAGATATGTTTAAGAACAAAACAATTATCTAAGGTGGATCCATTTCTTCTGAATCCCAGACGTAATAACAATTAGTGAAACATAGCTCAAACTCCATATACTAGACCATGAGTTTGACTTAATTGGGTACAGGTTTTTTAGGCAGGACAGATTGAGAAAAAAAGGGGGTGGGGTCTTGATCTACATAAAATCAACTCTTAATGCTTCACCTGCCTTGACACCAGACCTTAGCCACTCTGAGTGTGAGGTGGTATTTATAAAGCTATTACTGGATGGGACTAAGCCACTGCTCATTGGGTCTGTATATTACCCTCCCAAGAGCACCACTGAATCCCTAATGTCCCTAATACATATTCTTCCTGCTCCTCCCCAGAAGACACCTCCTCCTTATGCTTGCACACCTCCCCCTTTTGCTTGTGTCTACCGCCACAATGAATCTGCTTGTGTCTACCGCCACCATGAATCTGCCCCAGCTCACACTGTTTGCGGTCTCTCTGGCATCTGCCCTGGTGCTGACAGATGCCTGTGCCACACTACTGGCCCGGGACCAAGTGTACCTTGCCTACCTCTCTGTCACCCATTCTCCCCTGGTGCACCCTACTCCCCACTCCTCTTGGCAACTCTCCCCCCTAGGTCATATCACCCTTTCTTTCCTCTCAAACCCTGAATGTTGGTCACTGGGCCACTACCTGGCCTCCATATCCTGCTCCCTTGCTGTCCCCTCCTGCACCTACATCCCCCTTGTATCCCTCCTTCTCCTAGCTGGAGAGGTTGAATGTAATCCCAGTCCACCAAATTTCCACATCACCCCCTCCGACAACATTTGGGTAAATGCCCCCGGGCTGAAAATTGCCCATCTAAATATATGCAGTCTCCCCTCCAAATTCCATGACCTGGAGGCATGGATTGAGCTTTACAAGCCCCACATCCTGGGACGCTCTGAGACATGGCTAAAACCTCATTATACTGACACCACCTACCAACTACTTGGTTACTTCTCCCTCCACCTTAATAGACCTGGCAAAAAAAAGGGCGGCGGAGTCACACTGTTTGTCAAGAATCCCCTCTCAGCCACCATTGTTCTCTGTTCCAATCCAACCTCACCTAGTGAATGGTTTCTCTCTGAACTCATTCTTGGATCTAGCAAAAAACCTCTACATTTGGTGCTGCTACAGTCTTCCCACTGCTGGTACCAAGAGCCTCAACAGCTTCCTCTTTGGCCTGGGCTCCATATCCCCACATAGAAACTCAATTCTTCTTGGGGATCTCAATCTAAACTAGCGCAGTACCCACCAGCCTGACAATGCCTACCTCATAAAACAATACAACCTGTCTAAATTATAATGCTTCCTATCAGGCAGAACCCTCACACGGCCACTCAGACACTCCTGGATTGGATCTTTACAAACCGGGAGGATTGTGCTCTGCATGCTAGTACCATGGCTGATTTCATCAGCGATCACTCCCCTATGTATCTTCTCTAGTCTACCAAGCCTAAATGATCCCCTCCCAAATACCTGTCTTTCTGTAATTTCAGGAACCCCAATACCCCAAACCTCACCAATGCACGGGCGCTGGACTGGTCTGCTCTCTTCTCTGAGTCAAATGTGACCCAGGCAGTAACCCTGCTCACTCAGACACTCTTGACCTTACAGGACAGGCACTTTCTGGTCACCACCAGAAGGGTGAGGGGTGGCTACTCATGCTGATCAAAAAACACCTTCTTACCCTAATGAAAGACAGGGATTGTACCTGGTCCACTTATAAAGCATCCCCATCCACAACCATCTGGGATGACTACAGGTGTCGGAGGAATCTATACAAACACTTGCCAAAAGCTCTAAAACAGTATAATTTCTGCAATCTTCAACAAACTAACCTCGGGGACCTTAGAAAATTCTGGGCATCCCTTGGTTCATTACTAAACCCTCCATCCAGAAAGCCAGTCCTGCAGCTAAACACCGCTGATGGCCTCACAACAGACTTCCAAGAAGTGGCCAAAGCCTTTAACGACAAATTCTCTGACCTTACCTTACACCTGAGCAAACTTTCAAATGGCCTGCAAACTAACCCTGCCCTGTCTCCTTACACACACACCCGAGACATCACCTGCCAGGCCCACCACCCAGCCTCAAACTCCCCCTTCTTCTTCAAAGTACTCTCATACATAGACACAGCCAAACTCCTCAAGATCCTACCTAACTACAGCTCCCCTAGAGCTGATGGACTATCCCCTGTCTTCCTCAGGCTTATCTCCCCAGCCATCATTGCCTCTCTCACGTTCCTCTTCAACCTTGTCCTGACCACCTCCTACATGCCTGAACCCTGGAAAACCTCAAAAGTCATCCCCATTTTTAAAGCTGGAAACCCCAAATCCACGGACAACTGCCCTCCAATCTCCATCCTTCCACACCTAAGCAAGCTACTTGAAAAAGCTGTAGACCATCAACTTGCTGACTACATAAGCAAACATAACCGCCTATGTAGCCAACAGCATGGTTTCGCAAAAACCATTCCACAACTGCCCTCACACTTCTGACTAATTACATCCTTACAAAAATGGACCATGGAAACACCACTGGTGCAGTCTTCGTTGACCTCTCAAAAGACTTCAATATGGTCAATCATGCCCTCCTCCTCTAGAAACTTCAGCACCTTGGCTGCTCTCTGGAGGTCACCTCCTGGTTCAAAAGCTACCTCACAGAGCACTCCCAATTCATGCGCATCAGCCCTGCCTGCTCCCCCACCCTGCCTGTTTCCACAGGCGTCCCCCAGGGCTCCATCCTAGGCCCCCCTCCTATTCTCCTCATTTGTAAACTCTCTTCCATCAGGCAGTCTCAGCTGGCACTCACTCCTCTATGCCAATGACCTCGTGCTCTTCAGTAATGGAAAGTCTCCTGCCCTCATCTACACTGCTCTCTCACTAAACTACACAGCAGCCCACAACTGGTTTTCTGACAACCTCCTCCTGGTTAACACCAAAAGAACAAAATCAATGCTGTTCAGATCTAAGCCCTTCTTAGCTAAATGCATTTCGAACTTCCCTCTAAGCATCACATCCCCCAATGGCCATGCTCTGGATGATGTCAAGCATTTTAAATATCTAGGAGTCATACTAGACCCCTCCCTCTCTTTCACCAAGCACATAAGCTCCCTAGTGCTAAGATTCCACCAAAAACTAGGTACTACCTACGTATTCTGGCAATACCTCACCCTGTAGGGGTTCTATGTGATAACAGCGATAGCAAAGGTGATCACCCTTATCACAAAGTCAGAGGCAGAAAACATTTTCGGCACTCCTGACTACCACGCCTACAGGAAAACAGTGCCGGGGACTTACTTTTCAATGTTTTCTGTAGGAGGCTGCGTGCCTCCGTCCCCATGTGGGGCTTCATCCCTACCCCTACTAAAGGATTCTCAGCTCCGGGCGGCATGTCGGGGGTGAAAACATGAAAAAATAAAAGGTTTGGGCCAGGTGCAATAAAATCATACCAGAGCCCAGACCAACCCAGTACCTCATCCGCCCCAACCGCAAGCCAACCCCAAATGCCACTATGCAGCTTGGCAACCCACCACAGTGCCACCCCCAGCAGCTAATCCATCCCCTCACAGCCCACACTTGCCGTGCTCGCTCCCCCCGGCACGCATACATATAGGAACAACCTATCGCCCATTTCTCCCACCCCCCATCCAGTCGCCCTACCCTCCCATTGCCATGAGGGATTCGCTGGGGAACGAGTCACTGTTACAGATGGCGCCCTTCCCCATGCGCCCTACTCACGGGTTACCCCCCCCGGAGGCCCGTCTGGCCATCATTCGGGGAAATCTACTTCCTATCCTAGACTACTGCTCTCCAATCTACTCCAGGACCTCCACAATCATCATGGCCAAACTCTCCACAGCCTACAACAATGCCTGTCAGTTCACCTTGTTGGCCCCTTTCTCTACACACCACTGTGTCCTCTACAATTCACTAGGGTGGCTCCCGCTACAAGGCCACTTTGCTCTTGCCCTGTACTGCATGATTGACTCTGCCATCCGCATTGGCCAGGAATCTCCTCTCGCACCCCTCCTCACCGTCTGAACCTCGCACTGCAACCTTCGCTCAGTCAGCATCCCTCCTCTGAACATCCCCAGGGTTTCCCCAAATATGGGCACTACAGCCCTGTCTGTGGCAGCCTCCACACTATGGAATAAACTATCTGGCGAACTGTGCACTGTCAGCACCCACTGCCTGTTCAAGACTCACCTCAAAGACTGGCTCCCGTTGGCGTCCGCCTGCCACTGCTTTCCAGACTAGTTCCCCCTTTTCCGTTCACCCTCTTCTACCTAGCTACTGTCTCTTCACCTCCTCCTTGCTCAAATCTTCCTTTCTCTCTCCTCCCCTCCCTCCTCCCCTCCTCACCCTCCAGTTTTGTAAATTCCTATCCTCTGGAGTATCTACATATGAACCTGTTGGACTCTTGACTGCTCCCTTTCCACCCTGCACTGCTTTTTAGCCTTGTCAGATCTCGTATTATTTCCTGCATTAATTGAGACCTATTTGTATCTTTCTCATTATTCTGTCTTTTATGGCTGCCATTTTGTGAATTCAAACGTACTATTGTAACCTTTTTATATTGTGTAATTAACGTCTTTTCTGCCACATGTTGCTGTTTAGATTTTACTCTGTGCCACTGTATGTGGCTTGGGTCGTGCCTGAAAACGGTCCCTGGGATCAAATCACCTACCCGGTTACCAAAGTCATAAATAAATAAATAAATCTTAGGGGATTTTAATATACATTGGGGGCCCCTCATCTACAATCACCTGAAATCCTCCCTTTAAGGGGCTGAACTCACACAATTAATATGGGAACCAACCAGACTAAATGTAAAAACTGGTAACCAATCTATACTGGATTGGGTCCTAGTCACTAATCTGGACAGATTCAAATTGGCAGGCACCTTTCTTTGCAGATTTGTTGAGTGACCACTCCCCCACATTTGATATATGGCAAAACAACTTCCCTACCCCTTCCCCTAGAATATTTTGGAACAGGGACTATGCTAAATTTGACCAATGCTCCTTTCTCAGTACCCTGGGCGATGTCAATGGGCATCAAATTAAGCTTGCTCCTAATCTTGATATAGCCCTTGAATATTTCATTAACAACTTCCGACCTGCCACCAATAAGCATGCCCCACTAAAACAGATCAGAGTCAAAGGCCAAGAAGCCAGGTGGCTCTCCCAAGACCTTAGGAAACTCATGAGGGAAAGAGACAGAGCACGGAGTATATTCAAATCCTCAGGTCAAGCCTTAGACTGGCAGAAATACAGGGAACCCAGGAATAAGTGTAAAACTGAGCTAAAAAGAGCAAAAACTTGGCATTTCATGGAACTTTGGGAAAATAATCTTTCTGACCCTTCCCCCCAAATTCTGGGCACATATTAACACTCTTATCAAGAGCCACAACAAGCAAGAAGGGTGTGATATTGTAGTAAATGGCGTCTGTCACAGAAACCCCTTTGATGTCTCCAAAGCATTTAATACGTATTTTACTGAACTTGATAAGTTCAAGATGTACCACCCTGGGCCACCTCAATCCCCGCAAGACTCCAACAAAGGTAATTCCAATGCCCCAGATCTTTACTTCAAATTAGTCTCCAGAGTTGACGTCCTAAAATTATTAAGGATGATCAAAACTCACGGAACAGCTGGGCATAATAAAATAGAACCCAAGCTACTAAATATCACAGCCCCAGTCATTGCCACACCTATCTCATGGCTGTTCAACCGATCCCTCCTTGAAGGGAAATTTCCCTCACTCTGGAAATTGGCCCTGGTCTCACCTATTCACAAAGGTAGCTCACATGAATTGGTTGAAAACTACCATCCAATATCTCTTCTGTCCATCCTAAGTAAAGTGATGGAGAGGGTGGTATATAATCCAGTAGTGAAATATGTGGAGCAACATAACCTATTTACAGCTGCACAGCATGGGTTTAGAAAGAACCTTGGAACAAATACTGCCTTAGTAAATCTCACTATTTATATACTTTCCGCCTTGGATAAGGGAGTGCTCACAGGTGAGGTCTTTATTAATCTTACCAAAGCTTTCAACCTGGTAGATCATCAACTACTCCTTGCAAAATTAAAACATATTGGCATAGATAATCTGGTGGTACAATGGTTTACTGATTATCTCCTGGGAAGGTCCCAACTAGATAGATGGTAGGGTGCCATATCGGGTATGTGCCCTATTCAAGATGGGATCCCTCAGGGATCAATCCTGGGGCCTCTGCTATTTTCATTATTTATAAATGAATTGTCTTCTTCCTGTGGTGAGGCAAAGCTCACCTTGTGCACAGACGATGTGGTACTATACAGGTCCAACAATGATGCTGACGCCCTTAATAAATTGCTAACCAGAGACCTCCAGCAGCTGGAGGGATGGCTGATTAATAACAAACTGGTCCTAAATAGTAGAAAGACTAAGGTTATGGTGTTTGGCCCTAAAAACCTTGGACATGTCAGGTTGGAAAGACTGACATGCTGACTTTCAAATGGGTCTAGGGCCAAGGTTGTTGAATCTCTAAGGTACCTAGGAGTTACCTTTGACCAGGACTGCACCTTCAAGGCTCACATTGATCTATTAGCTAAGACACTGAACCAGAAGTGAGGATTACTATATCGCCTTAATCCATATCTTAGACATGTCTCCCAGCTCAAGGTTGCACAAGGTACCCTTCTACCTACCCTACTCTATGGTTCCCCTGTACTGCTCACAGTTAAAAACACTGAGATGCAGAAGCTCAGAACCCTGTACCATACAATTTGTAGGTTCGCAGCAGGTGCCCCCTTCAGAGCACACCATTGTCAGGTCCTCCAATCCCTAGCCTGGCCCACCTTAGAAGGCAGACTAAAATACCCATCTGTCTGCCTAGCCTACAAACTTAGACTGGCTAGTGCCCCCTGAGTCTTGCAGAGTTGCTGGCAACAAAACAGAATAGCAGGACACTAAGATTCTCAAGTAGGCACTTCCTTATGGTACCCAGAGCGAAGTTTGCCCAAGGGTCCCAGGCCTTCTCGGCCTTCATCCCTCCCCTCTGGTATTCACTTCAAACAAATCTACAGGAGTGTAACTCTCTAGGGGTTTTTAAAAAGGGACTTAAGGCCCACCTGCTGAAACTAAACATATGCACTTGTCTTAGCTGTTACCTCATCCCTGTAGCCCACAACTCAAATAAATCGATCAGGGATTGGTTGTACTTCATAAATGTAAAATGTATTTAAGTGTCTAAACAGCTAGTGGTTATAGTCACAAATGTACTTAAGTATATTAACGAGTGTTGCAAAGTGTCTCGTATGTTTAACGTTGTACCTTTACCATGTGCTTATGTAAAATACTGTCTCTGTACCTCTGCATTTGTTATATTTTCGCTGTATCTGTAATTAACTCTGGGTCACCACTGAAAAAGGGACTATTACTGAACTCAGTGGGCCTACTTGGTTACCAAAATTAAATAAATAAATAAAATATGTAAAGGAGATAGCCCACCCAAGGACATAAGTTGAGCTTGTAACTGATCAAGGATAATCTTAGTAAACCTTTCACTAGAAATGTCTAGAAGGCTAATGAGGCTATAATCTTAGGATCTGCTTTATTTCCCTTTTTTAAGTGCAACTATTTCTGCCCCCTTCCATGAGTTAGTAAAGAAACCTTCTGTTAAACAACAGTTAAAGAATAGTAACACAAAATTTGACCAGAGCGGAATGGATGACAGAAATACTTCTGGAGGAATTTGATTGGGCCCGGATGCTTTATTTTTTTTTCCAAGACAAGAAACTGCAGAAAGAACCTCAAGGGCTGAAAAAATCTTAATTGAGCAATATATGAGGAAGTCAGTGTACTTCCCACCACCACCAGTTCCATTCATGCAGCAGCCACCCTTTCAGTTGTCACCACCACTGTAGCTACTGTTACCCCTATTCCTATGCCCATCACCACAGCACCTTCTCCCCTTGTGACTGTAACTATGTGACCTTTAACCATGAATACTCCACTGTGCTGATCCAATGCAGTGCTTGATATCATTCTTGCACTGCTATGTGTGTAGTGTGGTGGATTGAGTGTTCCACATGTAGCTTGTCCTGCAATAGTGACTGCTGTATGTTGGTCGTTGAAGTGTCGTTGAGGTGTATATGTTACATGAGGTTCAAAGGGGGCTTAATATTGTTATTTAATTTGTAAGGCTTTGCCTGGAGTTCAGTGGCCAAGTAGCCAGCCACTCCCACTTCCTGAGCTATAAAAGCAGTTCCTGTCAGCCTCACTGTGAAGCATTTTTTCTTTGCAGCTGGAGGCTATGTTGGTTTGTCCTCTGAGCTGGCTGGGACCTACCTCCTCCTCTGGCCTGCTGTTTCTGTGCGTCTCTGCTGGACTTCGGTGTTTGTTTTCCTGCTTCTGCTTTGTATCTTTCCTCCGGCTGCGTGCTTCCCTGTGTTTTGTGTTTTTTATTTTTGGGTCTTTCCCTGTTTTCTGTTTTGCTGTGTTATGGTTTTGTCTTTTTTGGGGGGCTTTGTTTCTAAGCTCCTAGCATACTGCTACTCAGAGCTCATGCTACTGCTTTCAGTTACGTACAGCTGCAGCCACTGCTGCTGTTTGCTTTAATTACTATTGTACTCAGTGCTTGTGTTTTTACACTGTGCTCACCACGCTCAAACTACTGCAATGCAACTGCAATCATTATCTGTATGTTTCAGCTCAACCAAAGCTGCTCCACGTTGCATAGTCAGTTCTTTTCACCTGACACAGTTTACTCTGACCCTAGCTATGCTGCTCATTCCTGCTCTCATTCTATTTGCAGCTTCATTGCACTGCCTGGCTACGCCTGCTTTCAAAGCATTTGTCTCCATGTTTGATTGCAGTTACAACTCTGAGTTCAGCCAACTAAACTCCTGCCGAGGCTGTTAATATATCTTGCCTCGCCGCTGAAAATCCTCAGAGTGTTTGTCACCTTGATTTGGATATTCATGTCTGTCTGGCTTGCCCCCAATTCAGTGCTGTTTAATTGCTATACAGTATGTTATGCAGGGCCACCTATCACTACTATTGCTTATTGACCTAAGTACAAGTCCACACTTGCTTATGCAACCATTGCTCCTCGATTATGCAAACCATTGCTTTATGCCTACTGCCATCCCCTTGGCTTCAGCCTCTGGGATTCTGCTACACTCAATCTGCATTCGACCTTGCAAGATCTCAGCACTCAGTGCTCATTACAATCTCAGCATGCCGTGCTCATCAGCTTACCAGCTTTTCAGTTCTCATTCTATTCTGGCACAGGGTTCCTGCAGCCGATGGTCTCGCTCTACATTTAGTCCGCATCTCGAGCATGTCCAGCTTGGGGTAGGATCCTTCTCACCTTGCCCATAGCTTGGAATGTTCTCACCCTGGTCTTGGCTTTAGCTGCCTGCTACATGACAGCAGCTCCTGGTGTAGAATTTAAGATTAGCAGTGAAGGGTGGAAAAAGTTGCCTCCTTTGGCTCTAGTGTTCTACTATAACGGTTAGCCATTGACTTTAGTGGTTTCCCTAGCGAGGCACCTTCACTGCATTCTCCCTATGACTGTCTCTGGTTCACCTGGTTTATTTAGGGTGGGTAGGCCAGGTGAGTGCCTCAGCAGTTGTTGCTCTCCTCCTGCACCTTGGATGCACGTATTGTTACAGAGTTTTCTCACAACCTTCATGGCATTCGCGCTAGACGTTTTGAGTGGGAGCATTCCTCTAAATTGAAATATTTCCACCTCCCTTTAATTGGGTTTTCCAAATTGCAGCTGCAGAGCTGTCACTAACTAAACTATCCCAAGCCTGGAAGAAAGGCAACCTAGGCCTTGGATCCCCAGAGATTTCCTCCTCATAGAGTTTTTTTTTCTCTCCTCCATTGCCTCAGGTCATAACACTTGGTTAGCATAGTTGTTTCCCCTAGTTTCTTAGGTAGGTTCTGCTTTTTTTTTTTTTGGAGGTGGAGGATGTGCTGCCATTCCCTTTCTCCTTAGGGGATCCCCTAATCTCAACACAATCCATCAGTATCATGCTATGCAAGCCTGGGTATTCATTACGTTATCCAACTGAGCATCTCATGCATTATCAAACTGCCTGTGCTTCTCCGCTACTACGTTACAGTTACTGCTCCTATGTCACAGTTACTACTTGCTCATATGCTTCATGTTGCCTCCTTTTTGGGGATGATACTACATTTCTTTTGGAGATTCCTAAGGTACCTTTAGCCATGGGAATTGTCCAGTGGCACCTCTAGGGGTTGAACCCTCTCCAAAAGTTCCTTGCCTTCGGACCCCTACAGGGTGGTAATTCCTCTGGAATAGACAGTGCGAACAGCCAAAGCCAAACTAACTCAGTTGCACAAGCATAACACTATACTGGCTGTGTAAGTCAGTGAATTGGTAATGAGTTGCCTGGAGTTCAGTGGCCAAGCAGCCAGCCACTCCCACTTCCTGAGCTATATACACAGTTCCTTTCAGCCTCTCTGTGAAGCATTTTTTCTTTGCCCACCATCCTCCCCATCTCCTCCAGTGGCAGCATTCTCTCCTTAGAGGGATTCCTAAGGTACCTTTAACCACGGGAATCATCCTGTGGCACCTTTTGGGGTGGAAACCTCTCTGAGAGTTCCTTGCCTTCATACCCCTACAGGGTGGCAATTCCTATGGAATAGAGAGTGCAAAAGGCCAAAACCAAACTAACACAGTTGCACAAGCATAACACTATACTGGCTGCATAGGTCAGTGAAGTGCTTTTTAACATATCCTTAAAAAACACCTTTCGTGGCCAAATAATGAATACCTAAATACCTGGGACCTGAATACCGAATATTTGACTGAACATTTAGGAAAAGGTATTTGCACCGCCCTATCATATACACAACACAAATGCTCTGTGAAGGTATTCATTTTAGGAACAGGATAGGGGCTGTGATAAAAAGATTATGTTAAGGCAACAGTGCAAAAAAATGTTTTTCCAAAAAAACTAGTTTTAATTATAATTAATAAAAAATGTTAGCATGCCTATCAAATCCACTTTTCAAGGTACCTCTTATGCTGCCCACAATGAGTTTTTTCTGTTTTCTGTAGATTAACCTTTGTTGAGACTAAAATGCTATTTCTAAACCAAATGCAGCTGCCATCTCTTTTTTTCTTAAGAGAAAAAAAACTAAATTAAAACATTTATAAAATACTCATATTTGTCAGAACTAGAAACTTTCACCACCAGATAAAACTGGAACATGCCTAGTATTTCTTATATTAAAAAAAGGGTAGGGTCACATTTTGTGCCCATTTTCATTGCAATCTGTCTCTTAAGCTGTGCTTGATGCACATTTCCACCAGTAGACTCTAAACTGCTCTTCAGAATGTTTTGGTAATTTCGACAGATTTCCAAAAGTCTTTTATAGCAAACCAGATTTTTTTTGGCACGTCACACAAATTGTAATTTATTTTTCTCAGAACAGTTCAGGCTGCTCATGATATATAATTACTGGAGCAACAATGACAATATAATGCAATGTCTCACAAGTTAGGCTATGAAACAGCTTACCAGCACAGAAAGAAAACCAATGCTAGGTCATACGATTACAAGGATATTTTTATTTGATTTATGCATATCCACAGCAAAAGACCTCCAGTGGAGGTCTGCTGCTGCGGATATGTGGCGAATCAAATGCAAATATAATAACATAACAAGCATTTGTCAATGCCGAATGTTGCTTGCTTGTATGTGCTGTTTAGGTATTTGGAAGTGACAGTTTCATGCCTTCCTCCCAAGACATCCACTGTGTCTTTCCGTTCAGTATTCACAGAAGAGTGGGAGGAGCAAGGGCCACAGCAGTACAGCAGTTGCCAAGGGGTGAAGAGGTGGACAAAGAGTCCTGCAGGAGCTCACTAAATTGAAGGTAGACAAAGCTTATGGAACCAGATGGCATACGCCCAAGGATATTAACAGAACTGCGGAGGAGATAACAGTACCTCTGGCAGCCATGTTCACTGAGTCATTCAACATGAGTGAATTGGAGGAGGGCACATGTGGTCCCTCTACACAAGTCTGGCAGCAGGGAGGAGGCAGGAAACAATAGGCCATTCAGCCTCACCTCAGTAGTGGGGAAGATCATGGAGACATTGCTTAAAGAAAGGATAGTGGGGCATCCAGATGCCATCGGAACCCAGGACCACAGACAACATGGATTCACAGTGGGGACATCATGTCAGATAAATCTGGTTGATTTATTTGACTGGGTGACAAAGGAAGTGAATCAGGGTGGGGCAGCGGACAACGCTTACCTTGATTTCAACAAAGCCTTTGACACTATCCCACATAGGAGGCTGATAAACTAGCTGGGTAGGCTGGACATGGGGAAAGGGTTGTAAACTGGGTTAGAAACTAGCTAACAGACAGGAGGCAGAGTGGTGGTAAATGGTATGCAGTCTAGGGAGAGGGGGCGACCAGTGGGGTGCTGCAGGGATCGGTCCTGGGGCCAGTTCTGTTCAATGTCTTCATTAGTAATATTGCAGAACATCTGAAGGGAATTTTTTCACCAAATTTTCAACATAGCCATTTTAAGACCTCTGCTCATGAACAGTGTCACTGTGATTTTCTTAATTTGTTCTGTACATTGATTTCGCACACCGACTGTGCCATTGTGCGCTACATGGGCGGAAACACGTTTTGGGTGAGATGTGAAAAATGACAGCTGTACTATTTATAAGAAGGTGTGGCAAAATGGCAATGTTGGAAATCTGGAGTGAAAATATTGAAAATTCACGAACTTACGAGCGTGCATAGGAACTGTACAACGCACGCTCGTAAAACAGTCATTTTTTGGAATTTTTTCACCAAATTTTCAACATAGCTATTTTAACACCTGAGCTCATGAACAGTGTCACTGTGATTTTCTTAATTTGTCCCGTACATTGATCTCGCGCACCGACTGCGCCATTGTGTGCTACATGGGCAGAAACACGTTTTGGGTGAGATGTGAAAAATGGCAGCTGTACTACTCATAAGAAGGTGTGATAAAATGGCAATGTTGGAAATCTGGAGTGAAAATATTGAAAATTCGTGAACTTACGGCGTGTGTAGGAACTGCTGGCAGACGGCATAAATGAAAACAGTCATTTTGGAATTTTGGCACCAAATTTTCAACATGGTGTTTTAGGAACCTTCTCATGAATGATGTCACTGTCATGGCATTATTCAGGCCGAAGGTGATTTTGCGCAGTGACTGGCAGTGACTGCGAAATCACCCTTCGCCTGAACAACGCCATGACAGTGACATCATTCATGAGAAGGGGTCCCAAAACCCCATGTTGAAAATTGGTGCAAAAATTCCCAAAATGCCCGAGATATACAACAAAGTTGAAACCCCTAATTCAGCCCATTATACAGCTTACCGCATTTCTCAGTTCGCTGTTGGCTTTGAAGAGTGCAGACGGTTCCCGGTCCACCAAGATCGCCGCCGGAGTCCGGAGGTGCATGGGGTGGGGTGGGGAGGCTGGTGCGCAGGGTGGGTACGGGTTGTGAGAGGGGTTGGGAGACGCCGCCACAGGACCGTTTTTGTTTTACAGGTTTAAAAAAAAAAAGACATTGTGGAGACGTTTGCCACACTGGGATGGTCTTCCAGCATGGCACAAGGACGTTGGGGCGTTCAGCCAGCAGGATTAGGCACCCCGTCGGCCATGGCATTTGTTGCCACGCTGGGGTGGGCACTCAGCGGCATAAGGACGGGGCGTTCAGCCGATGGGGATTGGGCACCTCCCGTCAGCCAAAGGACCGCTTGCCATGCTGGGGTGGTCTCCAAGCGTGGCACCACTACTGCTGGGGCGAGGCTCAGCCGACGGGATTGGGCACCCGTCGGCTATACAGTGCATGCGGGCGTACCGCCTGCGTATGTCTGTTGGGGAGCTGCACGTGCTGAGCCGATATCTTATTGGTGCTCACCAGCATAGCTTCTTTCAACTGTAGTTACTGCATTTTGAGCGTAATACAGACAGCTCCAAAATGCATTGGCTTACAGGGGCCGTGCCTGCCAGCACACTGACTAAATTGGAGGAGGAGGTGACACTCCTCCGAAATCTCCGATGATGGCACTATGTTTCTTGCACATGCATGCAAGCAACATAAAAATGACCACATAACACTATGACCTATCATCATTTTAATTATTGTGCTGATAAGCTGTTTCAGAGCTTAACTTTTGGGGCATTAGTTTTCTGCAGTTTGCGGAAACTTGATTTCCAGTTTACATAAACCACAGAACACTAACCTATGGTTTATGTAAACTGTGAGTTACTTAATGGATGGGCAATAGTCAACAACAACACTGTGTTCATTTCAAGAGGTTGTCATGACAACCAAGTAGATCTTGAGAGCGAAGCTCAAGAGGTCTACGTTGTCATGAAAACTTTGAGAAGTGAACACAGCATTGTTGTTTACTGTTGCCCATCCAGTGTCTTTTATAGTGTGTGGGCAACAGCTAAACAATAATGGAACATTTCTTGAGCATTTTGCAGTTGTTTCCATCTTTCCCCACCTTGAACAAGCCTTGCACTGCTTCTTCACTCACACAGACTCGACTTTAAAAAAAAAATGAAGATATCTGAACGACCATGTTCTTATCATGTAGTCCACAGTGTCTCTACACTTCTTCCTTGCTGCATCCACAAGCCAGATTCAGTGGTTAAAGAGAGCCATATACACAATTTAACAAGATGCCTGATCAGCAGTACTGCGATCAGAGGTGGAAGCAGCAGCACTTCACTACAATGGTACAACACTAGGAATTCACTGAATTCCATCATTAATCACACTTTCCCATACACAATATAGAGGATTGTGTATGAGCAACCATACACAACAAGACTGTTTTTCGATGGAGAGGTTTCCGGGTAACAAGAGACCTCGAGAGGTCTCGTAACGGAAATGTTGAGATAAAAAAATAGACTTGTATGTGTATGGTTGCTCATACACAATCTTTTATAGTGTATGGGCAACCATTATTCCTATCCAGTATCCAAAAATATCCTCCAGTACTTCATACAGCCTTACTGTGGTGCGGTTCTTTCCAGCACTGCTCTCTTCCTGGCCAGCTCTCACCATCACGGCTGCTTCATCATGCATGCACTATGGTATTCTAAATTGTGCTGCAGTAGTGACATACCTAGTGTAGCACAACAGCAATTTGATGTCACTACTACAGCACAACAAGCTGATTCTAGTAATCGAATTTAATAGACAATCACATTCTCCCATACACTGTAGTTTATCACATTCAGAATTTCATAATTTCATAAAATTTCTGAAATTCTATGGAATTCCACTGGAAGTGGAACTTGAAATTTCTCACAACTCTGTCTCAATTGGAAATGGTGGTCACATTCAAGCCTCTATAATACGTTATTCAACTGGGCCTAGTCCCAGAACTTAGCCCCATCCTCTTATTGGGCTTCCGTTTTTCCCAATAAGGAACTTGATTGGACAGCACTGTGGCATAGCTGTCACAAACTTATCTCCCAAGATCAGCTGAGATTGATTCAGTTTAAAATACTCCATAATATTTATTATTCCCCTGTGAAGTTGGCGAGTTTGAGGATAACCGCAGCCTCATCCTGTATGAGGTGTCAGCAAGGGGTCGGAGATCTGTTACATATTTTTGAACTGTCCAAAGATAGTGCCACTTGGACAAGTATCAAGAATGGGGTAGACCCATTGCTAGGGTTGGGACTCTTCACGCCTGAAATCTGCCTGCTGGGAGATGTAGCTTCTATTCCATTTAAAAACAGGAGGTTTCATATATCTCTAATCTTGGCATCCCTCAAGAAAGTGGTTCTCAGGCATTGGAAGGACTCTGTTGTGATTATACAGAATGGTTAGAAGAACTTCTTGCCAATCTCAGAATTGAGAGAATGATTTTCATTCTCCAAAATAAACTTCTTAGGTTCAATAAGATCTGGGGCCCCCTCTACACTTGTTATACAGTATAGGGATGGATTTTTCTCTTTATAGAGTTAGGCATGTACCTTAGAGCCTCGTGGGGGGTAGGGGAAGGGGGTGGATCTCAGGGGGGGTGCAGAGGATGTTCCGTATGTTACTTGTTTTGTGCATGCATGTACATTTCATGTGGAGGTTTATATGTTTAACGGATACATTCTCTGTACAAAAACTGTCAATAAAATTTTAATTGAAAAAAAAAAGGAAATGATGGTCACACACAATGGAGTGCAGACAGCTTTCAATCTATGCTGCCACCTTTACGTTTTTCTTTGTTGCATGAGGGAGGCATTGCCTCAGTAACTAGATTATCATGCAAATTATGGTAGCTAAATGTTAGTGGGCAAAAAGAGTGTTTTACCCCTTTATCATGGTAGTGTATCACTCCCATGAAGTCCCAGAATGGTTTTGCATCACCTGCATGGTGCTATGCCATGAAGCATGCCTGGAGAAAGTGGTGCAGTCATGGGAATTCCCCAACCCCCATGCGTTCAAGAATAATTATTTTTGCCAGTAGCATTCCTTGGTGGTCCAGTGGCCACCCTCCCTCCACTTCCCATCTCAAAATGTCCCCCTGATTTCCAGTGGAATCCTATACCATCCCCTGTAGCATCCATTTTTTCCCACGCCATTCTCCACCCTCTTGCTGTCTCCACAGAACAGAAACACAGAGCTGTGACAGCCCCACTGTCTGCTGTTTATAGTCCAAAAGCATAGGGTATTGTACCACTCTGTGACCAGGTTTGTGAGGCTTACAGGGCTTTGTGAATAGCTGTGTGCATCATTTGGTTTGCAACTCCATACCTTCCCTGCAGATCTGCAATGCGTTTTGTAACCCTTCGGGTGAGGCTTGCTACCCCTGTTTAGCATGGGGTTGTGACCTCTTAGTGACACTCCATTACAGTTTTGGAATTAAATGTTATGGGCTTTGGAAGCTACAGAAGTCACATGGGAATGCTCTACCTTTAAACTAAGTCATCCTTTCCATTATAAAGTATTGGCAGTGATGCATTAGTTAACTCGTTTTACTTCAAATGGAACTGAGCACTAGTGTATCCTCTCTAATTCCAACACTGTTCTTTTAGTGACTGTCAATAGAGAGCCAGCATTTTCTAAACAATGTAACACAATCCCTGCCAGCAAGAACATTTTGCTCTCAGAGCCCCACACACGGAACGCTCCATTCCAGCTACAAACTGTAATATCAGATGTTTGATTAGGGACCTATTAATCAGAATAAGCCTTTGGTGTTAGATAATCCTTATTTATGATGATGAATAAGACTGTTTAAACAGTTTTATTCATCACCATAAATAGGGATTGTCCATTGAACCAAGGCTTATTTGCAATGGCTTGGGTCCCACAATCAAATATATACTGTTCTATGTAGTACTGCTTACTACCACTGCTTAAATAGATGCTACATCCCTGTTCCAATTCAATGTTCCTCTATTAAGGGATGACATTAAAGCAATGCAGTTATGAGACATATACAGTATTCTCAATGCAGTTGTGAGATATATATCATAACATTTATTTAAGTCAGGGGGCTTAATGCATGCTGATTTCTGGCAGCTGATAAAGAATTAAAGGATGATTGACTGATTGATTGATATTCTGGACTGCAACTAGTAAACCAGGTTGAAGTTGCTTACAAATTAACTTATTTCATACAACTCAAAATGCAAATCATACAAGTACATCATACAGTAAAAATAAGCAAATAAACACATTTTAATAAAAGGAGATTAAAACTCAAAGTGGTTGCTTATTGGGATGAATCTATTAATACAGGTCAGTCACTGGATAGGAGCAGTTTGTTAAAGGAGAACTGCGCTGACTCTGTAAACCATGTGTCCCAATAGAAGCTGTTTTTATGCTGATTGCTCGCAGCGCATGAAACATATTGGCACAGCTTGCTGAGAAGCAGGCTGTGGAGGCACGGCACTGTTGTGGCCAATGCCCTCACAGCCTGCAAAGGCTTGTCCCGCTTCCCCAATGCCGTTGTAGGCTGGTTGGTGACACAAGTTTGGAACGTCGGTGACTAACTTCAGGATAAATCAGCCGCTGCAATCAGGGTCTGGCCTCGCTATTGCAGCATAGCCATCCGCTGCAATGAGGGAGCAACCTGTCATTGCAGGGCGGGATCTAGCAAGCCTGATATTGTTTGTGAACATGGCGGAGGGTTGCGCCCTGTTCACAAACAATATAACCCCCCACCCACAATGTTTATCTGTTGACGGGGAGCCCACTCCGTCGGCATAATGCCCCATTTCATTGTTCGCTGACAGGGTGCCCAATCCCCGCTGACAAAAAGGAATTATCCCCTTTGTTATTTGCCAATGGGTGCCCAATCCCCATCAGCAGAAAGGAATTCCCCTTTGTTTGGCTTAATAGGTGCCCAACTCTGCCGCAGAAAGGAATCCTCTTGTTATTTGCTGACAGGGGTGTCCAATCCCTGGCCGGCCACGGGCGCCTCAAAAGCGAGACTCCAAATGCCCCAGTGAAGTTAAAACCATCCCGTGTTGTCTTTTTTTGTTTTACCTGTAAAGAAAAATGGTCCCTCATGGTCTCCCAGACCCTCCTGCAACCCGCTCCACCCACTGCTCTCCTGCCTCTCCACACCCCTCACCCCACACTTACCTCTGAGTCTGATGCACTATCTTCGTGGACCGGAACATGTCTGCACTCTTCAAAGCTGACTCTGAACTGAGGAAATGCTGGTAAGCTGTATAATGGAGTAAATAGGGTTTTTTCAAGTTTGCTGCATATCTCAGGCATATTTTGGAATTTTTTCACCAAATTTTCAACATGGGGTTTTTGGGACCCCTCCTCATGAGTACTTCAACTGTCATGGTGTTAATTGGCCCTGAAAGGTGATTTTACGGTCACTGCGTGGAATCATCTTTGGGGTCCGATTAACGAAACAACAGAGATTTAAAATTGCTTTAAAAACGAATTTTTTTAACCTGACTTTTATTGATTGATGTGGTTATTCGTTATGTGGTTGTATACTGTTTTTTGTTGGAATTTATATGTTGTTTTTAATAATTTATTTTATTTTTTGTATTTTATGTATTTTAAGTATTTTATTGTACAGGCGCCTTGGTTTTAGAAAGGCACCTTCTTTTTTTATAAATAAAAAATTGAATTGATTGATTGAACAGTGCCAGTGTTCATGAGGTGGGCTCTCAAAAAGCCTATGTTGCAAATTTGGTGGGAAAAATCCCAAAAATTACTGTTTTACGAGCATGCGCTGCACAGTTGTTACGCACGCTCGTAACTTCATGAATTTGCAATATTTTGACACCAGATTTTCAACATTGCCATTTTGTCACACTTCTTTGTGAACAGTACAGCTGCTATTGTTCACATCCTGGCGGAAATGTGTTTTCGCACTTCTGGTGCAGAATAAGCGGGTCACTGTCGGAAATCAGTGTTCAGGACAGATTAAGAAAATGACAGTGACACTATTCATGAGTAGAGGTCCTGAAATGGTTATGTTGAAAATTTGGTACCAATACTCCATCAAATGACTGTGTTACGAGCGTGCATTGCGCAGTTTGCACGCACGCTCGTAACTTCGCTAATGTATAATATTTTCACTCCAGATTTTCAACATTGCCATTTTCCCACACCTACTTATGAACAGTGCAGCTGTCATTTTTCCCATCCTTGCTGAAATGTGTTATTGCACTTCCAGAGCAGAATAGAACGTTCGCTGTGGGAAATCACTGTGGGAAATCACTGACAGTGATACTGTTCATGAGCAGAGGTCCTAAAATGTCTATGTTGAAAATCTGGTGATGATAGCCCATCAAATGACTGTGTTACAAGTGTGCGTTGCACACTTTCCATGCACCCTTGTAACTTTGCAGATTCGTAATATTGTCATGCCACATTTTCAACAATGGCAATTTTTCACACCTCCTTATGAGCAGTAACAGCTGTCATTTTTCACATCCTGAGTGAAATGTGGTTTGCCAGTTGTGGACAGAATAACGCCGTCGCTGTGGGAAATCAGTGTTCGGGACAGATTAAGAAATGACAGTGGCACTGTTCATGAGCAGAGTCCTAAAATCACTATGTTGGAAATTTGGTGTCAAAACTCCATAACATGACTGTATGTTACAAGCGTGTCAACTGTTTCACGCACCTTTGTAACCATGAATTTGTATTATTTTCATGCCACATTTTCAACAGTGGCATTCTTTCACACCTCCTTATGAACAGTACAGCTGTCATTTCTCACATCCTGGCTAAAATATGTTTTTGCACCCCGGACTAACGGAGAATAACACGGTCACTGTGGGACATCAGTGTTTGGGATAGATTAAGATGGAATGAGTGAGAGGGGGGAGGGACCAAGCTCAACTGAGTTCTGTTGGGACTGCTCCAGATTTGTTTGTGGGCAGAAAAAGGCCCCAACACAAGAGGCCAGTACAAAAGTGCAGCCTGCAGCACTGGGAGAAACAGAACGAGAGAGTGAGTGAGGGAGGGGGAGTGAGCGAACTCACCGGAGCACTGTCAGAACTGCTGCATATTTCTTTTTGGGCAGAAAAAGGCATCAGTGCAGGCAGGGACCCAGTGGAAAAGGCCAGCCTGCAGCGGTGGGAGAAACAGTACAAGTGAGTGAGACAGGGGGACTGAGTGAGCTAAACGGAGCTCTATCAGGACTGCTGTGGATTTCTTTGTTGGCAGAAAAAAGCGCCAATGCAGGCAGGAGCCCCGCACAAAAGGGCTGCTTGCAGCGCCAGGACAAACAGAATGAGGGCGTGACAGAGTGAGACTGAGCGACCTCAATGGAGCTTTGTCGGTACAGTTGCGGATTTATTTGTGGACAGACAAAGGTGCCAATGCAGCCAGCAGCCCCGTACACAAGTGCAGCCTGCAGTGCCAAGAGAAACAGAACCAGTGAGTGACAGAGCGGTAGTGAGCGAGCTCGAGTGAGCTCTATTGTGATTGCTGTGGATTTCTTTGTGGGCAGAAAATGCGGCAACACAGGCAGGAGCCCAGTACAAAAGGCCAGCTTTCAGCGCAGGCAAAAATGTAATGAGTGAGTGAGACAGGGGGAGTGAGCGAGCTCAACGAAGCTGTGTCGGGACTGCTTCAGATTTCTTTCTGGACAGAACAAGCCACCAGTGCAGGCAGGAGCCCAGTACAAAAGGACAGCCTGCAGCGGCAGGAAACACAGAATGAGCGAGTGAGGGAGGGGGAGTGAGTGAGCTCAACAGAGCTCTGTTGGGACTGCTGCATGTTTGTTTGTGGGCAGAAAAATACAGCAATGCATGCAGGGGGCCCAGTACAAAATGGCAGCCTGCAGTGGCAGGAAAACCAGAATGAGCGAGTGAGAGAGGGGAAGTGAGCGAGCTCAATGGAGCTGTATTGTAACTGCTGCAAAAGGCATCAATGCAGGCAGGAGCTCAATAGAAAAGGGCAGCCTGCAACGCCACCAGAAACGGAACGAGCAAGTGAGAGAAGGGGACTGAGCGAGCTCAACGGAGCATTGTCGGGACTGCTGCAGATTTCTTTGTGGGCAGAAAAAGGCACCAACAGAGCCAGGAGCCCAGTACAAAAAGGCAGCTGCAGCGCCAGGAGAAACAGAATGAGTAAGTGACACAGGGGGAGTGAGCGCCCTCAACAGAGCTCTGTCGGGACAGCTGTGGATTTTTTTGTGGGCAGAAAAAGGTGCCAACACAGGCAGGAGCCCAGTACAAAAGGGCAGCCTACAGTGCCGGCAGATACGGAATGAGTGAGTGAGAGAGGGGGACGCAGCTAGCTCAACAGGCCTGTGTTGGGACTGCTGCAGATTTCTTTGGTGCAGAAAAAGGCAGCAATGCATGCAGAGGCCCACTACAAAATGGCAGCCTGCAGTGGCAGAAAACACAGAATGAGTGAGTGAGAGAGGTGGAGTGAGCCACCTCAACGCAGCTCTGTCGGGACAGCTACGGATTTCTTAGTGGGCAGAACAAGGTGCCAATGCAGGCAGGAGCCCAGTACAAAACAGCAGCCTGCAGCACCGGGAGACACAGACTGAGCGAGTGACAGAGGGGGCAGTGAGCAAGCTCAACACACCAGCGCAATCAACATTCGGCATTGACCAATGCTTGTTTAAATACTGGTTCAAATTATGCTATTGCTCTAGGTATACATGTTTTTATGTTTGCTTGCACGCATGTGCAAGAAACACAGTGCCATCATCTGAGCTTTTCAGAGGTGTGTCAGCATCTTCCAATTCAGTCAGTGTGTTTGCAGGCGTGGTCACAGTTCTCCAATCACTGCTGAAGCTGTCTATGACAGCAGTTGAAAATGCAGTGGCATACAGTTGAAAGAGGGAGCTATGCTTCAGTGAGCAGCTGACCCCCACCACACACACACAGATCAACTGTGTCTGTTGCCTGATAGGATGGTGCAGTCTTGTCTAGCTTAGAGAGACAAGCCACACATCATTACTTTAATAAACTGTTCCCTGCCAAAGCAGGAACACCAAAATGTGTGGGTGCCTAACAGTCCTTACACATGCCAGCTTTCCAAAGCACACCTTCATGGACTCCATGGGTTCTAATCCTCCAGAAAAAAAAATACCTCAGCATTTGATATGAAAACTCAGACTTTGTTGTATGTGTAATTCCAAGTGTTTTCTCTTACTAGACTCTGTCAATGTGAACTCCCCGCTGCTAAAACCTATGCAAACGAACTTAAGCGTACTGTACTACCTGCAGCTGAAGCAAAGAACTGCCAGAATGCACAAAGGAGAACATACTGCTATGCATTTCAGCAGCAGCCAGTGGGGGAGGTTTTCATGACTGAAGCACTTTAATGCGCTTTTTATGTTTGCTTGCACGCATGTGCAAGAAACATAGTGCCATCATCCGAGATTTCGGAGGTGTGTCACCCCTCCTCCAATTCAGTCAGTGTGTTGGCAGGCGCTGCTCCTGTAAGCCAATGCATGCTGGAGCTGTCTATGACAGGCTCCAAAATGCAGTGGCATACAGTTGAAAGGGGGAGCTACGCTTGAGTGAGCAGCGATAAGATATTGCCTGCTCATGCGCAGCTCCCCCTACACACACAGAAACTCCCCCCCCACACACGTATAGCCAACTGGGGTGCCCAATCCCCCGTCGGCTTGTGCTGTGCTCCCCCCCAAATGTCAGGCTAATAGCCGATGGGGTGCCCAATCACCTGTTGGCTTCACTGTATCTCCCCCATACTATCGCCAATGGGGGTGCCCAATCCCCATCAGCTTCACTCTCCCCAGTACAAGGTGCCACGCTGGGAGCCCACCCCAGCGTGGCGACAAATGCCATGGCTGACGGGGTGCCCAATCCTATCGGCTGAACGCCCCTAACGTCCTTGTGCCATGCTGGAGCCCACCCCAGCATGGCAAACGTCCCGCTTGTCTATGTTTTTTTTTCAACCTGGAAAAAAACGGTTCCACGAATCTCCCAGCGCCCTCCCACAACCCGCACCCACCCACTGTGCACCCTGCCTCCATACACCTGCAACCCCTCACCCCATACTTACCTCCGACCTCGCGATGATCTTCGGTGGACCGGGAACACGTCTGCACTCTTCAAAGCCGACCGTGAACTGAGGAAATGCCGTAAGCTGTATAATGGGCTAGATAGGGGTTTCAACTTTATTGCATATCTCAGGCATTTTGGAATTTTGCAAATCTTCAACATGGTTTTGAGACCCTTTCTCATGAATGATGTCACTGTCATGGCGTTATTCGCCGAAGGGTGATTTCCGCACAGTGACTGCGAAATCATCCTTGGGCTGAATAACACCATGACAGTAACATCATTCATGAGAAGGGGTCTCAAAAACCCCACATTGAAAATTTGGTGCAAAAATTCCAAAAAATGACTGTTTTATGAGCGTGCATTGCGAAGTTCCTACGCAGGCTCGTAAGTTCGCGAATTTTCAATATTTTCACTCCAGATTTTCAACATTGCCATTTTACCACACCTTCTTATGAGCAGTACAGCTGTCATTTTTCACATCTCACCCAAAATGTGTTTCTGACTATGTAGCGCTCAAAGGCGCAGTTGGTGTGCGAAATCAATGTACAGGACAAATTAAGAAAATCACAGTGACACTGTTCATGAGCAGAGGTCTTAAAGTGGCTATTTTGAAAATTTGGTGAAAAAATTCCTAAAAATGACTGTTTTATGAGCGTGCATTGCGCAGTTCCTACGCAGGCTCGTAAGTTCGCAAATTTTCAATATTTTTACCCCAGATTTTCAACATTGCCATTTTACCACACCTTCTTATGAGTAGTACAGCTGTCATTTTTCACATCTCACCCAAAATGTGTTTCCACCCATGTAGCGCACAATGGCTCAGTCGGTGTGCGAAATCAATGTATGGGACAAATTAAGAAAATCACAGTGACACTATTCATGAGCAGAGGTCTTAAAATGGCTATGTTGAAAATCTGGGGAAAAAATTCCTAAAAATTACCCAAACGCACACCCCAATGCCTGTCACTCTCTGCAGGGTGGTGGTGGGGTTGGCTTCAGTTCAATACTTCACTGCCATTCCTATTATGCAGCTCTGTAACTTCTACACTACCACTGCCAATGCCAGCAAGCAAACATTCGGCATTGACAAATGCTTGTTTTTAGTTATCCTAGTGGCTGTGTCTGATTTGCATGCTGCTGGGAAGAACCATTTTAGAACTGTATGATGGCAGTTTATGTCCCTGTTCTGCTCTTCAGCTGTTGGCACAATGCATCTATGTTCAACTACAGAACTCTGTGACTGTTACAGACATAAAAGTTCTGAAAATGGTACTTACTATCAGATTGTAAATCAGAAACACCCACTGAGTTTACCAAGAAGTCTGTATAGATGGAATAATAACATTAACCATGTATCTAAACTGCCCAGTGGATGTAGCATGAATTAAAAGGTTGGTGCCCACATTTGATGCCCATGCTTTCCATCACCCTATTTGGTGTAGGGTATTGTGAACAGGCCACATAAAGTCAAAGAGTTTATGCTTCGGTTTTGTCATTCTTGTGCAAAAAGCAAACAAAAAAATATTGCTTGCACTGTTAATGGCATCTAGCAGACAAACATTTGATGGCCAGTACTGTTGGTTACAATGTATTTATTTACGTATTTATTAATTTTATTTGTAATTGTTTGATCAAGAAAGGTCTGGGGGGTGGGTTGCATGGAACCATTTTTATTGATGGGGGATGTTGGCTATGACACTCGGGAAATTCCTGTACTCTTCAACAGAGGGTGCTGATAATTTTCTGTTGGAGAGACTGGAAGTTGGAGAGCAGGAGAGTATGGCTGCCCGGGAGAGGGATAATGCATTCTTCCCCACCTGAAGTAATGAGGAAGCTCCAAAACCACCTACCAATGAAGGGATTCGTGTAAGTGATATGAAGACTATGGAGACTGGCGCTGATACTAGTAACCTGCAAGGGAGTTGTATACAGGTGGGCATGGTAACACATCTTGTTATATTGTTGCTCAGCAAGAGATTAACAAAAGCCAACTACAGAGGCAGAACTTGAGGAAGCTAACCAGCAAAAAGAGATAATTTGTTGTTTCTCTCAGCAGAGCAAGAAGAGAGGTACAAGGTGAGGAAATAACAAACGATGCAGGAGGAACTGGCAGGAACGCCTCCAAATTCTGGTTGTGTCAGAATACTGACTGAGGATTCTTCAGTATGTGAGAAGTAGTATTTATTGTTTTTAAAAAGAGTGGGGCCACTGATAACAAGCATTTGTCAATGCCGAATGTTTGCTTGCTGGTATTGGCAGTGGTAGTGTAGAAGTTTCAGAGCTGCGTAATAGTAATGGCAGTGAAGTATTGAACTGAAGCCAACCCCACCACCGCCCTGCCAAGAGTGACAGGCATTGGGGTGTGACTTTGGGTCATCAGGCATAACGGCCACGCCATTTCAGTACACCCCACCCTGCAGACACTGGCAAGTGTCACGGTGTTCCTTGGGGTCTTTGGTCCTTATGCGTACCCCATTCCATTAGGAAATACAGTGGGATGGGTGCAATATAGGAGAATGGGGTGAACTTTGGGGCAGAAGAGTCCAAAGCATACCTCAATGCTTCTCACTGGATGCAGGGTGTGGAATGGTATGAGCATTACAGGCAAGAATCCCAAGTCACACCCCTGATGCCTGTCATTCTCTACAGGGTTGGGTGTTATAGTTGGAAACCCTAATACCTCAGGCATTCGTTGGTATTTTCACTCCAACTGTTCAACATGGTTTTTCTGTGACCCCACCTCATGAACAGGGGAATATCAGTTTCTTAGCGGCTTCTTGCCTGCACAGCGACTACGACATTGCTTTCTAGGTGCAAAAGCATTCGAACAGGATGTAAAAATGACAGCTGTACTGTTCATGGGGAGGTGTAAAAAATGGCAATGTTGTAAATCTGCAGTAAAATATTTAAAAAATGGTGAAGTCACGGCGTACATAGAAACTGTACAGCACACCCGTAATATAATTAGGTTGGGGATTTTTACAGCAGATTGTCAACTCAGGCATTTTGGTGCCTCCGATCATGAACAGCGTCTCTGTGATTTTCTTTATCTGTCCCGAATAATAATTTCCCACAGCGACCACGCATCTCTGTGCTGAAAGTGTGAAAAGACACTTCGGCCATGTTGTGAAAAATGACAGCTGTACTGTAAATAAGGCAGTGTGGAAAAATGCCACTGGTGAAAATCTGGACTTAAAATATTACAAAGTCATGAACTTACGAGGGTGCGTGGAAACTGTGCAATGCCCACTCGTAACACAGCAATTTTATAGACTTTTGTCACCAAATTTTCAACATAGCCATTTTAAGACCTCTGATCATGAACAGTGTAACTGTGATTTTCTTAATCTGTCCCAAACATTGCTTTCACACCAACAGCACCATTGTGCGCTACATGGGCGGAAACACATTTTGGGCAAGATGTGAAAAATGACAGCTGTACTGCTCATAAGGAGGTGTGGTAAAATGGCAATGTTGAAAATCTGGAGTGTAAATATTGAAAATTCGCAAACTTACGAGCGTGCGTAGGAACTGCACAATGCACGCTCATAAAACAGTCATTTTTAGGAATTTTTTCACCAAATTTTCAACATAGCCATTTTAAGACCTCTGCTCATGAACAGTGTCACTGTGATTTTCTTAATTTGTCCCGTGACATTGATTTCGCACACCGACCGGCGCCATTGTGTGCTACATGGGTGGAAACACATTTTGGGTGAGATGTGAAAATGACAGCTGTACTACTCATAAGAAGGTGTGGTAAAATGGCAATGTTGAAAATCTGGGGTGAAAATATCTCAAAGTTCATGAGAACTTATGAGCGTGGAGAACTAGCGCAACGCACGTCAGAAACAGTTGTTTTTTTGAAGTTTTCAGCTCACACCAAAATAGGCTTCTTGAGAGCCCATCTTATGAACACTGGCAGTGTCATTTCGTTAATCGGTCCTGAAAGGTGATTTCACGCAGTGACTGGCAATCGCCTTCGGGCCTGAATAATGCCATGACAGTGACATCATTCATGAGAAGGTCCCAAAACCCCATGTTGAAAATTTGGTGCAAAAATTCCAAAAATGCCTGAGATATGCAACAAAGTTGAAAAACCCTATCTAGCCCATTATACAGCTTACCGGCATTTTCCTCAGTTAGCAGTCGGCTTTGAAGAGTGCAGGCGTGTTCCAGTCCACGAAGATCATCGCTAGGTCCGAGGTAAGTATGGGGTGAGGGGTGTGGGGAGGCAGGGTGCACAGTGGGTGGAGTGCGGGTTGTGGGAGGGGCCAGGGAGACTACGTGGGACCATTTTTCTTTACAGGTGTTCTTTTTGTTTCCAATGACGAAGCGGGCCGTTTGCCACGCTGGGTGGGCTCTGATGCACTAAGGATAGTTAGAGGCATTCCAGCCAATGAAGTTGGGCACCCTATGGCCCAAAGCATCGATTGCCACGCTGGGTGGGCTCCCAGCGTAGCACCCAGTACTCGGGGGTGAGGACAGTGGAGCCGATGGGGATTGGGTACCCCCTGGCTATATCATGAGTTGCCACACTGGGGTGGGCACCCAGCGTGGCATTGGAAGGCTTTGGGGGTGGGAGCACACACAGCTAATGGGGATTGGGCACCCCGCCTGCTATACAGTGTGTGCATGCATGCGGGGGCGCGATGCCTGCTTAAAGGCAGGTGTGTGGGGAGAGCTGTGCATGAGCAAGCAATATCTTATTGCTGCTCACTGAAGCTTAGCTCCCCCTTTGAAATGAGCCACTGCATTTTGGAGCTTGTCATAGACAGCTCCATCATGCATTGGCTTACATGGGCTGCGCCTGCCAACACACTGATTGAATTGGAAGAGCGGGTGACACACCTCTGAAATCTCAGATGATGGCACTATGTTTCTTGCACATGCGTGCAAGCAAACATAACAAACATAATAAATGTATCTTAATTTTTGAAGAGCGTTTTTTTTTTTTTTTGTGCTTGCATGCGTGACGTATGAATGAGGGATCCACTCACTGCAGATCAAGGGAGGATGTGAAATGGTGCAGGTACATGGGGGGGTGAACAAAGTGGTAGACAGTAAGCCCTACCAGAGCTTCAGGCTGATGTAGCACAGCGATACATGGGGGGGTGAACAAAGTGGTAGACAGTAAGCCCTACCAGAGCTTCAGGCTGATGTAGCACAGCTGGACTAAGGCAAGGGAGGATGTGAACTGGTACAGATACATGGGGGGTGAACAAAGTGGTAGACAGTAAGCCCTACCTGAGCTTCAGGCTGATGTTGCACAGCTGAACTAAGGCACAAGCACCCACAGCATGTTCTTATAGTCCCCATTTATATGTCCATTTATGTTCTTACAGCGCTGATTGCCTAACTGAGCCAAGATGTAAAACAGATACTAAAATGTCAGGTTTATTTCAGGTGACCATGTTCTTATAGTCCCTATTTATATGTCCGTTTATGTTCTTACAGCATTGATTGCCTAACTGAGCCAAGATGTAAAACAGATACTAAAATGTCAGGTTTATTTCAGGTGACCAGGATCGTAGTGGGGAGAGGGGGCAAGTGAAACAATGTCCTGAGAATGTGCTTAAACTTATTAACCGTTGCTGTGCCATGGAGTGATACACCGGTCCAGAATCCCTATACGTTCAAATTATGTTTGCAGCCTAAAGGTGCTTAGGTGGATTGGCATTTACATTACTCAGTGGCAAATCTGTTTCATACTTTTTGTGATCATCGGTTAAGATATAACCACTAACCAATGAGACACTTGGGGGCTTGAAACTGTGCTACCAGCAAAGTTGCATTTGCAAAGCCCTGAATATTTATCTGTTGATAATGAAATGAAAACTGTCAGCTGATAACATTCAGCCACTGTCCATTGCACAGAATAGACATCTCACTGATAGATCTGGAGCAAAGGGACATGCACTTGCCAATAACACCACTACAGCTCCAGACACGGAAGACAGAAGTTCATGCACTTTCATCGCTGTTAACTTTTTCAGCATTTTAAAACAGTTACTTAGCATCTGCACTAAGATGTTACACGTTGCTGAACTGAATTGTGACACCAGAATCCCTGCGATCAACATTTGTCAGCAAAAGTGAATTGAAAAAATCAATAGATGTATAAAATGGTAAGTGACATGAGTCAATAACAACATATCTGCATGTAATACTTGGCTTAAAATTTGAGCACCACCATATTCCGCACCACAGCATCAAACAGGGATGCCATTTATAATTCAGCTAATGTCAAGCAGTTTTCGAGTCATAAAAAGTATTACTGTATCAGTATGGCGGCAGCAACGGAATCAGGAAATTATGAAATAAAATGCAACAGCACCCCCGTCGGCCATATGTTGTGTGGGTGGAGGGAGTACATGAGCACCCAGGGGTGGGCTGTTAGGTGGCTTCAGATTCAGAGAAAAGGGTGGATTTGATTGTGAGCTACGGTTGAATTTGTGTTTTTTCTATACCTAGTTTTCACTATTTTGTTAGGGCACATGTCCAACCCTAAGATGTTTAGGGTCACAAGGTGATGTGACTTCACTGAGCATCTGATTTGAGAAAGAGGTGTGTGATTCTATCTAAATGCCAGCTCACGGCAATTCAGAGAAAAAAAAAATATTTTGAAGCTGCATTACCAGACTAAGTGTGCAGTTTAGTGAATTACCACACAGGGGTGTGTATATGACAGCACTAAAAGGCGCATTAAAGTGCTTCAGTCATGAAAACCTCCCCCACTGGCTGCTGCTGAAATACATAGCAGTATGTTCTCCTTTGTGCATTCTGGCTGTTCTTTGCTTCAGTTGCAGGTAGTACAGTACGCTCAAGTTTGTTTGCATAGGTTTTAGCAGTGGGGAGTTCACATTGACAGAGTCTAGTAAGAGAAAATGCTTGGAATTACACATACAATGAAATCTGAGTTTTCACATCAAATGCTGAGGTATTTTTTTTCTGGAGGATTAGAACCCATGGAGTCCATGAAGGTGTGCTTTGGAGAGCTGGCGTGTGTAAGGACTGTTAGGCACCCACACATTTTGGTGGTCCTGCTTTGGCAGGGAACAGTTTATTAAAGTAATGATGTGTGGCTTGTCTCTCTAAGCTAGACAAGACTACACCATCCTATCAGGCAACCGACACAGTTGATCTGTGTGTGTGTGTGTGGGGGAGGAGCTGCTCACTGAAGCGTAGCTCCCTCTTTCAACTGTATGCCACTGCATTTTCAACTGCTGTCATAGACAGCTTCAGCAGTGATTGGAGAACTGTGACCACGCCTGCAAACACACTGACTGAATTGGAAGATGCTGACACACCTCTGAAAAACTCAGATGATGGCACTATGTTTCTTGCACATGCGTGCAAGCAAACATAAAAAGGGACAGGACTCCTCAGTGTTTCCCACAGGAGGTGTAGTTCATCAGGACCTGGGAAACAGCAGTACACTGACTGCTAACGTGGTACTCCCTAACAGCCATCAGGGCTCACAACTGCTGACGAGGACTGGCAAGGGGGCAGCCCAGATCAAAGGCCTGTTTTTTTCCTGGTGGGCAGACTGACCTATAGTAAAGTGCACCCTGTCACAAGCAGAAAGTTGTCTTGAAGAAGAAATTGTTTGGAAAGGTGCTGCTGAAGGCACAGACTGGTATGTAGAAGAGTTACTAATGAAAGCCATCTTGATTCAAGAACATCCCAATGTTCCATGAACATGTCTGGGTCTTCTCAGTGCTGCAGATTTGGACACATACTGTAACATAAAAACAGTTCAGTGTCTTCTTTTATTTAATATAGGAAGTGGGGAGATGGATTGTAACTCTGTCAAGCCAGAAAGAGATGGAAAATCTGACGAAGTCAGCAATTTGCCAAGAGAGAATGAACAAGCATTTAAGTCAAGAGACTCAAACAGAAATCCCTGACAGCTTTAACTTCAGCTCTAGTTCACAGCCTGCATGATTTAAAACTCAAAAAAAGGGTGCAAAATTAGTTTTTGTAGTACCAATTCCTCAAATTATTATAAAAGCAGTTGTTCACGCAGAAGAGCTCACAAGCAGGAACTCCCCTCCCTGCCACCCAGAATGGTTTACTGAGAGATACAGTGAGTTAACCCACAAAACAGCAACAGGGTCAGGAAAAGGCTCCCGTGAGTAGGTGTAAAAGTTGAGGAAGTACCACAGCAGGTGGCAATCTCAGACAGTCAAACACTTGTATTGGATGAGGAAGCCTCTGCTGCAACTAGAGAACAGACAGACAAGTCAGATAGGATGCAGGCTCCTCCAAGACCTGAGATGGACACTGGGAGTAACTTATTTATTTATTTATTCAAGCTTTTCACCAGGAATGCACACTGATCAGAAGAGCTCACTTCCAGATGCATCCTGGGGGAAAGGGAAATGGGAGTAGTACAAATACAATGTCACATGAATACAATGAGAGCAGATATGCACAACAGGCATACATTATTAAACATTACACCAACTTTTTACAGTAGTACAACAAATAAATACAGGCAGAATAATTACATGGTAGATGTAGATGCTCATTTTCAGACAACATAAAAATACATTAGACAATACACACCCTCTGCCCACAGAAGCTATGTGGACTGCCTTGGGCTCAGTATTGAACCTGCAAAAACATAGAAACATAGAAACACAGACTTTGACGGCAGATAAGAACCACTTGGCCAATCCAGTCTGCCCATTTCCCTACCTACTGGATAAGCTGCAGACTCTAGTTAACCAACAGCCTACTTCCTGCCACCCTCCACTACAATTGCCTTATGTCTGTCCCATGCATGTTTGAATTCCCCCACTGTTTTAAACCCAACAACCTCCCCAGGAAGGCAGTTCCATGCATCCACCACTCTCTGTGAAAAAAATTTCCTCACATTACCCCTGAGCCGTCCCCCCTCTATCTTTAAATTGTGCCCTGTTGTTCTTACACATCTCTTTTTCTGAAAGATGCTACCCTCCTGGACTTTGTTGATTTCCTTGAGGTATTTGAAAGTTTCTATCATGTCCCCCCTGTCCCTCCTTTCATCAAGGGTGTGCATATTAAGCTCTCTCAGTCTCTCTTCATATGGTTTCTGATGCAGACCCTGCACCTTTTTAGTTGCCCTCCTCTGGACTGCTTCCATCCTGTCTATGTCCTTGTGTAGAAGAGGTCTCCAAAACTGCACACAGTACTCCAGATGGGGTCTCACCAACTGTCTGTACAGGGGGATAATCACGTCCCTTTTTCTACTTGTGATGCCCCTTCCTATGAATCCCAGTATCCCCCTGGCTCTCCTTACTGAGTTCTCACATTGCTTACCCACCTTTAGGTCATCTGATATGACTACCCCCAGGTCCCTTTCCATTTTTATTGTTGTCAGTACCTCCCCTGCTACTGTGTACTCTTCTCCTGGGTTTTTGTTTCCCAGGTGCATTACTTTGCACTTCTTTGCATTGAATCTAAGTTGCCATATGTCCGACCATTCCTCCAACCTTGCCAAGTCCCTTCTCATCCTTTCTACCCCCCCTTGTGCATAAACTCTGTTACAGATCTTTGTGTCATCTGCAAAGAGGCATACCTTTCCCTCCAGACCCTCTGAAATGTCATCTATAAAGATGTTAAAGAGGACTGGACCCAGTACTGAGCCCTGAGGTACTCCACTAGTAACCCCCCTTTTATCGGAATGTGTTCCATTTACTATTACCTTCTGTGTCCTGTTGTGCAGCCAGTTTACTACCCAGGCTACCACCCATGGACCCACTCCCAGGCTGGCTAACTTGATTAATAATCTTTTGTGCGGGACTGTGTCAAATGCCTTGCTAAAGTCTTGGTAGGCTATATCCACAGCCCCTCCCTGGTCTCTTACTTTGGTCACCCAGTCAAATAAATCAATTAGATTCATCTGACATGGCTTTCCTGCTGTAAAGCCATGCTGCTTTGGGTCCTGTGCCCCACTGGCCTCTAGGTACTTAACAGTTCTTTCTTTCAGAAGTGATTCCATCATTTTCCCTGTCACTGAGGTCAAACTTACAGGTCTGTAGTTTCCTGCTTCTGCCTTGCTCCCACTTTTGTGAAGGAGAATCACATCTGCCCTCCTCCAGTCCTCAGGTACAACCCCATCCTCCCATGATTTGTTAAAAAGTGTGGTCAGTGGTGTCACTAGGTCATCCCTTAGTTCTTTTAGGATTCTGAGGTGAATCCCGTCAGGCCCCATTGCTTTGTCGACCTTGAGTTTTAGGAGTTCTTTCAGGACTCTTTCTTCTGTAAATGGACTGGTGTCAACCCCCCTACCCAGAGTGCTTCTATTGTCTGGTTTAGCCTCCTCCTCATCTTCTTTTGTGAATACTGAGCAAAAGTATTCATTCAGTATCTCTGCCTTTTCACTGTCTCACTCTGCCCACCTCCCATCCCCTTTATTAATCTTCACTATTCCTCCCTTAACCTTTCTATGCTCCCTAATGTACCTATAAAAGGTTTTATCCCCCTTCTTAACTGAGTTGGCTATATTTTCCTCGGTTTGGGCCTTTGCTATTCTGACTGCCTTCCCCACTTCTTTCTGCTTTAATTGATACAGTTCCCTGTCATGCTCCTTTTGTGATTCCTTATACTTTTTGAATGCAGCCTTTTTCTTCTTAACCTTCCCTGCCACCTCTTTTGAGAACCATAGTGTTTTTTTACTCCGCTTTGTTTTCTTTATTTGTTTAACACAAAAGTTTGTTGCCTCTATAATGGCAGTTTTGATTTTTCTCCATTGTTCTTCCACCCCTCCTTTTTGGCCATTTGCTAGTGCATTCCTCAGGTATTCACCCATTTTGCCAAAGTCAGCCCTTCTAAAGTCCAGTATCCTTGATTTTGTATGGCTTGTCTCCATGGTTGTGCTTATTGTGAAGCACACTGTGTAGTGGTTGCTTGTTCCCAGATGTCTACTGACTTCTAAATTTGTGATCCTCTCTCCATTTGAGAGTACCAGGTCTAGTATTGCTCCCTCCCGAGTGGGTTCCAACACTAGCTGTCTAAGGTCTGCCCCCTGCAGGCCATCAAGAATGACCGTGCTCTTGGATGTGGCTGCAGTACATGTCATCCAGTTAACATCTGGCATATTCAGGTCCCCCATCAACAGTATCTTCCCTTTTTCAGCCATTTTGAGAATGTCCTCTATCATTTTCTTGTCCATTTCTTCCCCTTGAGACAGGGGTCTGTAAAAAGAAGAAATGCAGTAAGAATAAGGTACAAGTGAGTATGGAAGAAGCACCAGCTCATAAATACATAGCCAGAACATTATTGAAAGAAAGCTTTCATTTCATTGCCACAGAAATACATGTGCTGAGTCACACACCAGAAAATCCATGCTATGATGATAGCTTTTGAAATAATACAAGTCTTGAAGGATTCTGAACCAGGTATCACCAGGTCAAACACACTCTGCTCTGGGAACCATTTATCATCATGGTGCCACTGATGTAACATGAAATAAAGACTGTCACCATTCTGTTTAAACAATGAAGGCGCCAGTCTACTGGACATTTTTTTTTAAATCAAAATACTTTATTGTTCAACATGATATAAGTCATTACAAGCACATACAATTATAAACAGTTTAAAAGACAAAGTAAATTATACAAAGATTATACATACGTAATTACAATAGTATGCAACAAATAAATTAAAATGTGCTTAAACAGAGGGCGTACATGTTAATTCATGTCAGGATTTTTCAAAGTTTACACATTTGAGATATATCAGGAGTTATGAAGGGCACTTAAATGCCAAATTTGCATAATGCAGGGAATAATCTGATTTATATGCAGTAGATTGCATGAAGAAACAAAATGTGATGTTTCAGTTTATCCTTATCAAGAATGGTGTAATATACAGTAAGTTCCATTATAATGAAACTTTGGGTAATGCTGCTTTTCCTTGACAGAATCCAGTAACATGTAAACAAGACATTCTGTAACTGGGAGTGTGTTAAGTGTAGTTTAGCTTGTAATCTCAATACTCCCAGATCTTCTGGACAAAAAAAGGCAAGTATAAGAAATAGTCATAAATATTTATCATACCAAGGGAAAATTTATGTTTTCTAAATGACAAGGATTTTTATTTATTTTGATTGCTGAGGTATACAAGCCATGAGGACATAAATCTAAGTTCATGTATTTTACCGTATCCCAAGCGATAATTTTTGTAGGTGAATTTATGAGAATTTTAAGGGTCTCCTTCAAGGAAGCTGTATTGCTTGGCAGGTTATGGCTAATACAGGTTCCTCTCATGTGAGTATATTTAGGACACTTTAACAATATATGTGATAAAGATTCAAAAACCAGTTTCTCCACAGTCACAATACAAATTATAAATGCTTTTTGGGTTCTTTGTTTTTGCAGAATCTGAACTGCAATACCTTAGAAGGGTACATTTCCTGTCTGAACTTCAGAAATATACGCCTATAGTCTCTATCAGGTAAAAATGTGACACATGGTTCCAAAGCATTATTTATTATATTCTGTGCATACCATCTGTATCATTTTAATGTTCTAATTTTTATTATACCCAAACTAGAGGAAGATCATTTATTTTTAATTAATGTAGCATAGTCATGAGAGATGTTTATGTTTTTAAGAGAAGTCTGTCCAGAAATGTTCTAGTTTCAGTAATTTCAAAGTATTTGTTATGTCTTCTAACCAAGACGAAGAAGAGTTATTGGTAAACCAGTTTACCTTTTCTGCCATGCATTTCTTGGTCAGACTATTTAAATCTGTATTAATTCGTTTAATCCAGTATGCCATTTTCCAGATATTGCCAAATAATTCATCCTAGCTCTGCGTAATTCTGCTCTCACCGTCTCTGCTGGTGTAGATCTAGAAATCTGTAAAATCAATCTATATAATTGTATAAACATTTTTTCTATTCAATCAGCTTTCCTCTCAACCCAGATTTTGGCCATATACAGGGCAACACTGTTCATTTTCATGTTGACTGCATGAAGTGTCAAGGAAATTGAGCAACCTCCAAATTCTACCATAAATCTTAGCAAGGCATTTTTAATCTCTGTGGGTTTGTTTCACTGTATTGGATCTGTGTTTTGTTTTGGATGGTCTTCACTGGCTGAAAAGAACAACTGATTACCGGGTTATAATGTTGTGCCTACGTAATGGTGTCGGCATTATGGCGAACCGGACTTGTGCGCACCAGGTTGGACCCCCAGAGTTGAGAATCTTTAGTGGGGGGTGCGGGGGTGTAGCCCCTCTATAACAGGGGTGTGGGGGCTGAGCCCCCCCCACAGAACAAAGATATATGCCTCATGACATCAGTGGTGCAGTGTGATTGTGCCATGCGGCATTATGTCATTCGACATAATGACCCCGTGCCCTGAAACAAAAATGTAGTGTCATGGACACTGGATCCAATCATGGATTCAGAGACTATTTGGACAAGGGGTTGGCACATCAGAGGTATATTGCTGAACAATGAGAAAGGAATACAACATCTCCTGAATGCTTTTACTTAGGAAGATGCAGTGAAAAGACACCTTAGTAGCACATTCAACACTGTATGATGTGGGCTCTGAAAAGAACTGGGCCCCTTGAACAGCCAGTGTTCCAAAAAGATGAGGTACAATTTGTGTGATGAAGAAGGTCACCCATATCATTCCTATCCTTGGCTTTACACAGTCAAGGGGATTTAGAAACATAGACTTTGACGGCAGATAAGGACTGCTTGGCCCATCTAGTCTGCCCATTTCCCTACCTACAGGATAGGCTGCATATCCTAGTTAACCAACAGCCTATTTCTTCCTAACCCCCACAAGAATTGCCTTATGTCTGTCCCACGCATTCTTGAATTCTCCCACAGTTTTAGACCCCACAACCTTCTCAAGAAGGCTGTTCCATGCATCCACTACCCTCTCTGTGAAAAAATACTTCCTCACATTGCCCCTGAACCGCCCCCTCTCTACCTTTAAATTGTGTCCCCTTGTTCTTGCACGTGTCTTTTTCGGAAAGATGCTACCCTCTTGGACTTTGTTGATTCCACTGAGATATTTAAAAGTTTCTATCATGTCCCCCCTCTCCCTTCTTTCCTCAAAGGTATACATATTAAGCTCCTCAAGTCTCTCCTCGTACGGCTTCTCTTGCAGACCCTGCACCATTTTGGTTGCCCTCCTCTGGACTGCCTCTATCCTGTCTATGTCCTTGCGGAGATGGGGTCTCCAGAACTGGATGCAGTACTCCAGATGGGGTCTCACCAACTGTCTGTACAGCAGGATAACAACTTCCTGTTTTCTGCTGGTGATGCCTCTCCCTATGCATCTCAGTATACACCCAGCCCTCCCTACTGCCTTCACACTTTGCTTGCTAACCTTAAGGTCATCTGATATGTTTATCCCCAGGTCCCTTTCATTTTTTGTTGTTGTTACTACCTCCCCTCATTGTGTATTCTTCCCCTGGGTTCTTGTTTCCCAGGTGCATTATTTTGCACTTCTTTGCATTGAATCCTAGCTGCCATACTTCTGACCATTCCTCCAACCTTGCCAAGTTCATTCTCATCCTTTCCATGCCTCCTTGTGTATCAACTCTGTTGCAGAACTTTGTGTCATCTGCAAAGAGGCATACTTTTCTTCCAGTCCCTCTGCAATGTCACTTATAAAGACATTAAAAAGGACTGGACCCAGTACTGAACCCTGCGTACCCCACTAGTAACCCTCTTTCTTCAGAGTGGACTCCATTTACAATTACCTTCTGTGTCCTGTTGCCCAGCCAATGTTTTACCCAGGCTACCACCCTGGGACCCACTCCCAGGCTGGTTAATTTGACTACTAATCTTTTGTGTGGGACTGTGTCAAATGCCTTGCTAAAGTCTAGGTAGGCCATGTCCACAGCCCCTCCCTGGTCTACTACTTTGGTCACCCAGTCAAAGAAATCTATTAGATTCGAACCTAGAGGCGTTATTTACTTATTTTCTCTTAATATGTCCTGGGATTTCTTATGATTTTCATGTCACCACTCTAAGTATAAACAGCATATGTAAAATGTAGAGAAAACTCACTACACTCTTTATTTTACTGAACCTGGGCATGGACATTGTCGTCCTCCAAGACACATACATGCATGTGTTGTGTGGAGTCAGCATAGCGCAGAGAGCATGGTTGTGTGGTCCATCTTACTGGTCTTTAGGGGAGGAGAAATTTTCTGGGGTGAGTATACTTTTCTCCTCATATACTGTAAAGGTGCATAAAATTACTGATCTCATTCCAGATTGGGTGTTGATACTGGAAGAGACCTTTAAGGGCCCTGAGTTGCACCACATAACTGTGTATTGCCCACACATTAAGAATACAACAATAAGCATCTTCAAAAAAATTCATCCTTTTCTGTACACCACACAAGGGGTTATACTGGAAAGGGATATCAGTAATGGTTATTTCCCAAGCGAAATAGGAGTGGCAACTCATTTTTCCTGTCTAATATGATTTCTCTGTGCTTCAGGTAGATGCTGCAGTAGCCTCACATCTCCAGAGAAGAACACTATTTTTAGTCTCCCTAACATCCACAACTGATTTTTAATTTTTATCACCTTGATTAACAGTCCCTAAAATAGTAGTTATTCCAATAGAAATATTGGACCACAAAGCAGTGCATATTCACATTGGTCAAGACTCTGTTCCTAAGTCCAAGCCCCCCCTCCCCCGATTTGGAGACTTAACTGCTCCATTTTTGAAGATAATGGCATTAAACAGATGAGTTCTGATTTTTTTAAGAGTCAAGTGTACAGTGATTGACATGCAGGATAATTTGATTGACTGGTGGGAAACAGTAAAGGCAGAATTTCAGGATCTCTGCATGTTCCTTGTCAGAATGAGGAAAAGGGAATATGTGAGATACCTAACATTTCAACACCCGTTACAAAAACTGCTGTCATAAGCTATGGAAACTAAACAGGACTACACTACACAAACAGCACAGGTTAAAAAGGAAATGGCAAAATTTCAATATCACCGTCTGACTTCTTTCCTGCAGGAACAATGGTTTGGGATGCAGGGAAAAAAAGTACAAAAAATCCGTTTGATGACTGCTCTGACAGAATTGCAAAAAGGGTAATTTTCAGGTTATAAGACACTGCTAGGACTGTGAGAGACACACTGGAGGCCATTATTATGTCGTAAGTTATTTTGTACATATTGCTTTTGGGTGTGCAGCTCCTTTGGCCTCAGTTAACACAGATTTCTTGGATGATCTGCAAATCCCAGTATTATCAGAAGAAATGAAACTCAGGATGACATCTGACATTCAGAGACATGAAGTAGTTGATGCCATTACAAAAGAACCCCAGAGCAAATGCTCTGAGGCCTGATGCCATTAGATCACTAAATAAAAATAATAATACAGCACTGGGAACTGACGGGATCACTAGGGAGATAAATAAAATGGTTCAGAAAGACTTGCTGGATGCATTACTGGACCTGCAAAATGTATCATTACAGGACAAAATTGCAGGACACACAGTGGTACAAGGAGGTATTGACACTGTAAAATAGAAACAGGAAGAAGGATGACCTTAACAACTGGAGGCCTCTCAGCTTATTAAATGTTAACCTTCAAATTTTGTTGAAAATCCTAGGGAAAAAAATGTCTACTGCAGCATCTACCCTTATATTAACATCACACATGCAACTAGGAAAATACAGGGCAGTGGACCTCCTAGGCTAAAGAACACTTTAGATCTGATATTGTCGAATGGGGAGGCAATAAGGGGAAATTAAGGTGGAAGATCCACTAGCTGACAGTGATCACCAAACGGTGTGGTTTAATATCACGATGTGTGGGGAGCCAGAGAAATCAGTTACTCGGGAGGTAAACTTCGGAGGAGCAGACTTTGGGAGGATGCAGGAAGTACTGAAAAGGAAATTGGAGGGCATAAGGCAGGAGATGAATGCGGAGCAGAAATGGGATATTATTAAACAGGGGATTACAGAGGCAACAGAAGCCTGCACCAAGACACAGAGTAAGAGGAGCAGAGCAAGAAAACCATGCTGATTGAACTACGAGGTTGTGGAGGTGGTGTGGGCAAAACGAGTGGTGCACCAGAGGTATAGGAGGATGAGGAAGGAAGTGGATAGGGAGGAATATGTAAGATGGTCCAGGGAGGTGACCAGAAAAGTGAGAGAAGCCAAGGTCCAGAGGGCTGAGATTAGCGCACAGAATTAATGGTAGTGGAGGAGAAAGACTTTTCAGATACATCAGGGAGAAAAGGAAGTACGGAGACAATAGTGAGGATACAAAGGGGTGGGAGTGGACAGAAAAGTGTGAAGAGCTGGCAGAAGCACTGAATGAATACTTTGCTCAGTTTTCATGGAAGAAAGTTGGGGACCACGACCACTATGAGCTGGGAGGGTGGGGACAGGGGGAGAGGAGGTAACAGATGGAAGAATTGAGGCAAGTAGAGTCCTAGAGGGACTAAAGGTAGACAAGGCACCAGGGCTGGATGGCATCCACCCTAGGGTGCTGAGGGAGATGGTGGAGGTGTTGGTGGCACTGCTAGCAGATCTGTACAGCACCTCACTGGAGTCGGGCTGTGTACCACTGGACTGGAGGATGGCACGTGTAGTACCATTACACAAGAGCAGGCCAAGGGATGAACCAGATAATTATCATCCGGTAAGTCTCATCTCCACAGTATGCAAACTCATGGAAATAATACTAAAGGAAAGACTGGTGTCATACCTGGAGGACAATGGCCTCCAGGATGTGAGGCAGCATGAGTTAGTTTCAGGGAAGTTTTGTCAAACCAACTTGATACAATATTATGACTGGGTGACAGGTGAGCTGGATAAGGGTCATGCAGTGGATGTTCTTTACTTGGACTGCAGCAAGGCCTTCGATTCTAGTCCTCATGGGTGGCTTGGGAGAAGTTAACTAGTGGGTAGCCTGTGATGTGGGCGACTGTATGTCGTGATGGTCATGAGGCGACAGCACAATGGCACCGACAATGTGAGTGACCTGGGATTTCCCCACTGCTGAAGTTGCCTCCGAGGCAGGAACCTACAAGGGGGTGTGTGGGGGCTGAAGCCCCATGAGGGGGGGTGTAAAGCAAAGCCCTCCACATTAAATAACATACTGTTTTTCAGTCACCCTGGTGGTTTTGTGCCCTTCTTCGGGTCGCCATCCTGCAGTCACCCTTGTCACATAGCACCAACTGGTGTAGTGGTAGGGGCAAAAATGATGGATTACAAGCTGGCTTAGTGGGAAGCTGCGACGGGTGGTGGTGAGAGGGGAGCTCTAAACTCCAAGGCCGGTGATGAGTGGGGTGCCACAGGGCTCTGTGCTGGGGCCAGTATTATTTGGGCTCTTCATATCAGACATTGCACATGGGGTGGTAGGCAAGGTAAGTCTGTTCACTGATGACACCAAAATCGGAGCAGTGGTGGATGGAGGGGAGGGATGAAAGCAGCTGCAGCGGGACCTAAGCAAGCTAGAGGAGTGGTCAGAGAGGTGGCAACTGGGGTTCAAATACAAAGATGTGTGGGTTATGCACTTTGGAGCAAAGAACCCAAGGAGAGAATACTGGCTGGGGAGATGGGGTTAAGCTGGGGATCACTGAGGTGGAGAAGGACCTAGGGGTAATGATAACAGTGACTATGAACAACACTGCCCAGTGCAGGAGAGTGGCTGCAAAAGTAAGCAAAATGCTGGAGTGCATAGTGAGGAGGTTTTCATCCAGGTGAAGAGAGGTGATCTTGCCCCTCTACAGGTCACTGATAAGGTCACACTTAGAGTACTGTGTGCAGTTTTGTAGGCCATACCTTAAGCATGATATCAGGCTGCTGGAGGGGGTGCAGAGGAGGGCAACAAAAATGATATGTGGAATGGAGGGGAGAGACTATGAGAGTAGGCTGGGATACCTGAATATGTACACTCTGGAGAATAGAAGGGATGGGGGGACATGATAGAGACATTCAAGTATCTGAGGGAATCAATAAGGATGGGGCAGATGGGGTCTTTAAGCTAAGGAGGGAGAGGGACACCATGGGGCATGGGCTAAGAACAGAGGGAAGATTTGGGAGGAAATGAGGAAAGCGCTATTTCACAGAGAGGGTGGTAGCAAATGGAATGTACTACCAGAATGGGTGGTATCATGTAACTCTGTGAACTGCTTCAAAGGGCATGGGACAGGGAACAGGGGAGAGTGAGGGTGGGGAAGGTGGAGGTTGGCAGTGGGATGACAAAGGGGAGGGGGGTGGGGCAGCTGCAAACTAGGGGTGCTAGCTGCACACTCGAGCAGACTTAGATAGACCAGATGGTCCGTTTCTGCTGGCACATTTGTATGTTCGTATGATACTGACTGGATGCAGCTAGGAGAGATAGGACGATGAGAGTACATATTTGAAGAGGTTCCATTCTCGAAGGGAAGCAGCAATCTGAATCAGAAATAAGACACAGACAGTGGAAACAGTCGAATACAGACTCAGGCTCCGGTCATGGAAGTTAGCAGGATAGGACCGTGAATTGAAGCTGCAGACTAGATATGATGGAGAAGGCAAGTCGGGCAAAGTCAAATTCCTAGGGTAAGCAGTATTCGGGTAGCAGGTTGAGAATGCATACTGTCGAAGCAGTGGATTGGAGAGTGAGACACCCCCATCGATGACGCCTGAGGTGGGATGATCTTGACTTGAGGCAGCCAGTCATAAGTAGGATGATGAGGACATATGGGGCAAAAGAAGTTACCAGAGGAAACGCAACTGCTATGAGGTAGAGAAGACATGATATGATTCAGGAGATTGTAGACATGGCTCCCATCCCTGGTAGTCGGGGTGAGCTAACCTTCACTCAATGCTGTCCAGCAGAGTTAGGGACAGAGGATGTCCGGCTGATAAGCAGAAGGAGATCATGAATGTAATGGAATCCCATCCTCATAGACAGGGGAAGCCTACCTTCGCTTGGCACCTCAGAAGGTGCAGTTTAGGGATGGAGACCAGAGTACTGCTGATATGGGCTGGAAGAAAGCACTAAATGCTGCTGAAGAGAGAGGGTACAGGAGGAAACTGCAGGGTAGGCAGGCAGGAATGAATGTCAAGTCTCAAGCCTAATAAAAGTAGGCGCCACCCCCCTTGCTGCCCAGTGGTTTACCAGCTACCTATCTGGAACGACCCAGAAAGTAAAAGCTGTAGGCCTCTTTTCTGCATCCCTCCCAGTTGTTGGGGGAGTCCCGCAAGGCTCCATAATAGGTCCCATCCTCTTCTCCCTGTACATCAATAACCTTGACGCACAAATGTCCCATCTGCATTTCTTTGCTGATGATACTGTACTATATACATCAGGCCCTACACTGGCTGAAGTGAGGGATGTACTCCAAGCCGACTTTGCATAACTCGAAATCAGCATAATCAATGCCCAACTACTCATCAATGCCAAGAAAACTAAGGCCATGATCTTTGCCCCAAACATCACCCCCACTTCTCTTGCAAACACACACAAAGAATTCATCACTACCTCCCTAGGTGAACCCTTGAAATCACCTCCAAATTCAAATATCTTGGTATGTGGCTAGACAACAAGCATTCCTTTCATGACCACCTCGATGATCTGGCAAAGAGGCTAAAAATTAGGCCAGGTTTCTTCTTCCGTAACAAGCCCCTCTTTCCATTGGATACCAGAACTAGGCTGGTCTAGTCCACTTTCTTGCCGCTACTCAACTATGGAGATCTAATCTATTCCTCCGTAGCGGCCTCAGGACTCAACAAACTAGACGTCCTCTACCACTGCCCCATATGGTTCATGACAAACCTACCCTACCGCACCAACCATTGCGATTTGTACCTAGTCACTGGCTGGACATCACTCTCAACTAAATGCACGCTTCATGCTAGTATCTGGACTCTTAAGCTACTCCTGAACAAGCTCCTGAACTATCTCACAACCCTTTTCCGTACTTCCCATAGTACCTACTCTCTTAGGAAAATGACCTCCTCCTCCTCGATGTACCAGAACTGGCGCCTCACTTTCGGCAAGCGGGCCATGCTCAGCGTCTCCCAACTTCAGACACCAGTTCCAGGCATAAATGAAGCTTCCGGTACTGTCCCTGTCAGCCTATATAAAAGGTTGGCTGAAGCAAAAATAAAAGGTACATGCAGCTGCTGAATCCTAGCTCACTGCTCTAACCCTAGTCCATTGCTTTCTCTTACTTACCTAGAAATTAGCTGCCTTGATACTCCAAAACAAGCACTTTGTACCTTTTTCTGTACTTATATTTTTCTATGTCATTGTCATTTTATGCAACATGTTAATGCTTGCCCATAATTCTGTACTTGAATTTGCACAGTTTTTCTGATTATGTAATCTGTAACTACCAGTCTGTGTCAAAGGACCTCCTTGTAAATGAGCTTGCTCAACGGAGCTTTCCTACAATAAACTTGTGATCTTGAACTTGAAGAATGGAAAGACAAACAAAGAAAAGAAGGAAGGTGGGCTCACAAACAAGAAAGATATGCAGAAAGGAGGGGCTGGCAGGGAAGCAAGAACAATGGAGAGCAGGGCAGGAGCTTCGATGAATGGATGCAGGCACCAGGGAGGAGTACTGATGTGAGGGCAGTTGAGTCTGGGGGTAAGCCCAGTGTTGTAGACAGGTGTGAATTGGAAACCCAGGGAAGGAAGTGACACACTGTGGTTGAGACAGTCTATAAGTGGCGCAAGTAGGAGATGAATCCAGGCCAGTCGGGTAACCATGTTGGCAGTCAGGATAGTAACCTCTGGGCTATATTTCTGCAGTATTGGATCTTAGCCAGCCTTGACTGGAATAGGATATGTAGGTAGAAGGAGAGATACCAATATAATCACAGTGATTCTAGGCGGTTGAGGTCCTAATGCTTCTTAACTGAACACTGAGGTCTCCCAGGATTGACAGTATTAGTGGCAAATGAGGATGAACAAGGCAACATGTATAGGCAGGGGCATCACCAGCAGGAAAAGGGAGGTCATAATTCCGCTATACAAGACACTAGTGAGGCCCCACCTGGAGTACAGTGTACAGTTCTGGAGACCATACCTACGTAAGGACATAGACAGGGTAGAGAAGGTTCAGAGGAGGGCAACAAAGATGGTGCAGGGATTGCATCACAAGTCCTATGAAGACAGGTTGAAGGAACTGAACATGTACTCCCTGGAGGAGAGGAGGGAGAGAGGGGATATGATAAAGACATACAAGTATCTTACAGGGAGGAACAGGGTGCAGGAAGACACTATTTTTAAGCGAAAAAGATGTTCCAGGACTAGAGGACATGGGATGAAGTTGGAGGGAGGACGATTCAGAGGAAACATGAGAAAGAATTTCTTCACAGAACGGGTGGTGGACAAGTGGAACGCCCTGCCAGAGGAAGTAGTGGGGGCTGAAACAATCACGGGATTTAAGAATGCATGGGATAGACATAAAGGAATTCTGGAGGTCAGGGGTAAGGGGCAACAGACTTCTAGGAAAACAAACTGAACTTACAAGCTCAAATGGGCAGACTGGGTGGGCCATAGGCCCTTATCTGCCGACACTGTCTATGTATCTATGTATCTATGTAACATGTGGGAAATGATGAACAAGTAGACAGAACTATGGGTCCACGATTGTACAACTATTAAGGGAGCATTATAGCCATGCAGTAATCTACCCTCCCCCCCATTCCAGGAGGTATCTGGAGTTTAGCTGAGACCAGCATAGCATGAGTAGTCTGGCAAAACTTGTGAGTTGAAATGAGAGGAATAAAGAATCAGTTGATCTCATCAACCCAATAGGCAGCACCATGCTAGATGGCTGTGCTACTTGGTAGCTGTCGGTAACGTTCCGGTTCACAGACGTTTAGTGTTTAGAGCATGTAGAGCATACGAGGCAGCAAACTGAATGGGGAAGATAGTATTCACACTCACCTCCAACGTATCCCGGGTCCAGAAAGCAGGGATAGGAACCTGGAGAGAAGGAGCGCCGAGCTGCCGTGGAGCAGACGGCATGCGCAAGTGAAATGGCAAGTCTGCAGGTACGTGAGCAGATTCAGGCGGAAAGTCACGACCTTTGAGGACATCCAGAAAAATGGAAGGTCTGGTGTTCAGGCATGAGTTGGGTCCTGGGGTGCAGGAAGAGGGAAAGGAGCTGGATTTGCCATGGGGAGGTGAGAAGAAGATGGGAAATGCTGATCTGGACAGACAGGAAGTGTGCATGTAGTGGGAGGGGACGGAGGTGAGTCAGGAGAGGAAAGGAGCCGAGGACACTCTTAAGCTCTAAGGCAAAGGGAAGCCTGATGCAGGCAAAAAAATCCAAAAGAAATGGAAAGAGGGAGAACCCAGCAACTACAGAGGGACGAGGACGAGTGGAAGAAAGGAGTAGGGAGGAGGAAAAGAGCCACTGAGGAGAGGGCAGGTAAGACACAAACAGGATAACCAGTGCAGCGGGGGTAGAGGGCACGAGGGAGGAGAAAAACACAAAATAGCTGAGCAGGAGAGAAGCAGAGGTAAGCACAGCCAAATGAGCCTGCAGGGAGCCCAGTGAATGCCACAAAAAGCAATCCCTAAGCAAGGGAGGTGCGGTAGTAGAGGGTTTAAGTAGAGGTTGTGGGAGGAGCTATTCCCCACATTGAACCTCGGGCTAAGCCCTCCCATAATGAGGAGACAGATGTCCTCCTAGATGAAGATGAGGCCCAGGCAAAACTGCTGCTGAGCAGGGGTGGGGAGAAGGTATTGCACCAACAGCGCAGAGGCCTGGAATGTAATGGCCAGGAAGGTGAATAGGGTGGCCAATGCCAGGCGTACAGTGAGAGACCTGCAGGAACATCTCAATGACCTAAAGTGGCACAGCAAGAAGGAGACCCATAACAAGGGTGTGCCTCAGCAACAGGTGGCGGTCTAAGTGAGGAAATCCCCCTCACTGCCCACAAACAAAGAGTGCTGGCATTTCTCAGCAGGCACAGTGTGCATGGGGACACTGACCTTGACATGACAAGGATACAGAGAGGTACAGGTAGGTCCCAGACAAATACAGTAACAGTAATGTGCAGTGTGCCAGAGGTGTTGGACTGGGGGCTGGGGTGTGTGAAGGGGGCTGGTGGGTGTGTTGAGGTGGTCTTCAGACACACACAAATACAGTGATGTGTGTTGTGCAGTGTTGCTGACTGGGGAGTGGGGGTGGGGCTGGTGGGTGTGTGGAGGTGGTACACAGACAAACAGAGATACAGCAATGTGTGTTGTGCCAGTGGTGTTGGACTGTGGGTGGGGGGGGGCTGGTAGGGGTGTGTGGGGTGGGTTGGTGGATGTGGTGCATATGGTTGGTCTGTGTTGGCCTGTGGGGGTGCACACCACTGCAACACAGTAGCAACACACGTATGTATCCCGTGCAGAGGTGTCCAACACCCACAGGGCAACATGACCAAGGGTCACACACATGCAGGCATAGTTGTGCAGAACATGACACACATGACAGACACAGGGACATAATGTAAACTGTACAGCACAGTGCATTAGTCAAGAGGATGGGACAAGATCAGTGCTGCCTTGACAGCATGTAATGGTAATACAGTTGACGTGGTAGAGTCTGACAGACAGTGTTATAACCTCACAGGCACAGCAGGGAAGATGGAGAGGAGGAAGACAGCAGTGCTGATGGGTGGTGAATCAGAGGAGGAGGCCAGCACCATAGCAACAGATACCCAACCAATAGGCTTATCCCAGGCACTGAGCACACAGGACAAGGAATTGTTGGACACTGAAGCCAAAGCTGTGGACAACAGCCAGACAAGGACAGAAGGGATCCAACCAGATGCCACACTGGAGGAGTGCGATGCCCACAGCGTGGACAGCATAGCAGCTAACATTGCACATGACCTCAGCCCAGACACCATCAGGGAGCTGAAGGCATGACTGGATGAAGCTTCGTGTGCACTGCAGGATCAGGTGGAACAGTCACCCACAGACTATGCCACCTACTGCAAGTCAGTGGTGGGCAGGCAGGAGGAGCAGACCTAGTGACAGCAACAAAGGTGGGCAGGAGCAAGACACAGGTATCCCTTAACACCCTGGTGGAGGCCCTGAAAGCCACACAGGCATGTGTACGGGACCACACACAGGCACTCAAAAGGCTAGCAATGGCTTTGGAGAAGTCTGTGGAACAGCATTAGAGACAGACAGAGGTCATTGCAATGACACTGCATATTATATTGTCAACACACCATGTGAGGCCCTCATGTGTGCAGCAGGTGCAGGTGGACACAACACCGGCACAGGACACCATGAAGCAGCAAACAACAGTGCCACACGAGACACAGTGATGCAGCAGTACAAGCCACTGCAGTGGAGCTGCATACCATGCCACCAGCATGACCAAGCAGAACAGCAGTGCAACAGTCCATCACAGCTGGGCCACAGATTCACCAGCTATGACAGTACAGACACGGCAATGGTGCATGTCACTGCAGTACGCCTGCCACACATCGTTGCCCCCAACAGTGCAATGACCATGTGGACAAAGTGACTACCATACTGTCATGTGTAACACAGGACACAGGACACAGGGGCACTCTCAAGTGAAGTGGAGTGTGGGCTGCACTACACAGTCATATGGCTGCACCCAACAACAGTTATGTCCACTAGACATGACTGACATCACCCCTGTGGTGGCAAGGGTATATGACCATGGTGTGATCATGGCTGTGGCCTACATTGTCAATGTGAAGGTCTGCAACATGGTGCACAACAGATGACTGGGCACAAGTAGGGGAATCCGTGTGTGGGGAGGGACAGAGCATAATGGTTGAGTAGTTGGCTGAGGGATGGAGGACATGGGTTGCCTAATGTGCAGCACCCTGTGGTGATGCTTGGTGCCCCCCAAGGTATGTGCAACTACAATGAGCAGTGCAGCATGGTGGGTGGGGAGTTGTGGTCTGAGCTGCTGTACAACCCCAACAGTGAAGGAGTGGGTGTGGGCTGTGTCACTGGTGGCTATGGTTGGGGGGGTTCACTGTTGCATTTGTTTGGGGGTCTGGCTGTGTCAGTGGTTTCCGGGGGAGCCTATATCACTGGTGTCAGTGATGGGATGTGGCCTGTGTGACTGGAGTCTGTGATGTGGGGGCTGTGGCACTGCTATGTGGACAGGGTTGCATGCAGGCACATGTGTGACACACAGGACAGAACTGTGATAGCATTCTCCGCATGCCGCTTTAGCGTGTTATATTGACTCAATATTGTGACATGCCACCCAGGCAAATTGCAATGTCCAGGATGTGGCACAACACACATATGCAATATGCATTAAAATTTCAATGCATATGCATCAAAATACATTGCATACGTGGCATGCTGCGAGGCAGGCTGCACGTGTGGCCTGCACATGTCTCATGTGTGAACATGTGCACTCGCAACCGAATGATGCCACAGTCAACACAGACAGGAAAGGCAGGGTGCACACTGCTGGGACTGGGCTCAAACAACAAAAGCAGGGAAAACAAGTGCCACAGTGAGCACATTGAGTGGCAGAGCCCCAAATTTTACACCAGCTGAGACTGAACAGCTGATCAACCTTGTGCAGCACTGGCACGTCACACTACTGCTACCTGGGTGCAGGACTCACCCACCCCCAGCCAGGGGCAGGGTGAGGAAGACCATTGGGGCACACCTCACTGAAATCAATGGTGTGAAGTATACCCACAGCAGCTGAAGCATAAATGGCAGGACCTGACCAGGCGGGACCCTGCCATTCTCTCCCAGCTGCTGTCCACGGCTGCACGTAGGGATGCAGAGATCAGGACTGGCCAGTGACCTGTGGCAGCTGGGTATGTCACCAGGTAGGCACACAAACACAAAACATTGTAACCAACAGCATGCCCATAGGTACAACACAGCTAATATGTGTTCCCTGTCAACACAGGTCAGAGCGGTGCCACCAGGAACAAGTATTCGACATGCTGCAGAAGGACAGCAGGGTGGACGACAGGCTGCTGTGCAGAGACACCAAGGCATGGTAGGTGCATACATGGTGCATCATTGGTTCTAGTTGGGATGACAAGGTATGTCACACAGTCTATAGGGTACAGATTGCATGCGGTGAATCCACTGGCAAGCTGTCACACTGCTGGGTCAACAGATCATGTGGGTGTGTTGGAACAACATGTGTCCTGGGTGTGCATGTGGGCAATGCAGTTCAACAGTGTGTGCAGTACAGATTGCATGTGTGTATCCAGGCACAGTGGGGGGTGGGGCCCTGTGTTACTGTGTGATGACTGTGGGGTGTTTTGTGTCACACATGGGCACCACCCAGTCACACACATGCACTGTGATCTGGGCAATGATGAGAGTGCCGAGAATGCCACTGACATGAGTCATTCCACTTTTGCAGGTGAACGCCCCCTTGTTACCCCTCATCACAGGGCACTGTTACGTGCTATGGCCAAGCAAAAGCAGCAGGATGCCAGGGCACATGCGATTCGCACACAACACACACATCACAGGGCACTCCCACTGCCACCAGTAAACTGAGGATAAGGAGGAGGACAACACAGACCATCAGGGGGAGGAACAGCATGGCATGGCAGATGCGGTGCAGGTGGTGCACAAGGTGTAACAGGACCAGGGCAGCATGCATGTCCAGGTGGAGGTGCTGGTGCATGAGGGAGGACAATCAGGCACAGGAGGAGGAGGACACCAACATGGCAGGATCAGCGGGACACTGAAGCAGATGTGCTGGACACCATCGGGGGCACTGGACAGTGCCTGTCAACAGGAGGACAGTCACCGGAGGCAAGCATAGATACCAATGGAGCCTGTGGAGGTGGACATGCAGAAGGGGTGGAGTTGCTTGCCGCAATTCAGGAGCGGGGGTTAGAGGATGAGCCAGTAGTGGACATAACACCAGGGCATGGCGGAGACTGTGCCATGGCTTACCAACACCAGGAAGACCCAGAAGTGGCCAGTCTGTGCTAGATGAACCAGCTGATGAAGAGGTACAGCAGGCCACAGCAGTGGACATTCAGCAGGACCTCATACAACAGGCCCACCCCATCAACGGAGACCATGTTCTCGCTGAGCTTGTTGAGGCTATAATGGGCAATGTTGCCCGCCTCCACAGTTCCCTCAGGGTCCTGCTATCTGCCCTGAGGGACCAATAAGACCAGTGTATACATTGTATATAGTTCTATGTAATTTCCTGCTGGGGTTGTGTGGCCTGTGACTGTGTTGTGCTGTTGCGCCTGTGGGGTGGGGGGCTTACTTGTGTTATTGTGTCCTTACTCTGTTTTTGTAGTTTCTGTTACCATTACATTGTTTGTTTTATGCTTATGGTTTGTATATATGTTGTTATGCTGGAGGGGGGGTTTAGTTGTAAATATTCACTGTTATTCATGTTGTTGCCTGACCGGGGGGGGTTGTTATTGTTTGTTAAAATAAATGTTTATTTATGCACACATTACCCATGCCCCTGAGTGCTGTCTGCATGTTGTTTCCTGTGTGTCATTCGTGTGTGCCTGACATTGTGCACATGCGGCCGCATACACGCAGCATACTTGTGCTGTTGTATGTGTGTCTGTAACCAACACATGGACTCATGTGTGACATTTGTACACTCCAGAGCTACAGTCACAACACAGGGTACATGACATCATGGTGCATGTCTATGGTGGCAGTGCTCTGTGGTGTGCAATATACACATACCACCTCACTAAGGCAGCCATAACAGTGGGGTGTCCTTGGGACTGTATGGCACCACTCCTCTTGAGGGCATGCAGGGCTCTGCAGGTAGCACTTGGACATGGTGGGTCTGGCCACCGTCTAACAATGGAGATGTGCTGCTGCCTGGTGCTGCATACCTGTTTGTGCGACACTGTTTACATGATCGGTGGCCATGGCCAGTGCATAGTGCCTAGTGGCAACAGCAACACGCTGTGGTGCTACTGTCCTAGGTGCTGTCATGTGACATAGGTTGTTGCACCAACAATGTCTGTCATAGTGCATGCCCTTTGCATTGTTGGCCACTGTTGGCCCTTGATGTTAATTTAGTGGACTCAATCTGATGGGCATGTCACGAGTATTGTGCTGTAGGTCGGTACTAGAATGACGGAAAGGTGGTGTGGGTCAGTACAATGGAGGGTATCATGTGGCCTTGGATGGACACAAGCACAAATGCAGGTCAGTGCAGGGTAACTGGGGGAGGGGATCGGTGTTGCAGTGCATACCACATGGTCGGTGAGGGTCATTCACAGTGGCATTTGATCATGTCTGCATGTACAGATGTGCAACAGTGGTGCAGCATAATGCCCTAGTCACATCCACCACAGTGCTACATTTCGCAACAGACAGTGTGATTTGCCTCTCCCCAACATAACACACATGTCTCAGCAGCCAGGACCTGTTACACTGGGTGGATGCTGGTACCACCTGCTGCTGTATCCATGCCAATGTGCACTCACCCACAGTAGACAACTGCAGTACTGTGACACTCAACATGCCACGGCCTTGTACACGGACATGTGGACCATGTGCGCTATTGGCGGCATAGCACACACACCCATAACAGCAGATCTTCCTAGCGCATGGGTATCAACAATGCTGCACTGGCATGGGGATTCAGACTCTGGGATGATGTGTAGCTGTGCACTGCAGCACACATACACTGTGTGAGTCATCCAGCACATTTTCATTACTCCATACCCCAGCATGTGAGGGCACATTCCACACTGATTACTCACAACACAGTACACATGCTGTCCCTGCAGGTGTGTAGCACATCACCTGTGCAGACCCAAGCATACTGCTGTGGCAGGTGTGCCAAGCGACATTACAGACTTACAGACTCTGTGGAGGGACATCACCTCACTAGACCATGAGACTGCCACCATCCACTGTCATGCCCTGCCGCTTGTTCATGTGCATCCATTGCAATGGATGTAGCCACACCTCACATTACACCTGCCTATGCCATGGAGGTACTTGACCGTGCCTAGCAGGACCCACCATCCTCCCACCACCAGTGACTACATCCTGTTGCCTTGTGGTCCCTCAACAAGTGTAGTAGTCTGAACACAGATTGTACCAGCCTATATGCCCCACCCTGCACACAGTACACCATTGAGGCCTCATGTGCATCGTACAATGGCAGCGCCGTCACAGCACTGTTGTGACTCATACCTGTACCTATGCATCCCAGCATGCACCTTGACCTCCCTGCTACCGTTGATCACATACACATACACACTGTCTTGAGTTACAATGTTCCATTGCACACTGTGGATCATGTGGCCATGCGGCTCTCATTGCCTGCTGTGGGTGTCGGTACATGGGTCAGGAGCTTCTCAGTGCCTGCTGCTGTGTCAGCCAGTTGCTGTACAACAGAAATTGGTACAGATCCTGCATCAGTGCTGCCATGTGTGTTGCTTAGCACCTGGCAGACAGTATCCCATCCTGTGGTGTCACGTGGGCGGTGTCTGTGATACCATGGTGTTGCTGTTCTTCCCTCTATATTGTTGTTCCATACTGCTGCCAGTGCCACCCTTAGGGCGTTGGTGTTGTTCCACCTCAGAAGAGTTGCTGGGTGACTTTGCATCTTGCACAGCATCCAGCAGGCACACTTCTATGTCTGGCGTTGTTTGCTGTGCTGTCAGGCTCAATGTCCCTTTCTGTGCAATGCCTTCCACTTGGTCTGTGTCAGGCAGTGGCACATGCCGCGACAGTGCAATGTTGTGTAATATTCAGCAACCAAGCACAATCTTGCAAGCCATCTCTGGGCTGTACTGCAAGGCCCCAACAGAGCAGTCAAAGCATCTGAATCGAGCCCTTGGAGTCCAAACGTCCTCTCAATCACAGGTCTCATTGGTCAGGGCCCCATTGTATCGCTCCTCTGCTGCAGTCTGTGGATGTTGCACGGGTGTCACCCATGGCAGTTGTGGGTATCCACTGTCACCTGTTGGGGTGGTGAATATCATAGGTTATTTGCCCAGTCAGTTGTTCTCTGGATTGTCTGTTGACACACACATTGTGACCCATGAGCCTCCACAACATGGCCATCATGCGGCCATGTGGGGGGGGGGAGAACACATGTCGATGGGCGGTGCACAGGCTTCAGTCTTTGCCCCTTCATGGTGGACTGGTTTTGTTCTTCCTAGCTCTTCCACTTGTCTGTCCTGCTGTTCCTTCACTGCCTCACATTCCCCTGGGCATCTTGTGGTCGTGTTGTGCTATGATGTGCATACACCCATGCCCACACTGTGTCTGCATGTCTCGCAGACACAATCACATTTCCAGCGTAGATGGTATTGCTGTCACTGATACCTACCGATTAGCCATCCATCAGTGATCTCCCCTCTTTCAAAGGCCTAATATAGGCCACAGTGGTGGAATATGTAGGAGTCATGGCAGGATCCCAGGTATATGGCAATCATGTCCAGTATGCGACAGTTACTGTCACATACTACCTGAATGTTAATGGAGTGATACCCTTTGTGGTTGACATATGTGTCGCCATCTGATGTTGGTGCCCTAATGGCCACATGTGTGCAGTCGATCACCCCTAGCACATGGTCAGACTGTGCCACAGCATAGTATGCCTGCTTCACATGCAGCTGTTGCATTGCCTCACGTGGGAAGTATATGTACTTGAAGGTATGGCGTATCAGTGCTCTGAGAAATCTCCTCAGGCACTTGGACACAGCAGGCTGGGATATACCCACTATGTCACCTGTGGGGGTTTGGAAGGTCCCTGTGGCTAGAAAATGTAGCACTGCACTTACTCTCACCTCCACTGGTATGGGATGTCCCCTGTTTATCACACTATGTAGGTCCTCCCACTGTTCCTGGCACAGCTCCCTCATGGTGATCTTGTTCAGGCAATAGTAGGCAATGCATTGCTCATCAGTGGGCTTCTTACAGGATTTTCGTCTATGGGTCGGAGGTGGCACCATTCTCCTTGCCACTGTCCCCAGCACCTGTGGTCCACCATTTCCCCTGGATCCTGCCATGCCACCTAGCATGCCTCCAGTTGCATCATTCCTCCAGCATGGTGCCCAGTAGGGCTAGTGGTGCTGTCATTGTCTCTGTTACTATGTGTCTTTCTACACATTGATGCCTTCACAATGGTTCACCTGGGTGTGGGGGGGGCAGGGTTTTTATATGCTGCTGTCTGCTTAGAGCACCTCCACCCTGGTCTAACTTATGCCTGCTTGGTTTGCTGCACTGTCTTGTTCCACAGCTTCTGGAATAACTTCAGGGTTGTAACTGGTATTTACGCATGTCACATTATGCGTTTGCTCAATGTTCCTTGGATGCAAGTAGGTCGTAAATCATGTTTGGCGCAGCCATTCCGTCCATTGACATAAGCCTCCTTTTGGAACACCGCATGTCACAAGTCGCTGGCGTAACTTGCAATTTGCATCATTTGTTGAGGATGCAGCTGTCTTACATCCTTCTCACTTCTTTTGGAATCGGACCCATGGTGTTTATTTGTTCTTGAGGGACGCAAGCTCAGGACAAAGAGCAATTGCCCACTTTGAAATGTTTGCTACTACACCAGGCTCTAGAGTTAACATTCAGAAAAGTATAGGTAGGTATTTGGATTCCATCCCTATATTGGCGGGAGAGAAAATTGGGAGCATATGTATGACAACAAGCCAAATCAACATTTTAGGAATCTGGTTTGGTAATATGGATGTGGCTACTAATAACTTGGAAAAAAAGGGCCATAAACTGCAGAAGCAAAAGTAATGAGATGGTGAAAGTGGCCCATGTCCAAACGAAAGAGAAATCTTATGAATAAAGCTTTTTTACTTCCTATTTGTTATATGTTAGTTGAACAGTATTTTCCCACTACTGATATGGATGGAGGCCACCTTTCAAAGCATATTTTTTAGAGTACTATGGGACATTCATCAGAGCCCCATAAAAAGAGGACACACTTACCGGGAGCAAAAGGTGGGGTGTCAATATAAATTCAATAGATTTTTTTTTTTCATTGTGTCATTTTTCAGTTTTAATACAGGGACACACTTTTCTGAGGTAAATTTAGGACTACAATTATTCAAAGCAACTTGTGAACCATTCCTAACTGTGGTAGTAACAGAAACTCATAAGTGTCCCAGGTCCATCCTTCCCAAATATGACATATATACAAAATTGCTTCCAATAGATTAAAACCTGGGGCTAACAATTGCACTAATTTAGGAGAATTCAGGGAAACAATTGCATAAGTTAGTACTTGCAGAATCTGTATACCTTACCATAGTTTTCCCTCAATTTTGTATCTCTGACAATATAGTAATCAGACAGTTATCAGATAACAGGATACTAAATAAACTGTGATACTGTGTGGCTCTGTGCACGTGGGAAGTGAAATGTGAAGGGTAATGTAAAACACACAAGTGTGGAAGAAAGGGCTGCATCAGAAGAGACTGTAATCAGGATGTGGAAACAACTGAGCATTTGGATTTTACTTGTAAATATATTGTAGCCATCTGGCCTTTAATAGTAACAAATGGCAAGCACCTACTGTACATTTAAAGGAGTAGTTCACCCAGAATGTGCAAAAAATATGTTATGTAGAGTGTTTTGATATGTATGTTAAGTCCTAGTGTGTCCTTCCCTCTGTCTGCTATTTGGAGTTTTTCCTAAATTGCCTGCTAGCTGTATGGTAGTTTTACGACCCCTGGGGATCTCCATAACAAATAGTTTTATTGGCTTTCTTTCTCCTACGATGCCCCTGTCTCATGTGACAGTGATGTAGCCATGCCCTTAGATTTAGCACGTGTACTGTTTTAAAATTAGTTTCATAAACAGCAGAGCCTTGTAAGTGTTCTTATCCAGGGAACACAAATGTCGACAGTTAGTTTAGCAGATACCTGAAAGCTATCTAACTGGGGTTTCTGTTAGAAAACAGCTGCTAAATAGCTCTAATTCATTATTTGTGTTTTTGATGTTAAAACACTCTTGCTAGTTAGACCTGATGCACAGAGAAAACAAAACTAGTGAATTAGAGCTATATAAAATATATATTCCTGTACACATTCTTTTGAAAATGGTGGAAATTGAATTAAGTGCAGTAAGAGAGACAGAGAGAATTTAATGTTAACTCATGATGACACATTTGTGAAATTGTGGAAGGGGGTTACCTGGTTTAGATGAAGAATGGGGGCCAGAGGCTGGCTATTAGTGTTTTCTCTAGTGGTGGGCCATTATTTATCCCTTTTTCATGTTTTTTATCTGTTTCTTTTTGCACTATGGCTTAACATGCAACTTTCAAACAGTCATTTGAGTTAGCGATAATTAATAGTTGAAAGAATCAGTTGCATGTTTTCTAAGAATTGTATTTGGTTGATATTTTTTTTAATAAAAATACCCCAACTCTTCATCAGTAAGTGTCATGGGATCTTTTACTTCCAGCTTGACAGAGACCAGAGATGGGCAGAAAGAACTTCAGTGCAACACTCCCCTTGTACTGCACTACAGTGTCAGTTATGGATATTACCCCAAGTGCCTGGTGTGGGGCCAGAACCCACAATCTTCTGGCACTGGAGGTGAGCGGGATACCTACTGAGCCACCGACACTGACAGGATAGTTACGGTCCCTAAGAATAATTTAGCATACTCATTTTTTATAGCCTTCTAATCTGTCACTGTCTTACACTGGCAGACCTGAGTGCCACAAGGGTCTGCAGAGCAATAATTTGTTTTTGCTGCCTACCCCGGCCCCCTGGCCCACCACTCCTTCAGGATATGCATGTCCCTGATGTCCACCAGTCTCATCCCTGCTGGGAACTCCCACCACTGGGGGCCCTGCGTAACCTGTGTCCGGAGGGTTCTGGCTTATCCTTGCTGAGGAGCCCCCTTCCCCTGAGGGGGAGGCACTGAAAAGAAAAGTAATGTTCTATGACCCATCTGGAACTACAGGCATGGGTGACAGCAGTGGTGCACTCTGGGAACTGCGGTATGGTGGGATGGCTTCTGTCATCCTGCTGGCTGGGGTGACATTTTCTGGTTTTCTTGTCTCACCCATCTCCCACTAATGCAAGTGGTCATAGCAGCATCCTGGAGTGGAGACATTTGGCAGCATGTGGTCACCCACATGTCATTATTTATCACACTTTGGTTCTGTATTTCTCTTATTATAATTTTGTTTCTCTGAGTTCTGCCTGATTTATTTTTTTACCTATACCTCACATCCTCCCTGCCTCTTCCACTAACTCCTTAGCTCAATCCCACCTACTCCCTCTTGTTTTCACACCTCTGTTTATACTACAGTACCTCACACTCTGTTTATCTAGGCCTTTGATCTTTTGTTTCCCCTAATGTCTAATGTTTAGCTTTTGGGATTAACTCGTCTGGAGGTGTGGGGGGGAGCCGATACCTGTGAGCTGGAGGGGCGGACTGCGTCTCCATTAAATTGCTGCACTGCTCGCAAGCTGCTAGTCCGTGATGCTGGATTGTTGTTGACAGAACTGCAGCACTGCTCATAAGTGGGCTAGGTGCTTTGGTGACAGTTATTGAGGCAACAAACTCGTTCTCCCCTGCCCATGGGTGTTGAAGCCCTGAATTGCCCTCCCGACTGCAGGACATGCACAATTACTAATTTTCTCACCTACCACCACCCCCAACCCTGGGTAATGTCAACTCTCCTCCTCCTTTCAGGCTTCGAGTCATCTCCTGCAGTGAGGCAAAATGCTATATTTCCAAAGCCATTGCCAATAGTCGTTATAGCAATGACTCCCTAGATCTCAAACTCATAAGGCTTACCCTCGATGTCACACTACCTCACCTTACAAAAATTCTCAATCTTTCGCTTAGCCTCGTCGAGTTCCCCTCAACCTGGAAGAAGGCCATAATCACTCCCATTCTGAAGAATGGTGACCCCACTAACACCAGCAACTATAGACCAATCTCTATTCTTCCTCCTCTCTCAAAGCTCTGGAAAAATAGTTTGGATCAGCTAACAGAACATCTAACTAAATACAACCTTCTCAGCCAGGAACAACATGGCTTCCGGACAGACCATAGTACCGTCCACTGCACTTACTGAACTCACTCGTTCATCCACGAGGCCCTTGACCATGGCTCACTTGCAGGGGCTATCTTGTGGCTCTGACCAAGGCATTTGACAGGGTCAGTCACGAGCTACTGCTTTGTGTCCTTCCTCAACTAAATGTGGTCCTGGAGGCCACTGCCTGGTTCAAGGATTACCTCTCAGGACGATCTCAGCATGTCAGGATAAATACCAATCTCCTCCCTAAAACAGTTCATTCCGAGTCCCTGAGGGTCTATACTTAGCCCATTACTCTTCACCCTCTTCTTAAACTCTCTTCCAAAGCTTGCAGTGGTCATTTACTACTCTATGCTGATGACGCGGTCCTGTACTGGAAACATCCTCATCCAAGCACCCTCCAACAGGCCCTTCAGGGCTTTTTCAGGGAGCTAGAAATCTGGTTCAGTGATCACCGCCTGATCATCAACTATAACAAAACTAAGTCCATGATCTTCGCGCATCGCCAAAGCCCTCATAGTCAGACGGCACTCCTGTTTTCGGACTCACTAGGCACCCAGCTGGAACACGCACAAACTTTAAATACCTGGGTATCACCCTGGATACCTCCCTCTCCTACCATAGCCACACCGTCTTCTCTCCTCCGCTGTCAACACTAGAGTGGGCATCATCTACAGACTCAAGCACTGCCTACCTGCACAGGCCATGCAACTTGCAGTCCCTCCTCCATCCTCTCCCTAATTGACTATGGGATAGTTATATTCTCGCGCTCTAGGGACCCCTCACGCTGAGCAGTATAAACACTGCTCTGAATAAAGCCTGCCGCCTAGTTACAGGCAGTGACAGACTAACCCACACCTGCAATCTTTATACTCTGACTGGTTGGCTAAACTTCCAGCAAAGACTAAAATATCACACCTGCATTCTCGCAAAAAAGATACACCTTCAGCTTGCCCCCGTCGGACTACTCCCCATTATCAGTGCAGCCCTCATCAGGCGCAACACAAGACTCGCAGCACACCCACCGTTGCAGGTTCCCCTCTGTAGAACAGCACTAGGGCAAAGATCTTTCCGGTACTGTGCTCCTCTCTGGCTTAACTCACTACCCCTTCCTCTCTCTCAGTCCCATAGCATCTCACTATTCAAATCAGGCCTTAAAACCCACCTAAAGGTGAGTGCTAAATGTGATTGTGGCTAATTCTGCCCACTCTCCTAATCCTCCACTTCTCCTGACACAGGGTCTACCTAGACCTACGTAATGGCATCCTGCTCACGCTCGCCTAGGGACCACAGGATTGCTACTAAATTACCTCTCCTGCTGTCTAAGGTTCATACCTAATTACCTCACCTGCTAATTAAGTTTCTAGCCTGGACTGCTCCATCAGTACTGTAACTTTTAATTCTGCCTATCAATGTTAGTCCTAACTGTACTCTGTTTACCCTCCACCCCCTGTAACCGATGTGGAGATTTTGCAAACATTGCTGAGTTAGTATTAAAACTGTAAATACTGCCTGTTCTTGTACGTCTTTACTGTATTTGTCTACCCTCCACCCCCTGTAACCTGACGTGGAGCCTTTGCAAAAGAGTCTATGACTCAAAGGATTGTAATTCCGATCTTACTCAATAAATAAAATAAATAAATAAAATTAATAATGAATGTAAATAAGACAAAATGGATGTTTTTTGGTACTAGAAAACAGGGTGTTTCGGATGTACAGATCACATCATTGAATAAAACCTTAATAGAACAAGTTTCAAATTATTGTTACTTAGGAGTTAATACTGACTCTCTATTGACCTTTAAGAGTCATATAGAGTCTGTTATTACAAAAACACATAAAAAATTGGGAGCTTTGAAGAGAACATCTAAGTCCTTAAAACTGCAAGATAGGAAACTGATTGCTGAACAGCTTATACTCCCAGTAATAAAATATGGAGAGGTTATTTATAGGACTGCATCTAAACAACTTCTGATTAAGCTGGATAAACTGCAATATAGGGTAGCAAGATATGTATTACGTTGTAGTTTTAGGACTCATCACTGTGAATTGTTGACTAAGTTAAATTGGTTACCTCTTGATTTAGAGTACAGGTATAGTTGGTCCTCATTTATATATAAATATAGGACAATTTATTTGAATCATAATATATCAAACATATTGGCAAATAAAGATTCTGCTCTCAGGAAACATTCAGTTAGGGCTTTGTACAAAATAGAATAGATCCAGATAAGTGTAAGAATAAATTTGGGGATAGAACATTGGCGTCACAAGCATCTATATGTTGGAATATACTCCCTCCTTCATTGCGATTAGAAAAAATTTAAAAAAAAATTCTTAAAGGGTTGAAGATGTATTTTGTATATTCATGTGAATGTTTTGATTCAATTTAGTTATATTGTCTTATTGTGTGTGTCTTTGTGATTTTGTGTCTTTATAATTTGTACTGATTGTTTGAAACTAGTGTGATTATGTGAAACTTGGAAAACTTGCACAGGACTGTCTTGAAAACTGGATGCCTTTATCCAAATGACATGTATTATTCCTGTATAAAAATAAAATTTTACTACTACTACTAGTGTGAGAGACTGTGCAGTGGGTCCTTGCGCTTTTACACACTGGTCTGGAGGTGTTGGGGGAGCCGATACCTGTGAGCTGGAGGCGGGGACTGCGTCTCCGTAAATTGCTGCACCGCCACAAGCAGCTAGTCTGTATGCTGGATGGTTGTTGACAGAACTGCACGCCACTCGTAAGAGGGTAGGTGTTCGGTGACAGTTATTGAGGAACGAACTTGTTCTCCCCTGCCCATGGGTGTTGAAGCCGAATTACCTTCCTGACTGCAGGACCTGCACGTGTGAGAAGACTGTGCAGTGGGTCACTTCTGCAGCATTTCCACTGGTCTGGAGGTGTGGGGGGGAGCCGATACCTGTGAGATGGAGGGGTGGGGACTGCATCTCCATTAAATTGCTGCGTCGCTCACAAGCGCGAGCGCCACTCGGCACCGAAAATCTTCCAGCTGATGAAGAACGAAAAAGGGCAGGTTTCCTTTTGTGTGCTTCTAAATAGTGTTCGAGACTAATAGTTTGTATCCTACTGTTTAAATTATTACTGACGTAGGGAATAACCTAGCTGGAGAGCATTATTGCGAAGCAATTCGTCCTGCTTTTAGTGTTAATTAACTGTATTAGTTTTGTTATTTGAGTAGGCTAGGCAGACTTTTTAGGCATTATTTAATTGTGTTTGATTAATTTTGATAGGTAATTACTGTATTTGTAGCTTGGGATATGTAGGGGTTATATGGGAGGATTTAAGGGGGTCAGGATTACCTATGGGAGCTCACTGCTACATGATTTGCATCCTTTTATCCCCCTCCCAGTGTCAGACACTACTGCTAGACGCTGTTGGGAGGTGGGGATTGGAAAGGGTCGTGCTGATTGTGGACAGTGGTGCGACCCATTTACTTCAGGTGATGGTAGGATAGAGGTTGTTAGGTTCAGAAGGCACCCTGGGTTATGACGGGCATCTGGGAGAGGCCAGACATGGTTGGTGCCCGTCTCCAGAGAGTCCACCAGACCGAGTGGTCAGGTAACCTAGGGCTGCACCTCCTCCAATCCCCTGATGGCAGTACTTTTGCAATGCCAGATCAATTAGAAATAAGATGGCAATCATTGCTGCCTTGATTTCTTTGGTTGACCTAGGCTTGCATTACGGAGACCTGGGTGGGAGACAATGCAGGCCCTATTTTGAGGGGCCGCAGTCCCTCCTGGGTATACCGTGGTGCACTGCCCCAGAGTGGAATGCAGGGGTGGCGGTGTAGCTATCTGTTTTATATCCAGCCTGACCTTCACCGTGCACCCAGTGAGAACTCCAGGCTCATTTGAATGTGTGGCTATTCGTGGAGGACTAGGCGCGGGCTGCAGGATCTTCCTCATCTACCGCCCTTCTGGGCCGATGGGGAATTTCCTGCAGGAGATCGCTGAATTCATCACCGACGAAACATTGGGATCCCCCAGATGTGTTTTTCTGGGGGATTTCAATGTTTGGGTCGACGATGGGAATCAAAAATGTAGTTACAATTTTTTGCAGATCATGTCCTCCTTAGGATTGATGCAAGCTGTTACTGCAGCAACTCATCAGGATGGCCACATGCTGGACCTGGTGTTCTCACTGGGGCTTGAGATTAGTGATCTCAGGATTGATTGAGTACTTTGGTCCGATCATTGCACGGTGCAGTTCATGCTCGGGGCTCCCGCCAAAAGCCCTTCCCCTGCTGAGATGATTAGCTGTCGCCCTTTACAGGGTTTGCCCCTGAGGGTTTTTTTGGCAGCAGCTAAATTGTCTAGTGTGGGTGCTGCATGCATTGGAGGTGTTGGTGCTGGGGTTGACACCTATAATAGGGTGTTATCTGACACATCAACTCCCTCGCACCTGTCCATGTACGACAAAGAACTTCATACCTGAGGTCCCTGTGGTTTGATGAGGATCTCAGGGAGATGAAGAAGATGGGTCAGAGATTAGAGCACTGCTGGAGGAGGTCCTGCCTGGAGGCAGACAAACTGGTCCTGCATATGCATTATAGTGCATACCAGGAGGCAATCAACCGTAAGAAGGCAGCGTTCCTGTCCAGGGAGATTGCTGCCAGGAAAAAACGACCAGCTTTACTCTTCCGGGCTGTAGACAGGCTTCTCCACCCTGCTTGTCTGCAGCCTGGGAGGGTTTTTTCTAATACAGAGTGTGAGGAGTTTGCTTGTTTTTTCTTGGACAGAGTGTCCTTGATCCGGCGGGTGGCTTCTTCAGCCAGCAATGTTATAGCTGACAGTGGTCACCTTATGTGTTCTGGGTGCACTCTGCCTAGTTGGGGAGTTTAGACCAGTGGAGGTTAGTGAGGTCATTGAGGTGGCAGTCAACTTGAAGCATACCTTTTGTGAACTGGACCCGGTGCTAGCGTTTCTTAATGAGATATGTTGACTCTGTTGGCCGTGTTTGCCTTGATTGTCTGGTGTTCCCTATCTGAGGGGTCTTTCCAGATGCCTTGAAGGATGCTCTGGTGAGACCCTCTAAAAATCATCTTTGGTCCTGGAGATCAAGGCAAATTACCATCCTATATCCAACCTTCCATTTTTGGTGAAGGTGGTGGAGAAGGTGATAAGCGCTTCAGTTGGAAGAGCACCTCGTGACTCACGAATTGTATGAACCCTTCCAGTCGGCATTTTGGCTGAGACATAGCACAGAAACTGGCTTGTTCGGTGCAGAATGATCTCCTTAGGGCAAGAGATCAGGGGACAGGACAATTCTTGTTCTCCTTGATCTCTCTTCAGCATTTGACATTGTGGACCATTGTGTGTTGCTTGTCTGCCTTAGGGAGTTATGTGGACTCACCGGTACTGTCATCAACTGGTTTGAGTCCTTTTTTACCAACTGGAGGCAACAGGTTATGATGGGGAATTCTTCATCTACATCCAGTCTCCTATTCTGTGGAGTCCCTCAAGGATCGGTACTGGCCCCAATGTTGTTCACAGTGTACATGCTGCCCCTGGGAGGGATCATTAGGAAGTATGGTCTGTGTTTTCATTGTTATGCCGATGATACTCAGCTATATCTGTCCTTTGCCCCAGGAACATCCAACACAGTGGATGTGCTAAATATCTGTCTGGCTGAGATTAGCGACTGGATGGCCTCCAGGTGGTTTCGACTGAACCCTGACAAGACGGAGGTATTGGTAGTGGAGTCGAACAGAGTTCATGATAGGATGGCCTCTGACTCAGAAATTGGACTTCTTCTTGGAGCTGTGTCATTGAAGGCCTCCTCTTGGGTGCAAAATCTTGGAGTGATTCTGGACAGGAACTTAACCATGGAAGCTCAAATATCCTCCACGGTTCATACCTGTTTTTTCCATCTCAGAAATATCGCCAGGATTAAGCCCCTTGTTCCGCCTCTGGACCTCCCTACCTTGATACATGCCTTAGTCACATCTAGACTTGACAACTGTAATGCGCTCTATCTTGGGACACAAGGGAATCTCTCCGCAGACTGTAGCTGCTGCAAAACGCAGCTGCTCGGTTATTGACTGGGCAGCAAAAATGTTGCCATATTACACCGGTGTTGTGCGAATTGCACTGGCTGCCAGTCAGGTGAAGAATCCTCTTTAGGTGGGTCTTCTCACCTATAAGGCCCTACACAGGCAGGGCCCTGGTTATCTGTCGGACCTTCTGACACCTGCCTTCTCTACCGCCCTCTCGATCTTCTAGTGGTAGCTTCACTGACCATTCCCAGAGCAGAAGCTTAAATCAGCTGGTGATAGAGCCTTTAGTGTTGCGGCTCCTGTTCTGTGGAATTCAGTGCCAGCTCAGGTCAGGGAAGCCCCCACTGTGGATATTTTTAAGGCCCGCTTGAAGACACCCCTTTTTTCCCAAGCTTTTGATATATAAATTAGAAACTATAGCAGAGTCTGAGATTTTATTGGAGTTATTTATTCTTACTTTTGTATAAAATTTTGTTATGTCTTGTGTTTTTGCTTTTAAATGCTGTTTATAAAAATCTGTATGGCACCCAGAGCCTCTGGGATTGGGCGTCTTTTAAATCAATTTTGCCTTGCCTTGCCTCTTTTAGGCATCTCCTGTCTATTCTACCCTAAAGTTAGCCTCTGATCTCAGATCCTATCGGCATGCTTTTGTCTTCCCTTTAGCTCCCTTTCATCTCCTTCTGACTTGTTCCTATTTAGCATCCCCTCCTAATTTCTTCTCATGTTTTTATTTTGCATCTTAGACTTTCATCTCTAGTCCCTTTGTCACCTTCCTACTTCACATCCTGATTTTCATGTTGGCGTGCTTGGCAGCCAACATCTTGCAATAGTGCAGGGTTGGAGCATAGTCACGGTTGGCAAATGCAAGACACGCCATCAGTAGGTGCGTCCCTCATTCCCAATCAGCCTGCATGCCGGTGCCACACCACCTGGGCAAGCACATCTAAGAAAAGTCTGCTGCAATGCGAGCAAAACTCGTCACCTCAGCGGACCTCCCAGCGTGCTTACCGACACAAACATGGCGGCACACCTCCGTCAAACTGCCTACTTGGGTGCTAATCCCCTGTCAGCTTATCCTGCCCCCAATGTATATGCCGAAGGTGGACCCCTTCCGTCGGCATAAAGAGCCCACCATTTGTTATATGCCAAGGGGTGTCCAATCCTCCTGGCTCTTGCCCCCTCCCGGTTTTCTTGTGTGCTGACGGGGTGCCCAGTCCCCACGGGCATAAACTAACCCTCCCCTTTTGTTGTGTGCCGACGGGGGTGCCCAATCCCCCATTGGCTACAGCTGCCTCTGAAAACAAGGCTCCATTCGCATGCTGAGCCCACCCCAGCATGCCACATGCCCTGTAAACATGAAAACAGTCCGTGATGGGTTTTTGTCTCTGTAAATGAAAAAGCGAGTCCCTCGCCGTCTCCTGGCCCCCCTTACAACCCACACCCACCCACTGCGCACCCTACTTCCCCACACCCACTCACCCCGTACTTACCTCCGGAGTCCGGCACGATGATCTTCGGTGGACTGGGAACACATCTGCACTCTTCAAAGTCGACCGCAAACTGAGGAAATGTCGGTAAGCTGTATAATGGACTAAATAGGGTTTTTGCAACTTTGATGCATATCTCAGGCATTTTTTGGAACTTTGGCACCAAATTTTCAACATGGGGTTTTGAGACCCCTCCTCATGATTCTTGCACTGTCATGGCGTTATTCAGTCCCAAAGGTGATTTCGCGGTCACTGCGGAATCACCTTTTGGGATCAATAACAAACGATAGTGCCACTGTTCATGAGGGAGCTAAAATGCCTATGTTGCAAATTTCAGAAACTCACAAAAATTGCTGTTTTACGAGCATGCATTGCGCTGTTTCTACGCACGCTCGTAACATCACAAATTTGTAATATTTTCACTCCAGATTTTCAAACTTGGCATTTTTCCACACCTCCTGATGAATAGTATAGCTGTCATTTTACATATCCTGCCTGAAATGTGTTTTCTCACATCTGGCGCAGAATGGCGTGATTGCTGTGCAAAATCACTTTTCGGGACAGTTTGAGGAAATGACAGTGACACTGTTCATGAGCAGAGGTCCTAAAATGCCAATGTTGAAAATTTGGTGCCGAAAGTCCATAAAATGACAGTGTTTGCAAGCGTGCATTACGCTGTTTCCACACACCCTTGTAACTTCGCAAATTTGCAATATTTCCATGCCAGATTTTCAACACTGCTATTTTTTCACACCACCTTATAAACAGTACAGCTGTCATTTTTCACATCCTGCCCAAAATGTGTTTCCGCACCTGTGGCACACAGTGGCGTGGTCACTGTGGGAAATCAACTTTTAGGACAGATTAACAAAATCACAGCACCACTGTTCATAAGGGGAGGTCCCAAAATGCCTATGTTACAAATATGGCTACTAAACTCCCCAAAATAATTTCCTAACTGATGTGTGTTGCGCAATTTGTATGCATGCTCATTGTTTCACCGATATTTCATATTGTCACTTCAGATTTTCAACGTTGCCATTTTTTTATGCCTCCTCATGAACAATACAGTTGTCATTCTCCACATCCTACTCAAAAATGTGTTTTCGTCCCTCTGTCACCAAATGGCACAGCCACTGTGCAAGACCACCTTTCAGCTAACAAAGTGATTGTGCAGCTTTTCATGAGGAGGCCTGGCAAGCAGCCCATGTTGAAATGTGAGTGAAACTACCAATACCGCCTACTGTGTTAGGGTTTCCAACTGTAGCACCCCACCCGGGATAGAGTGACAGGCATCTGGGGAGTGACTTAGGATCATCGGATGTAATGCTTACGCCATTCCACCCCCCCCCCCACCCTGCAGCCACTGACAGGCATCGTGGTGTGTCTTGCACTGTTCAGCCACAAAGTTCACCCCACACTCCTATACTGCACCCACGTCAGCATATTTCCTTATGGAATGGGGTAAGTATAACACCCAAAGACCCCAAAGCACACCCTGACACGTGTCAGTGTCTACAGGGTAGCGTGAGGTACAATGGCATGAGCGTTATTGCTGACAAACCAAACTCACACCCCAGTGCCTGTTGCTGTCTACAGGGTGGGGTCTCTTCACTTCAATACTTCACTGCCATTCCTATTATGCGTCTCTAGCTCCATCACTGCCAATACCAATGCCAGCGCGACAACATTTGGCATTGACAAATGCTTGTTAATTGCTTATGTTGCTCAGTTTTGTTATTCACCTTAAGAAGGGATCTGTTTAGCTCTGAAAGCTTGTGTATAATTCCATCTCTGTACAAGACACTTGTTGGTCCAATAAAAGGTATCAAACCTTCCATCCTCTCCTCTTGCATTTTTAGAGAAACGTGTCTGCATCGCCACTGTTTTGTCTCCAATTATGTGCATTTTGGTTTAATCTGTACACTTCCCAAGGAATCAAAACTGATTGGTTAGGTGCTAGAGTTGCATTACTATGTTGTGAATACAAGGTGGTATATCATCCACATATGACCTGTTTGGGCAGACTTGATGAGCAAGTATGACCTTTTTCTGCAAAAACCCCAAAACATATGTTTCTAATATTTAGTACTGGATGGCAATGTCATTATCACAATTTAAAAACAGTATGGGCCCTGTTTGATACCCCGAGGGGCATCTCCATTTAGAGGACCTAACTCAGACTTGAGAAAACCCATTCTGACACCAGCATTTTAACATACAGGAGCTGACCCATCTTACTAGAGCCGTGGAAAGCCTGACCTCATTATTTTATCAAATAACAGGTTGTGATCTATTAAATTAATGTCATACCTGTAGTTTGATCTTGTTCTCTCTAGGGAGGGTATCATGTAGCATACTTATCAGGCAGCAAGTTGAGGAAATGATGTAAAATTAGATTTCCATATCGATTTTGATTTATTTTGGTTTGAAAAGGGGCACAAGTGAGGTTAAAGACACAAATCTAAGTTGTTGGGTGCTTGCAATTTGATAGTTTCGGGATTGGAATGACTGTACCTCAGCACATTTCAGAATACCTTTCTCTATAGCAAAGTAGGATAAATCAGTGGGCACAAAATGAAAGCTAGTGCGGTGGCACTTTCAACACTCATCCTGGGATACAGTCAGAGCCAGAAGCTTTCATTTCATTGGTAGCCTGTAGTTTGTATTTGTCTTGCCATGGATGGCTAAAGGTATCCAGGTACATCAGGGACAGCAAACATCCTGATGTCCAAACTTATATAGACCAGCAGCCCCAATTTAGAACTGTTAAGTTTCATTTTCAGTTCAGTATTACAAGAAACACCAGGTTCACCATGCAGTGTTGGAAAGATGAAATTAAATGGGCTGTCATTCTATTGATCACCATTAATTTACATGTCCACGAGGGCAGGAGTCTGTCTGTATCAACACCCACCAAGTTCTGCTTCAAACTAATAGTGCCTGGCAAGCCTCAAAGTGATGCACTTCATACCTCCCTCCCAGAGAATTGCACACCTGCTATCCTCCAAATCTGTGAGCAACAGACCTGGGACATTCTGAATAAAACCTAGGTCTCCCACCTATGGGGGCAAATGTACTGCCGCTGGGCTACTGAGCAGGGGTGTGTAACTGTGTTAGCAGTTTAAAATTCAGGAGGAACAGAAAAGTTTTGAGGCTTGGCTCCACTATTGTTAATGCAGGCAGCTGATTGTACTTGCCCTCATGTGCTTATTCTTGTGTGGCAGGACAGAGTTGGGCTGGAGGAGAGGTCACATGTGCACCCAACCAAGCTGGCCACTTAATCCACTAGCTCTGAGTGGTCCCTCCACTAATCTGCCACCATCCAGTGACTTCTCACAGCATACAGACAGACAACATAGTGGAGCAAGCTCCTTTGTAGCATGTCAACTGGAGAGCAGCCATTTGGAGAGCCAACAACCAGCTGGAGAGGAAAAGAGACTATCTTACCTCACTGCCAAGCCTGGCCCATCTTCCACCTAAGATGGCCACTTCTACTTCATCCCAAGCTCCCTCGACTTCAGAAAAGATGAGCACAGAGCAATTTACAGCAAATTGCAGCAAACATGGAGTCTTAGGAGCAGAGTAACCGACACTCAAATGGCCTTAGCCTCCTTAACTGACCAGGTGACTTCAGCTGAAAGCAGGATTGTGGATCTTGATGTACCACATGCCTCTTTTGCAGACCACCTCCAAGCCACTGAAGATCTAGTAGAGTGGCTGAGAAGAAAGGTCAAGGATTTGCAGGGGCAAGGCCACAGGAAAACTTGCAGCTCCTAGGACTAATGGAAGGCATAGAGGGGCATGATCCAGTCACTTTCTTGCAACAAAATCTGCTAGAATGGCTGCAGTTGGAACTCCCTGGCTTTGTTTTTGAAATTGACAGGGCACACAGGATAAAGTGGGAGCAACACCAGCAACCCAGCAGCGATGATACCAACACCTCCAATCTTTAAACTTTTATGGTTGCAACACAAACAGCTGATTTTGTATAGAGCAAGGGAGCTGGGAAACATTCTAGTGAATGGCTGTAAAGTGTAGTTCTACCTGGACTACCCTTGAAGTATTTTCAAATGTTACAAAGCATTCAACAACGTCAAGGCTGGCTTGTGCAACCAGGTACTGAATTTCTCACTTCTGTATCCTGCCACCCTCTCCATGAATCACTGGGGGGAGAGGGACCTGCTGTTCAGCACTCCATTTGAAATAGATAGTTGCTTTCAGCAAGCTCTGGGCTCCCCTTGGGCCAGGCTTTCACCACCATTCTGCCTCCTGTCTCAATGGAACTAGAGGAAGCCACCTCAGAGAAACAGCCTGTGACTGGCTGAGCATAAGTGAGTAATCCCTGAAAGGTAGTAATTTCACTTAGGCCAAACCGTCTGTCTCATCAACCTCACTGGCTCACTCAAGAGAGCACGGCATCAGGTACCTACTGCACCAATCCTAGTGTTCCCTGACTGGTTCCACCCCAAATCTTCTATGCCATGTCCTGTGCACACTAGGAGATCCTGCACACTTCTCACTCCTAATCTGGCCAATGAAACTCTCCTGCTATCTCCTCCTATGAAAAAAAAACCCTAAAAATAGGAGGACGGTTAGTAGACTGGCTACAGTGGAAACTTCAGGGTATTCACATGGGAGAAGACCTCTACCATGAAACAAATGGAGTGTTCTATTCATATGTGCAACTGGAGCACAAAACTGGAGGCTCTACCATACTCTTTTGGCAGTACCTTCAGTTGAGAACCTCCTGCGATTCCAGTTAACACCTACATGAGCCTTGATCTTCCAGTACCCTATGGACCCATGGCTTTGGGTCCAAAGCTTTCCACAATATATGACCACCCACCTAGTCAAGATCAAAGCTCAGGTAACCCCTACCCCACTTTCAGTGGGACCACGGGAAAACTTGGAAAGGGAGCTAAACATAAACATTAAGGATAGGCTACCTGTCAGGTAGCTGGAGCGGGTGGGTTGGGTATCAGTATTTTTTGGCTGGGTAGGGTAGTTCGGGTAATTTACTACCTTACCCAGCCTAACAGTGTACTACATGGGTCAGGTACTGTAAACACGGGTAACAGGGCGAATAATGGGTAATTTTGAAAAAAGCCATTTTTTAGACAGCCTGTGTAGTCTTGGGATTCTTCCTAATCTCTAAGCGAGCATTACAGGCAGCTTGTGGAGTCCTCACAGCAGACAGGAGCACATAACACCAGCCTGACAATCCGATTAATCAGTGCTGGTGTCTGAGCTCCCTGTCTGCCTGTGTCAAACACAGACTAGCTCTGGAGCTTTGTGGGAGAGGGAGCAAGATTAAGCACTCATAACAACTGCAGCAAAAAGCCACAAAAAAAAAAAAAGTTAAACCACAACTTTTGTCCAGGAAGGAAGTGGGACCAAAGGTTAGGGACTGAAGAAATGGGGAATAATTGGGGAGGTCATCAAGTGTGGCTTTCGGTAGAGAAGGAGAAAGGGGAGGGCGCTTGTTGCTGCTGGCAGCAACTGTGAAAGCTCATTAAGGCTGTATACACCCTGTCTATTGTTAGGTGCCCTGAGCCCTGTCTGTGACATATACCTATGTGTCTCCTGCAGAATAGTGAAGCCATTTAGGCTGCATTACACACTGTCTGTTGTTGATGCCCTGAGCCCTGTTTGTGATATAGCTACTCTGTGTGTCTTTGCAGTGTAATGAAAGCCATTTAGGCTGTATTACACACTGTATGTATGAGTGCCCCAGCCCTGTCTGTGACATAGCTACTCTGTGTGTCTTTGCATTTTAGTGAAAGCCATTTAGGCTGTATTACACAGAGTCCTGTTAGGTGCCCTGAGCCCCATCTGTGACATAGCTACTCTGTGTCTCTCTGCAGTATAATGAAAGCCATTTAGGCCATTGCACACTGTCTGTTAGGTGCCCTGAGCCCTGTCTGGAACATACTGTAGCTACTCTGTGTGTCTTTGCATTTTAGTGAAAGCCATTTAGGCTGTATACTGTCTGTTAGGTGCCTCGCACGCTGTCTGTGACATAGCGACTCTGTGTCTCTCTGCAGTACAGTGAAAGCCATTTAAGCTGTATTACACGGTACAAAGTGAAGGGTAGCCTCCAGGTAAAGGGTGCATAAGCCAATAAACCACCGAGGCACAGAAACAGCAATGGCTCACACTCCTAAAATAGTGGTCATATACCGGTACACAGCAAAAAATGTAAGTGATAGAATAAAAACTATTTATTTCAAACTTACAAAGCACAATGGCAGGCTAGCATCAAAAACAAGTGTCCCACAACCACAGAACACCCGATTGCTTTGTCAAGGCCACTTATGGCACACCATTTAGGCTGTATTACACATTGTCTGTTAGGTACCCCGAGCCCTGTCTGTGACATAGCTACTCTGTGTCTCTCTGCAGTATAGCAAAAGCCATTTAGGCTGTATTACACTGTCTGTTAGCCTGTTAGGTGCCCCGAGCCCTGTCATAGCTACACTGTGTGATATGTCTCTCTGTGGCATAGCGAAAGCCTCGGCTGTGTCTACTATGTCTCGTACTTCCCAGACTAAGTCTACTAAAAGGAAGCACAGTGCTGCTGCATGTGCAACTGAAAATGCCGTGGAAAATAAGATTCCTAACAATAATGAAGAACATAGTGTCAATAATAACAATAACATCACCAGGACTGGCACTAAACGTCCTCCTGAACCAAAAAGCACATTACCAATGAAATGATGGTAGAGTTTTGGAAAGAACTGACAGGAGTTACTCATAGAGGTACTGAGCGTGTTGCCTCATGCCAGGAGACTTCCAGCTGCGAAGCAGCATGCAAGGAGAGGGAGGCATCCTCCTCAGATATAATGTCAGATGCTGGGGCAACGAATGCTGATAAAGATAGTGGTGACAGTGGGGACTGAGAATGGGATAGCCCAGGCTATGTCACCTGATGATGATGGCACTTCTCATTCTTCTGAATCTTGTGGCAATAAGGTTGGTACTAGTTTCTGAAGGGGGTTGGAGAGTATGCCACTTTAGGGCATGAGAGGTAAGTGTAGAATAAAATCATATGCTAAACATTTAAAATAATGGAAATAATAATAAAGGTGTAACAGCAAAAAAAAAATCATATGCTAAACATAAGAATAAGAAGATGACCATGAATGGGAACAATTCATGTGAACAAGGAAATAGCAGTTTAGGGTTTCCTCCGGCTCCCTTGACTTTATAAGAAATAGTGCCAGGTACTGTAGTACAAAGCACAAAGGGTAAATGTTTAGCATGGAATTTATTTTATATTGATGTTGCAGACAACTGTCAAGCTGCATGCAGTCTGTGCAAAAAGAGTGTCAGTTATGGTGCCAAATCAGGACATTTTGGAACATCAGTAATGATACAACATGCAAAGGCAAAACACACATTTGAGTGGGCAGGCCAAGGGACAGTGTGGTTGGTATGGGCAGTAGTGAAGGTTGCGGTGGTGACTGTGCCCATAGTGACAATGAACTGGAAGCAGGAACTGACATTTAATCACTTGATGTGTCCTTGCAGTTTTCACAGACAAACATGGATTGTTTTCTTCTGACACCATCAAGTACTGCAAAATCCCACAGTAGTACTCCATGTGAAGAAAGTGTGAAAAGTGCAGTCCCCCCAAAATTAAAAATATCTCATCACTCTCATCACTTAACATTAACAGAAAGTGTTGCAGAACTTCGGTGGTGCCACAGAGCAGCTAGCAGCTTGATCACAGAGCTCCACTTCCTCAGGCTACAAAACCGCCTACGCCCTTTCATTTGCCACTCAACTGCATAAAAATGTCTGCTAGAGGACACCAAACAGATAGAGGTGGCCATTTGAAGACTAAAACTGCCTCAGAAACAGCAGATGCCAGTGGATTGCCTAAAGAGACCTGGGCCTGTAGTAGAAGCCCCACAGCAAGCAGTGCCAGAGAAACGGACTATGATACAGAAGATGAAAATGATCTGCTCTCCCAGTCCCGATGTGAGACTATCTTAAGGGAAATAAGAAGCTCACACATAGAAAATAAAATAGAATTTAAAAACATGAGTCAACAGCTTGCAAAAATGGAGGCAGGCTCTCACAGGCAGAAGAGAGGATCTCCATGGCGGAAGACAACTCTGTTCAGTTGGGCTGTGCCATAGATGCCTTCTTGCAACAGACTCTCCTACTGCATGCTAAATGCTTGGACCTAGCTGGAAGTTCCCGCTGAGATAATTAAGTTGTATGGTTTGATGGGGGGGAGACAACTCTGATGACAGCCTTTAGTAAAAATCTGCTAAAGGACATTCTTGATCTGCCCTCAGACTCACGCCTTTCTGTAGAAAGAGCCCATCGCCTTGGTCCCAAAAAGCCTGCTGATCCCAATGCTCGCCACACTCAGTGGTTTTCAAACTTAGCAGCTATAAAGTCAAAGAAGTTATTTTACGTAGAGCTTGGGCTAAAAAGACCTCAAGTATTTAAGCTCCAAACTTATCATGACCACGGCTATTCTCCAGAGGTCCAGCAGGCTCATCTGAAATTTTCCCCACTTTTGAGACTGCTTAAAGAGAAAGGAGTGAAGTTTCAGATGCCGTTTCCCCCAAAGCTCAAAATATTTTGGGTTGATGGTGCTCAGATATACGACTCACCGGGAAAGGCACTTAAAGCAATGCAGACCAAGAGGCTCTCATTACTGGCACAGGAGGTGGCTCATATACTGAAGAAGCAGAAGTTCCAGTTGGACTGGTTTACAGTCATGCAATGGTCAAAGGGGACTTCCCTTCTGCAATCTGCTTCAAAAGCACCACAAGGGTGAGAGCTGCATGAAACTCCTCAGGGCAAACCGGGGAGACCTCTGCCCCACCTGCAGAATGCTGATTCATCTGTAGTTAGTTCCCAGGAAAATCGGGAAATGTGGGAGCCTACTTTGCTAAGGCTACAACGACGACCATAGTACAGTAACACTTTTTTTTCTTAATCATAGAACTACTGATCTGTAATTCATGAGACTTGTCCACTCCTCTTGGTTGTACTCCCAAACAATTCAGGGACCTTGTGTACTTTAATTAATAATCAGTACCTCAAGGTGCTACGTTATGGACTTGAGGGGTCCCCCCTTTAACAGGAGATGACTTAAAATCTACTATTTCCAAGAACAGGATCTGTCTTTTCATCTTTATGTTTTTTCCCAGTATGGGATTATGACAACAGAGGCATGGTCTTTGCTGAGTGGTCATTTTTTATATTAATGGTTTAAATATTTAAAATAATACTGTAAGGGTAACAGTATTAGGTTACTCAAGAGAAAAAGGTCTAAAAGTAGTTGCTCCTACTTTAATGTCAAAGAAGTGTGCCCCCCCTTCCTTTTCCTTATAAGGTTGAGGAAGTTCTTGCCCTTCCCTAACTCTTTAATTAATGAGGGGACAGGGCTTGAAGAAGGATCCATTTTCTCTCATCACAATTTAGCTTGAGGGAATACTAGGAGGTTTTATATTTCAATTATCCTTCAGTTCTGTAGTTCTTGAAGCCCTGGGAAGCTACAGCAGTTCCCATGCATGTTTAGCTAGCCCCTGGAGACAGTTACTGCAATACACAGACTACCTTATAGAGACTCTGCATTAAGCAGTGGCACAGGGAGTGTCCTCTTTGAATAAAGGTAACCCAGCTCTCTCCTTCCTGCCCCCCTGAACAGGGGCAGGGAACAGAAGCCCTTATAACAGGGCTTCCTACCTTGGAAATCAGCATTGTTTTAAGTTTGTTGGTTAATAACAGTTTTGTTAAGCAGTTAGAAATATGTATATGGTCTTATTAGGTCCTCAAATTTTATTTAAATATATTTTACATCTGAGCTACTCATCTGGTGCAACTAGGTCTAAAAGATATAATAAAAGGAGGGAAGTAACATGATAGTGATTCACCCCCATCACCATGGTAGATAAATCCACCATAATCTGCTCATATAACGTCAATGGGCTGACCAACCCAGCCAAGAGGAGCAAGATATTAACTTTTTAAAACAATCCCAAGCTGATTTTATACTGTTGCAGGAGACACATCTCTGTCCCCAGAGCACAGTATGCTGGGTACATTTGGATTCAGGGCTTCAACATATTCCTCTTATGAGAAGGGCCGATGGGGAGGCAATTCTAGTTTCTAATAGTTAACTTTGAACAGCTTGACACATTAACAGACAAGAGGGACGTTTTGTATTCCTAAAGGGATGTTACCAAAGTAAGTTAATCACCTATAGCTCTATATCCATCCCAGCAGGCTCAGATTTCCTGACATACCGAACTTAATCCTAAAACTGCAAGAATGGGCAGAGGGGAGATCAAATGTGGAGGGATTTCAATTAGCCCTTCTACTCAGCTTGATACCCCTCTAGTACCTCCAGACAGAGCATAAAACTTCTAAAGGTTTTGAAACTAGTAGCAGAGCTGGGATACAGAGACATCTGGTGGAATACTCATGGAAACAATATCAATACACCTATTCCTCCCACATGATGTCTATTCCAGAATAGACTACTTTTTCTTACCCAAAGAGTCAATCAGCCTGATTCAAGATTGTTGGATGGAGGATATAGTGCTTTCAGATCATGCCCCCCTTTTTTAAAGGTGAGACTGAGTGACTTTCAAAAAACACCTTTTGGAGATTGAATGTTTCACTTTTGCAAGACGTGGAGGTCAGGCAGTCAATCAAAGAGGCACATGATCAGGCCTTGCTGGGTAATGACTCTCCAACATCTCCCCTGCCCTTTTGTGGGACACACTTAAAGCCATACCGAGGGGAAAATATACCTCCCGCTTGGCCCACAAGAACAAACTGTGGGAGGCTAGACATCAGTCCTTGACATCACGAATTTCTCAGCTAGAAATACAACAACAGGGAAAATATGATAAATCACAAGCCAAAATTCTCTTGGCCCTTAAAATAGAATTAAGCACTGTACTTGATTCTCGGGTTGAACAAAAGCTTCTTTTCTTAAAACAAAAATACTATGAAGGGGGCCCAAGGGCCCCTCCAGCTATTAATGGGAAGGTTGAGGAGAAGAAGAGCAAATGCCACCATAGCAGCCCTGAGACACCCTCATTCTCAGCAAACTCTACATCTCGCAACTGAGATTGTTGATACTTTTAAAAAGTTTTATGAGGAATTATATTCACCGGACCCACCCCAAGACCCAGACTCCATGGTCCAATATCTGAATGCCTTATCACTCCCGAAGGTATCCACCCATCAAGCTAAAGCACTGCTAGCCCCTATTACTGTTGCAGAATTGCAATCCACAATAACAGACCTTAAATCCATAAAGTGCCCTGGCACTAAGGGACTCCCAGGAGAGTTCTATATGTGTCATAAAAAATTAGTATTCCTTTATTGGATCAGGTGTGTCGGGGAGCTTCCTCTCAAGGGGGCTCGATCCCACTGTCCTGGTCTCAAGCCATTGTTTCCGTTCTGCCCAAGCCTGGAAAGGACCCACTGTTATATGCTTCATACCGACCCGTATCTATTTTAAATACAGATTATAAATTACTAGCCTCTCCAATTACTAAACATTTGCAACAGCTAATTCCACACCTCATTGCTTTTGACCAATCTAGGTTTGTATCAAGCCGCCAAGCTCAAGATGACCTACAATTGACTTTTCACATTATCAATTCCTTGTCATCTTCCAACCAGCTAGTCTTCCTCCTCAGTCTGGATGCAGAGAAGGCCTTTGATAATGTCTCTTGGATCTTTTGATGGTGGCCCTTTCCAGGTTTGGGTTTTCCCCAGAGTTTATTCAACTTTTGTTCAAGTTGTACAATCACCCGTAGGGCTATGTCAGAGCTAATGGCCATATCTCCACACAGTTTAAGTTTGGTAGGGGAACCAGGCAGGGATGTCCTCTGTCCCCCCTGTTATTTGCACTTTACAATGAACCCCTGGCTCAGGGTATTTATGAAAATCCAGAGACTGATGGAGTCATATCGGGAGGGACACACCATAAACTGCCATTATATGCAGACGATATTCTTTTATACCTTACTAACCCTGGAAAATCCCTACCAGCTGTGTTTAAACATATTGCCTCCTTCTCAACATTATCCAGCTATACCCTTAACACCTCGAAAACTGAAGTGTTACAATTTAATTATGCCCCATCCCCTGAGCTCTGTTGGCGCTTTCCAATGAGATAGGAGCTCCCCTCCTTAAAGTATCTGGGAATTCAGGTGCCAGTCTAGGTAACACACCTACATCAATTAAACTATGTTCCTTTATTGCAACAGCTCTGCCAGGATATACAGCATTGGTCCCTTCTGCCACTCTTTCTCCATTCATGTATTCAAGCACTCAAAATAAATGCACTGCCATGACTCCTCTTCTTGTTTCAATATGTACCATGTGTCATTTCTAAGAAAGAGTTGGGGTCTAGCAGTCCATAGTCATGAAATATGTTTGGTCCTCAAAACAACCGAGAGCCCGTAGACAGATAATGTACCTTCCATAGAAGTTAGGTGGTTTTGCTGTCCCTTACCTACAGGGTTATTGGGCTTCTGCCCAGCTATGAGTTGTGTTGTTGCTGGGTCATCCAACCTAAAAATCTCATTGGAAGACCCTCAATTTGGCAGAGACCCTAATGCAACCCATATTGGACCATCCCACTGCATGAGATCCCCTTACACAGGAACCAAGGCGGTCATGGAAGGCTCTAGACGAGGGTTATCTTGCAGAATAACCCGTGTTCACCTTTGAAAATACAGTATAGATGGTGGCCAACAGATACAGCATTCTCTCCAGCTAATATTTACCCCAGTTCAAACTGCAGGAAGCCAGAGGTATTTATACCCCATGGCAGCTCTTACACAGTGGAGCAGTCATCCCTTTTCAACTAGCACAAGCTAGGTTTGGATGGTCCTCAGCAGATTGGCTCCAATACTACCAAATATGGACTATATTAATACTTAACTTTGACTGTTTTCCCAAAAGGAAAGCTCAAACCTGGCTCCTCCATTTGAGGCCATATGGCACTCTGAATTAGGAGAAAGAGCTATCTCCCTTCTCTATTCTAACTTCCTTCTGGATTTTCAGCAGAATACAGACACAATCAAATATAAATAGGAACAAGAGCTGGGGATTGTACTAGCTGAATATTATTTGTGGAGAGTCTGGGAGTCCACCTGGCACTCCTCTGCTCTCTGAATGGAGACAGTTCCTGTGGAAACTGTGAATAAGATATTTTTGGGTTCCACTTACTGTATCCAAGTGGAATGCACTATAGCACCCACTTGCTGGAGGGGTCATGGGAGGAAGGGCATCGAGGCGCATATGTTTTGGTCATGTCCTGATTTACAACCTTTTGGGGGCAGGTACTAAGTCACCTGAAAGATATTTTTGGGCTACATTTCCTAGGTCCAGAGATTATCCTGATGGGCCTCCCACCATGGGAACTCACAGGGAATGAATCCAGATACCTCTGGAGAATTCTGATTGCAGCAGCATTTAAAACAATCACAAGAAAGTGGCTTCTCCCAGACCTCAGAGAAACTGTTAATTCTATATGTAGGTTAGAGAGCATTACCTACTCTTCTACAACAGAGAACTCCACAACTTTTAAATAGATGGACCAGATGGGACCTTTATGAGGAAGGGGTACCCCCTTGAATACTTAAGGTTAGGCTTCACCTTTCTTCCTATACTCAGGTCAAATTGTTTCATTATAATAAGGAAATAAAATTAATTGTGGTCTAGAAGATGCACCCCTTTTAAGCTCAAAATAAGCTGATTTTCTACATATCTTGATCAATCTCTGTGATTTTCAATGAAGTTTATGGTTGCTAGGACCCTCTCTCTCTTTTTCATTCTTTTTGAATGCTTTGTTCTATGGAATATATTGATCACTATGTTTTAGAATATCTTTTGAATAGGATGTTCCAGAATTGCTATCCTTTTATTAGTGACAATTTTGACAGTATTTTTTTTTCCATATTCTCTTTATACTCCTCATCCCCATTCCCTCTTCAGTCCGACCCTTCCAGCACCAATTTCCCAGAATACCTGGGGCATACATTTCTACCCTGCCTGGGACTGGAGCCTGCAAAGAATTGGGCTTCATCCTGCAGCCAGAGGATTTTTTTCCCTCCATTTTTCTCCCTGATCCCCATTGCTGGGGTGCACATGCCAGACGTGCATGCATGGAGGCACATGCACATCCACAGAAGTCCCACAGCACTCACCCCTTCTGTGCACCCCACAGACCCACACTTCCCCAGGCCTTCACCTGGGGGCAGTCATTCGGTGGGAGAGCAACCCTTCCCCTCCTGGGAGAGGAGAGCTGTCCTCTGCATGCTCAATCTTCTCCTCTCCACTGATCCCCAATGGCCCGGGCTTGTTCCCAAACCTGGGTCACCAGCATGGCATGAGGTGTGGCATCCAGCACCTCAAACCTCAGCACCACCAGACAGGGTATTGGCTGCATTTTTAAGTTTATTAGAATAATGTTTGCCTAGAATTGCATGGAATTTACTATTGAAAGTCAATAAGAAAGTTGAAGTATAAAAAAAAAGAAAGTGTTGCAAGGACATCAAGATTTACCCACAAGAATCCAACATGCCAGCTGTTAAATAGAGCCCATTGCAAAGCTGTTGGTCAGTTGTCAACTCCCTTTTGCTTTTGTTGCCCACAAAGGTTTCCTCAAGTTCATGAACCAGACTGAACCATGGTACACCATTCCCCATCAAACACATTTCTTAAAACAGGCTTTCCACAGTTGTATGACTTGGTGTATAGTGGAGTTGAAACCTCTGAGGTGAAGCAGGTTCACATAACCATAGATATATGGGCCTGCAACCAAACAATTGGCTACATGACTGTTACAGCTCAATTGGCAAGTTTTCAGTTAGAAAGTAATAACTCCCACTTTAACATGAGTAGTAGGAAGCAGGATGTATCATGTGCCACCACTTTTGAAGAAAACCACACTGCTATCAATATTTGGCAGGAGCTGCAAAATCAGTTCTAGAAATTGCTTACTCCATATTCCTAATCTCTGGGGTTCATAGTATTAGATAATGGTACCAACATAATCAAGGCTGTTAGAGATGGCAACTACCAACACATACCTTGCTTTGCACATTGTTTAAATCTTCTCATCCTTGGTTTCTTAAATGGAAACATAAAAGTTGAAAACCTGTTAGGTCTTGCTAGGAAAATATGTGGGCATTTCAGCCAGCCTGTGAAAGGTCAAAAAATCCTGAAGGGGCTGCAGAGGTCAAACAACTTACACATGTATAAATTCAATCAGGAAGTTTCAGTCCACTGAAATTCAACATTTTACATGTTGGAAAGGCTTCTTGAACAGAAAAAAGCTGTACATGACTACACAATGCAGAATTAAATAGGTAAAGAAGACATTCAATTTCAGCAGCTAAACTCTACTGGAATCTTTGTTCACCTTACTGGAGTAATTTGAGGCTGCCACACATGATGTCAGTGCAGACAGTGCAACTCTGGGTCAAATTCTTCCTCAAATCAGATTTCTTCACATTTTTCTTGATGACACAAAGAAAGATTTTCGGTCAAAAACAACACCACTGCTGTTATGCTGGCAGATGACTTGAGTCTCAGACTGTTGACTGATCAGAGAATAAACGCCATGTTTAAGAATGACACCTAAGTGTTGGCTAAGTTCTTAGATCCCTGCTTCAAGTAGAACATCAAAGCCATCCTTCCTGCAGGGGAAGACATTGAGTATTGAAGAGATCATCTGCTAACCAAATGTGACATTGCCCTACAAACACCATTAACAGATGTACAGCAGTCAAATCCTGCCGAACCATAACAGTGCACCTCTGGTACACACAATAGCACATCTACCAATTCTTCACAGTCAGCAGTGTCATCAGCAAGGGAAAGGACATGAACAGCTACTTTTTGGGCATTGTCATTGAGGCACAGGTCAGGAAGCATAGGAAGACCAGTAGCAGGTATAAAATTCACAAGTGGCATTTTATTTTTTCCAATAACAGCAAAGTAAAAAATAAAATTGTTCAGTATAACTATCCACAAAGGCAGCACAAACACATAAAACAAAGTCCTTCATCTGAGGATATCTCTAATTTTCTATATAATTAATATATACAACAATATACATTTTCAAACCAAGGATCCCAGTTTCTATAAAGATTCACACATATTTTATAACTTCATCTACACAAGAGATTCTACATAAAGATTCACGATATTTTAAAACTTCAGATATGCAAAGAGAATGAAAAATAGAAACAGCAAGTAAAGGCAGAAAAAATTGACTGTACAGTCAGACAAGAGACAGAAAAGAAGAGGATAGAACAGATCCTTGCATTTAGCTCTTTTACATAACAATGGGACATGGTATATTCAACCCTGTCATAGGCTTCCTATGTTCAGGATCAGAAGGATAAATTACTTTCAGTTGCCTGCAACAACATGGATTGGTGTCCTTTAATAAAGTGCAGCAGATTCATCTGCCAGACTGGTAACTATCTCATGCAGCACAATGATCCTGGAGCACTTCAGACCATACTGTAATTGGCCTTGAGGGAGATCCACTACTGTATTGGAAACAGAAGAGAATAATATGGCCAGATCTAGCAGATCTTGCAATAATGTACAGTACCTCAGTCATCCACTTTCAAGCATATATTCAGAATGCATATTTAGTGCAGCTGGAGGAATAATCACTGATCACAGAACACAGCTAAGTCCTGCAAATGTGGAATGCTTACATTTTCAAAATTAATGCTGACAATTTCCCAATTGTCACAAACACTGATTCATGTAAGTCTGACCCTAAAAGTGAACAACAGCCTGCAAACAATGATACTGAATATGATGACTAGATTGTGTATGAAAAATGGAACCACCTCCACTGCCACCATGCCAGCCACATGTGCCACACTAGTACTACTGTTGGTTTTCTTTTGTCAGTCATCAGTTTATATTATGTAAGTTTGATCAATGCCCACCATGGGTATAATTTTTAAAAACAGCAGCATGCTCAATCACAGCAGCTGCACCTCTTGTACCTACCTCAGCAATGCCCACCTGGAGTATTATGATAGCCCTAAGCTGGCAAGAAGGGGCACATACTATAAGGCACTCCATGCTACCTGCAGGAGGCTACACGACTTCTCCATCCTATCAGTCAGCCCAACGTTACTATGCCTTCTTGCTCTTCTACTGCTTTGGGCAGGAGATGTACAGTCTAATCCAGGCCCTCCAATAGCTAATCATCTAGATTCCTCCCACCAGGATCCATATTGGACATCCTCTAAGGGTCTAAGAATTGCACATATGAACATCTGCAGACCTCAGACCAAAAATTCAGGAGGTACAAGTTTGGCTTGACCTATATAAGCCTGATATCCTTGCTATCTCAGAGACCTGACTCAAGGTCCACATCCTCGACCATGAGATCAAGGTCCTATGTTACAACATCTTCCAAAAGGATAGGGTGAACAAGAGAGGTGGGAGGTCCTTATCTATGTGAAGGACACCCTCACGGTGATGCAACTGAAACTGAACCTGGAAGCGCCAGGATGGTGAATCTATTTTCATCTGATTAACCCTTGGTCCTGCTAAGCACCTCACCCTTGGCTGCATCTATAAACCTCCTAGGACTGCTCTCCAAGCCTTGGACTGTATTACAAAAACATTAGGCAAATAAATATCCATGGACCCCTGAACCTCCTTATCCTGGGAGATTTCAACCTAAACTGGGCCTCAGACTCTAAAAGTCCTCTTGCTATGACCCAGGAGGCAAACCTGGTATAGGTTACCTCAGAACCTACCAGGCTTAATCACAATACTGGGAACCGCACCATCCTGGACTGGGTTCTGGTGTCTAATCTCCTCAACATCCAGAATACAGGCTTAATGGCCAACACTCTTAGTGACCACTCCCCTATATTCTGCATCTGGAAGAGCAGAGCACCAAAGATTCCACCGAAGATACTCACTGTCCGTGACTACTCAAAATTAATGATGAGAAAATTTAATGACTATCTAAGTAACATAGATTGGAGTTCAATCAGGGTACTCCCAACCATGGAAGAGGCCTTGGAATTCTTCCAAGACTCACTCCTCAAGGTGGCTTCCCTCATTGCCCCTCTCAAGAAACTCAGAGCAAAGGAAAGTTGCTACAAGTGGATCTCCCACTCAGTAAAATCCATTAAGAGTTGGCCGGGGCAAGGCCTGGAAGAAGTTCCAGTGGTCCACTCTCCCAGCAGACCTTGTGACTTACAAATCTCTAAGAAACAAGTGTAAGACATCCATCAAATTTGTGAAGAAGGAGTATGTTACACACCTACAATGTACCAACCTAGGCAACCCTAAGCCTTTCTGGTCCCACATCAATGAACTACATAGGGGCAACTCCAAGGAGGCTTCTAGCCAAATAGAGATAAATGGACAGTTAGAGATTGATTGCCAGACAATTGCCTCAGAAATAAACTGCCGCTTTACAAACCTTGATGACTACAAGATTGGACTGCCTCCTTCTACACTGGCACTGATCACGGACGAACCCTCCTGCCTAAAAAGACCCCAATTTCACCTGAGACTTATCAAGGACAAAGAGGTCCTTCCTTTTCCAAAGGCTCTGAAAATTAAAGACTCAGGAGGCCCGGATGGTATCAGCCCTAGGTCACTAATGGAAGGAGCCCAGTCCTTTGCCAGACCCCTGACCTGGTTCATCAATAGATCCCTACTGGAAGGAACTGTTTTCCAGTGGAAGCAGGCGAATGTGGTCCCCATTCACAAGGGTGGGTCGAGGGAACTTATTAGCAACTACAGGCCCATCTCCCTGCTATGCAGGCTTGCAAAACTGCAGGAAAGGCTGGTTTACGGGCAGCTGAGGGACTACTTTGAGTCCCGTCAGCTCCTTGCTCCTCTCTCAGTATGGTTTCTGAACTAACCATGACACTGATACAGCTCTCACCTATCTAACAGTGGATGTGCTCAGTGCAATGGACACAGGTAAGCCGATGGGTGCAATCTTTATTAACCTGTCCAAGGCTTTTGAACTTGTGGACCACAACCTCCTACTAACAAAGCTTGACAAAATTGGTCTTGATCTCCATGCCCTGCGGTGGTTAAAGAGTTACCTTTCAGGTCGCTCTCAGTGGGTCATCTGGAAGTGTGAGCAGTCGGATCCTCTACCTATCAAAGAGAGAGTACCTCAGGGATCAATTCTCAGTGCCCTCTTGTTCTCTCTCTCTCTCTCTCTCTCTTCACAAACAACCTTAACCTTCACTGCGTGGACAGCTCTGTTGTTTAATATGCAGAAGACACTGTAATTTACCGCTCAATGGAAAATCTGCAGGACTAAGCTCTCCTCCAAGCTGATCTAAAGACATTGGAGGCCTGGCTTATATCCAACAGAATGGTCCTCAATGCAGGCAAAATGAAAGCTATGCTGTTTGGTCCTAGATCCTTAGGGCCGGATAGGTCAAGATTCCTACAGCTAAACTCTCTAACAGGAAAAAGTATAAATGTGGTGGACACCATAAAATACCTTTGGCTAATAATTGACCAAGGTCTCACCTTCAAGTCCCACATAGACTAAGTAACCAGGACCATCCAGGGTAAACTTGGCACATTGTACCGGCTAAAAGATCAGCTTATCCCTGGGGCAGGGTTGGCAATTACCTCCAGTGTTTTGCCCCCAACACTTACCTATGCTGCCCCTGTACTACAGGGTATGCCTAAGTAAGAGTTCAACTGGCTACAGGTACTGTATATCAAGGTTGCTTGGTTTGCTACCCAAAATCACCCAAGAAGCCATCCCTGTGACACGCTTATCCAGCTGCAGTGGCCTTCCTTTGCTTCTCGACTTAAGTACCCCCTGCTCTGCCTCATGTTCAAAATACTGAGTCAAAGGGACTATCTCCCTTAAGCACAATTCTCGGATGCTCAGGACCTCAGGTTGGTCTCTACTTTTAACCCCCAGAGTCACGACAAATTCCAGTGGCAGATTCTTCTCCTTTACAGTCCCCTACCTGTAGAATAATATTTCACCGTCAGTACAGGAAGCCCCCCTATCACCTTTTCACACTAGGCTCAAGGCCCACATGTCCCTGTCAAGGCATAGAGTAGTTTTCCCCCTGTCCCAACAAAGAATGCTACCCCTCTCCCCTGTCACTCAAATGATCTACAAGGCTCGGTCTTGTCTTAAACAATCAGTGCTTGTATGTCGAATATGTTTCTGACTAGCTCATTTCTGTGAATTACTGTCTTCTGCTGTGTTACTGCTATCATTGTAACCTGGTTAGCATTGTATTCTCTTTTTAACATGTGTACCTAATACGCTGTCTCTATACTGTATCCCGGTTGCCCCTGAAAAAGGGACCTTGGGCTCAGTGAGCTCACCAGCAATCAAATTTAACAAATACATAAATAAAATTTTTTTTTTAAACAGCAACAGGCTCAATCACAGCAGCTGCACCTCTCATACCTAGCTCAGAAATGTCCACCATGGAATAATTTTTGAATACACCAGCAAGCTCACAAAGAGCCTGCACCTCTCTTACCTGCCTCAGCAATGCCTGCCATGAGTATAATTTTTGGAAACAGCAGTGGGCTCATTCATAGTAGCTGTGCCTTTTGTACCTGCCTCAGCAGTGCCTGCCATGGGTACAATTTTTGGAAACAGCAGCAGGCTCACTCAGAGTAGCTGCACCTCTCGTAACTAACTCAGCAATGCCCGCTATGGGTTATAATTTTTGGAAACAGCAGCAGGCTCCCTCATAGCAGCTGTGCCTCTCATATCTGCCTCAGCAATGCCCACAGTGGGTATAATTTTGGAAGCAGCAGCAGGCTCTCTCAGAGCAGCTGTACCTCTTCTACTTACCTCAGCAAAGCCTACCATGGGTATAATTTTTTGAAACAGTAGCAGGCTCACTCAGAGCACCTGACCCTTTTGTACCTGCCTTAGAAATGCCTGCCATGGGTATAATTTTTGGAAACAGCAGCAGGCTTGCTAAGAGAGCCTGTATCTCTTGTACCTGCCTCAGCAATGACCCCAAGGGGTGTAACACATCGGAACACCTAACAGACAGTGTAATACTCCACCTAAAAAACAGTCCTTACATGATTTTTGTTATGGTCAGGGTTGGGTAATTGGGTAGTAGAATGGGTAGTGACTAAGTGACCTGATCCAACTACTCGGTTTTCATCAGGGTTTCTTTGGGGGTACTTTTGGGGTACCCGTGGGTTGTCTTGGTGGTTGGGTATTTTAGTACCTGCCCATCCCTAATTACCATTCTGCCCACAGAATGGGACCAGGTTTAGACCCATGCCTTCCAAGCCAAAAGAAAACTGCAAGTTAGACCCTGCAGTTCAAGATTCTGCTCAGAACTTACAGAACACCTCAAGCCCTCTTCCATATGGGTCTATTACATAACAGCAATTGCAGGAGATGCCCTTCTTTTCAGGCTAACCTTACTCATATTACATAGATGCATAGACACTGTCAGCCAGATAAGGGCCTATAGGCCCACCAGTCTGTCCATTTGAGTTTGTAGTTCACTTTATGTTTTCCTAGGGTCTGTTGCCCCTACCCCTGACCTCCAGAATTCCTTTAAGTCTATCCTATGCATTCTTAAATTCTGTGATTGTTTTGCCCCACCACTTCCTCTGGCAGGGTGTTCCACTTGTCCATCACCTGTTCTGTAAAGAAATTCTTCCTCATGTTTCTTCTGAATATAATAATCTGTGGTCATGCCCAATCCTGGATAAATAGAGTCAATATGGACACCTGCAGAGCAGTAACCCCCTTTCCTAAAGCAGAAGACCCCAAACTTACTCTTTTCAGGATCTGTCTCCTGGCGCCTCACTGGCCTCACACCAGACTATATGGGTAAAGAGTGTCCTCATTGCAGATAAGCATCCCTGTGTAGATGGAAAATGCAGGTCCACCCTCGAGTAAGGAGTGGGAATATCTACTGTCCCTCACAGCCAAACAAGAAACAATCTCCCATCTTGAGCAGCACGAGATGGAAAAATACCTTAAAGTCTGGGGTCTCTTTCTGGATTCCAGGCATATCCCGACTTGATGCCCTCACAGGTGAAGTCATACTCACACTCTGCAGTTCCCTTATGTCTGCATTTTGTTAACCTCACATGTTACTAGTTCTCAATTTGCTCTAAGCTTGCATTATTACCAGCCCACCAACCCACTGATGCTGTAGACCTGACTACCTCCTTCCCAACAGATCAATCTCACTCCTTCCATCAACATAACCCAGCCACATACCTTGTATAATGAATATACCCCCATTACCCACCTCTAGAGAGTCTAATATAGAGGACATCCTTCTGTTCATTTACCTTGCATCACCCATTGGCAAAGGCACACATGTAGCCTTGTTTTGAGATATTAATTTCTGCTTAAGCTATATCTCAGGTGACTCACCTATTGCTAACAGTGTCATAGAAACATAGACTTTGATGGCAGATAAGAACCGCTTGTCCCACCTAGTCTGCCCATTTCTCTACCTATTGGATAAGCTGCAGATCCTAATTAACCAACAGCCTACTTCTTCCCACCTCCCACAAGAATTGCCTTATGTCTGTCCCATGCATTCTTGAATTCCCCCACCATTTTTGATCCCATGACGTCCTCAGGAAGCTGTTTCATATGTCCACTGCCCTTTCTGTGAATAAATACTTCCTCACATTGCCCGAGTCGTCCCCCCCTCTATCTTCAAATTGTGTCCCCTTGTTCTTGCACATCTCTTTTCTGAAAGATGCTACTCTCTTGGACTTTATTGATTCCCTTGAGATACTTAAAAGTTTCTATCATGTCCCCCTCCCTTCTTTCCTCAAGGAATACATATTAAGCTCCTCTAGTCTCTTTGTATGGCTTATGTTGCATACCCTGCACCATTTTAGTTGCCCTCTGGACTGCCTCCATCCTGTCTATGTCCTTGCAGATGGGGTCTCTAGAACTGCACACAGTACTCAGATGGGTTCTCACCAACTGTTTGTACAGAGGGATAACAACTTCCTGTTTTCTGCTGGTGATGCCTCTCCCCATACATCCCATTATCCCCCCAGCCATCCCTACTGCCTTCTCACATTGCTTGCTTACCTTTAGGTCATCTGATATGATTACCCCAGGGTCCTTTCCATTGATGTTGTTGTTGCTACCCCCATTGTGTACTTTTCCCTGGGTTTTTGTTTCCCTGGTGCATTACTTTGCACTTCTTTGCATTGAACCTAAGCTGCCTTACTTTGACCATTCCTCCAACCTTGTTAAGTCCCTTGTCATTTTTTCCACCCAACCCCCGTGTATCAACCCTGTTGCAGATCTTTGTGTCATCTGCAAAGAGGCATACTCTTCCTTCCAGTCCTTCTGCAATGTCATTTATAAAGACATTAAAAAAGGACCGGACTCAATACTGAACCCTGTGGTACCCCACTAGTAACTCCCCCATTCTTCGTGTGGACTTCATTTACTATTGCCCTCTGTGTCCTGTTGTCTAGCCAATGTTTTATCCAGGCTACCACTCTTGGACCCACTCCCAGGCTGGACAATTTGTTTATTAATCTTTTGTGTGGGACTGTGTCAAATGCCCTGCTAAAGTCTAGGTAGGCCATGTCCACAGCCCTTCCCTGGTCTACTACTTTGGTCACCCAGTCAAAGAAATAAATTAGATTTGTCTGACATGATCTTTCTGCTGTGAATGCATGCAGTCTTGGGTCATGTGCCCTGCTGGCCTCTAGGTACTCAACAATTCTTTCCTTCAGTGATTCCATCATTTCCTACCACTGAGGTTAAGTTAACAGGTCTGTAGTTTCTGCCCTGCTTTGCTCCCACTTTTGTGAAGGGAATCACATCCACCCTCTCTCAGTACTTGGTACTACACCATCCCCATGATTTGTTAAAAGGGTAGTCAGTTACCTCGTTTACATGTACAATTCAACCCAGCTCAAACAATGTAAAAAGGGATCGAGGAAAAAATCGTGGTTTACAGACACATGTAAAACCCGACTGGTGCAATAACCTGGTATCTTTGGAAACGGTCAAAAGTACTGAGTTCTGGGGATCGACCTGGCCAGATTGATGGTCTCACATGTAAACGACATCAGTTACCAGATCATTCTTGGAGGTTTGCGCTTTTAATATATCCTTTATGTCAACCTAAAACTGCATGTACTGAGCATGCTCACCTTAAATGTTCATCCATTACCGGTATTCCAGAGACGACATGTAAACACAATCACATCTCTGGAACCAGAATGAACTGATCATGTATACTGAACAGCACTGAAACTGGAATTGCCAGCACGATCCCTGTTCCACAGTTTCATGGTACATGTAAACCAGGTAACTGGTGTGTCACTAGCTCTCCCTTTAGTTCTTTTAGAATTCTGGGGTGAATCCCATCAGGCCCCATTGCTTTGTCCACCTTCAGATTTAGTTCTTTCAGAACCCTTTCTTCTATGAAAGGACTGGCATCAACCCTCTACCCAGAGTGTTTCTATTGATTGGATTAGGTACCTCCCCCTCCTCTTCTTTTGTGAATACTGAGCAGAAGTATTTGTTCAGTATCCCTACTTTTTCACTGTCCCTCTCTGCCCACCCCCCTCCCCTTTATTAAGCCTCGCTATCCCTTCCTTGGTCTTTTTTGCTCCCTAATGTACCTATAAAAGGTTTTATTCCCCTTCTTAACTGAGTTGGCTATCTTTCCTCGGTTTGGGCCTTTGTAACTCTGATTGCCTTCCCGCTTCCTTCTGCCTTAACTGGTACAGTTCTCTCATCCTGCTCCTTTTGTTATTCCTTATACTTTCTGAATGCTATCTTTTCTCCTAACCTTCCACACCACCTCTTTTGAGAACCAGAGTGGGTTTTTTTTTTCTGTTTTGATTTGTTTTGTTTATTTGTTTCACCATGTGTTGCTGCCACTTTTGAATGTGCTCTCTTTGAGCTGTGCCACACTTTATTCTCTGCGCATGCAGTTCTTGTATTTATTCTATTTTGTACCTACTTTTTATCAAATGTTATTCCACAGTTTTACATTTATATTCTGTGCTGCTGTTCTTTCTATGTTCCCCATCCCTAGGTCGCATCTGGAAGCGAACTTCACCTTAGTGTGCCTCTCCCGGTTACTAATTTTCAAATAAATAAATAAATGCCTTGGATAGCCATAGAGAGTTTTATCTATTGTTTATCAAATGTATTTGATTGTTCATTAGTGTAATGCATGGTCAAAGTGTAAAGTTGTAAAACAGTGTCATTTGTTACAAAACCCTGAAGGAAGCTGAAGAGCTACTTTTACACCTGGATGCCAGGAAGAGTGCCGGAGCTGACCTTATAGATCCCTATTTCCTAAAAATTAGTATCCATGTCCTGGCTGTCCCAATTATGCAACTCTTCAAACTGTCTCTCTTGCATGGTGACATTCCACCCATTTGGAAAACCGCCCATGTGATCCCCTTATTCAAAGCCAGAGACCCTTGCAATCTCAACAACTATAGACCAATTTCATTACTTCCTATTCTATTCAAAAGGTTAGAGAAGATAGTGAATGAAAAGCTCAGGAACTATTTAGAATTTGCAGATCTGATAAACCCTCTACAATCAGGATTTAGGCAATACCATAGCACAATCTCAAGCCTTGTGAAGGTCACTAATGACTGGCAGGGGGCCCTGGACTCAAAGAACTTCATGTGTGCAGTGTTTTTTAGACCTAAGCAAGGTGTTCAACACTGTTGACCATGATTTGTTACTGGTATCCATCCGCAACATTGCCACTGACTCTACATCCCTGAGATGGTTCTCAAACTGTCTCTCAGGACTCCAATGGCAGGTGAAAGCAGAAGGGGAGTTCTCACCACTGAAATCCCTGCAGAGGGGCGTACCACAAGGCTTCATTCTGGGTCCATTGCTCTTCAGAATTTATATAAATGATATTGACTTAGGAATCAAGTCTGCCAACATTTATCTCTTTGCTAATGATACGGTATACATTGGCAGACCTACTCCTGAAGCAGCACGTCACGGATCTGCAAAAGGACTTTAATCAATTGCAATTAGAATTACTGAATCGGAAACTCCGATTGAATCCAAAAACAAAGGCTATGCTTTTTTCACCCTTTATTAATGTTATCCACCCTGCAACACTAGGAACTATACCCCAGACTACCACACTTTTAGGTGAACCATTAGAATTCATACCCGAATTCAAATACCTGGGGGTATGGATCAATCAGAAACTTTCCTTCCTTGATCATATTAAAGGGCTCATGAAAAAACTCAGGCAGAGGCTTGGCCTCTTTTATAGAATCAAACATCTGCTCTCTCTGGAGGCCAAAAGAGGTTGGCGCAAACCACATTCCTGTCCTTACTGGATTATGCTGACTTCTTGTACTGCCAAAGCCCTGGCTCTGCACTTGCCAAACTTGATACACTCTACCACAGAGCCATTAGGTTCATCACTGGGGCACCGTACTTCACTCATCACTGCTCGTTATATTCTGCAGTTGGGTGGCCTTTCCTCTAGTACAGAAGGCAGAGAAATGCCATGTTCTGGACTTACAGAGCTATCACTGAAAAATTACCCCAATAAATTTCAGACTGTCATCCACTAAGTGTGGTAGGTAAATATGCCCTGAGAAATGCCTCCTATATCTCTCTTACTGTTTCCAGGGTCAAATCATGCTTTGGTAGGTCTCAATAAGTTATGTGCTACCTAAACTGTGGAATGACTTGCAAAATACTTTGAAATTGGTCCTCCATATCACTTTCTCAGCTTTCAAAATGCTTTATGCTTGTTCTGATGAGGAATCATGTATTTGTTTCCCCAAGTAGCGACTTGTTTCCGAACACAAAGTAACAACATCATCCTGTCACCAGCTACCTATCAGACCCCAAGTAGCGACTTGTCTCCTAACACAAAGTAACAGAATCATCCTGACACCTGCTGCCTATCAGACCCTCTACCCTCTCCCCTCCACTGGTACCCATAACGTTATAAGAGTGTTCAGTCATGGAGGCCCTTGAGTATATCCACTGATGGTTGCCACTTGCCTCTCAGTCCTAGTCTCACACGTGCGCCTCTTCCTCTTCAAGCTCTTCATGCTGCCCACCCTTCCCACTTGGTACTGTTTCAGGCCTGCTTCACACAATATCCTCCACATTCTCATTCAGTTCTCATCATCCATGTTTACCTCAATCGTTTGTAGACTGTGTACATATTACTTACCAGGTATCTGCCTTCTTCATTCCGCCTGTATTTTGTATATTCTCCGTGGTTATCCCCTTGGACTTTGCTATAGTGTAAATTGTCTCGAGCATATTCTACCCTGGTGTTTGAAAATATTACTGCATGTACAATCTATTCCGTATGCTGAACATGTATACTGTTTGCCTTATCTACTCTGTGACTAAACATACATACTGTCTGTATAATTTATTCTGCATATTGAATATGTATACTGGTATATATATCTTACTTTGTTTAAAGGAACATGTAAATAGTGTATATAACTGTTCTTGTGCACTATCTACAATTTTGTTGTGTATTTTGCCCTGTACTGAATACGACTTTGTCCAGGTCCATCTTGAAAATGAGCTTCTGCTCAACGATGTCTCCTCCTGGTTCAATAAAAATGTTTATTGATTGATTGATTGATTGACCAGCATAATAAGAAGACCAGGACACTGTAGTTGCATTATACTTTTGTTGCATTGACTTCACCTGCCTGGCTTGGGCTCATGGTGAATAATGCCCTTTAGTAACTAACTTGTAAACTGAATTTAAGCAACACTGTGCTATTTTGTTGCACAGTTATATCTGGTATGAGATTCATGTGTATTATGTATAAAACACTGAAAATACCAATAAAAACATTCATGGCAATAAAAAGAACTGGGCCGAAGACTGTCACACTGCACTGAGTGGCCCATATTGATGGGCCACTCAATCACTGAAGTAGAGGCACACTGCAATCATGCCCTCCTACTCTTCCAGTCATCTGATACTCAGTCTTATTATGGCCCTTACAGTAAATCTGTAGTAGGCCAGTTTGCTTTTTAATTTGGCTTCCAACACTGTGGAACATTGTCATTCTCCCTTATGTCCAACTCTCATGGTTCCTCCACTCTCTCAAAGCACTCCTACTGTGCTAGCACACTTCTCAAAAGCATTAATTTGCAACTAGCTACAATCTCTTCCTCTTCTCTCCAGCACTGCCACAACTCCTGCCCTTTTCACCCTATCTGTTCTGACCCGTTACAGCACTTACTGTACTGCATAGTTTAAAATTAGGGATGTGCAGGAGCCAAATATTATTTCCCAAATACTAAGAGTTCCCAAATAGGAGACTATTCATTTCCCAAATACCAAGATTAGTAGGGCTTATCCCAAATAGGGGACTATTCATATTCCCAAATACCAGGAGTAGTATGGCTCATTTCCAAATAGGAGACTATTCATATCTGTGTAGTAACATTCTGCAATCTGCAGAAATTTTAAAAAAGAAACACCCCTCACCCTCCTACTCAGCACAAAAACATTTAAATGGGATCCCTGTCTCCACACCCTCTGTCAGCAGTCCAAGACCCCACCACACACCCACAATTGTCTTTATAAAATTATTAAATGTTAAATAAGACCCTACGACAGGCATGCGACACAACCTGCCCTCCTTCATGGCTAGATGCCTTCTGATGAATGAAAGCTATTGTGCTTACTTGCTCTGTACAGTAAAACCAGCTGATCACACGATCACATGACCAGCTGGTTTTACTGTACAGAGCGAGCAAACATGTAAGACCTTTCATTCATCAGAAAGTAGCTGCTGTTGAGAAGAGCAGGTTGTGCTGGCTGCCTTCTAACCCAGAGCTGGGTGCTGGGAGAGGGAGAGGGTGATGAGTTAGCTGACATGGTGGGGGATGTGGGGATTAAATAGTATTTACTTTTTGCTAGTTGCTCATCATGGGTTTTATTTAACATTTAATAATTGTTTTAAAGCCAAATGTGGTTGCTGGAGGGGGTGGTGGGATGGGACTGCTGACACAGGGAGGGGGAGGGGATTGCATTTAACTGTATTTGAGTTGTGGAAGCTTTCTTTTGTTTGTTTGCTTATATTTATTTTGTTGAGTTTTACTGACTACCTGAATACCCTTTTGACTGCTGAATACTTAATATTTGCCAGATATCTGGAAACAGATACTCACACAGGTCTACTTAAAATTCAATGTACACTGTCATTTTGTAGGACCCCTGTAACATAGGCATTTTGGACACTTTTTGCATTGTTTATTTTACTCTGCAATTTATTACTTTGTACCCAGCATTTTTGTTTCTGTACATATACCTGTTGTTGGCACTATATTTGTTACTGCAGTATTACTTCCACTTGTAACCCCTCCCAAGGTCACATGTGGAAATGAGCTACAGCTTACCATGCATATCCTGGTCACCAAATGCAGCATAAACACTTTTGCATGAATAAATGAAGTAATATTGTTCCTCTAACAAATGTCTGAGTATACGCACAGTACACTATCAAACACTTTTAGATTATGTTGGCCCAGTGGAGGGCTGAGGCACCACGTGCTTTACCTCCCACCACACTGGCTACCTAAGTTTTGGAACTGACTCAGATCACTTGGGTGCTGGCCAGGAGAGGGAGGATTGAACATCCATAGGACTGCTCTCCTCCCTCGGCAGGAGGTTTTGCATGGCTTGCTGCTAGACTGCCACCTAGCAGCTGTTGGGTGGCAGCACATGCAACACCAGAAGAATGGGAAGGGAACCCATGAAGAGGATGCTGGGGGAGTCTCTGTGGAGGCAAAGCTTGCACTTCATGCCCATTGCACGTATATGTGGATCCAAGGTGAGAATTGGTGGGGGAAAATAAATGGCAGGAGGATGATGACTGACCCCTCGCAGGTCCAACACCAGGGACTGTGCAACCCCTTCAACAGTCCTTTGGCAGAGAACAATGATGGAAAGGTAAGTCCCATGGAAGCTGGGTGACAGGCTGAGGGGGGTTGTTTGGAAGGGGATAGCTGGAGAAGAAAGCAAAAAACAGAATATGGGTAAAAAAAAAAACACTTCTACATTGCCTATGCTGGGGATGAGGGGAAAAGAAAATCATGGCGTCTCATCCCACTCTACTGGCTGTGACCCCTAACTAAAGCTTCATGTGCCGAAAGGAACTAGCAAAAAACATACAAGCCATTACAACTGGACCATAATAAACAATCCATTTTTGTCATGAGTATTTACATTAGTCAGAAATACATTGCTCATATGCTGTGCTGGCCAAAAAACTCATTAGAGTTTTCTTCAAGAAAGCTGGAAAGGCTTGCGTTTAACCTTATCCTCACCCACAGCCCAGAATATACTGTCCAACAAGTCTGCCTCTTTATCTGCATCTGAAATAGTGGCTAAGTGCCTAGTGATTTATGCAGATGTCTTTTAATAGTCTGTACTGTGCCTATAAAGAGACTAGTCTCCAGTTCTGTCAGTCCCTACCCTTTCACCCACACTACAGTGTTAGCCAGAGGTAATGTCTTAGAATATCTAGATATAACAGAGGAGAACCCCATTAATGTCAGTGGGATTTCCTTTTATACATTATCTGGACGTGCAGTTTCTAAATCTTTACATATTTCTGGCAACCACTGTATATGCTGTACATCACAGTGGGAAGTAGCCTGCACTATACCTGCTCACATTGTACCTGATCCTGTGGTTAAACAAAGGTCTTAAGTCTCCAGTACCTCACCTTTCCTCAGTACTAAATACACCAGAGTGTAGGGAAATCTGCATTGCACCTTCCTCACATTGCAACTGGAACTGTGGATAAACACAGAGCTTTAGTCTCCAGTGCTGTATGGGTTTTGACTTTCACCCACATTAAATTCATCACAGTGAAAGGATGCCTGCACTGTACCTGCCTACGTTGTACCAGGCAGATCCTGTGGACATTTACAGGGCTTCAGTCTCCAGTTCTCTTGGTTCCTCACTTTTTACTAGTCTGAGAGTCATCACAGTGTGGTGAAGCTTGCACTGCAGCTGGCTCAAACTGTATTGGCCCTTTGGATAAATAGATGACTTCAGGATGCGGTATTCCCAGTCCCACTCACACTTCCCCAGTACTGACCATATCACATTGTAGGGAAGCCTGTTCTATATCTGCGTCACACTGTACCTGGTCCTGTGGCTAGACAGAGGACTTCATTGTCCAGTGTTTCTAGTCCCTCCCTTTCACCACTGCGGAATACATTAGTGTTGGAGAGCCTGCACTGTGCTTACCCCCACTGGCTCTGATAGACTAAGATATCCTGATACCTACAGGCAAAGATTCTGGGAAGATATGACACAGGCCTGTAATTCTGTATAACTTCCATATCCAATGATGGTTTCTCAAAGAGGGGTTTCACCCCCATCGTCTTAATGGTAGCAGTGAACACCCCCTCCTTCACAGAGTGTTTAATGATTTATGAAATAAACAGATACAGGGTCTCCCTGCAACCAATTGCCAAACATGTAGGCACTGGGTCCAATAAACAGTAGGTGGGATGTAGCCCCAAGATCACCCAGAATACCTTACTGTTCAAAACTGGACAGACCTCCCCCCAGGATAGTCACCCACCTAAGCCCAGCCTCAAGTGATCACTACTGGCCCATGACAAGCCACTTGAGATGATCGTAGCCTACACAAAGGACACCTTGTGAAGGAAACCACATTAGATGATTCCAGCCTACACAAAGGACACCTTGTCAAGGAAGCCACATGATATGATTCCAGCCTACACAAAGGACACCTTGTGAAGGAAACCACATTGTATGATTCCAGCCTACACAAAGGACACCTTGTCAAGGAAGCCACATGAGATGATTCTAGCCTACACAATGGACACCTTGTCAAGGAAGCCTATGAGATGATTCCAGCCTACACAAAGGACGCCTTGTCAAGGAAACCATGAGATGCTTCTAGCCTACATAAAGGACACCTTGTCAAGGAAAAATCAATTGAAAACTCGCTGTATTTTTCTGCAGATTAAACTCTCTCAGATAACAAATAGGTAGGATTAAGCAACCTGCATACCATGTGAAAGAGTTAAGCTGGACATTCTCCTCACAGGAATCATCCTTGACAGGAACTCTATTTTTTCAGCGTGACTGCCCACTGATACTCACCATGTTTAGTTCTCAGTGCTAATCAGGCTTCCACTTACTGGGACCTCTGCCAAAAGGGTTCAAACCTCCATCCCATGCCTTTCAACTGCCTCAACTTTTTTCAATACCACTGGAAGATGTGGTGGGATGTTAAGGGATATACACAGTATGGTGCAAAAGAGTCAAGAGCAGATGCAAGAGCCAAATCATTACTCTTCATGGTCCCCTTAATTTCCCCAGCATGAGATGACATCCTGCTCAAGATTCCAACACTACCGGGAGTTTGCTAGACTTCAAGTTGTATTTAGGACAGTATTGACCATTACAAGGGGGGTAGTATAATGCGGGGGCCCGCACAAAGAAACATCATGGCAGATGATCATAGGACCTAGTTATCAAGTGAGTCCGGTGACAGATGCATGCAGGAGAACTATGGCCTCTTTTCTAATTGGTGAGCGCCCAGTGAACCTCTAATTGGCCAGGGCACATGATATAAGCAATGAAGCCAGAGAGTGGATTCTCCATAAGATATAGATAAAGTAGGAGAACCACAGCTCAGAATGTCAAGGTAAAATGTGATGCCTTTTTCCTAACTGATGAGGAGGTCACTTTGTCACAGTGGTCAGGATTATTATAATTCAGCTGAAAGGTGAGATCAAGAACCCCTCTAACAATATAAAACAAGTAAAAATATTGTTGTTATTTGAAACAATTGCTGGCTTTTAAAGCAGCAGAGTTGGGGGGGGGCAGCCCTGGTACCTTAATTGGATGCTTTTGTTTGATCACACACCAGGTGCACCCCTTTAACTCTTGTGAAAATATATTGTAAATGTGATGGGCTAAGCTTGCCAAACCCCCTTTTTACTGGACCCCACAAAGAAACATCATGGAATGATGATCATAGGACCTAGCTACGAAGTTAGTCCAGGGACAGTTAGATCAGCAGGATATTGTTAACTCAAAGAGATTAGTTACAGCTGCCATAGCTAATACATACTTCTACATCCCTACAAGTACCGAGTTGTAGTAACAAGCAATGCAGTACCTGGACACAGTAACAAGAAATACAATACAGTGACATAGTAACAAACACTGAAATACTGGGACATAGTAACAAGCAATACAATACAGGGACATAGTGGCACTGGGTCAGAATAGCACTGACAAAGAATGCTGATGGCAAGAAGAGCACAGAAAAATAAGCGCCAATATTTATTTTGTGGGGGCTCTGCCCATACCCCTGACACAGGAGAGGCTGGCTTGCCCCGCACCTCTGATAAGGATTCTTACTCTGGGGCAGCAGATCAGGCAAGAAAAAATATGTGGAGCCATGGAATACTGTTTCTATGACCCCTTGCACCAGTATTAAAGTCCCGATTGGCAAAACATTTTGGAGACATGCTTAGAACCCTGGTCTCCACTGTTGCCTGGCCAAGCTGTTCTATGCCCCAGCCCTCCACACCACAGGAGCAGCCCAGCTAGGCTCCTGGATTATGCTGCCCTTGTCCATATAGCAGTGCCATGGGCAGTGACCAGTAATGTGCATATGGCTAGCGCTGCAAATTCCTGGTCGCTGTCCCTGGTAGTGCTATACAGACTAGCGCTCTCTCGACTGGCGCTATAAATGTAGCACTTATCTAACTGGGTACCGAACAGGCTAGCAAGCAATGTAACACTGCAACATAGCATAGCAGCATGCAATACAATACTGGGACAGAGCAACAAGCAATACAGTACCAAAACATAAAAATACAATGCTGGGAAATACAATACTGCCAAAACAAGCACAACTATTCTGAGGCATAGTAACAACGTGATACCGCAGGGTCACCCTGGGAAATTAAGGGTGTGCGCCTATGAACAGTAATACTGAAACAAACCTCACACTCCCACCAATACCCAGCTAAGGAGGACAAGTAACAAGAATTGCAGTACAACACTTTTATTTACTCACAGTTCATACAGGGATTGAGAAAGTGCCTGTATTGGCATGAAATGATATCAGGTGATAGCCTGGCTACAGACTGCTGGGGCCCTTCTACCTAAACAATATGCACAGCACTTAAACTTTTGGAATATGAATTGTGAGTAAATAAAAGTTGTGTACTACAGTTCTTGTTACTTGTCCTCCTTATGCAGATAATGATGGAGTGAGAAGGTTGTTTTGGTACTGGTGGCATAGTAACAAGTAAAGCAGTACTGGAACACAGTAACAGCAAAGCAATACCGGGGCGAACAGTAGCACCAGAAGCAATTCATTACTGGGACAAAGAAAAGAACAATAGTCAATCATGTATGCCCAATTTCATACCAGATTATCACTAGATGTGCCTTGGCCAATGCCTCAGTGGCAGCTCGGGCCCTTCCCCAACCCCAACCACTTCCCTGTCTTTGTTTTCATAAACCTTTATTGCTATCCAATGCTGTCTTAAAGCCTATCATTGCCTCCACATTTGCCACCTCCTCTGGGCAGGCTGTGCATCCATCCACCACTCTTTCCATGGAGAAGTATTTCCTTACAGCCATCCTTTTTCTAAACAAATTTAGTATACTTTTTCCCTGCTGCTGAGGCTCAGCCCCAGCCCATCCCAGACCCCCACCTCATCCACTGGATTTACCTCCAGGCAGAGGATAACCCCTGGATTGCCCCCCCCCCAGGGTGGGGCCACTGTACCGGCACAAACCCGCATGGTGACGAGAGACGGGTTCTGGTAGAGGAGCCTACCAGCATTGCTTCCCTGGCTTACCCCACAGGGTGGGTTGTGGAGTCAGGCTGGTCACACTGGAAGACAGGATAAGTCAATTGCCAGAGTGCCGCGGTAGATAACCGGAGCCAGGAGAGCAGGGCATCATATAGGCAACCACTATTTTTGCTTAAGTTCCGGATGGGAGGTGTGGCATGCAATGACGCGGTGATGCAGATCATCAGCATCCGGCACACCTCCCAAGAGATTCCAGGCACCCATCACAGCAGAACCCCCAGCTTCCACCAGGGGTACGTAGTGTGCCAGTCACATAACCCCCTGAACCCTCCCCAAGAGAGGAGAGCTGCCATATTTCAGCTCAGTCCAGCTCCCTCCCTTCCTCCCCCCTTGGCTGTCCCCTGACAACCCCGGCTCATTCCCGAATCTGTCCTTACCTCCTTTCTGAACCTACCCTTACACCATGTTATAACTGTGCCCCTGGCTCTTGATCTTTCTCACTGCTGGAACCGGTCATGACACTACTCTGTTCATTCCCATCAAGTATTTAAAGGTTAATATCATGCCCTGTTTGTCCTTTCTTGTCTCCATCAAGTGCAGGTTTAGTCTGACTAGGCACTCCTCTAGTTTTCCCTTGGTGACTCTGTATTATATTTGTAGCTTGCCTTAGGACAGACTCTATATGGTACTTACCCTTTCTAGGGCATGAGCTCAAAAGCTGAACATAGTTCTAATGGTGCAACACATGGCTCCATAGGGGGAAATAGTACCTTCTTTCTCCTTCTGGATAACTTCCTCCCTATAGATCCCAGTATCCTGTTTGCCTTTCTGAGTTCTTTGGTGAACTGGGCCTATGGCTTGAGACTATCACTAATGATAAATTCTAATTTCCTTTCCTCTGTGGTCACATGTCTTATTTTTTACCCTGTCCATAAATCTGTCCTCTGGTTAACCCTGGCTGTACTTAAAGGTGATGTTTTGTCTGGAAAAGCCTTGTCAGTCTGTTTTGCACAAAGATTTGCATACCCATCATGCCTTACACCAGGATTGAGGCTTTGAGTATAATTGTGATTTGGAGAGAGCACAAAAAACAAACTATTTGGATATTTCTTCTCCTCTGCATCCTTTTATGGCTCCCATGTACTACTCTTGCTGCACACTGCCTCTTCAGCATGCTTCCTCTGGGGTTTTAAAGTGACCATCATCCCAGGGGTCTTGACGTGGTACTTGGCTGCATGAAACGATGATTGCGCTAACACTGAGGAGCCCCTACTGGAAGAAGCATGTCTGTACTTTATCATTCTCAGTAAATAGCAGTATAATTCTGTTTAAAAGGTACTGTCTGCTCCAGTGAAGTCTTGTCAGCCTGACTTATACAAGGCCTTACATATCCATGGTATCTTGCACTGGGATTGTTTTTTTAATGTGTGTGATTTGTAGAGAGGGGTTTGGTGAGCCGGGTGAGTTCAAGTGGAACAAGGGGACGATTAATTCACTAGAGGCCTAGACATTGTTGGACTGGTAAAGGCCTAGATGTGAACTAGACAAATGGAATGGACCATAATTCTTTTCCTGTCTGTATCCATCTACAGTAAAGAAACATAGAAACACAGATAAAGCGACAGAAGAAGACTGAATGTCCATCCGTCTGCTTGGGTTCCCTATCTGTTCCAGAATCTATTGTCTATATGGGGTTTTATCCCTCCTGGTCCACTCCACTGCTGATCTCCCTCCCTACTGCTACCAACCTGAACAACTACCAGACCCTTCACTATGTCCCAGCCAGACTTAAAACTATTTATAGTCTTAGCGCCCACCACCTCCAACAATGTACTTTTATACTCTATCATCCTTGCATGGATGCCATACACTACTCTTCCTATAACTTGCCTCTTTGCCATGCTCATTCTGAGAGCTTTAAATGTCCATTGACTTGGGATTTTGACTGGGTGCTTGGCTGAGACAATGACTGCAGTGCACAGAGGAGTCCCAGTGGGACAAAACATGTTTATTTCCTTTGTCACTCTCATCCTATACTGCACCAGATGTAGAAGCCTGTTTAAAAAGTGATCTCTGTTATGGCAAGGGTTTGCACACCCATGATGCCTTACATAGATGCGTAGAATGCTGCTGAGGACAAAAAAAGGTCCAGGGTACATCCAGTCTTGCACTGCAATGGAGGCTTCAAAGTATGTGTATGCTTTGAAGAGCTGCACAAAGACCAAGCGATACAATAGCAGAAGACAGTAGCAAGCAGTACAATTCCATTTACTTTTTTTAAGTGTTTTTCTATCAAAGCATCACTGATGCTGTCTTAATGAGCCTCCCCAAGATATGGCAAAATCTTGGGCCTCAATTGAAAAAATTGTTGTGCCTCGCCATAGGCCTCCTGATGAAGCCTTCTTGGTTGCTATGTTTGGGTGTTTGTGAACCTGACAGGTAACACTAGTTAATGAAATAAATTTACAGTATCATAAATGCTGTGTGCATATTTTTTCTGTTTTTTTGCAACAGAAACAATACCGTGCACTACTTTGCACCGTACACAAGGAACAGCGTGAAATGCTCTTGAATAATTGATTTCATTTCCCTGGGTTTGTTTGCTTTCATGTTCATCCATCTCTTCGTGCAAAACATCAATGACCAAAGCATCACTGCACTCTACTGTGAAAATTTTGAACTGCTCCACTTGTTTTCCTTTTAGAGCACTCATTAGCATTTTTAGCATCTGAAGATTTTAAAGGGAGCTCTCTTTTTACTATGGTTATTCCCAGGCTTTCATCACTGTTCTTAGCTATTTTCGAACAACCTTAGTGTCCTCACTTGTAACTAAGGTAAACACACATGAAACAGACACAGCTCCATGAGCTTATCAGACAATGAGTGCTCAGAAAAAGTTGAGAATAGTGACAAAATCCTGGGGTAGCCTCATTAAAGAAAAATTCCATGGTTTTTAAAATTGGGTTTTCAATACAGTAACCCATTACCTTATGCTGATGATAAAGTTGTGAGGTAAAAACTGAATGTTTTACAGGAGGAAAAGGATCAATAATTGTGCCAAACAGATGGTCAGTGATCCCTTCCACTTCCCAGTCTGCAGGGCCCTGCCCCAGCGGGCAGACATGTTGTGACATCTAACCAGGAAGAGTGCGGGGATGCCACACACAAGTCAATGAGGAAATTTTTCAGAGCTGTTTTTTATTAAAGCAACCTTTGAAACAAAAAAAAGCCATTGCTAAATGAATATGGCCCCTCTTTGTTCAGCAATGGCTTTCATTTACATCAAAGGTAGCTTTAATTAATATAAAATAGTTCTGAAAAATTCCTCCGCTGACTTGTATGTGGTGCACCCCCGCACTCTCCCAGGTTAGACGTCACAAAATGTCTGAGCGTGGGGGGCAGGATCAGCAGACTGGAAGTGGAAGGGATCAGCTGGCCATCTGTCCGGCAAAATCTTTTAACCCCTAATCTGCCATAGTGAAAGTATGGAAAACATTTCATTTTTACCTCAGAACACTATCACCAGCATAAGGTAATGGGATAATTTGTTGAAAAACCCAGTTTCTAAAATCATGGAACTCCCCTTTAAGGAGGGAGTACAGCCAAAAGTAAATTCAGAGTCTGGAGCAGCATATCCCCAATCAATCTCATGCCAAAAATAGATATCTGAGTTACTTTGTTTGAAAGTTACCAGTCATTTTGGGACCCTGATTTCACTGCCTGTTCAAACAAGCCAGTTTCAGTATAGAGTTGCTTTTGATGTCATAAATTAATGAGAACTCACAGCCTAGTCTGCCCTGCAAGCTACTTTATAGGACTTGTTTCTCCAAGATTATATGAAACTGTCTTTAAAGAGCAACGCTGCACTTCGGCATGTGCTTTCGTAAATAAGATGTTTCAGCTGTTACAGTTTACTAGAGATTACATTCAGCTGTTACAATTTACTAGAGACTACATTTTTTTTCAATTTCAATGTTCCTTTCCAAGATATACAGCATATCTTGGTAGTCCAGCTAAAAAGTCTGTACAGAAAACATTTGAAACCATTTGCCTCTCCACTATTATTCTCACAGTGCCTTGGTTTATGACATCATAGTGTTCACCATGACAACAGACTGTTATGTCACAAACAGCAATTGTGTGGTTAGCAGGGAAGAGACAGATACATTTTGAAAGACTCTGTGAAATAATTGCTGCATTATCTACAATATTTAGTAGACCAACAGCAAGGGAAAGTAAAAACAAAATAAAGAATGAGAAAACAATAACGTTAAAACATACAGGGCCAGATATTCAAAAGGGTTGCGCCATGGGCAATAGGGTTGCGCCAGCGCAAGTCCGAAATTGCGCCATAGTGCGATATTCAGCAGGAGGCAGTTGCTCCACAGAAAACATGCTGAGCAACAGCGCAATGCAAATGAAGGTATGCGCAACCGAAGGGGGTGGAACCATGCATAAAGTGCGCAATGTGATATTCAAAGGCTTGCTCAATGCGTAACAGTGGATCAGGCGGAAGTTGCGCCATGGCGGAAATGAGCCAAAATAAAAAGGCTCAAGGAAGAGGCGCAAGAACGCGACAGGGAATTCACATGAGGCAGCAAGACAGAGCAGGCCACAGCAGGAACCAGTGCAGGCCAGGGAGTGTACAGGACAGAATAGGGGCAAGTGAAGGTGTGAAGGGCCACAGAGTGCAGAGGCCAGTAGGTGTACCCGGTGCAGTGGAGGTAGCAGTCAGGACAGCGGGGTTAACAGATTAACAACAGCTGGGGGAGACACAAGCCAGGGAGATGGACAGTGCCAGCTTCCACATGGAAGCTGTAATGAGGGAGTAAGAAGGCATGCTGCAGGGGGACGTGGCCGTGGAAGGGCCCGTCGGCGGTATGCCCCCAACAGGCAGTACCTTGCCCGCATCAGCTTTGAGCTGTATTCAGACATAGAGATTGTGGGCCGGTACTGCCTGAACAGGGCAATACTGAGGCGGCTCTGTGAGCTGTGCAGTGATGTGATGTAGGCATCCTCACGACGGAGTGACGCTCTGTCAGTGGAGACAAAGGTAACAGCCTGTATGTGCTTGCTCACCACGGGTACCTTCCAGAGGCCAACAGAGGACACCATAGGCATAACACAGTCAGCCACATCACGCATCCTCACCCAATTCCTCAGCACACTGCTGCCACATGCTGCAGAGTACATCCATTTCCCCAGCACCGCGGCAGAGTGTACAGCAAACATACAGGAGTTCCACAGGGTAGCACATATGCCTGGCATGCTAGAGGTGATAGACTGCACCCATGTGGCCATTCGCATGCCACCTGGCCCTGATGGGGCTGCCTATCACAATCGGAAGGGGTTTTTCAGTGTCAACTGCCAGGTGATGTGTGATGCCAGTGGGCGCATCATCAATGTCTGTGCCACGCACACTGGTGGAGCACATGATTCATTCATATGGTAGCAGTCAGCACTGTGCCATTGATTCGAGAGTGGGGACATCCCCACAGGACATCTAGTGGGTGAGTATGCATGTAGGATTGGCAAAGCGGGGGCAAGGGTGGGTAAGCCACAGGTGCCATGGGAGTGGCACACAGGGTTACGGGCAATATGAGCCTGAACATGACACTAACCTCCACTATCTCCACACAGGTGACAGTGGATACCCACTCTGTCCCTGGCTGCTTACACCCTACCGGTGGCCCACGATCCCATCGCAGCAACGCTTCAATGAGGCGCATGCCACCACACGCAACATCATCGAGCGGGTGTTTGGGATGCTGAAGGCACGCTTCCAATGCCTAGACACCTCCGGCAGTGCCCTACAGTACAGCCCCTCAAAGGCCTGTGGGATATTCCTGGCCTGTTGTATCCTGCACAACATGGCCAAAGACTGTGGGATACCCGTACAGGTCGAGGAGGAGGACAGTGATGGGGTTGCTGGTGACGCCGGTGATGATGGGGATGAGCAGCCCCCCCTTGGGCGGCGTGACCCCCGACTAATCCGGCTGACCCAGCTGCACCGGACACCATCACAGAGGAGCACTTGCACACAGGTAAGTCATGGGGCCATGTGCAGCCAACACTGTCCAGGGCACAACCCACATACACACAGGGAAACACACCAGGGGTGCATGGACGAGGGAAGTGGTAGGTACAGGAGCACAAACACACAACCAGGAGGGTGAACAGTCACCGCCACATGGACAGACACAAACACACACCAGGCACAAAGTGCACAGGGGTCAGGTGCACAGCAGAGCAGGAACAGGCATGAGAAACACACACGTCCACAGGCCACCACCACCACCTGTACTGTCCATGTACATGTGTCAGATGCTGGGCACCCTTGCACCTTGGTGTACAGTGCAATGCAGGCATCATCATGCACATGCACCTGTGGACAGCAGTCGGGAGGGTGTGCAGGTGGTCCGTGTGTCAGCGTGTAGGGCAGGGCACCCACTGGTACACTGCCCACCAAAACACACATTGCACACAGGGCAGCACCAGACAGGGCCTGCACTGGGAGACAGCTCAGTCATGTGGCACAGTGCCACGGCCACCTCGGATGCATGGGCGGCACCACCGAGACCCAGCAGCACTGGCAGGCTGAGCATGGGCCACATGGGGTGGCACCGATGGACCACCAGGAGTCCCACTGCATGAACATGACCTTGTCCACACGGGATCTGCAGCATACCGAACATACCTGCACCAGGGGTGCTTGGGATGCCCACAGCTGAACCCGGCATCGACAGGGTGGGTGTCGCACGATGCCGGAAATGGGGAGTGGATAGCATACTGCATGGTGTGAGTGGCACAGGGGCACCTGACTGTGTGCCCAATGTGGCCACGGCACTGACCACTGCCTGTGTCAGCCTGTCGATGGCGGCTGTCACATCCACCCGCATATGGTCAATCCGGGACAGGATCCTCTCGTTGTCCCTGCTGTGCCACTCCAGAGCCATACACAGTGCCTCCATGGATGTTGCAACCCGCATCTGCTGCTGTACTGATGCCTGCAGCAGGCAGGTGTGCTCATCAAAGAGGTCGTCTGCCTCATCGGCAACCTGTCCCTCAGGGTCTGGAAGGGCCTGATGTACAGCACCCCTTGAGGGTGGGTGCTGCTCACCAGGACCAGTGGCATGTCCACAGGCGGTGCACCTCCATCACCACTGGAGCCTCTGTACCCCAGTCCCAGTGGGTGACTGCTGCTGCTGCCCCTCCGCCTGCTGTGCCCATGGGATCAGTGGTTCCCCTGATGTGGCCACAACAGTGCCAGTGACCTGCACAGCCACCAGTGCTGCCCATCGGTGCTGACAGAGCACAGCTGGGACGCATGCTGACATGCTGGCACACCTGCGTCGAGACCAGCTAGATCCATGGGGCGTGTGCTGGCCTGCCATGTGTGTCCAGTCTGTGACACACACATGTCAATGCCCATAGTGGTCAGTGCATCATCGATGGTGCAGGTCTGTGCCATAGCCACAGCCACAGTGTGCTGGCATGCTTTGGATGCCAGACCACCTGGGACACAGGAAGGGCACCTCCACACCTGTCTCAGCATCAGTGAAGGCAGATGGCCATGCACACTGCTGCAGTGCACGCCGGCAATCTGCGGAGGTGGATGGCCCCCTCCAACCCTGGTGGCTGTCCACAGTGGACAGGCCTTCCACTGCTGACCTCTGCAGATGCATAGGATCTGTAACAGAAAGGAAAGACATGTTAGTGCATGTGAACTACCTTCCCCCCCAACATGATATACCATGCAGTGCTGGGCTACCACCTGTCTGGAAGCCACCTCCAGGCACACCCTCAATGGCACTGTGCTGCATGCTTGCAGTGAGCATGTCCTCCGACGGGGTCAGCTGCACCACCCCCGGCTGTCCACCACCTGTAGCAGCATGTGCCGCCCTGATGGCTGCAACCTTCTCCTTCACCCTCCTCCTGTCAGTTCCCATCTTCTTTGCCCTCTGCATGGAGCGCTGGGGCTGCCTTTGCAGGTTGATGGCACATGCCACCCCTTCCCATGTAACTTGTGGCAGGGCTAAATAAGACCCTGACCCATTTGTTATGCAGAAAGGTTAAACTGAAGGATCTGTTCTATCCTCTCCTCTTCTATCTCTTTGTCTGCTTGATTGCACAATCAAATTTTCTTGTGAGATCTAGGAACTGATCACTTTGACGGTCTTGTGACTACCCTCCCCCATTATCTCTCTATCTTCACTTGCTGTTTCTATTTTTCTTTCCTTTGCATATCTGCAGTTATAAAAAATATATGTGAATCTTTGTGTGAAACTGGGATCCTTGGTTTGAAAATGTATATAGTTATAATCTAGCCACTGTATGTACACTAAATTGTTGTCTTCAAATGACGTGTATCCTTATGCTTTGTAATCCCTTGCTATAGAATGCCTTGTTAAACTTTATCTTGTTAGTATGTATGTCCAAAGGATATTGTATTCCTCAATTGTCTGTATCTCTGTACCTGTTCTCTCTGTATTTTGTAGTTGTACTCTCCCGGGTTGCACCTGAAAATAGACATTTGATTACCTAGTGTGCCTACCCAGTAAACAAAAGCGAAATAATACATATTGTTGAAATGATTGCAGAAAAAATGTATTCGGAACTCCGGGAGTTAACTTTGAGATGCAGTTTGACCTCCACAAACTCTTTTGCAGAGTTGTCAACAGGAGATTTTAGGACACACTTCTATTTTGTTGCACATGCAAGGAAAGAAACTGACAAAGGTCTGACACATTTTGTGTGAAAACAGGATGCCTCTTAACAAGATCAAGATGAAAAAGTAAATTGCCAGGCAAAGACTTCTTATACAAAGAGAGCAATCTTTTATTAGAGAGAGACTGAAATTTAGAATTAGAGATTCCTCAGATGAAGGACTTTGTTTTTTGTTTGTACTGCCTTTGTAAACAGCTATACTGAACATTTTTTTATTTTACTCTTATTGAGAATAATAAAATGCTACTTGTGAATTTTATAACTGCTCCTAGTTTTTCTATGTTTCCTGACCTATAGCTCGATGACACAACTGTGGAATGCCACAATGCCACAATCTCAGAAAGTAGCTGGGACACACACTTTGGAATGTGGCAGGAACACTGAATTTCATAATGTAGTGGTGTCATATCTTTTTAGAATGTGGCAGAATCATAATTTCAAAATGCTGGTACATATAGTTGACAAGTGCGGCATGGATATGCACTTTCATATTTACTCTGTCATGCATAATTTAGGCATGTGGTGGTGATGCACAATTTCAGAATGTGATAGGGATGCTTGATTTCAGATTATGGTGGCAATTTGCAATTTCATAATGTGACGGGGGCACAGAATCTCAGAATATGGTGGGGATGCATAGTTTCAGAATGTGGTAGTCATCTGCAATGTCAGAATGGGGCAGGGATGTACATTTTTGGAAATGTGGTTGGATGCATAATTTTGGAACATGGCAAAGAAATGCATTTTTGGATTGGAAAGGGCATGCACAATTTCCAAACGTGGCGGGTACGTGCAGTCTCAGAATGTGGCAGGGATGTGCAGTTTTACAATGTGACTTGGACATGTAATTTCAGAATGCAGCAGAGGCACCCACTTTCAGAATGTGGTTAGGATGCACAATTTTAAATACAGTGGGAATGAGCATTTTCAAAATATGGTGAAGATGGGCAATTTTGGAATGTGACAGTGACACACAATTTCGTAATGTGACAGGAAGGTATAATTTCAGAATGTGGCTGGGACACACAATTTTAGATTGTGATGGGGACACCCAGTTTTGGAATGCAGCTGGGAAACACAATTTCAGAATGTGGAGGAAATGCATCATTGTGGAATGTGATGAGGCTAAGCATTTTCAAAATGTGATGGGGTATTGATTTTTGAGTACATTTGGGACACACAATTTCAGAATGTGATGGGGACATGCAGTTTCAGAATGTGACAGTGACAAACAGTTTCAGAATGTGGTGGGAATGCATAATTTCAAAATGTGGCTTAGACATGCAATTTCAGAATATGGCAATGATGCACATTTTCAGAATGTAGCAGGGTGTGCAATTTTGCAATATGGTGGGATGTGCATTTTCATAATGGGACAAAGACAAGCAATTTTGGAATGTGGCACTGACACACAATTTTGGAACCTGGCAGGAAGGTACACTTTCTGAATATAACTGAGCACATCATTTAATTCACATAGCCAGGACACACAATTTTAGAATGTAGTGGGGATGCCCAGTTCTAGAATAGTGTGGAAACACAGTGGTGAGGGCGAGCATTTTGGAAATGTGATGGGGATGCACAATTTTGGGATTTGGTACAGTAGTGAAACAATTTCAGAATGTGGCAGGGATGCACAATTTCAGAATATGGCAGTGAAAATTTTAGAGTGTGGTGGTGACAGTTTCAGAATGTGGTATTGACACACGACTTCAGAATGTGGCAGGGACATGCAATTTTGGAATATGGTGGGGACGTGCACTTTTAGAATGTGGCAATGTCGTTGAGGCTTAGGTCAGGAAACTTGCAGATCAGGAGAAGTTGTAAAATTCGCAAGTAGCATTATATTACTATCAATAAGAATTTAAGAAAAATTTTACAAAATTACAGAAAGTTTTCAAACATAGACAGTCCAAACATAAGTCCACTCTCTGAGCTCAAAACAAAACCCAACATTAAAACTAAGCTATCCATTTCTCTCCTTCATAAGGCCCCTTTTTAGCAGCTTAATTGGTACCTCTTGTTGAGGATAAAGTGTCTCTCTTACTTGTACAGAATTTTTCAGTTCCTTTCCTACAGGAAGCTTGTGAAAAGAACACTGTGACCCAAGCTGCAAGCTGACCTCTTGCTGACAGTTACAGTAAGAAGGTCAAAAAGGTCAAACTGTTATAACTTGGATTTATTTTCCAAGAAACCCCAAATCTTTCTACATTCATTTCAGTAATTATAACTTTATATATTTTTAGAAACCAGGAAACTCAGTTTCATATAAAGATCCACACATATTTTTATAATCATATATAAGCAAAGTGGAGACAGCAAGAAACAAAGGTAGGTGGATGAGGGGGGCATGAAACCATTGAAGTGATCAAGTCCTAGATTTCACATGAAAACTTGATTGTGCAATCAGACAGACAGAAGGCAGAAAAAGAGAGGACAGAAAAGATCCTTGCTTTTAACATTTCTTCTGCATAACCATTGGGACAGGGTCTTACTAAACCCTGTCACAGGCAGGAATGCACAATGTCAGAATGCGGCAGACAATGGGGCCTCTGCAGGAATGCGCACTGAGTACCCAGTCTGCATACCTATGCACTCATGGACAGGTGCTCAGTGCATGGTATGCATGACTGTGGGCCCCTGCAGGGCACTTGTCTGCAGCCCGGCCCCCCAGCATGCACCATTCTAGGGGATGATCAAGGGACACAGGTGGGCATCCAATCAGATGCCCATCCTGAGTCCTGTAGTGGATCCCCTGCTCCTTGCGAGCAAGGGATTCTGGAAAGGTGCAGGAATGAAAAAATAGATGGTTACCAGTGAGTGCATTAATGGCTGCCTACAGTTCACCCTATTGGTTCAGAGGGCTGGGGCAGCGTGGTAGGCAGGGTCTCTGTCATCCAACAACCTGTGGCGGTACTCTGTGGGGAGCACACAATATACAGCAGGGCTCCTGCTGCCATATCATGCCCCTTCAGCTGGCACTCTGCACCTTTGTGAAATGTGCAGAGGCGGGCACAGACATGATCCCATACCACCTGCAGAGCAAAGGTACACAGCTGACTGGGGGATCATGTGAACAAGGGGCACACAACCCTTCCGTGAATGGTACCGGGGTCCACTGGACCCCACCTGTGTGGCATTCTGAATTAGGGTTTGACTACGCATCGTGGATATGCATAGGGCAATCTAAACGTCTATGCATAGTCCCCAATGTCAAAATATGGTGGGGATGTGATGCGCAATTTTGTAATGTGATGGGTGCATAAAATTCTGGAATGTGGCACGAACAAGTAATTTCAGAATAAAATGCCATTATATTCTGACAGTGTGCATTCCCACTATATTCCAAAATGGCCAGTCCCTGTCAAATTCCTGGATGTCTGTCTCTGTTGCATTCTGAGACTGAGCGTTCCTACCATATTTTGAGATGGCACATTCCTGCCACATTCTGAGATTGCATGTCCGTCGATATCTGAGATGTGTATGCCAACGATGCAGTGAAAACTTTACAGTGATGATGATGGCGACAATAACAACAGATCACTATAACGTCTGCTCGGGACCCTGACATGACTTCCTCAGGTCTTGCACCCCTCCCTGAATCAGCTCTGACTCGGAGGTGATTATATAACAAAATACAGGCAGTGTGGGGGCACAGTCCTCTAATAAATACATTACTTTTCCAAAGGCACAATGCCGACCGCAGTTGTGATGACATAGCGCCATCACTGTGACAGCGGTCAACAGATTTTCTGTCGAACTGGCATTGTAGATCCCTCTGAAATGCACCACCTTGACCTTCTATAGCTTTTTCCAGTGGAGCATTCCAAAACTACCTCTTTGCAGCATTCAAAAATACAAAGTAGCTTGCATCTAAACATTGTAGAAATGCATGCACTGCACCCAACCCTGTGTCAGTGTTTTTTTTTTAAATGATTACTACAACAGCAGTTTCTTAACCTTTGGAGAAACATGTCCTATAAAGTTGCTGACAGGAAGGACGAGGCTCTGAGTTTTGCTTATGACATCATCAGCTGCTCTTCAGTGAAACTGACTTTTTTGAACAGGGAGTGAAATCAGGATTACAAAATGACTTGTAACTTTTAAACAAAGTAACTTAGAAACCTAATATTTGGTGAGGCTTATTGAAGATATGCTGATGTAAATAATGCAACGTAGTCCTTTTGGCCAGACTCCATCCTTAAAGAGAGAGCTCTTTTAATTACTTTATATCTAAAACACATGCTAAAGCAGAATCAACACGTGGACCAAAGGACACATTACAAGACGGATAAAAGGGTGATCCAAAATGATACCAAAAGTTAGAGGTTCACAGTTTTCACCATAATATGCCGTGCTGCTTTTATTTATTTTTTTGTAAACATATTTTAAGCTGATTTGCAAAATGCATGTTGAAATAACTCAAAATGCATCACAGTGCAATATACTCAAGCAGTCAAATCAGTTCAGAAGGGCATTACAGTGCCAGACAGTCAGACGAGTAAACAGTCAAATCAGAGAGATCAGGGAATACAGTCAAGTGAGTATACTCTATCTCACATATGGTATAGAGGATAATAAGTTGTGTGGACCTTTGTCGGTCCATTAAGGGTGTGAACCAGTTATTATTTATTTTAGGCAAATTATGTATGTAAGAAAAGTTATTCATTAACTCAAATTATTTAGTTGTCTGGTTCCCTGGTTAACTTATTAGGACAGAGTTTGGCAAGGCAAATACATTTAATGATACCTTCTCCTAAGCACTACCAGTCATCCCATCCCCTTTAATCGTGGTGTTACAATACCCCGTTCAACAGTGTTAATCAGGGGTTGCCAAATTTTATGTAGCTTTATGCATGCCAGTTTCATAAACATCATAAGGTTGTTCAACCAGTGGAATGTACTGGGGAAAGTCTCACTAAGCCAATGCTATGCAACCTTTTCCTTATCATTAACCAGTGACAGATCCCAAAGCCCATGTAACTTAAAGGTGCTATCTGCATCTGGTTCTGTCCCTAGCATGAATTTGAGGGGTTATTAGGCAGAGGATGACCAAGAACCTGCTCTATAGTAGCATGGATAGTATTCCAGAAGGGTGCCACCTTGATAGGGGTTAGAGCCACGTGGAGAAAATCTCCATCTTCTGTTCTCCATTTGGAGCAGAGTGGGTCATTAGCAGGCTGGAACCTGTTTAACTTCAGTGGGGTGAAATACATGCAATGAAAACTTTAGCTGTATGAAGCGCTATTGGTTCAAAAGCATACATGGACGTGTTTTTTAGCCATGTTCCAAGCTTTTTTGACAGTGTCTACACCCAAATCGGTCACCCAATCCTGTAGTGCGCCACTGGCTGGTACCAGGATTGCACCCTGTAACAGTCTATAGAAAACAGTGAGAGTTTTTGTATTCAGCTGGGGATTGTTTATTACTGCAGGAGATAAAGAGGGTGTCACCCCCTGCAGATAGGATTGCAGCCTGAAGTAAGCCAAAAAAAAAAAAGTGCTGTTTGTATATCAAATTCTTGTTTAATGTCATAAAAGATTTCAGGGCTTCATCCATGTATAAGCTTCCCACTGTGAGAAACCCATGCTTACCTGATCTTAGTAGTGTCCGATGAAGGAATTGTAGCCTGCTTCTCCGAAGGCAACTTGTATGGAAGCTTGGGGGCAGGCCCTGTGTAGTGCCTATGAACTTGTAGATCCCACACCATATCTCTCCCAGTTACCCCAGGAAGGGATTCTTACATGGTGGTGGCTAACTTTGTCTTATCGGTATGATAGGAGGCTGAGACAACTCCCCATTCATTTTCTCTTACCCAAGGAATACCCAGTGTGGGATATCCTCATTGTGTTGGATAGGAAGGCTAATTAGGCCACCCAGAAATAATGCTTGAAATGTGGCAGGGCAAGGTGTCCTTGTTTAACAGACCACTATAAAGTACTTTATTTTATTCATGCCATTTTCCCTGCCCACAAGAACCTATGTAAAATACAGTTTAATAGCTTAAAGAATTTGTCAGGGACTTTTATGGGGAGACTTTGAAACAGATAAATACATCTGGGTAAACTGTACATTTTTATAGTGCTAATTCTACCTATGAGACTGATAGGTAGGGTCTCCCACTGCTCACATTCCTTTTATTATTCCAGAGAGCAGGGGTGTATAGTTTTCTTTGTATAGGAGCTTTAGCTTACTAGAGATCTTGATAGCTAAATGTTTTAAAGATGGAACCACTCATGTTAAGCAGATTGTGGTGAAGATATTCAGTGGAGCCTTTCCCTAAACAATAATCTCGCTTTCACCAATTTAGTCTATGGCCTGCTAATTTACCATTTTTTCTAGGAGATCTTGGAGTTTGGGCATGCTATTACTGTGCTCCTTCAGATCTAGCAACAGATCATTGGCAAATAAGGTTAATTTGTGGTGTTTTCCCAACTTTAGTCCCACTGTTTGCTCTTCCAGCCTGATTGCTTCTGCCAGGGGTTTCAATCAGCAATGGACATCCCTGCCTGGTGCCATATATTAAGATTAATGGTTTAAATAGGATGCCATTAACCAGGATCTGTGCAGTGCATTGATTATAAAGGGTTGAAATCCATTTTATGTTGGTGGGTTTGAAGCCAGATCTTTCAGTGCTTCAAACATATATTCCAGTTCCACACCATCAAATGTTTTTCAGTACCTAGGGCAAGAACCCCAGCACAGATATTCTTGCCCACTTCCAAACCACATTTAAAGTGCACATGACATTGTGCTCGCCTCAGCCTATCCTGCACAAAGCCTGCTTGATCTGGATGAACTATATGGGTAGGATCTTTTCCAATCTGCCAACTATTACTCAGGCTAGGATTTTATAATTTGCCTTAAGGAGGAGATTGCTCGGTATGATCAGTATTGCTAGGGATCCTTGACTAGTTTACGAGGATAGTACCAGTTGCTGATGACATGGAGGAGGGCATAATACCAGAGATCAAGCTCTCCTCCATCATACCCAGCATACGCCTTTTAGACCTGGTAGGAAAGCCTTAAAGAGTCAATGGAAAGCCATCTGGCCCAGGGGCTTTTCCTCACCTCAAATGCCTAGCTGCTTTCTATACTTCCTCCCAGTCAATGTTGGCTTTGAGTTGGTGTGCTACGGGCTCTGCCAGTGTGATGAGGGTGTCTCCTTGAAGAATAAGTCCAGTTCCTCACTGGTTTGGTATTCAAGGTATACAAGGAGCTACAAAATTCTCAAAATATTTCCCACTTTCTCCATCTGAGCACTTAGTTTCACCTGGATGCAGTTTGTATTTGGGAAAATGTTTGGCACATTCCTGTTCCTTAATTGCCAGCTAAGCCATTTGCCTGCCCTATCCTCCTCAAGTAGTTGCCTGCCTGAGTCATTAACACTGCCCTTTCCCACTCGACACTGCTGAAAGCATTATATTCCCATTCAATTTCTGAAGGGCAAAGTGCCCTGCTTGGGTGGACTACGCCATATGCAATGTCTCAGCCTCCTTGATGCACTGCTCTAGTTTTGATATTTGCTGTCCATCAGCTTGTTAGCAGCAATATAACAAAAATCCAGATACCCCCTCCCCTCCCAAGTCCAAGTCATGTAGACTCAGAACAGATACCCTCTTTTCCATGTGGTAGTTAGAACATGCTAATTTACTTTAAAATAAAAACATGCAATAACAATGAAACAACCATCGTACTTTGGGCTGGTACATAAGTCCAGGAAATTGGACCCATGACTAGTGGTGGCCAAAGTGGTCTCAATCCACTCCACAAAGCAATTCGTGGATCAAAGGCGGATTCGCGGAGTGTTCCACAATGCGAAGCGGAGTACTTCGCATTATAATGAGGAACACGAAGTCTATTAGAAACACTGACTTCACATTACTCCACCTCCCCGGGCCACTACTCTTCCAATTTTAAGGCGGCGGCATTGCTGGCAGTGCACTTCACTCACTTTGCCTTGTTTTGAGCTCCAAAGGCAAATTTTGCAGTGATTCATGGGATTTCAGGTCACATGATATATTGATCTGCACAGCCTCAGTTCGGGGTAGTATGAGTAGGAAGGAGTAGGAGACAGTGTGCTCTGATAGCTGTCTGTAATAGGAATCTTGTAAAGCTGTTCAAAAGCATTTTGCTTTTTTTGGGATTCAACTTTAGTTCATTGATTGTAGGAAACCCTCCTGTGCTCATATCATCGAGCATTTTTGTTTGTGTGTGGATTTTGAATGTTAATTTACAACATTGAGTGTGTGGTGAAAGACATTGAAAGTGTACTGTGGGGAAGGAGCGATCTGTGGTGTAGGTAGATTTAAGTTGGAGAAATAGTGATTTCTTTTGTTTTTGTTATATTTTGTTATATAACTGACTGTATTAATGTACACATAGTAATATTGTCAGTAATAGTACACATTTTCTTGTTGTTTGTTGCGTGGATGTGGTGCAGCAGTTCATAAGGTCAAGTTGCTTAAATTACAAATTTACAATAACATGGCATAGTACACTGAACGTTTGCATTTGTGGCACATTCCTCGTTCAGCATTGTACACTAACTGTTCTGTGTTGTGTGTGAGTATGTGTGCAGTATTGCGTGCATCAAATAATACACCTTTTATTGTGACACAGACTAGTGTAATTGCAACTAAGCGCAGCAGTGTGAACCTGCTATCCACTGCAGCTGCCTGATTTTGTACTGCGATCATGTTCTCTGTTCTTAGTTTTGCTGCTTGTAGTGCCGTAAAAATTAGCACTGTCTGTATTCAGTGCCCCCCCACCCCACGTTCAAAAGGTATTTTTTACCAGACTGGATTGTTTTTGTGACCCCTTCAGCACCACTGGTTACTGAAGTTGTTTTAATTCCGTGACAGTCTCAGAGTAGTCTCTTATCTGTTGCTGAAGCCACAGTTGTTTATTTGGCTTCACATCCAGCGTCTCTCCAATCAGAGAGTGAACGTATCAAAATCTGAATTTGGTAATAATATTTGTGGTTGATCCCCCAAAATGCCTGCAAAGAGACGTGCAAGCAAAGCTGTTTCTCACCATGGCAATGTTGGCAGTAAGATGATCTGTGGGCGTAGTAGTAGTACGCAGATGCAGAAGCGCATTGCTGATGTGAGTAAAGGTATTTCTCCTGCAATGTTTTTTATGGCCCAATCAGTAGCTTCACTGATAGTTGGAGGAGATGATGTTTTCCCAGCCGGTGGTGTTAGTGTTACTGGTGTTAGTGGTGGTGGAGGTAGTATTAGTATTGTTGCGTCAAGTTCTAATTCTGACCAGCGTACCGTATCCAAACATATTGAGTGTGAAGCAGTGCAAGTGAGTGGCAGCGTAGATGATGTCATACTTCCCAGTAACACCCCAGTAACTGAACCTGAGGATTCTGATGATCATGTCAATGATCGCATACAATGTGATATTCCATCCACCTGGCACTTAACGTCACACATTTTCCATGCAGTGATTCACAGTGTGGTGAAAAAATATCAGGTGATGGTGGTGTAGATGCTGATGATGAATGTGATGATGATGATGATGTTGCTGTTGTTGCAACATGCAGTCCACATGCTAGCATCCAAGCAGAAGATGTGGATTTGTGTGATGTTGATGAATATGATGATGATGTAATTGACCCCAGTTGGGAACCAGAGAAAATAAATTAAAAGTGGCTGTGTCTGAGTCTGTTTGTAGAACTCCCGTAAAACTCTGTGATCTACTGCTTTTAGTTGATGATGATGATGATGATGAGATGACCCAGTAATCAATATGATAGGTAGTCATGGTGGTTGAGTTGCAGTCCAGGTGTGCAGTGCCAGAAACATCACGTGCCCCCACTTCAGTGCTTAAAATAACAGACTTAAATAAGCCACATCATGGACATGTTAAAAGCAGAGCACCACAGTCCTTGTTTGGGATTTTTGTTCAAGGTGCAAATGATGATTCTAGTTGCAATCTGCCAGGTTTGTCATGTGTGTGTGAGTCGAGGTAAAAGGGTAGCCATCTGGGGTCAGGAGGACAGCATATGCATCTTAAGAATAGGCACTTGGCTCTGTGGACCCATCACAAGCTGGCAGCTCATACCCAGTGGGCATTCACCCATGTCACCGCAACCATAGCTAGCATGTTATCCCTTCCATAACTGTTAAGCTCCAGTAGGAAATTAAACGGTGCAGTAGTGCAGCAATAAGAGCAGAGGATTACTACAGGCATGATGAGGTGCAGGACCATAATGACTTTTAAATGTTGCCCAGTGCTGGTGAGAGTAGCAGTTTTGGTGGTGGTGGTGGTGAATGCAGTATGTCTAGTGCAAGTGGTACATGAACCCCGGTTGGCAAATCTGGCAAAATAACATCATTTCCGGGTTTGTTATCATCACCTGTGCAACTGTTTTCATCAAATGTCCACACTCCACCCCCTGCTAATGCCATTCATCACAGAGCACAACCATTTGTGATCAACAACACACCATGTGTAAAACGTTTAAGTCAGCCCACGTTGCAGGGAGCTTTTGCGCATAAGCTGAAGTACCCCCCCCAATCATACAGTGTCACGTGAACTTAATGCTGCTGTAGCGATAATGCTGGCAATTGATCTTTTGCCCTTCTCCTTTGTGGAGAATTCTGGGTTCCGGCGGTTTGCTCATGTGCCTGTCCAAAATGGAAAGTCCCATCCAGGACATACTTTTCTACCTGTGCTGTCCCTGAGTTTTTCCGCACTGTGTCCTACTCAGTAAGACATGCCCTTCAACATTCCTCCTTCCATTCATCCATTTAAAGTATGGATATGGACAAGTGGCAAAACAGCGGGAGTTCATATCTGTGTATAACTGCACACTGGGCTCAGGTGCCGGGGTTGTTTGTGATGTTGGTAGTGTGAATAATCAGTGCAGTAAGGTGGATTGTCGTGGTAGCAATCTTCCTGGAATTCGACAGCATGCAATGATTGCTATGCACAGTGTGACCTGTTCACACACTGGTGAGAACATGTTGGACATGGTACTGACTGAAATTGACAGATGGCTAAACCCTCTGTCCCTGAGAGCTGGGTTCATAGCAACTGACAATGGGTCAAGTGTGGTGAAATGCATCACTGATGGTGGTTTTTATCATGTTCCATGCATGGCCCGCTGTTTAAATCTTGTGGTTCAGGAATTTCTGCAGCACCCTGACATAAAGGAAATGCTGACCGTTACATGATGTATCTGCTCTCACTTTTCATGATCTGGAAAGGCCCGTGACCAACTGTGGCAGCTGCAGATACAAAACAGCCTGCCTCAGCACCGCTTGAAGCTGGAAGTTGTCACTCGATGGAACTCCACGTTATACATGGCAGAGAGGTTGTATGAACAATACAAAGCCATCTCAGAATATCTTGTTTCTTGTTATACACACTAGCTGTGACAGTTCCGGGGCCTCCATGTCTATGATGACTGAACAGTGGCACCTCATGGACTCTGTAATAACAATTTTGTGGCCTTTTGAACATGCCACACAGGCAGTGAGTGGTGAGTCTGCCTCCATTAGCCAATCAATTCCACTGCTGCGGGTACTGAGGCAGACATTGGTGAATGTACATCATAGCCTTGATGTTGCCAGAGACGGTGGTAGCAGTATGTTGTTGCAACACATGCTGACAGTATTCAACCAGAATTGTCATGTTGTGAGCATTCAGCGTAGTGACAACTTTCCATAGCAATAATGCTGGACCTATGATACAAACGTGGAATTCATCAGTACTGGAGGGAGGGCCTGAACAGGTAAAAATATCAGTGGCCAACTGATGCGCTTGGTTCATAGGGCACAGAAGTCACGTGCCAAGGTCAGCAAACCTCAGCAGCAAAATCTGGCTGAAGGTGTACCTGGAGGACCATCAAGCATATCGTGCAAGGGGAAGGGGACTGGAGTTCCAGGTGGTCTGTCATCCAAAGTGGGTGGCGTCAACCCACTTTGGGAGGTTTTGTCCCAAGTGGGTATTTGTGAAATAAATGATTCGGGAGAACAGGAGGATGCATCAACAACTGGACTTAGTGTGGCACAGAGAATGGTTGAGTCATATTTGTCTGAAAACAAGCATCTGACAACAAGTGAAGATCCTCTTTTGTACTGGAGTGGAAAGGTCAGTGAATGGCCAGAGCTGACTGCAGTGGCACTGAAGTACCTCACATGCCCACCCTCCAGTGTAAGTGTTGAGAAGGTATTCAGCTCAGCCGGTGCAATAGTCGGGGATCGTTGGACAAACCTGTCTCCTGCAAATGTTAGTTTGTTAGCATTCATTAAAATGAATGAGAGGCACATACCAGCACAGACTGCAACCACAGTATTCGTACCCCTGCCTAGTCATGGTGGTCTTGCTGATGTGGAATTAAAGCATCCTGGTAGCACTGGCAGTGGCTGTCTGAAATGGCCCACCGCTGATGTAGATGACAACACAATGGAGAAAGAATTTCCCAGTGGTCAGACTTCAGACATTGATGACTGTGAGGGCAGTTTTCTTTATGAGGATGATGATGTGGTTAATGTTGGTAGGTTTTAACTGCAGTATTTAAAAGGCGGTGTGCCTTGTGCCGCGTTTTACCCGCAGCTGCGGGTATTTCTTTCTGTTTTGTGAATCCTGCACATACAGTACACTTCTTTTGTTTCTTTTACAGGGTAACAAAAAAAGGCTCCATCACTAAAACTCGTTGGGAATGATGCTGTAGCTGTACCGTACAGAGAGAAACCGATGTAATATCCATGTGAAATCCATTCTGGTAAGTATGAAGATTTTATTTCATCCATTTCATTGTTTTGTAAAGACTGCAGCAAATGTTGCACACAACAGGTTGTGTTAATTGACAAGATGTGTCTTTGAAATGTAACTTGACTTTAGGGATTGAGATCTGAGAACCAGGAAGGGACACATAACAATTAAGTTGTAAGAAGTCATTCATTTCTTTTTTTTGAAACTTCCAGATGCTTTGTTGTTCTGACAGAGTGGCCTTATCCAAACAAGTTCTTCAACATCAGCCCCCCATGCTAGCAATAATATGCAACATGCAGAAGTCATTTCATTAGATCAACATGACCATCACATCAGACTCGAAAAGGATGCAGATGAAATCTGTGAAGAATTAAGAAAAATAAGAAACCATTACAGACAAACCTGCAAATATGCTTCCCCAACCAAAAATATACTTGCCTTCCTGTGCTTGACAGTTATCCATTGCAAATTTCTATGCAAAAGTTCTCATTGAGCACTGGAATGTGACACCAACAGTATCAGTGACCTGTGATGCAGAACAATACCATGAGTACATGTCCATATCAACCCGCCTCACCTACAAACTACAGAAATATATATCTGTATATATCAACTCACCAATGCTACTATTAGTGTACAGACAAAGGGCACCCTTCCATCCAGTTGAGATGATCGCATTGCATTTGCTCGAATAGCAGCACACATTGGACCAGCAACAGTTCTTTCACGGTCATCATTTTAGGGGCACTGAGTGCACGAGTGACTGCTCAATAAATTCTGGGGTACTTTGCATGTGCTGAAACAATCCCATTTCACTTTGTTACCACCTGTCAATTTTCTGCACACAAGGAGGATGCATTTTGGGCTGCAGAAAAAATCTGGGACTCTGTGCCACTTTTATGCACATGACTGAGTGCACCATTAATTTTGGGGGACTTTGTATGTGCTGAAAACAATCTCATTTCACTTCATTACCACTTGTCAATTTTCTGCACACAAGGAGAATGCATTCTGGGCCTGCAGAAAAAATCTGGGGACTCTGTGCCACTTTATACGCATGACTGAGTGCACCATTAATTCTGGGGACTTGTATGTGCTGAAACAGTCCCATTTCACTGTGTTACCACTTGTCAATTTTCTGCACACAAGGAGGATGCATTTTGGGCTGCAGAAAAATCTGGGACTTCTGCCACTTTTATGCACATGACTGAGTGCACCATTAATTCTGGGGGACTTTGTATGTACTGAAACAATCCCATTTCACTTCATTACCACTTGTCAATTTTCTGCACAAAAGGAGGATGCATTCTGGGCCTGCAGAAACAGAAAAAATCTGGGGACTCTGTGCCACTTTTATGTGCATGGCTGAGTGCACCATTAATTCTGGGGGACTTTGTATGTGCTGAAACAATCCCATTTCACTTCATTACCACTTGTCAATTTTCTGCACAAAAGGAGGATGCATTCTGGCCTGCAGAAAAATCTGGGGACTCTGTGCCACTTTTATGCCATGACTGAGAGCGCCATTAATTCTGGGGACTTTGTATGTGCTGAAACAATCCCATTTCACTTCATTATTACTTGTCAATTTTCTGCACACAAGAAGGATGCATTCTGGGCCTGCATAAAAATCTGTAGGGCTCTGTGCCACTTCATGTGCATGACTGAGTGCGCCATTAATTTGGGGACTTCAGTATGTGCTGAAACAGTCTCATTTCGCTGTGTAACCACTTGTCAATTTTCTGCACGTAAGCAGGATGCATTTTGAGCCTGCAGAAAAATCTGGGACTCTGTGCCACTTTTGTGTGTTCTGTGATTGTTGCTGTGAGCTCATGATGTCATAATGACATTTTTACAATTAAAGCAGCATTGCAAGAATGTCCTCACAGTTCTGAACTGTACTTTTTATGCTACTTTACATGCCACAGCCACCACCACTACTACTCCAAGTCGTGCCTTGAATGATACGATTCTTTTCACAGTTTATGTCTGCTTTACTTACTTGATTACTTTTTCATGTATGAAAAAATGAGCACGCTTCAATATTATACCGGACCAGCTTTGTATTTATTTGCAGCTATTTTCAATAACTATTGTTCCATGGTGTCATAAACATTGCCTGATGCATAACTGTTAATTAACAACAGAAGTGATATATAATAACGATGGAGAAAAGCAGAGGAAACAATGACAAAGACCTGGTCAGCATCAATTTAAAAGGAATGCTCCTTTCATTATTTCACACATGAAAAGGTAGTGCAGCAGACTCAACTACTGGAAATTCTTGTATCATTCCAGTCAGTCAGCATCATGTAAGTAAAGGAAGTTGTAACATAACATTACAAAAGTATAGGTCAGAGTTATCAACAGATTGTTGCGCTGCTACTTTACAGACATTCACCACATTACATAGTTATGGTGATGCACATAAACTAATATGTGGGGTCATTACTACCACTGGAATATTTCTTGCTCCACAGAGTGCAATATATGTCTGTGAAAACCACCCATAATTTCATTACAGTGAGCCACGTGATGGAGGAATTACCAGTCAGAAAAGCCACCCACATTCTACAACCCTTACTCAGCAACATTAGGACGTGATGCCAGGGGGCACGCAGGTGCATGCTCCACTATAGTGAATGTCCGGCAGCTATCCCAACCAATGTTTCCTTATGTTATAATGTTCACTTTGTGGTGAAATATGGGATGTTTCCACTAACAAGGCTCTTCTTACTGGAAATGTGGCCACACATTTCAGCACAAACTGACCATTATAACATAAAGAAACATTTAGAAACCTGCCAGACAATTGGCTATTCACTGTAAGGAGCACGCACACACCTTTCCTGCCATCATGTCCTAACATTGCTAAGAAGGGAGGCAGAATGTGGGCAGATTTTCAGAACAGGAATTCCTCCATCACGTGACACACTGTAATGAAATTATGGGTGGTTTTCACAAAAATGTATTGTACTATGTGGTGCAAGAAAGATTCCCTGAAGGAAAATGTATGATTAAACAATAATAAACAAAAACACACAAAAAAGTACAACACAGTAGTGGGGTGGGGTCAGGGGTGGTGTGGTGTGGGAGGGCAGAAAACAATCTCCTGACTTACTATGGCCATGGGATGCCATAGTGGTCCAGCAGCAGGTGCAGCATTGAAAGTATTTGCTGCTGCTGTGCTTCCACTCTGTTAACCTGCTGCTCCAAAGCACTAAACCACTCATTATTTTCCTCGAGTGCTGCCCACACCAGGCTGATGTCAGACTGGGTTGCAGGGACTGTGGCGGGTCCACAGCAATGGGGAATCCAGGTAGTGGGGCTGGTGGTGGACAGGGTGGTGCTGGTGGCTGTGGTGGTGGTGGTGGTGGAGCAGCTGCTGTAGTAGCCTTCCTCCTCCTCCTCTTCCTGCTGCAGTGGTGACTGTTGTCAGGCAGCTCTCCCACCCCAGCAGCACCCTTGGCCACTGCCATGGAAGGGCCAGCAGGTGGACACCTGACCCCTTCCATGGCAGCCTGTCACTCTGCCCTGTGGTGGTTCAGCATGTGGGTGCACTGGCCACCGGTCCCAAAATGTGTCCCAGGGAGGCCACGGCGCACCAGCACACCACATACACAGCACTCCACCACTGTGCTGTCTCCTCCACACAATTGAAAAACTCCCACACTGGGGAGCTGTGGGGTGGGACCAGACACAGTCCTCACACATCGGCATCGAGTCCCACCACCACCTACAATTTCTGGGGCCATCTTCTGTGACTGTGGAGGTGGTGGAGGGGGTGCTGCTGGAGCCCCAACAGCTGCTGCTAGTGGTGGTGGTGGTAGTGGCGGAGAAGGTGGATGCACAGCAGCCACCGGTGGCACTGGTGCTGCTGTTCCTGTTGTTTCAGCGGGGAAGCAACACTGGCCAGGAGTCTGGAGCAGTCCAGCATCACATGACTGCCCCCCCATGGGTCCGCACTCCTCCCTTCCTAACATGCCCATGGGCCAGCGACTCACCTTCTCCTATGTGACGCTCCATCCTCCTGAGTCCACGGGACCACACACACACACACACACACACACAGAGTCAGTCACACACACAAAACAAAACTTATACAAAAAAATTCACTAACAAAAAAACACTAATACAATACAAAAACTAAATAAAATAGCTTTTAAAAAAGCTGTTTGTTTGTTCTGGGTTCTGGCAGTAAAAAGCAACGAAAGCCAAGCAAACTCCTCTCCTCTCCTCTCACAATTTTGCTTTCTCCCTCTACAAGCAAAGGAGAAAGTGAAACTGCTTCTCTGACTCACTTTCTTCCTGCCTGGCTAAAGCATGTGACTTACAGTACTGTAAGCCATGTGATGTGCCTATTTTTCTTCTCCTTAAGCCTTTCTTAGCATTAAGGCATAATGACAAGCCTTGAAGTGGTAATAATATCGCGAACTGAGCACTTTAGGGCCCACTTCACATTGTGCTCCGCGGACTCGAAGTGTCCACTTCGCGTCCACTTCACAGGCGGATTAATAATTTGCTGCATCTCTACCCATGACCAACCTCTCTTTGGTGATAGACACTCTTTCTAGTACTAGCCAGCTGTGGAACTAAATGACTTTTAACTAGGCATCTTCTTAAAATCTAATTACAATTTTTAAGAAAATATTTTGGACCATACAGATGAAAGATTAATAGTTATGACTCAGTAGCAAAGAATTTATATCTATCAGTTCAGTCCCTTGGTCTATAGGTGATAAGAAAGTCAGCAAAACAGCCCCCCTGTGCAAGGGGGGGGCAGCCATCAAGCCAATATACATTTGGTCCTAGCAACATTGATCCAGGGATCCTGGAAAAATTAAGTTCCATTCTGGTGCAGTTAGGCATGCCATACAAAATGATCCACCACTGCCTTGGGGCTATGGTTCAGTACAGTTTGTCAGAACCTAGGAGTGAACCCTCCTCATCGCTACTCGCATACCATATAGGCGAGTCTTGTTAATCCAAATGCTGTTGGGAGTTTTCACTGCTGTAAAGCGTGACAGTGTTTATTTTTGCATAGTTTCAGGGCTCTCAGAATAACCAGTAACTAAAAAAGTGACCTGCTACTTTCTGATGCATAGCAAGCAGGATCCATTGCCCACACAGTACAGGTAATTAGCAGTCCATGTCAAGTTCCATTGTATAGCAAATAGTTGAATGTGATTGTGTAAGTGGCAATTCCCCTCCAGGTTGCACGTTCATGAATGCAGATCTCAGTGCTCAAACCCCCTCAACTGATTGCATCACATAGGATCTTACGCTTGTGGTATTATTCCACAGCGTGTCTATATGCAATTGAGCTGTTAGCTGGCTACCCGGCTCTGTACCATGTTTCCTCTCTACCATAGATCCCAAATAAGCAAGTAATATTACCTGGCAGGGTGGGAAGTATTGGGCTATTCCAGACAGCCCAGGAGTGTAATGAGACCCGACGTGGCAGGGGAGGGGTGGTTTGATGACAAATGTATTATATGCTGCTTGGAGTAAGTGGTTTTAAAAAAAGGCAGATTTCTTAGGGATGAGAGGGCAGACTCGGTGGGCTGAAGGCCCTTATCTGCCGACAACTTCTATGTTTCAATGTTCTGTGTGGATTTCTAAATATGCTTATAAAACAGCAAAACGTACTGTATTTTGTTGTTGTTTTGGCTGTGTGTCCAGAGCAGGAGACATGACCGTGCTCTGTTTTGCCTGATTGCTGCTTAGGGAGGGGCACTCATAAAGCGACAGGAAAAAATGACAGTTGGTAACCTGAAAGTCCCAAATGGCACAGTGATACCACTTTGATATTGAGACAAACTGCGCTGGCAATTTTTATTTCCAGGTCTTTATTGAAAGTTAATGTGCCCCTCTGGCATGGGTTCCAGCCAATCAGAGATCAGGAAATCTAAAGTCCATTTCTAAAGTAAGTAAATTAAAGCCACACACATCCTCTCACCCTGCCAGCATGGCATCAGACACTGTTACCCCAATGCTGTTTCACAGGTTTTTCAAGTTCTAGGGCAGGGTGGTGGGTATTTGCTAAGGTGGTACCGTGTGGGAGGATTTATGTTACACAAACTTTCAGAAGTTGTACAGAGGGGAAAACAAAAAGGTCCAAGCACATCAGACTACCACTAAGGGAATGAGTTTAATGAGGATCAGAGTTAACAGAAATTACTCCTGCTGAACTATTCTTGATAGTGACCTCTGTCAGGTAGCTGGAGCTGTGGTGCAGTGAATGTCCATCTGCTGTAGCATCCTTTCCATTGATAAAGTCTTCAGTGTCTTGTGGGTTCTGAAAAAGAAAAGTCCCATCTTTGCAGATGGAGTTTAGCCTTAACATTGGAGAACTTTTGTTATCATAGTTGGAGGCTTCTGCAGAACCCTTAAAAATTTAGCACACTGCCCCCTCCACTTCTGTAAGACCATGTGCTTTCAAAGCGTGGAGGATTTTCTCTTTCTCAGGGAAGATGAGGTACTTTATCACGTAGTGCCTTGGTCACCCTCCCACAGCTTAGGGCTGGTCAGGTGCACCCTTTTAATTTCATATTTTGGCTGCCTCAGATCCCAGGTTTAACATGCCTGCTAGCTATCTCTGAATGGGCATGCATGAATTCTGGCCTTCGATGCACTCCAGAAGCCCGATTAGTCTTATGTTTGTCTGGCAGATCCTATTCTCCTGATTCTCTGCCCAGTCTTTAAGTTCATCAATGGTTCATTTGAGGTCTGAGGTCTCTTGGATGAAATTCTGCACCACATCTCCAGTTCACATGTTTCTTTCTCCACTTCGTCAATGCAGCTGGAGTCAGCTGCTAAAGTGTCTCTAGTCCCATCACTACATTTTGTACGTGAGTATTCTGTGCAGTTAAAGTAGTAAAGCTAGTTTTGACCTCTTGCTGCAAATTGGTGATCAGTGTTGGTAAGGTCACAATGGCCTTGCTAGTAGCTCCTTACCAGTTACCGTCTCTACTGCCATTACATGAGATCAAGTACAGCCTTGAGGGACGGACTGATGAGCACAGGTATGAAGTCCTTCAAAACTGAATTTTGTCTGCTGCTTTTCTTTTTTTTGCTGCCATGAATTGAAGACACTCTACTGTGCAAAATATATCGTGCCTTGGAGACACGCAAGTTGATTTGAGGTTTTTTAAATTTATTCTATTGGTAACCAGGTATGGCCCACTAGGCACAAGTACCTGTTTTCAGGGGCAACTCAGGAACACTGGGAGGTTAAATGACTTGCTCAGAGTCACACAGTATGCAAGTGAAGGCTGGGAATCAAACCCAGGTCTGCTAGGTGCACCAAGCTCATTCATAGCTTGTTTACTTGGTGCATTTGGGGAGGTGAGCTAATGTGTATTTACCATGCTTGTTAGCCACCCTCCCCACACACACATACACTGCTGCATTTAGTACAGTACATTTTCAGGCCTGACTGGGCCTCCCTGGAAAATTGGCCTCGCTATTCAAGAACTACTTTACAGCATGATATAAATCAATAATATAGTTTTAACCATTCAGCCTTGTGATTAACAGGACATCAGGACCTCTTATGCTGCATACAGTTGGGGCCTTGTGTGACGACATCGAGTGGAACACACCACTTGAGCTGCATGGAGAAGCAGCTATACATTTATTTTTTAAAACAGAACCCACCAACTTTAGAATATTATAAATCACTCTAGGAAACTCAAATGATTTATACTGTATTTATATATCTGTCATATGGGGTGTCTCTTATTGAAAATTCATATTCTCTCATGCTGTTTGGACTTTGCTTCACAGTCCTCTAACTAAACAGTATAAGAAACTGTTGTTTTCCAATAAGAGGTACCACACACTTAACTTCTAAACATAGAATCAAAGACAAACTATCAAATCAAATCAAAGAGGGTTTATTGGCTATTATGCCAAGTGAGGTTGAAGTTGATGTTGATTTTATTTATTTATTTATGACTTTGGTAATCAGGTGAGTGCACTGATCCCAGGGACCGTTTTCAGGCAAACAAGGCCAACTATACTGTGACATACTTCAATAAAACAACATCAGCATGGGCATGAGGTGAGCAGACATGCACAGTGAGGACAGTTTATACATTAACACTTGACATACAGACATACAGCAGCAAGCTGCATCATGCACATCATGGCAATGAGTCATGCTTCGTATGTCTGATGTGTTAATTTTTTATACAAGTGTTTTCCTCCTTTGTCTGAGTGCAGCTGCCTCACCCCAATCCCCAGTCCATCCAGGCTGACTCTCTGTGTCCCCAGGTGTGTGCCCAGTCATGGTTTCTCTCCATGAGTTCCCATCTCATGGCAAGGCTGAGGGGGAGGGCTGCCCAACCCCCCACAGTACATCAGATCTGAGGAAGACCAAGTCTCTCACTGGGTGGTGGAGCAGGCATGGAGAGAGCTGGGCTAAGCTTGATGAAGCCCCCCTGACATCCATTCTCCTCCTGGTTTTCTCCCGTCTCAGCCCTTCTTTGTAGCATAGGACCTACATGTGCAGGCATGCCCATTCTAAGTATCCCACAGGTCCCTCCCATACTTTGTCTCCCTGACCCTCTACCTCCAGGCCTCTACCTGGGGCAGCCACAGCTGGGATGACAAGCCACCCCTCCCCAGGAGAGGAGGGACAACAGTCCCTCAGACGCTCTGTTCTCTCCCTCCCAGCTGACCCCCAATGACCTGAGTCCACTTCTGAATCTGTTGCCGGCGTAGCGGGAGGTAAGGCACTTTGCAGCACCTCAGCCCTCCACGCCACTTGGCTGGCTTATGTCTAATGTGTTTAACGAGTAAAAGAAGTTGGCCATTGGCAGATTTGGTGTGGCTTTGACTTGCCTCACCCCCAACTGCAGTTTAGCTTTAATATTTTGATTAAAACATTTTGAGTCCTAGATATGCTGATGCATATCCCCACCTCTCCCCATCCCAGTCACTTTCCACCCTCCATGCACTCCTTTGTTCCACTAGACTGTTTTTCATAAATGCCATATCTTGGGCTGATACAGTACTAGGAGATTACTTATTTTTAGTAAAAACAGTAAGGAGGAATTGGGGAGTGAGCTGGAAGGTGGGAAGTGACTGGGGTGGGGGGAGGGGGTGGCCCACAAATGTCGTCACTTTATCTGAATGCAGTTTCAGGACTGGCACACACTTAAATGTGTTTGAAGTTAAACTGGTTGGGTTTAGTGAAACAGAAACATATGTGGTGGACGAGCTGTGGTGGTTGTTACCCATATAGTTTAGGGTGATACCAGATAAATCTGGAAGGAGAGGCTGGAGGTGTACTCTAGAGTTAAGATGCAAGGTTTATTAGCAACAGTTAGAGCACACAGAAAAGACTTAGCATTCACTATCACTATCACACATGAGAAAGAATGAATAAGATTGCCGGGAACACAAACTGGCCCCACTAATGTCATACAAAAGCCCAGGTTATTCAAGTCTTAAGGATGTAGCAATCCGATGCACCAAGCTTCTAATATTTTGGTTGTCTGACTGCTGAGTGTGAAGCTAAGGAAGTGTTTCCTATACAGGCTATAAAATGGGGAGTCCTCCAGTGAACTAGAAACAGAGTAAAGCACTGTAGGCCTCCTGGCCCTGGAAAGAAGGTGACTCCTGGTGTCACTGAGGCAACATCTAAAGGGAAGCGCCTGGTTGAGGATGGGTGTTGACCCCGGTTGTGGATGAAGAGAACCCTTATCTGGAGTTGTCAGTTGCAGTGACCTTGGGCAGGTGATCTCCAGTCGAGGAAAGGATGCTGGGTGCAATGATCAACTGGACAACCTCTTTGTAGGTCCCTGGAACCCTTAACACCTCACTCCTGCAGCTTCAGAATTTTGCAATCTTTGGTGTGACCTCTTGATGGGCTCCTGGAACATGAGACACCTACGGACGGTACAATCATGAGCATGGTGCCCCTCAGTATGGCCTCTTATGTGGGCCACCAGTACTTACACTACCTTGGAGGATGAGGCACAGAGCCTGGCAATCCTCAGCGAAGCCTTGGTATAGGCCACTGGTATTATTGCCACCTTGGGCAACATCTATGTGGGAGAATGGGCAATGTGACTCTGAGTTCAGCGGACGACTGAAGTCCCTCAAGCTAGAGCAAGGGCAGACCTTAATCTGACTCACTTTGGTGGGCCCTAGCTACCAGCTGGCTACCACTTACGACCAGCAACTCGAACCTGGGGTGTCGTGGTGAACACTTGGAGTTGGTGGAGGTCAGTGGAGGTGGGTGCAGGTGATACTGGGCTTCCTAGGGACCCTCTCTGAGTCAAGAAAGAGGCACCAGAGGAATCCTAGATGTGGTGTGTGCAGGAGCCTGGAAGAGAACAAAAATGAAAAACCTGAAAGGCAACCCCCCTCCCTTCTTTTACGACCGAGAGCCCTACCACTTGGGATGGGGTGGCCCCAAATGTCTTCAGATGAAGTAGCAGTAGGCAATTGCAGCAATCAATGCCCTCAGGGCAGTGCAGTCACATAGGACAATTGAGCAAATAAGGCAGTGCGGTCATGATACCCCAGGAATAAGGTAGTTCAGTCACTTAAACTCTTCAATTGAATATAGCAGTGCAGTCACAGCAAGCAGTTTAACCACTTAAAACAGTTTGATTGAATACAGCAATTCAGACACAGCAAACAGTGGGTCCAGGCAACCATACTTCTCAACTTCCCTCATCACAAATCAGGGACAAATGACCGAAATAGGAACACATCTGATAAAATAGTAATATTAGTTCCAGAAGCTGTGTACAACATGCTTCTTAGTGTGAACAGCATTTTCTTAATGAGAACTAGACCGTAACATCAATGGCTGGCATTAGTTTATGATTCCAATCCCTACTCTTTAGTGCCAGAAATGCCAAACTTAGGAGGGACAGAAGAAATTTCTGAGGCAAAATCAGGGATATCCCTGAAAATCAGGAACAGCTGAGAGGTAGGCAAGCAACAAGAGATTACAGGCATATAAAGAAAATACAGTTTGCCCCATAGGCATTTAAACATTTGATGACCCACCCCTTTGTTAATATGGATCAGCTCTGGGTGTCTTCTGAATATTGAGGAGGCCAGGGCCAACCTCTTTGTCCTGGCTATGGGCCACCCCGCCCTTCTGCTACATGGACAAAGGACTAAGTTTTCCCCATTACTAGGGCTCAGATTACCTTAGAACACTGAGAGAAGAATGCACTAAGGCTCTGCCAGGCCTCTAGTAATTAGCTTCTTACAGCTAAACAATTGGAAATTCTGCATGAAATGCACCTTCTCACCAAAAATACTTTGACCTAGCTTTATCTATTAATTCTTTGAGTCTTGGCTGAGAGAGAGTGCCTCAGTCTCTCTCTATTTGGAGCACAGACTGCCTAGAATAACTTAGACTAGCAGAGATCCCTCCAGAGGAGTTCACAAACACTTTTAATCTTGGTCCAACAATTAATTGGTTTGAACCCTCCTAGCTTCTGCCTCCTTGGTTCTCATCTCTCTCTCTCTCTCTCTCTCTCTCTCTCTCTCTCTCTCTCTCTCTGTCTCTATACCATTGGACAAGGTAAGCAGCTCTCCTCCACCCTTGGGGGGGTTACAATGGAAGCAATTTAACAATTATAAACAATAATGGCATAGTACAACAATAGGATTACTAAAGAAACAATCCTTCCCCTGGCTGGGGCAGATCTAGCTATGATTAATTATTAAAGGAAATGCTGGCCAACAAGCCTATTCACTCCTTGAGTTCAATAAGGATTTCTGTACCTTGGGGAATGCACAACCACAAATGAGTGATAAGGCCTCTTCTGCTGGAGACTGCTGCATAAAAGGTTCACTGGATCTGTTTCCTGGACAAATAGACTGACTCACCACACTGGGGAACCCGACTAAACTGAAAATTTATGCAGAAAACCAACCGAGGCTGGTACTGGAGATTCTGGAGGGAGTTACACCAAAGGGACCCAGGGGATTCACTTCAACCTCCTAACAGGGAAGTCGACATCCATTGCGTTACTGTCCTTCACCCTCCCTGGTCAAACTCTTTCTCCTGTCTCTAGCCTGTGCAGAGCCTCCTCTAGGCTGGGGAGGTCCTGGCTACCTGCCAGGGGATTGGCTTCTTCACCCAGAGGTCAGCCTCCTGAGGCTGGGTCAGTGGCTTAAAAAAAAAGTCTCCAAATTTGAATCTACTGTGGCTACAGAGATTGGCTGAGGGGGCTCAGCCTGGCTTCTTTCTTCCCTGTGGGACAGGAATGTGGTCCAACTGGTTTGGCTTTGGCTGACTAGGTGTCAGTCTTGAGCAGGGGGAAGGGAGGGCAAAGCATAGAAAAAAATGGTTTTCTTTTAAAACCCTGAATTTAGACTGCTAGGACTGTCTGCGGAGTGGGGCCTGTTCTGTGTTTCAGAGGGTCACCAAAGCTTTTCAAGGGTTTCCCATTAGCTGCCAGGGTCCCCATAACTGTCTGACCCCTCATGTCTCTGAGATCCCTATTTTCTGTGATGCCCCAATTCCACCATTTTCTGTGGTGCCCCAATTTCCTGGGCACTACACATAGACACTGACAGTCGAAGGTCAACTGGCCTATCCAGTCTGCCCTTATCCCTGCTGAACAGATAAGCCTGAGCCCCCAGTGGTTACTCATCACCACCATCCTATTCTCCCACCCCCACCTTGAAAGTTAAATGTAGCAGAAGGAGAAAGAGGAGAAGGAAGAAAAGAAGAAGAAGAAGAAGAAGAAGAAGGAGAAGAAGAAGAAGAAGAAGAAGAAGAAGAAGAAGAAGAAGAAGAAGAAGAAGAAGAAGAAGAAGAAGAATTTACATTTATATTGTACTTTCATACACATTGTATCCCAAAGCACTTTATAAACAATGGTGTCTAGATACTAAGCTGATACACCACATATATAGCAGCACCAACCAGGATGCAATGCAGTTATGCTGCAGTATACCACAAAATGCTGCAGTGTACCGTAGGGAACAGTGTAATTCAATGGCAAGTAAGCCCTTTTGTTATGCAGTATTCTGTGATGTGTCACTCACTGCAAGTTACTGCACTGCATCATGGCTGGCTCCACTGTACAATGGCTCATAGGCTTCCCTGCAATAGACTACTGAGCCTTGCGGGTCCAGTTGTTGCCCTGCAGTATTCACAGATGGGGTGCAGGCCCCTTTCTCACCTGCTTCTCTCTTCACCCGTGGCTCTGTGCATGCAGATGGACTGGGGGAATAGCTGGGGCTGGAGTGATGGTACATTCTACACCATGCAGTAAGGAGCAGAGTGCTGGGACGGAGGGGTGCAGGTTACACAGGCAGGTACACTGCCATAGCTGCTACATGCCCCATCTGTCCCACTGGGCTGGCCATGTTGGAGTGAGCAACCCACCTGCCAAGTTGTCCCAGCCATCCACACTCCAGACCTGCATTGAGTGTGGGGCTGACCATCAGGAAAGCACCCAGTATTGTGTCCCTTAGAGACTAAGTGACCCACAGTCCCCACAATCCCCTCCTCTATTTGGAGATGGGAATACAGTTTAGTGGCAAGGTGGGCATCCGACTGGATTCCTGGTGGTGTCCACCACCCCATCTGCACCCTGTTCCCTGCCCACACCATGCTGTGGACAGATGGATGCAATGGTGAAGTGCACACCTTGAATGCCTGTCTGGGAAAGGGGTGGGCATGGGTCAAGCACATGCCTGTCACTGCACCCAACCCACAGTAGTGCATAGGCCTCAATGAGAGAGACTGGTAGTGAAGTAACCATAAGCATGTGCTGTAGTGTAAGACGGCCCTCTCACTAACACCCATGCACACTCAGAGACAATTACCTAATCACATTTTATGGGAAGAGGAATATTGGCCAAGACATCTTGGAAAATGTCCATCTCTTATGAAAAGCATCATGAGTTCTTTTGCCCCCTGCTGAAGTTTCAGAGTGAGAGGAAATGTTGGGGAAGTTGGTTGGCTGCTGATCCATGAGCTTCAACCACTGTGACCCCTTCTTATTTATGTAAATGTTTCCATTTATTTGTGCAGAAGCCTGGAGTGTGCCACTTTTTATGTTGATTGCATGCATGCACAAGAAACATATTGCGGCAGCTTTCTCCACAAGCAGGATGTGGAGGCATGGCACTGTTGTGGCCGATGCCCCCACAGACTGTAAAGGCTTGTCCCGCTTCCCCCTAGTTCAGCCAGTGTGCCACCAACTTGTAAAAAATAGCCGCTGCAATCAGGGGCCACCTAGTTATTGCAGCATAAGCCATTCACTGCAATGATGGAGTGACCTGTCATTGCAGGCCGGGACCTTGAATCATTGATATTGTTTGTGAACATGGCGGCGGCTTGCTGCCATGTTCACAAACAATAACAGCGGTGCCCAATCCCATCGGCCAGCATCTGCGGCCCCCGTGTTTATTGCGATGGGGCCCCAATCCCGTCCAGCTTCAGTGCCCCACAATTTATGTTGCTGACAGGGAGCCCTCCCATCGGCATTATGTAAACCCCCGGCTTTTGTTGTCTGCTGACAGGGTACCCAATCCCGTCGGCATAATGTAACAACCCCTGCCCCCCTTTCTTGTGTGCCGACAGGGTGCCCAATCCTCATCGGCTACAGCTGCCCCCACCAAAAAGAATATTTGTTGGCACGCTGGGAGCCCACCCCAGCTGCACTACATGCCCCTGTAAAAGAAAGAACGGTCTGGCATTCTCTTTTTTTTACCCTGTAAAGAAGGAAATGGTCTCGGCGGTCTCCTGCAGCCCCAAACCTGTACCCACCCTCTGTACCCCTGCCACCCCACACCCTCCGCACCCCATACTTACCTCGGAGTCCAGCGCGACGATCTTTGGTGGACCGAAATACGTCTGACTCTTCAAAGCTGACCGCAAACTGAGGAAATGCAGGTAAGCTGTATAATGGAATGAATAGGGTTTTTTTCAACTTTGATGCATATCTCAGGCATTTTTTGGAATTTTGGCACCAAATTTTCAACATGGGGTTTTTGGGACCCCTCCTCATGAATTCTATCACTGTCATGGCATTAATCAGCCCCGAAATGTGATTTCGTTGTCACTGCTCGGAATCACCTTTCGGGACTGATTAAAGAAATAACAGTGCCAGTGTTCATGAGGTGAGCTCTCAAAAAGCCTATGTTGCAAATTTGGTGGAAAAAATCCAAATAATGACTGTTTTATGAGAGTGCGTTGCGCTGTTGCTACGCACGCTCGTAACTTCGCGAATTTTTAATATTTTCACCCCAGATTTTCAACATTGGCATTTTTCACACCTCTGTGTGAACAGTACAGCTGTCATTTTTCACACCCTGGCCGAAATGTGTTTTTGCACTTACAGTGCAGATTAGCACGGTCGCTGTGGGAAATCAGTGTCCAGGACAGATTATGAAAATGACAGTGACACTGTTCATGAGCAGAGGTCCTAAAATGCCTATGTTGAAAATTTGGTGATGATACTCCATAAAATGACTGTGTTACGAGCGTGTATTGCGCAGTTTGCATGCACGCTCGTAAGTCCACGAATTTATATTTTCACTCCAAACTTTCAACATTGCCATTGTTCTGCACCTCCTTATGAACAGTACAGCTGTCATTTTTCACACCCTGGCCGAAATGTGTTTTCGCAGTCACTGCACAGAATAGCGTGGTCGCTGTGGGAAATCTGTGTTCGGGACACATTATGAAAATGACAGTGACACTGTGGTCCTAAAATGCCTATGTTGAAAATTTGGTGATGAAAGTCCCTAAAATGAGTGTGTTATGAATGTGCATTGCGCAGTTTCCATGCACGTCAGTAACTTTGCAATATTTTCACTCAGATTTTCAGCATTGCCATTTTGCCACACCTCCTTATGAACAGTGCAGCTGTCATTTTTCATATCCTGGCCAAAATGTGTTTTGCTCTTCGGCACACAATACATGCAGTCGCTGTGGGAAATCAGTGTTAGGGACATATTAAGAAAATCACACTGACATGTTCATGAGCAGAAGTCCTAAAATACCTATGTTGAACAGTTTGTGATGAAACTCCATAAACGACTGTACTTAGAAGGCAGGTTGTGCAGGTTCCATGCACCCCTGTAAGTTTGCAAATGAGTAATACTTTCACGCCAGATTTTCAACATTGGCATTTGTACACACCTCCTTATGAATAGTACAGTTGTCATTTTTCACATCCTGGCCGAAATGCATTTCCGCACTTCTGGTGCAGAATACTGCAGTCGCTGTCGGAAATCAGTGTTTGGGACAGATTAGGATCGAGCGACTTAGAGTGGTGGGGGAGTGACCAAGCTTACCTGAGCTCTGTCCGGACTGCTGTGGGTTTCTTTGTGGGCAGGAAAAGGCAGCATAGGTAGGAGCCCAGTACAAAGGGTAGCCTGCAGCGCGGAGACACAAATGAGCGAATGATGGAGAGGAGTAGGTGGAGCTCAATGGAGCTCTGTTGGGACTGCTGTGGATTTGTTTGTGGGTAGGAAAGGCAGCAATGCATGCAAGGGCTGAGTACAAAAGGGCAGCCTGCAGCAGAGGGAGAAACAGAACTAGCGAACGAGAGAGGGGGAGTGAGCGAGCTCAACGGGGCTCTATTGTGACTGCTGCAGATTTCTTTGTGCACAGATAAGGGTGGCTATGCTGGCAGGAGCCCAGTACAGAAGGGCAGCCTGCAGCACTGGCAGAAACATAATGAGCAAGTGAGACGGGGGAGTGAGTGAGGCCAACGGAGCTGTGTCAGGACTGCTGCAGATTTGTTTGTGGGCAGACAAAGATGCCGACAGAGGCAGAAGCCCAGTACAAGAGGGCAGCCTGCAGCACCAGGAGAAACAGAATGAGTGAGTGAGACGGGGGAGTGAGTGACCTCAAAGGCGCTCTCTCAGGACAGCTGTGGATTTCTTTGTGGGCAGGAAAAGGTGCCAATGCAGGCAGGAGTCCAGTACAAAGGGCAGCCTGCAACATGGGGAAAAACAGAATAAGTGAGTGAGAGAGGGGAGTGAGAGAGCTCATCGGAGGTCTATCATGACTGCTGCAGATTTCTTTGTGGACAGGAAAGGCAGCAATGCAGGCAGGAGACCAGTACAAAGGCCAGCCTGCAGCGCGCAGAAGCGGAATGAGCGAGTGAGAGAGGGGGTGGAGTGAGCTCAACGGAGCTGTGTCAGGACTGCTGCAGATGCCTTTGTGGGCAGAAAAAGCCACCAACACAGGCAGGTACCCAGTACAAAAGGGCAGCCTGCAGCAGCAGGAGACACAGAATGAGTGAGAGAGGGAGGTGGAGTGAGTGAGCTCAATGGAGCTCTGTTGGGACTGCTGTGGATTTCTTTGTGGGCAGAAAAAGGCAGCAATGCACTCTGGGTCCCAGTGCAAAAGGGCAGCCTGCAGCGGTGGGAGAAAAAGAATGAATGAGTGAGAGAGGCGGAGTGAGTGAGCGAGTTCAATGGAGCAGTATCGTGACTGCTGCAGATTTTCTTGTGGGCAGAAAAGGGCGGCAATGCCGGCAGAAGCCCAGTACAAAAGGGCAGCATGAACTGCCAACAGAAATGGAATGAGTGAGTGAGACCCAATGCAATCAACATTCGAATTGACAAATGCTTGTTTCAAGTTTGGTTCTCTGCAATAACTGCTATAGGGCTGCAGCACCACAAAGTGTTGAAGCAGTGTGTCCCCTTCTGACTGTATGGTGTAGCTTATGAGTTTGGTCCTTCAATGTTTTTTAGAGTGTTCTGCACATTTCAGTAAAACTGAAGTCTAGGTTCTTCAAACCAGCGCGCAAGTTTGTGATGTGATTAAGGGTGTGCTAGATTATTTGCAAACCTGCTTCTAGATGCTCTCAAGTATATCTGCTTGAGCATGTGAGAGGCTTCTGTACCAGACAAGAGTGGCATCAACAAACAGGGGTCTGATCACTATTTTGTGCTGTGCACATTATGCTGATTAGAGTTTCAAAACAAGTGTGACTTGCTTTAAAGTAGCAGTGCAATGAAATTGGCCAAAAAATTGATCCTACCTTTTTTTGCCATTAAACATACAGGCATCTTCCAGTTTCATTTGGTGGTATAGTTTTCTAATTCCACTAGAATGAGTATCTTATAAATGATTTAATGTGTTTTCTTTCCTTAAGAGGAACGATAGCTGCTACATTTTGTTTTAAATTTCATATTTATTTAGTTATTTAGTCTTTGGTAACTGGGAAAGGCCCACTAGGCACAAGTGCCTGTTTTCGAGGCGACCTGGGAACGCATGGCCGGTTAAGTGACTTGCTCAGAGTCACACAGTATGCAAGTGGAGGTTGTGAGAATCAAACTCAGGTCTGGTCTGCTGGATGTACCAAGCTCATTCACACTTTGTTCCTCTAACCTCTAGGCTATACTGCCAGCTAGAAATACCCTTGTCGACACTGGCAAGGGTTGGGACCAAGAAAAACCATATTGTTTCATGCTGGCCTTTTTGTTCTTATCTCAACATGTCTGACCTTAGTTGTCAGTCATTGTGAGTCTTAGATGATTAGACTTATTCTCCTTTGTACCATTGCAAAGGCAGAAGAGGTTAGCCAGTGTAGCACAGCCAGTGACAATCTCTTTTTTGTCAGTGTTTAAGGCGTATTGTAATTTTTGTCTCATTTATTAAATCCTGATTGTTCACTTGGAGTTTGTGTGCTTCAGAGGATTTAAAAATAGACCAGATGGAAATGTCATCGACATAAATCATGGTCTTGGTTCTGGTGCTCCTGTCATTGATCATGACCATGAACTGAGGAAGTCCCAGCTTGGTTCCTTGTAGTACATCTCCAGTCCATGTGATCTGCTCATAGCAGGTGTTGTGCACCTGATGCATTGCTGTCTTCCTTGGAGAAACAATCTTTGATGTATGCATGCATGTATGTATTTATTTATTTATTATGTATTCATTTATGTGGTTTTTGTTATCCAGGAAGGGTACATTATGCAAATGAATGCCCATTTTCAGGTACCACCTGGGGGAGTACAATAGAGGACAGAGCACAATTATCAACATAGTGTTGCAATGGCCATCATACAAGAGGGCAAGAGCAATGGCAACAACAACCAATGGCCCCTATGCATTAATGGGCACAAGTTACTTGCCAAAAGCGTGTAACCCACCCGCACAGCTCCACACCTGTAGACAGGTGAGCACCGACCATTATTCACAGGGCAGCCATGGCGGAGTCATGAATCCAGCCGACCATCCAATCAGTTGCCTGGCATGTGTCCTGCAGTAGATCCCTCGTGCTACAGCATGGGTCCAGGTGTGTGAATGCCCATCACAGGCACCTGGACCTGTGTGGAATGGCTCCAATGTCCAGTGGACACCCCCACCAGACCAAACTGCATGGCACCCTCCCGGCACACAGATGGATCCCCAGCTGTGGTATCGTCTCCCCAGCTGCTCACCAGCACATATGTGCCTTGACCCTGCACCTGCACACCCCCCAGACCTGGACACTGTACCTGGAACCCCCGAGCCCCAAAGGCAGTCCATGTACCCCCCACCCACACATACAGAAGTCCCATTGGTTCCAGGCCATGGGCTGCCCCAGGCTACCCCCGCCTGCATCTTTGGGCAGTGACCCCCCACACCCAGCACAGCACCGACAACCTCCCTCTACAACCTGGGGAGTAGAATAGAGGACAGAGTACAATTAGCAGCATAGTGTTACAATGACCGGCCATCATACATGAAGGCAAGAGCAACTGTAACAACTGATGAAGCCTATGCATTAATGGATGGGAGGTATGCAACAGAGGCATGTAACCCCCCTGACTCTGCAACCTCAGACAGGTGCACACAGACCGATATTCATGAATGGCTACTGACTGTCTGTGGCCATACCCCCCGGCATGCAGGGTGGCCGGGGAGGAGTAGCGGACCCAGGAGGGCATCCAATCAGATGCCTGTCATGGGTCCTATAGTGAATTACTTGCACCTGCCTGCATGAGACCAAGTGTATGAATAGGTATCACAGGCACCCGGACCCATGCAATCATGCCCTAGTGCAGGAACAGTGGGCCACCCTCTACAGGGACCGGCCATCCCCCGTGATGTCTATGCCACCCCCCATACACATAGGGGCACCGGCCCTGTGAAGGCAGCCCCTCGATACACATAGGGGCACCGGCCCCATAAAGGCAGCCTCCCGATACACATAGGAGCACCGGCCCCATAAAGGCAGTCCTCTGATACACATAGGGGCACCGGCCCCATGAAGGCAACCCCCCGACACACTGAAGCCCCGTGCCCCTATCTGTGGACACTGCCACACCACCCACACTGTTCAGCATAACCAGTCCACCCTGATCCCTGATCCTGGTCCCTCCTGCTGTCCATAGATGTTCTGTGGACCCCTACCCCTGTAGAACCAACAACCCCCCCATCCCCTTACCTTACCATCAAAGCTGTGGCCCAGGACAGCTAACAGCACAGCCCTTCTCACACCTCCTTGGCCATCCAAGTGATGCTGGGAGTCTGCCACTATATATAGGCATTGTGCTCCCAGCATCATTTGGATTGCTGGTGGCCATGGAGGAGTGTGGAGGAGTGTGGAGAGTTGTGCCATTGGCTGTCCCAGGCTGTGGCACTGACAGCAAGGTATGGGGACAGGGGATGGCTGTCCATGCCACAGGGATGGGGGGTCCATGGAATGTCTATGGACAGCCAGAGGGGCCAGGAACGGGGGTTGGGGGGTGGACCGATTATGCAGAACAGGGTGGGGGGACTGGACCACACAAGCCACCACTATGCCAGTGGGGGGGTTATAGGATTGAGGTACTGTTGCCTGGGGCCACGGGTGTGTGTGTGTGTGTGTGTGTGTCTATCATGCCACGGGGATGAGGCTGTCATGTCATTGGGGGTGTGTATGACTGACTGTGGCAGTGATGGTGCAGATGTGTTTTGCAGAGGTGGGGGCTGCAGCCACACAAATGGGGATGGGGCTGGCATGTGGTGGTGGTGGGAGGGCAATGGGTGCCACCAGGGTCTGGTCACCACTGGGTTTTGCGAGTGCTGGATACAGGCTGGTGGAGGGTTATGCCAGGGCTCCTCTTTGGGTGCAGGAGAGGGGGATTCTTGTGCAACACCGGGCAGGGGTTGTCCCATGGTGAAGAGGGCAGGCATACAGGACAGGGGTGGGGGTGCTGCTGTGCTAGTTGGTTTTCTATGGGCTGCCTTGTCCTGGCAGGGAACTGTTTGTGTGCTGGCGTGTACTGGGTTTATGGCAGGGTCCCCTCTGCTGTAATCTGCTCTGTTCTCTGCCCCCGTGAACCTTTTCGTGCCATAGTAACTGCTGCATAGTTCTGCCACACACCCCTGCCTGCCCTCCGGTGTGTGTGACAGTCTATGTGGCCAGGGGATCGGGTGCAAAAGGGGTGCATGCCCCTTGTCATGCATCCCACGTGGGGGAGTGCAATGGGTGCAGAGTGGCTACATGCCGCAGAGCAGCGGTGCTTAGCCACTCTGCACATTTGTGCACAGGCCCTATTGATAATAATAATTATTATTTATTTATAATGCACCTTTTGAGATACCAAAGCACCTTACAAAACAATTAGATAAACACCAATGCAATAATACGTACACTATAAATACAATAAAACGCTGGTAAAAAACACAATTTAGTCACTCAGAATATGCCTGATTCCACAAAAGGTTTTGAGGGCCTGTTTAAATCCCTCCATGGTCAAAGGGACACTGTCAACCTGTTTTCATCATATTATTTCTAGTTGAAACCCCACATTTTATGATTGCTTACCGTCTCTAAAATTCATTGATGTTGCTGTTTATTTTGTCTGTATCCTTGTTTAGTAGAACTGAAATGCATGGCAATGTATATTTATAAACAACCTTGCTTTTGTTTACAATCATGGTTCTGATCTTACTGCATATATCCTGAGCATTTGAAACTCACACAGACAGTGCAGTCACTCATAAGACAGTAGCCCTAATCTCCCAATGCATCATGAGGGTCTAGACTGTTTTGTGGGTGTTCCAAGTCCAGGAAAGATGCATTTGGAGTTGATCAAGGAATGTAAAATACCTGTTTTGGTGTGATAACACCAGTATGTTGGGTGATCTGTATTTTACTTTTTTAAAGAAAATAAGAGTTAGAATCAAACTACCAGCTGCATCAACATTCTTTACAGAATTTTGGCAATCATAAAATATGTTTTTTAAACTAGGGACACTTTGAGACCTAAGAAGGTTGACAGTGTCCCTTCAAGCACTCCTGTAACTGATGGGTAGAGAATTCCAAAGGGTTGGGGCCATGTGCATAAATGCATGGGCCCCTGAAGATTTTAAACAAATCCTTGGAATCTCTAGCAACCCCTCATCAGCCAAGCGGAGTGATCACCCAGGGTGGTAAGGAACCAGAAGCTCTTTCAGATAGTCTGGGCCCTGTCCATGTAGGGCTTTATAAGTCAGCAGTCTGACTTTAATGGTGATCCGACACTGTACTGGAAGCCAGTGCAGTTCGCACAGCACCGAGGAGATATGACAGGACCGAGGGGTCCCCGTCAATAACTGGGCTGCTGCATTCTGCACCAGTTGCAAGCTGCAGATATCCACCCCAGGGAGCCCTAGGTACAGGGAATTACAATAATCAAGGCATCGAGGACACAAGGTCATGGACCGACATGGGAAGATCACCAGCTGGAACAAGGTGCCGTCTCAGTACTATGCCTCTTACGAAAACCAGATTGGCGAGGTTCATAGATGTCATGAATGGTCAAATGGTTCTCCAGTTGTATGGCCACTATTTTCTCAATCACCTTCCCTATAAAGGGAAGGTTTGAGATTGGTCTGTAGTTGACATGGCAATCTGGGTCCAAAGAAGCTTTCTTCAGGAGGGGTGTCACCACCGCCTCCTTCAAGAAGCTAGGAAACTCATCTGTTTCCAAGGAGCACCAGATTATCCATGCTAGAACCGGGCCAATGACATCACTATAGCCCATGGTCAGGGCTGTCGGTCCTGGGTCCAAACTACAGAACATAGGGTGCATACCCTGGATGATCCGCATGACATCTATGAACTCTGACTGGTCGAAGGAACTCCAGGAAGATTGAGGGACTGTGACCGAGCACCAATCCAAAGCAACTCCCATAGAGTGTGCAGGCTGGAGCTCCACCCTGATGTCAGTCACCTTAGCTGCAAAGAATCGAGCAAGTTCATTGCACTCTACTTGCAAAAAGCTCTTTGAATCTGTAGACAGGCTGGATTGCACAGTCTTTCCATGCTTTGAAAGAGCTGAGCTGGTCGAGTTCTGAGCAGCCACCATCTCCCGGGCAGGAACTCTGCCTTCTTACGGGTGATAACTGACTGATAGACTCGATAGTGATCCATCAAGCTAAGGTGGTGGCATCCAGGGCAGATTTCCAGCAGCAATGCTCTAACCTTCATCCTAATCACCGCATCTCCTCAAAGTCCCATCAAACCAAGGGGTCTGAGGGTGAAGGGAGAGGATGAACTCGGACAGGAGCAACGACATCTAGGGTCAGAAATGGCCTTGTATAGGCCATCACTAAGGCTTTGGGTCTCACTGTTTGCCACTGCAAACCAATAGGTCAAGCACTGCTGAAAGGCCTTTGAAGCTTACATCTCGTAAAGGACAGTACCTGACCATCTCCATAGGGGTAGGCCTACGAAGGTGGGTGCAGAAACTGAACCCACGGTGCAGTGATCGGACCATCCGACAGGTTCTACCCCCAAATCAGAAGCTTCGATCCCCAGAAGGAAGACCAAGTCAAGACAGTGACCATGTTTATGAGTAGCAGTGGTAACAGTCTGTGTGAGGCCCAGAGATATCATCATCTGGAGGAAGTGCTGTCCAAATTGCGAGAGGGTCATCGGCGCAGGCGTTGAAGTCACCAGGACCATCAGCCTGGGCGACTCAAGCACTGTGTCGATCATGAAGTCCGCCACTTCCTGAAGGAAGCTTCTCATCCCCAGGTGGACGGTAGTTGATAGCTGAACAGTTAGACTAAAGTAGCAAATATTTGCAAAATATCAAGACTAAGGGAGCAACATGCCGACAAATGACAAAATATAATTTGATAGAAAAGTACAATGCAGTAAGGACCATTAAATAAGCAATAATGTCAGACTAGCTTAGGAAAGATTCTGGGCTAAGTGTAATCACAGCTGTAACTTGCTGAAAAATGGTTCTGTAGTACCCTTTTGAAGGAGAGTTTATGGAGCTATTAACGTGTGGTCATAGCAATGGTGTTCCAGAGCCTGGGGCAAAGGATGAGAAGGCCTGTTCACACGTCTTGGTGCATTTGTAAATAATGAGAGCGTATGGATCCATAGAATTGAAAGCTATTATGTCGCTTGATGCTTAGCTGTCTACCTTAAAGGAAGGATCTTATTTCTTATATAATTTATTTATTTCGGGGTATTTTTGTTAATCGGGTAGGGTACACTACCTAATCTTGTCCAATTAAGGAGTTCTGGGTGGATATTCATGGCTGTAGCCTTTTAACTCGGACGTTGTGGTTGATAATTACTGAAGGGTGCTGCCCCAGTGGCCCAAAAGCAGCACAATCCACTACCATGCAGGGACCTTAGTTTGGAAGTGAGCTTAGAAGCTGTGTTGGGAGACAGGGCAGATTGTATCAGCTGTCACTTAGTAGTGCACTATGTTGGGGAGGGATGGCATCGGGCACTGTTGAGTCAGTGACCCTGTTGTGGGCTAAGGCAGCATGCTCCGTCCATGGGATTTACACTGCATGCAGCCAGTATCAGTAAGAAAGGTTTGCCTATGTTAGGGAAGGTGGAAGGGAGCAAAAAGGAAAGGACCCTCCCAAAACATCATCTACATCATGGTTCAAGAGCTCATGAAGCCTTTGGATCTACTCCACCAGGGTGACCTTTACTGGATCCTAGTACGCATATGGACTGCATCAGAAGGGGCTGCCTGCAGAGCCTCTCACATGGTGAGAAAGCCATGGAGGAAGTTGGACCCAAGGCAGTAGAGCTGGAGAGACAACAGGGACTCCAGACCTGATCAGGGTATATCCCTAGTAAAAGGGTACTGTAGAACTGTTTATTCTTGTGCAACTTATATTTAGTGCACGGCACTAGTTAGCCACCCTTGCATAAATTTAATTTCATGCTCTGCAATTAGCTTCTAATTTATACCAATTGAAAATGTGCAATTTTGACTGGTTAGTGCTATTGTATTTTAACGCAGTTATCACTTAAGCGAATATAGCTACAATTATTTTACATCAAATATAACCTGTTCTACAGTATATCCCTGAGGAAAGGCAATAGCCAGGAGAAAAGCGCTAGGAAAAATTGAAAGCCTTACTAAAAGTGCACTAGAGGGATGTAGGCTATTTCATTGTTTTCCTTAGCCATAAGGATGTGTATAGTAGATCAAGAAATATGTGCCTGTGATACAACTCCTTTCAGATTCTCTTATTGGGGTCTATCCACAAAGGATACATGCCACATATCCATGGGAGATAAGCCTCCATACATTGAACCACCATGCATCGGGGAACCCTTGGACCCCCAAGGCATTCACAGAAGAACAGATGCCACTTCTTCACTGGGTCCCTGTACAGTGCCCAGTGCTGCACACCAGATGGGTGAGGTGGTATGTCTGGGGGATGGTGCTAGACCCTGCACTATGCACAAAGGCATGGAGTGGAGATAGATGGGAGCAGAAGCTATGGCTGCAAGCATCCTGCTGTAGCCCCTATATGCCCCACCCAGCCTGTAGTAGACGGCCTAGTGAGAACAGTGGTCACTTCTATACTGTAGTCTTCAACCCTCCTGACATCTGGCAGTGACTGGCAGATCCTGGCCAGCAGTCACCTGTAATGTACAGGCCCCAGCCAGTACTAGGGTGCGCTAACAGCAGTACACCCCCGCTCCATGTGAAGCAGGGGATCCAGTCCAGCTGGCATTGTGGGCATCCAATTCAATGCCCACTGACATCCCTGACCCCACGCATCCCTGCCCCATGATGCTCCAATAAACATGGGGGTGGGGCTATGGCTGGATAGCCAGGGGCAGTGCATGGTGTGTGGTGTGTGCCAGTGTAAGGGTGCAGAGGGCCATAACCAGGACATGCGAATGTAGACATACCTACACCCAATGGTGCCATTGTGTCAGAATGATTTCCTGATGTGTATACTGGATAATTCTCTTACATATAGTTCCCATGAACACCTTGAAGATGGCAGGGGTGAGGGTGAGGGTGATGGGCCTGAGATCCAAAGAGATGTTTGCTATCCCCTTAAATACTGATACAGGGGTCATGCTGCAACCAGTGACAAGTAGCACCATATATCTAGATATGCATGGAATATGAAATGGGCTAGAAGGGATATTAAAAAATATCTTTTATGACTGGACCATCAGCGTAGCAGTAGCACTTCCTCTGTTGACTCTGGTGACCTGGGTTCAGGAATAAACCCAGTTAGCTGGGAGCTGGCCTGGGGGAGGATGATCAAGAACCCCAGAGGATGCTCTCCGCATCTGGGGAGAAAGGCCGCGGTTCTGCTGTGATATTGCCACCTGGTTGACCCAAGGTAGCACTACAGTCAGACCTGCATTGTTGCATGGTGGATGTCAGCTGAAGCCACCTTCTGAATGCTTGTGTACCCATTGCTCCCAGATGACAGCATCCTGAGGGTGTGGAACAGGGCTGGGAAAAGCCCACTCTAGCAGGATGACTGCTGGCCCTCTGCGTGCCTCACACCAGTGGCCTGATCATCACCCTGAACTGGATCCTGGTACCGTGGTGGGTCAAGAAAGTTCTACACCATACCTGCCATAGGGTTCAAGCCATCAATCCGTAACAGACTGAGGAGTCAAGTAAGTCTGGGAGAAGCAGGGTGACGGGGCTGGGGAGGCCGGCCTGACTAGGACTATTTAAGACAGTACAAGCATAAAGAGAAAAAAATATATATCTTTCATAAGTGCTGATTGACCCTTAGCCTCATGAATAGCAAAGCCACAAGTGAAGTAAATAGGGGTCAGATACCAAGATCAGCAAATATTTTTGATATCACATGCAGCCCAGTGCCATATCTGACTTACACAACAGTTTTTTTTAATTTAAAATCTTCATTGTTTTACTGTTGTTCTGTTGGACTTCATGCTGTATGTACTACATTGTATGTTTTATTTCATCTGTTACAAATGTTATAGTTGTCACAGTTCTTTGCATACCTTAATATTCTGTATGGTGCATGCCTATATACAGAGTATTTTAAGAAGCTTTATGTCAGTCATGGAAAAAATGACAATATAAGTCTTCCTCCCCTGTGATGACTGAATTATTATTTTCTATAAGGCAACTGAATAACAGTATTTGCTGTTTTACAAAACCCTGGTCTGTGTATGTGAAATGTGACCAGCATCAAGACCTGAGTAGCTGTGACTGGCCTATTGTATGAGGCAACCTTGATAAGGAAGCAGCATTTTCACATGAATAGACTGGCCCTGCTTTGTCTGGAGATGAAAATGCAGGGCATGGCTATCTTTGAGAGGAAGTGACTTTTCTGCAGCCATTGTCGCCATACTATAGAGGCAGAGGTGGAGTCCAAGAACTATGTCTGAAATCAGCATCCGCCTTTCAGATAACTCTAGTTTGGGGAAGTGAGGTAACAGACCTTAAAACATCATTGCACCTCTGAAGAGAGAAAGAGAGAAGGAGGTTAGAAGGGAGTAACATAAAAGACTCATCCTCTATCAATAAGAATTCTGTGTGCATCATTCAATGGAGGGGATCAGGTAGTGGGTCTGAAGAAAGAATTGAGGTAACAGAATGTAGTGTGCCTAGTTAGGTTAGCAAAAACTGTACAGTTAGGAAGACAACCGAGCATTTACCTGTGTAAGTGTGCAAGCTAATTTTCTAATTTCTGTTATGTTTACTTTTTATGGATTACATGTGCATACTGTATATGCCTGTTTAATACAGTTACATCTAATTAACCAGTCTTTAATAATGAAGTAGATAGAGCTCTATAAAGTGAATATAATCAGCAGAATGAGCACGAGACAAGTAAGCAAGGGCCAGATAAAGAAAAATACAACTGAAAATATAAATAAAGCAAAAAAAGGTCCTGGATGTAAAAAGAACAATAAAGGTAATTATGAAGGAAAAGATCACAAGATATATTATAGCCCAGGCAATCAAATTGACCTTGAAGGATGAAAAGAAATGCTAAGATTTCTTTTTTTTTTACTACTCTCTTTTGCTCACCTTCTCCGATAGCCGACATTTGAGTGGGAGCCCCAACCCCTCCCTCTTGACATCCACTGGCTGATGCCAACCATCTCCCCCCCAGGGCTTGTCCCCCTTTTGGGGGATTGGCGGGGTTACCCCATGTGCCCACAAAAGACCAGATCCAGTTCTGGTCAGTGCTGCGGCTGGTCACCATACTATGGAGGCAGAGGCTGATGCTGATTTCAGACACAGTTCTTGGACTCCACCTCTGCCTCTATAGTATGGTGACAATGGCTGCAAGTAAGGGAGGGGAGGGACACCAGGGGCCATGATATGAGACTGGAGGGAGGGAGGGAGGAATATTCAGGAGGGAGATGAGGAGACACTTTTTTACAGAGAGGGTAGTAGCTGGGTGTAATTCATTACCTGCAGAAGTGGTACCCAGTAGAACAGTGGACTGCTTCAAAAGGGGATGGGACAGGACAGGGGGAGGGTCAATGTAGGGGAAGGGTGGAAGGGAGGGGCAGCTGCAGAATAAGGGATTATTTAATTTTTAAATTGCAGCTTTGATTTACAAGTGCTTCGTGACCCCTGGAGCTATATCTGGGTCACACTAAACTATTTAACTTAGCCCCACGGTGAGCAGGGCACACGTTGCCACATGCAGCAATGCAGAGACATGCATGTCAGCGCATATCAGCTGTGTCCGCTGGGTCAGTGGGCCTGAGCATCTATAGTATATATCTCGAGCAATTCATGCTATGAATATGGATATTACATATAACTGCTGTTCCAGCTGTGGTATGTATACTGCAGTGGAACTTAGTATTGATTCTGTGTGTGATAACTGCTGTCTGATTAATAAACTGAGGGCTGAAATAGATTCATTACAAAAATGTCTGCAGGTTCATGTGGACATAAACAATTTGGAAGACTACATAGATTCTGTAGCAGATAGCCTAGTCGAAGTATCACTTAATCAATCTATTGTTGAAAATGAACCAGAAGATAATGACTGGTGCCTCATTAAGAAATCTACAGGGAAAAAAGGTAGAATAAATATAGGGGGAAGTTTTAACATACTGACTGCAAACAGGTATAATGCTGAGCCCATTACTGAAAATCCTTGTGAGTCTGTTACATTGGAGTTAACAGCATCTGTGGATTCTCCCCCAATTCAAGTTGTATCAAGCACGTTCAATTTCACATTAGATGAGTCTATTAAAGGTTACCCTTGTGAGACTGTTACATCGGAGTTATTAGCATCCATGGTCCCCCCCAAATTCAAGTTATTCCAAGTATGATTACTAATAGTAACCTGGTTATTCCAAGAGATGTCCTGGTCATAGGTGATTCTACAATACGTTACACTGACCATATTTTATGCCAGAACAGAAATATGTATTTTACCATTAGCACCTTACCTGGAGCAGGTATAGATAACATCAAACAAATGTTTTCAGGGTTGCAGGAACATACAAACTCCACTCTTACCCTTATACATACAGAAATTAATGACTTGGGCAGAAGATCCATACTAGATATCCAGAGAGATTTTGAAGAAATTGGTGACAGGATAAAAAAAAAAAATCATGGGGGCGATCTAATTATATCTGGGCTCTTACCCATCCCTAAAGCTAATAATGTCAAAAGAAGAGACATCATGACATTTAATGGATGGTTTAAATGGTGGTGTCTCAGAGAAGCATTTACCTTTTTGGAAAACTGGACAGGGTTTTTAAATCAAGGTCTATTTGCCAGAGATGGCCTGCATTTGATAAACAGGGTAAGCACATTTTTGCTACTAGACTAAGTTACCAATTAGATCAGAGTTTAAACTACTAGGTGGGAGGGAACTCTGTATCCCTACAAGTAACACTAATAAAAAAACTACCCCTATTAGCCCCACAGAATGGAACTGCCTAGTTATTAATGCTAGAAGTCTTACTAGTATGTTTGATGAGCTCATTTTTACTTTAGATCAACTCAATATTCATATTTATGCAATTACTGAGACCTGGTGGTATGATAATGACCCTTAGGATAAGAATATTCCTGGTTAAACTTTGTTCCACAAAGACAGGAGTAATACAAGAGGGAGTGGGTGGCATTGTATCTGTCTAATAATATTAACTCTGAAAACATTGAATTAACCGAATGGCTGAATATTGAAGCTTTTTGGGTTAAAATATTCCCTAAGTCATCAGCTTGTATTAATATGGGTGTGGTCTATAGGCCTCCATCAACCTCACATGAAGAGGATTCCCATTTGTTGGATTTTGTGGAGAGATTATCCTCTGCTAATAATGTCTTACTTTTAGGAGACTTTAATCTCCCGGGGATTAATTGGAATACCTTACATACTTCATCTATTGTAGAAAATGCATACCTTGAGACCCTTTTGTTGTCCAACATGGAACAAATAGTTAAACATAGCACTAGGGGTAATAACACCTTGGATTTAGTTCTACATAACCTAGGTAGTAAAATTACCAACTGTTTGGTTTTACAAGCCTTGGGTCAAGTGACCACTCTATGGTCAAATTTACTTATAATGGTAACTTAGTGTATGACGTTGGAAATATGGTTGTTTATAAATTCAAAAAGGGGAATTTTTGGGGTCTGGTAAATGACATGTTAACCTAGAATTGGAAACAGGCTTTTTTGGATAAATCTCTCTCAGATACGCGGCAGATTTTGGTTAATAAACTAACAGCAGTTACCAATAAATATATTCCTACCATTAACCCGTTACCCTGGGAGGGGAGGCGCTGGAGGCCTCAATAGGGGAAAAAGACCTAGGGGTCATGGTGGATGCATGTATGAATAACTCTGAGCAGTGCAGGAGAGCGGCTAGCAAGGCAAACAGGATGTTGGGATGCATCGTAAGGGGGATCACCTCTAGGAGCAAGGAAGTGATTCTGCCACTGTACAATGGACTGGTTAGACCACACCTTGAGTACTGTGTACAGTACTGGAGACCACACTTAAGAGGGACATACAGCTCCTAGAGAAGGTACAGAGGAGGGCAACAAAAGATGATACGAGGGCTAGGAGATTTGACATATGAGGACAGACTTAGGAGCTCTGCCTGTTTTCACTGGAGGAGAGGAGAGGCGGGGGACATGATTGAGGTCTTCAAGTACCTCAAGGGAATAAATAGGGTAAACATGGAGGGGATCTTTAGACTAAAGCAGGGAGGTATCACCAGAGGGCATGGTTTGAAGTTGGAAGGTGGAAGGGTAAGGGGGAAAAGAGGAGGAGGTTTTTCTATGAGAGGGTGGTGGACCCTTGGAATGCACTGCCTGGTGAGCTAGTTCAGAGATCCACAGTGGAGGGCTTCAAGAGAGGATGGGACAGACACAGAAAGTGGATGTATCAGATGATGTCCTGTCCCAGGGGGGTGGGGATGGATGATATGGGTTTCTGGAGCACAAGGGATGGGAGGGTCTCGGCACCCAACTAAGGATCTAAAGTTCGAGCAGACTCGATAGACCGTAAGGCCTAATCTGCTGGCAAATAGTATGTTAGTATTAAAAAAGCCAATAGAACCCAGTTAAAAATGCCATGGATGAATGCAACCATTAAAAAACATATTAAATACAAGAATATGGCATACAAAAGGGCTAAGTTTTGTAGGTCCCGAAAAAGCTGGAAAAATTATAAATATCAGTTGAGGGAGACAAAAGTTAGTATTACTAAAGCAAAAAAGGATTATGAAGCAAGACTGGCTAATAAAGTAGGAGATAATCATAAATCTTTTTATGAATACATTAATAATAAAAACGGAGGTACTCCTACTATTGGTCCACTAAAGGATAATTCTGGTGAGTTAGTAACTGATAAGATACAAATGGCCTCAATTTGTAACAGGCAATTTTCTTCAGTTTTTAATACTAAAACAGTTACCAGCAAAACCCATAATGATCATATTTTGACTGGGCAACTTATTGTGGATGCAGCTATAATACAAAAATTGTTACAGAATTTAGACCCACATAAATTAGCAAGTCCGAATGGTCTCCACCCATGCATCCTCAAGGAACTGGCTACTCCCCTTTCTGGCCCTATTGCTGCCCTGTTTACAAAATCCATACAGGATGGGCAGGTTATTGATGTATGGAGACAGGCAACAGTGGTCCCTATTTTTAAAAAGGGTTCTAGACAGGATGTGTCCAATTATAGACCCATTAGTTTCACATCCGTTCTGGGTAAAATTCTTGAAGGAATTACTAAAGATCATCTCTGCAAGCTGATTCAACCCGACCCTACATTGTCAAGGCAAGATCATGTCAGACCAATCTGTTGGGTTTCTATGGTGGAGTGAGTAGGGCTTTGGATAGGGGTGAGGCTGTGTATGTTATCCTCTTTGATTTCTCTAAGGCCTTTGATAAGGTCCTCCATGGAGAACTTATTGATGATATTATTAATATCAGAATATGGGGTGATATAACACGTTGGGTGGAATCATGGTTGAGGGGTCAAACACAGCGAGTTTGTATAAAAGGCTCTTATTCCGGGTAAGACAATATGACCAGTGGGGTCCCTCAGGGATCGGTTCTTGGCCCTTATTTATTTAACATTTATATTGCATCACTTAAAACCTCGACCAATGCTTGGTTGACCAAATTTGCAGATGGCACCCACCTAGGATTCCCAGTTAACAACACTGAAAGTATAGATACTCTACAGTATGCCCTTCAGGAACTACAAAATTGGGCTTACTATAAAATATGTACCTTTAATGTTGACAAGTGTACAGTAATGCACTTTGGGAGAAATAATCAGCATGCAAATTATAAATTTGGTGGCAAGATTTTAAAGGCAGTCGACGATGACTGTGACTTGGGAGTTAGAGTATCAAATGACCTAAGCCCTAAACTTCATTGTCATCTGGTAATTAAAAATTAAGAAGTATATTGCATTGTATCAATAAACATATCGATAGTAGAAGTAGTGAGGTTTTGCTGCCTCGTACCCATCCGTGGTGAGGCCCCACTTGGAATACTGTGCCCTGTTTTGGGCACCAGGAGATAAGGGCTCTATAACTGCTCTAGAAAAAATTCAGAAGAGGGCCACTAGAAAAATGAATAAAGTAAAGGGTTTGGATTATACAGCTAGACTGAAAAAACTCAGATTGTATACATTGGAATACTGTAGAATGAGAGGAGATTTATGTTTGGTATTTAAAGCCTTGCACGATGATCAATTATGGAAGCTGCTTGGTTTGGGGCTCAGGAAATTAGCTTATAACACTAGGGCACACCCACTTTAACTCACAGTAGACCACTTTAAAACAAAAAAAATGAGTTCATGGTTTTCAGTTAGAGTATGCAAAATATGGAATAATTTACCATTGGATGTTGTAGCATGTGAAAACATGGACACCTTTAAAATACATTTGGATAAATATTTAAGCCAAAATTCTATAATGGGCTATAATTAATATCGGTGAGCATTACGGACATTAGTCTTCTAAGCTCTGTATTACCTATGATACCTATGAAGGGGTGCTAGCTGCACATTTGAGCAGACTTGATAGACCTGTAGGCCTTTATCTGCTGGCAAATTTCATATGTTCGTATGTTCAAATGGTCAGGGAGTGGGATCTGCAAGCCCCTCCTTCATCCAGCCATCTGAGATCTTTGTTCATATTTTCCTCCCACCTGAGCTAGGGTGTGCAATGACGCCAAAGACAGTGCCATGCACACTCCCATGCACATCCCATTGGGGTCTTTCTCTTCCCACAGTGGACAGCATGGGTGCACCAGCCCCCAGCCTCCACTAGGGACCAGGCATGCACTGATCACTGACTGACCCTCTCCCATGAGAAGGAAAGCTGTCACTGGGATGCTGAATCCCCCCTCCACTCCAGCCAACCACTACCAACCCACTTGCACTGCAAACATGGGTCGCTGGCATGGCAGAAGGTAAGGCAGGATGCCTCAGCCCTCCATGCCGCCGGGTCAGCATAAGATGTTAAGATTCCAAAGTGCCACTATACCCACACTTGCATCAACAACCATTAAAGTCACCAGTGGGACTTAACAAAGTTAACATCCCCTACTGAGAGAAATAAAAGTCCATGAGAAGGAAGGCAACATCAAAATAGCCCAGAACACAGAAGGAAGAAGGATAGGACTAAATGGAAAACAGTCTGAAGCAAAAAAGCAAACACAGAGTGAGAAGATTGTTAGAGAAGATATTGTAGAAAGGCAGAGAAGAAGTAGAAGTCATGAAAGTAAGAAACAGAGCGGGCAAATAATGCCTTTAACCCCCCAAATATGGAAGAAAATATTAAGCAACACAATAAACAGCAAGCAATGGATGAAGAAAAAATGGGTAATTACAGTAATAACAATGGCAAAAGTTATAACAGGTCATTCCTGAAAGACTTTGAAACCTTCTTAATGCCGTATACTAACAGATTAACATTGGACCCCCCAATATCCCAAGACATTTCGCATTTATTGAATGATGGAAGATAAGCCTCCAGTAACCAGGGAGACAAAGAAAAAGAAAAAAAGAAAAAAATCAAAGACAAAAGAAAGGGAAAAATAAAAACTTATGAAAAGAGAAAAAACAGCTTGAACGAGTTAGGACTACCTGACATCAAATCTGAAATTATCATTGGTAATCAACCAATAATGGAAATAGTAGTGTTACTTAGGAGGTTGCTAGGTAACAAAGCAGAGGAACAGACATGCGGCACCCTAACACAGGCCTGAAACATTAGTCTAGAATTAGGCAAAGGAGGCAAGAATAGAGATGTTAAACAATAAGAAAGATAATTGAAGAAATAGGAAGGAAGGAAGGAAGGAAATAATTGAAACATCCAAGCTAACTGAAAATTTAAAAGGTATAAAAGTAAATAGGGGACAAGAAACCGAGATATACTGTAACTAAAAGAAAGGAAAATGGGAAAGAAGACTGAGAGAAGAACAAGGCAAAAAGGTAAGGAAATAAAAAAAGAATTGTACTAGAAGAAAAGTGGGAGTTTGAAACATATGAGTTAATAAGGACTGAGAGAGACAGCCCTGAAGTGACAAAGGAGACTGCCAGACACAAAACCACGCAGACTGCTCAGGAAAAAGGAACAGAACAGAACAAAGTAGTACACGTAGGAAATCAGTATCTAAAGAGGAAAATATAGAGAGGGGAAATACGGTACCAACAATATATTTTAAGGGAATTCCATAGGCAAAAAAAATGAAAATGCAACTACACTAAAAATAGCAGTATACAATATCTGCAAAGATATCCAAGGGGATAAATTCTTCTGGGCTGATATCCTTTCAGTCTACAGATATCACACAGAAAGGGACAAAGGATGGGCCTTCATGGTGACCTACAAAAAGGGTATAAGACACTTAATAATGGAAGCAAAAGGATTGAGCAACTAGGCCTAAAAGCTGAAACAACAATCATTTACCCAAGAAAGCAAAAAAGAGATGGATACCTCAGAGCTGGTGTTAGAAAAGAATAAGAGCAAAGGAAAGAAAGCAAACCAACAGGAAGACCCAAGCAATGAACAGATAAATTAAAAGAGAATCACTAATTATATGAGACCTATTGAAAAGGTTCATGTGTTCACATCAAATAACTACATAAGCCCTCAAGAACAAAGGAAACCCTATCGAGGCAGACTAATTAAAGGACAAAGAATTAGCAATAGTATGTACTGGTAGACTCTAGGGATGGTGAGATGGAGTTTGAGGTAGAGGTATCAAGAGCCAACACTACTGTGAATGATCTCCAGTACTCAGGGAGCAGATTTTACCCCTTGGAGGCAGAAACTGAAATTGTATGACTTCCAATCAAGAAACCCAGACAAAACGTAAACACACTGAGTATCCTACCTTCAAATTTTGCCGGGGGACAAAGGAATAGTGGAGGCACAGATTTCATGTAAAAAATTACAATTATTATGTTGTAAGAGGCTTGGCTGAAGGATCAAACTTTGGGAATATTGGAAGGATACCAGCGGTGAAGTATAAATGTACATAAAAGTGCAAAATATGGAAGACCCTTGGGGGTGCACCCTGATTAATGTGAACTCAGGTATTGAATGTAAATGTATACAAAAGGAGGACAAGACATTTTTCTTTCTAGCTTTAGAACTCTTGGTATCAAAATCCCCAGTTTGCATTCAGATAAATACATACATTCCCCCCAGATCATTAAATCCAATATGCAAAGGATCCTGGAACCACTCAAACAATTCATACTGTATTTCCAGATGCAGTATCAAGGAACCATAATAATAGCTGGTAGAGATTTTAATGTAAGAGTGGGTGATTGGGCAGAAGACAGGGGGAATCATTGGAATTTAGATGACACCCCAAATATCCCAATAAGAGCCTCTAGGAATCACAAAATAAACAAACAGGGGCAACTCATTTTAGAAATTCTGGAAATCTCAAATATGGAAATTATAAATGGCTGATCCTCAGGAGATGGACTAGGCAATTGGACATACCCACAAAAAGGAAGAGTGCATTTGACTACTTTTAATTCATGCTTTCTCCTTCCCAAATGTTCTAGAAATGAAAGTCCTGCATGTTTGGGATAGTGATCACTTGCCAGTTTTGTTGAACCTAAAATAGGCCAGTGAATGCAAGAACGAACTTTCACAAAAGTGAGAGGAAGCAGATGATCACATGCAGGTAAAAAATCACAAGAAAATCATATGGACCCCAGCTGCTCAAAAAGTAATGCTAGATATTTTGCACTCTTAAGAATGTGAAAGTTTAAAGAATGTAGGAATTGAGCAGCTTGGAAAGTATGGAATGTAATAAAGTGCAGCAGACATGAAATGCAAAGCAGAGGATATTATAGGCTTATGTTACTTAATAGAGAATAAAGTAATGGACTCCATAGACATGCATAAGAGGAGTCAAAACCAAAAGAGGCAAACAAAACAACATGGTTTGATGCAGACTGTAGTAAAGCTAGAAGGACCGTAATAGCACAGGGTAGGCAAATGAGGAAAACATTACATATGGAGGACAGAACAGCTTGCATAAACTTAAGGAAAGTATATAGGATTTTACTGAATACAAAAAAAAAAATCATGAGACAATGTTATGGCAGTCATTACAAAAATCCATTAAAGAAAAAGATACCAAAACATTTTTGAACCTAGTCACAAATGATACAGGGAACCTCAGATATAATCTGGAGGCTATAATCACACCCAACGCTTGAATAGAGCACTTCAAAAGTATATACAGTACATAGTTGAAATCCAGTGTAGACATACAATGAACCAGGTCATGAATGTAAATGAATGTTACCCCTTCGTGACAGAATATGAATGGCAGTAGTCCACAATACAAGAAGTCATGAAAGTTATAAAGGTGCAAAAAAAAAAAGAACAAAGCCCCAGGTATGGATAGTATCACAGTAGAAATCTACAACGCAGATGCCCTATGATGGGCAGAGTTCCTTGCTCCACTATTTAATTACATGGTAAGAATAAAGAGAGTATCAGAAGCATGGGCAGCAGGGATTGTTGTTCCCATCCATAAAAAGGGTCAAAAACAGACCCTTGAAACTATCGACTGATAACACTATTATGCATCAGCCTAAAACTGTTCTCCAGACTCCTCCTCACAAGAGTACAACATTGGGTGGAGGACTCTGAGATAATCTCAATATTTCAATCTGGCTTTAGGCAAGGAACATCGACATTACATCCTATTTTATCTTAAATCATTTAACCTGCAAATATGTTAAATCAAAAAAAAAAATATATATATATATGCTACCTTTTTAGACATCAAAGCAGCATTTGACAGTATAAATAGAATGATCCTCTGGGAGAGGATGAAAGAAAAAATATAAACCCTAAACTGTTGGTGATATTAAAACTGCTATACAGCAACACAAAGATAGTTATTAGATATGGGAACAATGGAGCTGTCACAAATCCATTAACCATTAGTCATGATGTTAGACAGGGTTGCATACTTGCCCCTACTTTTTTCAACATTTATATTGACAGAATAGTGGAAGATTTACAGAGCATAGAACCCCCCCCCCGTAATAGGTGAAACACAAATTAGAATTATATGCAGATGATGCGGTGATACTATCACAAACCCCAGTGGGTTTAAGAAGAGCACTAGGTGCCATCATGGAAAGACTAACACTGGTGTGTATCTCCCATAGATGGTACCTGAAAATACCAGACTGAATTACTGTATAAAACTGGCAAGGGCACAATAATTGATTGGATCCTTACCAACTGCCCTTCTAGAATCAGACAAGTTGAGGTGCTCCCAGATTGCCTAAGTGACCATTTGCCTGTCATGTGCAAGTGGGTGAATAAAGAAAAAAAGTTCCCCAGTTGCTATCTGTAGCCACATAATCAAGAGGGGTCTAATGCACTCCTTTAGAGCTGCATTAGCAAAGGTGGATTGGTCCCCTCTGTACAGACTCCAGGACACTGACCTGGCACTGAAATATTTTACTGATAAATTCAACGAGATCTGTGATTCTTTTGCACCTGTGAGGAAAAGGAAAATCAGGGGATCTTCCAATGGGTGGATCACCTGCGACCTCCTGGATCAGTTCAGGGAGTGGCCTAGACTATGGAGTAAGGCCAGGAACTCTGGAAACCCTACAGACTATGAGAAATACAGGGCAGCCAGTAACAAGTGTACATACCTTGCCAGGCTGGCTAAGGCAAAATATTACAAGGAACAATTAGATAGTAGCTGGGGGAACAGTAAATGATTTTGGCAACACATTAAGGCTGGGCAAAGAGAATAGGAACCACCCCACATTGCTAAATGTCAATGGCACCACCACTATGGATCCTTGCACAATCACTGAAACCTTTAACACAGCATTTACTGATCTAAGTGGGGTTCTTCCACCTGATTACTTTACCCCCTGTGGCCCAGCATCGTCATCTCCTAATCAGGATACAATCACCCCACTTCTACTATGGGGTGTCTCAATCAGGAGGTCAGAACCTGTGTCAAGAAGGTACTTGGTAAATACAGGCTGGGGAGTGATAACATTGACAAGAAGCTTGTGTCAGTTGCACTTGAAGAGCTGCTTGTCCCTGTCACCAAAATATTTACTAAATCTCTCACCCTGGCTAAATTCCCAACAGCCTGAAAGCTAGTACTGGTGACCGCTGTATTTAAAAGTGGGGATCACTCTAGTACGACCAATTACCTGCCTATCTTCATTCTCTTCCTTATCAAAAGCCCTGGAAAGTATTGTAGCTGATCCAGATCACTGAATGCCTCCAGAAATATGATCTCCAGTGCCAGCAGCAGCACGGCTTTACTTGGTGTCAGAGTACAGCGGTGGCAATACAGACACTGCCAGCTATTTCCCGAAATTTCTGTCATATTTCCAGATATATCTAATGCGTTCTCCATTTCTACAGTTGGGGCAGCAGAGAGAAACTCTAGAAATTTTCGTGAAATGTCTGGAAATAGCTGACAATGTCTGTGGCTACTACTGTACCACGGCTCTTGTCGAATTCACAGACTACGTCCATAAGGCCCTGAACAGCACCAAACTAGTGGGATCCATAGTTATAGATCTCACAAAGGCCTTTGACACTGTAAATCACACTATACTCCTGCAACAATTACACCTCCTAGGATTCTCCTCTGAAGCTGCCCAATGATTTCAAGATTACCTTTCTAACCCTCCCAGAGTGTCAGGATCGGGTCTGCAATCTCCTCAGCTAGGCAAATCAGTCTCAGAGTCCCTCAGGGATACATCTTCGGTCCCATCTTTTTCAATCTCTTCTTAAATAGACTACCTAATGCATGTAAGAGCAAGATTATTCAATATGCTGATGATGTGGTCATTCTGAGTAGCAGTACCCAGTTTGATCAGTTACAGAATGAGCTACAGTTCACCTTCCACTCCTTGGAAGATTGGTTCAGTGCACAGAAACTGATCCTGAATTACAAGAAAACTAAAATGATGCTGTTCTCCAGCTCTCAGCACAAGAAATCCTACCAATACCTGACAATAGTCAATAATAAGGCCACTCCCTTGAACAGGTACGTGCTTTTAAATACCTAGGGGTTTACATTGATTACATCCTTTCCTATGATCAACATATTGCTAATGTTATCAAAGCAGTCAGTGTCAAATTGGTGTCTTACACAGGCACAAATAATACCTTTCGCCCTCTACCCTCTGTCTTTCAGTCTCCAGCTCCATCCTGTTAATAATTGACTACAGCCTTGTATTCTGTGGGGCTGCATCAGATATAACACCTAAGCATGTCACGGTAGCCCTCAATAAGGCATGCAGACTAGCCTTGGGAGCTGACAACAGATCACACACCTGTCCACTCTATGAACAAACCAACTGGCTGAACCTCAATAACAGGATAAAGTACCAGACGTGCCTTCTGGGCAAGAAAATCCTGCTAGGGAAAGCTCACCCCTTTCTCAAACCCATGTTGCAGGCTAACAACTCTTCTTACCATACCAGGGGTGTGACCAGAAAATCCCTAGCCATCCCTTTCAGGAAAACTTCTCTAGGGCAAAGGTTCTTTGCCTATAGAGCACCCCTATGGCTGAATGAGATTCCCACCGATATCACAAGCAACACCTGCCTTTTAGCATTTAAACTATTGCTGAAGCAACACCTCTCTGATGCGTCCACCTATTCCTGTAGGTAATCCTGATAGACTGCTCTATTTTCAGGACTAAAGAGCTCGAGATGATGTGTCCCCCACTTTATTCAGACCAATCTCCGCTTCTCTGTGTCTAGGACCTAGCCTGCCAGTATGGATGCCAAGTCCAATCAGGGTTATCGTCTGGCTACTCTTACCACTCCTCTAACTGGCATTCACCTCCTACCCCTCCCCTCCCCTCCACTCCCCTCTCTCCCACTGTATTTATTGACAATGCCTGTCTCTGGTAGCCCTGCCCTGTGGATTAATAATATCAATAAATGCCTCCTGGGCCTGGGGAATAACACGACAATCAAGTTTCAACTGTACCTCTCCTACTGCCACTTCTCCTATCTCCAACTAACTTGTTCTTCCCACATTTGCACTTTATAACCACATATATAGTTTTATTATGCAATCTTATTGTATCTTCATCCCATGTTTAACCTGAATCGGTCATATTTGTTGTGTAATGTTGTATTGTGCATGTACCTTGTCCCAACGTGGAACCTTTAAAAAGAGTATTTTGTTAAAGGTCGTTTCTGAAGAATAAATAAACAAATAAATAAATAAATAAAACTAACAAATCTCAAACTAGAGTTAAAGCTCCAAAAAAAACAAAAATCATGGGACTGGATATTCAAACTACGCCATTCTGTGGCGCAAGCCCATGCGCTGCTCAAAATAGTTGTGCTGAAGTGTGGCGGGTGATATTCAATGGAGTTGCGCTATTGAGCAACTCTTTGAATCATCCTATCTCACAGCCATTGTGCGTGGCGTAGTGGAAACTTGTGCCACCGCAAGTAGTCAGAGTGGAGTATTCAAGATGCGGTGGCGCAAGTTCCATTGCGCCATGTGCAAATTTCCGATATTCAGGGCAGATACGCAATGGAGCCATAATTCATGCAAGGCGAGGGAGGGCCATTTGCATCTACTTATACCCCATTTGCATGCCATTAGCATGCAGGTGCGCCGATCCCTGACGACTTGTGCCTGGCGCCCTGCCAGGCAGCAGCCGTCAGGGACTGATGCCTCCTGCAGCCCCGATCATGGGCAAAGCCATAGTAATCCCCACTCCCCGACTGGCCTGATCGTGGGCAAAACTGTAGTAACTCCCATCCCCCACTAGCCTGATCGTGGGCAAACCAGTTGTAATGCCCACCCCTCACTAGCCCGATCGTGGGCAGAACAGAGTTCAACCCCCCCAAGAACAATATCCCTGGTGGTCCAGTGGACCGTGAAGCCCAATCACGGGCAGTAGAGTAAAGCCCTCCCAAGTCCAAGTTCCCTGGTGATCTAGTGGCCCCACCTCACCCACCCTGGTGCCCCACCACCCCGCTCCCCTGTCAGCTGGCAGGCGGCAGCACCCACCGCCTGCCACCCGCCACCCACCGACTGACTGCTTGGTAGGGCTGCCGCCCATTGGTTCAGAGCAAGAACCAATGGGTGTGCAAGCCCATACCGCACAAGGCAGTCCAGATATGTGAGCACCGACCATTATTCACAGGGCATCCATGGGTGGAGTCATGAACCCAGCCGACTGGAACTGCTCTGAACCAATGGGTGTGCAGCCCTACCAAGCAGTCAGTCGGTGGGTGGTGGGGCAGCAGGTGGAGTGGGATGCTGCTGCCTGCCAGCTGACGGGGGAGCGGGTGGTGGGAGGCTCCATGGGTGGGTGGGGTGGGGGGCCATTAGATCACCAGGGTACTTGGAGCTGGGGCAGTTTACTCTACTGCCCTGCAATTGGGCTTCGCGATCCACTGGACCACCAGGGATATTGTTCTTGGGGGTTGAACTCTGTTCTACCCATGATCGGGCTAGTGGGGAGTGGGCATTACGACTGGTTTGCTACGATCGGACTAGTGGGGGTGGGAGTCACTACAGTTTTGCCCTTGATCGCGGAAGGGCAGTAGGGAATTGGGGTACTACAGTTTTGCCTGCGGTCGGGACAGTCAGGGGTGGAATTACTACAGTTTTGCCAGCGATCAGGCCAGTCGGGGGTGGAAATTACTACAGTTTTGTACGCAATTGGGCCAGTCGGGGATTACTACAGTTTTGCCCATGATCAGGCTGCGGGAGGCACAGGGAAGAGTGGAGGGCCACCCACAGGTGGCAGCTGCTGTGTTGTGCCCTGCAATGTGGCAGCTCACCTGTGGGTGGCCCTCGACTTACTCCTTTTTTTTGCTCAAAGTTGTGCAGGTGCAGGTTGGGGTTGCGCCTGCTGGCTCTGCACAACCGGCTGAATATCAGGCTGTGCAGTTTATGCATCAGTTCCTCCCCTCTGGTTGAGCATGCCTTCATTAGCATTACGCTGTTACTCAGCATGACTTGGGGGGCGCGCAACTGCCTCCTGCTGCATATGGCAGAATGGCGCAATTTCGGACTTGCGCAGGTGCAACCCTTTTGAATATCCAGCCCAAGGTTTTCAAAAATGGTAATAAAAATAAACTACATGGAAAATTAACAACAAAATTATTCAAGAAGTGGATAGCTTCTGCTATTTGGGTTTCTGATTTAACAAAAGACAGTCTTGGAAAGAACACATCAAACACATATAGGAAATAGCACTGAAATCCATGTTAGCAGTAAATCACTTTGTGCATACATTTGCAAAACAATCCCTACACAGCACAGAAAAAATGCTGTGAAGTAAAAATTACCACCCAAGTGCTATATGTGGCAGAGATATGGAGACTCACTGGTAATTGTAAAGAATCTGAGCTATTATAACATCAATATAATATCAATAACATAAACCCAAGAATGACAGACATATATGAAGGCACTGACACATTGAGTATAAAAGCACAGAGAACATTTCAAGAGACAGAAATGTACAAGCAAAGACAAGGGATAGTAATGAAGCAGACGATTTATCAACGATCCTAATGAATACACCACAGATGGATAAAGAAACTATTAGTCAAACAATGACTAGCTAGACTCACAATCTAATCACTTTTGACACTGATCCATACCCAGATTCAACTAATGAGACAACTAATCTCAATGAAATGGAGATTGAGAACAATATAAATGCAAAAAGAACATTTATTATAGGGGATTCAATTACTAAGTTTACTGATAAATTCACAACCAGAGGAAACAAAGAAAACAGTAACAGTTTCCCTGGGGCAAGGATAAAGAACATAACCAATATGGTTCCAAAAATCCTTACTAATACAACCATAAAAACTTTAGTGCTTGAGCACTGTGGGACAAATGATATTGGGAAACAGTCAGAATATGACATTATGGAAGACAACAAAAATGTGTGTGGTCTACTAAAAGAAAGAAATTGCGGTGTGATTATGTTCAAAATTTTGCCGGTGCCAAGAGTTTATTTCAAATGGAATAAGAAAATCAAAAATATAAACAATAGCCTGCAAAAATGGTGTTTACTAAATGGAGTACTGTGTATAACATCATGGGAAAATTTTTCTGACATATGTAATTTATACTGTGGGGATGGCTTGCACCTAAACAAACAGGGTGGTCAACTGTTGGGGAACATATTCAAGTCAGCAATAGACGGCTACTCTTTAAACTAATATCCAGAGTGTTAAAGGGACTCCAGAGAGAGGACAGACACATAAAAAACAGTAGAAATGAATTAACAATAACTCGTCATGTAAAGTCAGCAAAACAAATTGAGAACGATGACACTAATAATGTAATATCACTCAGTGGAAGAAGTTTAGTGGAAAAAAGCTAAACTACAAATTCTATTAAATCAAGAAAAATCCATACTTGTGGAATAATGGAGACATGGTGGGCAACAAATGACTGGGATAAACAGATTTCAGGTTTCCAATAATTTCATAAAAGATTGTGTTGGTAAATGTGGTGAGGAGTAGCTGTTTATGTTAGTAACTACATTCAGGCAACCCAAATCGAGATTGACTGGTGAAATAGTGCTATAATAGAACAAGTATGGTTTAAAATCTGTATGCCAAAAAATAAAATAACCACAGGTGTCTGCTATAGACCACAAAACCAAAGTCCAGAGCATTTTGAAGTTTTATGAAAACAATGTAGGAGATAGGTACAGACCCACAATCTCTCATATTAGGGGATTTCAATCTCCCCCTTATAAACTGGGAGGCTATGGTAGGGAGCAACATACAAGATAACGCATTAATAAATTTTGTAACCAGATATAGCATGACACATATTGTTAAAGACTTCACCAGGAGTCCCAACCTTCTTTATTTAGTTGTTAGCAACTTGAAAGGCAAAATAAAGTCATGTAAGGTTAGGGAACCTCTGGGTTTGAGTGATCACAACATGATTCAGGTTGAATTAGATGGCAAATGCTATACAAATAAAGCACAACAAAAATAAATGTTACAATAAAGTGAACTACAACAAAAGGAAACTACTTTAGGAAGTGGAATTGGAGGGAAGACCTAGACAATGAACCCCTGGAAAAAAATCTGGGCAAAGAAAAAACCCACTTGGAATACTGTGTAGCTCATTATATTCGTGAAAAAAATAAATGTAACAAAGGCAGATGCCTACCAACCTGGTTTAATAATAATATCCAAAAGTGGATCAAAAAGAAAAAAGGGCATATAAAAATACAGGAAAAATCCAACTGATGCAAATTTATTAGAGTACAGAAACAAGACAAAAACAATGAAAAATCTGATAAAAAGGCAAAAAGAGAGGAAGAATTAAAATTAGCCAAAAAGACAAAGGATAATAAAAAAAACACTTCTTCTCCTACAACAACAGTAAAAATGGAGGGCAGCCAATGGTGAGACCAGTTTGTGACAAAGGGAAACAAATAACTGGTGAGATGTCTATGACGGAATTCTTCAACAAATACTTTCTCAGTGTACAGAATAAAAAAAACTGAGTACAAATTACTTTTAGACAGTATTAATATAGAAACAGATAGTACTTTTACATTTGAGGAACCAGAGGTTAATCGGAAATTAAAGAAACTCATGGCTGACAAAACACAGGGCACAGATGGTACCCATCATAGATTACTTAGGGAGCTGTCTGATGAATTTGCATGTCCAGTTACTTTGCTATTCAAAAGATCTCTACTGGGGGAAAAGTAATTAGTGATTGGAAACTAGCCAGCATAACACCTATACATAAAAAAGAGTCAAGACAGAATGCAAGAAATTATAGACTTATTGGCTTTACAGTGATATTGGGGAAGATAATGGAGGGACTTATAAAAGAAATGATTGAAACCCAAGTTCTGCAAAATGGGTATAATGATATTTCACAGCATGGTTTCAAGGCTAATAGGTCATTAGCCAATTAGTAAGACACTTGACCAGGGTTTACCAGTCGATGTCATCTATCTAGACTATGCCAAAGCCTCTGATATGGTACTGCACAGGGAGCTAATAGAGACCTTAATCTAGTTACAAATAAGTCCAGCCATCAATAGGTGGGCTAGAGACTGGCTACAAATGAGACAGCAGAGAGTGGTTATTAAAGGATTTTGGTCAAGTTGGAGAGTGGTGGAAAGTGGGGTACCCCTGGGTTCTAGTGTGTTTAGCAGTAATAAAGAGACCACAGAAAGAACTGGAAGGGGACAGGATCAGTTGTGTTCCAGGACAGTAGCTGCTGCTGTTGTTTTCACAGGGTTCTTGTGGATTTTACTTGGTAGGTTAGTTCTTTTTTCTTACTTCTAAGGGGCTAGCAGTGTATTGTTTTGGGGGATGCTGGATGTTTGTAAACTGATTTGGTGGCTGCAAGTGGGGCTCTTTTTGTGGATGTTTCACTGTGTAACAGGCTGCGCTGGTAGAGGCCTATTTCTTCTGATTTAAAACCTATTTGGTGGGATTTGCTTGTAGATAGTTATTTGAATTGGAGACCTATATCTGTTAATTTCAAGCCTATTTTGATGTGGTGTTAGTGAAGCTGATTAAATTGGAGACCTGTTTCCTTTGGCAGCAAACATATTTTGGGGGCTTTGACTTGAATTTTGATTCCTTGTACTGACTCCATTAGCTGTAAAGGTTAGTTCATAGCGGGGAAGGGGTGTTAATGGTCTGACCAGGTCTCACTCAGCCAATTGACTGGAGGGCAGGGCTGAATCAGGTTGAGGTGCTAGCTGCTTTGTCTTCTCAGAAAGAACTGGAAAGGGACAGGATCAGTTGTGTTCCAGGACAGTAGCTGCTGCTGTTGTTTTCTACAGGTTCTTGTGGATTTTACTTGGTAGGTTAGTTCTTTTCTTTCTTACTTCTAAGGGGCTAGCAGAGTATTGTTTTGGGGATGCTGGATGTTTGTAAACTGATTTGGTGGCTGTAAGTGGGGCTCTTTTGTGGATGTTTCACTGTGCAACAGGCTGCGCTGGTAGAGGCCTATTTCTTCTAATTTAAAACCTATTTGGTGGGATTTGCTTGGGCCTGGTTCTTTAGCTGCAGGGCTTGGAGGGAGACACAGGGCTGATACACTCTCTTGTCAGGTGTCTGCCCAAGACCACGGCCTCCCCACCCTCCCTCCCCAGAAGTCTGCAAATTTATGAGAGACACCTGCCCTGCAATTGGAGGAAAAGGCTGCTGGTGCAGCTCATGTAGTTCTAGCCACTGGGGGTTGGATTTAAAGGCTGGGAGAGAGGAGCTTGGGAGTTGTTTATTTCCTTATAAGTTTAATGTGTTGTTCTGCACCTAGTAACAGGGTTACTGGTGTACAGTGGGACTGTCTCTAAGATTAGTGGGTGACCTGATTAGGCAGTAGGGGTATCTTGGACTAGGGGGGAACCTGGTGGCTCACCCAAGGAAATCTATTTGGAAGGGGATGGAACCACACATCATTAGGGCCGGCATCTTTGGAAGGGTGGTGGGGTGCACAAGGTGTGGAGCAGCCATGATACTGGACTGGGCTTGGAAGTTTGTTGGTTGCCCAGTGTGCTACCAGCTAGCACAGCTTAGGGAGGAGCTTGTGGGGATGAGGAGAAAGCTGGGGGAAGGGGGGTGGTATGGTTGGGGAAGGGGGCTGGAAATCTCCCACAGGGTTGCACCAAGCACTGGGAGTGGGGGTATAGGGAAAGGAGTGCAGGAGAATACTCAGGGGTCACATAGGGACCCTGGCAGAGGGGGTCCAAAAGGACACTACCAAGGAAGCAGGCAGATAACTGGGGACCCTCACAAAGGGGGGACAGAGGGACAACATTATCAGGAAGTAGGGCAGATGGCCAGTGCTGGACAGAAGGAAGCAAGCGGGGAGGTGGATCAGACCTTACAGGCAGTAACACTGCAATCCTCTTCTTCTGCTCAAGGATGAGGGGGTGATGTAGCCACGACAGAGGTGGTTAGAGATGGAAGGGAGTGGGAGGCAGGAGGCAGGGGCCAGACAGCAGGAAGAACAGGGGGACCTGGAATGCAGGAGAATGGGGAGCAGTGAATCAGAGCAGGATGGGCAGGGGAAGAGGGAGGAAAGCGCAAGAGAAGGACCAGTTGGGAGGAAAGGTAAAGGAGAAGGACCAGAAGTACAAGGAGGATTCAGTAAGGGAGCTGAGGGTTTAGGCCAGGAGCACGACGAGCAAGGAGGAACTAAATGGAGACAGGAAGGAAGGGAGGATGAGCCAGGCTAGTTTAAGAATATAGGGGAGAAGGACCAGTTGCGAGCAGTGAGGGGGGAATTAGCTGGGTACAGAAGGATAATCAGGAGGAGGAGAGGCATAGGATTGGAGGGAAGGGGGTGGCATGTGCCCCCCAGATAGGGGGAGGAACAAGAAGCCAGCTGGGTGGAGGAGCCGGTAGAAAGGATGAGGGACATGGAAGGGGGGAGTGGAGGAAAAGGAGTAGTCAGAGTGCTCCTGCTGGGGGATTCTATGATCAGGGGTATCAAATGGGATAGGGAGGGAGAAGCCTGGCCAGTTAGAACAAGATGCTTCCCTGGACTAACAGTGCACAGGTCTAAGCATGAGGTATATCAGCTGGCAAAGGACTGTGGGGGTTCCCCAGACATACTGGTCCACCTGGGTACAAATGACATTGAGGGAAATAGCGAGCTAGAGATACAGGCAAGATTCAGGAGCTCCGCCAGGGTCTGTCATGACATAGGATGCACAGTTTCCTTCTCAGAAATCCTGCCAGTGCCAAGGACTAGTGGGGGAACACAAAAGGAAAAGTGGAGAGAAACCAGTGGCTCAGGGAGTGGTGTGAGGCCAGAGGGTATGGGTTGATGGGGGATTGGGGAGACCTGGGAGGATAAGGAGCTGTATGCTAGAGATAGACTACATCTCAATTTGGAGGAGGGATCCTTAAGTTGAAAATAGAGGGTTCATTGGTGAAAGTGGAGTTTAAACTTGTGAAGGGGGTGGGATGGGAGAAAAGGCTGTCAAGGGGTGCCGATAAGGAGGACTCTGTCTCCACCCCTGGGGACCAGGAGGATTGCAGGAAAAGGCCAACTGGCAAAGTGCAGACCAGGAGAAAACAGAATCCCCATGGGAACACGAGCAGGAAATGGAACTATAGGGAAAGGTGGAAGGTGGTCCTGCAAATGCCAGGAGCTTGGCAATAAAATGCCTGAGCTCCAGGCGATGTTAACTGAGGGACAGTGGATGTGGCAGCGGTCACTGAGACTTGGGCCACTGCAAGACATGACTGGGACCTGAACCTGGAGGGTTACACTATGTTCAGGAAGGACAGGGGAGGAAGGGGAGGAGGGGTAGCAATGATAGTCAAAAACTGCATTGGCATAGGGGAGTAGAGGAGGCGGAGGAACCGTGGAGGTGATTTGGGTCACCTTGATAACAAGGGGGCAAGAGAGTAAAATAGGAGTGGTGTATAGACCCCCTGCTCCTGGCGGAGGAGCTGGAGGACAGTCTGGTGGCAGATGTTAGGAGACACTGCAGACTGGGCAGAGGAGTGGTGTGTAGGGGACTTAAACATGCCAGGAACAGACTGGGAGACTATGACATCCTCTGTGACAGGGAACAGAGGTTGTTGGATGTCTTCAAGACGCTGCCCTAACTCAGCAGGTGAGGGAACCCACCAGGGAGGCATGAGTACTGGATGTGGTCCTGGCAGACAGTGACCAGATTGGGGCCTGGAGGTGAGGGACCCATTGGCGGGAGTGACCATGCCAGGTCTGGTTCTGCCTGGACCTAGGAGGGGTAGAAGGCTGCACAAAGGCGGAAGTAACCGACTTCAGGGGGCAGATTTTAAGGAAATGGAAGGATCCTTAGGAGCATTTGGATGGGATTGGGTCCAGACATGGACGCTGATAGTAGGTGGAAATCATCAGGAGAGGTGCAGGTTGCTACCAGCACCTGTGCAAGAGTAAGACGAAATGCGGTAGGGACCAAAACCCTGTTGGTGGACCGGAGGTCCAGGAGGTGGTGCGAGGAAAGAAAGCAGCCTATAAGAAATTCAAGTGCTCAAGGAGTGAAAGGGATCGGTGGGGAGTACGAGCTGATGGCTAGAAGGGCCACTAGAGTGGTGAGGGTGGCTAAGGCAAGGAAGGAGAAGAACCTGGCCAGGGAAATTAGGAGAGGGAAAAGGGTTCTTTAGATACATTGAGGAAAGACGAAGGGTGAAGGGGCAGATTAGCAGGGATTAAATCAGGGAGATGGGCACAAGACCCGGGGAGCAGGCTGAGGTACTAAATGAGTACTTCACCTCAGTTTCACCAGGGAAATGGGGGTGCTGCATCATACATGGAGGAGACAGAGATAATGAGGAGGGGGACCCTTACCTATCGGCAGGTCTGGGGAGAGGGGAGGCATCACTGGCAGGTGGGGAGGGCCAAGCAGGAGAAGAGGTACCAGAAGTGGAAATCACAGCAGAGAGGGTGAGGGAAGTCCGGCTCCTTTAAGACGGAGAAAGCACTGGGCCGGTTAGCACATCCTAGAGTACTGAAGGAACGGTAGATGTCCTGGGCGAAACCCCTGGCAGAGCTTTTCACCATCTCTCTGAGGACAGGGTGGGTGCCCCAAGACTGGAAGGTGGTGCATGTAGTGCCTATCCACAAGGGGGGATCAAGGAAGGTGGCAGGGAACTACAGGCCTGTCAGCCTGACATCGGTGGTGGGCAAGGTGATGGAGGGCATTGTCAAGGAGAGGCTAGGGGGGGACCTGGATAAGTCAGGGTGCCTGGGCGATAGACAGCATGGATTCATCCCGGGGAAATCGTGTCAGACAAACCTGGTGGAGTTCTATGACTGGGTGACAAGTTCCTTGGACCTTGGTAGACCAGTGGATGTCCTCTTTCTAGACTTCAGCAAGGCATTTGACTCTGTTCTTCATGTGGGCCTGTTGGATAAGCTAGGAGAAATGGAGGTGGGAAACCAGATGATCAGATGGATAGGCAATTGGCTCCAGGACCAGACCCAGAGGGTCGTAGTTGGTGGGATAGTCTCATCCCCAAGGAGGGTCATTAGTGGGGTCCCACAGGGATCAGCCCTTGGGCCCCTTCTGTTCAACACCTACGTATCTGACATAAGGACAGGAATCAGGAGTGAGATGAGTCTCTTTGCAGATGACTCAAAACTGGGGCGGTGGTGGATGGGGAGGAGGGAGGGTGGCCCTGCAGGGGACCTGGAGGCTCTGGAAAGATGGTCTAGAAAGTGTAAGCTGAGGTTCAATGCAGGAAATGCAAGGTACTCCACCTGGGGCCAGAAACCCAGGCCAAGTGTACACCCTGGGGAATACTACAAGTCCTCAATGGCTGAGAGGGACCTGGGGTGGTGGTGGATGTCAAGATGAACAACTCTGAGACTTGTAGGAGGGCAGCAGCCAAGGCCAACAGGATGCTGGGATGCATCACTAGGGGATCACCTCCAGAAGGAGGGAAGTGATACTCCCTCTGTATAACTGCTTGGTGAGGCCGCACCTGGAGTACTGCGGCAGTTTTGGAGCCACACTTAAAGAGGGACATTAACCTCCTGGAGAGAGTCCAGAGGAGGGCAACCAAAATGATTTGGGGCTTGGGGACAGGACCTATGAAGAGAGGCTCGAAGAGCTAAATATGTACACATTGAAGAGAGAAAGGACCGGGGACATGATAGAGGTCTTCAGGTACATGAAGAGGGTAAATAGGGGAGGAAATCAGCAGGGTGCTTGAAGGAAGGAGGTAGGGCCACTAGAGGGCATGGGTGGAAGCTGGAGGGGGGAAGATTCAGGGGAGAAAGGAGGAGGTGCTACTTCACTGAGAGGGTGGTGGAGCCATGGAATGCACTACCTAGGGGGCTGGTGGAGGCAGAGACAGTGGAGGGGGTTCAAGAGGGGTGGGACAGGTACAGGGGAAGGGTTCTGGAAGCAAAATCCAATGCAGCAAGAATATCTGGAACTGGGAAGGGAGAAGCCAGAGAAGGCGAGGGGACAGCAAGGTCAGCACCCAGGGTGGGGGGCTGACCAAGCAAGCAGACACGAAAAACCGTTAGAGCCTATTCTGCTGGCATTTTAGTATGTTAGTATGTTAATTTCATTGTAGTTAAAAGGCCTTTATTAGAATATCATAAGATTACCTACTCATAGTCGCCAATGTTTAACCCACATAAATGTGAGCTTGCTCAAAGCCCACAGTCACATGGGTGAAACATTGACTGCTGCTGCTGGTGGGGTGAGTCTTTTGTGAGCTGTTTATTGTAGTAAAGGTTTTTTAACTACAGAGACAAACTATGGTCTCTTTATTACTGCTAAACACACTAGTTGCCTGGTTAACCACCTTTTTTATGGTTTTACAGTTATTTATTTGGTGTGCTTTTGGCGTGGATTCCCTTAGTCGCTTTTTTCCTTTTCAAGTACCTCACTGCGGGGGCCTACGTTATTCAGTCTGTTTATCTCCACTATGCAAACATCACCCAGCTCCTGGTTAAGTAAATTTGCAAATGATACAAAACTAGGGGCCATTGTTGAAAAAGAGTCTGCAATTACCAGCCTGCAAAGGGATCTGAAGAGTATAGAAATATGGGCCAAAACCATAAATTAAGTTTTAATATTGGGAAATGTAGAGTGATGCATTTTGGTTATAAAACAAACCAGTGATACCACTTAAATAGTATAGAACTCAATTTACAACAAAGAAAAAAGATCTGGGGATCTTTATTAAAATGATATATCATTCAGTGACCATACAGGTGAAGTAATAAGAAAGAGTAATCAAATGCTCTTGTGTTCTGTATATTAAGGCATGTTAGAAGCAGAGACAGGGAGGTCATCTTGCCCCTGTATGGTTCATTGGTGCAACTGCACTTGGAGTATTGTACCCAGGTCTGGGCACCATATACAGTCAGTGACAATGCCATGCTGGAGGGTGTACAGAGAAGAACTACCAAAAGGATTATTGGGATGTCAATTTTTCTTACGGTGAAAGACTAAACGAACTAGGACTTTATCCTCTAGACTACAGAAGGCTCTGGGGAGATCTATGTCTTACATATAAAGCATTTAAAAATGAAGATTTATGGGAGTGTTTGGGTCTAACTGGGAAATCAACAACAAGAGAAACAAGAAATCATAGCATTCAACTAAAAGGGGAACTATATAAAACAGCAAAACAAGGGTCATGGTTTAAGCAAAGAGTGAGGACTAAATGGAACAGTCTACCAGAGGAAGTAGTTAAAGCTCCCAATATAGAGTCCTTCAAGCGATCTTTGGACAACTATGTACGTCACAAAAAACGGTATGATCCATTATATAATGGTGAGTCAATAATGGCTAACACTTATGATTCAGACATATTCCTTTAATTCCTATGCTTCCTGTAAATATTTAAAATTGTTTTGGAGATTTCTGAGACATACCCTCAATGCAGTCTTGAGAATTGAATCAGGAACACTCTCTATAGAATCAAGGATAAAAAAGAGCAGTAAATTACTGGTTAATGATTACTTGCATACCTTCATATTCCCTATTAAATATTTGTTGGAAAGAAGCAAGGTTATATGGAAATGAACAGAACTGGCTCAGCTGCCTTAGTAAAATGTTAAACAAAATAGGTCTAGAAAAGTTTTTTATTTTTGACCCAAACGGGGACTGTCAAGCATTCAGCAACATTGCCGTACAAAGAACTACTGATAATGCAATCCAGAAGGAACTAGCAGCTATCTGAAACTCATGGGAGTTATTTATTTTAAAAAATATTAAAAAAATCTTTGGCACTGAGAAATATCTACACTTCTGTGAGAATGCATTACACAGAAAAAGCTTAAGCAGACTTAGATTTTAATGCTTGGATAACTTTTGGAGATGCCCTGGCCATACCAGACTTCTCTCCCCTTGTCTGTGTCATGGGATCACCAAACTTTCAGTCACACATATTTTATTAGAATGCATGTGGCTAGAGGATGAGAGAAAGAAATGACTACAGCCATTTAACAAAAGGTTGGGAGATGGGGATAATAATGTAAAGGCAATGAAATTGTTAGCCAGTGAAGTAGAGCCAACTCATTGTTGTAAGGAATTTCACATATAAAGCAATGAAGTTCCTATAAATAAATATTAGAAACTAGGTAAGTGGGAGGTAGGGCAAGTACGATGACACCACCAACTGCATTACCCTCTGGTCACAGTTGGGACCATTCCACACAGCAGTGGGTGTCCTACATCTCGTCACTCCCCGACAACACCTCTCCAACTGGGTAATATCTGAATACCATACCTTACCTCTCCAGATAGTGTAACTGAGAGCTGCCAAGGGTAGTGGATGCTGCATTGGACTGACCTGGAGACCTACAGGAATGTGAGACACTGACTCTGTAAGCATGGACACTGGCACTTGGATTGGTGAAGAAAGAAGGTACGTTTTACTGAAAAGGTGAAAAAGTATCTTGTACAGCCACAAATGACACAACACACCTTTGCATAAATTGTGAACAAATAAACATGAATTGCAGTTTGAATAGACACTTCTTTTTCTCTTTTTTCCAGCAGAGCACACCACCCCACTACACACTCCCTGGAGACTGCAGGCACACACCACCACCAGCATTCCAGACCATAAACTTTTCTCCTGGAGACTGAAAGGCACACACCTTCCACCAGTCCTCCAGAACATAAGCTAGTCCCAGGATAAGTGCCCACTCTGGCTTTAATCCCTGAGCTTGTTTACACTGTAGCCTTAATGGTGAGCAGAGGCTACTAGGCCTTATCACACCTTAGTCAGCCTACTGACTCCTTACACCAGATACCTACCCTGGTATCTATCACACAGTTCCTGTACATATTTAACTCTACACAATTAAAATCATTTAACATTTCTACACATAGATACACTTTAAGCAATGAGGAATGAAACACATCACATACATTTACAATAAAAGCTAGGACAATTTTCCACCCTCAGTCTTTGAACTGTTCAGTTCTTCAGATGACAAAAGTCTCTTAAAATGCAGAAGGATCGAGGTAATGTCTCTTGCTTCAGTGTCACTTGACTTTTAAAATAGTCCTCACATTGTAGCAATAAGGTTTTTACAATACCACATTCCTTAGGATTTCCTAAAGAAATTTCTTGATGAAAACTCTGTGGAATTCTTCTGAGGACCCTCTGGAGCAAGCACCTCTGTTGATGGAAAACTAGTGAAGCAATGAAAGTTTCAGGTTGCAGCTTTTTTCTGTGAGAAAAACTTGATACAACAGGATCATCAGGCACTTGAATCAGCAGGCTTGGCTCCTTATTCTCTCCCTGTTCTCACTCACTACCCTATCTGACACTACACTGGGATACTGGTGATCCCCTAATCCTATTACACTTTAATTAAATAAGAGCTGCCCCATCAAGCTCTAGCACTGCAGTAGGCCTCTTCTGACTGAACACTCACTTGGCTTGGGTCCATCCTTCTTGGTCTCTACCAGCTTGAACTCCCTGCACACTGGCTGTGCAGCTACTTTTATGCCCCAAACTCATTTATATTTGCTAATTACTGATCACTGAGTGGACACTAACCTGTCCAGGGACTCAACACCAATCACTGTCCTTTCTGCAGCAGCATAAGCCACAATGGAATACACCATTTTGAAATCCAACTGCCCCTCTCAACATTCTAAGGCTTCCTTTTTTTTCCTCACTTGAAGTCCATTTGTGTATACATTCACTTTATCACACAAAATAAGCACTTTCTCTATATTCAAGCATTTTTTTAACTATGTTGGTGAGAAATTTAACATCTCTATCTCTCTCCTGATTTTTTTCTGTACAAAATAACTGACAGGAGACCCAAGTAGTTAAATATTGACCTTATCTGTCATTAAACTTTAAAATAACACACTCCTAAACATTTTTTACTTCACTTTTCTTTGGGAGCAGCAGTTTCTCCTTTAAATACACTGATCACAACATTTTATTTTAATCAGAAATTAATATTCAGTTTCCTTGCTTAACTCCACCTCCTGTGTAACTTTCTGCATGGATTATGCCTCACCAGGATCCACACTCCTTAGAAAGGTTAGTGTCTCCTCCAATTTATATATTTCACTACTGAAACTATTTCCCCCTATATAGCACTGCTTTCTTTATGTTTCTACCAAGTTTGGGATAATTTGAACAAAAAGTGTCTTGGCAGTACTTTGTTAAAGTTGAACATGTCTCCTGAATGCAATCTCTGTGTGCGGCTCTCGTCATAAAGCTGTCTCTGAAAATTGCTCCATTTTAAAAACTAGGCATTTCTGAGAATCTGTACTATTTTTGTGTTATACCCAGGACTTGCCTTAGTCCCACTATAGTGTTATTTTAATGTGAAAATGTATTTTTTATGTGATTTCTTCCTTCCCAGTTGCCACAGGTACTCTGGCAAAATTAGCTAATTCCTGAACAAAATTACTCCTGCTGAACTCCTTCACACTCTCTCCATTTGCTTTTTTCTCCACAGGACTCGGCAGATCCCCAACACAGACTGCCCACAGAGTTATTTATTTATTTATTTATTTGTACTTATGTGAGCCAGTCCCTCTGACCATTTCCCTCGGTGCTGGTTGCCTTTACAATAGAGGGACTTTATCTGGTTGATCCTGCCTGTGAGAGGAGAGCCTGGCACTATTGCTCCCTCATGCATCTTCCCACAGCTTACTAGGTCACAGCCCAACTCGTGACTGAGGCCGTGGTAGAAAAGTGATGGCTGGAGCAGCCTCGGGATTCCTTTTCAAGCACAAGGCTGGCTGTGGAGCCAACTCTTGGTTGCTGACACTCCCTGCTCCTCTTTCCAGCACCGTAGCACTTGCAGCTGCCACCCTGCACATTTTAAACTTCACAGAGCAGCTCTGTTTTACTTATCAACAGGAATTCTTTCTTTATATAAAAAAATTATTACATTACCACAGAGCAACCCAGGCAGACCAAATAAAACCACTGGACCACCAGGGCACTGTTATGGTAGCCAGGGCAAATGGGTTACTAGCCCACTGGCCACCAATGAATCCAATCTTTATTTTTTCACCAACATTACCATTATTTTTATAAAAGGTTGCCAATTACTTAAAAAAAAGAGAACAAAACTGCATGCGGGCATGGTAGCCAGGGCCAGGTAGTCCTTTCCATGATCCCCCCCATGCTGCATCCTCCTGAAACAATTAATAATAGTATGCTCACACTGAAACTGACAGATATACTATTTTGAATGCTTATTATTTATTAAATTCTATTTTATTTACTGATACTACTTTTTATTTTACTGCAGGGCCACCCATTACCTATCTGACAGCTCCTAGCTACACCAGTGCTAGAACCCATTTCCTCACTAATGAGTTTTTCAGATATCCCAAAACTAACTATATTTCCATATTCTACTTGGTGGAAGAGTCACTACAAGAGCTGTTACAGTACAGCAGGTGTAAAGCTAAGGTAAGCAGATTCAAAACCAGTGTACGGATGGTAAAGGGCTACCTTGGCATGGGGCAAGGATATATATATATATATATATACACACAATATACACAACTACAGGCAATAAAGATAAAGTGCACTAACAATTTTTAGCTAATTGAGGGCAAGACTTTGCTTTAAGGGAATGTACTTTTAATGAATGTTTTAATGGAAATATTTATTAATTGAGAGTGTGTATGTAATAATTGTTTTATACATGCTTTTCTAATAAACTTGAACCTTGAATAAAATAAATATTTTATTAAGTATGGAGCAACTGGTTTGTGTGCAACTGCATCCCAGGAAAAAGATAGCTGGATAAGATGCACAGGGTAAAGCGTCTCTGAGACAGCAAAGTGTCATGTACGGAGTGCAGAGATCCTCACAACGTGGCGTCTGGTGGGAAAAGGTGGCGGACAAAGGTGTTAGCGGAGCACTAGAGTCTCAGACTTTGATGATGGCAGTGCTGGTGCAGACGGTCTAAGGAATAGAGAAAGGGGCCCCATTGGGGACGGCAGGATGCCCTGGCCATAACACCTCCCCAACCAACCAACGCACACACTGTTCATAACAGTCACACAGTCTGTCTAAGGTAGCAGGCTTATGTTTTAAATGTATGCAGACATCCTCAAAAGAAAAAAAGACTGTACATCATAACATTTGAAAATCAGGAATGCTACTGTATGTGACATAGCTAGGTTCAAGTTATCAACAGGCCTGAAGGAAAAATATCAGAAATATCATCATTTTAGGCTTATCATTCATAGTTCTGGATACCATTTTAATCTTGTATAAGTAGGTAAACACCTATTGTATACATCTAGATATATCACAGAAAATCCCTTTGAAAAGAATGAGTATGTCTTGGAGACAGACCTAAATACAGCAGCACCAGACAGGATGCAACGCACTGCAGTAATGCTGCAGTATATCTAAAATGCTGCAGTATATAACAGAATGCTGCAGTATAATGCAGGAACAGTGTGATGCCAGGACAAGTAAGCCATTTTGGCATGCAATATTTTGTGACATGTCATTTATTGCAAGCTACTGCACTGCATTGAGGCTGTCCATGCTACATGTCTATTTAAGTCACTACTTATCACTGACAGCCACTGAAGGATGTCTTCCAGGTGCTGAGGGTAGAGATGAGGCTAAGTTTCAGTTTGCCAGTGAAGCTGATATAAAGGCAGGAACATCAGAATTCATTAAGCTTTGCAAAATTCCCAACCTCTGCACCAACTTTACTTAGATCTTTCTTATTTTCTTAAAGAATAGCACTTTTTTATTTAAAAAATCCTTGCATTTTCTGTGCCGTAAGTTCCAACCCCCACCCAACGCATTCTCAAATGAATCCCCCTTCCATCCCACTGCTTACAACCTCCTCTGCCCTGCTAAAGTTTAAACATTAGTTTCCCTTCCACTACTCATGCACAAAAACTCACTCTACCTATCTGTATATAGTAGAATGTGATTGGCTGAGCTGCAGCCAATCAGTTTTTCTGTAAGCAAAAACGACACCATTCATTAATGCCATTAGCAATACTGACACTGAACAGAGTGGAGTCTCTTCACTGGCAGATGATTTTCTTCTGTTACAGATGAAAACAAGAATTTTGGGGTGTTCAGGGGGGCAGTGCAGGGGTTGGATGAGGGCAGTTATTTTAAACATCATGGCCTAGTTGGGTGAGGGAGTGGATTTTGATGCACTGGTGGAGGAAAGGAAGATAATAATTAGACTTTGCCATGGGAAGAAGGGGAGGGAGGATGGTACTATGGTACTAGTGAGGGATGGGAGGAGGATTCATTTGAATACCATCTGGAAAATGAGAGGGAGTGGGAATTATGGCACAGTTAGTGGTGGGTGGAATCTTAAGCTGTTGGGCTTGTTTTTGTTTGCTGGCAGCTACAACATGCTAGTTTTTTTTCAGTGTAGTGCTCACTTTGTCCAGTGAAAGCTACACACATTTTCTGCTTCAGTAGAAATTGCCAGTGAAGAGCAATTTGCATAGTTTTGCTGAGCAAAGTTAGTCAATTTGCGGGGGGAGAACTATGTGAACTGTGGCCACTGACAAAGCAAGGTTGGGCAAAACTCACGAAGTGCTGCACAAAGAGAATTTCCTGACTTCACCCACCCCTGCTGAGGGGTCTTGCCCTCCAGTACTAAAGTGTTGAATGGGGTGCAGCTATTTGAAGTCAGGATAGGTGCACTAAAACTCAGTCTCTCAAGAAGCTCGCTTATGGTCAAGAACAAACCAGACACTAAACTTGGCAGCAGGATAAAAAAATATTTAATTTGCACGCAATTTTAAAAACAACACCAGCTCCCAGACAGTGAACTTGCATAGAAACATAGTATGTGTTGGCAGATGGGGTCCATGTGGACCATCTAATCTGCCCATGTGTATTACCCCCTCCAAAACAGGCTGCTGTGTTAAATTCTCCACACTGTCTGTCTCGTGCCAGCTTGATTCTCTGACCATCTTTGACCCCACCAGCTGTGGGGGAAGGCAATTCCAAGGCGACACCACCCTTGCTGAAAAGAAGAACTTCCTTGTGTTGCTCCTGAACCTGCCCCTCTTTAGGCGCATGTCATGGCCTCTGATCCTGGTGCAGCTGTTTACCTGAAGGAGATCCTGTGCCTGCATCTTGTTGATACCCTCACGTATTTAAACATCTCTATAATGTCTCCCCATCCCTTCTTTGCTCTAGTGAGTACATGTTGAGCTGTTTTAGCCTTACACCATATGGCTCATGATACAGACCTTGCACCATCTTTGTTGCACTTCATTGTATAGTCTCTAGTCTTTCTATGTCTTTCCTAAGGTGAGACCTCCAGAACCGGACTCAGTATTCAGGTAAGGCCTTACCAGGAACCTGTACAATGGAATAATCACCTCCTTCCTTTTCTACTGGTTATGCCCCTCCATGGTATGGTGCACTATCAGTGACATTTCAACAACGCAGTCCCCTAAAGTGACAACAGTACCACGTCACTGTAGGGAACCCACTGGAACCCGGCACTGTCTGTCGGGGTCCTACACCCCCCGAATCAGCTCCAACTCAGAGTTGAGAATCCTAAGGGTGTGTGGGGGGTTTGGGGGGAGCAAAGCCCCCCAAAGAAAACACTTGTTTGTCTACGAAATCGGCAGCCGACTGCAAAATGCGGTCAACCTGCTGGTTTCCCTGTCTGGTCATTTGACAAAAATCAACCCAAGATGCTGCTGTCCTTTTGTGCCGCCTTTTCAAATTGCTCGCCAACCTTCAGGTCATCTGCGATGATCACCCCAAGAACACACCTGTGTTTTGTTAGTGGCAACTGTACCCCATTTAGAAAGTAATTTCTCTCTGGGTTGCATCTTCCTAGGTACATAACCTTACATTTTTGGCATTGAACTTCAACTGCCAGTTTTACATGTATATTGTCAAGCCACTAACCTTCCAGATCCAGGCTGGAATATATTCTCTTGGTCAACTGCTTTGTTACTAATTTACCTGGTTGTCATAGATGACAGTACACTACCCGACCTTACTGGCTTAAATAAGGTTGAGGGGCCTTGGCTGAGAACTCCTGTGGAGATTTGTTAACCAGAGATGCTAAGTTGTGTGGTACATTCAGCCAGAGAAAGATTAGGTGATTTGTTACACGGCCCACTGGAAACAATTCTAATCCTCTGTGGTCCCCACTGTCACAGTCTTCCAGCTCACACACAATGCAACAACAGTTTCTCAAGTTATAATGTTTAGCACTCTTCTAATAATTTGCATGCCAAACAAGGTTGCAAACAAATACTGATTTTATTGGGGTGTCAGGAATGATGTCCTGGAGGATGAAAGGTTTGGGGCAATAATATTGCTGTTGTCACCGACTTTATTGGTGTGTTTTCTCATTTCCTTCTAGGTGCAGCATAAAATAACAACAAAGCCCACCCTCAAAACACCTTCCCTGGTCAGCTATTCTGTTGAGCCTTGCCCCAGTCCACGGTGGTACTAGTGAATATTCCTAGTCCTAGGGAGCTCCTCGCTGAAGCCTGGGTACCCAGTGTTGGATCAGTGTAGGCCCAAATGTCCTTAAAGCACAAAGAGTGCTTTATTTAGTTTATGTACACTACAAAAAAGTCAGTCAGCAATGGAGGTGGATTAATTGTGCCCATTGCCTTTGTTGCCTATCGTGGGATTTTTTTTCCAAATATGATTATATTTTTCTAATTAATGGTGCTGGGGAGGAGGAGGGGGGATTGGACTTCTAGCATGGATGAGGGGATGGGGCTGTATTTTACAGACTTTTTGAGCTGAGGGAGAAGGTTGGAGGCTGTTTTTATTTTGTTAAAGAATAATAATTTCCAAATAAGAATAACTCCCTATTCAAGGAGGTCTCCTAAATATTCAGGAGCCCTGCCTTTCATGGTATTTGGAAATACTATTCGATCCCCTACACTTCTAATGGATGACCACTAATGACCATGGTCAACTGGAGTAATTCTTAAAAGGTTCACCCACTTTAGGGAAAATTTTCTAGGGTGTGGGAAATTAGGGTGCAAGAACAATGCTGCAAGAATAAAGCAACCAAAATTGTGTAGCCCTCCAGTAACATTGCATAACCCCAAAGCAGGCCCCATTAATTTTCAATGGGAGTATGCTGGCACTTTTCTGAAATCATCAGTGTGAGCTGCATATTGCAGAAGTGGCCAGGAGGGTGGGAGGCTAAGTATGGGGCCCCAGCAGTAAAGCAAAGCATAACCAGGGCACAAACCTCACTACCTACCTAGCTGCCCACCAAAGCAGTCCCCGTTAATTTTCCATGGGGAGGCTCTGCTTGGGATAGTATGGAGCTGTCAACAGACATGTTATTGCTGAGTTAATAAAAAAAGCAATTGTTTTCCCTACTATAACATATTGGGGCAGTCAGTGGTATGATGCTTAGCAGATGAATACAGTGTGGGTTTCAAAATATAAAATAAAAAAAATCAGCTTGTGGTGTTGGGTGTGAGGGGTAGTGATGACATCCGATATGCTGGGAAGAAATGTTTAACTAATATGGAAGAGACTGGGTGTATAAACTAAGTGATAACAGGTTCAGTACCAGCTCCACACTATTCCATATTGAAACATATTCCATAAATTGACAGTTTTATTAGTTTGAAAGAGATTGGGTGGGTTCTAAGTGGCTAGGTATAGGATTGTTTCAAAAATGATGAAGAAAAATTCTGATGATCAGAGACACCGGGATAACTGTAGGCTCTACCATATTTAGATGCCCAAGAGTAGCTACTTTTAAATGGAACTAAATTTGAAACAGTGGCACGTGCTCCAGAATGCTGACGCACCATCTAATTGAGATCAGAACAATGGTACAACAGCATGATGACATCAGATTGCAGGTACAACAGCTTTTCAAGGAAGATAAATTTTGGCTGGTAACAAACGTTAACTATACATAGTACCAAGGTGTAGCACAAGACACAGCTGATGCATAGTGTGAGAAGCACTTTTCTGGCTATAAGAGTGTTTCTCATGGCTGTGTTTCCTCGATTGTGATTATCTGATGCTAGTTCAGTACTGTATCATTAGCTTTTACAGTACGTTTTTCTAATCCTCAACACTTTTGTCATCTTTGTCAGGGCACCTTGCAGCTTCCAGCACTTAATATGTGATCTCATCAGTGACATCACTTGGCATTTTAGCCAATGCCTGGACACAAATCTTCTGCAGAACTAAATGTATTGTGCCTTAGACATTCAGGTGCCCTGCCATGAACCTTCAATCTGAAAAGCAGAAGATAACATGGGGGCTGTGGTTATTGCGAAAAGAATGTGGAGCAGATAAAGTGATGCTGCTACCAGTCTTATATAAGCTGTAAATGGAAGATAAAATAAGGCAGAGGATAAGTCCCCAAAGTACAGTCTTGAGGACTTGAGTAATCTCAAAGTAAACCCTTCTCCTTTCATCAACTAAGTTCTCTTAAATAGACAGCTAATGAACCCAATCCTGCTTACTCCAGCCAGCATTTAAAAGCTTTTTAGTCGACAAGGAATGCTAAATAGTGTTGAGAACACTGGTGGGGTCTGGGAAATTTAAATCACAGCAAGCACTGCTTGTCTTAAGCAGAAATGATGTCATCTGTGACTTTTGATCCAGCTGTAAGACTGCTGTGATTCTGGACAGGACTTCAGGGGCCTTGTTGGATTCCAAGTAAGATTTACACCGTGAACAAAGTTCTTCCAAGACTGTTGCTAAAACTGAGAGACCAAAGATAAGTCATTCATTGCACATTTTTCTGGGCTGCCACCTTCAAGTGAAGGTGAGATTAATTTATACATATGAATATACCTTTCAACTTGTCAGCAGTGCTAAAATATGTAGTGCTAAGACCCTGTGGAGCAAATGACCAAAATGTGTAATGCTTCCCAATTAAAAAAAGGCAAATATTACAACAGTGGTCAGGTTTCCCTATATCTAATGCTAAAGAAGGTTTGTATTTAGTTAGTTCAATTTATAGCACATTGTTATGTGTAACTTTAGAATAGTGTGGGGGATTATTGTGTTATTGTGGATAAAGCAGATATCTAAGTGCAAAATATGTCACACTAAGCCTAATCTGTAGCAATCAAGCAGCATGTGGAGTTTACCTGTCACTTAATAATCTGTTAGAAATGGAAACAGGAGGCTCATGGACATGTCCAGCTAGTACTGGCAGCAGCCGTAAGAGGAAAGGTCATTTTATTATAATGTAAAAGGTTTAGCAAGCTCAACTCTGTCTAATACACAGAGATTGTATCACATTTCTTATATATGTTTCTTACATTTTGCAAGGCAGGGGTGCTCCTGGTGTGTGGCCACAATATGAATCAGACAGTCATATAACCTGTAACCCCCCCACCACAAAAAAAGAAGCTGCTTGAAAGCCTGCAGTTCATTTAAGTTACTTCCATTTTCTTGCTTTGTCTTCCCTCTATCATGTTACAGTAGTGTTTGGGAGACTGGCATCCGCTAAAGGCGTGGAGTGCTAACATACTAACATACTAACATACTAAAACGCCAGCAGAATAGGCCTAATGGTCTTTCGAGTCTGCTCGATTGGTCAGCCCCCATCCTGGGTGCTGATCTTGCTGCCCCCCTCGCCTTCTCTGGCTTCTCCCTTCCCAGTTCCGGATATTCTTGCTGCATTGGATTTTGCTTCCAGAACCCTTCCCCTGACCTGTCCCAGCCCCTCTTGAACCCCTCCACCATCTCTGCCTCCACCAGCCCCCTAGGCAGTGCATTCCATGGCTCCACCACCCTCTCAGTGAAGTAGCACCTCCTCCTTTCTCCCTTGAATCTTCCCCCCCTCCAGCTTCCACCCATGCCCTCTAGTGGCTGATAAGCTACTTCTTGTAATGCTCTCAATACAAAACTCTGCTTGTGGATTATCTTCCAAAACCATGCAACACTTTATTGAAAATTCAAAAACACTCACACAAGGTAAAAAAACAGGATCCTTCCAAAGTCCAGCAGAAATCCATAAGCAAACAATCTCTTGATCCCTGAAACAAGATGTAGACTTAGTTACTTGGTCACCTGATGTGTTTCGCATGTGATGTGCTTTTTCAAAGGATGACACAGTAGCTGTATCACCTCCCTTAAATATCTAAAACATTTAAAAGTGATAGTACCATAATATGTAACAAGTTTATCAGTTCTCAACATGATCAAATGCTTATATGGTGTATGGTCAAACATCATTGTGTATGGTAATTCATACACTGTAAAAAAGCTGTTCTTCTGCAATAGTGATGTTCACACTAATGCAGAATGACTTTTCATTATGTACGATGTATGAACATTACAATGTAAGCGACCCCATCAGATCAGTTGATTGGGCTTGCTGCGGTTGGAGTGTTGCATGCCAGAATTTGCCAGCAAGCAGATGACCAAGACGTGAGAGTTGGAGATGGTTGAGTCTGACTTATTTATTGAGGGAAATTAAGCGATTGTATTTTTTGGAACCTTACACTATATAGAACAGTGTATAGTAGCCCAAATACACAACAACACTCTTCTTACACCTTGTGGTTGCTATGATGTCAACGGAACCTTGCGAGCTTTGCTCTTGAGGTCCTTGATGTCATAGCAACCACTCGTGTAAGAACAAAGTATTTTGTGTATAGGCTACCATACACTACAATATATATATATATATATATATATATATATATATATACACCAACTTATGGCAGTTATAACCTTAATGATCTAGAGACCACAATAAGAATCAGTCACATAACCGGTGCCCCCCCCAAAAAGCTGCTTAAAAGCCTACAGTTCCTTTAAGTTAATTCAGTTTTCTTGCTTTGTCTTCCCTCTATCATGTTAGCATTTTAAAGGGGTTCTTAGTCTTGTCATTCAGCTGAATCATGATTAGCCTGACCACCAATGACAAGGTGACCCCCCCCCATTGGTCAGGAACCTATACTTTAAAATGTTAACACACCAATATGTGCTGAGGTCCCACCACTTCATCTCTTTCTTGCGTGGAAAAACCTCTCTGGCTTCAACTAGTGTGCTGTGACCCTTAACAGGCTCACAGGTGACTATTGGGGAGCTTACTAACTAGCAGTAGGACACACCTCTCCTGTTTTTAATGCAATGTTAAATGTATACTATATGATCACTTGCCTGCACTTTGTCTGCTGCTAGGATAATCCAGTTGAAAAATTCAACTAGATAGACCTTCCCCTCATGAACTCATGCAGTCTGTAGTTCCTTTCTAGAAAGTTCACCAGGCCCTCACTCAGTAGCGAATCTATTATCTTCCTTAACATGAGCATCAAGCTGGCTGGTCTAAAGTTCATCTTTTTTCCCACTCTTATGTATTGGAACCACATCCACTGTCCTCCAGTCCCAAGAGAGCACCACCATAGTTAATGACCTTCTGAAAATGTCTGTTAGTGGGTCTGCGGTAAACCCTGCTACCTCATGTAGCAGCCTTGGATGTAAGCCGTCAGGTCACACAGCTTTATTTACTTTCAACCCTGATAGCTCTTCTAACACCTTTCTCTATTATCTGCACCTTTGCCCCAGCATCATCATTTCTGTTCAGTCTTTTCTTAAAAGAATAAGGACATTAAGTTGTAAATAAGCGTTGCTGCATCTCAACTTGTACCTTTAGTACTGCTCTTAGTTGCTACATGTGTTTTCTGTTGTGTACATACTGTACAAAGCTTTGCCTCACATGACTCGTAGAAGCTTTTTAATCTGTATCATGTTGTCCCATATATTTAAATCTGTAATTCCTGTACTCTCCCAGGTCATACCTGAAAATAGGCAATTGTCTAGTGTACTTACCTGGTCAACAAAAGCTAAATAAATAATAAATAATAAATAAATTTCTAAACTAAAAATAACTGCAGATAAAATCAATATATCAACTCGGGATATAAAAGATTTAATAACAAAACTCAAAATGCATTTTTCACCAGGTCCAGATAAAATTAATGGAAACATATTAAAATTCATCAGTAATGAGATTTCCACCCACTCAAAATACTATTTATGAAGAAACAAGCAGAAGAAGGTCACTTGGTCTATCTAATCTGCTTGTATTGCAGGGTCCACAGCTTGAGCTATAGTCCCTGCCCCCTCACTCCTCCCATCCTCCCTACCCATGATCCTTACCTTTCCCTTATGCCTATTCCAGCCTCTGTTAAAGCTGCCCACTGTCTTCAACGAGACCACCTCTCCTGCCAGTACATTCCAAGTGTCCACCACCCTCTTTGTGAAGAAGTGCTTCCTGGCCTCCCTTCTAAACCTCCCCCCCACCTCCAGCTAAATTCAACTATTTCAACTACTGTATAAATTTCAATTGTTTAAAAGATAAATAAATACTAATGAGATTCACAGATGACTGGAAAACTGCTAAAGTCATTGCGATACACTGAAAGAAAAATAAATGCAATCCAGGCAACTACAGACCCATTAGTCTTACATCAATAATGGATAAAATGCTTGAAACCATAATTAAAAACAACCCTTCATCATCAGTCATGGAGCTATGGGGCTGGCAGTATAACCCAGAGGTTAGATGAGCTTGGTACAACCAATAGACCTGGGTTTGATTCTCGCAATGTCCACTTGCATACAGTGCGACTCTGAGCAAGTCACTTAACCTCCCCAGTGTTCCCGGGTCACCACTGAAAACCGGCACTTGGGCCTAGTGGGCTTACCCGGTTACCAAGGAATAAGAAAATAAAAAAATAAATAGATTTGAAACAACATAGGTGCAAAGGTGGAAGAGCGTGCATAACCATGTGTGCAGGACTGTTAACCTTAAACTTGGCTTCGCCTTTAAATCAAGATATGCCCTTATACCCTCTGCCTGAAAGGCCATTGCTCAGAGTGTGTGTCTTCCTACCCTTACTTATGGTGCTACAGTTTATTCAGTGCTACAAAAACTCATCTCCTAAGGTGGGACACTGCCTACAACAATATTTGTCACGTTGCACCAGCATCACACTGACTTACCCATCGCTGTTGGCTTTATAGTGAATTAAACTGACTGTCCCCTGATGCCTACTGATCATATGCCCTTGGTATTATCACTGATGAAATTGTACTGGAGTCTTCTCCTCCCTTATCTCTCTATGATCTCCCCCTCCCTCCCTTACCATTTCACTCTGAAGAGCTGTCCCAACCTTCAGTCCCCAGATGCCTTATGAACATGGGATCACAGTCCTTTTTCCCACTCTGCACCTAAGCTTTTAAGCTCTCTGCCACTGTCAGTCAGACTCTCCACTTCTGATGGTCACTTTAAAAGGGAACTGTTCTCTCTCTCTCTCTCTCTCTCTCTCTCCCATTCATGCACCTGCTCCCCTACTATGTAATTCCTGCCATGCCAGGACACCTCTTGTCCTTCACCACTTAATCCTCTAGCTCCACTTATATTATTTCCCCCTGCCCCACTCACTGCTACTGCATTTGCCCCTCTCTGCACTTACCTTCTGCACTTCCCAACTCATAATTTATCCCTACACTGTTTTCTTAAATATCTTCCTCTTCTAGCCTCTATTTTACCTTGAGTCATAATGCAGTATTTTGATTACACTGGTTTCAACCTGTTGCACTAAATATGGTATGTATGAATCTATTACACCTTTCTCAGCATTTATTTATTGTTTGGTTATTCTCCCAAGTTACTATGCATTACTATAACACTTCAGCGGCTTGTACACTCCACTTTGTGATGTATATTGCAATTATGTGTTCTAGTCTGTATTATGACTATTGCTCTGCTATGTGTAGTGCTCTCCCGGGTCCTGCCTGAAAATAGGCATATCCTATGTCTAGTGTACTTACCCGGTTACCAAAAACAAACAAAATAAATAAATGTTTTGCATTTATGAAAAGAAAATGAACTGAAGAGAATAGGAGCACCAGGAATGTGTGGTGCTGTTTATTCAAAACGATAACCGCAAACAAATAAGCACCCACACAGCTTAAGCAACACAAGCAAACGCTGTTATGATATAATAGCATTTAATATATCAAACGTGCAACATGAATACAAATGGTGGCTAAAACGAATAAATTAACGTTTCACCTAGACTCTGCCAGGCTTCATCAGAATAAAACAGTGCCTTTGTTTCATACCATTTAAATACAACTTCATATATTACCATGTGACATAAATAAGCCAATCACCATAACAGATAACACTGAATTCATTCATTAACTATTTCATGATCGACTCCCTAATCCAATTATGACATAAATATATCAAACACACAGTTTTCTAAAAATAGTATAGTCCTATACAAAATATACATGCAAATTATGTTATACAACAAATTCAAACAGATTACTTGTTAGCCCTGTCTAGAATACAGCATATAATAACCATTATACACATCATATCATGGTAGGTATCTATTCTGTTGCCTCCCTAGACTAACTGCCATTATGGCCATGGGCACAAGAAGTAATAATAATGAACTTCCAGGCACTTATTTCTTAATATTCATTGTATTCAATGACTGGATGGTTATTTGAATGAACAATCAATTAATGGGGACTACAATCATAAGGAACAATGGTTAATAAATTGTTATTTAATTCAGCTTTTATATTTTCATAAAAATGCTGAGAGATCTATGCTGTCTGACAATTAAACCTGCTGATAAAGGGGAGCAGTAGTAGTGCTCAGTACCAAAGATTATATTATGGAGGTCAATAGATTAATTAATGATGAATCATCTTATAAAATGATCTCACATGGGCTGTTAAATTCAAGGATGAGTTAGATCGTGTACTTAATGAGGGTTTTCTGAAGGGATATATTTCAGATACTGAGTATAGAACTTTAACAGTCACTTGTCCAGTAATGCCAACAATATATGCTACCCAAAATTCATAAAAGTTTGGTACAACCACCAGAGACCTATAGTTTCAGGTAAAGTTGGCTAACAGAATCTATCTCCTTGTTTCTAGATACTTTTTACAGCCTATAGTAAGACAGTCAAGATAATTTCTTAGAGATTCTACACAGGTTGTTAAAACAGTTGAGAATTTGAACCTGAGTCTGATTGGTTTTTGCAGTCGTTGATGTTAATTCCCTTTACACTATGATTCCACATAAAGAAGGATTAGAGCGCTCTCTCATTTTCTAGATAGGAGAATTGAGGAAGAATGTGTAAGGGTTCCTACATATTTTCTTATCCGACTAGCAGAATGTGTCCTTAAAATGAATATTTTTTGTTTCAGGGACAATTGTTTCCCCAAATACGAGGTACTGCAATGGGTACAGTGATGGCACCGAGTTATGCCAACTTATTCATTGGTAAATGGGAATTGGATCATCTGTACAGCACTGCCACAAATCCACACATTCATTGTCTGGATTTGTGGCGGCACTTTATAGATGATATTATAGTTATATGGAAAGGATCATGTGATGAGTTTGCATCATTTGTGAATTGGATGGAAGACACCAGCCATTTGAAATACCAGTTTGAACTTAATCCAGTCAGCATCAATTTTCTTGACTTAAAATTGTACAAGGATGGTGAGGGGGGAGTATGCACTACTTTGTTTCAGAAGGTCACTGATAGAAACAGTTTGTTAAGGTTTGAAAGCTGCCACCCCCACCATACTCGTCACAATATACCTAAGGGTCAATTGATTAGGACTTTGAGAAATTGTATGGAACATCAAGAATATAATAAAATTAAAAAGGAACAAATACAAAGATTTGTGGAAAGGGGTTATAGCCAACATAGTATTGCATCTGCTATTAAACAAGTGGATGCAATGGACAGAAATCAAGTGTTGCAATATAAATCTAAGGAAACAAACGAAAAGAAAGGATTTGAGTGCCCCTTTGTTACTGACTTCTCTAGACGGGCTGATCAGATTAGGAATATTGTTTTGAATAATTGGCCCATTTTGCAATTGGAACCCAGACTAAGAGAAATAGTAAATAAGGGACCAAAGGTCATTTTTCAAAAATGTAAAAGTATTAGAGATCATGTAGTATCCAATTTGATTGAGAGTAATGATGAAGAAAAACAGTTTTTTCTAGCACCAAGACCAAGGGGCACATATAGATGTGGAAATTGTATTTACTGTGGTTATATATACAACAGTAAAAGCATATTATATCCAATCTCAGGGAAAATAATAGAAACTAATGACTTTATTACTTGTAATAGTACTGGGGTAGTCTATTTGCTGTTGTGTGAATGTGGAGCATATTATGTTGGCAGAATAATACGGAAATTTAAGGTCAGAATTGGTGAACACGTCAGAGCAGTTGATAAGGGTGACATGAATTATGCTATTGCAAAACATATGTAAATGAATCATCCACACAAGCATATTTTTAAGTTCTTTGGCTTGAAATTAGTTAAAATGGGTCCTCGGGGAAGGGATATTAACAAAAAAATAGGACAACGAGAAAGTTTTTGGATTTTCTCATTAGGAGCATGTACTGGCAAAGGACTTAATGACAGCATAGATCTCTCAGCATTTTTACAAAAATATAAAAGCTGAATTAAATAACAATTTATTAACCATTGTTCCTTATGATTGTAGTCCCCATTAATTGATTGTTCATTCAAATAACCATCCAGTCATTGAATACAATGAATATTAAGAAATAAGTGCCTGAAGTTCATTATTATTACTTGTGCCCATGGCCATAATGGCAGTTAGTCTAGGAGGCAACAGAATAGATACCTACCATGATATGATGTGTATAATGGTTATTATATACTGTATTCTAGACAGGCTAACAAGTAATCTGTTTGAATTTGTTGTATAACATAATTTGTATGTATATTTTATATAGGACTATACTATTTTTAGAAAACTGTGTTTGATATTATATTTATGTCATAATTGGATTAGGGAGTCGATCATGAAATAGTTAATGAATGAATTCAGTGTTATCTGTTATGGTGATTGGCTTATTTATGTCACATGGTAATATATGAAGTTGTATTTAAATGGTATGAAACAAAGGCACTGTTTTATTCTGATGAAGCCTGGCAGAGTCTAGGTGAAACGTTAATTTATTCGTTTTAGTCATCATTTGTATTCATGTTGCACGTTTGATATATTAAATGCTATTATATCATAACAGCATTCACTTGTGTTGCTTAAGCTGTGTGGGTGCTTATTTGTTTGCATTTATGAAAAGACCAGTGGAGCCCCATATAAAAAAATCGCCATACGATATTGCTTTTCTGGATATCAGCAAAGCATTTGATCTAGTTCCACACTAGGGGTTACTACCAAGATGAAAAAGAATAATATTAAGAATAGACTAAAAAACTGAACAGTAAACTGGTTAAAAATCATACAAGAGAGTAGTAATTAATAGACATGAATCTAAAACTGGATCTGTTTATGTATTTTGTCCTTTTGTTTTTGTCCTTCTCTTCCTCAGGCTACACTGTGTTCCAGAAGGACATGTCACGGAAGAAAGGTGGAGGGGTTGTTTCATATGTGAAGGGGAGTGTAAGAGATATTGAGATTCAGGGGCGACATGGGGATAAAAAAGGGCTGGAGGTACTATGGGTCAGCCTAGAGATGGGGTTGGGGGCCGTTACTCATATGGGGGTGGTGTAGAGGCCTCTGACACAGAGGGAGAATTTAGACAGAGCCCTGGGGTAAGCCACAAGCAAAATGGCCATCAAGGGAGAAGTTTTGATAATGGGGAACTTTAATCTGCTGGATGTAGATTGGAGCATTGTCACCGCAGCTACACCAAGAGGCAGGGCCATCTTCGACTCCATACAAGGATCATTTCTCAAACAACTGGTTTTGGAACCCACTAGGGATGGGGCAGTTCTGGACCTGGTACTTACAAACAGATACAGCATTACTGATATCACAGCGGGCAGTCCCCTGGGTACAAGATATCACCGTACTGTGTGGTTTAGCATACAGATAGGACAGGAAAAAAAACACTAAGATGAGGGTCCTGTACTTCAGGAGGGCAGATTTTAAAGAAATGGGAAGCTGCATCAGAGAATGCCTTGAAGAGGGGGGGAGGCAGAGGAGAGACTTAGTGGAGAAAAAATAAGGAGGGTATAGCCCAGGCAATGGCATGCTGTTTGAAGGAAGTGAGCAAGGAAAGAGGAGGAAGAGGCCACCATGGTTCTCTAAGAGGTGGCAAAGACAGTGAAGCAGAAGAAAACAGCATTTAGAAAGTACAAAGAGACCCAGAAGGATGAAGACAAGGAGATTTGTCTGGCAAAGCAAAGGGAGACAGAAACGAGGGTGAGGGCAGCAAGAGCTCTTACAGAGGATAAGATAGCTAAGGAGGTCAAAAAAGGTGACACGATCTTCTTCAGGTATGTGAAGGAAAAGAGAAAGACAAGGGGAGGGATAGTGAGAAACTGGAAGGCAGGGGTATTGTACAGAGGAATGTCAGAGACAGCAGAAATACTCGATGATTACTTCTGCTCAGTCTTCATAGTAGAGGATGGGGTGATAGACCAGCATGCTGCAGTAAGCAACAGAGAATGGGAAGGGGACAGTCCATTCTGGGGAGATGGTCCGAAGGGATTGGAAGACTTAAAGGAGACTAATGCAATGGAGCCAGATGGGATTCATCCAAGGATCCTTAGGAACTGAGTATTGTGCTGGCTGCCCCTCTGGCACTGCTTTTTAGTACCTACCTGGAGATGGGGAAAGTTACAAGGGACTGGAGGAGGCCAATGTGGTCTATTTGCACAAAAGTAGCAGTAGGGAGAATGCTAGCAACTACAGGCCAGTCAGTCTCACATTAGCGGTGAGAAAGTTAATGGAGACACTACTGAAAGAGAGGCTTGTGGAGCATCTGGAGGCAGAAGGGCAGCAGGATCACTGGCAGCATGGTTTCACAGGAAGGAGGGCATGTCAAACTAATCTCATAGATTTCTTTGACAGGATTACCAGGAATGAGGATCAAGGGAGAGCAGTCAACGTGGCCTATCTGGACTTCAGCAAGGCTTTCAACACTGTGCTGCACAGGAGGCTGATTAAGAACCTAAGCAGCCTGGGGATGGGGGATAAAGGGGAAAGCTGGGTATCAAACTGGTTAAGGGATAGGAGTCAAAGGGTGGTATTAAATGGTAGCCACTCAGGCGGTAGGAGTGACTAGTGGGGTGCCACAGGGTTTGGTGCTGGGACCGTTCCTCTTCAGTGTCTTCATAAGTGACATTGTGGAGGAGCTTGAGGGTAAGGCATATCTCTTTGTGAATGGTACAAAAATCTGCAGCAGTTTTTTTTTATTTACACATTTGGTAACTGGGAAAGGCACACTGAGCCAGAGCTCGTTTCCAGTTGTGACCAGGGGGAATCCAGGTTGACGCTCAGGAAGGGGTGGAGAGAATGCAAAGGATCTGAGAAACTAGAGGAATGATCAAGCAGGTGGCAGCTGGGTTTCAGTGCCAAAAAGTGCAAGATTGTGCACTGGGGCCCGGATATGCAGACTGTGCCAGGCTGTGGCACAAGTCTGGGTGCAGCGCAACTGGGCTGCTCAGGGGCGTTGACAGGGTGATATTCAATGGAGCTGCACCATGGCACAGCAGCATTGAATATCACACCCTGGCCACCGCGGCATGCCATGGCGCAGTGGCACTGAGCCAGCGCCAAGTGGCTAGAGTGGAGCAGTGGGATGTGCTTGTGCAAGTTCCATTGCACTAGTTGCAACAACCGTGATATTGAAAAGTGCACATGCAAATGGGGCCATAATGCATGCAAGGTGCAATGGTGCCATTTACATGTCATTATGGCTCCATTTGCATGCAGGTGCACCGATCCCCTAGCAACTTACACCTGGCACCTGCCAGGCTGCAGCCAGTCAGAGACCAATGCCCCTGCACAGCGCTGCAATGTACCCCACTGCCCGATCGCAGGCATGCATTGTGAATGATATTTGTCCCATATCCCTGGTGATCCAGTGACCGCTTTCAGCCCAATCAGGGCTTCAGTTGCAAAATAAATTCATCCAATATCCCTGGTGGTCCAGTGGACTGCTGTAACCTGAGCGCAGGCTTCAGTTTGTAAAATATTTTCCTATATCCTGGTGGTCCAGTGGACGCTTGCAGCCTGATCACAGACTGAAGTCAAAATAAATGAAGTACAATATCCTGGTGTGGTCCAGTGGACCGCTCGCAGCCTGATCGTGGGCTGAAGTATATAAGATATCATCCAATATCCCTGGTGGTCCAGCAGTATCCCACCCACCGCCCACTGAGCCCTACCACCCCACCTCCCCAGGTCAGCAGTGAGCAGCAACAACCCACCTGCCTGCCACCTCACCGCCCACCGACTGACAGGGTAGGAGTAGGGCTGTAGCCCGATGGTCCACAGCGTGAGCCAATGAGTATGTAGCCATACCATACTACACAGTCAGATATGTCCATTCACATATCTGGATTGTGTAGTACGGTACGCTGCACGGCCATTGGCCGCGTTGTGACCAATGGGCATACAACCTACCTATGGCATCAGTCGGCATGCAGTGGAGCAGTAGGTGTCGGTGCTGCCGCTGACCGGGGGCGGGGTGGTGGGGCTCGGGGTGGGCAGGAGGGGATACAGCTGGACCACCAGGATATTGGACAATATTTTACATACTTCAGCCCACGATTGGGATGTGAGCAGTCCACTGGACCACCAGGGACATTGGCCTTCATTTTTTTTTAACTTCAGCCCGTGATCGGGCTGCAAGCAGTCCACTGGACTACCAGGGATATAGGATGTGTATGATTTTATACTTCAGTCTGTGATTGGGCTGCAAGCAGTCCAGTGGACCACCAGGGATACTTTCTACATATGCCCACGATCAGCATGGGGGGCACCACCAGGTGCAAGCCGGAGCTTGGGTGGCCACCCACAGGTGGCAGCTGCCGTGTTGTGCCCTGCAATATGGCAGCTCACCTGTGGGTGGCCAGCTGTTGTTCCTTTTTTTTGGGCTCACCTATGTGCAGCACAAGTAGGGGTTAACGACATGGACTCCGCACATCCCGGATGAATATCGGGATGCTGAGTATGCATCGGGCATGCCCCCATATCTGCGCCAGATACATTACTGATGTGCCCGTGCATCAGAATTTGTGCCAGGCACAATCCACGTTTGAATATCACGCTGAGGCACATCAGTAGGTTGCACATGGTGCAACACTGTTGCACCATGTGTAACCCTTCTGAATATCTGGGCCTGAGTGTATAAGATGCTGGAGTGGAGCTTATAGTCACCAAGCAAGAAAGATACCTAGAGGTCATCATATCTGATGACCTCAGGGTAGTTGGGCAGTGTGACAAAACAGTAGAAAAGGCTAGTAGGATGCCGGGGTGCATTGGGAGAGGGATTTCTAGCAGGAGGAGGGAGGTGGTGATGCCGTTTTATCTTTCACTGGTGAGGACCCACCTGGAGTACTGTGTCCAGTTCTGAAGGCCGCACCTCTGCAAGGACATTGAAAGAGTGTAGGCAGTGCAGAGGAAGACAACCAAAATGGTAATGGGGGTTACACATGAAGCCATAAGAGGAATGGCTGTAGAAACTCAACATGTACTCCCTGGATGAGAGACTAGCAAGATGGGGCATGAATGAAACCTACAAGTACCTCACAGGAGTGAACAAGATACAAACAGGGGGTCTATTATAAAGAAAGGAAGGTACTAGAACATGGAGGCATGCAATGAAGCTAGGAGGGGGAAGTTTAAGAGATGTTCAGAAATACTTCTTCACAGAAAGGGTGGTGGATGACTGGAACAGCCTGCAAGAGGAGGTAGGTGGGGCAAAAGAATGTGGGTGCTTCAAGTATATGTAGTATAGCCACAGGGTCATATCACATAGTGGAACAGGGGAAGGAGTGACACCTATGACCAACTAGGGTCAATGGAGACAGAACAGGCTGAGACAAAGGGCAGACTGGATGGGCCTAAAGGTCCTTTTCTGCCAACAAAATCTATGTTTCTATTTTTCTCTGTTAGCAGGGGCGTCTCCCAAGGCTCTGTTTTGGGTCCAATTTTGCTTCAAATATTTATCTTCAACCTCACTAAAGATCTTAATAACTGGTCACAACAAATATGTGGATGACACAAAAATAGGCCAGTGTGCAATGTCAGAACAATGAAACTCTATTCAATCAGACCGGGATAAAATATCCAACTGTACACAGTAGTGGGAAGTATACACAGTAGTGGGAAATTAAACTTTACATTGACAAGTGTAAAATAATGCACATCAGGGAAAAATAACAGTGAGTTTCAATTTACATTATGTGGGAAGCAGTTACTAAAACAACTGGAAGAGACCTGGGGGGTAATAATAACAAATTATTTTGAGTACTCGAGGCAGGGGAAACAAATCTGTAACTAAGGCAAATAGATTCCTCTGGTCTATTAAATAGAGTATTACATCAAGGAACTAACAGGTTATCCTCCCCCTTTTATCGAGCCTATGTTAGGTGACACCTCAACTATGCTGTCAAGTTTGGTACCCTTATGAAAACAAAATAAGAAATAACACACCTGGAAAAGGTTCAGAGAAGGGCCACTAAGGAAATTACTGAACTTAAAAATATGGAATATGAGGAACGTTAAACAAGTCTGAAACTTATATCTCTAGAACCTCATCATAGCAGTGAAAATTTACTAAAAATTATTGATACTATGAAAGATCCACCTCTAGTAACAGAGATGAAGTCTGAATTTAAACAATCAGATATAAACACCAGTGGTCATCAGCTCCAGTTACTAGGATGGAAGTTCAGCTTTTCTAAGTGAAAATTCTTCTACAGTAATAGAATTATTAACCCATGGAATAATCTCCTTATTGATATCATAATTAGTAAAAACAAGGAAGAGGTCAAATCTAAATGAAACAAATACTTTTCCCTGGGCTGGTGTTTGAGTTACTATTAGGCAGAACGGAGCAACACTGACTGCCACCTACTGGCTCCTACTTCATAGTACTATGACCCTTAGTAGTGAGTGTGTTAAAGTCATTTCTCTTTCTCTATTTATTTCTCTACATTTCTAACAGTTATTGAGTTCTTAAAATGGTAGTGCTCTTCTGTCATATAGCTGCTGAGAGCTAAGTTGGGACATGTTGTGAGTGCCAGGTTATAAAGATGTTTATAACAATTTTATTATACTAGTTTGATAAGCTGTTTTTTATTCCTTTTGTGTCATGCAGCAGTGCTGATCCCTTAGGTGAGGTGCTGTCTGCCACTTGTGACTGCAGTCTATCTGCAATTTCTTCATCTGTTTAAATATATTTTTTCTTTAATTATGTGCACTTTTTTTCCTTTTTGGCACTATTTTCTGGTTATTTTTGGTGTATTATTGTGGGTCAGCCACTTTCATATACCTAATTTGAGTGGCACACCCAAATGTTATGTTTTGAACCATCCACGTCTGTGGCTATGAGTTTAATTATTTGTGAGGATGTCTGCCTGATATTAAATTGAGTGGGAAGAATGGGTGCTCTGTTAAATGATGAGGTGCAGGGCAGGCAGCAAAGATAACAGGAACATTGGTGGGGCAAAAAGCTTGTGTTGTACTTGCTGCAGTTAAAAAACTGAAGTCTACAGCAACATGCACAGGGACTTCAGAAGGTAGCAAAGCAGTAGCTGGTAGTGGCAGTGTTAGTGCTTCAAGATGTATTCTTCTACAGCTGTGACATCCATGGTGGGTAGGGCAGGGGGAGGTGACTGCATGAGGAGTAGTACATGAGGTGGCAACATGTCAAGGGTAGTTGAGGTGGAGAAGGAGGATGTGGGTATTACTGTGGCTGGCCCTGTTTTACAAGAGTCATGTGATGTTGATAAGCGTGTCCCACATCCTGTACAAGGTGTGGAGCATGAGTTGGAAGAGGCAGATGAGCATCTGTCAGAAATCAAAAATCTGGCCGAGAAGGGTGAGAAGAGGATGACACAGCTGAGGAAAAGAGGAGGATATAGGTGTTGCAGGCAATGATGTTATGGATCCCTGTAGGAACCAGAAAAATAAAAAGGAGGGGTGGTGGTAATGAGGATGGGGGTCCGTTCCAAGACCTGTGCTTTTAGGACAAATCCCCAAATCAACTCATATCCTACATATATATATATATATATATATATATATATATATATATATATATATATATATATGAACCTACTTAAATCTTTACTTACACTATTGACTGGAGATATTGAACTCAATCCTGGATCACATCCTGACAATGCAAAAGTTGGATCTCCCTCTTATGCAGTTTGGCATAATACCTGCTGCACCTTGCACTTTGATACAAAAGTATTGAAGCACATGGTGTGTCGCCGCACCTTTACAGATAATGGAGCCCCACTAGCACACGTCATACTTCCAGGTAGCGGACTTTTTGCAATTAAAATAAAGTATGTTGTGGCAGGAGAAAAATGCTGCAACATACTTAAAAGTCTTAACCAGAGGGTAAGTCTTGCAGGGCGGGAGGCTGGCATGATGAGAACTTCCCTTTAAGTCCTCAGAACTCCCCTAAGACTGGCAAAAGTACAGGGAGTTACGTAACTCATATAAACTTGAACTAAAAAGCTAAGCAGAGCTACTTATGCAATCTGCAGAAACGTAATGTAAAAGACCCCAAAAAGTTCTTGTCCCAGATTAACGCCTACTTAAAGGTACGGTCATCAGATAGTAACTGCACTACAGAATTTGAGGGCAAAACTTATGTAAGTCCCAGGGATGTGGCAATCACATTTACCACTTTCTTTACTAACCTCAACAGTTACAGGAATTCTTCACAGCCCTCCTCCTCAACACCCCCTGACCTCACTACCTCTAACCTCCCTTACCTGATCTTCCACTTTAGGCTTGTAACAAAGAAAGAAGTACTACTACTCCTTTCCAAGTTAAAAACAATGGGCTCTGCAGGATATGATAAGCTTGACCCCAAACTCAATTTGGGAACCCCAGTAATCACTTATTGTATTACTGCATGCAACTCTTTAACAGGTCCATTCAGGAAGGGTAGTTCCTTCTGTGTGGAAAGCGGCACCTAGAATCCCCAATACATAAGGAGGGTAAAACACTAGTAGAAATTACCACCCAGTTTTCATCCTTTGTACCTTCAGCAAAATAACTTGAGAAGTTAGTCTATAACCAAATCACAGACTATGTTGAGCAGCATAATTTGCTCACCCCATTTCAGCATGGTTTTCAGAAATACCATGGAACAGATACTGCCTAGTCCAATTGACCACAGATAACTTGGGTGGGATAGACAATGGCTTGATGACAGGAGCTGTGTTCATCAATCTAACTGAAATATAGATTTAGTAGTTGCCGTATTGGTCCTTGCAAGAATAGATCCAGAAGCAAATGATTTGATACCTTTTAATGGACCAACATAGATGTAACAACAAGAACAAAGTGCTCTAGCTTTCAGACCAACCAGTCCTTCTTCAGAAGCTCATGGCAGTTGTTTAGAAAATACAAACTCAATTCAATTTAATTCAATTTAACTCATTCAATTTAACTGAGGCATTTGACCTTGTGGTGCACCAGATACTGCTAACCAAGCCAAACTCTCAGTGCCTAGATAATTTATCTTTACGCTGGTTCTCAGACTACCTGTCAAGCAGATCTCAGTCTGTAAACTGAAAGGAGAATTTGTCCGATAGGCGCGCAGTCTTGGACGGTGTCCCTCAAAGGTCTATACTCAGTCTGCTCCTATTTTCACTTTATATTAATGATATGTTAACTAACTGTGGTGGGGCAAAACTATTACTATATGCTGATGATGCCAGACCTATACCGTAACTCTAACAAAAGCACTGACATTAAGAAACGGCGTACTTCTGATATACACTTACTAGAGAACTGAATCGTAACACATAAGTTGGTTCTTAATAGAGCAAAGACCAAGTCCATTCTCTCTGGCCTGAAAAGTTTTGGACCCCAAAGAGGGGACCTGTTTACACTTTCTTTTCAAATGGAGCAACTATCAAGATGCTTGACTCTCTCAACTATCTAGACATTTGTCTTGACCAGGATTTCACCTCTAAGGACCATATTAAATATCTTGTAAAAACTCTTCACCAAAAAGTTGGATTACTATACCGCCTGAACCCCTACTTCTCCAAAGAATCCCACCTATGTATAGTCAATTCAGCCTTATTACTCACTTTCCTCTATGGCTCTCCTGTCCTCATCTTGGTTATATGCTGTGAACTAGAAAAACTAAAATCATTATATCACACAATAGCTCACTTTGCTGCAGGTGCCTCACAAAGGGAACATCATTGTCAAGTTCTTGATTCCCTCCAGTGGCCCTCACTCACCAGCAGACTAGAATATGCATCACTATGTCTTGTCTTCAAGCTAAAAGGCCCTCATGCTCACCCTCGACCTTCATGGCCTATTAATGAATAAACATGATAGACGACCCCTCAGATCCTCTAGTAGAAAGCGTCTTCTGGTCCTCAGAGTTAAAACTGCTACTAGGAGTAGGTCCTTTGCAAAATCTATCTTTAACACCTGGAATGCCCTTCCAAATGCACTGCAGGTACTCTCCTCTTTGGATGGATTGAAGAAGAGCTTAAAAGCCCATATTATTGAAAGAAACCAATGTAACTGTTATCACTGATAAACTTTATTTATTTATTATAAAAAGGGTCTGAGAAATGGAGCTTTCTGATTGGCTGCAAACATTCTAATAGCCTTATGTTAATCTTTTATTAACATAATGTACATGTAGAAGCTTAACCATATGCTGAACAAGGTTTGACACTGTTTAAAAACATGTTTTACCATAATAGCAATAAGGCACTCCCAGGGATTATGTTAATGATCAGTTAATCACCCTCTAGGGCATGTGGCACTTGGCTACACCTCGTGCCACAGTACACCCCCAGAAGGTGATTACCAGACCATTAACATAACCCTTGGTCATGCCTTATTGCTTATTTATTTATTTATTTATTGAGGTATAGGAATTACAGCCCTTTGAGTCAGGGACTCTTTTTCAAAGACTCCACATCAGTACAAAGTGTGGCAGGCAAGTGTTACAGGCATCATGAAACAGTGACAGTAAACTATACAAAAAGAGAAAAAAAATTATACAACAAGAGCTATTACAAAAGGCTTCATATCAGTGCAAAGTGTGGCAGGCAAGTGTTACAGACATTGTGACATCATGAACAATGACATCAATTATACAGTAGGGAGTTATCTAATAATGATGCATTACAATAAGCATTTTCAATTGACATGGGAGTAACCAAAAATTGTACAGACAAGTATGAGGAGAAAAAAATAAGCACTGGAGACAGGAGCAATGGAGCTGTGGAGGAGAAAGTGAGAAATAGGCATGAGAAGTGGACCAAAGGAGAACTGGAAAATAGTAGAGACCAGAAAGCCACCCAATGGGCATTGTCGTGTGGCCAAGGTGCAGGAGTGGAAATAGTTGGAGGGTTACGACAGTGTTACGGCCAGTCACAGTTTGATGAAACCAGGATGTGGTCCCACAGTTCTTTTTTGAAAGGGCCCAACCTGGGTAAGGATAGGAGGGAACAGGGTTTGGAGTTCATCCATAAAGGGGCCCTATATTTGAAAGACCTTTGACCAGTGGTGGTTCTATAGAAGGGGACTTGGAAAGCAGTTTTATCAGCGTGTCTGGTTGCCTGCCTGTGCTGCCATGGAGAGGGGAGAAGGTTACAGCCAGGGAGTGAGTGGTCCATAGAGATTTTATTTGCTAGTAGGCAAGCCTGACAGTAGAGATGCCCTTGGAAATTTAGCCAGGATGAGCGTTGATAGAGATTGCAAGTATGCATCAATGTGCAGCAGCCAATGGCCAGGTGGCAGGCTTTGTTTAAGGCAAGTTTAATTTTGCTTAGGGCAGAGATTAAGGCAGAGCCGTAGATGACTATACTATAGTCCACCAAGGAAAGAACAGAGCTGGAGATAGCGAGTCTAAGAGCAACAGGGGGGAGGCAGGATCTAATTCTGTAGAGGATGCCAATTCTGGCATTAACTGTGGAGCAGATAGAGATAATGTGTTCGTGGAAGGAGGAAAGCAGGATCAAGGGTGATACCAAGGTATTTAAAATGGGGAATGGATTCCAGGGGTGTGCCATGAGAATTGAGGATGGACAGGGCAGAGGACTTGTGCTTATTTTGGTGGTGGGAAAATAGCATTACTTTTGTCTTTTTATAATTGAGAATTAGTTTATTGGTGGAAAACCAGGATTCAACCTGCTTGAAGGAGCGCTGCAGGTCCACTTGAAGCAGGGTGGGGTCAGAGTGGTGACTGAAAATCACTGCATTGTCCACACAGAGGAGGAGACATCCAGTGCAGGCCAAGGGGAGAGAGTTCAGGTACAGAGTAAATAGGAGTAAACCAAGAATGGAGCCCTGGGGTATCCCAGAGTGAACTTCTAGACTAGTGGATAGGATGCCATTTATCTTCATTTGCTGGGATCTACCTTGTAGGTAGTGGGTGAACCAGGTGGTGGCCTCCTGGGACAGGCTAGTGGAAAGGATAGAGTCTGATAATAGGGAACGATTGGCCATATCAAAGGCCTTGGTGAGGGCTATGTACACAGACCCAACCAAGGTCCCTTGGTCGGGGAGTCGTGGATGAATGAGGTGTACTCCTGAAGGGAAGTGGTGGTGCTGTGGCCCTTTCTGAAACCATGCTGTTGCTAGCAAAGGAGGATATGTGAATCCAGGAATTCGGTGAGTTGGTTGGTGATGATTTTTTTGAGCTCTTTGGAAGGGTGGGCAGAATGGAGATAGGCCTGTAATTATTATTGAAGGTTTGGTTGCCACTTTTGTGGATGGAGATGACCACTGCCCATTTCCACTGGGAAGGAAACTGACCAAGGCATAGTGACATATTCAAGATTTTGGTCAAGGGGGTTAAGACTGCGTCTAGAGACAGGTTGAGCAGCTTAAGGTCTAGTATATTGCCACTCTGTCTGGATTTGCCAAGGAACTTAGAGATGTAGGAAAGGGCAAAACTTGGGGAAATTATCTTGAAACAGAATGGTGGGACACCAGTAGGGGGAAAAAGCCCAGGGGAGGGGGAGAAAAAGTCAGGAGAGAGTACTGAGTAAGGTTAGTAAAAGTTGCATTAAAGGTGTTGGCAATCTGGTCAGGATCCTGGGTAGGGTTTCTGTTTATGATCAGTAGGGAGGTGGGAGGGGAGGAGGATTTACCATTGGGTTCCTTAATATTCTCCCAGAAGTTATGTACCTGCACCCAGGAGGTGGTGAGTTTAGTTTGGTAGTAAGCAGCCTTAGTTTGCTAAATGGCCCAGGTGCAGGAGTTTTGGGAAGCATGGTATAGTTGATGGTCCATGGGGTGACCAGATTCCAAGGCTTTGCACCATAGGTTATCATGAGCAGTCATTTGGTCTATTATAGACAGTTGACCCAGGGGAGGAAATGATCTTTTAATGCCCACTTAACCAAGGCGGAAAGATATCACAGGTGGTGTTAAGGGAACTAATAAAGAAGGACAGCGCATCATCGACAGATGCAATATAGTCGAGCTGGGTCCAGTCAAAGTTGAGGAGATAACTGCGGAAATGCCCTAGGCACCTTTCCTAAGGAATCTGTGTCTAGAGATATGGGTGGGGCAGTTTCCAGCTGTTTGACCAGTGGCAGGTGACTGGGGAATGATCGCTAAGCAAGTCAGATAAGACCTGGACATCAGAGATACGTTCAGGGTGATTGGAGAAAATGAGGTCAATGAGGGTTCTGTTGCCTGTGTTTTGGTTAAGCCTGGTTGGAGAGGGGACCAGTTGAGTTAGGTTTTGGGTGGCAGTGGCATCTCTGAAATAGGCTGACTGAGGGGAAAACCAATTTGTGTTAAAGTTGCCGAGTGCGATGATCTCAGAGTTTTTGGGGAGTTGGGCAGTGATATCTAGGATTGAAGTGAAAGCCCCTTTCTGGTTATGGGGAGGTATGTATATAGACATCAGGTAAACAGTTTTACCAGAGGTCCCAACTGCAATTTTAAGGGTAAGGGATTGAGTACTAGAGGCAGGGTAGGTACTCAGAACTACATGACCTTGAAGTGTATCGAGGAGATAGATGGCACAACCCCCCCCCATTCTATCTGATCTGTGTAGGGTGTAACCAGATTATCACAATAAAACTGATTGCTTGGTTATGACGGCGCTGCAATTTGTCCCTGTCTGTTTATTGACTAACTTTACTAAACTTGTATGTATGCTGATGTGAATTCACACTGTAGTCAAAATGTACACATCTTGTTAATAATTTAGTTATCTCTGTCATGTAATCAGTTTCAAATTGTACTTCCTACTGTTTGTATCTTCCTTGTACTGTATTCCTGTTTGGAAAATTCTTATAATTAATTCTGGGTTGCTCCTGAAAATGGGACTATCTGAGGCCCAGTGGGTTTATTCAGTCAACACAACTCTATCTATCTATCTATCTATCTATCTATCTATCTATCTATCTATCTATCTATCTATCTATCTATCTCTCATTAGGGTTGAGCAGGGGTTTCAATGTTAAACCTCAGATGTTACACTTTAATATCTTCACAGCCATTCAACAGATTTGCATAAAAGTTTTCGTGCATGGTCTTGGGATGTAGATTTCTTGACATGCCAAGTTTTGTTCTGGTCAGATGTGTGGATTCTGAGATGTGGTATCGAAAAAGGTTAAAAAATCGCATTTGTTTTTGCTATTTTTTTTGTCATCACTTAGTGCCCAGATGGTTTGAAATTTTGGTCTTAAAGTTTGAAGGTAGAAAGGGATTGCCTCACATATGTGCCTTTTTCTGGTTTGGTGAAAAAAATATGAATCTGTTTCAAAGTTTTTAAATGTTGAACATTCAGTCCTGAGCATTCTCAGTATGGTCTTTTGGATAGCTGCTTGGAATGACAAAAGAATTTGGTCCATATGATAAAGGATCCTTTGTCATATTGAGGTAATCTTTTTCTATGAGGAAAATTATTTTGCTTCTGGTTTAAAAAAAAATGTCAAAACCCACAAAAATGACATCCGGCACACACCAACACATATATCTTGCTTATATGGACCCTTTTAGATGGATTTTCTACTTAGTTTGTGGATAAATGATCTTGACATTTTTTTTTTTTACATGTAAAAATCCTTTGTCATCAGCCCATTTTCTTTTTCGGTATACTTTTTTCATTCATATGGTTTACTTTTCTCATTCTTTTTTCATATGAATGAATCCTTTTTTCATATGCTTTTTTTTTGTTCTTATGAAAAAAGAATGCCTTCATATGAAAAAGAATTTGAACTTAAGTTTTTTCCCCATTCTTTTTTCATATGAATGCATCCTTTTTCATATGGCTTTTTTCATTCATACGTAAAAAGAATGCCCTCATATGAAAAAAGATATACAGCTTATATTTTCCAACATTTGAGCTTCAAAAACCCATAACTCTCTTAAATTTTTAAACTTAAGGGGCAATCTATATATCAAAACAAAGGTCTTAAAGAGCAGATTCACAGTTTCCTACTTGACCCTTATATATATATATATATATATATATATATATATATATATATATATATGGGTTCACCACAACATAACCCAATTAGACAATCTTAGGGTAGCTGGTTCATTTTGCTGGGGTGTCACACAGATGAGACACACTGATGAGTCCTGGTAGGATGAAACACGTGTATGTGTCTTCTGTTAGCACCCCTTTCAGACTGTGTGAGAGACCTTTTGGTACCATCATTTCTGCTTATTGTTGAACCAGCATAATATTCTGTAGTGATTTACATATAAAGCTCATGGTGCTTTGCATTATGGGGGTATGTGTAATTTTATACTGTTTTTCTTTGGAGCTTGGCTTTCTGGCCAGTGCCCTTTCAGGTAACCATTGCTTCAGTGCTTGTGTGCTGAGGTTCTTTGTATTTTAGCTTGTTTTTTTTGTTTTATTGGGTTCACCACAACATAACCCAGATAGACCATCTTAGGGTAGCTGTTTCATTCCACTGGGGTGTCACACAGATGAAGCACACTGATGAGTCCTGGTAGGATGAAACATGTGTATGCGTCTTCTGTTACTCTCTTTGCAGACTGTGTGTGAGACCTTTTGGTACCATGCATTTCTGCTTAAAGTTGAACCAGCATAATAGTCTGTGGTGATTTGCATATGCAGCACATGGTACCTTGTATTATGGGGGTATGTGTGATTTTATATTTCTTTGAAACTTGACTTCCTGGCCAGTGCCCTTTGGGGTAACCATTGCCTCAGTGCTTGTGTGCTGAGGTTGTCATATATATATATATATATATATATGACAGCTTATAGTCCCAAGTTGTCCATGGTATACATTTCTTTTTTCTGCCAGAGTTTAGAAATCCATAAGATCATATTTGGCTTTATGGAGCTGAAAGCCAAAATGGTGCCACTTCCATACTGTGAGACATGCCCCCACGCTCCCACCTTTTGTGATGTCAGTAAATGGAGAGCACAGTGGCGAGCTCCATAGAGTAGCACAGGGGCAGTTTTTAAATGCTTTTCATTACGATTTCAAGTTCTGATTATAACAAGTCAAGGCCACAGCTTGACTAACAGGATCCTGTTTAGTCGAGCGGTGGCCTTGATTTGTTATAATCGGAACTCGAAATCGTAATGAAATGCATTTAAAAACTGCCCCATGCCACTATTTGAAGCATGCCCCTGCACTCTCCATTTACTGACATCACAAAACTGGGAGTGCAGGGGCATGTCTCACAATACAGAAGCAGCACTGTTTTAGCTCCACAGAGCCAAATACAATCTTATGGATTTTTTTAAACCTAGCAGAAACAAATAAGAAATTTATACTGTAGACAACTTGGGTTCAAGTAAGCTTTCATGTATATTCTGGGGTCCTGAAGTAGGAGCCTGCTCTTTAATGAGTACTACAAGAATAAAATATAATCCCCTAAAAAAAATTTAGGGCCCACATAAAATGGTTCCACCCATTTAGGGTGCAGGTAGCAGTGTGCCCGGTGATTAAGGTGCCCTGTTTTGAGATTGCAGGCAACTCTTTTTGCTGAGGTGATCCATCCACACCCCCCTTTCCATATATAATAACTCTGGGGGGGCAGACCACTGGGAAGGGGGCATAGAGTTCCCAAAGTTGGTGCCCTAATGATGGGCGCACAACCGCCAGTACACAGATGGCCAGAAGGGCATAACATACCATAAAAATTAAAGAAAACATGTAAACTTTCATAGGATAGTATTGTAACTTTAACAAGCCATGACTAACAGCTAATATTCTTCAGGTGAAGCCTCTGGCTGGAAGCTACAATACTGAACATAGAGATTTGCAAGAAAGCGAGTTGTGCTCACAACAGAAGGAGGTGAACCTTACAATTGTCTTTGGTTTGTAGCAGATATTCTGCAGGTGGAGGCTATTTCTAACTGAAAGGTGAAATAAGGAACTTAGAATTATCAGGAAAGACAGTCTTTCAAGCAACAGAGGAGGTGGATCTTGCTTTACTTTTTGTTACAATTGTTAAGATTTTCAGTGCAGGAAGAGTTTAAACCCTGGGCTAAGAATTTGTCATAAGTCCTGAAGTAAGTGCAGGTACAGGCTGTGTATTTGACCCAGACAGTGCCCAAGGGGGTGGAAACTGTTTTTGTGTTTATCTGTGTGTATCTTAAAAGGCCAGGCCAGACTGTGTCAGGAAGTGCTTACATCATAGCTACTTATCAGCCGATAGCTTTGGAAGAGTCTTACAGACCTGATAACAACAGTATTATAAGCAAGTGTTTTATAGCAAACTCATCAGAACAGCTAATATTCTTCAGGTGAAGCTACCTCTGGCTGGAAGCTGCAATACTAAATATAGGATTTGCAAGAAAGTGAGTTGTGCTCACAACAGAGGGAGATGAACCTTACAATTGTCTTTGGTTTGTAGCAGATATTCTGCAGGTGGAGGCTACTTCTAACTGAAAGGTGAAATAAGGAACTTAGAATTATCAGGAAAGACAGTCTTTCAAGCAACAGAGGGAGGTGGATCTTGCTTTACTTTTGTTACAATTGTTAAGATTTTCAGTGAAGGAAGAGTTTAAACCCTGAGGGATGGAATACTGTTTACTGTGTCTGTCCTGGTGCACAGCTGACTTATTTTGGGGCTGACTGCTTTCAGAGCACAAATCACCAGGCTGTTTTGGGGCTGGGGAGGTTTACTTGTGTCTGACTTGGATGTCTGGATTTTTCTCTGTTTGATTAGCAGGGTATTTTCTCTGTCAAATTGTTGTGTAGGGCATCTTGCTGACAGGAAGGCACTCTTCGCAGTGGTGGGTCAGAGCTTTTAGCTGATTGTTTCGTGAGGGCACAGTTTAGACCCAACCCCTGCTCCACCCCTCACCCCGCCCACCCCTGGAAATAGTTTCTTTATACCTGGGGTTCTGACATCATTTCCTCAAGAGTGCACGGTGCATATCACTGTCATATCCTCTCTAGTACACTGCACTGAAAATATAAGCATACACATTGTATAATATATATATTTCTATATAACAAACCAATCACACTCACACACACACACATATACACAAAAAAAAGTAGATAAACATGTGGGGAGCAGTGCAATGTAATGGCTGTGGGGCAGCAGTGTTCTGGGAGTCTTTCTGGAGGCTGAGATGCTGCCCTATTTGCAGACAACTCTCTGCCCTGTGGGAGGAAGTTGCCCGTCTTCAGGCCACACTGGACAGTAGTAAGGGAACCTTCCCCCAGGCCACACTGGACAATAGGAAGGGAACCTCCCCCATCCAGGGAGCACCAGAGCCACCACCACTACCTCAGAGGTTGTGAAGAAAGCACAGCAGTTGGACCACAGTGGGCTCAGCGAGGGTGAGGATGGTGGAACAGAGGCACACTCAGTCAGTCGTTCCACTCCACAATCCACACACCATTCTGGGGGAGCATAGTTCCCCTATGGATGCACCCACAGAGGAGACTAAGGAGGCTGAGGACAACTGTCACAAGGGAGGCCCACAGGAAGGAGGCAGAGGACACTACAGGGAAAGTAAGCAGCTCCTGGTGGGGGACTCAGTTATTAGGGGGATAGAACTGGGGGAGCAGGAAAACTGAGTAAGGTGCCTGCCTGATGCCATGGCTTGGAGGGACAGGAAGCACATCCTCAGGATCGCGAGAACAGCTGCAAGGGAGTCTGAGCTGGACTTCATTGTCCATCTAGGAACAAATGACTTGGCTCATCATGAGATTAGAGCAGTGTAGGAGAACTTTGTAGAGTTGGGGAGGGGCCTAAGACAAGTAGCACACACAGTATCCTTCTCAGAGGTGCTGCCTGTCAATGGCATGGGTGAGGCGAGGGTAGTTTGCACTGTGCATTTTAATGAAGGTTGAAAAAATGGTGTGGAGCACAGGGGTTTGGCTTCACTGCGGACTAGGGTTCCACCTGGAGGGACACCAGCCTATACTGGCAGGATGGTCTGTATCTGTCCAGGAAGGGAACAAGTATTTTGAGCAATCAGTTTAAATGCTTCATTGGCAAGTTTTTAAACTAGTCAAGGGGGAGGCACTGATAAGCAACAGGAAAATCCCAGTCTCTCCCTACAAAACAGGGTACTAAATGAGAAAAAGACTGAGGCAGAAAGGTCAGTGGGGGATGCTGCAACAGAAGGTAAAGCCATCAAAAAATGGAGAGCAATGAGTACCAGTGCCTGTAGTCTGGGTAACAAGTTTCCTGAATTAGTGGCCTTGATGGAGGAGGAACATCTGGATATCATGGCAGTCACAGAAACATGGTACACACAAAACCATGACTGGGACGTAAACATACCAGGATACAGTATCTACAGGAGGGACGGGGGTAAAAGAGGAGGAGGAGTAGCTCTTTACATAAGGGAAGAAATCAAAGCAACAGAACCAAAGGGTAAACAGGGAGGAAAAGAAGCACTGTGGGTCAATTTTGAGACAGGCAATGGCTCCACAATCTGCACAGGGGTTGTATACAGACCCCCCTCTCAGGGGAGGAAATGGACAAGGAAATGGTAGAAAGTATACTTAGAATGTCAGAAAAAGGGGATATATTGCTGATGGGTGATCTGAATATGCCAGATGTTAACTTGAATGCAGTTGCAGCAGCCACTTCGAAGAGTGGGGTTATTCTAGATGCCCTACAGGGGGCATGCCTTAGACAACTAGTATCGGAACCCACTCGAGAGGGAGCAATCTTAGACCTGGTTCTCTTAAATGGAGATGGAGAGAGGATCACAGATGTAGAAGTGGGTAGCCATCTGGGAACTAGCGACCATCGAACAGTATGGGTCACAACAAACACAGCAATAGAGTCAAGCCATACAAAGGCAAAAGTACTGGACTTTAGGAGGGCTGACTTTGCTAAAATGGGTGAGTGCCTAAGGAATGCACTAGCAAATGGGCAGAAAGGAGGGTGAAAGAACAATGGGAATAATAAAACTGCCATCACAGAGGTAGCAAACCTTTGTGGGTAGCAAATAAAAACAAAATGATGTAAAAACCACTATGGTTCTCAAAGGAAGTGCAGTGAAGGTTCAAGAGAAAAGAAAGCATTCAGGAAGTACAAGGAATCACAGAAGGAGCAGGACAGAGAACTGTATCAGTTAAAGCAAAGGAAGCTGGGAAGGCAGTCAGAACAGCAAAGGCCCAAACCGAGAAAAAGATAGCTAACTCAGTTAAGAAGGGGGATAAAACCTTTTATAGGTACATCAGGGAGCGAAGGAAGACCAAGGGAGGGATAGTGAGGCTTAATAAAGGTGAAGGAGGGTGGGCAGAGGGAGACTGTGAAAAGGCAGAGATACTAAACAAATATTTTTGCTCAATATTTACAAATGAAGAGGAGGAGGTACCTAAAACAAACAATAGAAACACTCTGGATACAGAAGTTGATACCAGCCCATTTACAGAAGAAAGGGTTCTGAAAGAACTCTTAAAACTGAAGGTGACAAAGCAATGGGGCCTGATGGGATTCATCCCAGAATTCTAAAAGAACTAAGGGTAGAACTAGTGACACTACTGACTACCCTCTTTAACAAATCATGGGAGGATGGGGTGGTACCCGAGGACTGGAGGAGGGCAGTTGTGATTCCCCTTCACAAAAGTGGGAGCAAGGCAGAATCAGGAAACTACAGACCTGTCAGTTTAACCTCAGTGATAGGGAAAATGATGGAATCACTTCTGAAGGAAAGAATTGTTGAGTATCTAGAGGCCAGAGGGGCACAGGACCCAAGGCAGCATGGATTCACAGTGGGAAGGTCATGCCAGATGAATCTGATAGATTTCTTTGACTGGGTGACCAAGTAGTATATCAGGGAGGGGCTGTGACATGGTCTACCTAGACTTTTAGCAAGGCATTTGACACAGTCCCACACAAAAATTAATATACAAGTTAGCCAGCCTGGGAGTGGGTCCCAAGATGACAGCCTGGTAAAGAATTGGCTGGAGAATAGGACACAGAGGTAATAGTAAATGGAGTCCACTTGATGAAAGGGGGTTACTAGTGGGGTACCTGAGGTTCAGTATTAGGACGGTCCTCTTCAATATCTTTATAAGCAGCATTGCAGAGGGACTGGTAGGAAAAGTATCTCTTTGCAGATGACACAAGATCTGCAACAGAGTTGATGTACAAGGTGGTGGAAAGGATGAGAAGGGACTTGGCAAGGTTTTGAATGGTCAAATGTAGGCAGCTTAGCTTCAATGCTAAGAAGTGCAAGGTAATGCACCTGGGAACAAAAACCCAGGGGAAGAGTACACAATGGGGGGTGAGTTACTAACAACAACAAAAATGGAAAGGGACCTGGGAGTAGTCATATCAGATGACCTAAAGGTGGGCAAGCAATGTGAGAGGGCAGCAAGAAGGGCTTGGGGGGATACTGGGATGCATAGGGAGAGGCATCACCCATAGAAAACAGGAAGTTATTATCCCTCTGTACAGACAGCTGGTCAGACCCCATCTGGAGTACTGTGTGCAGTTCTGGAGACCCAATCTCTGCAAAGACATAGACAGGATGAAAGCTGTCCAGAGGAGGGCAACTAAAATGGTGCAGGGTCTGCACTGGAAGACATATGAAGAGAGACTTAAGGAGCTTAATATGTGTAGCTTCGAGGAAAGGGAGGAGAGGGGGGACATGATAGAAACTTTCAAGTACCTCAAGGGAATCAACAAAGTCCAAGAGGGTAGCATCTTTCAAAAACAGAGGTGTGTAAGAACAAGGGGGCACAAATTGAAGATAGAGGGGGCAGCTCAGAGATAATTTAAAGAAGTATTTTTTCACAGAGAGGGTTGTGGATGCATGGAACGTCCTTCCGGAGGAGGTTGTGGAGTCAAAAACAGTGATGGAATTCAAGCATGCATGGGACAGTCATAAGGCAATTCTAGGGGGTGGAGGTAGGAAGAAGTAGGCTGCTGGTTAACTAGGATCTGCAGCTTATCCATTAGGTACAGTAGGGAAATGGGCAGACTGGGTGGGCCAAGCGGTACTTTTTTTTTTTTTTTAAGTTGTTTAACCAGGAGTAGCACACTAAGTTGAAAGCTTTTTACAGGAGCAACCTGGGAGCACAGGGAAGTTAAGTGACTTGCTCAGAGTCACACAGTATGCAAGTGGAAGCTGTGGGATTCAAACCCAGGTCTGGTCGGCTGGATGTCACCAGATTTGCAGCTCAGAGCCTTAAACCACTGCACTATACTGCCTCCCAAACTTATCTGCTGTCAAATTCTATGTTTCTCTGTTTCAGTCTTTGCACTTAAGGAACAATCTGTATATCAAAACAAAAGTCTTAATGAGTACTGCAAGAATAACACATACCCCCCCCCAAACATTTACAGGCAATATAAAAAATTAAAAAATGAAAATTCCCATAGGATAACATTGTAACTTCAGAGAGTCATACTGTAACTCCCTCAATATTTTTACTATGGGACAAGCCATATATCAAAACAAAGGACAAAGGTCTTAATGATTACTACAAGAATAACACAAATTCACCCCATTACCATTTAGGGGAAATATAAATAAGCATAACAAATGCAAATTCCCATAAGATAACATTGGAACTTGAACAAGCCATACAATGAAGGAAACAAACTGCTGTTTTGGTAGAAATGGAAGCACAGGGCATATGCATCTATGGAGGGATGGATCACAGGCAAATAAGGATCTGATTATACTATCCCAAAGAGTAAAGAAATTAATTGCAAAAAAACTTCATTAATGCACTAGTTAGGGTTAAACTGACAAAAGAATGGAAATGTAGCATTAGGGTTCCCAACCCTAATGCCTCACCTCACCGTGTAGGTGGCAACAGGAAAAAACATTATTATTTCACCTCTCCTGCATCTTCGCAAATCAGGCATGGGGTGTGGCTTCGGGATGTCAACCCTAATGCTCACACCATTCCCATATATTATACACATCTCATATTATTTACAGATGGAATGGAGTGAGTGTTAGGGTTGACTTCCCCAAGGTACACCCCATGCCTAATTTGTGAAGATGCAGGAGAGGTGAAATAGTAATAGTTTTTCCTGTTGCTGCCTGCAGAGTTGGGGTGGGGCATTAGGTTAGGACCCCTAATGCCACATTTCTGTAATTTTTTCACTTAAACTCCTAACTATTACATTGCACTGAATGTATATATATATATATATATATATATATATATACACACACACATATACAGGTGTGGCCGTGCCTGTATATTAGGGTTGAGTAAGCATTTCTATGTTAAACTCACATTTTTGAACCTTAATAATGTTGACCCTGTTCAACTGATGTATATGAAATTTGGAACACAGCCTTTGTGCCAGGATTATTTTATCCTGGAAATTTCATGTAGATCAGTTAAGTGATAGCAACGTTACAGAGGTGAATAAAAACATAAAAGTCTCCATTTTTGAAAATGTTAGGACTTTTTTTGCCCTAACTAATAACTAAAAAAATATGAGGCTTTAAAACCTGAAACTTTGAGGTTTGATAGAGGCTGGTCCAAGGTGTGTACGTTTGTGGTTTTTAGGTACCACTGTTAAGTAGTTTTTAAAATATTTAAGAAAAATGCTCCATTTCTGAGCATGCACAGTTCAAGAAATCAACCTTCTATTGACAACTGAATTTTTGTGAAAACAGCTGGCTGCACTATACAACACAGCTGTCTTTAATAACTGATAACTGTGTCTTATACTTCAAACTGCAACCCCTGCTGTTTTCAAGACTCGCATGTCAAGGACTGGGCTACTGTCAATGTAGCCCTGCTATCCTGACTGTGCTTTGCCAGATCATGCATCTGCACACTGGGGGCCCCAATCCCCCGTGACAGTTTGTTTATTTATTTATCTGCACACCGGGGGCCCCAATGCCCCGTGACAGTTTGTTTATTTATTTATCTACACACTGGGGTCCCCAATCCCAGGTGGCAGTTTGTTTATTTATCTGCACACTGGGGGCCCCAAACCCCAGTGGCAGTTTATTTATTAGTTTACCTGCACACCTGGGGCACCAATCTCCAGTGGCAATTTATTTATTAGTTTATCTGCACACCAGGGGTCCCAATCCCTGGTGGCAGTCTGTCTGTCTGTCTGTCTGTCTGTCTATCTATTGTCCAACATCGGGATGCCCACCTTCAGTGTCAGATGCCCCCCACATGCAGCCCTTTGCTTTATTCATTGTTGCAGACATTGGGGGGCCCAATCCCCATGTCAACATTTGCAAGATGCACTCAGCAGTTTGGGACACTGAGGAGCCCACCCACAGTGTCCTGAAATAATGTAACATTTGTTTGTCCCTTCAAAGAGAAAACTGTTCCCCCACATCTTTTTTTTGTTAATTCTGGAAAAAAGAAAACAGTCCCTCATCATCACTGGTGTCCCCCTCCCCAAGCGTGACCCTTCCACTGAGCACCCTTTACCCCCATACCCCCCTTTACCCTGTACTTACCTTTGGGGGTCATATGCTGTCATCTTCTGTGGACCAAGACACATCTGCACTCTTCAAAGCTGAATTGTGAACTGAGGAATAAAGGTAAGTACCGTATAATGTAGTTCAATGGTGTTTTGAACTTATGATCATAACTTTGGAATTTTTTGGAATTTTTTCACACAATTTTCAATATGGCCTTTTTGGCGGTTCCACTATGCTGCAGTGACAGCAATGTCAGTGACCTCCCCTACAGCAACATTTGGTTGCCAACATCCCTGACTCCACCATCTCAATTCCGACTGGAGATGCACCCGACACCTGATCGATTGTTCATGCAGGGGCTCTGCCCCTCACCCCCAGATTTAAGAATTCCAATTCTGGGTGGGAGGGGCAGTTGTCAGGAGAAAGCAGCCAAACTCCGAGTCAATGATTTGGTCATTGCTCCGGCAGCCCGGTCGACACTGTGGGTGCTGATGGGTTGGTGTCACTGTAACAGCATCACAGTAAGAGTGTTGCTGTTCCAATAGTATACCCTTTTTGGGAACCCACCTCTTGAACACTGCAACTGTCATTTTATTAATCAGGCATGGAAGGTGATTTTGCGGTCTCTGAACGACCTTACCTTTTGGGACGAATTAATGAAATTTCACCACAAGTGTTCATGAGGTGGCATCCCAAAAAAGCCATGTTGAAAATTAGGTGAAAAACTTCCTAAACATGGTCAAGATATGAGCATTTGTTTAAATTTTTCTACACACGTGCATAACTTTGGTAATTTTCAATATTTTGACTCCAAATTTTCAACACTGCCATTTTTTCACACCACCTCATGAACAGTACAGCTGTAATTTTTCACATCCTGTTCAGAACACATATTTGCACCTGCGGCATGGAATGGCATTTTGGCATGGATTTCAGAATTTTCACCTGTGGGCTTTATGAGGTGGAGCCATAAGAAGACTATACTGAAAGTGTGGGGTCAAAATATAAAAAACAAAAAATTTATTAAGTAACGTTGTATATAGGGATGTCCATTGCTCTACTGGGGAACACGCTGCTGTACCACACCAGTGAGCTGAGTTCAGGTTCAGTTTCAGCCACAATGACTAAAGAGTTGTTTTTATACTGTGATGTTTAAAATCATAGGTCTAGCATGGCAATATGTGTAAAGCATTGGCAGTTTGTGCATATGTCACTGTTTTCAACACATAATCCAAAAATGTTAGTGCACATTAACGTTTGTGTCTGTCAGCTTGATAAACATAACGAGTGGGAAGAGAAGTTTTCTAGACTAAGTAAGGTAAGAACAATTTTTTTAAATAAAATGACATCTAATACATTCATTAGAATTTGTAAGGGAATTGTGCTTCTCGGAGCCCATTACTTAACAGTGGCTCTAAAGCGACATTTGTTGGTTTTAATTCAGATTAGCAAATTGTGTTTCCCAGAGCCTGGGCCTAATGCAAAAGCTGAAGGGATATTTTTTTATTTGTTTGTTTTAATTTCCATAATGTGCAGCCTACCAGAAAGTATAGATTTTTTTTCCTACATGGAGAAAGAAAACATATGATACAATATTAAACATTACAAGTGGTTATTTATGTGATAGTGCTTTCCACTTACATGTACAATAAATGAGTGCAGGGAAAATAAAATGATGCAACATTTACACCCACAAAGGGAACCTTTTTAATAGAGGATAGCAGCCTCTTGAGCAGAAATCCATTCATTTGTAGGGCTGAAACTGGCTGATTTGGGGAGACTACATATTTCTTTTTACATTTTTATTTTTAATGAAATATAAAATTACACAAATTCCCATAGTGCAAAGTCTCATTAGAAGGATATGCAGATCAGCATGAAATTGTTTGTTCTGCTTTATGCATGAGTGTATGATACCAAATGGCTTCTCACACACTCTGCAAATACTGAAAATAGAAAACACAGCCATCTGTTTTGTCTACAGAGGACTCTGTGTGCCTCATCTATAACAGCTGGGGGATGAACCAGTCATATATTTTGGTCTTACTGGTTTGGGTCATGGTGGAGCCCAAAATTGGAATGTAATCCAAAAATCAAATAACCTTGGCACTAATGCACTAAAGCAAGTGTTACCTAAAAAGGGCTTTGCAAACCAGGTTTCGGACTAATGTAAAATCACACATATCCCCATAATACAAAGCATCATGGGAAATATATAAAAATCATCATGAAGGCATTTTGACTGGTTCTGCTTTCAGCAGATGTGTGTGGTGCCAAATGGGCTCTTACACACTCAGCAAAGGCTAAAAACAGATGACATAGACACCCAATTTGTTCTCCACAGAAGTCATCAGTGTGCCTCATCTGTAATAGCACAGGGGAAGGATGGACCAGTCATATATTTTGGTCTTAAGGTTTGGGACATGATGGAGCCCAAAACAGTAAAGTACTCTAAAAGCAAATGGTTATGATGATTTACGTATACTTCCCATGATGGGAAGCATTATGGGGATATGTATAATTTTACATCTTCTGTGAAACCTTGCTTTATTGCCATTGCCCTGTCTGGGTAGCCTTTGCCTCAGTGCTTTCATGCTGAAGTTCTTTGACTTTCAGTATACTGTCTTATTTTGGGATCTACCACGATCTAGCCAGTAAACCCAAAAGATATGACTGTTCATCCTTGCCCTGAGCTGTTACAGATGAGGCCTGCATAGGACAAAACTCATGTTTGTGTCTTGTGTTTTCAGCCCTTGCAGAGTGTGTGAGAGGCCATTTTGCACCATACACTCTTGAACCAGTGTGATTTGCTTATACATGCCATCTTGCTTTGCATTATGAGTATATACGTAATTTTACATTTTTATGAAATCTAACTTTTTGCCAGTGCTATTTCCATGTAACCTTTGACTCTTTCCTTTTGAGCCGAGGTTCTTTGACATTTCAGTTTATTTGTTTTAATGCTGTATATAGTGCAACAACTTTTTACATTTTTCTGTTTGTTGCAAAGTTAAGAGATATGGGCCTTTTACTATAATCCCTTATGGGTCTGAACTTGTTAATAGCATGTTTAGTTAGAGCAGTACTTCATACTGAGTTCAGCCAATGAATCATTGAAATATTTAAAGTGCCTATTATAGTTCTAGAAGTTTTAAAGAGTTATTTATGATTTTACAGTTTATTGGGAGCTGCCTTTGATTAACATTTTTTGGTGTCTACAGTTCATTGCTATTAGATGTGTTTAAAGCTGTTACTAGCAGTAGTATATTGAGATGAACTTTGGTGTTCCGCATGAGTTAGGTAATACTCAACTAAAAATGTTTTCACTGAAGCCGAACCAAATGTCTGTTTACAGATTTATGATTTTTAATGCAAGTGTAGATTTTTGCCAGATCTTACATCTGTTAAGCTTCCTAGTTAGAAAAACTGTTATACTTATGTTACCTTTATAGTGCTTTAAAGTTAAAGTGATCTAAAATTTTAAATGAGATGTATGATTGCTGTATAAGGATATTATATTTGTATTCAACTTTCTTTAATGTGTGATTTTGCACTATGTAATTTTTACTGTATGTAATTGTTTATAAAAACATCTTGGTTGAGCAATAAAGCTCTTTTGAACTTGAACTTATACTTACGTTAATCCTTTTTTAATGTAATTGGGGGTTCAAAATGGCAACCCAACTAGTCAACAGTGGATGTACTGTGAGGGGGTTGGTTTCTCAGGGGGGTCATTATGTTATAATAATCTATAGTGGGCCATTATTAAGCATGGATTGACATCCTTGCTTAAATGCTGTTGTACCACAGTTCAAAGGTCATGAAACATCATTGTACCCACCTGTGGTACAAAAACATATCAGTTGGTTGGAAATCCATGGGCCACCTGCACTGAAAACCACACTTGGGGCTCGAGCCTCAAAGGTGTCGGAATGCTACAAGCCCCGGGTGCACGAACACATGGTGCATGGGACTTGTTGCATTTCCTAGCTAGCAATCAAGATTCTCGATCCTGTGCACAACTTTATATATATATATATATATATATATATATATACTTTATTTTATTCTTTAAGATAGAATTTACACTCAAATTTAATTACATAGAGAAAAATAAACCAGTTAAGAATGTAATTTTTTTGGTATCAATATACGCAACCAAATAAAGCAAAAAAAATAGTTTGTCAATACTTAGGGGGATTTAAAGAAAATATTATAACTTGCTATATTATTTAGAGCTTTATAATTGAATAAACAATTAAAGCAGCAGTGTAACAAAAAAAGTTATTCCAAAAAGCTAATTTTATGCTATGGTTTTGAAAAATATTGGCAGAACTGTTGATTTGGGATTTCTGGATGCTTTCTATGCTGTGTACTGCACATTTGCATTTTTGCCCAGATTCTTACTCTCCGAGTGTCCTCAATACTATTTCCATGCAAAAATGAGGTGGCCATCTTTTTTTCTTGAGAAATAATTACATTAAACTTTCATAAAGTTCTTAAATGACAATGAAAACTGAAAATGTTACCACCAAAATAAACTGGAAGGCATCTAGCATCAATTAGGAAGAAAAAAGGTGGGTCAAATGTCAGTCTATTTTCATTGCAATGCTGCTTTGCTTGTTTATGCCCCAAACTTTTAACTACCCAACTTAAAGAATGTTAAACTTTATCAGTAGGCATCATTCCCATTTACCTTTATTTAATTTCCAAGAGAAAAATGGATATTTAAGAGACCAATCAAAATCAATAATAGTAAAGAAAATCTTAATGATGGTCCATTTGATTTAAGGGAAACAATTCAGGATTCTGTAAAGGGATGATAGTCAGCTCTGATCCCTCCTCATCTTCAAAGTCAGCACCTATACCTTCTGGAATTTTTACATTGCCTTCAAAAAAGGTACGAGCTGTATCTGGATCATTGAAATAATGATTTTGCCCTGGACTGTAACCTCAAATGAGCTGGGGCAAGTAGTTTCACAGGAATCCCCGCTTCTTTAAATTCAGACAATATAGGTAAAAATCTCTTTCTCCTGGCTTGTGTCTGCATACAGAAGTCTGAGTATAAATGTATGCAATGTCCCTCATAAAATAATTGCTTCTTCTGTCTAGCCAGTTGCAGCAATTTGTTTCTTTCAGCTAAAGTTTGAAAAGTTAATATCACATATCTTGTTGCATTTTGTTGGGATAATCTCAAGGGATCCTTAGACTGATGCAGAGCAGGATGGAATACAGACTCCAGTGAAAAAGAAGAATCAATAGAGAAAATTACTGAAAGTACATTTTCAACAGCAGCTTTTAGTTCACTGTTGGGGACAGCCTCAGATTCTTCCTTAACATGTTTTTCTCCAGATGCTCCCATCTTAGCATTTGCACAAGTTGTTCATGTAGTGCTGCATTAGTCGCTCCCTCTAAAGTGAGGACTCTAGCGGAGATGGCTTTGATCTCCCCCTCGATATTCTCTACAACTTTTTTGATATTCTCCATCTTAGTTTCCAAAATGACACACAAAGAGGATATTTCCATTAATGAATTCTCAATTCTGGAAGTAGATTGTCTCACCTAGGTTTTGAAATTGTTCAAAAATGCTTGAATGGACACAAGAGTGGCTTTTTGCAATGCCTTCTGCTTGCCACCCACTTCCATGTGGGTCTCTGTAGCAGAGGAGACCCCGTCTCGGCTCCTCCAGGAGGCCCTTGGGCCAGAGCACCTCACCCTGATGGTTTCAGGGAAACAAATTTATCCATAACAGGTAATGTATATAGCATCCACTATAATTTGAAGTTTTAAATTTAGAAGTCCAATTTTAAAGACTTTTTGTGGATGTTCCATTTTTGCTACCATGGAGCTCTAAACAAACGCATCTAGTCGGTCTGACAGCTCAACAGCACCCCCTGCTGGTCTAACTTTGAGGACCATTTCATGGTGTTTGTGTCAAATATTTAGTGCAAGCTGTCATAAAGACAGTAAAGTGCTGCAAATGCATGCAACCTTTGTAAATCGGGTGCAAGGTGTGGCAATGTGTTCTGCACAGGGTTCTACAAAGGGCTTGTGCAAGCCCTGTATCAACCTTTGTGACTTGAGCCCACAATGTTTTTTTTAAGTGAAGCTGCTGAACCACTGGTGAGGGAGAGGAAGAATGGCCAAAGCTGGCCATGGAAGAAATACAGATAAGTTATGTTTTACAATATTTATTCTTTTTTTAACTTGCTGTTTTAAAACATGACTGTGTTAAACAGTGATTTCAGTACAAGTCTCCAGATGGCTCTGCTTTCACTTTTCCTACTCAGTCAGGGTTCCCTCAATTATAAAAATAAAAAAATATAAAAAATAAGCACTATAAAAAGTATTGGTTGGGCAACCATATGCCCAACCAGCCTGGGCTGCCACCTTGAGCTACTGGTTACATTGGACCTCTCAAGCTTAGCTCACAAGGTTTGAGGTAGTCAGAAATCATCTGCCGCCACACAGGCTGTTTGTGCATGGTTTCCCAACTGGTATTTTTTAATTTCTGAATGAATCTAGATTTACTATTATTTTTTCTCTTCTATTTTATTCTTCTACTGTACCTTATATTTTTATCTTTTACTAGTAATACTAGTAATACTTTTCACAAGGACTTTAGGACCACAGAAATGTCCTTTATACCTCATAAAAGTAGGCCTGCCATTTATACAGTACAAGTCACATTAAACTGTTCCTCCAACTCACTGGTTTAGCATTTTGCAATGAGTTGCTTAATGTGTGCAATTTTCACTGAAATGAATTAATAAAAATTTCCAAATGGCTTGCTTCTAGCTGATATTCAGTTTCAGCTTACTTATTAATGCAGTAACACTCATTAGGCAACCCATAAAAAAACTGAACCACTGAGCTGGAACCCAGTTTCACTACTGCAGTGTTCAGTACAACTTGAGTGACATGTCATTCTACCCAATCCCATGAAGAAGCTCTCACCAAGTTTGCCTGCATTCAAATTGAAAACCTCACCCCTGTCACCATGTTGTTTTCCCCACTTCTAAGGACTCCATTCACTGCTGTTTTTTACATTCATTTCAGCATATTACATGTTATTTCTGCCCTTTTATTCCTTTATCCCCCAAAATGTCACTATTTCTGGCACCACTGACTGTTTGCAGTTCTTTATCTGCTCCGACATTGCACCACGCAAAAGCCACCGTTTGCACAGCACAATTGGGCAACTGCGCAGTTGCCCGATTTCGCACTATTAGCACTGTATTATAGCAGCTGAAGAAAACTGCTGCTGTTTTCTGTATTCAGGACAAAAAAGTAAAAAAAAATGAGGGGAAAAAACATACAAGGTACAAAATGGTATTGGAATTAATTAATTCCAATATAAATTGGAATTAATTAATTCCAATATAAATGACAAGCACTGTACTGTAGCCCAGCAACGTGTAGTCTATAGTACTGCTGCACTGGGGGACTGTATAAGGGAGCTGAACATGCATTGCATGTGAACTACTCCTGAGCTGATGAATGGTTGAAACAGAGTTTGTATTTTAAGCATTTAGAGTTGCCACTGCATTGTCAGCATATAAAAACAATGCCAGAGCAGTGAGTTGGAGGGACAGTTTAATGTGACTTATACTGTACTTCCTATACATGGTGGATAGCTATAAATTTGTAAACTGGAATGTGAGTGGCCTTAATGAAAATAAGATTTAAGGTTTTGAGATTACCGAAAAAGAAGATACTGGTGGTGTCTTTTTGCAGGAAACACAATAAAAAAAATATGTTTCCCTAGTGAGAGGTAAGAGTGGGTTGGGCAGCTTTTTGATGCAGGCCAAAGCTCCGGAAAGCATATGTAATTATTTTGCCTGAAAGGAAGGCACATTTTCAGGAATGACAAGCAGCTGAAGAATGCCATTGTTGCTACCTCATATTATATAGAAAGTAAAATGGTGCCCTTGTCACTTTAACAACAGTGTATGGTTCATGTAATAGGACTCATGAAATGTTTACAGCTTTCTCTAATCAGTTAAACCATTTTGTAACTCAAAATAAATTTTAATGGGTGACACAAACTGTGCTTTAGATCCTACTCAAGACAGATCTAATGATAGATATAGGCTTAGTAAATCTGATAAAGATCTGAGAGCTATGTTAGAAAGACAGTGCTTAATAGATGTCTGGAGGACAATAAATCCAGGTTGTGTTGAATAAACCTTTTGGTCATCATTTCATAGATCAGGTTCCCTTAGTGATCAGATTTATTTAAGCAGAGATAATTTCAGAGACATTGTTTCAGTTGAGATTTTACCGATTTCAGTATTGGTTCATGCAACATGTCAATCATACTAAGAACTGAACCTGTGGTTAAATCACCAAACAGATGAAGGGTTTTTAATTTCATAATTGAAAAGGAGAAGGTAGTCCTTTCATTTAGAGAAAAAAAAATAATGAAACTGTTTGACTTTAATAAGCCTAATGACACTTCATGGTCAACATCATGAGAAGCCTTAAAGAGCCACTGATGCCACAAGTGCTACATTGCAGAATCCAAATAAGCATACTTCCAGTAAATCTCATACCAAAAACTAGATTTTTACGTTATTTCATTTTAAAGTTATTAGCCATTTTGTAACTTTGATTGCACTACCTGTGCAATAAAAGCAGGTGTCAGTAAAGAGCTGATGATGATGTCATATAGGGACCTCAACTTCTAGTAATCCCTGTCAGCAAGCTTATAGAACCCATTTCTACAAAGTTGTAAAGATCATGAGCAATGGTTTTCAAAGTAAAACAAGCAGTACCCATCAGTAAACATTGCTATAAAAACAATATATGTTTCAGGTTTGTAACAAAGTTTATAAAATTGTATTATTTAATGCTGTTTTTGTGTGGTCTATTTCTTCAGGGTTGCTGGATACTAAGTCAGCATGCCTTCAGGCTGCTGAAGCCATTTGAGTGCTACTCTAATGTGCCTGTTAGGAAATTGTATTTGCTGCTAGTATTGCAATGTTGAACAGTAATATTACTGTTGTTTTATCATTGTCTGCTTTACAATATATTTTAATAGTGGCCTTATATACAGTGGTTGCTACAGAAAAGTTGCTCGGTGCTTTGATTCACTGTGGCAGCTGTGGTGTACTGAGAGGCAGGATGATGGCTACCGAGAAATACCTTGATACTGCTCAGCAATGCAGTAGAAAATGTCAGAGTTCTTAATTAGTTGATTGAATTGAATTCCTAACCATAGCAGCTAAAATGCACCAGGGGGCACTGTTTGTGGTTTAATTGAGCTGCATTAATTGAAGTTTTCTGGTAGGTGTCACCACAGTCCAAACTTCAATTCATGGCCTCCCCTGTTTAAGCCTTTTTGTGTAGGTTTGATTCATATTTCTGAAGACTGAGAGTAATATTTATTTAGCTATTATATTGATCACATATTCCATCAATTCAAAATTACTTCCAGTTTTGATTAGGCTGAGGCATGTGTATGGCTGCAGTTGGAGGATATCAAAACAGAAAAAAAATCATTTTGCTATTAAAGAAAAAGAAAAGCTGCATCTTAACTCAGCTGGTTACCAGACCATTCCCCATACTGTGTCAAGAGAGTGAAAGTGAAATTGAGTAGTCTCAACCCTTAACAATTACACTGTGCTCCTCAGACTGATTTTTCCAGTTAATCAACCTCAGCAGTTCAGGTTCATTTCTACACAAAATCCGCCTATCAAATGCCTACGTCTCCATCTGAGGAGGAAGTATTTGCTGATCAGGTCCACAGAGAGCAGCATTTTACTGATAAAACTACCCTATAGTTCTTCTGTAATGCAAGGCTGTATGTAATGTAAGAGAAGACAGCCCCTTAATCAACATATTATGATCTACTGCTGAAACTCTACATCTTTGTCTTCAAGGCACACTTTTAAACATACAGGGACAACATGGACATGTAATCACATGAGATCACTTCTGTTGAGCATTGTGTAAATCAGAAAGAGATGTGACATCCATATGTTGCTGGGTCCTTCATTGGAAGAGGCACATCTTGTTTTTTGCTCTGTTGTCTGGAGAAAACAAATCTTAAAAAGTTCCAATGCAGTTAATATTGCATTCAACTGTGTCTTTGCCTACACAAAGTCCCCTACTACAAGCACCTATTGTACGTCACAAGATAACAGCTTTTGCGAGTCTTTTGTGAGTCTGTTCAGCTACTAGAAAAACAATTATTCCTCTTAGTTTATCACACAAATATACTTCAATATTTTGTTTCACTGTCACTTTTACCATGTACCTCTTTCTTTAGTACAAGTTATACATGAAAGAAACAAAACATTTTACAAGACAATTTGCAATTCTTTCAGTGTAAGCACTAAGCACCATACCCCTGCGGGTGGGACTCTAAATATCTGGATATGAATACTCATGAACACTGTAGGTTAAATTCCACTTAGATGTTAATCAGACTGACGTCTTTGCTACAGTACTTCTTCCTATCTAGCAGTGGCTCTTTCATGGAACTTTAAAAATACTGTACTCCACTCCCACCCGTTCAGCCTGATACTAATCATGGAAATCTAATGTATTCAATAGATTCAGTAGATCATGACTTGATGCAACAGGAGGAAACAAAAACTATGCATGTTTCTCATCTCTCAGGTTTTGATTTACTATTATTTTTACATAAATGCAAAGTTAAATTTTAATTTATTTACATTTTGCCTAATAACAGTGGTAACTACTTCAGTGGAGTAGTTTCTACCTTATGTTACAGTGTAATTAAACATATCTAGACAAGCCCTGGATGAATTTTAGCCAACATACTATTTGATACAGGTCACATTTGTAAGATACCCATACTCTTATAATATGTGAAATGGTATCTTTAAACTCTGCATACACAGCCAGAGATGGGCAGAAGGACCTTGGTATAGTATTTCAGCCAAAGTATGGCATCTCAACAGTGTACCCTCCCCCCATGCTGCACCTCAGTCGCAGTACTGGGCTTTATCCAGATTTTCCTGCCTGGTACTAGAACTCAGTTCTCATCCTACTGACCCAAACATGCAATCTAATGAACTTATTTTCTCATTTTTTTCCTCTATTTTATGATCTTTAAAAGAGCAAGTGTTCACTGTGGTTGTGTTATTTTTTCAGGTATCCAGCTGTCCTGCCTAATAAAGATCTTAGCCATACCTTGTGTGTTGTGTTTATTTCTTCGGCGTATATATGTTTTCATCTAGTAACATGTATTGTTAGTTACACACACACACACACACACACACACACAGAAATGACCTGTTTTGAAGAAAACACTGCCAGCCTGTAACACATAATCAGCAGTAAAAGTGACATTAATTAAAGATAGAACACTGCTGATTCTGCTGTGTATCTCTATGCACATGTGTATGATTACTCTGGCACCACCTACATGCTCATCCCTGTGCGTGTGTGTGTGTGTGTGTGTGTGTGTGTGTATGTGCGCGCGTGCATGTGTGTGTGTGTGTGTGCGCATGTGTGTGAATGACAGCTGAGGTGAATGTCTATTTCGGGTGGTCCACATGAACAGAGTATTTATCAGATGTGAAACAGTGTAGAATAAACTACAAGTCATTGGGGTACATTTTTAAGTATCTATTCCCATGGCACCTGCTGTTCTTAATAAACAGGTCCTCATTCACTTGATTATTTCAAAGCATCTGCAGTTGAAAAAAGTTAGTGGAGGTGCCGTTTTAAAATGTTAGAGTACACACTGTAGCGATTGCATTGTCCTGACATCTGTGGAGTTATTTAAATTCCACATAGTGTTCAAATATCTTTAAGGTACATTTCTTATTTTGTCTTGGCATTTCTGGGAGGGGGTGGGGATGCAGTGAGAGAGAAAGACAGAGAGAGAGAGAGAGAGAGAAAGAGAGAGAGAATCAAAATAAGTTTAATGGATTGCATTGACCAGTGAGGAGATGATGTTGTATTTAACATCTCCTATATGTGTTTATACTGTTTGCCTTATAACCCAATATTGCAATGCTTTCCTTAATAACACATTTGAGGTAATTGTTTTTTTATGTCTTCTGCTCCTGTTCTTTCTCACTATCTCTCACACGACATCGCAAACCTCAGTTTTAACCTGTCAGCCCCTCATTAATATTTATCAAGTCCCCACACACACGAATGGAGCAAGTGCACATGCTGCAGACAACCAGTGAAGCCTTCTGTGCATCACCCTCCTCTCAACAGTTATTCACTTGTTCAATGTCTGCCAGATATGTGTGACAAAGATCTGTTTCATAGTAGAAATCAGACAAACAGATCACAGCATTAATCTCAATGTGTAAAGTAACAAGCTCACTCCTTATAGTGAACGTCACTGTCACTTGCTTTCTGGATCTGAAGTTTGTCTGCCTGATTATCCTTGCAAGCAAAAGTCAACTTGTTTCATCCTTCAGAATATGTCAACACTAAATCATGCAGCACTGTTCTGTGGTTTATCAATGGGACTTAAGTAAATAATCCCACCTTTAAAAAATGCTTTCCAATCAAAAAAAATCATCCTTCTGTAAAATCAAACCCACAACCTTTACCATCAGTAATAAGCATCTAACCCACTGAGCCACTAACAGTATTTGAAAAAGTTGTATATATATATATATATATATATATATATATATATATATATTTTATTCCTGTGATAATAATCCATCTCTGAATCTCTGTGGTCTAGCCTGTTCCCACTATTTTATACTGTTCACTGTGTCTTATTGATGATCCCAAACTAACTGTTACATGTACGTCTGTGCGTCTTGATTTGCACTTCTACTATGTTTTATTTATATTATAAATATAGCTGTTTGTACTATAATCTGGACTTAACCATGTCCATCTTGTAAATGAGCTTACTCAACGATGTTCGGCTGGATAAATATTTGATTGATTGATTGATTGATTGATCGACTGATTTTTAACCCGTTATACAAGTATTAGAATTCTTGGTGTTGAGTTGGTTGAGTGGAGGTGGGGAGTTTGAGCTATAAGCTATACTGAATTTGCAAGAAAAGGATGTCCTCATGCTAATTATGAACCATAGCACTGGTTTTACAGCATTTGCTTTTTGCAGTGCATAATGAATTGCCTTAGCAGTGCATCTCATTACTAATTGAATATTTCACATACATTGGGATTTTTTATTTATTTAACCTGGGTTAACATCTTTAACATGTTTTTTACTATTATTTGTAGGTGGTGCCAGAGTAATCATACACATGTGCATAGAGATGAACAGCAGCATCAGTAGTGTTCTATCTTTAATTAATGTCACTTTTACTGCTGAGTCTGTGTTCCTGGCTGGCGGTGTTTTTTCCTAAACAGGTTATATTTGTGTGTGGTGGTGTGTGTGTGTGTGTGTGTGTGTGTAACTAACAAAACATGTTACTAGATGAAAAAATATCTACACCAAAGAAATAAACACAACACACAAGGTATGGCAAAAATCTTTATTAGGTAGGACAGCTGGATACCTGAAGAATAAAATAACACAAACACAGTGAATACCTGCTCTTCAAAATTTCAAATAAAGGAATAAAAAAATATTTTTAAATAAACTTCAGCTTCAGGCAAATCCATGCTAACTGTTCCTTTAAAAATACTGTAACTGGAGATAAGGACTTGTCACATCATCATATTTCTAAGATATTTGTAAAATTAAATATCAGGAAGGCTTCCTAAAAACATTTTCTGGTAGTCTTGCTGCCCCCTTCACTATCCCGAGCCCCTTTATAGTGTTACAAAAGTCCCTGGTTGTCTAGAGATCCCCCCATCCCAGTCCCTGATTCTCTGTAGAAGGCTAAAAAATTCCTTGGTAGTCTAGCAGTTCACCCTCCCTATCCCGATCCCATACTGCTTTAACATTCTGTTTGGTAATTGTAGTAATTAGCATTTTTTTCTTTATGAGTAACATTATTTGGACTAATTTGGCATTAAATGATTTGTTAAAAAAAGTTTGTTAAGCTATTTATATAAAAAATACTTTTTTTGGTAGTGCATGGCAAAGTATTGCCTGCCAGTCAATGTGGAGCAAAATAATCTACTCAAGTCTCATTTTTCAAAATGCACAGGATCTGTTATGGCTGTGGAGTGTTCTTAGCTACTGTTATTCAAAGGTGTGGAGGACAATGCAAGCTCATTGGCTGGTAGGATGCATATGACTCAAACACACTGCACTGTGATGGGGTGTAAGGGCATCTGTCCTGGCATCGCTGAACTAGGGATTGCAGGAGGGTCTCATAGCTGTGAACCTGTGCCATGGGAAGTTTGAGCCCTATAAACAATAAGTGTGTAGAACCTCTGCTGATTAATGAGGTAACGTAAATCAGAGCTTCTCCCCTCATATTTAACTAGCTGTTCCTTGAAGCTCAATGTGTAGCCCAGGAAGTCAAAAAAACAAGTGGACCCAAGAGAACTTTAGACACTCTTGCATACTGAGCTGTCCTGTCAGTATTCTCCCTCCTGTCCCATACAATACCTCCTTCTTTAATACTACCCCCTCAGGTCATAGTCATTGCAAATAATACAATGCTGAATTCTTTGGTGTGGTCTTATAGTGCAACAAGTTAAGTTGTGTTAGTCCAGTGGTCCTGCCCTAGCCCTGATCCCCTCCCATTGTTTCTATTAAATCCCTGGTGGTTGAGATGTCCTTCCCCAGCCCCAGTCCTCTCCCTTCTATTTTTATAATTAAACTCAATTGTGGCAATTCAACTGACACTGACTGAGTTGCATATAGTATGTTGGTAAAGTGTGGCCAGGATCAAGGGCTACTGCCATCAAAACTACATTAAATACAGCATTAAGAACAGCCTTTCTTCAATAAATATCAGGACTAAATTCATATTTCTCAGCTATTTATTTTAAAGTTGCAAGCCTTTTTGTGACGCTGATTTTAATACCTATTCAAACCAGTTCGATTTAGTGCAGAACTGCTGTCAGTGTCATATGATGTCAGCTCTGACATGCAAAGCCTAGTCCTGCCTGCAACCAAAATGTTGACTCCCAGCTTTACAACTATACTGTAGTTGAAATAAATATTTGAGATAAAATTAAAGAAATATCATTGTTCCTTAGCCTCAGAAAGCCAAACTGAAAAACAAAACAAACTCAAATCTCTGGTCTGAAAGATTAAATTTAGGTTACCCCATCCAGAGTTGTCCCTGTAGGCCATTACCCAGTCTGCCTGTACAGTATTTATTTATTTATTTCATTTTTGTTGACCAGGAATCAGGAATTTCACTGTTTAATCCCAGGAGTGTCTGCCCATACAGGGTACTAGCCCTTACTATTAACCCCTTTCCCCTTCCTACTACTACTACCACCCTAAGTAACCACTACACCCTTTACTTCATCCCATCCATGCTTGATACCATTTCTGAGTTTGGCGCCCACCACCTTGGCTCTCAGACTGTTCCACGGTTGCATCACTCTTTCTGTAAAATAGTTGTACCCCTCCCCCCCCAGGTCATACTGGGAGATGAGCGACTTATTGCTCAGTGTGCCTTCCTGGTGGAACAGTTCAATAAATAAAATAAATAAATAAATTAATTAGGTGTGTATTGTATATTTGCACTTCTCAAGTCCCCTGTGCAAATCTGGCTTGGGTAGTACTTTCAACAACTGAGGGAGGTGGTCATACTGGGGCACAAGATATTTAGAAAGGATAGGACAGGTAGAAAGGGAACAGGAGTTATACAGTATGTAAAAGAAAAGTAGTAAAGCCATAAAAATACAAGATCACAGGAGGGCAAGAGGAAAGGGGGTGGGGGCAGAGGAGGGAGTTATACATAAAAGAAAGTATTAAAGCCACTAAATATCATATTGCAGCAGGGAGAAAGAGGAGGTGGAGGTTCTTTGGGTTGACCAGGAGATGAGGTCAGGGGAATTATAAGTGTAAGGGTGATGTACTGGCTACCAACACAAGTGAGTCAATATAGTGCAGTGGTTAAGTGCACTGAGCTGCAAGCCTGGAAACCTGGGTTTGAATCCCACAGCCACCACTTGCATACTGTGTGACTATGAGCAAGTCACGTAACTTTCTTGTGCTCTCAGGTCGCACCTCGCAACAAGCTTCAGCTTAGTGTGCCTTTCCTGGTGAAACAATTTCTCCTTTCCCTTCCCAGCATGGGAAGGGGGGCGCATTAGACAGAGTTTTGGGGGAGGCCACAGGCAAAAAATCAAGCACAACCATAGTTATGTTGGAGAAAATGTGGGGGAGCTTGTGGCACCCATTGTCATTTGTTTTGGGCCTGCCCTAAACTGATCCCTCTATACAGCATGAAACATGCTGAGTCATAGGTAAAGATTTCCCTTTCTACTTTAATAAATTAGTGGTGGGGTTCCCAGCCCTGGTATCTTGTAATATGGACATAAGAAAGTTGGGAGAGACCATGCAAGTGGAAGTAGTAAAATGTATCACCTTTAATCACCTTTATTTGGCTTTCTCCACAGCAGCCCATTCAATGCAAAGTGGAGACTAATCTGCCAAAAGAGGTGGAGGGAGCAAGCATAGTGGCTGGTTCTAAATATTCCTGCACAGGTGCAAGCATACCTCTCAACCTCTTGCTTCATAAATAAGGGACAAGGCTTAAAAAAAATCAGGGACAAAGACCTCAAATCAGGGACATATCTTAAAAATTGATACTATTCACTCAGAAAGTTGATAGAATAAGAGGATTTGTGTTAAGATACATTTTCTGAAGAAGAACAAGTCTGTAACTTTAATGTTTGACAATATTTTGTCATTTTAATCCACACTGCTCTGTCACAAAAACACAAATTGTATGAGGGACAGAGAAAAATTCTGAGGCTAAATCAGGGATGTCCCTGAAAATCAGGGACAGTTGAGAGGTATGGGTGCAAGGGAACCTTGAGATAGGAGGGGGTGTTGACAAATTTACAGGCCAGAAGTCACATACAAGCAATCATTCACAGGAAATTCAAAACATGATTAGTGAACAAAAATGAAAAAATCCTTTTGGATCATAAGTCATGTAGGCTAGCTCACAGCAGGGAAGCACATTCACATGCTAAACAAGGTAGGTGTTCAATCACCTTGTGAAAAGAAACTTGATGGGGGATGGTAGGGGTGCTAATGTAATAGCTCCAGATAACTCTGCAGTCTAGGATCTTGCAGTACTGTATTTCTGTTTTACAGAAAGCTGGGGGTAGGGGCTGTGAGATACAGACAGTACTGTAGGTGTGAGTAGGAAAGAACATGTAAGATGTGATGTGCTACATAAGATTTGCATTGAACATTGACTTGTTTTGCTCACATAAACTCATCCTTAACCACAAAAAAACTAAAACAATGTTGTTCCATGGAACCTACAACAAGTACAAGGACCATGAGCTCATAATTAACAACCACAAAGGCATCACTCTTGAGCAGGTGGATATGTTTAAATATCTGGGCCTGACCCTTGACTGCTCCCTCTCGTATACCTAACACATTGACAATATCGCTAAAACTGTGACCTCCGTATAGGGCTACTATACAAGCATAAACATTGCCTAACAGCTGAAGCCTTGAACCTCGCTATCCAGAGCTCTGTTATCTCAACTATTGACTACGGGCTTGTTATGTATGGATCCACTACTGATACTGCACTCCGGCACATAGCTGTAGCCCTTAATAAGGCATGTAGACTTCTTATTTCAGCTGCCCGCCTTTCTCACACATGTGACATTTACCAGCAGGCTAACTGGCTCAAGCTATCCAGCAGGCTAAAGTACCAGACCTGCATCCTAGCTAAGAAGACATCACTGGGCCTTATGCCCCCTGGAGCCCAATCAATATTGACCACGTAGCATGTCCGCCGCCTAACTAAAAGATCGGACAGTCTAACCTTTACAATACCTCACTGTCAGACCTCTCAAGCTCAGCATTCTTACCTTGTCAGAGCCTCCACCTGGTTCAACTTGCTACCTACAGAAATCTTCAACATTGCCACGATTGGTGCTTTTAAGTGTAAACTGCATCAACACCTCGTGGCTCGTGCTTTCGGTGATTGCTTCTTATAATCCCCTCCAGGCATACTACCTTCAAGCATCCCTCTGCACTGCCTCAGCTCCTCCTCCTCTTCTACCCCCATTACTGGGTACAGGATGAATCTGTCTCCTTTTCTTTTTCATCCCACCCTTTCCTCCTCCTCCCTTGCTATTGCCCATCTACCACTTACCCAACACAATGCTGTCCCCATTTCTCCCCTCCTCCCTCTCTCTGTCTCCCATACCACTCCCTCACCACTACTCTTCTTTCTCTTTTCCCTCTAACCCACTCCTAACAAACCTTCACTGAGCCACCTATGACTGTACTGTATAATTAACTCGCAACACAATTCTTTGACAATGCCTTTGGCTGCTACTATTGTAACCTTATTTGTCTTTTTTTTTTGTGAGTTCCATTGTAATGATCATGTTATGTTTTGTACCTTATTGTCCTTATTGCCTTGACGTGGAACCTTTGAAAAAGAGCCCTCGGCTCAAAGGTGTCATCCGAAATACAAATAAATAAATAAAATAAATAAATTGTACGCATAGTTCTGTTTGCAACATTGTATTTGTCTAAAAATGTTATCTAAAAATGTTACAATGTTTCAATGAGACGATATTTCAAAGAACAAAGAGAGCTATTTCAACAACGTATCAATAAAATAACACAGTAACTGCAGCATAACAATGATTTTCTTGATGTTCAGGAATGCCGGTTCTGAACATTTAATTGGTACTGAGTGTTATGGACCCCATGTTCCATCCAGTCGGCCAATTCCCCCTCCCCCGAGGACCTCTTACCTCCAATTTCTGCCTACTTCTTTTGTTTAGGCCCATGTACTGTATGTATCCCAAGGTTTTTTAAATTATGCCATTCAGGTACTTGAATGTTGTAACCATATCCCTCCTTTTTCTCTTCTCCTACAGTGTGTACAGCTCCCTAGCCTTTCCTTATCTGACTTTACCTGTAGCTCTCTCACTATTTTGGTTGCCCTTGTCTGCACCCTCTCCAGCCTGTCCATATCCCCCTGTAAGTATGGCCTCCAGCACTGGACCCTGTACTCCAGGTCTGCTCTGAACATGGTTTTGTATAGGGAGGGGCATGATCAGCATTCAGATTGCTTTGCCTGATGCCATGTCACACTGACTCAGAATGTACAGGTTGTCTGAAATTGTGATCCACAGGTCTCTTTCCTGATCTGTTTCCCATAGCAGTTCCCCCACCCAAAGCCAGTAGTTTTGCCTTTGGGTTTTTATGCCCTAGATGCACAGTTCTACAGTTTTTTGCATTCCATGTTGGCTGCCACCTTTCACTGGAGCCCTAGTTAAAGCTGCAATCCAGTGGGAGGCCTGCACAGTGACAGGAGCAGACAACAAGAGGATCTGTAATCGGATTGATATGATGGGGGTAGAAAGCATAAAGGAGGCTCTAGCAAGGCTGGAGGAGTGGTCTGAAAGGTGCCAGTATGATTTTTTTGATCAGTAATAGGGCACCAAGCAAGTCTGGGTTGGGGGTTGGATCATGGCAGAGGGTGAAGGAGGTTTTCTTTTTATTAATGATAATGATAATAATAATAAGGCAAGTCTGGGTTGGGGGGTTGTATCATGGCAGATGGTGGGAAGGGAGTTATTTTATTATTAATACAGCACCAGGTAAAGCTATTGGCTTTATTATGGGGAGAAAAAGACTTGAATCATTCAGTTTAAATGCTCACTGTGCTGTAAACGTTTATTTATTTAGATTTTGGTAACCGGGTAAACCCATTGAGACCTGCGGTCCCTTTTTCAGGGGCGACCCGGAATTAGTTATAGAGAAAACATACGTTGGCCTTGATATACAGTAGATTACAACAGATACATAATTACAAGACATATTTATGTTTAAACTGTGTTATACATCTGTTTCTTTTGCTCTATCTTCCTCCATCTTACCTATTTATTTATTTACCTATATTTCTATTTATCTATATGTCCAGTTTTCTTTCTGTCCATCTCATTCTCTTTTTTCAAAATATGTCTTTCTCTCTCTAGTTCACCATTTTCTATTTGAATTCATGCTGGGCATATGTAAGGTAATGTTGTTATGTTGGTTTCGAGTGAACTGCTAACTGCATGAGATACGAATGGACAGCAATGCATTCTTTCACGTCTCCTTCCTAATTAATCCACTGCCACCTCCACGCAATAAAAATCTATTAACTATTTACTGTGTGCTAATTTTGTACTGCTTCACATTTTATTTTGGCAGTGTAAAAAGTATGTGTGTGTCTGTCAGTCAAGTGTACTGTACTCATCTCACTAATGCTCTTAGATGTTTCTGCCCCCTTTTACCTGACTAGGATTTGTTTATGTATTCAAATAAACAGACACTTTTTCTTTTGTGATTTCTACAAATTATACAAAACTAGTAGTAGAGTGCAATGCATGCATTCCGTTTATTGCTAGTATCCTTTATACTACTGCATATGGCACATTAGGCAAGTGTGAGATAGTTGATGCATACTACGCTTATCATAGGTTCTAACATTGGAATTGTTGGTGATGTCAGTGTGGGAGAATGGTACTGCAATGAATGGTGGGGTACGGCCCATTTGCAGATGGTTTCACCCTGAACCACATTGGGAAATGAGATGTGCATCAGTGGCAAATTTAGAAGTTGACAACAGCTACCTACTCCTACATATATATATATATATATATATATATATATATATATATATATATATATATATATATATATATATTATATAGCACTGTAGTGCTACCATAGTTAGGGTTGAGGAGCCATTTCTATGTTAAACCCCAAAACTTTGCACCTTAATAACTTTGCAACTGTTTGATGGATTTACCTGAAATTTGGAATTTATGATCAAGAACCATAGGCCTTGGGATCTGCCAAGTTTCATACTGATGGGATATCTGGGCTGCAGGATTATAAAATTATGATCTGTCTTGTAGTTTACGACTTTCTGGAATTCTGTGGTAAGCCTACAGGTGCAGTACTAGTCTCGTGACCGGCCCAAAATCTTCAGGGAACATGCAGCTGGGGTCCCCGATGTGCCTTTCGAAGATTTCATGAAAAAAATTAAGCGGTTCAAAAGTTATTCAAAAAACAGTTTCCCATTATAAGTCAATGGGAAAAGTTAACAAGTTCAACACTTTCGCAAATGCATTTTTACTTTCGCAAATGGGCCTGTTACTTTCGCAAATCAGCCATTTTGTTTTCAGTTGGTGATCAGAAAAATGGTTGGCATTTAAATTTGGGACCCTCTAGCAACCTATTTTTTTTTTGTATTCACCTAGTCGGGCCCTGAGGATGCTTGCCATGTCTTTATTTTGTGGTAAAACACCCCAGAAATATGTTTTTCAAATTTCTGGAAAAAGTACTTTCGCAAATTACTTTCGTGCTCACGAAAGTGTCACAAATTTTTGCGAAAGCTTTCGCAAATTGCAACAGTAGTTTTCTAGTCTGTGGGAAAATGACAGCAATTCTTTGGCACTGCTCTGCAAAAGAACCGTTGGGAGTTTTGAGCTGAAATTTGGAGGGAACGGAGCCGACATCTCACAGATGTGCATTTCAGTGTTGTATTGAAAAAATATTACACATCAGCAAAGTTACAGCACTCCAAAGTTGACAGTTTTTCCCATAGGATAACATTACGGCGCCCGACGCATTACAGAAATCCTTTGGCAACCTGCTGCAAAATAACGGTTTGGTCTTTTTTCCTGAAATTTGGAGGGAAGACAGCCAACAGCCCACAGATGTGCCTTTCAGTAGTTTGGTGAAAAAATATTACATGGCTGCAAAGTTATGGCACTCCAAAGTTGACATTTTTTCCCATAGGATAACATTCGGCGTAACGCATAACAAAATCCTTTGGATCCCTGCTGCAAAATAACGGTTTGGTCTTTTTCCTGAAATTTGGAGAGAAGACAGCCAACAGCCCACAGATGTGCCTTTCAGTGGTTTGGTGAAAAAACATTACAGGAGGCAAAGTTATGGTGCTCGAACTTTTCTTTTTCCCATAGGATAACATTACGGCGTTCGCACGGCTTTTCAGGGCCCGTATCTGAAGCGGTGAGATACGGACTTTTCATCAGAAAACTTCTTAGCCCCTGATGGTGCTAAGATTCACATTAGCAGGACAGTTGTAAATAATATGACTTTTAAATTTTTTTTCTACGTCATACGGTTCCTGAGATATAATGTATTTAGTATTCCAAGATCTCATTTTCTGCGCCAATACTCATTATTTTGCATACATTATTTGTACTCACTGCCTTTCTCAATGCAGGTTTTGAGGAAAACCAGCCTGTGCGCTTACATTACTGTTACTGTTGCCCTTTCCGCTTGCGGTTCTGTACCCGTTTCACTTACCGTTGACATCTGCGCCACCATGTGCGTTATCCTTTGCTTTTTCATTTGCGCTTGCGTTTCTGTTATTTTTTGCCATTTTCTGTCTACAGTACTGTTTATCTTTCTGTTTCACTTTACATCACCATGCCCATTGACATTTCTGTTTGCAGGCACCATGTTACTATGTGACAACACATCCCGTGGCAGACCATTCCTGTCTACGCCACCATGTGCGTTACCCTTTCTGTTCTCATTCGTGCTTGTGTTACCATGTGCACCACTGTTAGCATTTCTGTTTGCATTGCTGTCCCTGTTAGTATGCCACAAGACATCATGTAGGCTGGGCAGCGGGGCCCAAAGGCTCCAGCCTCCCTCCCCGCATATCTTGCGCCCCGCTGCTGCATTACATTCACTATTTCTTGTTATCATTCTCAAAAGAAGGGAAATTAGAGGCAAAAACTCAGTTTAATGCATTAGTTAGAGTTGTTCCACAGCGACAAAGTGAGGAAATTCGCTGTTAGGGTTGAAAAACCCTTGCACCCCACCCACCTCCCCATCAGCATTGGGGTGTGCATTGGGATCATGAGTCCTAACTCTCACCCCATTCTCCTATACTTCTGCTGCTTTACACAGGTCATGGGATGAGAGTTAGGGCTGATGATCCCAATGCACCCAATCCACCACATCGGTCATCCTTGCGTTTCATTTGTGCTTACGTTTCTGTTACTTTTTGCCATTTGTGTGTACCCACTGTTTCTCTTTCTGTTTCACTTTGCGTCACCATGCCCATTGACATTTCCATTTACAGGCACCATGTTACTATGTGACCAGACATCACGTGGCACACCGTTCCGTCATACCGTGTTCGTTACCCTTTCTGTTATCATTCACGCTTGTGTTACCATGTGTGCCACTGTTAGCATTTCTGTTTGCATTGCTGCTCCTGTTACTATGCCACAAGACATCATGTGGCGGGTCAGGGGGCCTCATTCACTATTTCTCAATATCATTCTCAAAAAAAGGAAATTAGAGGCAAAAACTCCATTTAATGCATTAGTTAGGGTTGTTCCACAGCGACAAAGTGAGGAATTCGCTGTTAGGGTTGAAACCCTAACTCGATTCATCCCCCAGCACCACACACACACAGACACACACACATTCAAGTATGGGGGAGGCCAAGTCAACACAACCAATGACAGACATCCAGCAGCAGGTGACAGAAATAACAAACAATTGTCTAAATGTACCGAGACATCCCCACCCACCTGACCAGGTACTGCATGCTCAGTGGAGATCAACAGCAAAACTGAGGCCATGTACACCAAACGTGACATCCCTGATTGCAGCTGCACAGCGTACCACACTTAGTAGTTGCATGGCCTTACCTACCGATGCCCCACACCACACCACAACTGGTACTGTGCCGTTATTCAATATAAATGCTGAAGGTGCATGATGACAGTTGTAGAAAGGTTTTAACACTACTGAGTATACATTAATTAAGAGAAGCACATAAATTAACTACAAGACACTAGCATGCTCAAGATAAAAGTAGTGATACATTTAGTAGGTGATTTACATAGTAGTACATTTACTGCAATGGTTTACTCAACATAGAAGGCTGATGTAAACGTATGGAAAAGCATTGCCTGTTCAACGCTGTGAAATTGGTACTGCCAGTATCACATGCATTCTTACTGATGAAGGTGTACTGCTGATGTACATACATAGACCTTCAGTGTGTTTCAATATTAAAGATGCAGTAAGTATTCTTTGTAAGAAAGATTGTAATTGCATGGATCAGGCCAAGCAACTTCTAAATATCATAGCACTACTGAGCCAACAATGATGTACCTGTATCGGACATGTATATAGGATAGATTTTCCTGTAGGCACTTACTGAGTATGTTACCTGATAAAGACAATCTCATTGCATCTGTGATGACTAACTTATTCAAATAGTAATACATTTGCTATTGTTGCAATGAGTGATCTATGCCACTTATGGACACAGTGTGATTTTTTAACAGTTGTTTCATACTCAGGCTGTATGCCTACTGTTTGGGTTTCTACACTTCTGTCACTGATGCTATCAAAGTGATAACTATGTTAATTCTGCTACAACAGGAATCAAGTAGGTATGGTGTAGATATAAACAGAATGTCTTTTAGTATTGATTTAACTCATAATGGGGTAAATGTACTAGGACAGCAGGGGTTATCCTCTATCACTGAGACTGTCAGTTATAATCACACTAGGGTTTCGATGACTGTAATGATCAAGTTACACTGTTCATCTCCATGAGTTCATATTCACAGCCATTCTCCAGCAACTAGACAGTGTATGGTGTAACTGGGTGGGACACTGTGTTGCAAAGCTGCTGAAGTGCCTAGCAGAGGGAGAGTATCTACTCATAAAGACAATTAAGCAATAAGGCATGACCAACAGTTATGTTAAATGGTCTGTTAATCACCCTGTAGGGGTTTAATGTTGAATGAGGCATATCCGAGTGCCACATGTCGCTAGACAGTGATAAACTGACCATTAACATAATACCTGGGAGTGGCTTATTGCTATCATAATAAAATTGTTTTTTAAACAATATTAAACCATGTTCATCCTATGGTTAGGCTCTACATGTATGTTAATAAAAACTAAACATAAGGCTGTTACAATGTTTACAGTCAATTAGAAAGCTGCATTTCTCAAACCCTTGTTATAATCAGAGATATTATACCTGTACAACTCCTTGGTTTTGCTTAACTCTATTGCTCAGGTGGCCCACCACAAGTGGTGTGGTGTGGTGTGGGGCATTGGTAGGTAAGGCCATTCACAACTACTAAGTGTGGTACGTTGATGTGCAGCTACAATCAGGGATGTGTACGTTTGGTGTACATGGCCTCAGTTTTGCTGTTGATCTCCACTGAGCATGCAGTACCTGGTCAGGTGGGTGGGGATGTCTCGTAGTACATTTAGACAATTGTTTGTTATTTCTGTCACCTGCTGCTGGATGTCTGTCATTGGTTGTGTTGACTTGGTCCTCCCCCATACTTGAATGTGTGTGTGTGTGTCTGTGTATGTGTGGTGCTGGGGGGTGAATTCGGAGTTAGGGTTTTCAACCCTAACAGCAAATTTCCTCACTTTTGTTGCTGTGGAACAACCCTAACTAATGCATTAAATGGAGTTTTTTGCCTCTAATATATATATATGTACAGTAATACAGATTCGTTATTTGATGGCATTCTGTTTTAAAATATTTTCATTGCAGTTTTTAACAGCATCAGACAATAAATCTCACAAGAGGCATTCTGAAGCAAGAGTCCAATGTTTAAGTAAGGCATATCATGCTTCACCTTTGAGGCACACACACAATGGTACCATCATGTTCACATTGCTGTTCAGAGCTGTCAAGCAAGTGTGCAGGGGAGTAGCCATGCCGTATCCCACAGGCCCAGGTGTTCATTTGGATTCAAACATTTTCAACAAATGTGAATCCTGGCTGTGTGTGTGTGTGTGTGTGTGTGTGTGAAATACACACCTACATTTTATTTCCAGTGCCATTGTACTACATACACTAAATACAAACAATAATCCCAGAGTCTGCTAAGGAGGTGGTCATACTGTGTATCTGTGGGTAGATCGTAACTTGCATTCCATGGTGTATATGCCTAAACAACCACTTCAGATCTATAATCATGCATTCACTCTCAAAGCCTTTTTTGTTTGATCCCCTCTTGAACTGCCAGATCATTGCAGCCATTAATGACCTACTAATCACACCAGGCCACCTGGATCACTGAGGGAGATTAGCATGAGTATTACAGCCTGTTAAAGTAAGGACTTTCTTAAAGGGACACTGTCAGCTTTACTCTTCATTTTTTGCTTATTTTCTGTCACTGGTTTGCTATGCATATAACTGCTGAATGGTCACTTTAGAAAGTATCCAAGTAAAACACATATGATTCTGCTTACCAATTTTAGTGAAACTGTATTATTTGTAACCCTGCTGAGTGTAGGCACTTTGCATACTGTTGACGGCAGTATGCAAATTGCCTACACGCTACCACCACTCATAGTAGCGATGTTTTGTTTTCAACTGTATGCCACTGCATCTGAACTGCTGTCATAGACAGCTCAAACATTTATTGGTGCGGTGAGGCAACGAATGCAAGAAGGAGCAGGGCATTGGAAGTGAGGTGGCACACCTATGAAAACTCATATGGTGGCACTATGTTTCTTGCACATGCATGCAAGCAAACACAAAAACCTACACTAGTCAAGATGAATAAGTAAAGGGTTAGCTGCACTAACCATTTAAGAGCACGTGTGTGTGTGCATGTGCGTGTGCACGTGTATGTATGTATGTGTGTATTTATTATTTGATTAGTGTGAGGCATTCGTTTTTTCCAGCTGCAAGTGAAATGCAACTCAATAATTTTCTGCACATTTCTGCTTTGTTTTTTTCTTTCCTCACAGGCATTAGATTTCAAAAAGGATGCAATGATTATGTTTAGGAAATCACAAACATACAAAAAAAGCATCACAGTGAGTCAGGGTCCATTTCCGGATGAGCAGGAGAAAATGCATCATATAGACAAAAAAAAATGACAGTGCAGCACTATTATTTTGTTTTTGTCTGTATGATGCATTCTCCCTTGCTCAGCTGGAAATGGACCCTGACTCACTGTGCCTCTCCTAGTCACCATTTTCTAAAATAAATATTACAGAAATGAGTTATGCTACATCTGAGTCCAGCTCTGATTGGTTGGCAAAGACAAAATAAAATATATAACTAGTGCACAGGTGTTGTGTTTGCACCAGAAGACTGTTAACAGAAACAGTGCTGCAGCTATTGTTGGTATATCGGAAGTCACATATAAGAGACCGATGACAGAAGAGGCAGGAAGAAAGAGTTACTCCTGCTCCCATTTCAATCAATCAATCAACTTTATTTAACCACCATACTTACTATTGGTGGTCCTTGTCATTGTACATTTCAACTGATCTTATAAAAGGCAAAGAAAGTGATGCATGAGGTGAATGAGAGAGGGAGAGAGTGTTTTTTCAATTTATTTCAAATAGCATTGGAGGGAAAAATGTGCGAAGCAGGTAACAGCTGCTGAGTATTTATGGTTTGTTCTAAGAATCAAGTGTGATCTTTAAATGGACAAGTGCAACTTACAAAACTGCAGAGGGTGACTAAGTTAGGAGCTTAATAAATTCGCTACTGCCTTCACAAAGTTGATACATTTTTAATTAATGAATAAAATTAAAATGAACTGCAAGATTTTCCACTCAGGGCTGTGTACCACTTACTCTCAGTGTGCTGTATGTGTTACCTTTTTTTTTTTTGCTCTAACAGTGTGTTCCACCTCACTACTAGCTTGCACTGCAGTGTACATTTAATAAATAAACTTATTTCTGTGGACCAAACTGCTGCTACTAATCCATTTCATGCTGTGCAGCCTACTGCCACTGCTTAGAGAGTTAATCAATTAATAAAGCTATTCTTTTCCATCACAAATCAGGTCATGGAACACAGGTAGACAGTGATGCCTGAGTGGGGAGTAAAAAAAAAAATCAGACAGCAGTGACCCCTTCTCAGTTTGGTACTGTCTTGCTGCTCAGCTTTGCCTCTATATGCCAGGAACGGTATACTTGGCTTGAGATGGGGGTTCCAGATAATAGCATAGAACCCTCAGCTCAGTTTTATTCCAAACTGTGGAGGGGAGGATGATGTTACCATTTAGTAAGAGCAGTTGATGCATGGTAAGCATGCATGCCTCCCATAATGCAGAAGGGAGAACATGTACAAAAAGTGATCTTAATATAGAGGGGCTTGCAGATGGAGCAACCTCCTGGGAAGGAACATGTGGCACTGCTCCAGACTGAGCAGCCTAGTGGATGCTGTCTGTCTCTTGCCCCATGAGACTTTGTTGGAAGTGGCCTCGGAAGAATTTTTATTGTGTATGAATAGAAAAATGAGCATCAGGCATGAGGGTGAGGGACAGTCAACTGAGTTGCAAGGGGGAGGGTAGTATTATAAACTTAAACACGTACTTTGGTATGAGGGTGAGGGAGGGTTACATGAGCTGAAAGGGGCAGGATCAGCAGAGCGGGGAGGATACTGTTATAAAAAACATGAACATCAGGTGTGAGGGCAACGGATGGTCAATGAGATGTGAGGAGCAGGGCACTATTGTTAAAAAGAGTCAAGCATTTGTATGAGGGCAATGGAGGGTGATCTGAGAAGGGATGGTCTTCTGAACTACTGTACAAGGAGAAAAGGAGTGTTTTATCATTCTGGCAATCAGCCTCCACTCCAGTTCTTGGTTCCCGCTCGCCAGTTAGTCAATGGCACTAAACGACTACCAAATCTTATTTTCCCTAAATACAACATTTTCAATGGGATCACTGCTACTGAAATGTGCAAGTTTTCCTATGCCTATTCGGAGCTGCAGTAAGATTATCCTTCCTAGCAGGTGTTCCCTAATTGCCCTTTTACTTGCCCCACCCCCCCACATCCCCAGCAGTAAAGTTATGTAGCTCACCCTGCATCACAGCAGTTTAATGTGACTGTTATGAACATTCAAAAATTTCCATTTTTGTCAATCTGCTGGTGCCCATGCCTTTATAGCAACAGACCTAGGGTCCTGTGTTCTTACTGTACCACTGGTTCAGTCTCTCTGAGATATACATGTATGGCAAACATATCCATGTTTGTATAAAATGATGTGCAAGTTGCAGCATATATTGCAAGTTGTGGTGTAGTGTAAATTGCAAGTTGCAGTGCAGCGTGAATGTGGTAATAGTATCGTGATTCTGGTGATGGTGATGTAGAGGAATTGTCATTGATCTAAGCAGTTAATAAAACAAGCATTTGTCAATGCTGAATGTTGTTTGCTTGTATGTGCTGTGTAGGTATTTGGAAGTCAGTGAAGTGAAAATATTGAAAATTCGCAAACTTACGAGCATGCGTAGGAGCTGCACAACGCAGGCTCATAAAACAGTCATTTTTAGGATTTTTTTCACCAAATTTTCAACATAGCCATTTTAAGACCTCTGCTCATGAACAGTGTCACTGTGATTTTCTTAATGTGTCCCATACAGTGATTTCGCACACCGACTGCGCCATTGTGTGCTACATGGGTGGAAACATGTTTTGGGCAAGATGTGAAAAATGACAGCTGTACTGCTCATAAGGAGGTGTGGTAAAATGACAATGTTGAAAATCTGGAGTGAAAATATTGAAAATTCGCGAACTCATGAGCATGCATAGGAACTGCGCAATGCACGCTCGTAAAACAGTCATTTTTAGGAACTTTTCCACCAAATTTTCAACATAGGCTTTTTGAGAGCCCACCTTATGAACACTAGCAGTGTCGTTTCATTAATCAGTGCTGAAAGGTGATTTCGCATGGTGACTGTGAAATCCCCCTTCAGGCCCGATTAATGCCATGACAGTGACAGCATTCATGAGAAGGGGTCCCAAAAACCCCATGTTGAAAATTTGGTGCAAAAATTCCAAAAAATGCCTGAGGTATGCAGCAAAGTTGGAAAACCCCTATTTATTATATTATACAGCTTATCAGCATTTCCTCAGTTCGCGGTTGGCTTTGAAGAGTGCAGAGCTGTTCCCAGTCCACTGAAGATTGTCGCTCCGGAGTCTGGAGGTAAGTATGGGGTGAGGGGGGTGTGGGGAGACAGGGTGCACAGTGGGTGGGTGCTGGTGGGGGCAGAGACAGCGAGGGACCATTTTTGTGTTTCAGGGTTTTTTTTTTTAAGAAAGGATGACAACGTGGGATGTTTGCCACACTGGGGTGGGCTCCCAGCGTGGCACAAGGATGGCTGTTTGGGGGGGCATGGAGCCGATGGGGGATTGGGCACCCCCATTGGCAATAGCATCTGTTTCCATGCTGGGGTGGGCTCCCAGCGTCGCACCCTGTACTCTCTGGGGGGGGGAGACAGTGGAGCCGACTGGGGATTGGGCACCCCCATTGGCTATACGATGTGTAGCCATGCAGGGGTGGGCACCCAGCGTGGCATGTGGAACTCTGTTTGGGAGGGAGAGCAGCACAGTCAATGGGAGATTGGGTACCCCCGTCGGCTATACAGTGTGTGCGTGGGGGGGCAAGCATGCAGTATGCATGCATGTGTGTGTGTGCAGGGGAAGCGCGCATGAGCAGGCGATATCTTATCACTGCTCACTGAAGCGTAGCTCCCCCTTTCAACTGTACTCCACTGCATTTTTGACTGCTGTCATAGACAGCTCCTACAGCCATTGGAGAACTGTGGCGGCACCTGCAAACACACTGACTGAATTGGAAGAGGGCTGCCACACCCCCAAAAACTCGGATGATGGCACTATGTTTCTTGCACATGTGTGCAAGCAACATAAAAATGAATAACTAGCTTTAGATGTGTTTTACACACACACACACACACACACACACACACACACACACACCATGAATGCAGTCACTTACCCAAAGTGGTTGTTTGAAACTAAACTAATAAATGCCAGAATGTGACAGCTGTCAGTATTTCAGTGACATGCTGTCTGGTCACTCAAACACATCTATTATTTCTGTATGACTTGGATATTTATCTTTCCATAGTTGTCAAGTGTGTTTTGCCAATAAAAACTGTACAGGAGAACTCAATTTTGTGTAATTTATGTATTCCTACCAGGATCATTATCATCATCATCATCATCAACATCATCAAATCTTTATTTATTCAGGTGAACATCATTGAGCAAGGCTCATTTACAAGATGGATCTGATAAGGTCGAGGTTCAATAGTTGATACACAACAGATACATCATACACTTATATAAGACAGTTATACATACAGGGGAAAATAACGTTTATAAACACAGTGATGTACAATAAATTCATATGATAAAGAACGGTTACAGGAAAGTTAAGCTAATATTTACAGTATGTACAGTATATACATATCCCAGTGGGGGGGCATGGCAGACACTCAACATAATGTAATATTAGGATGGTGAAGGTATTACTGGGTGCCATAAGATGGGGTGCCTGTCTGGAAGGAATATGCCACATATGGTTTGGAAGGGAGATTTGTGAGATGACAGTGCTAGCTCTAGTGGTAGCAATTGCATTTCTTTGAAGAAGACTGTACAATGCTGTTTAAAGGATGCAAATGGAATGATATTGGACAGTTTTAGGGATTTTTGTAGGGTGTTCCATGCTATAGCTAGATAATAGCTGATTGCTGCCCTCCTAGCCTGGTGTTGAATTTGGGCAATTTGAGCAGGATGATGTTGTTGCTTCTTAGGGCATAGGAGCTAGAGAGGTCTGGGTGAAGCAGTCCAGGATATAGTTTGGAAGTTTTTTTGACAATGTTCTGTAAATCCATAGTGCTGCATTTCTGTTCCTTCTGAGGTGAAGGGAAACCCACCCAACTGCAGCATAAAGAGAGCAATGATGAGTATTAGATGGCAGATCTGTAATGAACCTTATTGCTCTATGATATAAGGTATCCAACTTGTGATGGTAGGAGATGGGGCAGTGACTATAAAGGAAGTCTGCATAGTCAACAACTGATAGAAAAATGGCCTGGACTAACCTCATCTTTGAGTCTCTGTTTAGGAAGGGTTTTAATCTATAGAGAAGGCCAAGCCTTTGGCGAAGCTTTTTTAGCAGTTCAAGTTTTTGACAGTGGGATCACGGGTCTGAAGCCAGGTTGTGGTGATTGGTCCACAATGATGATAAGGGAATTGAAATAACAAAACACAGTTGACAGCTGTTTAAATGTAAATATCAGTATCATACAAAAATAATCTATCCATTTGCATTAAGCAAACGTTATGCCTTTGAGGCTAATTTCAGAAAGAGGTACACTAAACGAACATAAGGGGTGTGTTTGTGGGGGGGGGTAAACATGAGGAAGCATAAGGAAAAAATAAATATCCAATGCATGTTATCATTTATCCATGAAGCAGTTGTAAAAGAAGTCTATAACTGAGCAGTGTCTTACAGATGTGTACAGATTTACATTGTATTTATGCCTGCACTCAGTATGCAGCAAAAAGTAGCGTACCAATTGTATCTACAGAAGTTGCTTCTATTGCTGCAAATCCCAGTCAGAGGGCAGCTTTGATTTTACCTCTTTTGCTTTGTAAGAAGTCTGGCACCATTGCTCTTTCCAGGGCATTTAATACAACAAAACAGCTGGAAACCAGGTGCAATTGGAACTGACTTTAGGTGTGTTTTTACTGTACATGTGGCTGTTAAACTGGGAAATGCCACTTAGTGGTTACACACTTTGTGCTTTCAGTTTTTAAATTTAGTCAAAATCAGCCCTGTGCACAGAAAATTTAATCCAAGCATGTTCTTTAGGTCTTTATTAAAAGTTACATGAATGAGCAAGCAAGGCTGGTATCTGCTGAGGAAGAGGTGGTATTGATTGTTCAAGAAGATTTGCACCAGAGATCTTAGTTGGAATACTTCAGAGAGAACATCTGTAGCAGTCAGTCAGAGAGCAAGCTATTTAAAAAAAATTACACTGTACACAGGTTACAGAAAAAAAAATATTTTTTGTAACAAATAAGCCTTCACTTTACCTAGCTTGTCCATAATTACAGACACTGTATGAGGGAAATCACTGGACCACTATTCACATACTGTATATCATTATTTTATTTAATTTATTTTACATGTGGTGCTGTAAATGCAGTCAGTTGTAGTGACGCACCTGAAAGAAAGCTGCACACTTCAAAATACGTGCTTGCCCAAGTAGAAACAATGAAAAACAACACTAGAGTATATTAGATTTTAAAGTTTGGTGCCTTTGAAAGAGATACATAGTAACCTTGAGATACAGAATGACTTTGAGAAATCTGAAAAGAGTGCTACAATGTTACAAACTAAGGTACAGTAACAGAAAAGTTATACTGTGCAATGTTGCGTTTCATTGCCCAAGCAGGGATATGGAACTGTGCAGGTTCTTTCTGAGTCAGACAGAACTACACACAAAGTTTCTTAAGATGTAAAATGTGAAATGTGGAGGGTTATGGAAGGTAACATGGCAGCTCTTTTAGGGATCCTTTCATAAGATCCTTTGATAAGAGTCACAGCTACCCATGACATGAAACACTCCCGATCTCTAGTTTATTTTTTTAATGTATAATAAACTTTAAGAACTGACATTTCTGGTGACAGTCTTGGTTGCGGGGGCCTAACACATGATACATACATTAACACTCAGACAAGATGTTAAGCTCCCTTAAATGCAATTGTACATGCAAAGCAAATCATTAATTTACTGGATACAAACCTAGATTTTTAAATGCTATGGTTTTCCACTGTGTTTTCTGCTTACAAGTTTGTTGCTGAAAATAGGCTTCATCTGGGATACGTCTCGGCACACATGGCCACTTTATGGAGAAAACTAAGAAATTAAACTACAGGGAATATGAATGACTCAGTATAGTAAACCATTAAATGGAAATAACATAAGATATCAAGAAATTGTATTAACTGAATCTGGACTCATACACTCAGTTAATATCAAGTAGTTTGTGTTACTGAATTAATGTTATTTTCACTGTTGAACTGATTTAAATGAATTAAAGTGTGCATTGCCATTAATAAAAATAACTCTACTGATAAAATAATTAGGTTGTTCTACTAATATGAAAGCCATTTTAAAACTTACATGGGCAAGATAGCAGTAAAATCAGAAAAGGATATGTAGTAGACTTTTTTCTGTGTTCTAACCAGTTCCCAGTGTTTTCTTTTCCTCTGGCTGTGAGAGATTTTTTTTCCCAACTTTCCCTAACTGTTTTATTGCCTTTGGAGGTTGCCATTCTGGTTTCTTTTATGGCCTCTAGTCTTCCCAGAGTGCCCTTTGGTGTGATGTCTAATTGCCCCTGCAGGAAGCCAGTGTGTTGTTACAAGGTCTGTCACAGCTTAGCCACAGAGAAAATACTTCATCCAGAGAAGACACACTACTAGATTATGGGTGAGTGTAATCATTATTATTTTTTGATATCAGTACCTTGTCCTGCTATGTTCTGCTGTGTGTGTGTGTGTGTGTGTGTGTGTGTGTGTGTGTGCGTGTTTGAATCATGTCACTGTTTACTCTATTCCTCTCAGTCACTTTCAGTTTTTGCACCAGTACTAAGTAGTAAAAATTGAACATTACCTTATAGGTTGTAACATAGCAGGACAAGGTACTAATGTCAAAAAATAATGATTACATTCACCCAGAATCTAGCAGTGTGACTTCTCTGAAAGAAGTATTATCTTTGTGGCTGAGCTGTGACTGACCCTGCTAAATCTATGGGCATAGCTACATCACTGCCCCATGAGCCAAGATACAGCGTAGGAGAAAGAAAGCCAATAAACCTATTTGTGATGCAGATCCTCAAGGGTCGTAAAACTACCATACAGCTAGCAGGCTAATTTAGGAAAAACTCCTAATAGCAGACAGAGGGAAGGACACACTAGGATTTAACATACATATCAAAACTATCTAAATGACATATGTTTTTGCACACTCTGGGTGGACTTCTCCTTTAAGCATAACCATTCACATGCTACTGAGTGGGTGCCCTTCCGTGAGACTAAGGTGATTATAGTATCTAGAAATCCCCCCTTCCCCCCCTCACCTCTCAACCATCTGCAAAGTACTTAATGGTTTTATTTCTTTTCCTTTCTCACTCTGTGATGCTCGCTCCCCTCCCCCCACATTGCCTACTGCATCAGTTCCTTTGTTTCTTGATAATGAAGTATCACACAGCAGTTCAGTGGTTAAAGTTTTATTAAATTTACAGACAATCTGAACTGCGGCTGATGATCATTGTTTGAATACTGGCATTTACTGATGCATTAAAAGATATAAAAGTAACCAAAAAATACTGTTTATTTGTGTGTTTTTAATTTGCTACAACCCATTATTATTTATACTGGAATTATAGTATGAAGTATGTTATTTTTAAGCATTCATGTAAATCACTGTTAATTACATTATCCAAATGCTTCCTATTGATTAATGCTGGAAGGTGCTGTGTTTCTTTCGGGGGGGGGGGATTAAACCTTATGATATTTAATCAGTAGTTATTACAACAAATATAATCAAGGTTTTCCTTTACTTGGACTGACAGAATAAACACAGCAGGTCTGCTCACTCTGATTAGTACATGTACAGTGAGGTGATAAAAGAAAGTAATGTTTTGTTTTGTTTTCTCTTACTTTAGCCCTGCCTTGTATCTTGCAATATTAACTGCTAAAGAATGTGTGATTTCATTTAAGTGAAGTCAACAAGAGAGTTAGTTAATTAACCCAGTTCTAAATCTATTATTCCAATGTGGTCATTTATGTATATCGATTTCTGTTTAGTGCTGTGGAAATCAGCACAGGGATGGCTGCTTCTTGTTAATTGAGTTAAAATGAAAAGAAAAAGAAACTGATGAGTGTACCCCCATGCCCCTCGTCCCACTCCCATGTTAAAATGAATCATTGCAGAGAAACGTCTCAGCTGCATTTTTGGGGGATTACAATTTAAAAACAAAATTTAAAAAACAACATTCTTTTTGTTGCTGTTAAATGATTTCTTTCTTTATGGTATATTCACAATGTGTCAGACAGTCAGAGTTTCAAGTTACACCAGTTGACGTGATTGTTTATTTGGGCCGCATCTGTAGGTGTCAGCTTACTGTCATAATTTGCATAGTAAGCAAATATATCAGTGTGTCTCATCTGTAGTTGCCACCCTGCCATTTGGACAGCAGCATGACAGTTTCCGAATCCGTTGTCTGCAAGCACAGCATGTAATGAGGAGGGCACCTGTGAAAGCTGCATCCACACTTGTGGGTGGGTGGGTGGGAGCAGGTCTGGAATATGTATAATTATACCATTGTGCGTGTTCTGACTTTTGTTCTGTCCTGAAACACTATAGTGTAGCTTTTACAAGATATGCATTGCATTGCATTATAAAGAGACAGCAAGGTATTCACTTTTAGAATATTCACTTTCCTTTATTATTATTATATATATTTTTTTGCTTTTTATTTTGCACCCACCAAGCTCATTAGTATTTGTTTTAAATTGTATGGTGGCTATCATAATACTAAGTGTCAGAGGTAAAATCTTTACATCATGGCATTCAGTTGTGCCCCTGCCAGGTATGTTCAGAATTCATTTCTGGATGTAATTGAAATGCCTATCAGAGCCCAAATGAGCGAATCGAATCATATCACATTTTTGTTTTCCTGTTACAAAAAATAAATAAATAAATAAATAAATAAAAACACGTAGATTCAGCCGATCAGCTTGACATAGCATGTCCTGGTAGAATACTGCATGGTGAACTGCAATGCCAGTCATGTACAGTACTGAATGTGCATATAAAATGCTTCATAGCCCTACCATGGCAAATATTGTAAGAGCAAATTGACTAGTTAAACATGGGTAAATAAATATATCAGTCTCCTGGCTACACTGTGATTGCAAAGTTGGTATCCTATTAAGAATTCATCTAACAAAAGCAGTTGCAATCTATACTATGAATGCACTTTGACTAGACGTGTCCATCAAGGACGTAGGGAATGATTGGTGCATGCCAGGTTGGATTTATCCACACCTACAGTATACCGGTATATTACTTAGTGACTTAGTGATCCACAATAATCGTACCAAGATGGGCCAAGCGCTGGCACCTATCAAGAATCAAATATATATTGTTGGTAGACGTCATCATCCTGACAATAACATAAGTGATCAATTTGAATTGGTGACGGGCAATTTAAAATATAATGAAAATGCAGTGACTGTGTGGGTGGGTGGGGGATTTGTTGTTATCACTAGAAACTGATAAAATTTTTTCCTCAGTGATTGCTAAATTTTAGCTAAGTTCTGTATGGAGAAAACGTATGTGTGCATCTGAGAGCTGTCACTAAGATATCAGTTAATTTTGTCAAGGTAGCTAACCACATGACAACAACACATTTTGGGGGGGGCACCCTTGTAATAGAAAAAAAAAAGATTCACTGTAACACATCAGTAGTCAAAATGGGGTGGGCAGTAGATCGATACATTGACAGTGTATTTATAAAACCAAACAGCAATGTCTCATTCTGATATTATCTTTTTAAATAAAGACCATGCAAACTACTGGCATTCGGGAAACATACTTTACTGCCCAAAACTTTAAACTATGTGGGAATAACCAGGTACTACAAACAATCTACATAATCTGACCATTGAAAATACCAACTCTTTTCCAGTGGGAGAGTTCAGAGCACTTTTCAAATACAAGAGTGCAGTATTAATGAACACAGATGTACCCAGGGAAAGTATTACAAATATAAAATTCAGATTGTCTTAGGCTCATTCCAGATGCAGTGTTTTGGCTGTGTTTGTCAATATCCCTACTAAGTCAGAAATTGGTCAAGGGATGAGGTGCAGGTTGTATTTGGGTTAGTGGGCTGCTGGACAGAATTGTTAGAGGGACTGGAAGGAAGTCAGGGACTGCAGAATTTAAGAGCAATAATTGTGGGATCAGAGCTGTGATGGGACTGCCCCATTGCCTTAACCTGTTTATGGGGGAATGTGATGGATGAGTTACATTTTCAATATGATTGCCATGTAAATGTTTAACCGCCTGCTGATGTGTTTGCCACAAATAAAAAGACAGTCAGTGCTGGCAATTTAAATTTTGAATGACAATATTCTTTCCAGGTGACAGTAGTGACATTTATTTTGATACATAGTTTGGACCTCAGCTGAACAGCTGGCACTGAATATACAACCTCACGTTATCAAAAGTCATACAACAGAAATAATAACTATTAAAGCAATAGTATACTGAACAAATGAATACACTTAGGAGATTGGGTAAGGGAGGAGAGACTGCAAGGCTATCTTTTGTTTTCTTTTTTTTCTCACATCGTAAAATGGATTTGGCCACTAGAGTACCAGGGTGTTTTTTTTTCAGTATAAGGTGGAACCTGTCTGTTCAGTAATTTATTTTTTTTAAAACTTCTTTATTCATTTTTCAAAGTTTATACAGACATACATATACATGGTCAAACCAGGGTACACAATCCCAAACTGACTGTATAAACTATATATAAAACACCTATATACATACACAGCTAATGGGCCCATCCTCCACAATAATGATATATTCCTATAGTATCTGTATCATAGAGTAACGAGATCATCAGATAACCTTGATCAACATGAATATGACCCCTATAACATGAATCCTGTTTCCCTATAGAAGGTATCAAACCAGAGGCTCAATCTAAGAAACAGTCCCCCCAGGAGGTGGCTCCCTGCTGTGTCCCCTGGAAAGAGAGAGAGTCCCCATCCCCCAAAAATCCTAGCAGACCAAGACCATCATCCTATTACCCTTGTGCTTACACCACTTCACCCCCAAAAAAGCTATTCATATAGCCATTTAGACCAACACAGTTCCATAGAGAACTGTATCTCACTCCAGCATAACTTTTTCCTGCTAATCACAACCTGACAGACAGGTCTGTGTTTGGGTATTTCTACCCTGCAGCAAATAAATCGCCTCTAGTGTCGACCATCTTTTAGCATATAGCCCTTTTCTACCCTCTGAGTAGAGATGCCTCTTTATTCTACCCAAAGCCCCAATAAGATCTCTCACCCACTGATCGTAGGCATACACCTGGTCATCTTTCCAGTGTTGTAGCAAAAAAAGATTTGACAATTGCTGTCATCAAAGAGAAATGGTATTTGGTTGTGGTACTTGAGATTTGCGAGAGGTCACCTAAAATACAAATCTCTGGTATTATAAATTCTGAATAGTCCAACAATGGGTTCATATGCTGTTTAATTTCAACCCATAGAGGCAATATTTTACTACATTCCCACAACACATGCAGGAGGTCACCTATTCCCACTTCACATCTAAAACAGAGGTCTGTCTGTCTAAGATGTCTATCACATAGTTTCACAGGGGTAAAATACATATTAGAGACAATAAAAAAATAGCATACTCTTGTATTTGGGTATAGGTATATACTTGTTACTCTTCCAGATATTGTCCCAGGCAAGGTTCTGGGGGGCCATCGTTCTGACCCAATATGAAACTTATATAGGAGAGGTCAGGCTAAGATAATCCAGAAGCACCTTATATACTTGTGAGAGAGAGTTAGATGTAGGATCCACTTCCTTTAAATTGTCCCAAGTGAACGAATTATCCATAAGATCCCCAAGCCTTTTCCCTATCCCCTCCAGCATTCGTGTGAGTTGCAACCTTCTAAAAAAGGACATTCCTTCACACCGGGTTGGGAAAACCACTCTATTACCCTTGATAATATCCTTTAGCTTCAGACCCAACAACTGATCAGTCCAACGTTTGTTAATTACCTGTCCCCCAATTACTAAATTAGGGTTACCTAGCACAGGTTGGTCTCGTGCCTTCATTTGGTTCTTTCTCTGGGCAGGAGTAAGGAATGACCACCAGATCCTTGCCAATTTAGCAGTTGGATTCCTGGATACTTTTTTAAGGCCCTTCTTTATGTTAGCAAAAAGCAATGCCTCCAGAGAGAGGCTGGAATCCTTTAACATTTGCCTCTCTATTTGTAGCCAGGTTGGTATATAGGTCTCCCCTTCCAGATTTCTAACCCATCAAATCATGAGACCCAGCTGCCCCACCACATAGTATACATGGATATCAGGCAATTTAATCCCCCCCAATGCATGTGGTAAGCACAAAATATTATGCTTTTTTCTAGGGGGTTTAGAGTTCCATAGAAATTCAGAGAGCAGCTTCCTAATTATAGTGAACCAGGTTTTGGAAATGCTATATGGGGCTAAATATACTGGATATAACAACCAGGCAATAAGTTCATTTTAATAAGACACAATCTAGCCACAAAGTTCAGAGGAAACTTATTCCATCTTAGTATGTCCCCTCTAATTGCTGACAGGATCCCCCTCCATATTTGTTGCAGCACCCTCCTCCATACTAGCTGTAATCCACATGCCCAGGTATTTAATCCTTTCCATTCTCCATTGTAATCACAGTGGTGCAAAAACTGCCCTGCAAACATGTGGTGTCAGAGGGAGAATCTGAGTGTTAGTCAAATTTAATTTATAATTCGAAACTTTAGAGAATCGCCCTATTAAATCCACTATTCTTTCAAAGCTTAATGCTGGATCTTGTAAATGGAGAAGTATGTCATCTGCAAAAACTGACAATTTTAACTCCCTCCCCACTATTTTAATCCCCTTTATATGAGTGTCCATATTGATAGCTTTCAACAGGGGTTCTAAATATATGTTAAACAATATCGGTGAGAGAGGGCATCCTTGTCGGGTCCCATTTTCTAGCTGAATCTCCAAGGAAACATAGCCATTACACAATACTCTGGCCGTTGGAGCTGCATATAAGTTTTTGATACCTCTGAGCAGGCCCTCTGTAAAACCCATCTTCTCCACTGTAGCAAAAAGAAAAGGATGGGAGACCCTGTCAATGGCCTTTTCTGCATCTAAAGATATCAAAGCTAGGGATAGTCGAGAATTCGTCGCATAACTGAGTATATGGTGTAATTTCCTATGGGCATCATGTGGACCCCTCCCTGGCATAAATCCCACTTGTTCATGACTAATTAAAGTTGGAGCAATGCTCAGAATTCTATTAGCCAAAATCCTTGTAAGTATCTTAATATCTTGATTCATCAAGGTTATAGGCCTATAATTGCCAGGTAGGCCCTTGGGCTTATCTGGTTTAGGAACAAGTGTGATATATGCCTGATATAAGGGAGGGTGACACACCCCTTCTTGCATTATAGTGCTAAAAAAATCTTGGTGTATGGGAAGTGTAGTATGAATATGTGCCTGATAAAACTTAGCCGTAAGACCGTCCGGCCCCGGAGTTTTACCAGAGGGCAGAGATTGCACCACCGTGATTATCTCAGATGCTCTTATAGGAGCCGCTAACTCCCTGGCCTGTACTAAGTCTAAGACAGGTAGCAGAATTCCCTCTAGAAATGTTCTGATTTCCTCCTCACCAGCAAGGTTTCTTGCCTGATATATTTCTTTGAAATAGGACGCAAACGCGTCCGCCATTTCTTGAGGGTCCGTTAAAAGTTTTCCAGCATACTGTATAGAAGTAACTGTTCTATTGGCTTCCCATTCCTTCACTCTAGCTGCTAGAAGGCACCCAGGCACGTCTCCCTGCATTAAATATTTAGCTTGAATCTTTTCTAACCAGAATTCCACTTTACCATACAGGATATCAGTCATTTCCCCTCTTAAGCTTTTAAGTTCAGCATCTGTTTCCCTGGAGGACCCTTCCAATGGAGTCAGCGATTCAATTGCCCCCAAAATGAATTCCTCTTTTGCCCGGCTCATTCTATTTCTTTGCGCTACAAAGCCCTGCGCAACCTCCGCATACAACACCTTACAAGTTGGCCACGCTAAGTTTTTATTCTGCATCGCAGGCAGTTGTTGCTGGATAATCTCTAGAAGGGCTTCCTCTAGTTTATTCTCAACTGAAGTCTCCATCAATAGAGAATCATTCAGCTTCCACCTGTATGGTCTAGGAGGGGTAGGCTTTGGTTCCCACATCAATTGAATAGGGGAGTGATCCGAGAAAATTCTACCCCCGATTGTCACTTCCTTAACCTCCCTGAGTGCATCCCTGTTTACCAAAAAAAAAATCAATGCGAGATTGACTCTTATGGGCCACAGAGTAAAAAGTCATATTGTTGCCCCCAGTAGAATGGGTCCTGATTGGATCTACCAGAGCTATAACATCAAGTAATCTGTTCAAGGCAATCTGAACCCTGGACAAAGGCCCTCTGGATGGTGGTATCCTACCCTCCTGATTATTAAAACAAATGTTCCAGTCCCCTGTCAAAATAAGGGAATGCGAAAAAAAAACAGCAATGTCCCTCTCTAATGAAGCAAAAAAATCAGGGTTAGAGGAAGTTGGACTATAGATGGAAGCAACTGAAAGTGCCTTACCGGACAGAGTACCAGAGAGATAAATCCCTCTGCCGTCCTCCCTTGTAATCACTTGCTCTACCTTATACGGACAAGTTTTCCCTATTAAGATCACCACACACCCCGATGCCCTTTCTTTACCTACCCCAAAGACTTGTCCCACCCACATCCGCTTAAGGAAACTCAACTCCTCTGTCAATAAGTGGCTCTCTTGCAAAGCAGCAGTATGAGCCCCCAGCTGACCAATATGTCTCAAAATTACCATTCTTTTGCGTCTACCCCTGAGTCCTTTAGTATTCCATGAGATTATTTTAACACATGACATTATTAGGTATAAAAAGTATTATGTTTAAGCCATCATTTTGTACCCTCTCAAGGTCTGCTTCCCACTCTCGCACTATATTGGACTCTCTCTCCTTCCAGATCCCATTAACTCCCCAACCCCCCCATCCCCGATCCTGAGATCGCCCTCCTTTCAGATATCGATTCATGGATGAACCCCTTTATGTGCTCCCCCCCAGCCCCTCCAATTAAATGAGCGGCTCCTAGGACCCTGCCCATAACAAAAAAGCATCTGAAACATATCTACATCTCTTCCCCTGTACCCCACTTTCCTCATTTCTCCATCTTTCCCCTCCATCCCTCCACATATCCCCCTCAGGATTCAGAATCTGCCCATATACAGCCTGGGTAAATATATTTAACTATTATCCTCTGGGCTTCAGCTTGGCAGGGAGTTAACAGAACAGAACAATGCCCCAATCACTGTTTCCCAACTAAGTTGGAAATCCTGCCTACATATTAAGAGCTAACATTACACCGCTGAGCATTAGTCCCAAACCCAATGCCACTCTTGTCACCCACCACGGGGTGAGGGGTCCACCCTCCCTCCCTCCATCAGTTGACTATTACCCCACAAGTCCCTCTCTTTCCTCCTTCCTTCCTAACTCAGAACTTCAAGGGAGGGTCCCCTTAAAGCTCTGAGCTGTACCCACAAGAACCCCTCAACATCCAACCACACACTGCCCTACCTCATAACCCCAGCCAGCCCTCCTCCCACCTAACTTACTCGCGCCTAATTCAAACATTACCGCTCTAGACAGGAGTCAATCTCCCTTCACCCCAAAATTGACTCCCAATAACCAAACAATCTTATTTTGAACAGTTTAACCAAACATTTATAACGTTTAAAGGCAGAACCTGAACAACAAAATAAGCTTGTCATATCCCTTCAGTCTCCAAAGTCCCAGTTGTTTAGATCAGACCAGTCCCCCTTCTTGTCTGCAGAGGTTCAGGTCAACAACTTGAATATCTCTGGGAGTTCCAACCGCAAGCCCTCCAAGGTATCCCATGCAGTCAAGAATCTCTTCTCCCCAGCTTGAAGTTGTACCATCAAAGGCACGGGATATTGTAAATGAAATTTAATTCCTGCAAGGTACAGCTTTTTCTTGATCTCCGAATATTCCTTCTGTTTCTCCCTAACCATTGGTGTTTGATCCTGAAACAGCCAGAGAGACGCACCATTCCATTGTAAAGCCTTATTCTGTCTAGCAGTAAAAAGCACATGAGACTTTTTCTTAAAGTTCAGAAAATGCATGATTAAGACCTGAGGTCTTGCACCCAGTGGGAACATCTCTCTCAGTGCTCTGTGAGCTCTCTCCAAGTTGGAAGCCTCCCCGTATGGAGTAGGGCCCAGCAATTTAAGCAGCAGATCTTGTATGAAAGAAGTACAGTCTGACCCTTCAGCCCTCTCTGGGAGCCCTGCTAATATCAAGTTATTTCTCCGACTTCTAGACTCTTGATCTTCCATCCTCTCATCGAGTTTCTTTACTTGTTTTCCAACAGCCACCAACTCCTGTTCCATCGTGGATACTTTCCTTTCTTGTGAGGAAATCCTAGCTTCTGCATCCCCCATTCTCTGTGCTAGTGAGTGCAATGTCGGTTTGATTGCTGCAAAATCGATCACCAGCCCCTGCAGCATTTGCTTAATTTCTTGTATGTCCTTGGTAGTCTTGCTAGTGCCTCCTTCATTATCTAGCTCACCCTCCTGCTCATCTGGGATAGAGAATTGGGGCTTCGGTCATTAAGTCACCGGGGTTTTCGCTGCAAGAGGCTCCATAGCTTTAGCTTCCATCCCGATGCTGCGGAGCGGCCTGTTACTGCTGCAGAGAGCACACTATCGGGAAAATCGCCTCCGCCTCCTTTCGCTTAACCCCTCAGTGGTTCCACTAGATATCAAGCCCGCAGCACCTTGCCAACTAAATAAAGATATTTAATTGAGATTTACAGGTCCCAAGACACTTTACTGCCGTTTACTCATTTTAGGGCCTAGGAGCATCACATAAGACGTCTTTTCAGACTCGGCTCATCACGTGATCTCCCTGTTCAGTAATACAAATTGGGAAAAAAGAATATGAGTTTATTTCTCAATTTTATTGACAGACTGCAGACCACATTCACAGTTAGCAACAGTACACAGTATACTTGATCTAATTAAATTAGTCAGCATCCCTGCATTGCAACCTGACACCATCTGCTGGTTAATTCTGGGGGGGCGGGATATCTATTACAATTCTGAGACACAGAATTGCTGTGCTAACTCAAGTAGACATTGTGTGGAAAGGAGAAATGCAGTTAACAACTAAAATATTAAGGCATCCCACACCACATGTAACATCATGATAACAAGCTACCGCCTCATTAACACCTCAGTAACGCAATGCAGAGAGTGGCACCAAGCGTTGTACCTCGGTAATGATAAACTTTTCTGTGATCACCACTGTATGTTAATTCCTACTATGGGTGGAAGTGTTAGCTCTGGTAAAATGATCATTGTAATTTAGAGCAGAGTATGCCCACCCCATTAACAAGGAGATGGGATAATTGTTTTAAATTGCCATTCTTAGAAGTTGCCTCAATTGACCAAAAGGTGTGAATGAGCTCAGCCTTTCACCACATCAGAAACATAATCAGTCTGCAAACCTCTCAACAGTGTGCTATGATGACCCAGCAATCAGCAACCCAGGAAAAAGCACCTTAATAAAAAGGCACCCAGACAAAATATTGTCAGTTTTGTTACAAAGCCTGAAACACAAAGTTTTTAAAACAATGTTTACTAACTCAAGCTGCCTGTTTTACTTATGAAAACCATTGCACATGATCTATACAACTTTAGAGAAACAGGTCCTATAAGCCTGCTGACAGGAAATACTAGACTGTAAGGTCCCTAGGTGACATCAGCAGCAGCTCTTCACTGAAACAGACTGAAACAGGCTTTTTTTTGAACAGGTAGTGAAATCAGGGTACAAAATGGCTACTAACTTTAAAATGAAGTAACATAGAAATCTACTTTTTGGTATGTGGTTTACTGGGGATATGTTTATTCTAATTCTGCAGTGTACCACTTTTGGCCAGATGGTGTCAGCAGCTGTTTAAGTTGGGCCCCATTTTCAAAAAGATTGCGTGGCACAAAACCAAATTGTGTGGCACAAAACCAAAATAGGGCGGAAGTACGATATTCAGAGGGAACAATTGTGCTGTGCACATGCAATAGCAGTGTGATGAACAAGAAATGTATGCCACACAGAAAATAGGGGTGGACACCTGCATATGTGGCACACAATAATATTCGGCCCAAATGTGCAACACAGTCATCACGCAAACCGAAATAGTGCCATGAAAAATAAGGATTATAAAGGGCAGCCCTTAACCCAGTGCAACCACACAAGAAGGCTGTGTATAAGCTGCAGTGGTGTACATTGCATTCCATAAAGAGATCGTCATGGCAGACTTGAGGCAGGTGAGGGAAGGCAATGCCCCCCAAGGGGGGACAACACAGAGCCTGCAAGCGGTACGCCCAACAGAGATGGTACCAGCCATGGGTGACATTTTGAAAACCTTAGTGACACCCACATTGTGGACCAGTACAGTCTCAACAGGGCTGTCCTCAGACAGCTCTGTGAGCTCCTACATGAGGAGCTGAAGGTGTCAACACAAAGAAACCATGCCATGACAGTCGAGACAAAGGCACATTCCAGATATCAGTGGGTGACACCACTGGTATCACCCAGTTGACCACCTCCTGCCTCCTGAACCAGTTTCTCAATGCCCTGCTGCCACATGTTGGGAATTCATCCAGTTCCACAGCACACCAGCAGAGCATACAGCAACAATGTAACACTTCTATAGGACTGCACATCTACCAGCAGTCCTAGGTGCCATTGACTGCATCCATGTGGCCATCAGTGCACCACCTGGTGGTGATAAGGATACATATGTGAACAGGAAGGGTTACCACTTGATCAACTGTCAAGTGGAGTATCACAAATGTTATAGCACGGTTCCCGGGAAGTGCATATGATTCCTACATCTGTCAATGATCCACCTTGTACATAGATAGATAGATAGATAGATAGATAGATAGATAGATAGATAGATAGAGTTTTTATTAATAAAGAGCCCCTTTCCAGGGACTTGGACCACTGTACAATGAAACAAATAAATATAAAAACATGGCAGCATAAAGACATAGCAATAGCTGGGAGTCATCCATCAAATTAAAACTATCTATCGCATAATAGAGAAATATAAAATCAATTCAAAATTTCAGATATTAAAAGCCTGCTGGAACAAGAAAGTCTTTAATCCCCTCTTAAAGGTTTCTACCGAAGGAGCCTCTGTTAAATATCTAGGCAGTGAGTTCCACAGGGTAGGTGCGGCCATTGAAAATGCCCGATCTCTCGAATGCCGCAATCTAACCCTGGGAGCTCCAAGGAGGCTTCCCTCGATAGAATGGAGAGCCCAGGCTGGGCACTGAGGGACACTGATTTGAATTGGTGGAAATATCCAGTGGCATCTTGTTAGTTAGTGTGAGCAAAGCCAGGAAAAGAGTGGAATCATACCACGATGGGTATTAACATGTCTCTATCCTCCACACAGGTGACAGCACATACCCCCTGCAGCCATGGATGCTCATCCAATTCTGCTGCCCATGTACAAAGCAGAGGAATGTTACAATGAGGTACACACAGCCACCTTCAACATCACTGAGCATGTGTTCAGCATGCTGAAAATGCGGTTCAGATGCCTAGACAGATCTGGAGTGCCCTAAAGAATAGCTCAGACAAGGCCTGTGGCATGTTCCTTGCCTGTTGTATTCTACACAACATGGCACTTGACTGTGGAGTAGTTGTCCAGGACCTGCAAGGCAACAATGTAGAGAGAATGTGGAGTCACCAGAAGAGGGAGAGCATGAGCAGACCAATAGAAGGGAACAACAACAGACTCCGTGAGGGCAGGAGTACAGGGTGAGAATAATGGAGGAACATTTCGGGGCCAAGAAATTGTGTACAATGAGCACGTGGGACATGGTATGGCTGCCCACAGACAAACTATGGGGAAATGCACTATAAGCAGTATGGTGAGGGTGAGGAGCTGGAGGACATGCCCACAGTACATGCGCATGTGTGTGCCAGATGGAAACAGGCCAGGTCACATAACACACAACAAGGAACATGTGCCACACTGGTATGGTTGGCATGTCAGCAAGAGTCAGAGAGATACTTTGGCACATACCCACATTGGTATGGTGCATGCACATTCATCACACCCATGCCAATCTCAGGCCATCAGGCAACACATCCAGGGGTGGAAATGCCATCCATATATGTGCCTATGCCAAATGGGCAGTGCTTAGGGGTGGTGTGGGTGCAGACACAGCACACCTGTAGGCATCAAAGGGCACATGGTGGCCTGCCTGTGGGTGGAGGGGTCAGGGGCATGCTGCATAGACCCCGGACCCCTGATGTTTTGTGTCCACTGCCACCATGGACACACATGGTGCGTTGCCCATGTGAGGTGAACAAATGCAGTGGGGAGATCCAGTCTATTTCAGAGGAGTCACTCACCCTGGTAAGAGTAGGCCCACATACCCATGAGTGGCCACTGGATGGGCTTGGTGTGGCAAAGTGTCTGCCATGACCAGGTGTGAGGGGACATGACAGCCCACAGGATGGGGTTGTGAGAGTGTGGTTGGTGGGAGTGTGGGTGGTTCCAGTGCTGCTGGAGATGTGGGGGGATTGATGGCCAACAGAACCCCCAGGATCAGGGACTTCTGGCAGTTGGCGCCTGTTGGACCATGTGTGGTTCACCATATCGTGCAACATGGGCTGTGGCAAGGTCCTGTATTGTGTCCATGATCCCTGCAAACCCCACTGCCATCTCCACCCATATTCCACAGAGAACCTCCATGAGATCTGCATGGTGAACAGCAGTCTGCTCCTCCAGGAGGTGCATCTATGTGAGCAACTACTGCACTGCCTCATGGATAAATTCCTGGCCCTCCACGATGACTCTCGGAAGCTGTTTGTGTTCGGCAAGTTGTGGGCTATTGGATATGTGGCCTGGGATGTTGGCAGCCTGATGCTGGGGAGGTGGCACCTGTGGTTACAGGCATGTAGGCAACACATTTTGGGATGCACCTACATCTGTCTGCTGGGGTGGTGGAGATGTGCCATGTGCAGGGACAGCATGAGAAGGGGGTGCATGAACCTGTGCATAGTCAGGCTGTGGCCGGGCACCTTGCACAAAGGGCTGTGGGTGATGGTCACTGTGGGCCTGTTGTTGCACCTGTGCAGGCCATATACTGTGGCCCTTTTGCTGCACAGTGGCCACCTGGCAGCGTCAGTCATGTTGCTGTGGAGGGGCCGGTCCTGAATGATGGCATATGGTAGGTGCAGTGTCTGGAGGGTTGACCAGTGGTTAATGGGATGTGGTGGCACTTCTCATGTTGTGTGTTACAGTATCATCACCAGACTCTGTGGAGATATCCTGTGCAGCAAGCAGTAGGATGTCACCAAACAGGCAGATGGTCTCATCATCATTCCAACAAACACAGAAATCCCGCACTCTCAAAAACAATAAAGGAATACTCATCCAACTAATTTCAAAAGTGCTTCATTTTATTCAGGTGCCGTGTACATGACCCTGATCCATTTCGGAAATTAATTCCTTTTCCAAAGTGACCCTTTGAAAAAGGAATTTATTTCCAAAATGCATCAGGGTCATGCACATGGCACCCGAATAAAATGAAGCACTTTTGAAATTAGTTTGGTGAGCATTCCTTTATTTGTTTTTGAGAGTGCAGGATTTCTGTGTTTGTTGGATTGCATGACTTTATCCCTACACCTCTCCCCATGTGCAAACCTCTCTCAGGATTTCTGGTCTCATCATCATGTCAACATCATTGTCCGTCTCCCCCAGGGTATGTAGGCCCAGGTCCAGGGCATCCTTCTCCTCGGCCCTGGAGGTGACCACCATCACCTTAGCAAGCCATGAGGTACCCTGTCTCTGGTGAATATCACCTGTCCCTTGGATGGATGGTGCTGTGGAGAGAAAAAGTAGGACACAGTCAGATTACAGTAGCAGATACACCTACGTAAACATGCACACAGTCATGACATAGGGACACACCTGACAGATGATACATAGCTGCACTGCATGGCCCAGGCACAACACAGAAACATACTACACTGTAGTATGCGCACAGACACAGCAGCATCACAACAGTGTACACACAGTTCCACCCACCAGTGCAGGTAAGGACACAGTATACGCATGCTACACCCTGGCCAACTACAGGTGACATGCAACACATATACATACATTGTTGGGATGGGCTGACACCTGTTTCCAAATCCACCACCAGGTACACCATGGGCAGCAGCCCATCAGATGGTGGTGGCCATCAGCTCCTCTGTGGGCATCAGCTACATAGCCCTGGATGGGCCTGCACCTGTGGCCTGTATTTCAGATCGTGCCCTGGCCAGCAACTCCTAGGTCAGGACACGTAGGCCATTTGCCCTCTTGTGGTACTCTTGTTATATCTGGCACATCTGCCCTGAGCATTCACTGCTTCAACCACCTCCCTCTAGACCTATTCCAACTCTTGCAGCATGCCCCTACACCTGGTCAAAAGTTTCTGCCTGGCCACATATACTTCGGTCAGGGCCCATAGCTCCTTAGAGCTGAATTTTGGTCCAATACAGCATGCAGAGGACATATCTGGTGCTGTTGGGAAAGACATGTGGAGACAGCCCTATGAACATGGCCAGGAACAGTTAAAAACCAGGCAAACACAAAGATAAACAAACACACAGTACACCTACCTTAAAGGCTGCAGTACCTGTCAGTCATCTCTGAGGTGTGGTGGTACTGTTGGGCCCTTTTGTATTCCCTAACATGCAAATGAACTGAATACATTCCAGTAACGAGATACAAAGAGCCAGTTAGGGTGCCGACTGTGCAATGAGGATATTTGCATAGGCTGGCTGAATATTGCAAAACTGCATGATGAGCTGCCACCATCACATCTTGCATTGCGTACTACTTCATGAAACGCTACAGCACACCTGTGTTGATGTTTGTGCAATTGACAGCATACGCCATAACGTCATGCTGGCCATAGCATCATTGACAACAGTGTACCATTGTGCATGCACCATACACATGCACCATAATTGACTGTGGCATATGCCCATTGACTAGTACGATGTGGTAGGTGCGATTCATGGCCATACACGACCATCACAATATGGTGCGATATATGTGCCATGCATGTGCAGTGCAGTGGTGGGACTGGGTCCAAGTTGCTGCATGCTTCCATGCTATCATGCATGCGTAGTGTCATGCCTGCAATTTTCTATCATGCATGGGCATGTGCGGTGCTGTGGCATGACTGAGTGCATGTTGCAGCACAGTTCCACACTATCACGCATGCACAGTGTCACGCCTGCAATTCCCTATTGCACACGGGCATGACGCTAACACCATTAGTGCAAAGCTAACAACTAATGCCTAATCACGCAACATACATGGGTTTCAGACCTGTGAAAATGTGATAGGGTGTGTGTGTGCTGCATCAGTTTCAAAATGTTGAAGCCAAGGAGACACATGGTATTCTTCCAGCGGGACCAGAAATGGTCTGGGCTAGAACTAGCAAACCTGGTTGACCAAGTGGTTGCCAGGAAGGGGTAGCTATATGGCACAGAGGACCTGGATAGGCCCAGGTACCAGGTGTGGACCATCATAGCAACCAGGTTGAGCAGGAGGACCAGGGTCCAGAGAATAGGAGAACAGTGCCACCACAGGTATGGTGACCTGCAAAGGAGGGACAGAGATCACCTGCACCTGTTCCACACTATGGTGGAGAAGGGCACTGTGCAAGACCCAGGTATGTACATCTTAATAATGTGTGACTTGTAGGATGCCTTTCTCTGGCAGGTGTATGTCTGTGTCCGACAGTGACCTGTGTGGAATGTGGCATGGTATTGTTACCGATCTACAGTTGTGGAATGCCATGCTGCATACTGTTCTGATGAGTTTGGCAGAGACATCCCCCTCCGTCTCTATAGTGCAGATGTCAAGTAGGATATGTTATATTATAGAAACACAGAAACATAGACTTTGATGGCAGATAAGGACCACTTGGCCCACCCAGTCTGCCCATTTCACTACCTATTGGATAAGCTGCAGATCCTAGTTAACAAACAGCCTACTTCCTTGTACCCCTCATTAGAATTGCTTTATGTCTGTTCCATGCATTCTTGAATTCACCCACAGTTTGTGACCCCATGACCTTCTCAGGAAGGCTGTTCCATGCATCCACCACCCTTTCCATGAAAAAATACTTCCTCACATTGCCCCTGAACCGTCCCCCCTCTATCTTTATATGGTGTCCCATTATTCTTGCACATCTCTTTTTTTCTGAAAGATGCTACCCTCTTGGACTTTGTTGATTTCCTTGAGGTATTTAAATGTTTCTATCATGCCCCCCCTCTCCGTCCTTTCCATGAAGGTATACATATTAAGTTCATTTAGTCTCTCTTCGTATGACTTCTCATGCAGACTCTGCACCATTTTAGTTGCCCTCCTCTGGATTGCCTCCATCCTGTCTATGTCCTTGCAGAGATGGGGTCTCCAGAACTGCATGCAGTATTCCAGATTGGGTCTCACCAACTGTCTGTACAGAGGGATAACAACTTCCTGTTTTCTACTGGTGATGCCTCTCCCTATACATCCCAGTATCCCACCCAGTCCTCCTTACTGCCTTCTCACGTTGCTTGCCTACTTTTAGGTCATCAGGACCATGTAAAAGCATCTATTCTAAATAGCTACTTCTGCTCAGTATTTACTGAAGAGAAGGTAGGGCAGGGCCCACATCTCTTCACCATGGATATGGGGGGGGGGGATGTGTGCACTAGTCCCTTCACAAAAGAAAGGGTCCTGCAAGAGCTTGATAAGCTCAGGATGGACAAAGCAATGGGACCTGATGGCATACATCCCAGGATACTAAAGGAGCTAAGGGTGGAACTAGCAGAGCCATTATCAGAACTGTTTAGTGAGTCTCTGAGCACAGAAGAGGTCCCAGAAGACTGGAGAAGGGCTCATGTGATCCCACTCCACAAGAGTGGTAGCAGGGATGAGGCAGGGAACACAGACCAGTCAGTCTTACCTCAGTAGTGGGCAAGATTATGGAGACACCTTAAGAAAGGATAGAGCAACACCTGGAATCCATAGGAGCACAGGATCCAAGACAGATGAGTTTACAAAAGGAAGGTCCTGTCAAACTAATCTCATAGATTTCTTTCACTGGGTAACCAGAGTGGTGGACCAAGGGAAGCAGTTGATGTTGCCTACATTGACTTCAGCAAAGCTTTTGATACTGTTCCACATAGAAGATTAATTAATAAGCTGGGTAGGCTTGGGGTGGGTCAGACATTGGTCAACTGGGTGGCAAACTGGTTGACAGGCAGAAAACAAAGAGTGGTGGTAAATGGTATACAGTCAGAAGAGATGCAAGTCACAAGTGGGATACCTCAGGGATCAATCCTGGGGCCAGTCCTCTTCAATATCTTCATCAGTGACATTGCAGATGGACTGGAGGGTAAGGTTTGTCTGTTTGCAGATGACATCAAGATCTGCAACAGAGTAGATGATCCAGATGGTGTGGGCAGAATGAGAAGAGATCTGGGTAGACTAGCAAAATGGTTGGAAGAGTGGCAACTGGGGTTTAATGCAAAGAAGTGCAAGATCATGGACATAGGGAAGAGAACCCCTGAAGCCACCTATAGGCTAGGAGGGAAGTTACTGGCAGTCACAAGGGAAGAAAGAGACTTGGGCGTCATCATCACTGATGACCTGAAATCATCCAAGCAGACCTCTAAAGCAGTAGGTAAGGCTAAAAGGATGTTGGGGTGTACTAGTAGGGGTATCACAAGTTGGAAGGGGGGGTAATAATCCCTCTTTACAAGACACTGGTTAGGCCCCATCTGGAGTACTGCATGCAGTACTGGAGGCCACACCTTCACAAGGACATTAACCAAACTGAAGCAGTCCAGAGAAGGCCAACCAAAATGGTGCAGGGACTGCATCAGAAAACAAATGAGGACAGATTAACTGAATTCAATATGTATACCCTAGAGCAAAGGAGGGAGAGAGGTGATATGGCTGAAACATTCAAACACCTTAAGGACATTAACTAGGTGAAAGAGTCTAACATGTTTCAATATAAGAAAAATAGCAGGACAAGAGGACACAGCATGAGGTTATAGGGAGGCCGATTAAGGGGTAATGTGAGCAAGTTCTTTTTCACAGAAAGGGTGGTGGTTGCATGGAACAGCCTACCTCAGGAAGTGGTGGATAGGAATACAGTGCAGGGTTTCAAACAGGCATGGGATAGGCATAAGGGAGCAATACAGATGAGTATGACTAGATAGGCCATTGACAGAGCAAAGGTCAATGGCACATTCATAAGGTAGAAAAAGAAGTGGGCAGACTGGATGGGCCTTGCGGTCCTTATCTGCCATCAACTTCTATGTTTCTATGTTTCTATGTTACTATGATATGACTACCCCAGGTCTCTTTCCATTTTTTCGACTGTGGGCGCAGCCCAACAGGTGTTTTGCATTCAGAAAAGGGCTGATGTCATCTTTGCTACCAAACAACATGATAGAGTGTTAAAAATAGATTCCTCTGCTGAAGCCTCATTACTACGCTGCCTGTGTGTGTAGGAAGCTGTAGAGCACTATTTTTCCTCTGGATTAAGGAGTTAATTAAGCCACAGAAAGTTAACTCATTATCTTCTGGCAGTCATTCTGTGTCAGATTATCAATGGATAGTACAGACATCATAGAAAGCTATTGGAAGTAGAATGGGTTTAAACACTTCCTGGAGCTTTCTACATAACAAATAAGCTCTACTGTGCCTCTAAGGCCCTATGAACACAACACCTCATTAAGCCATTTGACACCAGCATCCTAAGAGCAGTCAGTCTGCTTTGCAGGACATTGCATAGCAAGAGTCCCAGTGTTGCCTTTTTCCAAATAATACACCAACTTCATTTTCTCAGGCGGGCAGTTCTGGGCTACTGTTCATATTCTGCTGAATGTTCTTAACCTGCAATTTATGACTATAGGTGTTTACAACTGAGTGACAGTAACCACATTTGCTTCACTTGCAAATAGGTAGGCATGTGTGTGTCTAATTTTTGTTTGACTTACTGTAGGTTACACATAGAATTTGATAAGTTCATAATATGCTGTATTGTGATTCAATTAACTAAATGGGGTTTTTAGTTTCTTTTACAAATTAATTTTTCCTAACCATGAATATACTAAAACAGTAATTTCTCAACAAAATTTTTAAAAATAAGGAGTTTAGAAGTAATTTAGTTGATGTTTATTTATTTATTTATTTATTTATTTTACCAATTATTTTACCAGGTGAGACACACTAAGCTGAAAGCTTGTTTGCAGGTGCAACCTGAGAGCATGAGGAAGTTAAGTGACTTGCTCAGAGTCACACAGTATGCACCTAGGGGGCTGTGGGATTCAAACCCAGGTATCCAGATTTGCAGCTCAGAGCCTTAGCCCACTGCACCATACTGCCTCCACTGATGTGGTGTTAAGAGGTGCTCCCTGGAAAATCACCTGGTTGTGGGGGGGGGGGCTGCCACAAGCAGAATGGGACTTCATGGATGGGGGAGCTCATGGCAGCAGAAGAAGCATGATGGCATTAAAAGCTTAGTGGTGTGGATGTAGAGGCACCAGTATTTAAGCATGACTTTGGTACAGGATTAATTGTGACTGGTGGGTGAGGGAGTGAGTCTTGATATTTTTAGCATAATGGTTTTCTGAAACTTCTACCTTCAATGAGTTAGACTCTGCATCCATCTGTACAGTATATCACTAGGCCACATGCAGTGGGGTATGGGTAAAACCCAGATCACCAGACCCAGACCAGAGCAGTAAAATCTGGACTGGGCACAGCTTGTGCAAATATTGCTGATCCACTCACTCCAGATGATCTGGTCTGGCTTTTACCTATCTGGTTTGGTCCTGACGGTTCCGTTTTCAATCATGCCAAAGAAGGGTTGAAAAATAGACTTCAAGGAGTGGACCAGATATGTAAAAGTCAGACTGAACAGTGCAGTCTGAGTGACCTGACCAGCAGTATTTGTGCAAGTTGCATCCAGTATGGCCAGTTTGGATTTTTACAGAACTGCTGTGGTTCAGGTCTGCCTGTCCAGTTTTTAATCAATCAGTCTTTATTTTATACTGAAAGGTATGTGAGCAAAACAGGCCATTTACACAAACATCCAGTTTAGCACAAAAAGAGAACAGAACACCAGGTCAAACAACTACATAGTAAAATACAGTATAAACAGGTCTAAAATAAACAGGTCTAATACAGAGATCTTGAGGGATAAACAGAAGAAAGGGGAAGCAAATAAATAACAGTGATAAATTTACAGTATGGGATATAGTTGGAGGTGCAGTTCAGGAACATGAACAGTTGGGTGATGCGTCAAAATGAAGACGTTCAAGTCCTGCGGTACCCAGATTCTGCATGCAACTAGCATTCCCGTGGTGTGATCTGCCATGGCCCCAAACACTGGGCCAAGGACTGTATGCCATGCCAATACTTCAACCAGGCCACATGGATTAGGCACTAGAAAAAGCATGAAGCCCACTTACTGGAGAAGTGCCCAGCTTTGATGAAAAAGGAGCTTCAGAATCTGTGGGAAAAATCTTCTTCTCCAATGCCAGAACCCAAAAGGAAAAAAAAGGATAAGGAGGGGCACTGACACCAGGATAGGTCTCCATCCACTTGGCGGTGACCATCAGGCACCACTGACACCAGAGGAGCCTCCACTTCAGTAAGTACCCCTATTGTCAGGTCTTCTACTGCTCTGGCAGATCAGAACAGGGCCTCCTTGCCTGCTTTACTCATGGTGCAGTCCGGCCTCTTCTTGGACGATGGAACCCCTATTGTGCTCCTTAGGCCCATATCTTCTTCCGGGTCTATCACCAGCAGCCAGGTCAATAAGTCACTCCCCAGCCCCACCAAGGAGTGCATGGTCACAGCTGGTAAGCTGGACTCCAGCTCTGCTGTTGTCTGCATGGCCCAGGCCGATAAGTCAGACATTAGATCTTCAGACGTCTCCACTGCCTTGGCTAAGTCGCTCCCTGGTTCCTCTGGGGATCACATAGCTGGGACTCTCACATTGGGATTGCAGTATACCTCCAACATTGAGTTGAGCCAGCTGCTGGGCATGCAACAGTCTTTTGATGGTTCCTTGCTCCCACTGACACAGTCAGACCCTCTGGGCATGCCTGCCTGAGGTGGGCACTAATCTGGAGGTTCCCCCTCCTTTGCTGGATCAGTCTCTTCCTGATTCACCCACTGGGCCTGTTGTTAATTCCTCTGGGGACCTTCCTTTGGGAGCTCCTCAGCCCAAGCCCCCTTGGACAACCAGATTCCTCCATCTTGGACTCCTTCTCCCCAGACGATGGTGGGTCTTCTGTCAGGTTCTACTCATACCCTGACACCAAGCAACCCTTTGCCATGTGACCCTTTTACCAGATCAGGGTATATCTGGCACTCTGGCCATTCCTCAAATGCTGGACAGCCTTCATTCAGGCCCTCAGGCACAGAATCTTCCAGTGCTAGACATTCCTGTGCCTGATCCAGTGAGAGCCCCTTTGAATGTCCCTACAGGGCTGATGCCTGGTCCTTCTGAACTTCCTGCTGGGCCTTTGGCCCCACCTCCTGTCAGGCCTTCAGCTCTGCCTCTAGCTGGACCTATGGGCAATGTTCCAGGCTATCCGCCCGCACGATACCCAATGTACCTTTTGCCGGGGTATCCAATGCCGGATCATCAACCCCATTATGTACTGGGGTACCAGACGCCAGGCTATGTCTAATCAATGGCATGCTTCTTCGGGCTTTCCCTACTCCTATCATGCTCATGGATACCCTCAATATCAGATGCTGGTCTACCCATTATACCAGCCTCCTCCTCCACCACCTCCTCCTCAGCCTCAGGCTCTGCCTCCACAGCAGCCTCAGGCTGATATTCAGGCAGTGTTTCAGACCCTGATTTAGGAGGAGAGGACTCAACAAGCCTTGGAGATTGACCGTTGGAAACCAGTGGTGGCCTTTACTCCTGCCTCCTTTCTGACTCCTAGATAAGCCTCTCCTATGGATTCCTACCTTTCTGGAGAAGGCTCCCCTAGACACCAGGTCAGGGATAAAACCCAGGACATGTCACTAAAAAGGGTTCAGACTTCCAGCAGGCACTCTTTGTACTCTGACTTGTCCTGCAGCTCTGGTATGCATACACCTATAGAGACTCAGCCTTAGGATTCCCCGAAGTCCCCTCCAGAGAACCCTTTCTTTGCAGAATTCCTCATAACTATAAAAAATGCCTGTGGCTGGGCTAGCCAGGAACAGGAAACAAAATGGAAAAGGCTTGCAGAGCATCTAGACATGACTTACACAGCTTCTATGCCCATACTGCCTTGGACTGGACCCCATGAAGACTGGACATCCACTATCTGGCAACAGCCTTCCTCTATTCCGGCTGTGTCAAATGAATGCAGACAGGGGGACTTCCGGTGGGATCCAGTAAAAATGGCAGCTTGAACCTCTCGCTCTGCCCCAGCCCAATGGAAACTCTACAATTACCACAGGAGTGATGAACTAAAAGTGGTCTCTCTACATCCGATTGCTCCCCTTCCTACCCCCTGTCACCATCAGTGAAGTATTTTTCGGGGTCTTTGCAAGTTATAACGTCAAGTGACCCATGCAGTTACTGACTTGGGCTCTACTATACAGGCTGCACAGGCCCGACCACAGTATCTCCAATGGTAGTGTCTCTTGGTCACCTTTTTGTGGAGCGTTCATGCCCCTCATCTTCTCCGTATCCTCTTGATGGCAATTGAGGGCGTTAGAGGACAGTTAGCTTCTAGGGGCACCGACGCTGATTCAGCCACAGGGCCACTGGCCTCTCGAGTACCCGCCTAGTGCTACGCAAAGATTCTACTGCTAGGATGGAACAGATCGCAAGCTGCAGTGATGGGGCAGCGGCCCAGGGTGTCCCGGATCAAACGCAAGTTGGGGAAGCCCTGGGAAACATTACAAAAATGCTTGAAGCACTACTTTCCAGGGTGGACAGCATTGGCGCTTCACTGGCGGGCAACATCGCAGATGTCCGCAGGCTAGAGGACCAACATAATGTCCTTGAGCAGTGGGTGGCAGAGCTGGAAGGCCAACACTTGAATGTTCTACACAAACTCAGAGATCATGAAGCCAAGCTGGCTCATTTATGGCAAAGGGTTGAAATACAAGAGAATCGCATCAGAAGAAACAATATCTGTATTCTCGGTGTTCAAGAGGGAGCAGAGGGCCCCAACTTAGAGAAGTTCTTAAATGAATGGCTTCCACAACTGGTAGGAGAATGGTGGAAAGAGCCAGCAAATGTTGAACATGCCTATTGGGTTCTTAGTAACTCGAATCACACTAAAAGCCCTCAAACCATAGTTGCATATATGTTGCGCCTCTCAGTTAAGGAGCATTTACTTAAAGCCATAAGAGACATTGGGGAGCTAACTTGGAGGGGGCATGTTGTCTCTGTATACAGAAATTTCTCACAGGAGGTTGCAGCTAGTCGAGGTGCCTATAAATTGCTAAAAAAGGTGCTGAATACTAACTCAGTACAATACAGATTTAAAGGACTTACTTCGCTATATCTGTCTAAGGATGGCCAGTCTTTTCTGGCAGACTCGCCGAGGGATGCTGAGGCCTGGATTTGGGGATACTGGCCGAATATGCTGATGGGCACTACACCTCCCAGATGCCTCTGGGAGCCAAGGGGCAGAATAACACATGGAACCAGCAAAAAGGGCAGTGCTGTCTCAGAGGACCAATATCGCAGGTGGACGGGTCCATCCAATGCAGCTCCCCCATCGCAAAGACAGCTATGGAATCCCTCCCCTGATAGAACCAAGTCACCTCTGCCTCATTCTGCACCTCACAAGGCTTCAGAAGTATCTAACGCTAGCCAAATGTTGAAAATGCCTAAAGTGGCTGATCTTCCACTGCCAGCGAGACAACGCCCACGCTCTAGAAGCCCTCGCCCACCAACACAGAGTAACTTAACCACGTCCCCACCTGCCAAATTCCTGAAGGCAGATCTAACTACACCAGAGAAAAACAAGCCCTCTGATGTGATGGAGGAACCAACGGGGACCCTTGAGAGCGATCCGGTCCCGATAGACTGGGCAACGACGATGGAGGAGGAGAACGACGAGGAGGAGGCAACCTGTTCTGCTGTGAAACCTGGGTTGGAAACATATGCAGAAGCCCTGGCGATGCTGGGGACCTGAAAATCAGTGGACTTTTATTACCAATATTTGAGAACTGGAAGGTCTAATCTGACAGTCATGGTGCGAAGGGGCATCCCCCCCCCCTTCCCTCCTTATTGAACTAGGGCATCTAGAGCTGAATGAGGCAATGTCTATAAATTACAGGCAGGGAAACTTCCCCCCCCACACTTATTTTGTACCATCTCCTTCTGAAAGGCATTCTTAAAGCCCAGCTGATGTAGCTAGTAACCCATCCCTCCTCCTCGCTGCTACAGGGACGTCTCTTTATGTACCCCATCTCTTTTAGTGGATGTGCTATGTAGCCTTATGCTAGTACTCATGAAGCTGGGCATATAATTCCTAATCATTCATATATTGCCTAAATAAATCATAGGCTGGGTAATTTCTAAGTAGTATAAATGTGGCACCCGCTAATGTACCGTTATGGTCTTGGTAATTAATCATACTAATGGTCACTCGTTGCGTTTCCTATGGGTTGCTATCTTTCCCCATGGACTGGATCCTTAAAGGTACTATATTGCTGACAGATTCCTCCCCCCCCATCCTCTTCCCCATCCCCCAGTCGGGTGTACCGATTGAAAGTGCCTCCCCCTGCAGTTTGGGGGGCGGCTCCAGACTCCGGGCCTATCCTGGAGGCTAGCTACAGTACATGTGGCTGACCCCTCAGTTTCGGGCTGGGACAGATCACTTAATCTGGTGTGACTCCTTCCTGATTCTGCAGTGTGGCTCAGGGGCGTAATTGCCTCTACTCACGTGTCCAACTCGACACCAATAACTGAGTTATTGCTCATTGATTTTAAAGTGTGATACTGTTTATAATTAATCTGTTAATTAGCCTGTTGCTTGACAGCTGTTTGTTGGCAGATCTCTGCCCTGTATTTTGAATTTCTGAGGTATATAATTGTGGTTTTCTTTTTCACTTTGCACAGGTCTCTCGTCAACTGCAGGTAGCTTGATTGTTACTGTCTCCTCTCAACTTTTACAACACCTGTCTGTTTTGAGGCTCACCGACGGTACAAGACTTACCATAAGCCTTCAGTCAGGTATCTTTTTTCTTTTATTCTTACCTGCTTCTCCTTTCATTATAGGCTGGGTGACTACACTCTTTTTCCTTGCTACGTAATAGGTGGGCGTCATTATGGTCCCGACTACGGGGGCACCGCATGATTGGGGATGTGTCTCCTGGAATGTGCGTGGACTGCATCACCCAGCAAAATGAACCAAAGTGTTGCAATATCTAAATTCAATCGGTGCAGATATCACATTACTCCAGGAGATGCATCTTGCCAGCCGCACAGTGCAATGGCTAAAAAAGTTGTGGGTGGGAACGGTGCTGGCTAGTTGTGCCTCCACAAAGTCAGGGGAGTGGCCATCCTACTACGGAGGTCCGGACCATGGACTGTTGAAGGCCAGCGTCAGGACTCACTAGGTAGATGGATAGTGGCTAAGCTGTCATATCCTGGTGACAGGGCCATAATAGCAAATGTTTATGGTTTTAATAGGGATACAGGGGATGTCTATTCTGAATTGAGTCAGGCCCTCACCGAGCTCTCTGGTGACGACCTGGATATTCCAATCCTGTTAGGTGGGGATCACAACTTGGTGCATTACATTTTTTTAGACAAATCCATACCCACACCTCAGTCCCATCTGAAGGTTTTAGAAACTCTAAATACTTTGATGTCAGAATGGGGACTAGGAGACCCGTGGAGAATTAATCATCTGAGTGGGCGTACTACACATACTTCTCCACAATGCATGGGACACATAGTAGACTTGACTTCTGGTTGGTTAACCATGCTGCTATGCTGGGGATAGTAACTCCCACCACTGGCAGCATAGTCATATCGGACCATGCCCTGGTAATGGTCATTTTCACTCCTACAGGGCAGGGCTCACGCTCCACAAGGTGGAGATGTAACCCATTACTGTTGGAGGATGCAGCCTTTCACGATTATATAAAAAAGGAAACTCTCTCCTACTTTTCAGATAACACCCCAGGGGAAACAAGTGCAGCCACAGTCTGGGAAGGCTTTAAGGCAGTTATAAGGGGGAGAATTATTTCCTCTTCCAGAATTTTAGCCTTAAAGAAAAAGGAGGGGAAGGTTGCAACAACACCCAAGGCTATCAATGAGACTATGAAAATACTTTATCAAGACCTTTACCAGTCTCAGGATACCTTTTCAGATACTGAGTTATCTCGGCGTATGCAAAGTTTTTGCCGAGGGGCGCATCTCCCTAAGCTCTCGGAAGAGCAGGTCCTGGCTCTGGATGCTCCCATAACTTGAGACGAGCTACGGTCTGCACTATCTCATATGGCCAAAGGGAAGGCCCCAGGGCCAGATGGGTTATCAGCAGAGTTGTACCAAGTGCTGCAGGATGAGATTACCACCCCCCCTTTTGCAAGCTCTCCAGGAAGCCCAATCGAACGTTATACTTCCCCTCCACTATGCATGAGGCCCTTATTTCACTAATCCCCAAGAAATCCTCGGATAACTTACTGTGTACAAATTATAGACCTATTTCTCTTCTCCCGGTCGATACTAAGATATTGGCTAAAATATTGGCAACCAGACTATCCCCAGTGTTATTAAATCTGATTCATCCCTCTCAAACGGGGTTCTTAAAAGGGAACTCTAGTGCAGATAACCTATGCCTTATTTTAAATCTTAAATGGCTGGCACTTCAGTCCGAGGTCCCCATGGCCGCTTTAGCGGTTGATTTTGCCAAGGCTTTCAACTCACTGGAATGGGCGTATTGGCACCGGAATCTCTGACTGTATGGCTTTGGCTCCCAATTTTGTTCATGGGTATATGCACTGTACAACTTGCCCTTGGCCAGAATCCTTACTAATAAAGATACCTCTTCTCCCTTTCTCCTCCATAGAGGTACCAGGCAGTGGTGTCCTCTCTCTCCGCTCCTGTTTCTGTTAGCACTGGACCCCTTAGTTAGAACACTGACTAACACCTTAGCTGTAACAGGTATCCCTGTAAGGAAAACTTCCTATTTAGTTAATGCATATGCAGACAATATGCTTCTTACTCTCTCTGACCCACATTCCTCCCTCCCACCAGTTTTGTCAATACTGCAGGAGTTTGCTAGAATATCTGGGCTTACAGTGAATCAGAAAAAAATATTCTATCCCCTCTAAATAAGAAATGTAGCGGACAATGTCTAGCTGGTGCAGATATTTCCTGGGCACCGCAGGGCTTCCCATATTTGGGCATTAACATCACGGCAGCCTGGAAGGACCTAAAAATGGCCAATTTCACTCCCCTCCTAGCAACATTGACAGCCGAGGTCCACCGTTGGATGAAGTTGCACCCAACGCTGAAAGGAAAAGTGGAGGCGATCAAAATGTTTATTTTTTCCAGGGTCTCTTACCTACTAAACAATCTCCCAATCCCTCTCTTTCAAAAACCATTTCAAGCCTTGGATAGATTAGTGGCACTTCGCCTCTGGAAATGTGGCCTTCCTAGATGGGGGAGAACGAAATTACGTGCTCATTGGACCAAGGGAGGGCTCGGCCTCCCCTGGTTTGTGGGATATCATTTGGCCTTTTACATGGCCCAGGCTCTGAAGTGGTTTGCCCCTTGTTCTACCCCTCCTCCTCAGTGGGCGGTACTGGAGGCCATGCTGTCAGCAAAGATTCCCCTTTACTTGTTGTTATCTTTCAGGAAACCAGCCAACCCCCAACGTACACCACCTATGACAAATACATGTGCATTGTGGCTCCGGGCAATGGTCATAACCAGTGTTCCAAGCACCGATTACCTTCCCCCCTTATGCTATGCCCCAATTTGGAATAATCCTATCATAAAGGTAGACCACAAGTTACTTTATTGGGCCTTATGAGCCTCTAGGGGCATACAGACGGTAGCCGACCTTCTCATATCGAACACGCATACGTTGATGTCCTTCGAGCAGCTCAAAACTAAATACAAATTGCCATCTCAGGATTTTTGGAAATTTCTCCAATTACGTAGTGCATTGATCCCTCTACTTAAAAGTTGGTTGTCCCAATCCCCTTGGAGATGCCTGAAGAACCTCTCTCTACCTAGCAGAGGTGGGGGCCTTGTAGGCGCTATCTATCAAACTCTTAGAGACTCCCAACCGGATGTCACCTTAACTAGCAAAGCCGCATGGGAACAGGATTTTTGTCACACCTTATCCCCACAGAAGTGGTCGGAATGTCTCAGATTGGCCCATACGGCCTATGTAGACTCAAAAAGCCAGTTGATTCAATTAAAAATTCTCCTCAGATGGTATCAAACTCCCTCAGTCCTCTATAGGTGAAAGATAATCTCACAAGACAGCTGCTGGAGATGCCTCTCCTCTCCGGCCCACTTATACCACATACTATGGCTGTGCCCAACAATTCATACCTTCTGAACATCAGTCTTGAAGGGCTGTTCTGCTATAGTGGGTAACTCGCTATCTCTTCAACATTACTCCCTACTGCTAGGGGACACTTTCTCAGTAAATGCACTTATTCCTTCTAGTAAAGCTTGGGTCCTGGTTGCTGTCATGGAAGCAAAGAGAGCTATTCTGGTGAGATGGAGGCAATCCTTGCCCCCATCACATTCTCAATGGCAGGCAGCCATGGCCAGACTGGCCACCTTTGAGAGGCTTATGGCAGCAGCTAGAGGCAAACTTGCTGACTACTACTCAAAATGGGACGCCTACCTGCACGCCCACATTTGCAGAGTGTCTCCTCCACCACTACAAAACCCTCCTGTTACTTCTTAGCAAGTTGATCTTAGTGAGGTATGCCAAATATAAAATATCCCCCTCCTTTGTGTGTAACCCCTGATATGCGCTTTTTCCCTTCTCTTATCTATAGCTCTTTCTCCCTATATTTTCCACCTTCATTTTCTTCCTCAATCCTGACCCTATGGATAGCTTAAGCACTTCATTGTGGGATTACTGGGTATAAACTAATCATGAGAACGTAGTTGGTGTAATTTCATTAAATAAATGAGAGGCCTGTGCTGTAAGGTAATGCTTTACTGGAATCTATATCTCTGCAAATTTTTGTGTCCAATTAAAGCCTGCTGCAGTTAGTCTGTCTCTCATATAGCTTAGGCCTTCTTTAAGGCCAGTTGAGATTTTGATTTTGATAAACAGTGATGCAGTTTAGAGCTATGTGGTATTTAGGATGTATCCTGTAAGATGGCAGTATCGTTAGCCATCCTGTGGCTGTTTGTCAGTGACTGACGCTTATCGTGAATATGCTTCCATGTATTATGTGAACAAAATGAAAAGTGGAAAATTTCAATAAAATATTATATGATAAAAAAATAAATGCAGACAGGATGTACCACCCCCCAAATGGGGTCACACACATTACTGGCCATCCTAATGCAGACTCGGTTGTTATCGCACTTGCCCACAACCGGTCCTCTAAACCTAACATTTGAGCACATCTCCTCCTGATAAGGAGTGTAAGCAGCTGTACAATTTCAGTCGCAAGACCCATTCCTCCTCTACTTGGGCCCTCGGGTCTCTTAATTATGTGGCTTATATGGTTTCCTATCAGAAATCTTCCCCGGCCTCAATCGAGTCAAAGATGGAAGCTATCCAGGATCAGGAGTTTAAGGCTGAGATTGCCAAAACCATGAGAATGACCAAACTCTTCTCTTGTCATGCCCTCCAGGCCACTTATGACACAGTAGACTCAGTTGCTTACACCACAGCCACTGCCGTCTGCATTAGGTGACATTCATGGCTCAGGATTGCTTGCCTGGCACAAGACATTCAGAACTCCATCCTGGATGCCCTTTCAGGGGATCTATGTTACCTGGAGGTGACGCTAAGGAAGGATATTATCACTGTAAAGTAGGACCGAGGTAAATCCATCCACGATGTCCGCTTCATGTAGCGAGAGGGTTACAAAGGCAAACAGTCTTTTCTTTAGCAACAGGGATGCCAGACCAAAGAAGCAATGTGAGTGTGGTATTGGGCAGGCCAGCATGACCTCTGCCTGACTGCTGTCCATGTGCTGGGTGATAGCGACATCCTGGCAAACAGTCTCAGCCACACCGTCAGGGCTCATGAGTGGGAACTAAATCAAGAGATGGTTGAAAGCTTACTCAACCTGTGGGGTTGGCCGGAGATAGACCTCTTCATCTCCCCATCCAATGCAAAACTACATAATTGTTGCTGGCATGTTTCAGAGCATAGTGTTTTCTGGTGAGATGCACTGTCTCTGTGCTGGATAAGTAAGTTCCTGTATACCTTTCCTCCCTTCCCAGTGCTTCAGAGGGCTCTCCTTAAGCTACAGGTGGAAGAGGCTCACATGATTCTAATAGACCCACTTGGCCTCTTCAGATTTGGTTCCCTCTGCTTCAACAGCTATCGATGGAACCCCTAGTACCTCTGCCTCTCCACCATGATATTCTGACTCAAAAGCAGGGCAGATTGGTGCATCCAGGTCTCAGATTCCTCCACCTGCATGCGTGGCACCTTTGGACATGTGGAATAACTCCCATTGTTATTATTTTTTTACAAAAAATGTCAGCTCTGCAGACACATTTGTAAACAAGCATTTGTCAATGCCAAATGTTTGCTTGCTGGTATTAGCATTGGAAATGCAGGAGTTAGACAGATGCAGAATAGAAATAGCAGTGAAGTGTTGAACTTCAAGCCAACCCCACCTCCATCCTACAGAGACAAACAGGCATTGGGGAATGCTTTTGGGTCATCATTCATAACATTCGTGCCATTTCACCTCACCCTATCCTGCGGACACCGACAAGTGTTGAGGTGTGCCTTGGGGTGTTTGGCTTTACAGTCACCCCATTCCATAAGGACATACACTGAAATGGGTGCAGTATAGGAGAATGGGGTGAACTCTGGGGTCCGAAGAGTCTAAGGCATACCTTGATGCCTGTCACTGGCTACAGAGGGGGTGGTGGAATGGCATGAGCATTACAGTTGGCAGTCCAAAGGCACACCCCTGATGCCTGTCAGTCTGTACAGGGTGGGACATTATGGTTAGATATCCTAACGCCACGGGCGATTGTTGGTATTTGCACTACCAATTTTCAACATGGCCTTTTTGTGACACCCCCCACCTCATGAAAGCATTTGGGACCTCTTCTCATGAACAGTGGCACTGGGATTTTGTTAATGTGTCCAGAACTTTGAGTTCTCACAGCAATTCTGCGCCAGATGTACGAAAACACAGACTGGCCAGGATGTGAAGAATGACAGCTGTACCATTCATATGGAGGTGTGAAGAGATGGCAATGTTGAAAATCTGTAGTGAAAATATTAAAAATGCTCGAACTTCTGAGTGTACGTGGAAACTGTGCAACACATGTACGTAACAGTCATTTAGTGGAATTATTTCATCAAATTTTCAACATACGCATTTTGTGACCTCTGCTCATGAATGCTGTCACTATGATATTCTTAATCTGTCCTGAACATTGATTTCCCACAGCAACCGTGCAATTCTGCACCAGATGTGTAAATGCATATTTTGGGCAGGATATGAAAAATGACAGCTGTACTGTTCATAACGAGGTGTGAAAATGGCAATGTTGAAAATCTGGAGTGAAAATATTACTAATGCGTGAAATTACGAGGGTGCATGGAAACTGTGCAACGTACGCTCATAACATAATCATTTTATGGATGTTTGTCACCAAATTTTCAACACTGGCATTTTAGGACCTTTGCTCATGAACAGAGTCACTGTGATTTTCTTAATCTGTCCCAAACATTGATTTCCTACAGTGACCATGCTATTCTGTGCCAGAAGTGCGAAAACACATTTCGGCCAGGATGTGAAAAATGACAACTGTACTGTTCATAAGGAGGTGTGAAAAAATGCCAATGTTGAAAATATGGCATGAAAACATTACATATTCATGAAGTTATGAGTGTGCATGGAAATTGCGCTATGTACGCTCGTAAAACAGTCATTTTTTTGAGTTTTTCACCAAATTTGCAACATAGGCTTTTTGAGAGCCCGCCTCATGAACAGTGGCACTGTCAATTCGTTAATTGCTTCCGAAAGGTGATTCTGCGCAGTGACTGCGACATCATCTTTCAGAACCGAATAACGCCATGACAGTGACTGAATTAATGAGGAGGTGTCCCAATAACCCCATTTTGAAAATGTGGTGCCAAAAGTCCCAAAAATGCCTGAGATAACCACATAAGTTGAAAAAAAAAAACATTTATGCCATTATACAGCTTACTGGAATTTCTTCAGTTCATGGTCGACTTTGAAGAGTGCAGACGTGTTCCCGGTCCACTGAAGATCATCACGCTGGACTCCAGACATAAGTATGGGGTGAAGGTGGGGTGGGGTGCACAGTGGGTGGGCAGCGGGTTGGGGAGACTCAATGAGGACTGTTTTCTATTTTACAGATTTAAAATTTTTATAACATCGCGGTAAGGTTTTCTTATTTAAAGGAACTTTTGGCACGCTGGGGTGGGCTCCCAGCATGCCACCTGAGTTTTTTTCGGGGGGGGGGCTGTAACTGACAGGGATTGGGCACCCCCGTCAGCATATACTGAGTGTTGGGGGACAAGAGCCGAAGGGGATTGGGCACCCCCTTCAGCACACAACAAATGAGGGGGGCCATAATGCTAGCAGGGAGTGGGCTGCCCATCAGCAAATGAATTGGGTCGGGGGCATGCTGACATGGGGATTGGGCACCCCGTCAGTCAGCTTTCATGAGGCTCTGAGGCAGAGGCATAAGCCACCATGTTTAGGGAAATGTTACACCAGGCAAGGTACTGCCCAGCAATGATGGGTCGGTCCCGCATTGCAGTGGAATGGCTGATGCTGCAAAGACGAGGTGGCCCCTCATTGCAGCGGCCAAATCATTTCAAGTTGGTGGCACTTCTGCAGAACCAGTGTGATCAGAACACTGGTCCTGCATTGGGTGAACAGTGCCAAGCCCACAAATGCAGTGCCAGCTTTGGCTGCCACAGTGCCACACCTCCACAACCCACTTCTCTCCTAAGCTGCCACATAACGTTTCTTGGGCACGCGCATAAGTAAACATAAAAGTGAATTATAATAGTGAGAATTTTTGAAATGTTATTTGACTTGCCATACTCATGCTTGTCTACCCACTTACTCAGTCTTCTGCTTACATACAAACATATGAAGAAGCCAACAGAAGAAGGTCATTTGGTCTATCAAGTCTGCTTGTGTTGCAGGGTTCACAGCTTGAGCTACTGTCCCTGCCCCCTCTCCCCACTCCTCCTATCCTCCCTACCCATGACCCTTACCCTCCCCTTATACCTGTCCCAGCCTCTCTTAAAGCTGTCCACTGTCAGCAATGAGATTACCTTTTCTAGCTGCGCATTCCAAGTGTCCACCACCCTCTCTGTGAAGAAGTGCTTTCTGACCTCCCTCCTAAACCTCCCACCCTCCAGCTTAAGACTGTGCCCCTCATGTTATGGTTGCCACTCAGCTTAAATAGACTCTCCTTATCAACCTTATTTATCCCTTTCATGTACTTGAAGGTCCCACTCATGTCCTCTCTCTCTCTCTCTTTCTCTCTCGTCTGTCTTCCAGGGAGTACATGTTCAGTGCCCTCAACCCCTCCTCGTATGCCTTACCCTGATGACTGCCTATCATCTTTGTAGCCCTCCTCTGGACCTTCTCCAGCAGGTTATTGTTCTTTTTGAGGTGTGTGCACCAGTAGTGAACTCCATACTCTAGATGCGGCCTTACCAGTGATCTGTACAAGGGCAGTACAACCTCCTCTCTCCTGCTACTGATTCCCATAGATATGCATCCCAGCATCTTGTTTGCCTTTGCTGCTGCTTACTTGCACTGTGTGGAGTGCTTCAGGTCACTAGTGATCATCACTCCCAGGTCCTTCTCCCCCTCTGATGCAGATACTCGGACTCCACCCAGGTAGTACTTTGTCCTAGGATTCCTGTTTCTGTCCTTGTATAAATTCCTGTTGCTTCATATCAAGGGGTTATTGATTTTCATATTGTGTGTGCTTGGGGTGGAGCCAGTAGCGGAGCCAGGTTTGGGAGCATTTGGGAGCCAGGGGGGCCATTCAGTCAATCATGGGCTCCACAGTGGACACTAAACATTGAGTAATGAAGGGGGTGGGGCACCACTACTCACACTGGGGTAGCCAGGAAGGGCAACCGCCCCCCCCAGCCCCCCTAGCTCCGCCACTGGGTGGAGCAGCAATAAAAGATAAACTATGCAATTCTGTCAATAACACACCTACCCCAGTTTACTTTTACCTAATGCCCATTTTTAGGCCTTGTTGAGTAAGATTTTCCTTCAAGAGAACAACTTGTAATGAAATGTGTAAGATTTACATTGACGTTTGGGGTATATGCACTTTTATATTATACTAATTATGTGTGTGAACTGTATAGCAATCTCTAAAAAAATAAACACATCAAATGTCTTAAAAAACATGTCTCAACATTGTGTTTTGTATTTATCCACGTTGTCACAACATATAATTGTCTCAGCAGTGTTTTCAGTAAGGGTACAGTACCTTCATGTATATGATGGCCTGGTCTGTTGAGCTGATTGCTATAACAGTGCATAGAATAAATTGTGAAGCATGTAGGTAACTGTAATGCAGATGGTGGCATTATTTTTAAAATCTGCCATTTCTCAATGTACCATACTTTGATTCAGCTAATGTATGCAACAGCAATTCATGTTTATGTTTAAGCCCATGAAACAGCTTTATCTAGGTAATGCATTCACAGTCGTAGTGCCTCTGCCAGAGCTTGTTGTTGTTAGTTACCTCCCCCCACACTGTGTACTCTTCCCCTGGGTTTTTGTTTCCCAGGTGCTATACTTTGAATTTCTTTGCATTGAATCTAAGCTGCCATAATTTTGATTATTCCTCCAACCTTGCCAAGTTCCTTCTCATCCTTTCCACCCCCTCCCCTTGTGTATCAACCCTGTTGCAGATCTTTGTGTTATCTTCAAAGAGGCATATTTTCCCTTCCAGTCCCTCTGCAATATTACTTATAAAGTCATTAAAGAGGACTGGTCCCAGTACTGAACCCTGTAGTACCCCACTAGTAACTCCCCTTTCTTCAGCGTGAACTCCATTTACTAGGTTTTACTATACCGTTGCGACATCTGCTGCACCAACATCCCCAGTAGCGACAGCCACAATGCTGAGTGTTGGCATTGCACTGTCGGGGATGCCTCTGTGTTTTTAATGGGGCAGTGCCCCTGAACCCCACACCCCCAGGTCTCTAGGGATACAACTCCAAGACAGAGTTGTCTCAGGGAAGGGGGTGATACACCAGGTGGGGCAGTCCCAGTGCCAGTAGAGACCATCACAGTGATGCAAGTTTTTCACATGATTCCTGTTGCTGTGATGGTCTTCATGCTAAGGGGCTCGCTAAACTGTCAGCATACCCATTTACTATTACCATCTGCGTCCTGTTGTCCAGCCAATGTTTTACCCAGGCTACAACCCTGGGACCCGCTCTCAGGCTGCTAACTAGTTTATTAATCTTTTGTGTGGGATTGTGTCACATGCCTTGCTAAAGTCTAGATAGGCCATGTCCACAGCCCCTCCTTGGTATATGACTTTGGTCACCTAGTCAAAGAAATCAATTAGATTCGTCTGACATGACCTTCCCGCTGTGAATCTATGCTGCCTTGAGTCCTGTGCCCCACTGGCCTCTGGGTACTCAACAGTTCTTTCCTTCAGAAGTGATTCCATCATTTTTCCTATCACTGAAGTCAAACTAACAGGTCTGTAGTTTTCTGCCTCTGTCTTGCTCCCACTTTTGTGAAGGGGAATCACATCCACCCTCCTCCAGTTCTCAGGTACCACACCATCCTCCCATAATTTGTTAAAAAGGTTAGTCAGTGGTGTCACTAGTTCTCCCCTTTATTTGTTTAGAATTCTGGGGTTAATCCCATGGTTCCACCATTGGAACACACCCATCTGAGTGTGCCCATCATTAGGGTGCCAGGATTTAAATTCGTCACCCAGTATTTATGCAGGGGGCTGTACCCCCATGCTCTCCCTAACTAAATATTCTAACTCTGGTGGGGGAGGACCTTGGGGAAGGGCCGGGGAATTTGAAATTTTGGCACCCTATTGACGGGCGCACTTGGACCTGCACATGGATGGCCTGAAGGGGAATCCCATCAGGCCCCATTGCTTTGTCCATCTTCAGTTTTAAGAGTTCTTTCAGGACCCTTTCTTCTGTGAATGGACTGGTATCAACTCTCCTATCCAGGTGCTTCTATTGTTCGGTTTAGGTACCTCCCCCTCCTCTTCTTTTGTGAATACTGAGCAGAAGTATTCATTCAGTATCCCTGCTTTTTCACTGTCACCCTCTGCCCACCCCCCCCTTCCCTTTAGTATGCCTCACTATCCATCCCTTGGTATTTCTTCACTCCCTAATGTACCTATAAAAGGTTTTATCCCCCTTCTTAACTGAGCTGGTTATCTTTTCCTCGGTTTGGGCCTTTGTTATTCTGACTGCCTTCCCCGCTTCCTTCTGCTTTACAGTTCTCTGTCCTGCTCCTTCTGTGTTTCTTTATACTGCCTGAATGCTACCTTTTTCTCCCTAACCTTCCCCACCACCTCTTTTGAGAACCATAGTGTTTTTTTCCTTCATTTTGTTTTGTTGATTTACTTCACGCAAAGGCTTGTTGCCTCTGTGATGGCTGTTTTGATTTTCCCCATTGTAACTCCACCCCTCCTTCTTGCTCATTTGCTAGTGCTTTTTTGAGGCACTCTCTCATTTTTCCCAAAGTCAGCCCTCCTAAAGTCCAATACCTTTGCTGTTGTATGGCTTGACTCTGCGGCCGTGTTTATCATGAACATCACTGTTTTGTGGTCACTTGTTCCCAGATGGCTACCAACTTCTAAATCCAATATCCTCTCTGTCCCTGTTTGAGAATACCAGGTCTAAGATTGCTCTTTCCCAAGTGGATTCTAACACTAACTGTCTGAGGCATGCCCCCTGTAGGGCATCAAAAATTACTCTACTCTTGGATGTGGCTGCATCAAAGGTGCTCCAGTTAACATCTGGCATATTCAGGTCTCCATCAACAATATCGCCCCTTTTTCTGCCATTCTAAGGATGCCTTCTATTGTTTTCTTTTCCATTTCTTCCCCTGAGCTGGGTGTCTGTATACAACCCCCGTGCAGATTGTGGTGCCATTTTCTGTCTCCAGAGTGACCCACAGTGCCTCCTCTCCTCCTTGTTTACCCTGTAGTTCCATTGCTTTGATCCCTTCCCTTACACAGCGAGAGACTCCTCCTCCTCCTCCTCTTTTACCCTCCCTGTCCCTCCTGTAGATTGTGTACCCTGGTATGTTGACATCCCAGTCATGGCTCTCTGTGTACCATGTTTCTGTGACTGCTATGATATCCAGGTGTCCCTCTTCCATAGAGGCCATTAGTTCAGGGAGCTTGTTACCCAGACTACAGGCATTGGTACTCATTACCCTCCATTTTTGGATGGCCTCACCCCTTTGAGCCCCATCCCTCTCCTTACTGCCTTTGCCTTTTTCTCCATTTACCCCTGTCCTGCTCCATATTGACTTCTCTACCTTGGTGTAGCTACCCTGTTTTGTGGCAGGGAGGCTGGGATTTCCCTGCTCCTTTTCATTGCGTCCCCCCTTGGTTAGTTTAAATGCTTGCCAGTAAAGCATTTAAACTTACACCTAGGATTTTGGTTCCCCTCTTGGACAGATGCAGACCATCGTACCAGTATAGGCCTGTGTCCCTACAGGTGGACCCCCAGTCCCCAGTAAAGCCAAAACTCTGCACCAGCATTCCATGGTGTGGATTACCCTAGCCTCACCCATGCCATAGACAGGCAGCATCTACGAGAAGGTTACCAAACGTGCTACTTTTCTAAGGCCCCTCCCTAACTCCACAAACTCCTCTTGCACTGCTTACAGTATGTTCTACTAAGGGCAACACTTGCCAACAGAGCCTGCCAACATGCCGTACATTACCATAGTACATCCTGCTAATCAGGAAATGGTCCTGTCAAATGTCAGGCACTCACTGTGTGACAGTGGAATGGCCACAGGACCTCTGCATTGCACCTGTGTCTCCCCTGGACAGGGCCACATATGCTAACTGGCACATGTGCTAGCACACACACAATATGGCCACCTGTCTCGATATGCAGATACAGGTACACACCATCGGAAGGTGCCGTATAGTACGGTGTCTTACAGGTTCCAATTGCACATGTTCTGCTACATACCACCAGTTTTGAAGCCAGTAGCCACCCCATATCATACACAGTTGTTGTCAGTCAATGTCATGTACTCACATTCATGTCCTGCATCCCACCACTGGGTCCCATGTTTCCTGTACATATGGCCCATGGCCCGCACCATTCCCTATCATTATGCCAATTGCACTGTGGCACCTATTTGTTCACTATGTTGTTATACCATTTAACACAGGTGTATCAAGACTCCTGTGACTTTACAGCACACAGTTATACCATATTGTCATTGTGGGAGGGTGATGCATGTTTCCCCTACCATACACCTGGGATGGGTCTCTTGCTGTACATGTCCCTCTGGTGTAGCTTGCACACATGACCAATGCATGTCCAGAGTTCCTCAGGTTCTGACTAACCACCCTGCCCTGACAATATACAAGCATATCAGTGTTAGGGTTTTACTATCCCAACACCGTATCCTGTATCTGTCCAATAGACATGTGTTTATGACCAATGTGTATACCTCCACTGTGCAGGTACAGCCACATGTAAGTCACAGCAGGCTTTGCACACCACATGGCATCCTACTGCTACATAGTGGATGGAGGCATGTGGGGTGTGTCACTGCAGTTGTACCATTCCAATGCACACATCCCCTTAGTCGGAGACACAGATGGAACATGTGTGCTGCATGCTGGCCCTACTAGACAGCATGTCTTTGTCCCAGTGTATGCTCACAGCAATGTACTGCATGGCTGTTGTGCGCTGTGACATCCCAACACAATCCCATGTTCATGGTTTCCAAATGAGTACATGCATGTGCCCGCCCATGTGCCACTGGGCATATACCAAGACCATGTACATTGGCTAACCATGTCATGGCATAATAGGGAACCCCATTTGCCCTGTTGAGCCCCACATGTCCCTGTGCAACACACTCCTTCGTGTGGCCTGGCTTGTTGGGTTGTGTAAGCATGTATTGGTGCATATCACAGTATGTGATACTTGGTAAGGCAAGGCAAATGTTATTTTACAGGTGCCCACTCCCAGAGGCTCTGGGCACTGCACAATCAAACAAAACAATTAACACCAGAAAATAAACATTTAATAAATACTTAAAAACACAATAAATGAGGGTCTAATATCAGCAGGATTTCAAAAATAACCCCCTATAAATCTAAAATGGTTGACACATTCAACTACCAGACTGTGCCTGAGAATGTCTAGCTAAATAAATAGGTTTTAAGGCGGGCTTTGAATGCCTCAACTGAAGGGGCCTCCCTTACTGCTGGAGGCAACGAATTCCACAGGATGGGCCAGTGACACTAAATGCTCTGTCGCTGGCAGTTTTTAACCTCATCCTGGGAATTGCAAGGAGGCCCCTAGAGGATGATCGAAGAGAGTGGACTGGGGCAGCAGGTGTTAGAAGGTCAACTAGGTAGCCAGGGCCCCCTCCATGTAGGGCCTTAAAGGTGAGCAAGCCCACCTTGAAGAGTACCCTCCATCGAACCGGCAGCCAGTGCAGTTCACACTGCACCGGGGTGATATAACAGTATTTTGGCTGTCCTGTCAACAGCCTGGCAGCTGCATTCTGCACCAGCTGCAGTTGCTGGAAGGTACCCCCAGAGACCCTGAGGTAGGGTGCATTACAGCAGTCAAGCCTAGATGTCACGAAAGCATGCACCAAGGTGGGGAGGTCCAGGGCCGGAACCAGATGTTTGATCCTAGCAATGTTCCTAAGATGGAAGAAACTGGACTGGACAACTGACGACACCTGATAATCGAATGTCAATCCACTGTCCAGGAAAACGCCAAGATCACACACCCTGGAGGAGTCCTTCAATGGGACAAACCCAAGAAATAATCCAGTATCTGTCACAGAGGCCACCCTAGCATGCCTCCTGTTCGACTCTACCATCAGTACCTCCATCTTATCAGGGTTCAGTCACAACCAGCTAGAGGCCATCCAGTCATTAATCTTGGCCAGGCAGTCTTTCAGTAATTCTGCTGCATTGGATGTCCCAGGGGGAAAAGGATAAGTACAGCTAGGTATAATCAGCATAACAATGATACTCCAAAGATGTACTTCCTAATGATCCCACCCAGGGTTAGCATATACATGGCAAACAACATTGGCGACAAGACCGAACCCTGAGATACTCCACAAGACAGAAGGCTAGGGGAGGAGGAGAAATTACTCATCACCACCCTTTGCCTCCTGTTTGTGAGATAGGACTCGAACCAGCGGATGACAGTGCCAGTGAGTCCACAAAATTCCTTCAGGCTGTCGAGCAACACACAATGGTCCACTGTGTCAAAAGCTGAGGAGAGATCAAGGAGAACAAGAATTGTCCTCTCTCCTCAGTCTCTTGCCCTGAGGGAATCATTATGCACCCGAACTAATGCGGTTTCCATACAATGTCCAGCACAAAATCCAGAATGGAGCAGCTGGTAGATATCAAATGCCACAAGGTGTTCTCCTAGCTGCTGCACCACAATCTTCTCATCAACCTATCCCAAGAATGGTAGGTTGGAGACAGGTCGATAATTCACCTTGACGTCAGGATCTAATGATGATTTCTTCAGAAAGGGTCTCATCAGTGTCTCATTCAAGGAATCTGGGAAGACCCCTTCTGACAAGGAGCACCGGACAATCAAGGCAATCACTGGGCCAACAGTGTCAACACATCCCATTAAGAAATGAGTCGGCACTGGGTCTAGTTCACAATATGTGTGCTTCAGCCTCAAGGCCACCTCAATGACATTGGCCACCTCCACTGGTTTAAACTCGCCCCAGTCAGGCAGAGTGCCACACAGACAATCCGGGTGACCACTGTTAGCCATACTATGGCTCACTGGTGGAATTCCCTGCCTGATGGCGGATACCCTATCTGAGAAGAACTGAGCAAACTCATTGCACAAAGCCTCAGAAAATACTGTTTTTGGCTGTAGATAAGCAGGATGTAACAGCCTGTCCACAGTCCAAAAAAGCAAAGCTGGTCTGTTCTTCCCAGCAGCAATCCCTCTGGACAGGAACACTGCCTTCTTATGGTTGATTGCCCCCTGGTACACACTGTAGTATGTACGCAGGGCCAGACTGTCCACCTCCAGTCCAGTTCTCCACCAGCAGTGCTCCAACCTCCGACCCTTGATCGTCAATGCTTTGAGCTCCCCATCAAACCACGGGGACCTCAAGTGCGAAGATCTTGGTCATACACGGACCGGTGCAAGGGAGTCGAGTGCCCCAGCCATCTTCCTATTATAGGCAGTGACTGCTTCACCCACACCCTCCCTGCATGCACTGCCCACACTAGATAGGTCTACTACCACCAGAAAACCCTCCAGGGTCAAACCCCTCAAAGGGTGGTAGCTTATCATTTCTGCAGGAAGAGGGATCTCAGGGGGCCCTGAGCAAGAGCTCCACCATGCAATGATCGGACCAAATGACCCAACCAGTCTTGAGGTTATCAATCTCAAGCCCCAGCGAGAAGACCGACTCCAACATGTGACCACCCTGGTGAGTCACGGTAGTAACCATTTGCCACAGGCCCAGAGATGTCATTGTCTGGAAGAAGTGATAACCCAACCTAGATGATTCGTAATCAGCCCAAATATTGAAGTCCCCAGAACCAAACACCTGGGGGCCTTCAGTGTTTCACCATTGACAAAATCAGCTACTTCATGCAGGAACTCTCCTGCCATCCCAGGTGGGTGGCAAATCAGGAGAAACCTGCAACCTGTGCCCGGACCACCATGGATGGCCACACATTCAAAAGAACTCAGTGTTCTCACTGGGTGCACGGTGGAGCGTAGCTCAGATCTGAAACAGATGGCTCCACCCCGGCCCCTGTGTTCCACTCTGGGGCAGTGCACAACAGAGTACCCAGGGGGATGGCGGCCTCTACAACTGGGCCAGCATCGTCCCCCAACCAGGTCTCTGTGATGAATGCCAGACTGACCGACGAAACCAGATCTTCCATAATTATGGTCTTATTTCTGATCAATCTGGCATTGCATAGCACCACCCTCAGTGGATTGGTGGACAGTGCAGCCCTTTTAACTGCCTGCCCATTCAGTCTCATGTGAACCCTGGGAATGGGAACCAAACATGTCTGGCATCTCTCGAGGACCCATCGAACCCCAGGGCTCCTTCTACACCCAACCACCTCTATCCTGTCCCCACTCTGACTTGCACAGGGCATCCCACAAGCTCTGACCTGTGCAGCACCTCCCAATCCTGACCTTCCAGCAATGACCTGCTGTGGTGTTAGATACCAGGAGGGCAGTGAAGGGCTGCAAGTCCAATAACTGGGACACCCCATGCACAATCCTAGCCCCTGCTCCCCGGTCACCCTCAGACACATGTCAATCAGCCCAAAAATAAATAAGCCACACACAACCAATCATACACTAATACAGTCAAGCCATCAACCACACACCACACTCACACCACCAACCCCCCTCTTGGTCACCCGTAACAAAACCAAAAAATTTAAATCACTACAATCAGCGGAAATTGCAAATATGCAGTGCACTGCAGCCACCAAAATATCCAGAAAATATATAAAAGTCCCAGCAGAAGGAGACAAGACTGCAGTCTACAGATCCAGCCAACAAGCTCACACCAGCTTGCAAGCAAGAGGGAGCAGCAGTGCTCTCACCACCAAGTTCCCAACTCAGATCTTACAACTCTGGTAGGCAACAGATAGCCGACAGTTCTGTCTGAAGGAGCCCCTCAATGTCTCCCCCCCAACTGCTCTCCTCTCACCAGAGTGACTTAAGATAAAAAGACATGAGTCACTCACCCCCACGAGCAGGAACGTCACCAGGAACACAGTATCCCACCGACTTCTGCCTCCACCAGGGCTTTTCCCTCTGCACAAATCAACTGGAGAAAAATGATTCACAGTCTGCCGAGAAACCCCACATACCACTCAAAGCCTCCAGTCCAGATGACACAATGAGATGGGGAAGGGGTGCCTCACTCATGCCCAGGATCTGCAATGACTATGTGCGAGTAGCAGGAGACAGGCAGGGTTCTCCCAGAGGGGCAGCGGAGCTCCCATCTCCTGCCTCGCTGGTTACCCCCGCCGCTCAACCACTGCCCCACACTAGAGATCCCCTCAGTCTCTGAGGCAGCGTCTAACAGCAGTAGCAATCCCACATAGTTCCACCAAGCAAAGTGAGCAAAGTGTGGGTCCACTGGAGATCCTACACACCAATCACCATAATCCACTCCAGCACTGCTTGAGTCCTCCAATGGCTGCTGGTAACACTCGCTCCTCTTCTCCTGCTTTAGGTGAGTAACTGGGCTCCAACTCCAGTCCTGCAGAAACAGTCTGTAGTCCGTAATTTTAGAAGCTGCAACACACTCTATTAACCACTTTCCTGACTAAAATTGAAAACCATAAAACCTAATCTACCTTACTATCCCATCCCTGCCTATATTAATTGCCCCACTCTAATCCTAGCTAAAAAAAACAAAACAAAAAACAACAAAAAAGAAAACCTTCAGGAGACTAGAAGTCCAGTCCTCTTCTAAACATTTAGCTGAATCCAGCTATAAGCAAAATTGCTAGCGAAAAGCCCCCAAACAGTGTTTATCACTAAATTTTCAGGCTGAGGACTGGAGCCCAAGCCAGCATCAGCCCAACATGGCTGCTACCCAGCTTCTGTTGTCATTAAACCTATTACAGTATCTCTATACCCATTTGGCATCTCTGTGACACAGTGTGGCAGTTACCACGTCACAGCAACAGGAAGTGCAGGCAGCATGCAGACGTATGTGTCATGCAGGTGTCCACTGTGTGTTGTATAGCCCATACTATAACTATGGTAGCACCATTAACAATGCCACCATGTAGCCGTCCAGTAGTATGTGGTGCAGGTCAGGGGTCACACTGCTAATAGGCACACAACTGCTGTGGTGTGTCATGCCATGACATAACATGTACAGGTGGACCTGTATAAAAATACACATATAGGTGCCTGTCAGGAACATGGTGACCATTAAGTACATTTGCACATGTGGCCACCCCTCACGCCACAGCTATGCAGTCGTATGTCTGCCCATGTCACTCCATTGGCTGAACCGCACACCACCTTGGTATGCACACAGCCATGACAGTGACTGCCATCCAGTGTTGTCTTGGGGCTGTGGCTTCTTATTGGTTTCACATGTCTGTCTAGATCTGTGTCAGCCATTCACATGTGAACCAGGCAGGGGAATGTCCATTTACCGACTCATTTATTCACTGCAGCCACCTGGCTCCACCCACTGGGATCATTGTCCGTCCTGTTCGTTGGTCTCTCTTGGTGCACAATAGGAGTGCACTGTGCACCCCCAGACTGGCTGACTGATATGTCCCCCAGCATCAGAGGGCATGACCCACAGGATGCTGACAATGAATTTTACATGCACAGCCTACAGTCAGGGGACAGATGTAGGATGTCACATACATTACATGGTACACCCACGGACAACATGTACAATGGACTGTCTGTATATTGGGGTAGATTTGGGGGGGGGTGAGCTGTGTCCCTCCCTATACAGTGCCTATGCACAGCTACACTGTATTCCATCCACTAGTAAGGGTGCATCCGTTCACTCATGGGTGTCATTTAGAAATTCATATTACTGCAACGTAGTTGGGTGGACTGTGGGGGACATGTTTGGTGATGCATGACTCTGAATGTGTCTTTGTCATTGTGTTCTCATTGCAGACCAAGAAGCAAGGGCACGGGCCAGAGAGGCATCCAGGTGGAATGTTGAGGTCTCAGGAGGAGGCGGACAGCAGCGTGCTGCACATGTGTCACAGTGCAGTCATGTGACTATGCATGTGTGAAACACATTGCCATGCCCAATCTGTGCTGCATTTTCACTGTGCTTCATCCACTGAGTCCTTGTGTTCACAGCATGTGGGTTTCTGTCATGCAGGCACACATGTGGTACATACACCCTGTACATCGTGGCCTTCCTCACTCTGTTGATCACCATAGGGGACCCATGTCTACTCCCATGCTTCGGGTGCTGTGCACATCATAATGCCATCATGTGACACTTGGCATGCATAATGCAGCTGTGTAGTCCATTTCTGTGTTGGACAAACATCCCCTGCAGGTCAACCCTGCAAACGGTGCATACAGGCACCCAACTCAGAACATGTAGCACCCTGTGTGTCCTTTTCATGCTACATATGGTCAACACTTGGGCGGTCTGCAGACCTTCTTGTAAGTGTAGTGGTGGGGTAATCCTGTGGCCCCAACATGTGTCGTGGTGAGGGTTGGCCTGCTGCATGGACAGATCTGGCCGACCATCTCATCCAGACCTTGGGATGGTTGGGGTATGAGGTGGCTCGACTCTGTGATGCTTTCAGCTTCATGGGTCCCTGCATTGTCCAGTGTGTCAGACCTCCTAAACAAAACACCAATTGCACTGTTGTAGGTATGTGCCCATGTGATGTCCTCACACACCCATGCACCTGTTGCAACCTGTTGGGCATGTCCCCCAGGTGTGTTGTCACATTAATATGTGTTCCCCTACACAACTATCCCAGCCCCCTTTGGAATCCACCATACATAAACAATATGCTGCTGTCATCTGGTGGACGTGTCCCTCACACTCCCTGGATATCGCCCTCACATTGTTTTAGATCACAATGTTCTGGTGCTGTGCCCTTATACTTGGCATGTATGGTGCTAGCATTTCATGGTATGTTACTGTGTTGTACCCATATATGATACTCCTGGACAATGGGGTGCCCAGAGCAACCGCCTGTGTGTGCAACATTGTGTAGCCATGCCAGTGAAGCATCTGTGACAACCATGGCAGGGGTGGGCAGGCATGACCTTCTCTCGCATCTGCCAGTTGGGGATATGTTGCCACAATACACACCTTTGGCCATGCGTCCCATGTGCTTGTGGGCATGGCTGTACCTTGCTGTTGATCTTATGTTGCCATTGGCAGTTTTCTGGCAACCACTTCAGATAGCCTACACCCCCATGTCAATGTGCTGCCTGAATGTAATGCACATCAATGGCAATGTCCACCTCCTGTTCCTCTGCTGCACACCCACACATACGGCACTCTGTATGCACCTCACCCATTTTGCAGGCAGTATTTGCAACGTGAGGTTGTGTGTGCTGCCATTTCCATGGGGCTGTGCATTGTTCACTGCTATATGCAGTGTGTGTAGGCCCGTCCTGTCTGTCTGATAAGCCAGATGTACCCAGTGACAGGTGTCTGCCCCACTGTGCACTTTCTGTGGTGGGGACATGGGTATGTGCCATGGACCTATGCAGACGCCTCTGCCCCCGTGTGGTCAGTGCATAATAGTGGCCCTGTGGTGCACCACAGATGTATTCATTGCAGGGGTCAAATTTTAGTCTTGCATCCATTTGCCAGCAGGGCTAGTGACTGGGAAAATCCATTAGCCCCACAGACAGTTTCATTAGTCCAGCTGTTGTACTGCCTAAAATGTTGCCTTGTCCAGTACAAGTCTGCAGGGCTAGTTAACGGATACTCTTACTAGCCTGGTACAAATTCTGCCAGCATTTGGCTAGCAGGCCAGTGCCAGTTTCAACCCCTGCATTGTCTTGTGCACAGCTGTCCCCAGGGCAGTCGGATTATGGGTGTATTTGTGGGTTGGAGGCTGGTGTTGTTTGCCTACATGAGTCCACGCTGCATTCTATCCATCCTTTCTTGCATTAGAGGGCCACTGTGGGCAGTCATGGTCACTGGTAGGTGCTGCCGCCACCCCTCTCCCATAGGTCTGCCACCTAAGGTTGTCCTGCACCTACATCTGCCATTGGACAATGTACCATAGCTGCAACTAATTCACAACTACTACCATACAGCCATGTGCTTCTCCACACCATGGCACTGTGCTTTGTGGGCTGTGCGTACTGCAGTGGCCTAGTATGGTGTCATGCCCACAACACATGTCTAGTGCTTCCTGGTACACATGTCTGCTGCATGTATATAGCCACTGTTGCATGCAGCATTGTGACACAACTTGTGGGCAGTACACCACACATGCACGGCAACTCTTTGCACTCATTATTATGGGCCTGAGGTTGGGAGGGCTATCTGTACATACACATCAACACCTTGGCACTGCTGCTGTACTGAGTTGTTATTTTCTTCCATTAGGTTGGGTCCAGCCTGGAAATTAGGAGGATAGGAGGAGTGTTTGGCGAGGGACATCGCGGATGCTGAGGGCGATGTTGTGGAAGTAGTGCACCATCCTCCAGGCCGTGCAGCACATCATATGTGTTCATCAGCATGTGTCATGGACATTGGTGGCAAGTAGGGGTGAACTTGCATCCATGTGCCACCTGCAGGCCCCACCTCCTCCTCCCCCTGACGCTCCCTGATGCAGCCCAGCCTGCACAGTTCTGGGGACCTACCCTTTTGCACCCCACTCTCCCACTGCTCTTCCCATCCCTGTATTTTAAACAGTTCCTCCCCTTCCAACCTTGTCCATTTTGTCCTGCACTCCAATACCAATCCTGTTTAAATTTTGACATAGTTGCCAACATTGTTGCTGTTGTTTGTTAGTTGTTGGTTTTCTTATATTGTTGTTGTGTTTTTTAATGTCAATGTTTAAATATTTTTTTTTCATATGTCACATAGCTGTGTGTAGTATGTTCTTTGCTAGAGATCTTTCCGTGGCGTCATCCCCTGTGCCCCCCCATCCACTAATGCTCAGATGCGGGGGGGGGGTGGTCTTCACATACCCCACCAGTCCCTGTGGTCTACAGGTGCTCCACTGTGTGTTTCCCTGTGTTCACCTACACAGGTTGCACTATGGGTCTGTGACATGTCCGTCCTGCAAGTTCATCCTGCCAGTTCACTGTGGTGACCCTGGCCACACACTGTGTGGATGCCATTTCCTGCAGCATGCACCCCTATGTACCCATGCCCATATGTCGTGGACTGTCGTCAGACATGACATGCCTTTGGAGTGCAACCCATGTGTATCCGCCCAGCCTCTGTGTCATTTTGTTTGTGTCCTATTGACACGCTGGCCCTTACATCATGTTGGCATGTATGCTGCAGTGTCCACCATACTCCCCCATCTCTGCTATCCAAGAGTCATGGCCACTGTTGTGCTTCACTGTCTGTAGTGGTGTGTGTCTACTGAGGGCAATGTATATAGCCATGCACATGCCTGAGCATGTATGTATGATACACAGGGCTGGCCCCTTGCTGTCCTTGTGTCAGGCCCTTTTGGCCGCTGTGGTGGGCCATTGGGTCTCCCCTTTCTTTTGGACTGTCGCGCTTTTGCACAACCTGCATTTTTTTGTGCATATGTGCAGTGTGCAATAGCCACTATTTCTGCATCTGTCACCTGGCCCTATGTGCGCAGTTATCCCATATTCAGAAATGGCCATGTGTACTGCATATGTTCCACACTGTGCCATTGTGCACTATTGTGATAGTCAGTGTGCATTGCATAGTCACTGTGCCATGTGCTATGTCTGAATATTTCCATTTTCTGTGCCCATGCTATTTTTTTGCATGGCGCTATTGCTTACATGGCACTGCCTCCCACCTCTGAATATGTGGCCCAAAGTGCTTTATTAAAGGATTTCTAATTAGGCTCTCCTTTAATCAGAGAGAGAGAAAAGAAAAAAAAGTCAGGATTAAATAAAGGAAATAAAAAACTTGGAGAAAATTTGATGAATAGCTCAATCGTGATTATTTGGAATAATTATCTAAAGCTAAATTGCACTATGATGAGCTGTTTGGATTAAAGGCAGAATCTGTAAAATGAAGTCTAAAGTTAATTATACAGATTTGGGATCAGAAGCCAGTAAACATCAATGATTTATTTAAAGCAAATAACTAATAGATCAAGCATATCAGCTATTAGGGATAGAATTAGGACCACAATAGCTGTAATTTCCTGAGGGCAGCACCCACTTTGCCGACCCTTTTTTATTATTTAAAAAAAAGAAAGACCCAAAAGTCTTAAACTCCCATATGTTTTACATTAAGATCCAACCCTCCCCCCACCTCCCAGATTGTTTAAAAACATATCCTCCTCGCATCTCCCTGCTATCCCCCTCCTCTCTCCACCCACCCTCTGCCCCGTTGAAGTTCTTCTCTCCCCCCCCAGAATCCATGTGTTATTCAGATCAAAGACCACCCACCTCTCTCATCCCATTCTAGTGTCTCCAGAACTTGAAAAGAGATATACATTCCCATCCAAGCTCCCACCCTTCAGCACCCACCTCCCCCCATGCCCCCTAAGATTATTTTTGTCCTTTAAATAAAGAAAACATTGCCTCATAGGAGTGTGAAACTGGCTTACTCTTTCTCTCATAAGAGGCAGGGTCTGAGTGACAAATGACTTATGGATGATGTTTAACCTGCGTGTGATTGGCTGGCAACACCAACCATTCGGGTGTTAACGGGTAAATGTCAATTAATGGAGACAGGAGTGATGTGGGTACTAGAGGGTGGGTGCCAGGTTGGGGGGTATACTTATTTACAAGTCTGCAGACACTGGAAAGGGATGGAAGGTGGAATGGCTTTGATTTAAACAACATGTAGGTGGAGGAAGGGGGAGAAAATCTAATGTGTGAAACTTCACTGGGTAGGATAGTGGTGAGGGGATGGGAGGGGTCATAACATAGAAGCTGTTGGCAGTGAAGGACCTCTTGGCTCACCTAGTCTGCCCTATTGTCCCTACCTACAGTGTCACCACAGACCCTACTCGATCTCCAGTCTTTCCCTCCTTGCCTTATTTCTAAGGTCCCCTTGTGTCTATCTTATGCATGTTTGAATCCTGTTATCATTTTAGCACCCACTACCTCTTCTGGGAGGCTGTTCCTGGTGTCCAGCACCCTTTCCATGAAGAAGTATTTTCTCACAACTCCTGTGAGTCTCCCTCCTCTCAAGCTTCACAGTGTGCCCTCTTGTTCTTGAGCATCTTTTTCTATGTAAAATGCTACCTTCATGTACCTTATTAATACCTGTGAGGTATCTGAACATCATTATCATGTCCCCCCTTCCCTCCTTTCCTCCAGAGAGCACATATTTAATTCCTTGTGTCTTTCCTCTTAGGGCTTTTGATGCAGGCCCTGAACCATTTTGATTAATTAATTAATTTATTTATTCATTATTGCTATCTCGGATTACAAACCTTTGAGCAACAAGATCATTTATAAAAGCTCCTTGTCAGAGTGAAAACAAAGCAAAAGGTGCAATAAATACAGTGAATGGTACAAATACATGTAATTATAAACAAATGGCAGGAATGTACACATAAGATCAGGTGACTTTATACAATGATTATAGATGAGGAACAAGAGTTATACAAAAACAGGCAGGTTATGGCTAAAAAACAGAACAATAGAAGTAATGCACGAGAGGGAGGGAAGGGGAGGGCAGTGGATAGGGAGTGATGATGGGGGGGGGGACAGGAGTCACCAGAGAATGGCTTTGTAGGACAATGCAAGTAAAGGTAATGTAGATAAGTGCCCAGGTGGGTAAGGGAGAAAGTGAAGAAAGGTAGGGTGTAACAGGAGATGGGTACTGGTGAGGGAATTAATGGATGGCAAGGAAGCTACAGAGAGGGGACATGAGGGGGAAGATGGAGGGGATTCAAGGAGAGGGAGGGATAGGTGATGTGTACAGAGTAAGGCAAGTTGGAGGGAGGGTTGGTAGTGAGAAGGTGGGGTAACCAAGTAAGTGCATAGGTTGGAATAGGTGGGTTGGTAGGGTGCAGGGAAGGATGGGCGTGGTGGACGTGGGGAATATGTAAATCAGATAGAGTAGTAGTAATAATACAGTAGGAGGACTAGTAAGTGGGCAGGGATGGAATGGAATAAGGGTAAGAGAGGAAGGTTGGGTAGGGGTGGAAGGAAAAGTTAGAAGGGAAAACAAGAGGGGAAGGGAAGAGAGAAGAGGGAAGGGGGATGGGGTGTCGACTAGGAGCATAGCAGTGCTAAGGTAGATGTGAGGGTGGGAAGTGTGAACGCAGGTGGTGAGGTGGATTGAGATTAGTCATGGGGGTTGGAAGGGGGGATGGAGAGAGGGGCAGGGCAAAAGTATGGATAGGTGCTAGACAGGAAGGTGAGAGGAGGAGATGGGTGGGGAGTTAGTCTGAGCAATTGCATTTCCCTCAGTCATGTAGGTGCACTTTGAGTTATTTTATGAACTGATTGAGTTTGGAGTTAATTATAATGCTGGTAGGGAGCTCGTTGAGCCAAAGTGGAGTCCTATATGAGAAAGTTCTTTGGGCCAGGGCAGTACAGCAAAATGTGACGTGCAGTTGGTTCCTGACTTTGCCTCTGGGTTGATGAGAATTATATTCTGGTTTGAGTAACCCCTGGATGGACTTCTGGGTCAGGCCAAGTAAAGCTTTCTTTCCTAGGAGGCAGACTTGGTATTGGAGTCTCCCTTGTAGATTTAGCCGCTTAGTCTGAGTGTAGAGAGCACATGCATGCTTGAGGGCACCTGCACTAATCACTAACTTACATGCCTTGTTTAGCGTAGTTCTCACAGTGCAGTGTTCATGGCTGTGCTATACATGAGGCCATAGTCTACAGCTGATGGGATGGAGACAGATATTTGAGGGTGTCTGCTTGCTCCAGCAGTTCAAGTCTGCTGTTTAGGATGGTGAGATTGCTAGTTTTTTTTCTTGACCTGGTGGTTGCAGAATATCGTGATTTTTGTTTTTTTATAGTTTAATAGGAGTTTATTATGGGTGAACTATTCCTCAACCCTGGTTAAACTTTCTTGCAGTTTGTCTGTTAAGAGGTTTAGATGCAGACTACTTGCAAAGATGACAACATCATCTGCGTAGAGGAGAAGCTTGGCCAAGCATATCTCAGGTGGTGAGTTGAGAAAGACTAAATAGTAATGGTCCAAGGATGGATCCCTGAGGGACCACTAATGTTACCTTCCTGACATCAGAGAGTATGTTTTGCAGTTTTATCTTCTGGGTTCTCTGGGCTAGGTAGATCTGGAACCATAGAGCTATATCAGTAGGTAGGCCAAGGGAAAGTAGTGTTTTAGGAGGCTACAATGACCATGTCAAAGGCCTTTGTGAGGTCAGTATATATTGACCCCACAGTGTTCCCTATGTCCAAAGCCTCGTGAATGTACTCAGTGTATTCCAAGAGGGCAGTCGTGGTGCTGTGGGTTTTTTGAAAGCCATGCTGTTGGGGGCACTGGATATTGTATTTGTCCAAATACAGTAGTCAATCAGCTTGTCTGAGACTATTCGTTCAAGGGCCTTTGAGAGAGGGGTAGGATGGAGATAGGTCAGTAGTTTGAGTAGATTGCCCATTCACCACTTTTGTGAACTGGGGTAACTACAGCTGATTTCTGTCTTGTAGAGAATTGCAATAGTTGGAGGAAGAGGTTGAAACTTTTTGTGATAGGATGGACTACTTTGTCAATTATGAACGCTATCATTTTTAGGTGTAGGTTGTCATTGTTAAACCGTGATTTACTGAAGATTCTCTGGAGGTATTTTTTTACATCTACGGCCAAGATTTCCAGGAAATAGAAAGGAGGAGGGGTTATGGGGACAGATGGCATGTGAGTGTACTGATTGTTGTCCACGATGTCAGTTTTGAGATTAAGATAATCCGGTGGGAGTACTGAGCTAAATTCAGTAAATGCTGAGTTGAAACTGTCAGCAATAGTTTTTGGATCTTGTGATATAGATCCACTGATCATGAGCATGGAAGGAGAGGAGAGAAAGAGGAGATCTAATGATATTATTTAAGATAATAAATGATGAAGAATTGAAAAATGAGATGAGTTTAGAATTACAAGAATAAACAACTGGATTAAGAAGATGTACAAATCAGATTAGATTGAGAATGGTCAAAAAGAATAGTATATACTATTATTTTATAAATTCTTTCATAAATAGAGCTGGAAGATGCCAGTTTAAAAAAAATAGATGAATATATAATAGAAAGTAGAATAAAGTGCTCCCACTAATGTGGGGAACAGTTTATATGGACAATGAGTCTTCTACTGTTCTAAACACCTAGTATGAGACTTGCTGACTTTACCCATGACTTCTTTGAGGTTATTCCAGAGGTTTTTCTCATCCCCTCATGTTTTATGTAGACAATCTTTGTAGTGTTGGGTTTTTGTGAGCCTGATCTTGTGGGTACAGCTATTTCTAGCTGCCTTGTATTTCTGCCAGTCTGCGGGTTTGCTGGTTGCCTTTGCACAGTGCCATAGGTGGTCCCTGTCTCTAATGGACTCAAGGAGAGGGTTGGGTGATCCATCCATTGCTGGGATTTTTTTATTTCCATTTTTTAACTGGGGCAAAAATGTTGCAGGCTCATTGAAGGTGTTAATGAAGTTCTCCAATGCCTGGCTGACATTACGAAAGGTTTCCAGGGGTGTCCAGTCGAGCTGCTGGTTGCCCTCTTCTGTACTGCCTCCACCATATCTATGTCCTTCCAGAGATGGGATCTCCAGAACTGGGTACAGTACTCGTGGTGGGGCCTCATCACTGAGCTATACAGGGGTAACACTACCTCACTCTTTCTGCTGATTATACCCCTCCCTATGCACCCGAGCATCCTGCTAGCTTCCCTACTGCCTTATCACACTGCTTTGCTACCCTCTGGTCATCAGAAATGATTACCCTCAGGTCCCATTCCTTTTATTTATTTATTTATTGAAATGTTTCACCAGGAAGGTACACTGAACAACAAGTTGCTCATCTCCTGAAATGACCTGGAGGAGGAGAAGAATACAGGGGTAATCGCAAGCAGAAATACAAGAAAAACAATTTCACATCAGAGTAAGGAATAGTACAATTTTACAAACTAATGGACGGTACTATTGTAGCCATAGCACAGTACAGTAACTACTCAAAGGCACAGAAACAGCGAGAGGACCGCAAAATGTAACAAAGTGTGCAAACATAAGTGCTGTAGTAGTAGTAGTTAGGCAGTCCAGGGCAGTGAGGGGGGCAACAGAGAGGTGTGTGGCTATGTTAGGATTGTGGGCAGCGGTGCAGTTAGAAGAGAGGAAGTTTTGAAGTGCATTGAAAAGGGAGAAAAGGGATGAAGAGTGCTGGAGTTGTGAAGGGAGGGCATTCCAGATCTTAGGGAAGAGGTGATAGAAGGCCGATTGACCTATCAGCATGTAGCAACAAGGGGGCAGCGAAGGTCCAAGAATCTGAAGACCTTAAGGAGTGAGTAGGAAGCAGGGGGTTAGAGAGGGGAGAGGCTAGGTAAGAAGGTAGTGATCCAAGCCAGTATTTTGAGACAAGTTTGGTGCAGTGGAAGAGGTGCCGGTTTGTGAGTGAGGAGAAGGAAAGAGAGTGGTATAGGTCACAGTGGTGAGTATGGGCTGGGGAGTCAAGGGGTTTCTGTTTTGTGGCTGCCAATACCTCCCCACCCAATTTGTACATTGCCTCAAGGTTTCTGTGCCTCAAGTGCATGATTTTGCACTTTTTTGCATTGGAACCCAGTTGCCAAACCCTTGACCAGTCTTCCAGCTTTTTCAGATCATCCCTAATTTTTTCCACCCCCTCCCCCGGTGTGTCCACTCTATTGCAGATTTTTGTGTCATCCACAAACAAGGATACTTTCCCTTCCAGCCCTCCTGCAATGTCACTAATTAAGACATTGAAGAGGAACAGACTTAGTACTGACCCCTGCGGCACCCCACTGGTCACCTTGCCTTCTTCCGAACGAACACCATTTACCACCACCCTCTGACTCCTGTTGCTTAGCCAATTTCTTACCCAATGTACTACTGTTAGACCTAGTCCTCGGCTTCCCAGCCTACTCATCAGTCTTCTGTGTGAAATTGTGTTGAAAGCCTTACTGAAATCCAGGTAGGCCACATCCATCGCTTTGCTCTGATCCAGTTCTCTGGTCATCCAGTCAAATAACTCAGTCAGGTTTGTCTGCCTCAAATCCTGTAATCTACTGATCTCAAGGTATTCCCCAATCCTTTCCTTCAGTACTGATTCCATTGCTTTACCCACCACCGAAGTTAGGCTGTCTGTAATTTCCTACCTCCTCCCTACTACCACTTTTGTGAATTGGGACCACATCTGCCCTCCTCCAGTTCCCCAGAACTTCCCCTGTATCTAGTGATAGGCTGAACAGGGCTGTCAGAGGTGCAGTTAATACCTCCTTGAGCTCTCTCAGTATCCTAGGGTATACCTTGTCAGGCCCCATTGTCTTGTCCACTTTCAGTTGTACTAGTTCTGTGAGGACTTTAGGACTCTCTCCTCTATAAAAGGACTAGTGTCAACCACCCTTCCTTTAATGCCCTTGTCCCTTATATGTAGCCCGTCACCTACCCCTTCCTCTGTAAATACTGAACAAAAGCATTTTCTCAATATATCTACTTTTTTTGGTCCTCTTCCACACAATCCCCTCCTTCCCCTTTTAGCCTTACTATCCCTCCTTGGGTCTTCCTTTTTACACTTATATAACTAAAGAATGTTTTATCCCCCATTTTTTACTGACTTGGCTATAATCTCCTCTGTTTGTGCCTTTGCACTCTGCACTGCACTGCATTCCCTGCCTCCCTTTGTTTCTCCTTATGTCTCTCCCTATACTCCTCCTTCTGTGTCATCTTGTGCCTTCTAAATGCTAACATTTTTGCCCTTACTTTCTCTGCTACTTCTTTAGAGAATCACAGTGGTTTCTTTTTTCCCTTGCCCTTGTTAACCTGCCTGACACAGAGGTTTGTTGTCTTCTCAATGCCCTCCTTTAATTTTGTCCACTGTTCCTCAACTCCACCCAGTTTCCCTTTTCCAGGTATGGCATCCCTGAGGCATTCTCCCATTTTCTTAAAATTTGCCCACCAGACATCCAGGACTCTAGTTTTAGTGTGGTTTGATGTTGGCCCAGTTCTTATATTGAACCATACCGTACGAGAATCACTGGTCCCCAGGTGGCTACCCACCATGACATCAGCAACACTGTCTCCGTTTGTCAGTACCAGGTGCAGTATTGCCCCCCCCCACGAGTGGGTTCCTTAACTAGTTATCTGAGGAACACCCCCTGTAGGGAGTCCAGGATGTCCTTACTTCTAACAGTTGCTGCAGCTGGGAGGCTCCAATCCATGTATAATAGACTGAAGTCCCCCACCAGCAATACCTCCTCCTTGCTTGCCGTCTTTTGGATTGTTTCCAACATATTCTTATCCACCTCTCCCCCCTGTGTTGGAGGTCTGTAAATCATTCCTGTGCAAATAGTGGCACCTTTCCGCGTCTCCAAGGTGACTCACAGTACCTCTATTCCTACCTGCTCCCCCTGTATTTCTGTAGCTTTTATATTTTTCCTCACAAATAGAGAAACTCCTCACAACATTTTACATACCCTGTCCCTTCTGAATAGAGTATAACCTGGTATGGCTACATCTCAGTCCTGGTTTTCAATTTACCAGGACTCAATAATTGTGACTATGTACATGTCAACTCCTACCATGGTGGCCTCTAGATCTGTAATTTTATTGCCCAGACTTTTAGCATTTGCACACACAGCTCTCCAGATTGTACTGCCACCCCCTCCTTTTTCCCATTTGCCCTCTCTTATTTCCTCCATTATACTCCTCTCTTTCTCTCTTTCCTTCTGCCCCCTGGATTCTTATGTTAATTGGTTCCATTTGGGAATTTTTTTCCTTCTGGATTCCCACTACTGACCTTATAAGCCGGTGGGGTGGGACAGTTTATTTCTCCCTGCCTCATTCTGCCCCCTCCCAGCTAGTTTAAATACTTGCCAATGTAGCATTTCAACAGCTCACTGAGGACTACAGTTCTGATCCTGGATGGATATAGGCTGTTACCCCTGTACAGGCCTTTATCCCTCCATGTGGGACCCCACTCCCCAATTAATCCAAATCCCTCCTTTCTGCACCATTCCTTTAACCATGCATTGGGGTTCCTGGTACAGAGAATCCTGCCTTCCCCCTGTCATAGACAGGTGGTACCTCTGAGAAGGTCACAGATCATATTAATTGTCTAAGACCCCTCCTAAATTCCCTGAACTCCTCCAGAACTATTGCTGGCTCATCCCTAGCCAGGTTGTTAGTCCCCAGATGGACAATAATGTCCTGCTCTCCCTCCCTCTCTTCCTTCCTGCTGCATCAATGATGCTTTGGGTTCTCTTTCCATCCCTTCAAGGCATGGCACCGAGAAGGCACCTAACCTTCCTCTCCTCATCCCTACCTGCCACAACTGTATCTCCCTCAATATGGAGTCCCCCACTAGGATTCACTTCCTCCTCCTCTGGGGTCCTCTGCTACCCCCCCTTTGGGGTCTCCAGTATGGAGGACCCACACATTCACCCCAGTCGCTACTTTCAGTGCCTCTGTGGGACATTTCCACCTCGGCAGTGCAATGTAGGAGTTTCGTAGTGGTACCAAATGGGGATGTGTCATTTTTATGTTTGATTGCATGCATGTGCAAGAAACATAGTGCCATCATCCTAGTTTTCGGAGGTGTGGCACCCATCTTCCAATTCAGTCAGTGTGTTTGCAGGCACAGCCACCGTTCACCAATGAATGCTGCAGCTGTCTATGACAGCAGTTGGAAATGCAGTGCCACACAGTTGAAAGAAGGAACTATGCTTCAGTGAGCAGCGATAAGATATCGTGTGCTCATGTGCACCTCCCACACTCACGCACATGCACACATATTGCATGCTCATGCGCTCCCCTCCACACACACACACACTGTATAGCTGACAGGGGTGCCCAATCCCCTGTTGTCTGTGCTGCCCTTCCCCCCAACAGAGTTCCAGGTGCCACGCTGAGAGCCCACCCCAGCATGGCAGCAGTCTGTATGGCTGACAGGGTTGCCCAATCCCCCATCGGCTCCACTGTTCCCCCCCAAGAGACTATCGGGTGCCATGCTGGGAGTCCACCCCAGCATGGCAACAGTTCCTATAGCTGACGGGGGTGCCCAATCCCCCGTCGGCTCCATGCCCCCCCCAAACAGCCTTCCAGCTGCCTACCCCAGCATGGCACAAGTCCCGTGTCATCTAAGTAAAAAAAAAAAAATAAACTGAAAGAAAAAACCTTCCCTCGCTGACTGTCCTGACCCCCTCTCCACCCACTTGCACCCACCCTCTGTGCATCCACCTCCCCACACCCCCACCTCACCTTATACTTACCTCCGGAGTCCGGTGCAATGATCTTTGGTGGACCGGGAACGCGTCTGCACTCTTCAAAGCCGACCGCGAACTGAGGAAATGCCAGTAAGCTGTATAGTGTAATAAATAGGGTTTTTTCAACTTTAATGCATATCTCAGGCATTATGGAGAATTTTTTCACCAAATTTTCCACATGGGGTTTTTGGGACCCCACCTCATGAATTCTGTCACTGTCATGGCATTAATTGGCCCCAAAAGGTGATTTTGCGGTCACTGCATGGAACCACCTTTCAGGACCGATTTATGAAATGACTGTGTCACAGTTCATGAGGTAGGCCCCCAAAAACCTTATGCTGAAATTTGGTGAAATAATTCCCAAAAATGACTGTTTTATGAGCATGCATTGCGCTTTTCCTAGGCACACTTGTAAGTTCGCGAATTTTCAATATGTTCACTCCAGATTTTCAACATTGCCATTTCACCACACCTCCATATGAGCAGTTCAGCTGTCATTTCTCACATCTTGCCCAAAATGTGTTTCCATGCATGAAGAGCACAATGGTGCAGTCGATGTGCGAAATCAATGTTTGGGACAGATTAAGAAAATCACAGTAACACCATTCATGAGCAGAGGTGTTAAAATGGCTATGTTAAAAATTTGGTGAAACAATTCCTCAAAATGACTGTTTTACGAGCATGTCTTGCACTGTTCCTGCGCACGCTCATAAGTTCACAAATTTTCAATATTTTCACTCCAGATTTTCAACATTGCCATTTTACCACACCTCCTTATGAGCAGTACAGCTGTCATTTTTCACATCTCACCCAAAACATGTTTCCGTCCATGTAGCACACAATGGTGCAGTTGGTGTGCGAAATCAATGTTCGGAACAGATTAAGAAAATAGCAGTGACACTGTTCATGAGCAGAGGTGTTAAAATAGCTATGTTAAAAATTTGGTGGAAAAAGTCCATAAAATGACTGTGTTACGAGCGACCATTGCGCAGTTTCCAAGCACCCTCGTAACTTCATGGATTTCTAATATTTTCAGTCCAGATTTTCACCTCTGGCATTTTTCCACACTTCCTTATGAACAGTAGAGCTGTCATTTTTCACACCATGACTGAAATGTGTTTTTGCACTTCCAGCGTAGAAATGCATGGTTGCTGTGGGAAATCACTGTTCAGGACAGATTAAGAAAATCACAGTGACTCTGTTCATGAGCGGAGGTTCCAAAATCCCTGTGTTGACCATCTGCTGTAAAAAATCCCCAAACTAATTGCATTACAGGTAAGCGTTGTGCAATTTCTATGCACGCTTGTGACTTCACCAATTCTTTTTAATATTTTCATTTCAGAATTTCAACATTGCCATTTTTTGTACCTCTTCATGGATTTCTAATATTTTCAGTCCAGATTTTCACTGCTGGCATTTTTCCACACTTCCTTATGAACAGTACAGCTGTCATTTTTCACATCCTGTTTGAAATGTGTTTTCACACCTGTGGTGCCAAATGGCGTAGTCACTGTGTGAAATCAGCTTTTGGCTAATAAACTGATATTGCCATTGTTCATAAGGCTGGGGTCTCAAAAAACACATGTTGAACATTTGGAGTGAAAATGCCAACGAACGCCTGAGGCGTTAGGGTTTCCGACCATAACGTCACAGCCTGTAGAGATTGACAGGCATCAGGAGTGTGACTTGGGATAATTGCCTGTAATGCTCATACCATTTCACACCCTGCAGCCAGTGAGAGGCATCGAGTTGTGCCTTGGACTCTTCGCCCCCAAAGTTCACCCCATTCTCCTATACAGGACCCATCTCACCATATTTTGTGATGGAATGGGGTGAGCATGAGGGCCAAAGACCCCAAGGCACATCGTGACACTTGTCAGTGTCTGCTGGGTAGGGTGTGGTGAAATGGCGTGGTCGTTATGCCCGACGACCCAAAGGCACACCCCAATGCCTGCCACTCTCTGCAGGGTGGTGGTTGGGCTGGCTTCAGTTCAGTACTTCACTGTCATTCCTATTATGCAGCTCTCTAACTCCTACACTACCAATGCCAATGCCAGCAAGCAAATATTCGGCATTGACAAATGCTTGTTAAACAATGTGGAAAGTGGGAGAGGGCCAAAGCTTAATTGTGCAGTGTGTAGGGGGTGGGAGTTTAAGCCTTTCAAGGCTTCTTTTGCAAAAGGTAGATGGCTGGCTGCTAAATTCACATAGTTTTCACTGGCATAGTGCCTACTTCATCCAACAAATACTAGGTGAATTAATTCATGTATAAATTGCCAGTTCAAATAATTTCACTACATGACGTTGGGCACTTCACTGGGTGATAGCTACATGAATCACAGCTGCTGGTGAAGCAAAGACAGGTGAAATTAATTAAATGCTTCACAAAGTGAATTCCCTCAACTTAGCCCATTTCTACCAATAACTAGAGAAGAAATACTTGCTGCTATCAGAACTATGAAGAAACACACATCTCCAGGTCAAGACATGTTTCCATCTGATTTTTATTAAAAATGTTCTATGTTATTAAGCCCACTACTTAAAAAATGTTTATTCTGACTCATACAATAAAGGTCTCTTACCTTTGTCAGTAAGAAAAGGTTTAATTTTTATAGTCTACAAACCTGATAAGGATTCAACTTTGTGTAGGAGCTATGGATCAATTACTCAAATTAATGTAGATATCCAGATACTACTGTAACTGAGGTTATTGTTAATATGCTGCAAAATGTTATCCCTACTTTAGCCAGTCCAGAGTAAAGAGTTCCTTAAAAAAGATTGGGAAGTGACAATATACAGAAAGTCATCCATAGAAACATAGAAACATAGACTTTGACGGCAGATAAGGACCGCTTGGCCCACCCAGTCTGCCCATTTCGCTACCTAGAGGATAAGCTGCATATCCTATTTAACCAACAGCCTATTTCTTCCTACTCCCCACAAAAATTGCCTTATGTCTGTCCCATGCATTCTTGAATTCTCCCACAGTTTTAGACCCCACAACCTCCTCAGGAAGGCTATTCCATGTGTCCTCCACCCTCTCTGTGAAAAAATACTTCCTCGCATTGCCCCGAGCTGTCCCCCCTCTAGCTTCAAATTGTGTCCCCTTGTTCTTGCACATCTTTTTTTCTGAAAGATGCTACCCTCTTAGACTTTGTTGATTCCACTTAGGTACTTAGACTTTTCTATCATGCCCCCCTCTCCCTTCTTTCCTCAAGGGTATACATATGAAGCTTCTTCAGTCTCTCCTCATATGGCTTCTTTTTCATACCCTGCACCATTTTAGTTGCCCTCCTCTGAACTGCTTCCATCCTGTCTTTGTCCTTGCGGAGATGGGGTCTCCAGAATTAGATGGAGTACTCCAGATGGGGTCTCACCAACTGTCTGTACAGGGGGATAACAACTTCTTGTTTTCTGCTGGTGATGCCTCTCCCTATATATCCCAGTATCCCCCCAGCCCTCCCTACCGCCTTCTCACATTGCTTGCCAACCTTAAGGTCATCTGATTTGATTACCCCTAGGTCCCTTTCCATTTTTGTTGTTGTTACTATCTCCAGCCCATTGTGTAATCTTCCCCTGGGTTATTGTTTCCCAGGTGCATTATTTTGCACTTCTTTTCATTTAATCCAAGCTGCCATACTTCTGACCATTCCTCTGACCTTGACGGTCCCTTCTCATCCTTTCCATGCCTTCTTGTGTATCAACCCTGTTGCAGATCTTTGTGTCATCTGCAGAGAGGCATACTTTTCCTTCCAGTCCCTCTGCAGTGTCTCTTATAAAGACATTAAAAAGGACTGGATCCAGTACTGAACCCTGCAGTACCCCACTAGCAACCCCTCTTTCTTCAGAGTGGACTCCAGTTACAATTACCTTCTGTGTCCTGTTGTCCAGTCAATGTTTTACCCAGGTTACCACCCTGGGACCCACTCCCAGGTTAGTTAATTTAACTACTGATCTTTTGTGTGGGACTGTGTCAAATGCCTTGCTAAAGTCTAGGTAGGCCATGTCCACAGCCCCTCCCTGGTCTACTACTTTGGTCACCCAGTCAAAGAAATCAATTAGATTCATCTGACATGACCTTCCTGCTGTGAATCCATGCTGCCTTGGGTCCTGTGCCCCCACTGGCCTCTAGGAACTCAACAATTCTTTCCTTCAGAAGTGATTCCATCACTTTCCCTACCACAGTGTTCAAACTGACAGGTCTGTAGTTTCCTGCCTCTGTCTTGGTCCCTCTTTGGTGAAGGGGAATCACATCTGCCTTCCTCCAGTTCTCAGGTACCACACCATCCTCCCATGATTTGTTAAAAAGGGTAGTCAGTGGTGTCACTAGTTCTCTTCTTAATTCTTTTAGAATTCTAGAGTGAATTCCATCTGGCACCATTGCTTTGTCCACCTTCAGTTTCAGGAGTTGTTTCAGAACCATTTCTTCTGTGAAAGGACTGGGATTGACCCCCACCCCCATCCAGAGTGCTTCTGTTAATTGGATTAGGCACCCCACACCTCCTCTTTTGTGAATACTGAACAGAGAAGTATTCATTCAGTATCCCTGCTTTTTCACTGTCCCTCTCTGCCCACCCACCATCCATTCTATTCAGCCTCACTATTCCTCCCTTTGTCTTTATATGCTCCCTGATATACCTATAAAAGGTTTTATACCCCTTCTTAACTGAGTTGGCTATCTTTTCCTCAGTTTGTGCCTTTGCTATTCCGACTACCCTCTCTGCTTCCTTCTGCCTTAACTGGTACAGTTCTCTGTCCTGCTCCTTCTATGTTTCTGTATACTTCCTACATGCTATCTTTTTTTCCCTAACCTTCACCGCCACCTCTTTTGAGAACCATAGTGGCTTTTTTCTTTTGTTTTGATTTGTTTATTTGCTTCACACAAATGCTGGTTGCCTCTGTGATGGCAGTTTTGATATTTCCCCATTGTTGCTTCACCCTCCTTCTAGCCTTTTGCTAGTGCTTTTCTTTTTTTTAATTCAATAAACTTTATTAAGTTTTTAGTTTAACATATACAACTCCACAAGTTGGCTATCAATTGGGCAACCTGAATGGCCACCCCAATTTACACAGTATACCGGTCTTAACACAATATAAATACACTGAGCACAACCACTATAAATGAGAGACCAGAAGAAACCTATAATTGAGAGGGGGGCCATTCCCTTCCTCACCTTTCCTCCTCCCACCCCACCCCTCCTCACTCTCTCCTCCCACTTCCACCCTGAGCCAAGTGTTGTTCCTGAGCTTGTCCCTTAGAGTACTTAGAGGGGCGTTCTTCAAGTGGAATGCTTAGGGTTTCCAGATGGAGAGCAGAGCATATAAAGCTCCCCATCTATTCTGGTATGTCTGGTGTCTGTTACGCATTGAACATATATGTTTCTCTAATTGGAGTGTCATTAATATCTCACTATGCCATTCCATGGCAGATGGGGGTGTGCTATCTTTCCAGTGTCTCATGATTGTTAGTTTTGCTGTAACAGCAATCAAAGCCATATGTGTTTTCCTAACTTTAGGGGTGCCACTGGGAAAATAATTTAATAAGCAGATTTCTGGTGTGAATAATGGGTCAATGCCCAGAATTGGATCCACTGATTGTTTAATCGCTTGCCAAAGTACCTGTATTTTGGGGCAAGTCCACAACATGTAATACAAAGTACCCAGATTATCTCCACAGCGTGAACACACTGGGGAGGCCAATCTACCTAACCTGTGGAGCTTTACTGGTATAAAGTACAGGTTGTGAAGGATATTGAATTGCATGAGTCATAACCTGCCCTGTTTAAGAAATTTATAAGAGTTAAGCCAAATTTTCCTCCAGAAGTCTACTTCAATACCTAATGATAATTCCTGGGCCCAGTAAAAACAGACTCCCTGGGGCAAGTTAGGATTTAGAGATTGTATGTTTTGGTAGACTCTGGAAATCGCATGAGGCTGCTTGGCCAATTGCAGGACTGTGGCTAGTTCAACGGTAACTGGTAAAGGATTTTGAACTCTTCCCATATGGGAGATAAGTGCTTCTTTGAGCTGTCAGAATTTAAAGATGGATCCCTCTGGCACGTTAAATCTTTCCTGAAATGAGGGAAAAGAAATTATTATCCCCATCCACAAACAAATCTACAACTTTCTTTCCTATAAGGATGGGCCAGTAGGATGATATTATAAGATTGTTACCAATCCTAAAGTGGGGGTTACCTAGTATTGGCTGCTCTAAGGACATATGCCATTTAAGGGAGATATATACTTGCAGCTGATGTAGTGCTTTAATGGACCATCCCAGGGGAGTATGCCTTAGGGGTTTGAGGATTGCATGGGGGTAGCCTATAGCAGAGAATGAAGTGAACATTTGTATTTGGCTTCCTAATATTTCACAATTTCCAACCACATTGGTATATAACTTTGCAAGATAAGTGCCTGCGTCTTCTGTGACCAGTACGCCAGCTTGCTAATGTGGTGGGCACAATAGTATAAAAAAAAGATGGAACAGCCAGACCGCCTTGCCCCTTTGTTGCATAAAGTTTAAGGTACGACTGTCTAACACTTTTATCCTGCCACATAAAAGCATTAAGCATGGACTGTACCTTATTGAACCATTTTATGGGTAAAAAGCAGCCCAGCATACCCATTGGGTACAGGAGATGAGGCAAAACATTCATCTTCACCGTGTTAATCCTCCCCCAAAGTGACAGCGGGAGAACACCCCATCTGTCCAGGACCATCCTGAGTGTAGCCAATAAATCGGCAAGGTTGGCTTTAATCATAGAGGTAATATCTCTGGTCACATGGATCCCTAGGTATAAAAGGGAGTTAGGTTCCCATGAGAGGGCCAACTCAGTCACATCTCTCTGAAAAATTCTGTTGTTTAAGGGAAAAACCTTGGTTTTGGAGAGGTTGAGCTTATAGTGGGAAATAGCGGAAAAAGCCTCAATTTCATCCAAAAGAGCTGGAATGCCCTCCTGAGGGTCTTCTAGGTGTAAGAGCAAGTCGTCAGCATATGCTAAGAGAGTATACCTCTGTTCTCCTACTTGAATTCCCCAAAGTATCAGAGAAGTTATCAGTTTCCTGATCAGGGGCTCTAAATAAATGTTAAACAAGAGCGGGGACAGCAGGCAGCCCTGTCTAGTACCTCGGTACAGTCTAAATGACTCAGAAAGGATACCATTACACTGAATTTGGGCTGTGGGGGCAGAGTATAGCAGTTTGACCCATATAAGAAAATTTTCCGGGATTCCAAAGTGGGACATGGTAGTGAAAAGAAAGCCCCACGAGACTGTCGAAAGCCTTCTCGGCATCCAGGGACACAAGAGCCATTGGAAGTTCCTAGTCCCTGGATGCCAGGATGAGATGCTTTAATTTATGCATGTGGTCACCTGAGGATCTCCCGGTCATAAACCCAATTTATTCTTTGCCAATTATGGATGACAAAATAGGTCCCAGCCTATTGGCCAAAATCTTGGCAAGGAGTTTAACATCCGTATTAATCAATGAGATGGGGCGATAATTCTTTGGGTAGTGTTGTTCCTTACCCTTTTTAGGAATTAAAGTAATTAAGGCCCTTAGAAAAGCTGGTTCTGAGAAGCCCTTTTCGAACAAGAAGTTGAACACTTCTGTCAGAAACAGGGCTAATTCTTTCATGCAGGACTTATAAAGATTATTGGGTAAACCACTAGGGCCTGGGGATTTATCCAGTAGGAGTTGTCCCACAGCACTCCTCACCTCCCTGATGGTGATGGGACCACCAAGGGAAATAATCTGGGGAAGTGACAATTTAGGAAGGGCTATCAAGCTAAGGTAATTGAGTATTTCTATTTCAGAAGGACGTTTGGCTAAGTCGGCTGAATAAAGATTTTGATAGTATTGCTTTAAAATCTCTACTGTCGCTCTAGGGGCTGTGACCACTGGCTTATCGTTATCTGGCTTAATACCTGGGATAAATCTGGATGCTTTGGATTGCCGTAATCTCATGGCCAATAATTTACTAGCTTTTTCTCCAGCATCTAGATATTGGAATTTTGTTCTTTTCAGCAAGAACTCAGCTTTCTGTGCCAATAAACTAAAGTACTGGGCCTGCAAACCATGTAGTTTGACCCAATCTTCATCCAGTGAGTGTCAGGTAAGTGTACACTCTAGTTGACTAATGAGTAAAGTAAGGAGTCCAGCAATTGCTTGGACTGCCGATGTCTTGTGGCAGGAATTCGAATGCATTCTCCCAGCAATGCACATTTTAACACCGCCCAAACCACATCTGTTCTGCTCACTGAGTCCCTGTTGTTCTCTATGAAATTTAACACAAAATCTTTGATCTGTTGAAGTGACTGGGGCCTTTGTAGCAGCTGAGTGTTTAGCCACCACAGGGTGTCTCTCTTAATCCCAGGTCTAATTAGTAGTAGTAGGGATACTGCTGAATGGTCAGAAATGACCCTTGCATGTATACTAGCATTAAGAACTCCCGGGAGAGCAAAGGAGCTCATGAGGAGGAAGTCAATTCTAGAAAATGTTTTGTGTGGGGGAGAAAAGAAAGTGTATTGATGAGTCTCAGGATTCAAAATTCTCCACACGTCTATGAGATCTACTCCCCTCATGAGTTCATGTAAAGCCCTTTGCGCCGGAGATAAACCCCGATTCCGGAGTTCCAACCTGTCTATGTGAGGTTGGGGAGTAATATTCCAGTTGCCCCCTAAAATAGTCAATCAGTGGGGGTTTGTGGCCACTAGTCCTATCATCCATGTAAAGAAGTGGGGGGAATCGATGTTTGGACCATATGCAGACCCCAATATCACTTGCTGGGATTCTAAGCAATAAAGTATAATATACCACCCATCAGGATCCCAGAGTTCCCTTTCCAAGGTGAAGAGAATCCTTTTATCAATTAGGATTGCCACTCCTCCCCTGTTAGTGGATTGCCCAGATCCATATACCTGCCCTACCCATGTCCTGCGGAACAGATTGACATCCTCCCATCCGAGATGGGTCTCTTGGAGGAAGATAATCCCTACCCTCAAGTGTTGGAGGTGCCGCAGTATAATTTGCCTTTTACAGTGATCTTTGTCACCCTTCACATTCCAACTTAAGAAATTATAAGGGCCACTCATGACAGGTATGCAGCTGTGACAATTATCTTGTTTCCAGCCTCGGTGATGTTGGTCCTGAAAACACTTGGCTCCTCCTTCCCCTCTAACCAAATACCCCCATAAAAAGGAAACTTATATGCACTAATCGTCATCCCTATTACCCACAATCAATGAAACGTTTTATCTAATTAACTATATACACACTACTATACTAAACCCCAGTTCTATTAAACTGCACCACTAAACAGTCCCTGGTGGGCGATGTTTCACAAACCTGTGTCACATTACATACCCACCCTGCCCCAGCCCCCCTGCTGTTCAACAGAATCTATCTTAACACACAGTGATGAAAAGTATAGTCGTATACTATAGGTGATAATATCTAGACGTGTTCAATACAATACAATTATTATTAGTTCCCTTACACTACATTGTCTAGCAGAACTGAAAGTAGATACCGGAGGAAACATTACGTTATTCTTGGCATGTGGAAAAAAAAAAACCCTAGGGAGTTAACTTTTCCCTCCATGTCCTGGAACTTAAAACAATCTTCTACCAGTGCCAAGGGTGACTCCACAACATCCAAGGGCCATTTTAACGATTCTTATGAGGACAACCCAGCGACTGTCCAGACAGTAAGGAAGAGGAAAGGAAAGACAATGTTCTGCTATGCCCTGGGTTCTTGTCGTTGTGTTTCCACCACTCCCAGGATCATTACCCCTTGTAGCCACTAGGGACTTTCACCAGACTTCAGGAACTAACAAAAACACAGTTACCACGAATAGCGTCCCTTGTTCAACTAAAGAAATTGGTAACTGTAGGAACTGTGTGGTCAACACTCACATTCTCTTCGAATCCAGGCCGAACAATCCAAATTATTCTGTAGCCAGTCTAAAAGTGTAACTCCAACATTTACCCCTGAAACTTCTTCATTTGAATAGATCTGAGAACAGGGTCTTGAGCTCCTTACTCATTTGCTCTTGTGACTCAAATGAGAGCCACTGCTCTCTGGATTTGACTTGAAGAATTGCTAGGTATCTCATACGGAAAGGTTTACCGGCTGCGATAAGTTTTGAGACAGTGGGGTGCATTTCTCGCCGCTTCAGCCGGACAGATTGTGGAAGATCTTGCATTATGTGGAGCTTATGCCCCTCCCAGAGAACCTCCTGGAGATCTTTGATTTTAGCCAAAATATGCTGCTTATCAAGAAAGTTCATCAGCTTGAAGATGACAGGCCGGGGAGAGAGCCGGGAGGTGGAATTGGGTGGAGGGCTCGATGTGCCCTCTCGATAATGTACATTGTGCCATTTGGGGATGGGCCAGCTATCCTCTCACATAGCTACTGTAAAAAAAGTCTTGGAGTATTGCCCTCCTCTTTCTCTGGCACTTCAATGATCAGGAGATTATTCCTCCTGCTCCGACCCTCTAGATCTTCCAGCTTGTCTTCAAGCTTTTTCACCCTTCGGCCCATTTGAATAAACTCCTGATCTGTTTTATCTTGCTTCTTTTCCAGGGATGTGATTATAGCCTCTGAGTCTCCCACACGTATTGAGAGCAATTGTACCGAGTTTTTAATTTGCTGCAAGTCCTCTGAGATTACCGAGATTTTCTCCTGAAGCAGCTGCATTATTTCCGAGAACCTCTCCTCCTAGAGGGCCAATGTCAGATTTGAAAGCTTAGGTGGGCTTGCCTCATGTTGTTTCGGGCATTTTGCGGCCTTGTCCTTCTCTGGTGTCGGTGGCAGAGAGTGTCGCGGAGGCACTCTCCTCATGTAAATATCCATTTTCAGGAGTTGAAAGAAGCTATCTCTGGTGTCTGCTGTGTTTCCAAAGTTTTTACCAGCTGTTGGTTGGCGTCTATCGGGTCGATTTAGGAGTTTAATTGCCTAGAATTATCAGCAGGGGAATGGAGCTGCGGGTGAGTACTGCTGCTCTTCAGGCTGCCATCACGTGACCCCAGCTAGTGCTTTTCTAAGGCACTCTCCCATCTTGCCAAAGTCTGCCCTCCTGAAGTCCAGAACCCTCACTTTTGTATGGCTTGACTCTGTAGCTGAGTTTATTGTGAACCACACTGTTTGGTGGTCACTTGTTCCCAAATGGCTACCCAGTTCTAGATCTGAGATCCTCTCACTGTCCCCATTTGAGAGTATGAGGTCTAAGATTGCTCCCTCATGAGTAGGTTCCAAAACTAGCTGTCTGAGGCATGCCACCTGAAGGGCATTGAGAATGGCCCTGCTTTTGGATGTGGCTGCAGCAAAAGTGCTCCAGTTAACATCTGGCATGTTAAGGTCCCCCATCAACAGTATCTCCCCTTTCTCTGCCATCCTAAGTATGCCTTCTATTATATCGTTGTCCATTCCCTCCCCCTGACATGGGGGTCTGTATACAACCCCTGTACGGACTGTGGTGTCATTTCTAGTCTCTAAGGTGACCCACAGTGCCTCCTCTCCTCCCTGTTTACTCTTTTGTTCAGTTGCTTTTATCCCTTCCCTTACATAGAGAGCTACTCCACCCCCTCTTCTCCCCTCTGTGTCTCTCCTGTAGGTTGTGTACCCTGGTATGTTAACATCCCAGTCATGGTTCTCTGTGTACCATGTTTCTGTGACTGCTACGATATCCAGGCATCCCTCTTCCATCAAGGCCACCAGTTCAGGGATCTTGTTACCTAGACTACCGGCACTGGTAATCATAACCCTTCATTTCTTGATGGTCTTACCCTTTTTGCCCCATCCCTGTCCTTATTGCATTTGCCACTTTCTACATTTACCCCTGCACTTCTCCCTATCGACATCTCTATGTTGGTGTCTGCCTCACTTAGTACCCTGATTTTTTGAGTGGGGCTAGGATTTCCTACTCAGATATACTACTGGGTGATCTGTCCCTTGGCTGGATGTCTGACTCAGTACTGCCCCAATACTCACGTCTGAGGCATCAGTCTGAACTATAAAAGTTTTGCTATAGTCACTGCACAGTGCCTCCTTTAGTTTGGAAAAGGCTTCCTCACAGGCTGGGTCCCAGGTAATTTTCTTTGGCATCCTTTTCTTTGTCAAGTCAGATAAGGGAGCAGCCAGGGCACTGTAATTGGGTACAAATTTCCTGTAGTACCCTGCTGTCCCTAGAAAACTCCTGACCTGCTTCTGGGTTTCTGGTCTGGGCCATGCCTGGATCACCTCTATCTTTATTTGGTTAGTACAGAGCTTTCCCTGGCCTACCACATGCCCGAGGTATGCCACTTCTCCCATGGCCACCTGGCACTTCCAGGCTTTGACAGTGATCCCAGCCCTCTGTATCCTGCCCAGCACTTCCCTAAGGTGGGATAGGTGTTCCTTCCAGCTGGTACTAAAGATGGCAATGTCATCCAGGTACACCATGGTGTACTCCTCGTTACCATTTAACACCTGGTTCACCAACTTTTGAAAAGTGGCCAGGGTGTTCTTCATTCTGAAAGGCATTACTTTAAACTCAAATAAGCCTATTGGAGTGTTGAAGGCCGACCTCTCCCTAGCTCTGTCTGTCAATTCTACCTGCTAATACCCCTTTGTCAGGTCAGTGGTTGTAAGGTAGGCCGCCCCCCCAACTTGTCCAGGAGTTTGTCCATCCGGGGCATCGGGTGGGCGTCGGACTTCGTGACTGCATTCAGTCCTCAATAGTCCACACAGAAATGAGTAGAGCCATCTGGCTTAGGCACAAGGACTATGAGTGAGGCCCAGGGACTGTGGGATATCTGGATTACCCCTAAATCCAGCATCTCCTCCACTTCCCTCCTAATGTCCTTTTGGACAGCCTCTGACACCTGATATGCTGTCTGCTGTATGGGCATCTGTGTCCCTGTCTCCACATCGTGTGTCGCTAAGGGGGTTAGTCCAGGCTTGGTGCTAAACAAGGGGGCAAAGTCTGCTAAAACCTCCCTTACTTTCTGGATCTGGTCTGGGGTCAGCTAGGGAGACAATTGTACTGCCTTCACAGAGGACTCCCACTTACTTTCTTCCAGCAAATCCAGAAAGGGGTCTCCTTCATCTGTCCCCTCCCCAGGACTACACACTGCAAATGCCATGTCAGCCCTATTTGCATATGGCTTCATCATGTTGACATGGTATATCCTTTCTGTCTGTCTTCTGTCAGGTAACTCTACAAAGCAGTTGATGTAATTTACCTTCCTAACCACTTTGTATGGTCCTGCCAACTCAGCCTTCAGCTTGTCTTTCCAGACCGGAATAAGGACCATGACTTCCTGACCCACCGTGTACGAGAGAACTCTGGCTCTGCGGTCATACCACACTTTTTGTTTCTGTTGGGAAGCTGCCAGGTTGCTCTGGGCTGTCCCCATAAGCTCCTTCAGCCTTTCCCTAAACCTAAAGACGTAATCCACAATGGGAGTTCCCTGGGTGGCGTGCTTGCCTTCCCAGTCCTCCCGGATCAAGTCTAGGGGCCCACGTACCCGGCGTCCATATAAGAGTTCAAAGGGGGGAAAATCCTGTCGACTCATGGGGCACCGCCCTGTATTCAAACAACAGGTGGGGAAGGTATTTCTCCCAGTCCCTCCCATGCTGTTCAGCAAACGCCGGGAGCATTGACTTTAGGGTACCATTGAATCCTTCCACAAGTCCATTGGCTTGTGGGTGATACAGTGTCGTGATTCTCTGCACCACCCCACACTTCTCCCATAAACATTTCATCAGGTTCGACATGAAGGAACCCGCTCAATCAGTGATTACCTCTTGCAGAACCCCAATATGGGAGAAAATCCCTAGTAAGGCATCTGCCACTTTGTCTGTCCTCAGTGAGGATAGGGCAACTGCCTCTGGGTACTGGGTGGCATAATCCACCACAGTCAGGATGAATCTCTTCCTGAAGAGCTGGGGGTATTTAAAGGCCCCACAATATCCATTCCCACCCTCTGGAATGCCTTCTCCACTATGGGCAATGGAATCAGGGTGGTTTGGGTTTTCTTGCCCTCCTTCCCTATTTCTTGACACCGGTGACAAGACTTGCAATACTCCTTCACCTGCTGGGTGAAGTTAGGCCAGTAGAAATTCTGGGCCAACCGCTGCATTGTGCGTGCAATTCCCAGATGACCAGATAAGGGAATATGATGTGCAATCTTGAGCAACTGCTCATGATACCCCTGGGGAATGACAAGCTGCCTGCCTAGCATCCCTCCCTCTGTCTGTACTGCCTGAGTATACAAAAGTCAATTTTCCCAATAAACCTTATGTCTACCGTCACCTCCCTGTGTGCCATCTAAGTCTGTCCAAGCCCTCAGCTTCTCTAAACTAGGGTCACTTCTCTGAGCAGCTGCAAACCCTTCACACATTCCCAAGGCATGGGACAGGTCCCCTTCGGTTGCTAAACTAGGGTACCTAGCACTAGCATCAGAGCAGTCAGGATCACTGTCAATCCCAACCTTCTGACAATGGATCACCCCTCCCTCTTCGGAGTAACCCTCTGTAGCTGTGTGGTTACTTGCTACTGGGGAAATTTCTAATCCCTCTTCATTACTCTCCATGTCAGAGACACAGGCTGGGGAACCAGGCTCTCAGTGGTTTCCACAATGGCTTCTGTGGGGTTCAGAGAACTACAGTTTTCCCTTGCCGCTTGGCTATGGGTAACTGCACATACAATCCCCTGTTTTAGATTGTTGCCCAGGATCACATCCACTGCTAATGTTTTAGCTACAGCCACCTGTTGCACAGTTCCCCCTGTTTCACCCCAGTCTAAGAGAACACTAGCGAAGGTCAATGTTTTCGCCTCACCAGTGAAGTCCTGTACAGTGACATATTTTTTGGGTATAAGCTGACCAGGCTGTACCAGATCGCCCCTTTACCAAGGTCAAGGAAGCCCCTGTGTCCCTTAACCCTTGCGTCTGGACACCATTCACATGACTGGGTGCATGTGTTCCCTCATGTTCACTGGCATGCTTACAGGGACACACAAACAACCTACTTCCTTTCTAGTACCCTGTTGAGTATTATTACTCACCTTTTTGGGACACTGTCTGGCAATATGCCCAGTTTCTTTACACAACCACCATTCATTTCTTCTCTCAGAGAAATCTTTTCTCTGAAACCTGGGGCTAACCGGTTTTGGTGGAGCTAGTGAGGGTTTTAGCTGCCCTGAAGATGCGCTTTTCCCTTTCTGCACTGCCACACCTGCCCCATTTGCTCTCAAAGCAGGTCTGCTCTTGGCATAGCGGTCTGAGAGTTCAGCAGCCTCTTGCACTGTTTTGGGATCTCAGTCCTCTAGCCAGGTTTTTTAGCTCTGCTGGGCATGCCCAATAAAACTGTTCTAATAAAATCACATTTTCAATTTTATCAACAAAGTTTGCCTCAGTTCCTTCCCACCAACATTTTAAAAAACTGATGTTGTTTTGTGGCCAGCTCCTCATATCTCATATTAGGGCTTCTCCTGAGCTTCAGGAATTTAGCTCTGTATGATTCAGCAGTTAAGTCAAACTTTTTCAACAATGCAGCTTTTAGTTTGCTGTAATTATTACTGTCCACATTGTCCATTTGACCCAATGCATCCTGAGCTTTCCCGGTAAGTAGTGAGGATAGCTGGAAGCTCCAGGACTCTCTAGGAATTTTAGCCAGAATACAAACTTTTTCAAAAGAATTCAAAAAAGCATCCACAATCTCCACCTCTTTAAATTTGGCTATTAATTTGGAGTTCAATTTGTAACCCAGCCCTGCAGTCCCAGTTAAACCCAAGCCACTTACCTGCTGTGGTGCCGCTGGTCAGAGTCATATCTTCTCCAGTTCATGTTGTCTCTGGCTCTCCTGCTCCTCACGGTCTGCGTCTCAGCATCCTCATTCTCTCTTCTCCTCTGCTGCTCACTGGTGCTCACTCTCCTCAAGGTCTGCCTCCCACTGTTCCTGCTCTGCCTCGCAGCGTTCTCACTCTGCCTCACAGTCTACATCTTGCTTCTCTCACTCCCCTCTTCTCTAGGAACTCCAGCTCCATCCTGCACAACTCAATTTGTAGCCTGAGCACTTCTGGATTCAGGATACTGGTGACCTTCCCCTTTTGCTGTGGCCCGTCACTGACAGTGGCCCTGCTGTCATCCTCACCGGATCTGGACACAGCACTGGTCGCTAGCCCTGCCACACTTGAGGTTTGGTCCTTTCCAGTCATGGTCCATGACTCGCTGCTCTGGGTATCTGCTACCATCAGGGCATCTATGAGGTTCTGCTTTTTGGCTGTCACCTCAAACAGGACTCCTCTGTCCCCGCACAACTGCTTTAAGTAATCTACAGTGTGCTTGCTGTAGTCAGAAGTCATATTTCCTAACTACTACTGCTCTGACTTGCACTTTAGGAAAAAAAAAATAAAACGGGTGGGAACTGGACTGTACGCCGTGATATAGCATTGTTTTCTTTTTTAAATAAAACTCTGCCTTTTTCTTTCTTTGTAAGAGAGCTTACGGTCTCGAAATGACACAATGAACAATAAAAGCTTGTGATACCAAAATTATGCCACCGCTGCCAACCAATCTGTCAAAAACCCACTCAGCAGGTCAGCCCTCTACTCTCAAAGTACCAACCTCCGAGTGCAGTCTTGTGAACAGTTTAACAGAACAAGGTAACACTCTTGTCTGTTTTGTGAGTTCAGATCAACCATTGGTCTCAAGTCTTGGAGGGATTCAAACTGTGAACCTCGTGCTAGCATACCCAATGCACAGGCTCAGATATTTCTGTCTTTGGTGGCCAGATACCTTTGCCTACAGGCACCTAACCAGGTATACAGAGATGAAACCTTAAAAACTTTAATAAAGACCTCAAATTTAAAATGCTTCTCTTTCCAGTTTGGTATCACCATTCAACCTTATGCCTAGTGTCTGCTATAACCATATGTACGTTTCTTCCAAATGAAAGAAATTCAAAGACAGACCAAGTATGCTCTAAAAAGAATTTTACTAAAATAGATGAAAGTATGTAAAACACAAAATACAGAACTGTTATATCACAAGACATACAAATCTTTTAAAAGAACAAGATTTAAACAGTGCAAATTCCTACAACAATATTTAGATTTATCTCTCTTTCTAAATACCTGTTTAAAGTGCTCACAGGTGTTTCTTTGTCAGAGTCTAGATAAAAGTATCTCTAAAGGAAAACAGAATTAATATTTAAAAGCTGGTTTTCCCCACTTATTTTGCATGAGGTCACCTAACTCCTCCCTGTCAGAATTTATAAAACAAAATATCTATATAAAAACAGGATGTCTTTTCCAAGTATTAAATTTTGCAGCCTCAGCATGAGTCATGTTCTGCAAATGACATTTCCTTGATCTCATGATAAGCTTCCCCTTCCAGGACATGAAAGCTTTTATGATTTCACACCCATTTACTAAACCTGGTTTCCTCCCCTAACGTCATAAAAGGGATGCTGATTTTCCCTCTTAACAACTACAGCTATAATTAACTCAGACAAACAGGAGATCCTTGATTAAGACCTGGTCTGTAATTAGCTTCTGGCCTTCCATGTAACACCTGGTATCTAAAACCTCTGTGTGTGTGTGTGTGTGTGTGTGTGTGTGATCTCACATGCTGTTTCAGCATTTCTCATGGGAGACAGTTCATAACACATTTTTTTTATTTTACAAAAAAAATCATACAGCACTCAGAACTGGCTGTCCACGTCACAGATGCATGGAATAGGCTACCTCAGGAAGCTGTGGATATGAATACAGTGCAGGACTTCAAACAGGCATGGGATAGGCATAAAGAAGCAATACAGATGAGTATGAATAGATAGGCCATTGACAGAGCGAAGGCCAATGACACATTCATAAGGTAGAAAAAGAAATGGGCAGACTGGATGGGCCTTGCGGTACTTATCTGCCATCAACTTCTATGTTTCTATGTAAGCTAATCTTTTATAGATCTTAGAAAAATATTATTCCTGGTGTACTTCATTAACTGGGTGAGAATCCGGTATGCCAGCCCTCAGTCATCTGTTCTAACAAACCAAATGTTTTCACAATATTTAGATCTGCACAGAGGCACCAGACAAGGACATCCTCTATCACCATTATTATATGATCTAGCAATACACCCGTTGGAGAGGAAATTAAGCTCCCTAGATGAGGTAAAATGTGTCACATTTTAGGAAAAGTCATATCTATACTCATTGGGCCCTTTGCACTAACACTATGTGGTGCACGCAGCCTTGTGTAGTGTAAGCGCAAATGGCACTATGATGCCCAGCCATGCAGGACACTTGAATGCAGCATGCTTGAAGGCCATGCAGCATGAATATAGCCAATGAGCAGACAGCACTGCTAACACACTGCATCGCAGGTACGTGGGAGTGTGACTGCGTAACAAGCAGCAAAAACAATGGCTACGCATATCCACAATACAAAATATGATGGAATGCCATGTAGGCTGAAACACAAAGATTATGCAATATCCAAGGTGGTGTAGTGGGGCACAAGCACTCTGACCCACCCACATGGTGGCATGGAGGTGTCGGCAGGCAATGTGCTGGACAGGGCCGCGCACCCCACAGCCATGTCAGGGCAGTGATGACCGGTGGCAGGCATGCATGCAAGGCACCAGCCTGCACTGCAGTGCCATGGTGGTGTGCATGAGGTGGCAACACAGCATCAGCAGCCACACATGGCAGCTCCATGTGCCATGGCACCACACACAAACTGGCCACACACGTGCCAGTGTAAGGGCATCATCACAGCCTATGGGTGTGTGCAAAACATGGACCACCATCACAATCATGGCCAGTCATGCCACCATGCGGTGTAGCAGCCCAGTGGATGACTGCATATGGGCCCCCCCAGTGGCAGCCATGCCACTCCCCTGACACCAGTGACATGCAATACCCAGATCCCTGGAGACAGTGAACACACAGGTGCAGTCAGAAAAAAAGTTTAATACAAATGCACAATAGCAAATACAGAAGGTGTCCATCAGACATCCCCACAGCACACACATAGAGGACCCCCATACACTCCCTCACCCCCACTCACACACCCAACATGCCAGGCACAGTCCCCCACAGTCCAAGCACATCCATGTGCAGTCTATTCTGGCCCCAGTGGGCCTGTCCCAGGCTGTGGCCATTGCACTGTGCATGGTCCTGAGGCATGGCCTCCAGCCATGTCATCATCTGTGGCCTTCTCCTCCTCATCAGTCCCAGCCTGCCCTTCCACCTATATATGGCTTCCAGTATAGTGGAGCACCAGCCTCTGAACCAAGCCCTTGTAGCATTGCAAGACAAGGGAAGAGTAATCAGTACACATGGCCAGTACATGTTCCTCCCCAGTACAGGCTACTCACCGGTGATGGGACATAGATCTCCCATGCCCCATAGGCACAGTCCTCATAGAACAGGTCCAGCCCTGCCCCCTTGAGGAACAGATAGTCTGGCAGATCCTGCCTGAAAAGCATCCTCTGGGCTGCCCTGGATGTCTTGTAGACCTTTGCTTCATCCGGCTGGGCCTGCAGGGTGAGTTCGATCCTGGATAGCAACCCTCAGTGGTCCTGTGGAACATAACCATGCAGCATCAGCCAGCATAGCACGGTGGCCCCCCCAGGACACAAACAAAAACACGCAGCCCTGTGGGCCGTGCACTGCACACTCACTATGCCAAAGCACCGAATGGCCCATAAGTAACCATGCTCCCAGTTGTCAGTGTAGTCTGTTTCTGACACATGGAACAGGTGCCATGGGAACATGGTCTTATGATCCAACATGTAACCCACCATGATTGTGCCACTGCTGTCCTGTCCAGTGTGCATGTGTGAGTCGGGGCACTGTAACACATGGTCACACCCACTTAAAGGCACACATGCTACACAGTAGTGGTACAAAGGGGATGACTGTGCAGGGTGCACAGGCCACTGGAAGCACAGCCTGTGTATCAGAATGTGTCCTGGGGTATTGATGCATATCCACCTGATCGCTGAGCTAGTGGAATGATGGTGCAGTCCACAGCCCCGGGTGTTCCACACCCGGATTGATGCTGCGACATGGCATGACATGCACTGCATCGAGAGGTTCTGGCTACCATAGCACACAATCATGCAACTGTGTGACGGCAATCATGACACAATCGCACCCCGGACATGGCAGTCGAAGGCCATGTCCATAGAGACAAAGCTGCTGTGCACCCTGGGCTACTATGACACAGGATTCTTCCAGAAGGTGACAGGTGACACTGTGGGTGTGTCCCAGTCATCCATTTCCAGGGTGATAGCGCAGGTGACGGATGCCCTCCTTATCCATGTCGGGGAGCACATTGCCATCCCATCCATGCTGATGGAGGCCTGGGCGACCAAGGAGGCATTCTATGCCATGCATGGCATGCCCATTGTGTGTGGTGCCATCGGTGGCACACACATTGCAATACTCACACCAGCTGTGCAAGAGGAAGCATATTGGAACTGCAAGGGTTAGCACAGTATAAATTGCCAGGTCATCAGTACGCTATTGGCAGACATGTGCGCTAAGTACCCTGCATCTACACACGACTCCTACATCCTTGACTCCTCAGGCATGGGGGTGCTGCTGCATGCCAGGGTGGGCATGTGGCCCACCAGGTACTCATCGATGGCACATTCTGCTGCTAGGTACATGCACACCGCATGGCCAATACCTGGCCTGTCATGGACTTGTGCCACAGTTGTCCAATGCAGGTGTGACAGGACCTCTTGAACCATGGTATCCAGCATGTTGGGCTACCGCCCATGTGCCAGTGCAGTGTGTGTGTGGGGGGGCCGTGCTCACTGATGACATATACTCCTAGTGCAACACGGTGAGGTGGGTGGGTGGGATGAGAGGTGCATCATCTGTGTGTGTGCCAGAAAGGTGGGCATGTATGGGTGCCGTGCAGCTGTGGCACTAGTGTGTTCAGTGCATGGCATATGTGTGTGTGCTTGTGCAGGTGGACATGTGACAGTGCATTGTGGTGCATGGCTAGCCGGTCCCATCTGTGTCAGGTTTGTCTGCTTGCCATGCTGACTTTCTGCTTCCTAGCTGCTGTGTTGGGGGCCATGTTCGGGGGCCATGCTGGCCCCTGTGTCCACTCATGGGTTGGGATGGTCATTTCCCACTGCAGTGGGTGTGGTATCATCTAGTCCCTCAGGGTTCCCATCATACGCTGCATTGCTAGCATCGGCACTGCCCCAGTGTGGCAGTGGGTGCGATGCTGTGTGTGCACTCTGTGCACCATGTCCCTGCAGTGCGTGCTCGGTGTCTTTCAGGGTATGTGTGCCCGAGGGTTGCTGCTGCATCAGGCATGATGTGGGTGGTGACCACTGTGTGCCTGTTTCTGTGCCAGCAGATGGGTGTTCCAGTGCCTGCCCCTCACACACAGGTGGTCACTGCATGTGCTCCTGTATGCCTTCCAGGGTCACTGCGCAGCGTAGTGTGGCTCTGTATATGTGGCATGACACCTCGGTCTGGGCCTCCAGTGCGGCTGTGCTGTGGCATTGCTGTGCTAGGCAGTCATACTTTAGCTGCTGCAGTTGGCAATACTGCCCCTCCACATATGTCTGTGCACTGGCTGCATGGTGTCATGGACCTCATCTGTCTGATGGCTTCCCATCACCTCTGTCAGTGCTCTGCATGTGTGCCAGACCTCGAGGGGCATATCCTTCTGGGGCTGTCCTGTAGCCACTGCCTCTGCATGTTGCAGCCACCACAAACCATGTTGCTGTCACCAGTACCCCAGCACACACACACCCTGTGTGTGCCAGCCAGCCATTCCCACATCTGTATGACTGCACGGCATGTTGTCATCTTCCCATGGCACTGCAGGGCTGTCCTCCTGACTCCCCGGTTCTGCTGATGTCTCAGTCCTGGGATCAGCACCTGTTGGGACATAATGGTCATGTTAACATGCTGTGTGCCCCCACAGGCATTCCCCAGTGCTGGCCCCCCCAGGCCTGTGCATACCTACCTTGGAAGAAGCCAGAAGGGGAAGGAAGGAAACATATTCAATTCAGTGCTTTAGAGTAACTGGTAATTGCTATTTTTCTTTTAAACTTAGATTGTGGGCGTTTAGTGACACTATACTTTCTTTGTTGTCTTTACTTATAATTGTTTTTGGGCTGTTGAAAATTTAAAACATAGTGGTGGTGTAATTCTGTGCTGTCTTTAATTGCTGCAAATTTTATCTTGGCTTGTCTGACTGCCCTGTAGTTGGGTGAAGGGTGTTAATTGTCTGGCCTCTGACCTCAGCTACGTGATAACTGGAGGTGGGGCTTAGTCAGAGTTAAAGTAGCAAGCAGAGGTTTATTTTCTCAGAAGAAGCCAGAAGGGAAGGAAGGAAACATATTCAATTCACTGCTTTAGAGTAACTGGTAATTGCTATTTTTCTTTTAAACTTAGATTGTGGGCATTTAGTGACACTATACTTTCTTTGTTTTCTTTACTTATAATTGTTTTTGGGCTGTAGAAAATTTAAAACATAGTGGTGTAATTCTGTGCTGTCTTTAATTGCTGCAATTTTCACCCCCCTCCCTCCCTCCTTCCCCAACTCTTAATTATATGCCCTGATAAATCTGATTGACAGGAGCTAAACACAGGGAATAGTAAGGGGTGTGAAGTAGGAGGAGCATAAGGGGGAAGAAGCCCACCCTCAGCACAACAAGTGTTTTGACTCATTTATTTATTTATTGGTTTCTTTTTCCTTAAAAAAAAAATATCTGAGGATTAGTGACAGGATTTTTAGTACAGTAAATTAATAAAAAGAGAACTAGGAGAGCTTCAGTAGCAGACAAGTAGTGGAATTGCAGTATAATGTGGGGAGTGGTGCAATGCAGTGGCTGTGGGGCAGCCATATTTAAGCAGACCTTCTGGACACTGAGGTGCTGCCCCATCTGCATGCATCTCTCTGGACTGTGGGATGAGGTAGCCAGACTCAGAGCGGAAGTAAACTGGGTCAGGAGTACCATCACTCCTATCCAGGGACCACCCAGTCCAATGCAGCTGCCTCAAAGGATGCCGAGAACGAGGAGCACTTGGATGACAGTGGGCTCAGGGAGGTTAGAGCAGTCAGGCAGAGGCACATCCCAGATCCTATTCCACTCAAGAACTCATATGCCACACTGGCAAATGAGGACAACCAAATAAGTACCCAGAAAGTGGATGGAAAGGATGTGGAGGTTAGCAAGGAGGCGACCTCAGCGGGAAAGCAGTGGACCCAGAGGAGGAGGAAGCGAATCCTGGTGGGGACTCCATCATAAGAGGATCAGCTAGGAACACAGGAGGGAGGACAGGAGGTGAGGTGCCTACCAGGTGCTACGGCATGGAGGATGGAAGGAAGATCCTGGGGATCACTGGGAAGGCAAGACAGGAGGGTGAGCTGGATGTCATTATCCACCTAGGTACTAATGACCTGGCAAATGGGGAGCCAAAGGAAGTTCAGGAAGAGTTTAGGAAACTGGGAGGGTCTCAAGCAAGTAGCTACTTCTGTCACTTTCTCAGAAGTACTACCTGTGAGAGGCAAGGGCGAGACATAGGAGTGCATGCACCAGGAACTTTAACTCATGGTTGAAGAACTGGTGCTGTGAGGAAGGGTTTGGATTCATTGGTGACTGGGGACCCACCTGGAGGGATGGAGGTTTGTTCAAGTCTGGCGGCTGCATCCATCCTGGAGGAGAATCAAGCACTCAATGATAAGTTTAAATGCTCTGACAAGCATTTAAACTAGCAAAGGGTGTGCAGGCCAGCAGGAGGAGTACCTACTTGTTCACCCCCACAGCTAGCAATGGAACCAGTGAACCAGAGGGTGGCTATCTCTGCAAAGCAGTGTGCAAAGATGGAGATTAGTACCCAAGAGGTGGATAAGCAGAAAAGGGCAAAATTCAGCAGAAGGGTAGACAGCAAGGAGAACCAGGGATAAATGACAACCAAGGAAGGGGCTGGAGTAGAACAGTGAAGCAGTCTAGGAGGTCAAATCATGGAAAGCCATGTGTGCAAATGCCAGGAGCCTTAGCAACAAGATGGAAGATCTGGAGGCTGTCATGGTACAGTCAGACCTGGACATTGTGGCCATCACTGAAACCTGGTGTAATGATAACCATGACTGGGAGATGGCCATACCTGGCTACAACATATTCAGAAGAGACAGAGCAGGCAGGAAGGGAGGAGGTGGCAGTGTATGTGAAAAATGACATAAGAGCCACAGAGATCCAGGAGGAACAAAATGGGGAGATACTGTGGGTTAAGCTGGAAAGGAAAATGGGGACAGCCATCCGCACAGGTGTGGTCTATAGACCACCAGCCCAGGAGGAAGAAACAGATAGGGATCTGATGCTAGCCATCCAAAGGACGGCAGACAAGGGTGAGGTAGTACTGGTTGGAGACTTCAATATTCCAGACGTGGATTGGAGCATCCCAGCAGCAGCATCAACTAGGAGCAGATTTATCCTGGACTCCCTTCAGGGTGCCTTCCTCAAGCAACTGGTCATGGAAACAACTCGGCAGAAGGCAATACTGGACCTTGTGCTCACAAACAGGGACAGTGTGATGGGGGTAACAGTGGGGGAGCACCTGGGTAATAGTGACCACCAGTCATTGTGGTTTGAAATCACAGAAAGAGCAGAACCAAACCACACAAAAACACGTATCCTGGATTTTAGGGGGGCAGACTTTGGGAAAATGGGGAGATACTTAAAAGAGGCATTAAGGGGAATGGGACAGGAATCAGGGGTTGAGGAACAGTGGGCAGTATTTAAAATGGGGATTACAAGAACAACAGAATTATGCATTAAGCAGGTTAGCAAGAGGAAAAGGAAGAGGAGACATTATGGTTTTCCAAAGAGGTAGCAAAGAAAGTGAAAGCCAAAAAGATTGCATTCAGGCAATACAAAAAGACACAGGCAGAAGGGGATAGGGAGAAGTACCAGGAGAAGCAAAGGGAGGCAGGGAGGTCAGTAAGGGAAGCCAAAGCTCAGACAGAAGAACACATTGCAAAATCAGTGGGTAGAGGAGACAAAACCTTTACAGGTACATAAGTGAAAAAGAAAGACAAAGGGAGGGATAGTGAGACTGAAGGGGAGGATGGGAGCCGTGGAGGATGACAACAGTAAAGCTGACATATTGAACAGGTATTTCTGCTCAGTCTTTACTGAGGAAGATGGGGTAATGGGTCTGAAGGGAGTACAAGGGGTGAGAATGGTGCAGAAATGGACACAAGTCCCTTTACACGAGAAAGGGTCCTGAAGGAACTGGAAGTAATAAGAGTTGATAAAGCAATGGGCCAGACAGAGTGCACCCCAGGGTCCTTAAAGAACTAAGAGAGGTGGTGGCTGAACCTCTGGCTATCCTGTTTAGCCGATCACTGGAAACAGGGGAGGTACCCAAAGACTGGAGGACAGCAGATGTAGTCCCCTTATACAAAAGTGGGAACAAAGAGGAAGCAGGGAACTACAGACCAGTCAGCCTCACCTCGGTAGTGGGGAAGATCATGGAAGCACTACTGAAGGAGAGATTGGTGGAACATCTGGTTGTCAATGGACTACAGGACCCAGGCAGCATGGTTTCACCAGGGGAGGTCATGTCAGACCAACCTCGTTGAATTTTTGACTGGGTGACTAGGGAGGTGGATCAGGAGGGCAGTGGACATGGCCTATCTGGACTTCAGCAAGGCCTTTGACACTGTGCCACATAGAAGACTATTACACAAACTGGGGAATATGGGTGTGGGCAGGACAGTAGTGTGGTGGGTAGGTAACTGGCTGGGTGGCAGGACACAGAGGGTGGTGGTAAATGGCTGGCACTCCACAGAGGGAAGAGTGACCAGTGGGGTACCACAGGGATCAGTGCTGGGACCAGTCCTATTCAACATTTTCATCAATGACATGGTGCAGGATCTAGAAGGCAGAATTTCACTGTTTGCTGATGACACAAAGCTCTGTAACAGAGTAGACACACCAGAGGGTGTAGACAGAATGAGAAGAGACCTGCAGAAACTTGAAGAATGGTCAAGGGTTTGGCAGTTGAAATTCAATGCAAAGAAGTGCAAGATAATGCATATGGGGCACAAAAACCCTGGCACAATATATCAGTTGGGGGTGAGGATATAGCATGCACCAAGCAGGAAAGGGATCTTGGGGTTGTCATCTCTGATGACCTCAAGGTAGGGAAACAGTGTGACAAGGCAGCAGGTAAAGCAAATAGGATGCTGGGATGTATAGGCAGGGGCATCACCAGCAGGAAAAGGGAGGTCATAATTCCGCTATACAAGACACTAGTGAGGCCCCACCTGGAGTACAGTGTACAGTTCTGAGACCATACTCACGTAAGGACATAGACAGGGTAGAGAGGGTTCAGAGGAGGGCAACAAAGATGGTGCATGGATTGCATCACAAGTCCTATGAAGACAGGTTGAAGGAACTGAACATGTACTCCCTGGAGGAGAGGAGGGAGAGGGGATATGATAGAGACATACAAGTATCTTACAGGGAGGAACAGGGTGCAGGAAAACACTATTTTTAAGCAAAAAGATGTTCCAGGACTAGAGGGCATGGGATGAAGTTGGAGGGAGGACGATTCAGAGGAAACATGAGAAAGAATTTCTTCACAGAACAGGTGGTGGACAAGTGGAACACCCTGCCAGAGGAAGTGGTGGGGGCTGAAACAATCACGGGATTTAAGAATGCATGGGATAGACATAAAGGAATTCTAGAGGTCAGGGGTAAGGGGCAACAGACTTCTAGGAAAACAAACTGAACTTACAAGCTCAAATGGGCAGACTGGGTGGGCCATAGGCCCTTATCTGCCGACACTGTCTATGTATCTATATACCTGTGCACTCCTGGGTGGTGATCACTGCGGCGGGCTGGGTGGGGGCTCTGTCATGGTCAGTGTGTCCCTGTTGGGCACGGTGCCTCTCTGGGACTGTCCTGCACTGCCTGTGGGTACAGTGCAGACAGTTAGTGTGGTCATGTCCTGTGTGTTTTGGCATTGCATTGTGCTGTGCATGTCTACTGCCCTTACCTGCCATGGTGTCCACCCCTCCACCTCATCATGGACAGCAACGTCCATCAACATCTCAGCAATGAGGCGCTCCAGCGGAGTTAGCTGGCTGTCGGTGGCCAGCGATCCCCCGCCTGTGCTATGTCATGCCCTGTTACCAGCAACGAGTTTCCTCTTCACTACCACCCACATGTCCCACCACTTATGCTTGATTGTGGTCAGCATCCGTGCCTCAGATCCTGCGGTGTTCACAGAGGCCTGGATGTCTCGCCAGATTCTTGCCTTGACTTCAGAGGGTGTGGTCAGTGCCTGGGCACTGTACAGGTGGCTGTAGTGTTGCCTTGTGTCAGTTACCATAGCGGCCACCTGCCTGCCACTGAAGTTGGTCACTTTCGAGTGACCGCCACCACATCTGCCTCCACATCTGCCCCTGGCTCCTTGATCAGTAGCCACTTCTCGCGGTGGTATCCCTTCTGCACCACCTTCCTGGTCTGCCATTGCTTCTTCTGCATCTGCTATGTGGCATTCACAGTTGTGTCACTGCACAGGGGGTGTGCCATCTCCTTTTATGGTGGGGTCAAGGGGCATTCCCGCATATTTTGGCTCCACTCCCTTTGCCTGTGTGGTTTGCTGTGCACCGCCACTTGGCACGCCTCTGCATGCATGACTGTGCGTGCATGCCACATAGCGTTAGGGTCCTGCGCACTGCCTGTGCCATTTCATATCATATTTCCTGCACTTTTGTGCATAGGTCCCATAGTGCATACTGTAGATTATGTGCTTTTATTCATATGGAATCTATCCACCACAATAAACTCCTTGTTACCTGTTTTAGATTTTTTGGTAGTTTGTCTGGCTGTAGTAAATGTTTTTTGTTATTGCAATGTAGGACAGTCATACAAATTTAATATCATATCTCACATATAATTTACACTAGGAAACAAGATTAAAACATCTCAAATCATCTTATGGTACACATTCTTCTTCAATCAATCAAATGTACTTACACATAGGTTTCATAGGTGATCCTGAGCTCTATAAAGACCGAAGTCAATTTGGCTCGCCATATCAGTCAACTAATACCTCTTGATAGTTTTCCTATTCAGGTAGCAGTCAAGAGAGTTCTCCTTAAGCTGTAGGGGGTGGGCTCGTATATTATAAATCTGATCTCTGAGATTAAGGCCCAGTTGCTCCCACAGTTGATAATCAGACAGAGCCCGGTAGATAAGGCACATGTCCCCTCTTAGCCTACAATATTCCAAGGAATACAGGTCAAGAATCTTTAGTCTTTCTTCATAATCCAAACCCTGCACTTCTCTAATTCTTCTTGTTGCCCTCCTCTGCACCCTTTCCAGGGCATTAAGTCACCCTTGTTCCTTGGGGCCCAAAACTGCACACAGTACTTGGTGTGTGGCTGCACCAATGAGGTATAAAGAGGGTATCCCTCATTTACTCAATCTATTCCTATCTAATACTTATTCATTAGTACCCACCGCTATAAGCACTGCCTCCCTCCAGAATCTCTCCACCTAGCCATCTCTGCATCTATTCTATCTCTAATAGACTATGGAATCATCATTTATGGTGCAGCTGACAACACACACCTACATAAGATTAGACTGGCCAATAATAAGGCCTGCAGACTTGCTACAGGCTGTGCTAGGCTTACACATACCTGCACCCTTTATGCCTCGACAAACTGGCTCAACTTTGATGGAGGCTAAAATACCAGGCCTGCCTCTTCACTAAGAAAATTGCATCAGGGTCACTCCCACCTGCCCTCTCCCCACTACTTCAGGCACCACTGTCTACCTGCCTCACACGGCAATCAGTGACAACCCATTTCAGGGTACCTCGCTGCAAGACCACCTTGGGCCAAAGAACTTTTAGATATTTGGCCCCATAATGGCTCAACTCACTCCCAAACTCCCGCCTTACTGAACCCAAAACTTGGTCTGTTCAAGTCCCAACTAAGAGACCTAATCACCCAGGGATCAGTCTGCGACTGCTCTTAAACCTGACCTTCCATCCTCCCACCCCAACCTCCATGACTCTGGACCTAACACTGGTCCTGCCACCCCTGGGTGTGTCTGTACCATGACAATTGACTTCTCTGTCCAGCCTCGGCCAACGAATAACCACCTGGGCATGTCTAGTGCCATCGCCCTGAAGTATATGCTTGTACCTGCAACCTTTTGCACTTTGCACCTTTGTTTAGCAGCACTCTGTTACTCTGTATTCTCAGCTGCTATATTGTATTACTCTGTAAACATTTTGTAACCATTATATAACCATTGTCTGTAATTATTATGTTAGTTGTTACTTTTGTCCCTGTTGTCTCTGTTTTATGTAATGACGTGGAACCTTTGTAAAGGAGTCTTTGACTCAAAGGTGTTATCCAGTATTCATCAATAAACAATCTATCGAGTACAATGACAGGTAGAAATCACTATTGAGAACCTGTCAGTAAAATATCTCTACTGTGTATTATAAGACTTGATTGTTTTGTCTTTCGACATTTTGTGGCATTCATCAGGAAGACAGCCAGTTTCTCCAATATATTCAAATCTGCAGAGTTAAATAAAAGATCAAGAATCTATATTTTTTTTTATTATTTTTATTAATTTATTTTCTTATTTTGAAATCTTGGATAGCACCAGTGAGAGGATGCTCGTTAATTTGTTCCACGTCACTTAACAAGTACAGAGTGATACATAAACATTCAAATACAGAGTGGTTTGGTCACAAATACACAAACATGTGTTACGGTGCAACAATTCAGATAAAGTTCATGGTTACACTATACTGAGGCATTGTACAATGTATGCCAGCTTCAAGGAGAGACAAAAATCAGTAGACTAGACAGATGGAGGAGGAGAAGGAGGGAGAAGATGGAGAGGTAATGGTAAGAGGAAGGGCTGGGTGGGGGTAGGACGTGGAGGTGTAGGGGAAGGGAAGAGAAGTGGGGGGGCATGGTAGTGTCATGGGAGAGGACAGTGGGTCAGTGAAGTGCAAGGTTGGGGCTACCCAGTGGAACAGTGACAGGGTTAAGAAATGCTAGAGGGTAAGTGCAGACTATGGCAATGGGGTTACTGACTTGAGGCAGGATTTAGTGGGGACAGGCACAGGTACCCTTGATGAGAAGGTGATGGCACAGTTTGTGTTTAAAAGAGCCAATCATTACTGCATCACAGATGTCCTGAGATAGTGCATTTGTCCAGAGAGGGGTCCAGTAAGAGAAACCCCACTGAGCCAAAGTAGTGCAGCTCCTTGGCACATGGAATACCTGAGAGGCAACGCTTCTGGTTTGCTCTGTGCTCTGGGAAGAGGTCAGTAGGTTCCATACTCCTGGTGGTAGAAGGTTTAAGGAGACTTCTTGGGCAAGGAGGCAGGTTTGGTACCTGATTCTTCCACTGAGCTGTAGTCAGTCAGCCAGCCACAGTATAGAGATCACAGGTGTGCATGAGTCTAGCAGCACTTGTGAGGAGACGGCAGGCTTTATTCATTGCGGTTAAAATGCTGTGGAGGGCTGTGTCTGTTGTAGATCTGTAGCTCACCAGCCCATAATGGATGAGTGAGATGACTGAGTTATTGATGGCAGTGCTCAGGGCTTCATGAGTGAGACAGTGCCTGTGCTTATACAGGAACCTGGCCCTGGTATTGATGGCCCTTGCAGTAATGTCGATGTGCTCAGCATATGATAGGGTGGACCCAAGAGTGATTCCTAGGTATCTGAAGTACCAAATAAGTTTGAGAGTTTTACCCCCAATGTTCATAATTGCAAGAGGGAAGGCTCTGTGTTTGCTTTGTAGGGTGGATAACATCATGGTCTTGGTCTTCTTATAATTCAAGACCAATCTATAGTCCTTTAACCACTGCTCCGTGGATGCAAAGTCACTTTGTAGATCCACCTCAAGATGTACAGGGTGTTGGCTGCTGGTGAATAAAACCGCATCATCTGTGTAAAGGAGCATTTGACATGAGCTAGAGGTTGGGAGGTTATTTAAGAATAAGCTGAACAGCAGGGGTCCTAATATGGATCCTTGCAGTACACCAGATCTGACAGGTCTACTGTCAGAGATCACATCACCGATCCTAACCTGCTGATAGCAGTTGCTCAGGTAGCTAGTGAACCAGCCCAAAGTTTCAGAGGAGAGCCAGCCAGCCAGTTGTTTGAGGAGGAGCTCATGATGTACTGTATCAAATGCCTTTTATAGGTCAATGAATGTCACATGCTTGTCACAGACAAAATTTGATTTGGCTATGAAGAGGTCAAGGGCTACATCCACATCCTTGGCTTCATACAGGTCAGACCAGTCTTGGTACTTGAGGTTTGTTTTGAGTTGTTGTAGATGGCCTTTTAGGAGGACACGGCTTGATATATTTCTTGCAGGAGGTTTGCTGTAGTTGTTATTCCAGGTGCATGTGATGGAGGAGAGATCACTCAGAGTCTGGGAGTACAGTAATATTGTCGATATGTGCAGGACGGTTAGTGAGTATCCAATCCAGCAGGGTGTTGGTGCCGGTTTTTTAATTGACTCTTGTTGGAGATTCTATCATTTGGGAGAAGTGGGTGGCAGACAAGGTGCCCTTGATACTGGCAGATGATGGGGAGAGCCAGTTGATGCTGAAGTCACCTAGAAGTATAATTTCTGTGTTGAAGCTGAGGATACTGATAAAGTCCATAAGGTTGCTGGTGTTAGCTGTGGTCTGTTTAGGTGGGATGTATACTAACAGCAGGGTGAGCACTCTATTGTGTGTACCTAGGATCAGTTTGATAGCCAGTGCTTGTAGATTGTCACACATGCTGGGGAGGAAGGCCACGTCCCTGCAGATAGTCTTTGGTGCATATGACACAATGACATATGACATATATTTGGTAATATTAGTGATCCCATAATTTTCACAGAAACTTAACCAGATATATTTTATACCATGGACATCTAAATATCACATGTCGAAGGTCTTCAGGTTCATTTAAGGAGCAGTTGCAATTTGGAGATACAGTACACGCCGCTTGTACCAAACTACTGTAGTTTGGCAACTGTATAAACGTCTGGTACATGCAGCATCTACTACATCCGTGTTGCCATGAGACCGAACTTCAGACTTAACAAGTACAGTACTGCTCAAATGAAAAAATAGAAAAATCCACAGTGCCATGTGCCTGTTCTTCAAATGTGTATGCTGGCCCCCAGTGCCCAGATGACTAAGCTTTTTACCATGTTTGACACATGCTTGGAAACACTGGCAGATTGCCACCTGGATCCTCTACTTCTAGTTTTCACAGGTCCCTGATGCTGCAGATTGGACACCAGTTTTTTTAGACATTGACATGGGGTGTACTACATGATTTCTGTTGCTGGCCACACTTGGGCTCTACTGGCCTATCACTATCTGTGATGACTTTTACTGGATCATCATCAACAGCAGCAGCAGAAACCACCACATCACAACTTTGAAGAGGGGGTGATTTTTTTTTTTGTACACTTTATTTAAAAATCTTCAGCAGTGCATAAAAATACAGGCACATACTTTGAGTGAAAGAAAATTAAATCACTTAATAATAAAATTACAAGCTTTCATGTCATATATTGAATTATATTAAGGGTATATCCAAATACTACCCCATAGGTTCAGACCCATCCTGCTATGTGCAATTTAAACTAAGCAGAGCCAACGCCATTCAACAACAGTCTCAGTGCGCTCCTTAATTTCTTCTCTCCCCCAAATTCCTCAGAAGGCTGGGAACCAAGGCTGTACCAGCGCCCTCTCAACTGGAGACCATATCTCATTAAAAATATCCATTTAGCCTCTAACAGAGTACTGGATCTTTTCATAGTTCATGCAATCTAAGAATGCATTTGCCCACTCAGCTATAGTTGGAATCAAGTTTAGCCTCCAGTGCATAGCCGATATCTTGAACCCCATCACATTTTCCAACCTCCATAAAGTAAACCCAGGTTTAGTATAAGTGTTCTTTCCATCCAGTTCAACTGGGGGAAAACCAAGGAGAATTTCCACTGGATCCAGTCTAAGAGGTGTGTTGCCTAATTTAGAGAGGATTTCCTGCACTGCCCACCAGAAGTTTTGGACCCTGTTGCATTGCCAAATCATATGATAAAATACTCCATTATGGATTTGACATTTAGGACAGGGGGAATCCTCTCGATTAACTGTGTGAGCCAACCATGGAGTGTGATATGTTCTATGTAATACATTGAATTGAATGGCCTTAGCTCTGTTATTTACTAAACATTTGAGACTGTTACTTAAAATCAAAATCCATTCCCCTCCAGTCAAACCATCTGGTAATAAGTCAGATTCCCATCTGGCCTTGGTGGCCTCCATATAATCTGGTAAGGCCCCTATTAATAACCTATATGTTTGTCTTAGAGGTTTAAATGAAGGTTGGTCTGATTGCCCCCAAAATAATTCCTCCAGTGGGTGCGAGCCCCCCCTTGTTGGCTCACCCTGGTGCATAATACCCCATATGTCTCCTTAATTTTATTATATTGAGAGAGGTGAGATTTATTAATGTACTTGTTTTTCAATAAATAATCAGAAGGACATAAGCTCCCATCCTTTAAAATATGTTGAATTTGAGAGACACCCCCCATAGCCCACCTTTTCAAAACTGGGTTATCCCATATGGTCAATCCCCCTCCTTGTTGTAAAAGCCTAGTAAGTGGAGCCTCAGGGGACAAACCATTCTTCACCCCAATCATGCTATGTGCTGTTTTCCATGCTTTCACCATATTCCTTGTGAAGGGATTGACAGGAATGGGCAAAGATTCCACCCCGCTGCAAAGTGCAAAAAACGGTGATACATTAAGGGATTCCCCCGAGGATTCCATCCTCACCCAGGCCGGCTGGACCTCCAGGTTCTTCAATATATCCTGAACATGAGCGACCTGAGCCGCCACCCAGTAATGCCTCACACTAGGGAGGCCTAGACCTCCTGTCCTTTGGGGCTTCCATAAAAGTGATTTCTTAATCCTGGGCCTCTTGTTATTCCAAAGAAGTTGTGTAATGGCACCTTCTATACTGTTAAAATATTTTTGGGGAACCTTCAAGGGGATCACCTGAAAAAAATATAAGAATTGGGGAAGGATTGACATTTTTATTAAATTTACCCTCCCTAGCAGGGTCAGAGGCAAAGTCCTCCACGTGAGGCAGTTCTCTTTTATTTTAGAGAGCAACCCTTTCATGTTAATTGCAATCATTGAGGAAATCTTAGGGGGATTTGAATTCCCAAATATTTTAGGGATTTAACCAGATATATCATATTTTGGGCTATTGAGATTGGACCTCTATCCTTCCCTACAGGCAGCCATTCACTTATACCTCAGTTGATCTTATGTCCGGAGAATGGACCATATGTATCAAAAAGTTGGGTCAGTGCCACCGTTGCCTCTCATGGAGATTCCAAAAAAAGAAGGACATCATCAGTGAATAGTGAAATCACATGTTCCTGACCTTTCCATGTAAGGCCCCGAATTCTAGGGTGAGATCTAATGCTCTGTGCTAGAGCTTCAATAAAAAGGACATATATTAAAGGGGATAGGGGGCACCCCTGTCTAGTTCCTCTCGTCAGGGCAAAGGGGGATGAAACAACATTATTAGTAAGTATTTGGGCTTTTGGGGCTCTATACAATACTCCCAACCATTTCATTATTTTAGATCCCAGTCCGAATTTCCACAGAACTGCCATCATGAAGGGTCATTCAACCGGATCAAAGGCCTTCTTCGCGTCAAGTGATAGCAGACCCACCTTCCTTCCTTTGACCATACTTGAACTATGTTAAGGACCCATCTAATGTTATGCTTAACCTGCCTGCCGTGGACAAACCCCCCCCGATCAAGGTGAACCAACCTTGGGAGGACACCCTCCAGCCTATTAGCTAACAGCTTCGCTAGAATCTTATAATAAGCATTAAGTAAAGATATTGGGTGGTACGAAGAGCACCACAGAGGGTTTTTCCCTTCTTTAGGTAAAACAGTAATTGTGACTAGTTCCTGCGATGATGGTAAAGCCCGCTCCTCCAAGGCTTCCTGGATTATTTCCGTCATAAGAGAGCCCAACTCCTCCCATAGCAGTTTACAAATCTCTGCCGGGATACCATCTGGTCCCAGCATCTTCCCCCTCTTAATCTTCCAAACCACCTCCTTCAATTCCTCCATGGTAATAGGGGCATCTAGGTTGTCAAGGTCTAATTCACCCACTGTCGGTAGCATGATATTCTTCAAAAATGCCTCCGGGTCAGCTCCCTGGGGATACTCAGAAGTATATAAATGGGAGTAGTATGATTTAAAAGCATCATTTATTTTCTGCTGATCATATGTAACCTCTTCCCCGTCACCTCCACCCCCAAAACAGACCTTCCCGCTCTCTGATTTTTAATCAACCCTGCCAACCACTTCCCAGCTTTATCTCCTTTGAAATAAGAATATGATTTGGTCAAATTTAGGGCTCTCTCTATTTGCTGAGTTGAAATTAGGTTTAATTCACTTTTTAAAGCTTTTAGCTCAAAACGTCTTGAATGGTCAGGTAGTGCCATTAAATCTCTCTCTAGATTCATTATTAGGGTCTCTAGCTCGTGTTTCCATTTATTAATCACTTTCTTTTTGTGTGAGGTGTATGAAATTGACTCACCTCGAATACTAGCCTCGAGAGTCTCCCATATTGTTCTAACGTCTGTGTCTCCCTTTTGATTCACCTTAAGAAAATCTGAGATGTATCATTTTAGCTGATGGAGAAAATCTGGGTCCCCCAGTAGAACAGGGTCCATACACCACATGAAGACTCTCTTGTGCCTCCTCCCCTCCTTCATAATCACTTTCAAGGGGGCATGATCTGAGATCAACAATGGGCCATATTCAGCCTCCACAACCATACCCAGTCTAGACTTAGTTAAAAATACACAGTCCAACCTTGTGTAGAGTTTATGAGCGTGAGAGTAAAAGGAGTATTCTCTAGATAAGGGATGGCAAAATCTCGTGCCTCCTGTAATGATCTCCCATTCATCATTTGGTGAAGGGTTTTGACACTTTTAGGACATGGACCTTTCCTCACCCCAGAATAGTCTAAGAATGGGTCCCAGTATGTATTCATATCCCCCCTATAATAATATCATCTGGGAATGGAGCCAGAGTGATCCCCAGGTGAGTACAAAATTCTGGGGAGTCTATGTTTGGGCCATAAACTGAGACCAAAGTGGTGGGGGAACCTCCCAAGTCCACTACTACCACCACATATCTTCCCTGAGGGTCAGTTAGTGAAGACAGAATTCAGCATTGTTCAATTACTATAAACTACTGGTGTGATCCTGTTTCAGACAGAAGTCCATCTTCTTCCAAGTTGTGTACTGGGTGTGCTTTGAAACAACTGAGAAGCTGCATGGGATATACTATATTGGACTAGATATCTGTAACTAATCTCTCTCTCTTGCTTACATCTGAGAGAAGTTTTCCTCACTTTTACAGTGGTATTGCTTTGTGTTTAATTATTTTAGTTTTTAATTCAGGAAGGGGGTTTTCAAAACTGCTTATCTTGTCAGCATCTTCAGAAGGGCTGAAATAACTGCATATTTGATTTTTCTTTGTGGCTAACTGGACTGATTACTAGAATTCTGTGACAATCTGCATCAATATATTTTGCAATATTTGGTGGGGTTGTGTAATGTAAAATAGCAAAGGCTGCAGTTTGTAATTGGATGCCAGACATAGCCTGAGGTGGGGGAAATTGTCTTCACAAGTCAGAGGCCTGCATCACAGCCAGTTGCCTAGCTTGACCATTTCAGCATTGTTCAATTACTATAAACTACTGGTGTGATCCTGTTTCAGACAGAAGCCCATCTTCTTCCAAGTTGTGTACTGGGCGTGCTTTGAAACAAATGAGAAGCTGCATGGGATATATTATATTGGACTAGATATCTGTAACTAATCTCTCTCTCTTGCTTATATCTGAGAGAAGTTTAACTCACTTTTACAGTGGTATTGCTTTGTGTTTAATTATTTTAGTTTTTAATTCAGGAAGGGGGTTTTCAAAACTGTTTATCTTGTCAGCATCTTCAGAAGGGCTGAAATAACTGCATATTTGATTTTTCTTTGTGGCTAACAAACCACCAGGCTGTTTTGGGGCTGGAGAGGTTTACCTGTGTCTGACTTGGATGTCTGGATTTTTCTCTGTTTGATTAGCAGGGTATTTTCTCTGTCAAATTGTTGTGTAGGGTATCTTGCTGACAGGAAGGCACTCATCAGTGGTGGGTGAGAGATTTTAGCTGATTGTTTTGTGAGGGCACAGTTTAGGCCCAATCCCTTCCCACCCCTCACCTCACCCACCCCTGGAAATAGTTCCTTTATACCTGAGGTTCTGACATCATTTCCTCAAGAGTGCATAGTGCATATCACTGTCATGTCCTCTCTAGCACACTGCACTGACAATATAAGCATACACATTGTATAATATATATATTTCTATATAACCAATCACACGCGCGCACACACACACACACAAATACAAACAAACAAACAAAAAAGTAGATAAACATGTGGGGAGTAGTGCAATGTAATGGCTGTGGGGCAGCAGTCTTCAGGGAGTCTTTCTGGAGGCTGAGATGCTGCCCTATTTGCAGACAACTATCTGCCCTGAAGAAGGAAGTTGCCCGTCTTCAGGCCGCACTGGACAGTAGTAAGGAAACCTTCCCCCAGGCCACACTGGACAGTAGAAAGGGAACCTCCCCATCCAGGGAGCACTAGCGCCACCACCACTACCTCAGAGGTTGCAAAGAAAGCACAGCAGATGGACCACAGTGAGCTCAGAGAGGGTGAGAATGGTGGAACAGAGGCACACCCAGTCAATTGTTCCACTCCACAATCCATACACCATTCTGGGGGAGCATAGCTCCCCTATGGATGCACCCGCAGAGAAAACTGATGACAACTGTCACAAGGGAGGCCCACAGGGAGAAGGCAGAGGACACCACAGGGAAAGAAAGCAGTTCCTGGTGGTGGACTCAATTATTAGGGGTATAGAACTGGGGGGAGCTGGGAAAACTGAAGTAAGGTGCCTGCCTGGTGCCATGGCTTGGAGGGACAGGAAGCGCATCCTCAGGATCATGAGAACAGCTGCAAGGGAGTCTGAGCTGGATGTAATTGTCCACCTAGGGACAAATGACTTGGCTCATCATGAGATTAGAGCAGTGCAGGAGGACATTGCAGAGTTGGGGAGGGGCCTAAGACAAGTAGCACACACAGTATCCTTCTCAGAGGTGCTGCCTGTCAAAGCCATGGGGAGGCGAGGGTAATTAGCACCATGCAGTTTAATGAATGGTTGAAAAAATGGTGCGGAGCACAGGGTTTCATCTTCATTGGGGACTGAGTTCCACCTGGAGGACACCAGCCTATACTGGCAGGATGGTCTGCATCTGTCCAGGAAGGGAACAAGTCTTTTGAGCAATCAGTTTAAATGCTTCATTGGCAAGCTTTTAAACTAGTCAAAGAGGGAGGCACTGACAAGCAGCAGGAAAATCCCAGCCTCTCCCTGCAAAACAGGGTACTAAATGAGAAAAAGACCGAGGTAGAACGGTCAGTGAGGGATGCTGCAACAGAAGGTAAAGCCATCAAAAAATGGAGAGCAATGAGTACCAATGCCCATAGTCTGGGTAACAAGCTTCCTGAATTAGTGGCCTTGATGGAGGAGGAACATCTGGATATCATGGCAGTCACAGAAACATGGTACACACAAAACCATGACTGGGACGTAAACATACCAGGATACACTATTTACAGGAGGGACAGGGAGGGTAAAAGAGGAGGAGGAGTAGCTCTTTACATAAGGGAAGGAATAAAAGCAACAGAACAAAAGGGTAAACAGGGAGGAGAAGAAGCACTGTGGGTAAATTTGGAGACAGGCAATGGCACCACAATCTGCACAGGGAGTGTATACAGATCCCCTTCTCAGGGGGAGGAAATGGACAGGGAAACGATAGAAAGTATACTTAGAATGGCAGAAAAAGGGGAGATATTGCTGATGGGTGATCTGAATATGCCAGATGTTAACTGGAGTGCAGTTGCAGCTGCCACTTCGAAGAGTGGAGTTATTCTAGATACCCTACAGGGGGCATGCCTTAGACAACTAGTACTTGAGCCCACTTGAGAGGGAGCAATATTAGACTTGATTTTCTCAAACTGAGATGGAGAGAGGATCACAGATGTAGAAGTGGGTAGCCATCTGGGAACTAGTGACCATCGAACAGTATGGTTCACAATAAACACAGCAATAGAGTCAAGCCATACAAAGACAAAAGTACTGGACTTTAGGAGGGCTGACTTTGCCAAAATGGGTGAGAGACTAAGGAATGCACTAGCAAATGGGCAGGAAGGATGGGTGGAAGAACAATGGGGAACAATAAAAACTGCCATCACAGAGGTAACGAGCCTTGTGGAAGCAAATAAACAAAACAAAACGTGTAAGAAACCACTATGGTTCTCAAAGGAAGTGGCAGTGAAGGTTCAAGAGAAAAGAAAGCATTCAGGAAGTACAAGGAATTGCAGAAGGAGCACAACAAGAACTGTATCAGTTAAAGCAAAGGAGGCTGGAAGGCAGTCAGAACAGCAAAGGCCCAAACCGAGGAAAAGATAGCCAACTCAGTTAAGAAGGGGATAAACCTTTATAGATACATCAGGGAGTGAAGGAAGACCAAGGAGGGATAGTGAGGCTTAATAAAGGGAAGGAGGGTGGGCAGAGGGAGACTGTGAAAAGGCAGAGATACTAAACAAATATTTTTGCTCAGTATTTACAAATGAAGAGGGGGAGGTACATAAAACAAACAGTAGAAACACTCTGGATACAGAAGTTGATACCAGCCCATTTACAGAAGAAAGGGTTCTGAAAGAACTCTTAAAACTGAAGGTGGACAAAGCAATGGGGCCTGATGGGATTCATCCCAGAATTCTAAAAGAACTAAGGGTAAAACTAGTGACACCACTGACTACCCTTTTTAACAAATCATGGGAGGATGGGGTGGTACCCGAGGACTGGAGGATGGCAGATGTGATTCCCCTTCACAAAAGTGGGAGCAAGGCAGAAGCAGGAAACTACAGACCTGTTAGTTTAACCTCAGTGATAGGGAAAATGATGGAATCACTTCTGAAGGAAAGAATTGTTGAGTATCTAGAGGCCAGAGGGCACAGGACCCAAGGCAGCATGGATTCACAGCAGGAAGGTCATGCCAGATGAATCTGATAGATTTCTTTGACTGGGTGACCAAAGTAGTAGATCAGGGAGGGGCTGTGGACATGGCCTACCTAGACTTTTGCAAGGCATTTGACACAGTCCCACACAAAAGATTAATATACAAGTTAGCCAGCCTGGGAGTGGGTCCCAAGATGACAGCCTGGGTAAAGAATTGGCTGGAGAATAGGACACAGAGAGTAATAATAAATGGAGTCCACTTAGAAGAAAGGAGGGTTACTAGTGGGTACCACAGGGTTCAGAGTTAGGACCAGTCCTCTCTAAATGTCTTTATGTTTATACTTGCAGAAGGACTGAAGGAAAAGTATGTCTCTTTGTAGATGACACAAAGATCTGCAACAGAGTTGATGCACAGGGTGGGGTGGAAAGGATGAGAAGGGACTTGGCAAGGTTAGAGGAATGGTCAAATGTATGGCAGCTTAGATTCAATGCTAAGAAGTGCAAGGTAATGCACCTGGGAAACAAAACCCAGGGAAGAGTGCACAATGGGGTGAGATACTAACAACAACAAAATGGAAAGGGACCTGGGGTAGTCATATCAGATGACCTAAAGGTGGGCAAGCAATGTGAGAGGGCAGCAAGGAGGTCTGGGGGATACTGGGATGCATAGGAGAGGCATCACCAGTAGAAAACAAGAAGTTATTATCCTCTGTACAGACAGCTGGTGAGACCCCATCTGAGTACTGTGTGCAGTTCTGGAGACCCAATCTCCGCAAAGACATAGACAGGATGGAAGCTGTCCAGAGGAGGGCAACTAAAATGGTGCAGGGTCTGCACCAGAAGACATATGAAGAGAGATGAAAGGAGCTTAATATGTATAGCCTCGAGGAAAGGAGGGAGAGGTGGGACATGATAGAAATGTTCAAGTACCTCAAGGGAATCAACAAAGTCCAAGAGGGTAGCATCTTTCAAAAAAAGAGGTGTGCAAGAACAAGAGGGCACAATTTGAAGATGGGGGCAGCTCAGAGGTAATTTAAGGAAGTATTTTTTTCACAGAGAGGGTTGTGGATGCATGGAACGGCCTTCCGGAGGAGGTTGTGGAGTCAAAATCAGTGGTGGAATTTAAGCATGCATGGGACAGTCATAAGGCAATTTGAGGGGTTGGGGGTAGGAAGAAGTAGGCTGCTGGTTAACTAGGATCTGCAGCTTATCCAGTAGGTAGGGAAATGGGTAGACTGGGTGGGCCAAGCGGCCCTTATCTGCCGCCAAATTCTATGTTTCTATGTTTCTATGAGGGAAACCTAGCCTAATCCAGATTGCAACACCATGGGCTTTAGAGGTGAATGCAGAAGCAATCAGCGTACCCACCCCCCAAGAGTGACGCAGACCCTCTAGTTCAGTGTTGGTAGAGTGCAGCTCTTGCAGAAATACAATATCCCCTTTCATTTTATGTTTAATTTCAGTATAAACCCTTTTCCTTTTAATCGTCATACGTAATCCATTAACATTCCAGGAAATTAACACAGTTTTAGCCATTTGAATCTCGAGGATATGTTAAACGACATAGTCAGCCTTTCACATATAGTAGCATGTACCTTTCTTTACACTGCTGAAGGACATTTTTAACATTTTCAAAAAACTTTTGAAATGAACAGTTAACTCCCAACCCCCCTAAGTAATGCTGTTTATGAATAGTAACAATCTTTCCCATACCCCCTCCCACTCACTAAACAGACAGATTAGACATAATACCCCACATCTCCTCCCCAACCCCATAATAGCTCCCCAACTTAGAACTAACCTCTACTTCTCGTGGATTGAGCATCCATCCCTTGCGGACTTTAAACATTGAAGTATATATTGAATTCCAAAACTTAGTAAAACCTCTTATATATCCTGATATAGAAAAGAAAAGCAATGCACAGCTGAGGGTTGCAAAAAACCCAGGTTAATGCGAATGGAGGATCTTTGAGTGCCACTGTCCCCCCTGAGAACAAACTAGGGGCAGAGGAACTCAAAGCAATGAATTTTTCAGCACTATCCCAAGTGGTCTTACCAAAAACCAAATAAAAAACATATCCTCCCTTTCTTGCCCTTACTGCCAGGGCTCCAGGATTACTCTGTTTCCAACCCAGAAACTACATCAGCCATCCTATGATCGTGGCTAAGTAAAGATTAAGTTATTAATGTGTCTTCAGTAGTCCCACCTCCATTCAAATCAAAGGTCTCTGAATATAACACAGGATGGAGAGGAAGGGGGAACCCCTGAATCCAGACTTTATAGGCCCCTAATGGTGTTATGGACCAGAGAATCGCTCCCCCCCCACCATCAAGGGGAGACAGTACCTTTAATCAAGACACTCCACATAAATAAGCTCAGGTGGCCTTCTGCTTTTCCAGTTCCCTGACATAGTCCATGGCAGCCATTGGGTTAGTGAAGGTCTTCATATTGCCCCCCACGGGGTGCACAATCAGTCGGGCCAGATAGATCAGTGAAAAAGGGCAGTTGATTGAGTGAAGCACTCGACGAACCTCTGCAAATGCCTGGCACTACTGTTGAAGGAGTCTAGAGTAATCGGGACAAAGACTCACGTGTCGTTGTTGCTTGAGAATAACGCCAACCTTCCTCGCTGCTTCCAAAACTAATACTGTGTCCTGATATCTTAGAAAATTCACAATAATATGCCTGGGCTTCTGATCTGATTGTGGTTTCAGCCTTGGAGCTCTATAGGCCCTCTGGATTTCCATGGTCGAATCTTGAGGGAGCTTTAGATTATTTTTAAGCCATACTTGGAGGAAAGTAATGCAATTTTTCCCCTCAATGCCCTCTGGAAGGCTGATAATGTGGACGTTACAGTGGCACTCTTAGTTTTCATGGTCATCGAGTGAATTTTTTAGGTAATCTATTTCTTTCAAGGCTTTAGCCAGCTCGATCGCTTGCAAGGATGATTTATCTTCTTGATCACTGAGGCGCTGCTCTAAATCTGTCAAGTGCCATTCATGTGACTCCACTTGTTCTGAAGTTGCATTAACAGCCTGCTGCAAGTGTTGAATCTGGGCCATTATGTTCTCAAAGCCTGCCTCCATTCTAGAGCCCAAGTTGTATTTCAAATCTTTAATGAGCTTCTCTAATTGTAGATACCCTTCAGCCATAACTTGATCCGACTTAGATTCTGAGTTTTCTATTTCAAGGTTGCCCCCGATGGCAACAGACAGCTTCCAGCTTGAGTTACCCACGAGTTTCCCGGAGAGTTATCCGGCTGCATAGGGCCTTTGGTAGGAGAATTCCGTGATGTCGATTTAAAAGCAATCTGATCTTGTTTTTTTTTCCTGATTTTTGTTTGGACGACATCAGCACAATGTCCCTATTCCTTTCTGGTAGTAAAAGTAGGGAAACAAGTTGAAGTAAGAGGAGGTGGTTGCAGAGCTCTAACTTTATGCTGCCATCTCGCTCTGCTGCTAGACCATGCCCCCAAAGAGGGGGTGATTTAACCCCGATAGACTGAGACTGTTTTCACACAGCCACCTTTAATTTCTTTTTCTCCAGCTCCCAACTGGGGTCACTAAAATCATCATCATCATATTCCTCATCTGCATCCTCTATTTCAGCTTGGATGCTGTCCTGTGGAGAACATGTACCAACCACAGCATCATTATGATCATAAAATATTTTTTCTCCAACATTTGAAGGGTAGGATGGCACAGGCATGACCTCATCAACAGCACTGGAAACATGAGATTGTGATAAGTCATCATCAGCATCAGAAACATGTTCAACCAATGTGGGGATGTCAGGGACTGTCACATCTACTACACTGTGACTCATGGCCACAGCTTTAGATTCCACAATTTGGGAAACCAGTTAACCTGCTGTCACAGGTTGAACTTGGGGCAATACTCATGCCATCAGCAACTTCACTACCACCAGCGGAGACAACAGCATCTCCAACCATGACTGAAGCTACTGATTGCACTGTGAAAAACATAGCTGGAGAAATCCCTTTATATCAACTGTGCACTTCTGCTGCGAAACCCCACACCCATGGCCACTCTTGCAACTGGCAGCGGTGCCATGGCCAGAAGCATCTTTATATGCACATCTCTTTGCAGGCATTGTTTGGGATTACACAGAAAATTCACAAAAAATTGAGATTTCTGAAATTTGGGGTGGATGGGGAGCCCAAAAATAACAACTGTGGCTTACAGATGCAGATTGGGCACTAAACAGATGCAAACACAAGACACAGATTGCACACTATAGAGATGCAGCCACACAGGCAGAAAGACTCCTTAACCAGTGGTCACACAAATCCCTAACTGGAAAAATAAATTATGCCTTTTGCAGCATGACAGAGTTATATGTATATTATAGGAATTATAGGAATTTATAGGAAAGCCTTAGATAGAGCTAGGTATCCATGGCTATGATCAAGATAAGAGATCATGCGACGGGCTGCACCAAGAACAAAAAAAAAGTCTTAGACTTTGAAAGTCCCATTACCCTGTATAAAAATAAGAAGTTTTATTCATAGTTTAAAGATGCAATGCACTGTTGCTATGAAAATTGGACAGTTATTGGACAACAGTATGATAAATAAGCTTACCAAGTTTTATAGTTGCAGAATGAAGCATTCAAAAGTTATGAATATCATTTATTTAATATAATTTTCTTATTAGCGAACTAGACAATCTAGTAAACTGTGATAGCCCACATCTGAGGAAGTCTAACAAGATGAATATTAAATATGTAGTTTGTTGCTATAGAGAGAAATACCATCTAAAAGTTAATAGTGAATTATCTTTTCTGACAGTGATTGATGTCTTTAAGAAAAGAACAAAGGAAATCCCTGTCTTAAAGAAGTTTGCTAAATTTATACAGTTCCTAATTATAGCAGGTATGCCAAAGTAACATCATTTTAAACTGGAAAAAATGTACTTCTGAAATCTATAAATACTTTCTAGATATCTATAAAGGAAAAAGTATTATAATACTTTTATAAATTATGGATTTTATATTAGAATTGACGCCATCATGTTTGGTCTCAAATGAATCCTCTCTAAAAATGTGAGTCTTATATATGTACAAAGGTGCACATATATGCAAGAAAGAAAAGTTGTTTTATATCAAAAAATAGTTTTTCAGGATGAGGTCATATTGGAAAAAATGGCTTGGGGGGGCTAACAGTAACACCCTCAAAGAGTGCTCAAACTAATCATAACTCGATGGTGATGTCACCCAGTAAGTGGGACATAAATGGGATGCTGGCAAATCTGGCCCAAAACTGCTTAATTCTTTGGTGTGTGAAGACCTGTATTCAATGTCCTGACAATTTTGGCTGAGCTTGGACTTATTCTAGACTAAAAGCCTGAAGCCACACCTGCTGGGAACATTATTTGGGCTTTAACATTGCCACTGCAAGGAGTGCTAAACCAGCCTGAAAGCCTACACAACTCTGCCACAGGTCCAGCTGCTGAAATTGACTGTTACAGAAAGGACTTTTTTCCAGTATTGGGTTAAGCAAGGACTATGTTTTGCATACTGAGAATTTGGACTAAAAGTAATGTTTTGGAATTTCTGTTAAAAGCCTGAACAAGAGACTGACTTTGTAATTTACCAGCCAGCAAGTCTGCAGTGCTGTTGAACAGCAGTGAGTCCAGAGTTGCAGGTTCAAAAGCAGAAATGAACCGAAACAGAAAAGAGTCACATAGTCCAGTTACCCAAAACAACATTGCTGTCCACAGGAAGAAATCTTTCTATAGACTGTGCTGAACCACTTAAATCTTGTCTGATTCTTCCCACTAAATCCTGAAGTGACTTTTGATGATTTGTGATGTCAAGCAAGAAGGATCCAGTCTGCATTGCTTCACTGATATCAGAAGACTCTCCAGTTCCAGGTACAAGGGAAAAAGACAGCAGACTAAAGCCAAATGCACCACCAAGGACATTTGTCATCCAAAACCAAAAGTTCTCACCAAGACTTTGAAAGCTAAAAAGTAGAAGACCACATCTACAGATAACTAAAACATAAGTATTCCTTCATCCTACTATTAATACTTATTTGACTATATGGGGTGATAACTTAGTGCATTTTAGCTCCAAACCTTGGGTTTATAGTTAAGCTTAAATTTAAATCTAAAGAAAATACCTTTATCATACTATAAAGTTTAAACAAGTATCATACCAAGATAATCTGAAACACTAGTGTAATGAGTTACAAGTTCTCATAGTAAAAAGAAAAGGTCATGCTATTGATAAGTATGCTAAAGAAATAGTATAAACTGTCATTTACTGTATTATGCTGAATAGCTGTTACATATTTACATTGCTTATTTGCTAGAATTTGTTTTGTTTTACTTGATCTTCTAAAATCTGTTTTGCTTACATTACTTTTATTATGCTTGATATTTATGCTAGTTATGAATATTTAGGACTTGTACATATGTGAATAAAATATATTTATCTCTTATATAATCCAGTGTGTGGCAACAGTGTTTTTCACTGTCATTTTTGAATCTGGAGAGCATAGGATAATATCACATGTGAATATTTACTATTTTTGGCAATTTATGAAATAATTTTTGGGTAATGCCCGAGGTAAATCCAAGTGCATTCTTATAAAAAGTGATATTATAAGCCTTTGTTCTGACAGTAGCTGGAGACAATTTGCTCTCAGAGCTCTGTGATTCAAAACCTCTAAAAGCTGTTTAAAATGCCTTTTTGAGGAATATTTTTTTGCTCAAAATTTAATACATCAATTGTAGGAAACTCTTCTGTGCTCATATCATTGAGTGTTTATTTTTGTGTGTGGATTTTGAATGTTAATTTAGAACAGTCAGTCTGTGTACTGTGACGAGTGCTTTGCGGGCAGGGCGTATTTGTGGTGTAGGTAGATTAACTGGGAGAAAAGGGCAGTCTTTCTGTTTTGGTTATATTTTTCTTGTATAACTGTGTTAATGTACACACAGTAATATTTTCAGTAATTCTTGACTTTTTTTTCTGATTGTCATGGTGCAGCAGTGTACAATTTGTCTGTTTAAAACATTTGGTTATATTACTAAAGGTTTTCAATTTGCTATGCATTACTTGAGTGTGCATGTGAGTGTGTGTGTGATGCATGCCATTAAATCAGACACCTTTCATTGTGTTACAGAGTAATTTCAGTAGTGTGACCCTGCTAGCCACTGCACCTGCATGAATTTCTTATACTGCTTTGCGGTATCTTTACTGGTAGTGGATTGTTACTGCCGTGTACTACTCCCCTCCCCAACTGGCAAAATGTATTCCTTTCCAGATTTGGATTTGTGACTTGTGAGCACTGGTTAGGTGTTGTTGTGCCTTTTTGTATGCATCCCTTGAGTGTGCAGCACAATCTTAATCTGTCTGTGCATTTGCATGGCACCATTAATTCTGGGAGATTGTATTTCTTGTTACGCTCTCATTTCACTTTGTCAACACTGGGTAATTTTCTGGACACAAGACAGTAGCATTTTGGGGGTGCACATTAATTCTGGTGAGTCTGTGTGTGACCTGACCACTGCGCGCATGACTGAGTGCGCCATTAATGCTGGGAGACTTTGCATTTCTTGTTACACTCTCATTTCACTTCATCAGCACTAGGGAGTTTTCTGGACACAAGACAGTAGCACTTTGGGGATGCACATTAATTCTGGTAACTGTGTGGGTGGGGGTGCTGCCAGTATTGTTGTCATTCCATCTTACTTCATGTTTAAGGCAGAATGACAATTCAAAGTAATAATAACAGGGTGAAGTGAGCCTTTCCTATGGGGCACTCTGTACAGTGAAGTGCCAACTCGAAGTGAACAGCGGATTTTAAATTCGCTACATCTCTAAGTACAAACTGTCTCCAGCTTTCCACTACACACACTGTTAAGAACTGAGGCTGTGCAAGACAATGTAGAGCCCACGTGACCTGCCAACCCATGAATCAATGCAAAATTTGCCTCAAATAGAAATAAACAGGTGAAGTAAAGCAAAGTCCATTCAAATCAATGGCACTTTGCGTTAAAATTAAGGGGGAAGGCTGTAATACAAGGTGAAATAGCTCAAAGTCCCTTGGAAATAATACACTTTGTGTCATAATTTAAAGGTAGAGTAATATGACTTACATTTCAGAGCACTACACGGATTGGGGCATAATACGAGAAGTGCTTCACATAATGAAGTGGGAGCACGTTGCCCACCACTACTGACCATTACCTCTGGCTGGAGGTAGATATCAACTTCCTAAATCATGGAGTCTCCTATGATCAGAAGTGTTTTGGATTTCCTTTTTGCCTTTTTTGTTTTGGTCCCTATTATGGGTGAGTTTTGTAGCACTAGCTCCTGTGCTGCAGTGTCCTGCTCTACAGTCCCCTCTGCCCCTTTGTTTGATTGCAGAGATAGAGGCAGATACCTGTTTGTAGTTTTTACATGATTTGTGGATAAAATCACATCAAATCAATTTTATTTATATTGTGCCTTTCAATTACCAAGGCACCTCACAAAACAGTTAAGATAGCTGCAGCGTAGATCACATACATTATAAACAGTATAAAAGGGGGAAAAATAAAACAGTATCCCAGCTATTCCCCAAATGTTTGGGTCCATAAAAAGGTTTTCTGGGCCTGTTTAAACCCCTCCACAGTCATGCACTCATGTAGCTAAAGGGGTAGAGAATTCCAAAGTGTAGGGGCCACGTGCATAAATGCATGAGCCCCAGAAGATTTTAAACAAACCCTTGGAATCTCTACCAACACCTCATCAGTCAAGCGGAGCAATTGCCCAGAGCAGTAAGGAACCAGGAACTCTTTCAGGTAGTCTGGACCCTGTCTGTGTAGGGCTTTGTAAGTCAGAAGACTGACTTTAAAGGTGATTTATCACTGTACTGGCAGCCTGTGCAGTTCACGCAGCACTGGAGAAATATGAAAGGACTGAGGGGTTCCTGTCAATAACCAGGCCGCTGCATTCTGCACCAGTTGGAAGCAGTGAATATCCACCCCTGGGAGCCCTAGGTATAGGGCATTGCAGTAACCCAAGTGTGATGACACAAATGCATGGACCAGTGTAGGAAGGTCACCAGACAGAACAAGATGGTTAACTCTGGAAATGTTCTTCAGATGGTAGAAAGAGGATTTGATGACAGCCAACACCTGTGAATGCAGTGTCAGTCTCTCATCAAAAATTACTCTCAGGTTTCGCACCTGTTCAGAGGTCAGGAGTGGCAGGCCCCAAAGAAAAAGTCCAGAGGGTGGCCCCGCCACCATCCTTCCTATCCAGTGACCCAGGTCCAGCACCAGCACCTCAATCTTTTCTGAGTTCAACCTCAGCCAGCTCAAACTCATCCTCTCCTGGATTTCTTCATGGCAGTTATTAAATACTGAGAGTGCTCTATCCTGGTCAGGCACGAAAGAAAGGTAGAGCTTGGTATCATCAGCATAGATGTGAAACATCAGCCCATACCTTCTTACAATGTCTCCAAGAGGTAGCATGTACACTGTGAACAACATGGGGGACAGCACCGATCCTTGAGGAACCCCACATAATAATGGAACTGGGTCAGAGGAATAAATCCCTGACACGAACCTCTGAGTTCTTCCGGTGAGGTAAGATGAAAAACACCTGAGGACCATTCCTGACAGACCACAGATGAACCTCAAGCAGTCAAGCAGAACCCTGTGATCCACACTGTCAATGCTGAAGAGAGATCAGAACAACCAAGATGGAGCAATTCTTCTGATCTCTAGCCATCAGGAGATCTTTGAGTACCCAAACCAGCGCTGTCTCAGTACTATGCCTCTTTCAAAAACCAGACTGGAGAGGCTCATAGATATCATGGATGGTCAAATGGTTCTCCAGTTATATGGCCACTACTTTCTCAATCACCTTCCCCATAAAGGGGAGGTTTGAGATTGGTCTGTAGTTTGCATGGCAGTCTGGGTTCAAAAAAGCTTTCTTCAGGAGGGGTGTCACCACCACCTCCTTCAGGGAGCTAGGAAACTCACCTGTTTCCAAGGAGCATCAGACTATCCATGCTAGGACCAGGCCAAGGATGTCACCACAACCCAAAATCAGGGTAGTTGATCCCTGATCCAAACTACAGCAGGTAGGGTGGATACCCTGGACAATCCACATGATGTCCACAATCTCAGGCTGACTGAAGGCACTCCAAGAAAACAAAGGGGCATTTCCCAAACACCAGTCTAGAGCAATACCCATACAGTGTGCTGGTTGGAGTACCACCCTGATGTCAACTACCTTAGCAACAAAGAATCGAGCAAGCTCCTCACACTCAACTTGCAAAATTGCTTTTCAGATCTGTAGACAGGCTGGGTTGCACAGGCTGTCCACAGTTTGAAAAAGCTGAGCCAGTCAGTTCTGAGCAGCCACAATCTCCCCAGACAAGATCTCTGCCTTCTTACAGGTGATTGCGGATTGATAGACTTGATAATGGTCCATCAATCTAAGGTGATAGGCATCGAGGGCGGATTTCTGCCAACAACACTCTAATCTTTGTCCTGGTCACCGCATCTCCCTCAAGGAACCATCAAACCAAGGGGACCGAGAGTGAAGGGAGAGAAGATGAACTCAGACAGGAGCAATGGGATCCAGGGCTGTGGAGGTAATATGTTGGTGAACACTTAATGATGAGGCACTCGATTTGCCCCTCATAACCACCTACCTTCTGTGGCTGAGGTGCTTCAGTTGGGTGTTGTGGAAATGGTGGGCAGTTCTTGTAATACATTTCCTCCTGAATATGCAATTTGAGATGCGCAGTCTCTGCCCATGCTGCCCAGAGCTGATCCCTTTGTTCTCCAATGATCCAGCATGTAGGGCAGTGTCCTAAATCCTGTATGACTGCCCTTTTTAAAAGTGTCCCATAGTACCTGCAGTTTATAATATCCATTCCAGTTGAGTTGCCAAGTTTATAACCTGGTCTGAGTAATTAGAAGGAAAAGGAAAGCAAATGTGTGGTTTCTTTTTTTTATAGTTTTTTGTGTTTGTTTTTGTATAACTTTTTATAACAAGTTAAATTAATTGTGCCCCTTTAAGTGGAGTCACTGAGTGGATACCCCTCTGACCCTCCGACTCCTGCTTTGCCACAGAAAATGTCACGACTGTGCTACTCTATAAAAGGAGTACAGCATGGGGTGGTTGGAGATGGGGTGGGTTGTTGGGCCCTTTCCCTGCTGAAAAAGATGAACCACAGATGAAAGAAACAAGGATGTAAGAGCAGAAATAACCAACAACAAATGCAGATGCTATCCCACAGTCTGTATCTCGTAGATGCTCCTGCAGTTAGCCTTGAAAGCTTAGCCTAAAGATAGATAAAACTGTAAACCTGTCAGCACAAAAAGTAACAAAACCTGTAAGCACCACCCATAACAATTTAACAGAAGATATAACCTGCAAAAAACACTTTGCTACTGAGAAAAATAAAGCAGTAATCTGTAAGCACAAAAAGTAACAAAACCTGGAAGCACAAATTGCAGAACAATTTAGCAGAAGATATACCTTCCAAAAAAACTCTTTGAAACAGAGAAAAATAAAGCAGTAATCTGTAAGCACAAAACATAACAATCTGTAAGCACAACCTTCACAACAATTTAACAGAAAATATACCTTGCAAAAAAAAAACTTGAAACAGAGAAAAATAAAGTACTAATCTGTAAGCACCACACAGTATCAACTTGCAAGCACACCCTGTAACAATTTAGCAGAAAATATACCCCGAAAAGAAAAAAAAATTCAGTCAGAGAAAAAATAAAGTAGTAAACTCTAACCCCTGTAGGCACAACACAGTAACAAAATCCTGTAGGCCCAACCTTGAACAATTCTACAGAAAAGATACCCTGCAAAGAAACAATTTAAATCAGAGAAAATAAAGCAGTAATTTGTAAGCACAAAACAGTAACAAACCTGTAGGCACATCCTGTAACAACGTAGCAGAAAGCATACACTGCAAAAACAATTTGATCAAAGAACAATAAATCAGTAATATGTAAGCAAAAAACAGTAACAAAACCTGTAAGAAAATAGTAACACACAGTAAATCTGCCTAGCTGAAAAAAGCCTTTATTATTCTCCTTGTTATGAGAATGTTGTTCTTTGCCCTGTTCTTACAGGCAAACCTAGAACAAAATAACTCAGGTGAAGTGAGGTGCCTTTGCCAGCAAACCTAGTCTTCCATATCTCAAATGTATTTTTCTGTTCTTGTGTATCATGTTTCTTAATATCTCTTAATCTTATATTTAAATCACCCATAATTAATATTTCCGCCCTTTTATGGTTGTCTTGAAGAGTTTCTATCTCTTGTATGATATTTTTAAGCAAATTTTTATCATAGGAGAGTTATTTGGTAGGTTATAAACGTTTAACATTATGATATCTTCACATATATCTAGGACTATAATTATATAGCGTAGAGATGTCTTTGTATGTATAGTAGCTATATAATTCATTATTTTTATGTTGGCATGCTTGGGCAGCCAACATCTTGGGGCAGTGGAGATTTGGAGGAGCGGTCGCTGTTGATCGAATGCAGGGCATACTCCAGTAGGTGCATCCCGCATTCCCCAATCAGCCAGCAGCAGGGACTGACACCCTGCCTGGCTAATGAGATGACAGCTTCTGAGAAATGGTCCGCTGCAATGAGAACGAAGCTCTCATGCAGCGTCTCCACAGCACACCTCCCTCTACATGCAGGCAACATGGCGGCAGTGACTGCCACTGTTGTCTGTCAACCCCTTTTCTTTATTGTGTGCTGACAGGGGTGCCCAATCCCCATCAGCACTGACATGTAACATCCCCCCTTTTTTGATTGCTGAGGGGGTGCCCAATCCCCCTCAGCATCATGCGCCCCCCCAACAGTTTCTCTTTGCCAATGGGGTGCCCAATCCCTGTTGGCACGTATCCCTCCCGCCTCTTGAATTTTGCCGATGGGGGAGCCCACTCCCCATTGGCATAATGTGGTCCTCCTTCCGTTTTTTGATTGCTGAGGGGGTGCCCAATCCCCCTCGGCTCCTGTGGCTCCCCCCTTTCCTTTGTTGCTGACAGGGGTGCCCAATCCCCCATTGGTTAAGCACCCATCCACCCACACACACTCAGGTGGCATGCTGGGAGCCCACCCCAGCATGCCAAAGCACCTATTAAAAATGAAAAAGGGTCCCCTGATGTCTTTTATTTTTTTCCCCCTGTAAAGAAGGAAATGGTCCCTCTGCAGTCTCCCTGGCACCCCTCCCACAACCCACACCCACCCACTGTGCACCCTCCCTCCCCACACACCCCACCCCATACTTACCTCCGGAGTCTGTCGCGACGATCTTTGGTGGACCAGGAATACATCTGCACTCTTCAAAGCCGACTGCAAACTGAGGAAATGCAGATAAGCTGTATAATGGAATGAATAGGTTTTTCCAACTTTAATGCATATCCCGGGCATTTTTTGGAATTTTGGCACCAAATTTTCAGCATGGGGTTTTTGGGACCCCTCCTCATGAATTCTATCACTGTCATGGCATTAATTGGCCTCAAAAAGTGATTTTGCAGTCACTGCACAGAATCACTTTTCAGGACTGATTAATGAAATAACAGTGCCAGTGTTCATGAGGTGGCCTCTCAAAAAGCCTATGTTGCAAAATTGATGGAAAAAATCCAAAAAATGACTGTTTTATGAGAGTGCAGTGCTCAGTTGGTACATAGGCTCGTAACTTCACGAATTCATGATATTTTCATGACAGATTTTCAACATTGTCATTTTTGTACATCTCCTTGTGAACAGTACAGCTGCCATTTCCACATCCTGCCCAAAAGGTGTTTCCACACTTCCGATGCACAATAGCATAGTCACTGTGGGAAATCAGTGTTTGAGCCAGATTATGAAAATGACAGTGACACGGTTCATGAGCAGAGGTCCTAAAATGCCTATGTTGAAAATTTGGTGACGATACTCCATAAAATGACTGTGTTACAAGCGTGCATTGGCAGATTGCATGCACACTCGTAATGTTGTGCATTTGTAATATTTCTACTCTGGATTTTCACCATTGGCATTTTTACACACCTCTTGATGAACAGTACAGCTGTCATTTCACATATCCTGCCCAAAGTGTATTTTCACATTTCTGGGGCAGAATAACGTGGTCACTGTACAAAATCACTTTTTGGGACAATTTGAGGAATTAACAGTGACACTGTACATGAGCAGAGGTGCTAAAATGCCTATGCTGAAAATTTGGTGCTGAACGCCCATAAAATGATTGTGTTACAAGCATGCGTTGCACATTTCTCACAAACCCTTGTAACCGCAAATTTGCTATATTTACATGCCACATTTTCAACACTGCCATTGTTTTACACCTCCTGATGAACTGTACAGCTGTCATTTTTCACATTCTGCCCAAAATGTTTTTCCGCACAGCACTACCAAAGCCAATACCAGCGTGACAACATTTGGCATTGACACATGCTTGTTACATATGTGAAGAGGTCTCCACCGTATCTACCTTTTTTTTTTTTGGGTCTTATAGGCTTCATTTTCAATAATCTGACATCCATTTAGATGAATACTATTAACTTGCTCACTTGAATGCCATATCTCTTGTAGATTAATTATTTCAGCTTTCCTGATGAAGTCCATATAGTCTGCATTAACTACTGTAGCTTGAATTTATGTCCTGCAACATTCCACATTAATATAGCAATAGTACTTTGGTTTTCCTGCAGATAAATGTTAAAAGAACAATCCATTATTTTTGTACAATCCAATTCCAATGAATTATTCAAGATGTTATCCAGATGATTATTATTCTGCAGTCAATCTTACTGATTTTTCAATGTTTTGAATCTATTACTCTCTGATACATTATATATGGTTTCTCCATTGTCAAACTTGCTTTCAGATTGATTTTCTTCATTTTGTTTCAGTTTATTAAAATCAACCATAAGAATACCCAGAGTATCCAATTTATTACTGGCAGCAAGTATATTATTGGCTAAGGTCTGATTTAATGTAAAATTTATCAGGCTACGCAGTGACCAATTCTTATACACCCTTTTGACTGTATGTCAGCTATATTCCCCTCATAAAATTCCATTCCCAAAATATTTCCCAGCAAGTGAGTAATCATAAGTTTAAGTTTTCTTTACTTTTCCCATCCAGTCTGGGTTATATCAAATATAGTTAGGATGGCATCCTTAGTTTCTTCTAGAGTGCCATTCTGATATATCAAATCCTGTAAATTTATATATTTCTTTAGTTCATTTGCCAGATCATTTTTTGTTGTCTTAGTCCCTTTTTCATCCTTGGTTATTGTATTTATCAAGACTGGGTAGTCCATGGTTAAACAGTAGTCAACAAGGAACTCAGCATTCCTCCATACATAGTGAGCAACCCTTGCATACTTAAAAAATGTCAGAAGTATATATTTACTGTAGATATGATGTCATTTGTTCTCACAATCTCTACAATATCATCAGTATACAATTCCAATCCCAATAATTTCTTCACAAATCATTACATCTAATATTCTGAGGGAATCAGTATTTTCTTATGTTGTTCTTTCAATACCTCTGAGCATAATGACAGCTTGAGAGTCACCCAAATAGTTGAGACAATCTTTTACCCCAGGAATTTGCTGTCCCTCAATATCCCTATATTGAGTTTTGGTCTGAGAAGCTTTTGAGATTTTAGCACTCATTTTATTAACAATATCACTTTGAATATCACCGTCTGGAAGTTGTTCTTTTCCAAGATATTTTTTTTAGATATTTTATCAGTCTTCTTGTTAGGTTCTTTCTTATTTTACCTTTTTTTCTATTATGAATTGATCTCCTCTATAGAAACATAGACTTTGACGGCAGATAAGGACCACTTGGCCCACCCAGTCTGCCCATTTCCCTACCTACTAGTTAAGCTGCAGATTCTAGTTAACCAACAGCCTACTTCCTGCAATCCCCAACTATAATTGCCTTGTGTCTGTCCCATGCATGTTTGAATTCCCCACTGTTTTAGACCCAACGACCTCCTCAGGAAGGCTGTTCCATGTATCCACCACTCTCTCCATGAAAAAGATTTCCTCACATTACCCCTGAGCCGTCCCCCCTCTATCTTTAAATTGTGCCCCCTTGTTCTTACACATCTCTTTTTCTGAAAGATGCTACCCTCCTGGACTTTGTTGATTCCCTTGAGGTACTTGAACATTTCTATCATGTCCCCCCGTCCCTCCTTTCATCAAGAGTATACATATTAAGCTCTCTCAGTCTCTCTTCATATGGCTTCTGCTGCAGACCCTGCACCATTTTAGTTGCCCTCCTCTGGACTGCTTCCATCCTGTCTATGTCCTTGCATAGATGAGGTCTCCAAAACTGCATGTAGTATTCCAGTTGGGGTCTCACCAACTGTCTGCACAGAGGGATAACAACTTCCCTTTTTCTACTTGTGATGACCCTTCCTATGCATCCCAGTATCCCCCTGGCTCTCCTTACTGACTTTTCACATTGCTTACCCACCTTTAGGTCATCTGATATGACTACTCCCAGGTCCCTTTCCATTTTTGTTGTTGTTAGTACCTCCCCTGCTATTGTGTACTCTTCTCCTGGGGTTTTGTTTCCAAGGTGCATTACTTGGCACTTCTTTGTATTGAATCTAACCACAGTGTCTTTTGTCACATTCTCAATGTTAAGTGTTCTTTCAGGTTGATTCAAGCTGACATGTTAGTTATGAACTTCAGTTAATTCACCTGTATCTATATTTTGTACATCCGGTCCCAAGTTTAAAGGTTCCTCCATAATATTTACATCTATTAAATGTGATTGTTGTTCTATGGAATCATTTATTATAATAGAAGGTGATACAATATTTATAGCATTTCTCTTTTGATATATTGGAAGATCCTCTAGCCTTGCTGCATTAATTTCCACCTCACCCCTTAAACTTTCTGTTTCATTTTTTAAAGCAACCAACTGTTCCATGATAGTAATGTTTGCAACATATGGATTTTTAAGGATCTCCACAAGATTCTCATCAAGGAATGGGGAATATGTAGGTTGTTTATCCATTTTAGAACTTGTACAATTACCTTGTTTAGCAATTTCTCTAAGACCTGTTGTAGTATGCTGTAGATCAAACATTATTTCAGTGAAGATTTTATTATTATAATTTCTTTCCCCCCTTTCCAATAAATCATGTGAATTCTTTGTCAAAGTAATAATAGGGATATTCTGGGATTTGTTTTCCCTATAATCCATATTATAACTTGGTGATGTATGAAGCTCCTGTAGGGCAACATAATTAATAACTGATTTATCACGATACTCAGTTTATATATTTACTGCTTTATTTATTGTTATATTTGGGGACCTTTCAAGAGAAATGCTATCAAATATATGATATACAAAAGCTGTCTTCTTATTAGATTCGTTTTCTTGATTAAGGCTAACTTCTTTAGCGTGATTTAATACAGGGGTTGAAGTGGCTCTAATCAGGTAAGCATTAGTGCTAAATGCTTTTAGATGAGTAGTTATTAGTTTGTCCCATACTACTTTCCTCATCTCTTATTTGTCTTTAGTTTTATTTCTGTTCAATGTTTTTTCAGACTATATACTATTTTTCTGTTTATGATTTTTTTTTTGCTTTATATGCCTTTTTCTTTTATTTCTTCCCCTTTTCCTGTTGAGGTGAACCATCCTCAATATCTTTATGGCTGGCATTTTCTAATTGGTCACCAGATCCCTCATTAATAGTTTTGTTATTTCTTGTTTTCATTTTATAAATACCTATAGCGATTTCTATATACATTAGAGAAGCCTTTTTAAATTAACTTATAAACTTCTATTGGTAAATCAATCAATTGGACCAATAAGGGAAATTATCACAAATGCTTACAGACTGGTTCTATTAATATATAGGTTCCCTAAATTAACCACATCTCAGTCAAAAAAGAAGTTAAATGAGGCAAAACTCTAAAACAGTTGTTGCTGGAATACCTAAAAAAAGAGAATGAAAACAAGGTAAACAGTACTTAGTACCAAAGACAGCTCTACATAAGAGGTATTTTATATGTCTGCCCCTTTAAGAACCATATGATATATTAAATTTAAAATCAGTTAAATGGATATTAAATAAGTATTACAGTCCTTAAAGATGTCTTCAGAGGAATTCAGTTTTCAGCTAGCACTTTTCCACAGTTTTCTTTCAGGATTAATGTCCACCAACAGTGTTGTTTCTTATCCCCCATTCAGTTTAGTAGTATCAGCACAATTTAAAAAGAAACAGGCAAAGTAAGCAAAGTGAGCAGTTTCACCCACATTCTGTTTTGGACTCTGCTTTGGTTAAAGATAAAAATTAAATAATAAAGAGGCTCAATAGCTGTCTCTCTCTTAATAAACTATTTTAAAACCACTTATAATACACTTGCTTAACACCTTTTACTTTTTAGAGTCTTATATAAAACTTGGCAGTATTGCCTTTGTATTATTAAAATAGCCCTTTTATGCAATGTATACAACTTTATACAATTAAAAAAAAGAGATAACAAACTCTTTCTACAGCTATTATAAGGTATCAAATACCTTTCTGTTCTGTTGAGAGATATATATTCTCTCTCTAGGGCTTCTGTTATTTTGACCTGAGAACGCTGAAGACACTTGGCAAATGTTTTCAGTTGTTCCTTGGGCAAGGGCCATTTTAACCATCTATAAAGAAGAGAACTGTTTTAATATATTTTAATCCAAAGTATGATATACTGTGGGGTTCCCAGCACAAGTTAATCTATACAATTCATACAGGTTATTTTTACCTTAGCTGCTATAATAGATCTCCCAGGCATGTATCCGCAGTTGTGCTTGATGCAAAATAGCTCCAAGTAGCTCCATGTGCTGGGAGGGCTCAAAGTGGTGCTTCACCAGCTCAGAATGCCAACACATGCATATTTGAACATCTAAAAATTGCTTAATTTATTACACAGGATTAGCATAAAGTAAGGTAACTCACCCGTATACCTATATATACTCAGGCAATTGAAAGTAATTAACACAACACTAGCACAGTATCCACCTGTGAGTATTTAGTTAACACTCATTTATCAAAGATTTGAATAAAGTCCTTTTTAATCTTTTTTAACCTGATGTTTAATGGTTTTTAATCTGTTATTTCATGAATTCTACCCTACTTATTCCTGTTTAATCTATTTATTCTATGTTTTTATATATAAAGCTCATAAGAAGCTAATTATATTATGAGCTCACTATACCCCACGTTATACTCTAACCAATTATCTGTAGTAAAGAAGCACAGAAAAATACATAAAAAGTTCATGTCCAGGGGAAAAATGGAGAGAAAAACCCAAAATACAAAACTACACAAGTCCTTCAAAAAAGAAGGGGTTGGATTCACAAAGACAGCCAAAAATCCTGCAGCTGTGGGAAAAAGGCCTGCAGCACTGCAGAAACACTTGTGCATGATATTTTGAAAGAAAAATTGTGCACGTGCAGAAATCCGTAAAAAAAGAACAGCAGCTGCGGAAGTTCTGCAAGTGCTGAAAATCTGTAACTGTGGATCCACAGCTGCAGAAAAGGCTTAGGAGGTGCAACAACAGATGATCCATAGTAGCTGGAGCAGCAGACTTTGACAGTCTTGCCACAGATGTAATTGAAAGTTCCCACAGAGACCCAGCAATCATTCCGTCTGTCTAACTGAAGTGCTGGTACCCCTGCTGCATAGTGATAGATTTGTTTGGACTTTGAGGTGTAAAGTAAAGGCTCAACGAGGGATGAAACAAGTAATTGCGGTCCCTGCAGCTGCCTGGGTTCAATCGGGTGAATGTATCTGCTGGCAGAAAGGAGTGGAGACAGTTTTATGGGGTTTAAAATTTCCTGCCCACCTGCCTGTTTCCTCCTCCCCTTAAATGGGCCTAAGCCACTCCCACCTGGGAGTTGCCCTATACTTAGAGTGGGTGATTGGCTGGTCCTACTGTCTGTTCCTTGAGGGGACTGAACTTGGGGAAGATTAATTCTGTCTTCATATCCCTAGGCAACTGCATATATTACTCTGCTGTTTTGTGTTTTTTTTTTTCCTTCTTCCATTCCTACTGTGTGGTCTAATCCTCTGGGGGACAGATCTTTACAACAGAACTTTCCTTGGCAGCCAGCTGTGGACTATAACATTTGTATCAATTGTAGTCACTAGCCATTGGGACTTGTGTTTATTTTATTGTCTGCCTTTGTCTTGCAGCCTTACTATCAAGGCCCCTAGAAAATTCTGCGGCTGCAGAATTTTGTGCAGAAATTGCAATCTTCCGCAGAACTTCTGCAGTGCCGCAGAATTCACTCTTCTTGGTGATTTTTTAGTAATATTTCTATTTATCCATAGAATCTGGTTTCTGTCCCCTCTTTTTATATCAAAACCCCCTATATGCTCAGAATGTGATGTTATCATTGCTATAACATCATACATTAGCTAATGAAATGGCTGCATTCTGCAATAGAAATGAACAGTCACTTATCTACCACAGCTCCCACTGCCAGAGACGGTGGCACAGCACATCATGCATGGTGATATTTGCTCAACCTGCACTACAGCCTAATACAATTTTCAGTTTTAAATTATTACACTAGGGCCAACTTAAAGAAAACCTTGTCAATAGCACAGACCTGTTAAGTTCATACCTCACTTTGTACAAACCTACTTGTGCCTTCAAGGTATAGAGACACCATCTGAAATTAATAACCAGTAAAATGAATTTAACTGTCATTTTTAAGAAAAATAAACTAATTATGCCCTGAAAAGTGGAATATAATAATGTGTAGACCTGTTGAAAGAATAAACCTATTAAATAAATAATTGCCCTGTATGCATTTTTCCCAGGGTTATTGATTACATATTGTCATTGGTTGATAGAATCACCTAAAAGTTATGGAGAAATGTTGTGTGCAGGGACAGCTGTTGGGCCAGAGGGTAGCATGCTGTGTTTCCATGCCGGCAACTCAGGTTCGGAGATTACTGTAGCTCTGGGAGCTGGCTGGGCAGCACAAGAACTGGTGGAACACATCACTGCTAGTAGCCTGGGAAGGTTCCGTGCAGTGTTCTGTCACATGGTGGACACATTGTGATGGGTTGGAGAGCTCTATCTCACAATTGGTTCACATGCATGTCATGGCCTGATGGTGTTACGCAGTGCGTCAGGGAAAGCAGGTTGACATGAAAAAATGAGTTTTGCAATAACTCCTCTATCCCATTTCTAATGGTACCTGTATGGATGAGGATGCAAGTTCATGAAAATAAAAAAAATAATATATATATATATATATATATACACGCACACACACATACACACACACACACACACACACACACACACACACACACACACACATATACAGTATCTCTGTCTCTCTCACCACACACACACATATATTTGTATGTATGTTACAGATTGCATATAAATATATGTGATACACAGTGGGAACCTCATGAGTGGTGTAGAAAGCACACACAAATATGTAAGTGATAGACAGTGGAGACCTCGTTAGTGTGATAGATAGCATGCATATAGAAATACCTTATTTATCACATAAGATCCTCTCTGCATATGTCATTTATGCAACATGCTAGGACCTTAGGGAAAGACACATTTGTTTTGCTTTTTTAGACATAAAATTATTTTTATAAGTCTGTTATTTTTTGAACTAGTGTTACTGTGCTTTCCACCATCCTGATTGCTATAACCACTGCCATGAAAGTGAAGTCAGGATGACTAGCTTACACTGTGATGTGGTAGTTTGTTAGTGCCACAGAACTTCCTCAGAAATTACAAACCACCGCCGCAGAAGTTCTGTGGCAAATGGTAGTCTTGCCTCAGAACTTGGTCCCACTGTGCCACAGAAAAGTAGGGGCCCTGCTTATTATGGGCTGCTTGCTTGAAAATTGCTGTGTTGGGCATCAATTGTGGAATTAGGCAACCCTGCAGTACTCTGTTCCTGGTGGTTTGATGACTGCAGGTCTAATTGTCCTATTTGCCTGCTCCTCTGTGCCCTCCACATAGCCTAGGGGGTTTGGTCAGCCTTATCTCCTGCTATTCTGCTGGGCCACTGTAGAATATAGGTCTGACTCAGGTGTGGGTGTGCATACAGTACTATGGGGGCATCGAAGCATTCCAGGAGGGGGGCTGAGTCCGTCCCCATTTCTAGCACACTCGCCATATGGCTGCTTATGGTAATGTTCCACCCTCTTATCATTCTGGACTATGCTCCCCCCATGGGCCAACTCGGGTTCTCACCAGGACTACTTGATGAGAAGGACTTTACTTTTTCTAACCTAATAGTCAGGGACAGACAGCCTTCCTGGCCTATCTGCTGCCTTAACCTGTGGAGCTTCCTGTATCCTGTCAAAGTGGTGAGGCGTATCGGTCGCAGGATGTCCACTAGGGTTGGCACTCCCCCTCTGAGGCATTTCCTCTGGCTCCTCTTGGTGACACTAGTCCTGGCAGGGGATGTGGAGTTCAACCCAGGTCCTCCATGCCAAGCCCTCTCCTCTCCTGTGGGCTGGAAGTCAGGGAATGGGCTGAAAATAGCTCATCTTAATGTCCATAGCCTTCTGCCTAACCTGGCTGAACTCCTCACCTAGGTCACCCATTACAAGCCTGACATCCTAGGGATACCCAAATCTTGGCTTATACCCTCGATCCCAGACTCTGCCTGTGTGCTTCCTGGCTTTGACTTCCTCAGGCAGGATCGTCCAGGGAAAAAGGGGGGGTGGTATTCTGGTCTTCTACAGGAGTCAACTTAACCTGTTGGTGCTGGCCTGCTCTCAGCCAGAGCAGTCTTCCTGTGAGCTGCTGCATACTGTACTGCTACTTGGGAATGCAAAGAAGCTGCACATTGTATGTACCTATAATCCTAACCATGGGTGGTGTAATGGGCTTATCCTCCCTTATTGAATCTGTTGGTCCCAGGATGGGAAATAATGAGGTAATAATCCTAGGGGATCTCAACTTAAACTGGCTTAGAGGCAATGTCAAGCAGTATGAGACTCAGCTAGCAGGCTTCAAAGAAACATAGAAACATAGAAGTTGACAGCAGATAAGGACCACAAGGCCCATCCAGTCTGCCCATTTGTTTTTCTACCTTATAAATGTGCCATCGGCCTTTGCTCTGTCAGTGGCCTATCTATTCATAGTCATTTGTATTGCTCTCTTATGCCTATCCCATGCATGTTTGAAGCCCTGCACTGTATTCATAGCCACCACTTCTTGTAGTAAGCCATTCCAAGCCATCCACCCTTTCTGTGAAAAAGAATTTCCTCGCATTCCCCTTAACCAGCCCTCTAATCTCATGCTGTGTCCTCTTGTCCTGCTATTTTTCTTACATTTAAACATGTTAGACTCTTTCACCTTGTTAATGCCCTTAAGGTGCTTGAATGCCTCAATCATATCACCTCTCTCCTCCTTTGCTCAAGGTATATATATTGAGCTCTGTTAATCTGTCCTCATATGTCTTCTGATGCAGTCCCTGCACCATTTTAGTTGCCCTTCTCTGGACTGCCTCAATTTGTAGTCCTTGTGAAGGTGTGGCCTCCAGTACTGCAAAGCAGTACTCCAGATGGGACCTCACCAGTGTCTTGTAAAGAGGGATTATTACCTCCCTCTTATGACTTGTGATACCCCTACTAATACACCCTAACACCCCCCTAGCCTTACCTACTGCTTTAGAGGTCTGCTTGGATGATTTCAGGTCATCAGTGATGATGATCCAGAAGAAGCCAGAGAGGGAGAGGGGGGGCAGCAAGGTCAGCACCCAGGGTGGGGGCTGACCAATCGAGCAGACTCGAAAGACCGTTAGGCCTATTCTGCTGGCATTTTAGTATGTTAGTATGATACCCAAGTCTCTTTCTTCCTTTGTGACTGCTAGCAACTCCTCTCCCAGCCTATAGGTGGCTTCAGGGTTTCTCTTCCCTATGTGCATGATTTTGCACTTCTTTGCATTAAATCCCAGTTGCCACTCTTCTGACCATTCTGCTAGTTTATCCAGATCTCTTCTCATTCTGCCCACCCCATCTGGATCATCTACTCTGTTGCAGATCTTGGTGTCATCTGCAAACAGACAAGCCTTACCCTCTAGTCCATCTGCAAGGTCACTAATGAAGATGTTGAAGAGGACTGGCCCCAGGACTGATCCCTGAGGTACCCCACTTGTGACTTGCATCTCTTCTGACTGTATACCATTTACCACCACTCTCTGTTTTCTGCCCGTCAACAGTTTGCCACCCAGTTGACCAACTTCTGACCCACCCGAGCCTACCCAGCTTATTTATCAATCTTCTATGTGGAACAGTGTCAAAAGCTTTGCTGAAGTCAAGGTGGCGACAACAACTGCTCCCCTTGGTCCACCACTCTGGTTACCCAGTCAAAGAAATCTATGAGATTAGTTTGACAGGACCTTCCTTTTGTAAACCCATGCTGTCTTGGATCCTGTGCCCCTATGGATTCCAGGTGTTGCACTATCCTTTCCTTAAGGAGTGCCTCCATAATCTTGCCCACTACTGAGGTTCTCAATGTCCCAACTCATTCAGGAGCCCACCAGATGGTCATCCACAGGTTTTAACAGCTCTCTCCTGGACTAGATCCTGACCAATAGGCCTGAGAGGATTTGCTCCTCAGGTTACCTCCCTGACTCCATCTCTGACCATGCTCCTGTGTACAGCATATGGAAGATCTCCGCTCCAAAGATCCCTCCTAAAATTATCCAGGTCAGGGACTTCTCCAGGTTTGACCTGGGGACTTTCCAGGAGGATCTCATGTTCACTGACTGGTCTGCGGTGATGGATGCCCAGAATGCTTCCTTGGCAGTCTGTCACTTTCTTAGTATCTTCGGGGTGTTACAGGATAAGCATGCCCCTCTTGTCAGATGGAGGGTAAGGGGGCTGTCACAAAATGGTTGCTTGGGGGCCTCCTTGCTCTCATGAAGAAGAAGAAGAAGCAGCATTTATATAGTGCTTTTCATACACAGTATCCCAAAGCACTTTACAAGCAATGTTAGACTGGTAGTGAAGTGACTGAATATGTGGTGGCTGCCATATTGCACATCATCACCCACACACAGCCTGGATAATTGCATGAACCAGTTTATGGGAAGGGGAATGTTGGCCAGGACACCGGGAATGCTCCCTGCTCTTTGCGAAGAATGCCCTGGGTTCTTTTACTTCCACCTGGACACCCACCAGGACAACATCAGGATGGGCAGAAGGGACCTCGGTTTAACATCTCATCTGAAGGACGGCACACCCCAGCAGTACAGCACCCCCCAATACTGCACTTGGATGCCAGCAATTTTTAGGTGCAAGTCCAATCCTGGTGTGGGATGAGAACCCACGACCCTCTAGTCCAGAGGCGGATGTGCTACCAACTGAGTCACTCTGACACCTGTGAGTTAGAGACAAATGCTGGGCCAGTTTCAAGGTCTCGATGGACCAGACCATATTCCAGCATTACAGGAGGCTCAGGAAAGAATGCAAAAAGGCTATCAGGGCTGCCAAAAGTGACTTTTGTAAAGCTGCCTTGCAGACTTCAGCTAAGGATGCTAGGAACTTCTGGAAGAATATTAAGAACATAGTGAGTGGCCCCTCCTCCTGTGAGGCTCCTGATATGCTCATTGATGGTGCTAGCTGTAATAATCTGCTAACCATCACTAATGCATTTAACTCACATTTTTCGGACCTGTCCGCCTTCGCCTCACTATTCTCCTCCAATGGTCATGTTAGTCCTGTCCAAGTCCCTCTGCCTCAAATGGCACCTTCCCCCCATCCTCCATTCTATTTCAAGGCTATGATGGCAAAAGAGATGCAGAGATTGCCCTCTGGTCTCTCACCCTTTTCTAATGCTGGCCTTGATGGTATGGAACCAAAGCTTCTCCGCCTTGCTGCTGCCTACATTGCCTCCCCTGTGGCCCATATCGTCAACCTATCCTTAGCCTCTGAGGTTATTACAGACCTGTGGAAGGTGGCGCGGGTTGTCCCTGTGCTCAAACAGGGCAACCCCAGGATCCTTGACAACTATTGTCCAATTGCCATTCTGTCTGCCATCAGTAAGCTTCTTGGGAAAGTTGTGGCGGGACAACTCATGGATTATATCCAGTCTCATGAGCTTCTGTCTCCCTCGCAGCATGGCTTTCGAAAAGGGCATAGTACCACCTCTGCCCTGGTCACTGTCACATCTGAGATAAAGGCTGCTATGGAGCAGGGTAGACTCTCTGGGGCCATCTTTATTGATCTCTCTAAAGTCTTTGACTTTGTTGACCATGCCTTACTATGCTCTCAACTTAGGCCTTTGGGCTTGTCCCCTCTGGTGCTCAGTTGGTTCTCCAACAATCTTCAGGGAAGGCAGCAACTAACCAAATATAGTAAGATGCTTTCAGACACCACCCCGTGTCCTCAAGGGTTTTCAAGGGGTCAGTCCTTGGGCCCCTACTCTTTTCCATATTCATCAACAACCTTCCCTCCTCGGCCGCCTCCTGCAGGGCTATCCTGTATGCTAATGACCTAGTTATTCTCACTCATTCCAGGGATATTGGGGTCATTAACCACCAACTGAGTGAGGGGTTCAGGAGTGTCCAATCCTGGATATCATCTCACAAGCTGGTCCTAAATCTTAAAAAGACTCAGGCCATGCTGTTCGGATCCCTGGCCAAGTTAAAGGCCTCCCCTGTTCCTATGTGCATCTCGGGTATTGATGGTACTCCCATTCTCATCACCGATTCCGTCAAATACCTTGGGGTGACTCTTGACCCTCAGCTTGATCTTGGTCACCATATCCAAAATGTGTGTAGAGCTGTTAACTGGAAATTGGGTCTGGCTTACAGGGCAAAGAATAACCTTACTCCAGCTGCTCGCCTAGCACTGGCTAGAGGGGTGTTTCTACCATCTCTCTGTTATTGGCTCCTTTTGTTTGCCCATACTTCCAAGATCCACCTCTCTATGTGGACTGTAGCCTACAATAACATCTGCCATTTTGCTGTTGCAGTCCCTCATCTCACTCACCACTGTGATCTGTACAGTAAGCTCAACTGGCTCTCCCCGCCCAACTATATGAATTTTGTTATGGGCAGTTTCACGGGTAAGGTTCTGGGTACTGGCACCCCCGGACTGGCGGAGCTCCTTGTGCCAGCACCCTTCACTACCTATCCCCTAAGGTCACTGGGCCCGCTATCCTTAAGGTTCCTGCTACACATACCAAAATGGGGGACAGGGACTTTGTGTCATGTGCCCCTAGATTATGGAACTCCCTTCCTGTCCAGGTTCGGACCTCCCCTTCCCAGGCGTGCCTACGCACCTCCCTGTGGAACCACCTGAAGTTCTCATCAGTATGTGACTGTCTTAAACCTCCCTGATTAGCCTGGTCCCCTGCACAGTATCTCGAGCATATCATCCCATGTACCTTGCTTAGGTCCTGCTGTGGTCTGCCTGCCTGCCTGAGTGTTGCCCTGTGATAAATGTGTAAATTCTGTATATATCTGTATATATATATTGCTGGTAATGTTGTGTCAGTGACCCTGTACTTTATTACATTGACTGTGTTTACTTTTGTAACCTGAGATATCTTACTAGGTATGTTACTCATCTCCTGACTTCAGTGTATCTGCCCTACTTGCTTCAATTTGTACTCTGTGGCCCAGATATTCAAACTGCACCCAAAAAGTGCGCAATAGCAGGAGCAAGCGCAAGTCAATTGTGCCCATGTGCAAGAGACGTGATATTCAAAAACGGAGCAGGCCAAACTGCGCCTACAGCCGACGACTGAATATCGCACCACCTGCTCAACTAGGGAGGGGAAGCTGAGCAGATCTGATGCACCATAGCGCAACAAGGGATGTTCAGCTGAGCAGTCCAGAGTGCCATAGCGCAACCAGGGATGCCCCCCAGCAGCAGAGCAATGCAACTGCACAACCAGGGAGGTAGGGGCCCACCACCCATGCCACAGATGGGCACAGGAACACACAGCAGAACAGACATCGTCCCCCCACACCCCATGCACTGCACAACTGGGGGATGGCTGGAATAACTACTGGCCCATGGAGACAAGCAAACAACCCACAGCCGGGCCATGGTGCCCCATCACACCTACCGGCAAGCTGTGACTGGCACACAAGAAGGGCTGACCACCCCGTGCCACACCATCCCCCCCAATGCAGAGCACACCCTGCACCGTGACTCCCAGACACCCCCCCAAGAGCAGTGACCACCACTGCAGGAAACCCCATGCACGCCACCATCCCCATTATGACACTGCAACCCTGTGCACCACAGAACCATGCAAGCCATCCCCACCACGAGCACCCATTAGCGGGTGGCAGCACACAGCAATGCAACAATGGCAGACACAGTGCCACCACGCACAGTCCCCCTGAGGTACTGCTGAGAGACCAACCATGCTCCGGCACATGAGGTACCCCACACGGGACACAGCATGCCCTGGACACCACCACCAGTGGTACTGCACCCTGCACAGTATTCCAATGACACACCCCGACCCACCACTGACCACAACAGCCAGCACAGACAACCACAGTGGTGCGTGGAAGCATGCACCACACCAGATGCCACACAGTGTATGGACAGACACCCACCCATACCCAAAGGCACAACAACACAGGGACGCAGTGGTGGGACAACCAAGCCCCCAGTGTGGGCCCATGTAAATTGTGTACACATAACCCGCAGTCCTCCATGGCACTGGAGTGCCAGCGACCCTGTGCAGGCACTGTGGACCCGTACACCACCATCATTCGCCTGGAGCACAAGTCACAGACAGTGGGGCACATCCCCCTGCAACACACACAAAGCACAGCATGGAGGTGGGACAACAACTGTGGAGGCCACAGTGCCACCCGAGGCAGACATGCACCACACCAGTGACAGGAGGCAACCCAGCAATGTGACGGGTACAGTGGCTGCCCTGCAGGGACTGCCACCACTGACATGCCAGCAGACCGTGCAGGTCACAGACATGCATGTGTGTCAGCTGCACAGGCCATGGACGGGCCGATAGGTGCGCCATGGACACAGAGCATGCACCTCAGACCACTGCACACAGTCATCCAGTGCACAGGGCACAACACACACACCACAAGCACTGACTGATAGCTACCCCCACACCATAGTCACCTCCACATGGACACACACACATATCCATGACCGCACCACCCCTGACGCCATGCACACCACTGCAGCTGAGCATCTATAGCCCGCTGCAAATCAGAGACCACCACAATATTCATATCAAAATAACTGTGTATTGACACAAAATATAAAATTCAACTATTTACAATAATATGTACAAACTATATACAAGGTTGGGGGGACACAAACAAGGTGGGGTGGGTAGGGGCAGGGTGGACAAATGGGACGAGAAAGGAGGGTGTGAGGGTGGGTCCAGGGGTAGGGGAATACAGGGACTGATGGATCCCTAGCAGGAGTGCCTCTCCCTGCTCTGACTCTTCCAAGCTCTGTGCCTCCACAGGACCCCTGTGTTGTCTATCCTTCTGAGGATGTCCAGCGAAGCCCTCACCACCAGGAGTATCTCCCGCAGCACCTCCCATATTTCCCGTAGATGGCATGTACCTAGGACAAGGGAGCATAGTCAATAGGTGTGAATGCACAACCCCATACTGCCCACCCACTGTGCATGGCATACGGCCATGGGACATACCTCTGTGATGGTGTGTGACCAACCGCAGTGATCACGTCCACATGACCTGCCACCCAGGCGCATACAGCCATGCGGGACGCTGCACACACCCACCGGCCAAGTCACGCACAGCACCACCGTGGCCGTTTAGTGACATGGCTATGTGGTGCAAAGGCAGTGGCACAACCATGTACCTGGTGCACGCATGGACCACCAGTGATGCACTCCCAGACGTGCATTGCCACTGGACAGTGTTGACTGTAACAAGTTGCGTGCATGGCAGTGGTGCCGATGGATGGTGGCCATGCCCTGCTGCCCACACTGTCACACAACATGCAATAGTAATCATGCAGGTATGGCACTCACCTTCATTGGGCCGGTCCAGTGGGCGGTGAGGGCCCTCGCCCCGCCTTGCTGCACCCTGCTCTTCCTGCCACCACTCTTCATGGGCACGGCGGTGTTCCTCCGGGCCTGTGGGGCAAACATGGAGAGAGGAACATCAGTACAATCCCATAGCAAAGTCCCCCTGCCCCCAGGTGTGTGCCCTCCCACCCAGCCAGACTCATCCACCCCACACCCTGTGAACACCACCACAGACAACCCTGGACAGTCCCTCCCCCATGTGCTGGACACATACAACACTGTTACCCATATGGAAGATAAAAGTGTGTTGACGTAACCCCTACCTGGCCGTGGCACCGTGCCCCTCCTGGCACGTGCCCGCAGGTGAGCTAGTAGCTCCGGCTCCCTCCACCACAGGTGCCCGTACCAGTGGTGGCACTGCTCGGCACTCCTCCCCCATCCTGTGGCCTCCTCAAGTGCAGTGACCACCTCCGCCCACACCTGAGTCCTGGACCTGTCCAGGGGGCACCTCCCTGAACAGTGGCCCATGGTGTGGCTCCACAATGGCCACTAGGTTGGCCAGCTCTATTGCAGACCACTGGGCTGCCCTCCTGTGTGCCATTCTCGCTGATCGATATGGCAACATGGCGCTCTGCAGCACAGCTCCCCACGTGCAGATGCTGCATGGTACAGCACTGCCATTTCCTATCGCGCTGTCATCGAACGCGCGATAGAGGTGCACCCATGCCTGACGCATGGCACCTAGGGAGCAAAGGTCGGGCACAGGATCAAGGTTCTCTGGTGCATGGACATGCACAGCGCCATTGGAACCCAATGCATGTAGTGCAATTGGCTGCCTGTGTGCCACCGCCATTAGCAGCCTACCACGCAGTTGGCCCAGTGCGCCTATGATGGCCCAGTGCCACAGCGCCATGTAGTGACCATTGCTATAGCACCACTGGCACAATGGTGGCTGTGCTCTGCATTGCCTACCGTGCACAGCATGTCATCAGTGCGGCAGATGCCTGCGTCAGCAACCCAGGCATGCGCAGTGAGATGTATACTACGCATGTCACAGAACTGCGCCATTGGCTCAGCATGTTCAACACAATTGCGCAAAGCACAACAGCGCGATATTCAGCTGTCATATGCAAATCATCTAATCAGCCATTCAATGGTGCAGCACTGCAATTTGCATCTACTTAAAGTTGCGCCTCGCCTCATTTGCATGGGTTGCACTATAAAAGTGTGACATTGGGCTGCAGTGGCCATAGTCGGTTACTGCAGTTTATTGGTGAGTTGCATGCTGTTTGGGAGTGTGGACTGTGGATTTAGGGACATCCATGGGACTGCACAGTCACAGGTAACAACTGCCATTCTTACAGGCTACATAATGACCAAGCAAGTTGTTGGAGAGGAGGAACACAGTGGTGGGAGGAAGAGGAGGAGGAGGAGGAGGCTTAACTTTACCAAGGCCAAAACCAAAGTCCTGTTTGAGGCCTACCTGGATCAGGAGCCACTTCTCAGTGGATGGCGAGGAACACCTCCTCAAGCCTGTGCTGCTGCATGGAAGAAGGTGGCACGTGCGTGAACCTGCATGGCAGCCACCAGCGCTCTGTGCAGGAGTGTAAGAAAAAGATGGGCACAGACAGGAGGAGGAAAAAGGAGAAGGTGGCTGCCATCAGGGCAGCACGAGCTGCAACAGGTGGGGGACAGCCGGAGGTGGTACAGCTGACCCCACAGGAGGAGAGACTTGCTGGAAGCATGCAGCGCAGTGCCATTGAGGGTGTTCGGTGGTGGCTTCCAGACGGTGGTGGCCCATCACTGCATGGTAAGTCATGGTCTGTCTATGGGGGGGGCAGGGTAGGTCACATGCAGTAACGCGACTTTTCTTTCCCTTACAGATCCTGAGCATCTGCATGGGTCAGCGGTGGTGGGCCTGTCCACTGAGGACAGTCAGCTGGAGATGGAGGAGGGCCCATCCACCTCCATGGATATACGCGGATCATTGCGACAGTGGGGCCGCCTGGCTGTCCACACTGATGTCATTGTAACAGGTGTGGAGGAAGCCCTGCCTGTGTCCCAGCATGCCGGCATCCACGAATGCCAGCATGCTGTGACTGGGGCTGGTGCAGAGTCCATCACCGATGATGATGATGCTAACGTTATGGGCAGTGACACGTGTGTGCCATGGGATGGCCACACAGCAGGGCACTTCGCGCCCATGGCTGTGGGTGGTGCTGCCATGGAGGCTTGCATGTCAGCACAGTCCCAACCTGTGCTTGTCAGCACCAGTGAGGCAGCACTGGTGTCTGTTCAGGACAGTGGGACTGTTGCGGCCACTGCGGCAGCACCAATGAGCCCTGGGGAGTGGCAGCCGGAGGGGCAGCATCAGCAGTTGGCCAATGAGCTTGGGGTACAGGGTTCAGCGGCGGCATCTGTGCACCACTTGTGGACATGCCCAGACCTGGTCCTGGTGCGCAGCACCCACCCTCAAGGGGGTGCCGATCATCAGGGCCATGCACACCCTGAGGGACAGGATGCCGAAGAGGCAGATGACCTCTTGAACAAGCACACCCGCATACTGCAAGCATCAGTCTAGTAGCAAATGTGGCTTGCGACGTCAGTGGATGCACTGCATGTGGCTCTGGAGCAGGTAGAGCAGTGTCGCAGCAGGGACACTGCTCTGATCCTGGCAGGGATGGACCGTTTGTGGGAAGATGCGACCGCTGCCATTGACAGGCATGCACAGGCATTCACTGCTGTCATGGCCACAATGGGCACACAGTCAAGTGCCCATGCATTGCAGACACCACGCAGTGCACTGTCCACCCCCCCGTTCCCGGCGTCATGCGACTCCCACCCTGTCGACACCAGGTTCAGCTGTGGGCATCCCGAGCACTCCTGGCGCAGGCATGTTCGGTGTGCTGCAGACCCCTGCGCGAGCACGCTCATGTTCATGCAGTGGAACCTCTGGGGGACCATCGGTGCCACCCCATGAGGACAGTGGTCAGCCTGTCAGTGCTGGTGGGTCTCGGCGGGGCCACCCATGCATCCGTGGTGGCCGGGGCACTGTGTCACATGATTGACCTGTCTCCCAGTGTGGCTACTGTCTGGTGCTGCCCTGTGTGCAATGTGTGTTTCAGTTGGCAGTGCATGGGTGGGTACTCGGCCCTGCCCGCTGACATGCAGTCCACCTGCACACCCTCCCGGCTGCTGTCCGCAGTTGAGTGTGCATGATGATGCCTGCATTGAGCTGTACACCAATGTGCAATGGTGCTCAGCATCTGACACACGCACATGAACAGGCAGTGGGCATGGTGGCCTGTGGACATGTGTGTTGCCAGGGTTGGCGTTCTGGGTCAGTGTGCCTCCTGCCCTCTGTGCATGTTTGGTGCATTGTGTGTGTGCGTGTGTGTGTGTCCGTCTGCGTGGCATGTTAATCCTCACCCATCCCTGGTTGTGTGTGTGCTTCTGTGCCCTGCCACTTCCCTTGATGGCATGCACCCCTGGTGTGTGTCCATGCATGTTTGTGGGTTGTGTCTTAGCCACTGGTGGTTGCACATGGCCCCATGACTTACCTGGGTTGGCTGATGTGCTCCTCCATGATGGTGTCCCAGTGCAGTTGTGCCAGCCCGATCAGTCGGGGGTCCCTTCGGCCAAGGGGGGCTGCCCATCACCATCATCACTGGCGTCCTCATCGTCCCCATTGCTGTCCCCCTCTTCGACCTGTACGGCTATCCCACATTTGTTGGCCATGTTGTGCAGGATGCCACAAACCAGGAATAGCCCTGGGCGCTGAGGGCCTGTACTGTCAGGCACCGCCCGGAGGTGTCAGGCAGCGAAGCGTGCCTTCAGCATCCCGAACACCCGCTCGATGACATTACATGTGGTGGCGTGCCTCATCGTGGCATTGCTGCGATGGGGTCGCTGGGCCGCCGGTAGGGGTGTGAGCAGCCAGGCGGAGTGGGTATCCACTGTCACCTGTGTGTAGAGGGCGGAGGTTAGTTTGCTGATCAGCATCGCCCTGCCCCAGGCCGTGTAGGCCACTACCTATGTCACCTCTGGCCATGCCCCCCCAGGCCCTATGATTGTCCATGTGGTTTGCATACTCACCCACTAGGTGTCCAGTGGGGATGTCCCCACTCTCAAAACTGTGGCACAGTGCCGACTGGTGCCAGATGAAGACATCGTGTGCTCCCCCAGGGTGCATGGCACAGACATTGATTATACACCACCTGGCAGTTGATGCTGGCATAGCCCTTGCGATTGATGCATGCAGCCCCCTTGGGGCCAAGTGGTGTGCGTATGGCCACATGGGTGCAGTCTATTGCCCCTAGCATGCCAGGCATACGTACTACCCTGTGGAACTCCTGTATGTTTTCCTTTCGCTCCACCGGTGTGCTGGGGAAATGGATGTACTCTGCAGCATGTGGCAGCAGTGCGCTGAGGAATTGGGTGAGGTGGCGTGATGTGGGCGACTGGGTTATGCCTGTAGTGTCCCCAGTTGGTCTCTGGAAGGTACCCGTGGTGAGCAAGCACATTCAGGCTGTTACTTTAGTCTCCACTGACAGGGCATGGCTCCGTCGTGTGGGTGCCTGCATCACATCACTGCGCAGCTCACAGAGCCACCTCAGAATTGCCCTATTCAGGTGGTACTGACCCACAATCTCAGTATTGCTGTACAGCTCAAAGCTGGTGTGGGCTCGGTACTGCCTGTTGGGGGCATACCGCCGACGGGCCCTTCCACGGCCACGCCCCCCTGCCGCCCGCCTTCTCACCCCCTCATAACAGCCTCCATCTGGAAAGTGGCACTGGCCATGTCCCTGGCTTGTGTTCACCCCCCCGGCAGCTGTTACTGTATTCCCCCTGCTGTCCTCCCTGCTACTTCCCCTGCACTGGGAACACCTGCCTGTGGTGGCCTCTGTGCTGTGTGGCACTTCCCCCTTCTGCACTGGTTGGGGCTTCCCACACCTTCCCTGTGCCTGTATGTTCAGGGTGCCCTTTCCCTGGCCTGCTCTGTGTGTCCCTCCTGCCCTGAATGTCTGCCTAGAGTTCTGCCTCATGTGGCTTCCCTGTAGCGTTCTTGCGCCTCTCTCTTGCTCCTTTTTATTTTGGCTCATTTCCACTATGGCGCAGCTTCCGCTTGCTCCCCTATTGCGCATGGCGCAAGTCGTTGAATAACGCACTGCGCCATTTATGCATGGTTCCTCCCCCTTCAGTTGTGCATGCCTTCATTATCATTGTGCTGTTGCTCAGCATGGTTTCAGGGGCGCAACTGCCTCCTGCTGAATATCACAGAATGGCGCAATTTTGGACTTGCGCAGGCGCAACCCTATTGCGCATGGCTCAACTCTTTTGAATATCTGGGCCTGTATGTTCTTTGATTTCCTGTACTCTCCCAGGTCGTACCTGAAAATAGGCATGTGTTTGTCTAGTGTACTTACCTGGTTAACAAAAGCTAAATAAATAAATAAATTCCCTCAACTGGGTCCACTGCAGCACCACTGGTACCAGCAAAACATGCACCACAGTGGCTATCTGCAACTGATTGTGGGGACCTCTCCCTAGAGTGTTTCTGTTGCCTGCTGCAGCAGCACTCACTGCAGACTGTTCAGCCTCTACTGCCTGTGGGGCTCCTTCGTGGGCTGCACTGGGTCTAGTGGTTGTTGTTTCTTGTCTTTCAATGAAACTGTGTGCTACTATTGCTGTAACAACTGCCACTGATATACACCCACTGGTTTGCTATTACTTGTGCCTGGCCTCAACTATAATTGTATTTCAATTGTTGAGGCACTGCATTTTGCTCAGGGAGTGTTACACCTCACTGTCATGTGGGCAACATTTTTTCCGCAACTGTGGAAAAACACTGGCTGAGAGTAGCCTTTAAGGGGATGTGTCATACATATCAATGACTTTTTTCCCTCAGGAACTTCCACAACTGTACTTTTTTTCCACAGTCCATAATGTATTTTTTCTGGAGCTGTGGAAGTTTTGTGTATAGCACTCACAGCTATTTCCCCTTTTTTTCCGCAGCTAAAGAACTTTTGGGGACTTAGGGAAGGTTTTTGCACCTTCAGATTGTTTTGTGAATCCCCTCCCCTGCCGGTCTTTCAAATTCACTGTCAGCTTTAAGCACATAGATAAAAACAGAAGTCCGGTGAAGTCCAGCAAAGTCAGGAGAAAAAAATCAGGTTTCCAGAATGGCAGGTAAAGCATATCAAATCGAGTTCCAAAAATTCAAATACCCTGTGTACATAGTGTGTCCTGCAGGTATCCTGAACTCCTGATTACTGTATTACAAGCTGCAAATATCCTTGGCCAAACCCTCTGCAGGGCTCTCTGTCACTGTGTCTGCAATATTGCAGGCTACTGTTACACGAGGTCCCTGCATCTTAATTGGTACCCTTAGAGGTACACCATAGACAGCTAGCACTTAGATACATATTATACTAACATATAGGGCTAACAGCATCTACCATACAAGAGTAGATGTCAGGATATGAATGCATATTGTTGTAATACACTTTGCTTGCTAACACATATATTCTGCTATGTATTTTCTGTGTATTTCTTACTTGTAAGATGCCAAGGCACCTGTGTCCTTGGAGTAATTATAATATGTAAGATGGCATTGCCACCTTTTGGTGATTTGTACCACTACACTGAGCTATGTAAGACTCTGTATAAGAACTCTTTTGTTCTCAAACTGATGACTTTACAGAATTGTATAATGTTATCTTGGACCGTGGCGCCACCTCTAATTTAGCCTATAGGGCTCATCTCTGTAACTAGAAATGTTTCTTTCTTTTGGTAACCACAGTAATTATCATAGGTATATAATGTAATGCACAAGCCTTATACCTCAGAGACCTGAGAGACCCCAAGAGACACAGAGAAACCTCGAGGTGTAGGGAACGCTTAGCACTGGCTCCCGGTTCGTATTGGTAAGAACTGCTTAGGGCAACTATGATTTATCCCTTTGGTAGTAATAAACTTGTTTATTACTCTAATACAACGTGTCTATGATTACTTGCATTCCCAATATCGTCAAGAATCTGAAAGTGAGGTTTAGACCTCCAACAAATTGGCGCGACCGTGTGCAGGCGATATTTGGTGTTTGTAAGTTTTCACTGGTGCTTGAACTTTTCCCTTTCCCACGGGGGCAGTAGGTGTACATTCCCGTATCACCTCTCCCGTTTTAAAACCAGTTTGTAGTCCCTTGCAAAGTCTGGCTGTCTTCTCGGGTGTGGTCGATGCCATCTCGACTCACTCCATAGCAGCTTTGAATTGCAAGCCTACAACTAATGCAGTAGCCCGGCTTTGTATAAAGTGCTCGTGTTGTGGATCAATATGCAGCACGGTGCCTTTTTCATAGTTTGAATTTTCGTTCCCTCCCACACAATGGCCAGCATATCAAATATCTGTGCAGAACTGAGACTCGATGTCTCGAACTTCCTTGCCTCCCATGGAGGATGGGCTGACTTCGCGCGGGACGCAAGTCAATCCGAAAACCCTACACTGGGGATTTCAACCCAGTATACAGAGATGAGACAATCGGCCAATAAGCGTCATGCTAAGGGGTTGATGGTCGTGGCTCTCTATGCTGCTTTGGAAGCCTCCGAAGCGAGGTTTCTAACCCTTGATCTGCAGATTTCATTTCTTAAGCAACAGATGGGTTTGCAGGAAACAAAGTGTATAAGACTGCAGCAGAACTTGGAGTCTGAACTCCAAACTCTGCAAAATGAAAAGGATTCACTATTGCATCATTCAGCTCAAGCTGGAGAACAGGAACTGTGTACATTGAAACAGGAGTGTGAAAGTTTGAAATGGGATAAGAGTCAGGCAGTGCAAATGAATGATTTGCTCAGTGCTGCGAATGCTCAGTTGAGTGACGAAATGGGTGAGCTGCAGGACGAGATAAACCAGGTACATAATGATTTAGAAGTGGCTTACAGGGACAATCGTGAATTGAGTGCCACGTACAGAGTGTTGCAAAAGCAAAAGCAAGATGAGGTTGATATGGATGTTGCAAGTGTGAGTCACGATGAATGTAGAACTAAGATGGTGAAACTGCGCCATCAGTGAGAGGTTCTGGCTGGACATATAAAGGCAATGGGAGGCATAGCCCCTGCCTTTCATTCATCATCAGAAGGGGAGTTATCTGATGATGACATTTCACAGTACAATGCCCAGTCACGCCCCTACTATGGCCCAGAGACCCCACCCAGCCATCCAGAACATGGTGGGTCCCTGCCCCCAACTCCCCATGTCACACGTCGGTGACATTGTGATGCTCATCATGGGAGACGCCATCATGGTGGCCCCCATGATAGGGGGGAGCAGGCCCAAGCCTCATCCTGATGGCACCTCCAGTAGCTGTTATTAATATGGAAGACAGGCAGGAGATAGAAATCATGATTGAAACTGCAATAGGCAATGTACCTCTTCCTGAGAGGAGTAAAAGGGCTATTAAAACCCAGATTAGGCAGCTTCTGCAAGAGGCTGGCACTCAGGAAGGTGTTGTCCACAATACGGCTGAAGCTGCAGCTCAGGCTGCCCTGGATGGCGCTCGAGACAATCTACCTTTGCCTGATCGACCCACTAATCCCCTACAAATGGCCTACTCTGTTCAGCAAATTGCTGATAGCATCGGTTGGATGAATCCGTCCGACAACCTCAGCTGTCACTTGGAAAAGGTGCATTCTAAATGCGAGATGCTCAGCCTCGCTGCAGAATATCAGGTCCAAATACTACGCCAGACCATCGATCCTGGTTTGTGGGCCAAACTCCCCAACACTGTTCGTCAGGATGGTAATACTACCTTTGACGAGGTTGCAGCTGAGCTCATTTCTGCTCACAGCCCAGGTGTAGTAGGAGTGATGCTTGCATACCCTGTGAAGCAGAATGCAAAGGAAAGTCCAGTGACTTACCATCAGAGACTCTGGATGGCCTACCGAGCAGGAAAGCACTTGGCACAAGAAGGTGCAGATGTAGATCTTATTGAATATAATACCCTGTTCCTTAGGAACATGATTCCAGCAGTAAGAGAAAAGGTAGAGCCAACCACCTACCCCAATACGGATAGGTTTGCCGACATCCTTCGGAAGACTGAGAGAGTGTATCAACTCTATATTCGTGATCTGGGCTCTGGTTCCAAAAAGGTAGCTGCTGTGGAGTCCGCTCCAGAGGCCACGACGCACTACACAGTTACACAGTGAAAGGGCAGGCCCAACGCCAACAGGCCCAACATCAGCAAGCCCCTCCAGCTGATAATCAACATCCCCAACAGGCCTATCAACAACAACCACAACAACAACAATGGGGTGGGAATCGGAATTGGCATAAGAATAGGAAGCATAAGGGTAGAGGTAAACCACAACAACAGAAAACTGGTCCTACATATAGGGAGATAGCTGAAGAGAATTGGAAATTCCGAGAGCTCCTGGGGCAAGTACGCTCTGTGGCGGATGCTGTTCCCGCACAGGCCCTTGCAGCAGTACAACCGGTGACCCAGGCCACAACCGGCCATGGGGACACCAGCGGTACAGGCCCCCAGGCCCATTCAGGCCTGAACCCAGAAGCTCCTCCCTATATAGCATCAGTGCAACATGGTGAAGTGATTCACATGAGCCAGGCCCAACCTCTACATGCTTCCGGCAGTACGGATTGACAATTACAGGCCCCAGTCCGGATTGTAAACAAGCTAGTCTTGGATACAAACTGAAGGCCCTGCACCGAGGCCGAGGTCGGGGGCCGCCTACTAGTAGTTTTGTTAGATACAGGTGCAGCTGTATCTGTGCTACATGATGAACAGCCGGACACATCCCCTTGATCCACCAGATGGAGGACCAACATGTCAGGAGTTGATGGTACTAGGCTACCTGCATACCGCTCTCTGCCCCTGCCAGTGGAGCTAGGCCATTTAAAGGCCTCACATACTTTCCAACTAATGGTACTGCATGATCATCCTAGTATCATAGGGATTGACTTCCTTGCACCACACGGCTGTGTGGTGGACCTAGCTAACATGCTATTGATACAGATTCAGGGTCAATATCATACCATTTTGATTCCTGATTCACACGTTGTGGCAACGATATCTGCCAATGACAAAGAGTATGACGTCATAGATTTGTTCAAGAATCACAAAATTTTCCCAAAGCTCCTCCCTATTTTGCAATGACATCTGGAAGCGTTTGCAATCAGCAAGCATGACTGTGGTAGAATGCACACCGTCATCGAAGTGCCAGGCCCAGCACATGAGAGGCAAAGGCAATATCCTTTCCCAACTGAGGCATTGCCTTCCCTCAGAGAAATGATCAAGTCACTCCTCAAGCAAGGAGTAATTAGAACTTGTGTTTCCACTGCCAACTCCCCAGTGTGGCCCGTGAAGAAAGCCACAGGTGCCTGGAGACTTACTATTGACTACAGGAAACTGAATCGGGTCACCCCCAGTTGTTCTCCAACTGTGGCATCGGCACCAGATGTGCTACAACTTCTGACCCCTGATTTGAAATGGTTCAGCATCCTGGACATCTCCAATGGTTTCTGGTCATTGCCATTGGCCCTTAGGAGTCAATATAAGTTTGCCTTCACCTTTGAAGGAAGACAGTACATGTGGACTTGCTTGCCACAAGGATTCCATAACAGTCCATCCCTGTTCCATCTCCACATGATGGATGCCCCTCGAGAGTTTCTCTACTCCCCAATGTCTCTTGCAATATGTAGATGACCTGTTGTTGGCAACAGCCACACAGGAACAACATTTGGATCTCTTGGACGAACTACTGACTCTCATTCAGAGAGCAGGCCTGAAATGTAATCCAGAAAAAGCACAACTATGTCAGAAAGAGGTACTCTTTCTGGGTCTAAAAATAACTGACCAATGTCGAAGCCCTACCTGGAAGAAGGTACAGGGATTACAAGACTTGCCATTACCTACCAGTGTGGCAACTCTTCGAAGGTTTCTAGGTATGGTGAATTACTCGAGAGATTTCATTTGTGATTTTGCTCAGAAAGCTGCTCCTCTGTATGAGTTACTCAAAAAGGATGTACCCTGGACTTGGGGCCCTATACACACTCAGGCAGTGACGTCACTGAAGCAGGCCTTGGCCTCCACCCCAGCACTGGTCAACCCCAATCCAGCACTACCATTCCATCTGGAATGTGCCACCTCTGACATTGCCATGTCAGCAGTGCTGGCCCAGAAGGTGCATGGCACCTTGATACCCATTGCATATGCCTCACAGCTCTTGACCCCAGTGGAACAGAAGTATGGCCTTTGTGAAAGGAACCTTCTGGCCACCTACTGGGCTGTCAAGCACTTCCTGTATATCATTGGGTAGTCACCACTGATTATCAACACCAACCACACCCCAACCACCTTTCTGCTCTCAGATAGAGTGAAGGATGGGTCAGTTTCTAACACTAGACTGACACACTGGTCACTTCTTCTCCAGGACAGAGACATACAGGTACAACCGACTAAAGTTCCATCTATGTTCGCTCATGGCCTCCTTTTCCAGGGAGAACCCGATGACTGTACACTACAGTCACCTGATCTTCCAGATCCCAGTCCTTTACTCCCTGCCACGCCACAGATACTTGACAACACTTTTTTGTGCCGTGTCTTTACTGATGGTTCAGCATCTTACTATCAGGGAGAACAAATTGCAGGGATTGGCATTCTAGTGATCTACCCTTATGGGAACACTGTCAAAATATCTAAGCACTGTAGTGTAGCATCATCACAATATGCAGAGATGGCAGCGGTGGCCTGTGCCCTCAAGTTCATCCAGCATGGAACCGAGGATACCATCATCTTTACAGACTCTAACTGGGTTTGTTGTTCTCTTACAGAATTTCTTCCCTTCTGGCAGAAGAATTCCTTCCTCTCCTCTGATGGCAGCCCAGTGAAATACAAAGAATTGGTAGTATACATACATTCACTGGCACATAAATTTGCACACAAACTCTATGTACACAAAGTCAAAGCCAACTCTCTCCATGACCCCTATCATGCCTTCAATGACACAGCAGACACCCTTGTTAAGGAAGGGGCCTGAGGGGGGGACATCTGGATGATGGACCATCCAGGGGCTAATGCAGCTGTACACATTGCAGCACTCAGGAAGAAACCTGAACCTTTATCCCCCTTGGACCTCTCTGCAGCCCAGCATCTTAACACTGAACTTAAAGAAGTGTTCAGATTCCTTGACAAAGGTACTGAAGAGAAACTTCCCACACATAACCCCTATCGGATTCATGAAGGTAAGTTACTCTTGTCACCAGATGACAAGCTCATCTGGTTCCAACCAGATGACTCCACCACCAAATTGTGGGTGGTCCCCAGACATTTAAGATCTGAATTTTTGCACCAAGTGCATGACACCCCTACTGGTGGACACCAGGGAGCAGAAAATACCCTTCAATGACTCAAGACCACTGCCTGGTGGCCTGGTATCACCAAAGATGTTAAACAATACATAGACAACTGTCTCATTTGTGCACAGAACAATCTCATTCCTACCAAGCGAAATGCCAAACTCTTACCACAATGACATTCTGGCCCTTGGCATGCCATACAAATTGATTTCATTGGCCCTCTGACCAACACCAGCAGAAATAATAAGTATGCTCTTGTGGTAACTGACTTCTTCTCTAAGTAGGTAGAAGCTTTCCCCACTAAGACATGTACAGCAAAAACTGCTGCCAAAATCCTGGTGGAACAGATTTTCTCCAGGTGGGACCTACCCCTCAAGGTAGACTCTGACAAAGGAACCAGTTTTACAGGTGAGTTGATGAAAGAATCCCTTGAACTCCTTGGAGTTCAACAGAAGTTCCACATACCTTACCACCCTCAATCCTCAGGTCAAGTAGAGAGAGCCAACAGACGGATTAAGCAAATGCTTTCCAAATTCATTGAGGACAATCCCAAAACTTGGGATTCCCTATTGCCGTTAATCCTTATGGCAATGAGGGGTACACCCTCAGCCACCACCCAGCTTACACCCTTTGAGGTGATGACTGGTAGACAGATGAGATTACTTGAACACCTGTTGTTTGACCTGCATACCCCCACTGCAGACCGTGTGTCTGTAGATCAATATGTGGAAAAACTCAGAAAAGACCTCATACACACACACTTGTATGCTGCCAATTGCATGGGCAAGGCCCAGCAACAATCCAAAATACAGTTTGACAAACACGCACAAGAAATGGATTGGCAAGTTGGAGATCAGGTAATGGTACTTCGATTTGCACATCCCACCCACTCCTTCTCCAACAAGTGGGAAGGCCCATACCCCATAGTCAACAAGCTCAGTCCGGCAGTCTATCAAGTTAGACTCCTTCATAACAACAAGTTGACTGACAAATGGTTACATGCCAACCAGCTGAAACTGTATAAAGGAGCTTAAATTACTTTTCCTCACACCATTGGGTGGAATAGTACTAACATACTAATCTTTGATCTTCTTTTCCAGATACAGTGACAAGATGGCTATCTTATTCCATTATCTCCTCCTCTCAGGAGTTACCCTTGCATCCAAAGGCATGGTACCGGAACTCCTACGACACCTCGATCCTCCAGCACCTCCTCCAGAGGAAGTATCCATCAATATACTAGATAGTATGATCACTGTCCAGGAAGGTTCCGATGCTTACCTCACTGCCTCGGTTGTGCACTTTCCAAGGTTGGCCCAATGCTAAATTATCCCCAAATGGTTCGCTGTCCTTGTTACAAACTGCATTAAGACATTCTGATTTGTACAACATCACTGCCTTAATTGATCCTTCATACTGTAATTCTTTGTCCAGAGATTCTGCTCGAAACTTTTGTGCTATACACCACATGGCTTCAGCAGCCATGTACCTCTCTGTGTTACCACCCACTGACAAGCAGCTTTTGGAATGTCCAAAGCATACCCCTGGTCCCCGTAATGGTCTAACAGCCACTGCCCTCCCAGGTTCTTTGATTAATAACTTACAGTTTATGCATATACCTGTTTTGTTTAATCTAACTTACTGGAATATGAAAGAGTTTGGTGTGTGTCACAATACTAATACATCAGCTATTTATAGTACATTATTGCTTGATAGTTTAGCTGCATTTCAGATTCATATGCAGGACCCTATTCCCGGGGTCCATTCTACTGAACATAGAGGCAACTTCAGGAGGAAGTCCTGTCCTGATAATCTAACTCATAAACGTAAAACACGTGAAGTTGACAGTTCTGATGTCACAGGTGCAACAGGTACTGTCACAGGCCTTTTTGGTACGGCTATGTCTATCTGGAATAAAACGGACATTGCAGCTATCAAAAGTCATTCTGCCAAATTCTCTACTGGTTTGGTCAACAACATCCTACCCCCATTTTTGCATGGTGTGGATGGCCTTAGTCAGGAAGAAAGATACACTGTATACAACATGCATGACATTGCTAAGGCATTCACTGATTCTAAAGATAAGATCAACGCACTCATACAACAGAACAATAAAGAAGCAGATAAACAATACATTGCTAGGGAAATACTTTGTTCTGCTTATGCTCATACATTATCACCACCATCAACAACCTCTTCCATGATCTAGAATCTGGAAGAATACCTGACATTATACACGATAGACGCATCTCCAAATGATATTGTCCACAATGTAAAACCACTCACTGCGTTTCCATGTGTATGCAACAGACTTTAACTATTCCTCTTTCTACAGCTAGGAATTTGGGGTTTGTGACCAGACACCCTAATACTGGTCCTTGATTCACTGCTAAAAAGTGTTCCATAACAGATACCATGTTTGTTTCCTTCACTGTCTCCTTACCACGCTTCAATCCCACTACAGCTTTGTTCGACAAGCTTGCACTGGTCCACTCCATTGGGAATTTGGATGAAGATATCTACAGAGAATGCCTGGATCTACCGCCTCTACTGGTTTACCACCCTTTCCTGGATGCCTGGTTGGCTCTGCACACGGACTGTTGTGCGAAAAAGCAATATATTTACTTGCGCCGATGTGATGTGTTTGATGTTATTCAACCTGTTTGTGGTTACTCTCCAGACAGCATTGATTGGACTTTCACTATGGATGATTACATCACTGCAAATGGCACCGATTCCTTTGACACGACTCTGGCTCCGGATAAGCTCTACCAATCTTATTGTGAAGAGGTTCATCGCCTGTCATCATGGATTTCGAAGATGACCTACACCTGCCCTGTCCAGTTGCAAAAGTGGAGACTGCCTACTGTGCGCTCACAGTATAATTCCGATGGTGAATATTGCTTGATCACTAATTATAAGTCTTACACCTATGGATCTGTTACATGTGCTATTGATTACCCCAATTTCTGTTTTGTTCCCCACCAGAAGACTGTCATTGGACATACTGTTATAACCCCCGTCACCCTCCTTGATGCAGACATTATTGATGGTAACCCCGATTATCTGCTCACACTGTCAGAATATTTGCCATACTTTAATGTACACATAGACCTACTCACGCTTACCTTAAAATCACTTTTAGACAGGAAAGACACACACCTCATCCACATCAGCAATAATATGACCAAAGTCAATGAAGCTGATCTTGCCTTGATTAATGATGGAGATATGAATAATGCATTAACTAACACCTGGTTAGAGATTACTTTTAAAGGTTTTGTTATTATACAAGCATTTTTAATTTTAATTTTGATTATCATGCTCTGCTGCCTACGGCGCACACTGCGCCAACACTATGCGCAGCTCGAGTTCCTTTACAAAGCTTGTGCATCGGGTTTGTAAATGACCACTACTCCTGTCCTTTCCTGAGACATTTGCCTGTGTTGCCCTTAGAGGCAACAAGGAGGGAATGTTACACGAGGTCCCTGCACCCTAATTGGTACCCTTAGAGGTGCACCGTAGACAGCTAGCACTTAGATACATATTATACTAACATATAGGGCTAAGAGCATCTACCGTACAAGAGTAGATGTCAGGATATGAATGCATATTGTTGTAATACACTTTGCTTGCTAATACATATATTCTGCTATGTATTTTCTGTGTATTTCTTACTTGTAAGATGCCAAGGCACCTGTGTCCTTGGGGTAATTATAATATGTAAGACGGCATTGCCACCTTTTGGTGATTTGTACCACTACACTGTGTTATGTAAGACTCTGTATAAGAACTCTTTTGTTCTCAAACTGATGACTTTACAGAATTGTATAATGTTATCTTGGACCATGGAGCCACCTCTAATTTAGCAAATAGGGCTCATCTCTGTAACTAGAAATGTTTCTATCTTTTGGTAACCATAGTAATTATCATAGGTATATAATGTAATGCACAAGCCTTATACCTCGGAGACCTGAGAGACCCCAAGAGACACAGAGAAACCTCGAGGTGTAGGGAACGCTTAGCACTGGTTCGTATTGGTAAGAACTGCTTAGGGCAGCTGTGATTTATCCCTTTGGTAGTAATAAACTTGTTTATTACTCTAATGCAACGTGTCTGTGATTACTTGCATTCCCAATATCGTCAAGAATCTGAAAGTGAGGTTTAGACCTCCCAACACTATCCACCACCGAAACTCCCAAGCAGACCTACAGACAGAAACAGAAGCACGAGGGTGTACAGCAAAACCAAGTATGACTGCACAAGATAATTTGGAAAGAGAAACTTACAGAGCTTACACAGGCAATGGTGTCATACCTGTTCTAAAGCTCAGAAAGCTTTAAGTTTCTCCTTCTCTTGTGGTTATTTCTCAAGCCACACAGCATTCAGCAGCCATCTTGGATCTCAGTCCATAAAGCCCTGTTCTAACAAACCAAATGTTTTCACGATGTTTAGATCCACACAGAGGCACCATGCAAGGACATCCTCTATCAAGTTATTATTTGATCTAGCAATGGATCTGTTGGAGAGGAAATTAAACTCCCTAGATGAGGTAAAAGGTGTCACATTTTAGGGAAAGTCATATCTATGTACATTGGGCACAGATTATGTGCTTTTATTCACATGGAATCTATCCACCACAATAAACTCTCTAGTACCTTTTTTAGATTTTTTGGTAGTCTGGTTACAAAATAAATAAAAGAAAATAAACAGTTTCTCTTGTTAAATAATAGGTGTATAAGAAATATATTTTAGACCTATGGTTACAGTGTGATAAAGACTACATAAAATGCTTGGGTATAGTCCTTTATCAAACTGTCAGTAAGACAATTTGGGCTAAGCAGAACAAATTTAAGTGGGAGTTGACTGAAGATCTTGAAAATTGGAACAAGCTTCCACTGGGACTTTTGAAAAGCTTGGCATCTACTGTATTAAGAAGATGATCTTACCAAGAGCCATTTTTCTGTTTAGTGTGCTCTCAAAGCTGATTGCTAAAACATTATTCATCTCTATACTATGGATGATTAGCAGACACTTCTGGAGAGATAAAAGGGTTACATGCAGTATGCTTACCACACATTTACTAGAGCATTTCTCAAGGGAAGTCTAAAAGCACCTGACCTTTACCCATACTACTTACTAGCTTAATTTGGATAGTTATGCTGTTTATACTCCAGAATGGGTGAACATGGAGAAAAACATAGTTCCTCAACAGACCCTAGAACTACAAATCTTGATTTTTGAAAATCCAAGTAAAGTTCTTAATAATGGGATTATAATGTATTCACACAGAGTATTAGAATATTATTCTAGTCTACTGGGGCTAAGGTTTTCCAAATGTACACACCAGACACTATAATGTAATTAGAATTTGTTGTTTGCTAGCATGGTCCTGATTAAGAAAGACTGGTCAGACAAAGGGATTAAGTTAATTGAGGATATAAAAATAGGCTCAACCTTTAAATAATTTATTATTTTAAAAAGAGAATATGGTTTAAATGATGTTGACCATCATTTTTACTCTAGAATAAAGGATAGACACTGCTCAGAGAAATGAAGGGGAGGTCTAGGACTGCATTTGAGCTAAGTGCTTTTTTGGCACTTGGTCACTTGAGCTGTGTTGGGGCTTTGTTTTGTTTTGCTTTTTAAGTTTTAAACTGTTGTGGGGACTGTGGCTGTGAGTTACTGTACAGGGAGGAAGGAGGATGACACTAGAGGGAGGTTGAGGGAGAAACTGTGAACAGACACCATATTCCATGTGACTACAGCCAGCCAATTGGGTGGCTGTAGTTCCTTTAAAGACCCACAATCCCTAGTGACCCTGAAGAGTGAGCAATCCCAAAGCATGAGTGCCATGAAACAGGAGTGTCGCAACTAACTAAGTGGTGTCACCGTGTGCTGGCAGAGTGTAAGCAGGAGGAAGTGGAGAAGCAAGGGGCTCGGCCAGTCAGCTGAGGTAGAACACCTGTTTATACTGTTAGTTAGCCATATACTGGTCCTGATAATATCTTTGTTTTACATACAAACACAGAACAGTTTATGGAAATTCAACCTACAATACCCTTTTGTTATAAACTTCTTATAGATGAATGTAGGGGGCAAGCCACAGATCAATACTGTGGTGGTTTCTAGCCTTAGGTAATGATATAAATAATGTATATGGAATTGTAATGTAAATGGAGATTTCTCACATAGAGCTTTCTGTGTAGTTAACCCTGAGATTATCCAGTTAAATCTTTTACAAAATCTTTAATTCACACCATCACACATAAATAATTAATCCATAAAGTATGACCAGAAGTTACATTAATCGTCAGTTAATCACGCCCTAGGTATGTGATGTGGCATGAGGCAAAGCCAAGAACTGATGATTAAAACAACTCCTGGGAGAACCTTACTGCTTCTATAGCATTGCAGAAAAAAAGTATTATTTTTAAAATCTAATTTTAGTTTTTTTTTTAACTATCATACCCTCGTTTTGTGTTAAATAGCCCTTCCAGCACTTCTTCAGATGAGAGCATTTCATGATGTCGGGTTCCATGGATTCTATTCCGTGCAACATTCTATTCGTTGAATTCTGAGCCACCATTCCTAGGTGCCTTCCCTATGCTGATAAGAGATTGCCTTTTCCTGACAAATCTGAAATATGCAGAATGTAAAATTCCCTACTCACAGAAACAAACTGTCCTTTCTGCCTTGTAATTTCCCTACTTTCTCTGTTATAGGGGCTTTCTTGGCATCAGCTGGGGAGACAGAGAAATTGCAGCTAGGGGAGAGAAAGAGAGACGGGGGAGAGAAAGAGAGAGGCTGGGATTTTCAAATGGTGGCACAGGACTTGCATTCAGCCTTGCACTACAGGACTTAGGTTTTGGCGGTGCAACAAACCCCTTTGCTGCAACTGTGCCCGAATTTGCAGTCCCAGGTGCAGTTGCAACAGTTGCCATGCTTTATGGCAGCTTACGCCAAATGTCCAGCACAAACCCAGTGTCTTAGGCTCCTAGGAGTGGAGCAAGCTAGACCATAAAACTATGGTCTAAGGTCCTGCATGTGCTGCAATGGAAGGAAAATACTGAGCATCAGCCAGAGTATGCCTCAAGCCCAAGAGCCAAATGTTTGGTGCACCAGGGACTTGCAGCATTCCTGCGGGTTTGAAATTCCAGCCCATTTTTGTGTCAGGCAAAGTCCTGTTTAGGGATTCAGTGGGTGACCATAAAAAATACTCCCCCCCCCACCATATCCTATCACATTACATTAGCTATTGGTACGCTCATATTTTAAGATCTTTTACCTTTATTCCTTAAAACATGTTGTGATGTATGTATCTCAACAGTGTAACATGCACTGCTTGCCACGATCACACTGGCTGTTTTTGACGTGTGGCATTCAATCAGTTTGATGCTGTAGCTGTGGGTGCAGATGATAAGAGCTGAAAATACATTGAGTGCCTGGGAGGGTTGTGGACATTATTAGCATTGCTATTGGGTTTAATCAAATATAAAACTATTCCCACGTTAATCTGTTACGGTTGCTGGTTCATGCACATACTTGAGTGCTATTAAGATTCGCCATCACCGTGGCATTCACAGCAACATAGGGGGAGCTATGAATGGGAATGGTTGGGGGTACATAAATCTTTCCACATTAAATGTGTAGGTTTTACTCTGTTGAACTGTATGCTATGTTCTATATGGTTTTAAACTGACAATGCCACAAAAACTGTAGTAAGCGATATCTGCGCTGATGATCAGTGAGAGCGAAGCTGCGGAGGAGTAATGGCAGCCATTTAAAACTGTCATGGAATGCTGGGGAACATTTAAACTTTACGTTCCAGCATTCCATGACAGGACTACATACAGTACTTTGAATCCTGCTGCAGGTAATGGGGCTCTCTCTATATAATAATTAACGATTAATGTAAGGCTGCAGGAAAAATTACCACCAATCAGAAGACAGAAATCATTCCTGCATTGCTAAAAAATGGGGATTAAATGTGCTGAAAAGTGCCCCAAGTGCAAAATTACAAAAGGTGGCCACTTATCTGTGTTTTGGAGTTGTGATCAGCTCAGTACAGCAGGGTTTTAAATAATTGATTAGCAGTTTTTTTCTTGGGACTATACAAACTGTACAGAAAGTATTTATATCGATTTTCTAGAAGTGCTGTGTTTGTTAAACATAATGAGGCAAGAGCTATGCATTTTCACACAGATTTAGCACTTTTATGAGCAAAACGCTAATCAATTTTTAGAGTTATATAAATCCCTGGTACAGTATGTTCTGGTCTGATAGTGGAATATTCTTCAGAAATATACTGTCAATATACAAGAATTGGATGATTGAGATCTATTTAATAGGCTGCTTTAATAGGGGCATAAACATTAGTCAGCAGAAAAAGGCCACTAGGTCTATTCAGTCTGCGTGACATGGGGATGCCTGCCCTTTACAGGACTGTTACCCACTTCCCTCCCTGATTTCTTTATATTTATTTCATGCCCTCTTGAAGCTCTCCCCAGATTTTGAGTTCACCACCTTCTCCTCTGGTAACATGTTCCACCCTTCTACCACTCATTCTGTGAAGTAATACTTCCTCATGTCCTTCCTAAACCTATGCCCTCCCAGTCTGACACTGTTCCACTGGTGAACGTAATCTCACTGAGTCTCAGCAAGTCATGAGTATCTACCTTATTAATGCCTTTCATGTATTTTGAGAGGTTCAGTCATATCCCCCATTTCCATTCTGGCTTCCAATGAGTACACATCCAGATTCTCTAACCTCTGTTCATACCTTTTCCATCCGGACCCTGAATCATTCTTGTTGCCCTCCTCTATATTGCCTCTAGCCTACTGATGTCCTTCCCCCAATGGGGATTTCAGAACTGTGCACAATACTCCAGGTGAGGGTGTACCAGAGATCTATACATAGTAGTATGACCTCCCTGCCTCTGCCGCTAGTACCTCTGTTTACACATCCCAGCTTCTTTGCTTTACCCACCACTTTATTGCATTGTGGTGTTGATTTAAGGGGACACTGTCAACCCCTTAGGCCTTAAAGTGTTTTTAGTTTAAAGAACATATTTAATGATTGGTCATAGTTTATAACAATTGCTGATGTATCTGGTAGTTTGATTCTGATTTGCTTTTGCCTTTTAAAGTGAGAAACAGACTGCCTACCATACTGGTATTTAGAGATGCAACGAATTTAAATTCTGCCGGCGAAGTGGACGCGAAGTGACCACTTTGCGTTGTCAGAGCACAATGCAAAGTGACCAATACAAAGTGCTCACTACGCATTATCATTACCACTTTGCGTTGCCAATAAAGCCTTACGGCGAAGTGCTATGTAAAAAGGCAGCCCCCCCACACGTCACATGGCTTACAGTACTGTTAGTCACATGGTTTAACCAGACAGAAAGGAAGTGAGTGAGAGAAGCAGTTTCACTTTCTACTTTGCATTTGCATCTCTGTGGAGAAAGAAGGTGAGATCTGGTGCTTTAGGTCTTTACTGCAGCCACAGCAGCTTTTTTAAAAGCTATATCTGTGTTTAATTTTAGTGTTGAACTTGTGATTGTTTTGTTAGTGAATTTTTTTTAGAAGTTTTGTTTTGTGCATGTGTGACTGTGTGTGTGTGTGTGTGTGTGTGTGTGTGTGTGTGTGTGTTCTGTGTGTCGGACTGATGGGACTCGAAGGAGTTGAGATGGAGCCTTTGGAAGGAGAGTCAGTGGCCTATGGGTATGATCATCTGAGGAGGGGAGTGCGGACACGGGGTGGTCGTGTTAGGCTGGACCACTCCCGACTTCTAGGGTTTCCCCCTCATGCTGAAGCAGCAGCACCAGTGCCACCAGTGGGTGCTGTCAATGTACTTTTTGCACCACAACCACCACCACTGGTAGATGTAGATACTCCAGCAGCACCCCTTCCACCACCACCTCCTCAACCACAGGAGGTGGCCTTGATTCTGGTGGTTCAAGGAATGTGTCTGGTCCCCCCCTGCAGCTCCCCAGTGTGGGATTTTTTTGACTGTGTTGGGGGGGACAGCACAGTGGTGGTGTGCCACCTCTGTGGTGTGATGGTATGCCGTGGCCCCTGGGGGACACATTTGGGGACTGGGGGCCATTGCAATGACATGATGAATCACCACAGGATGGAGTGGCAGGCTGCCACAGAAGGGGCCAGATGTCCACCTGCTGGCCCTTCTGTGGCAGTGGCAGAGGGTGCTGCTGATGAACAACATGTGCCTCACCGCCACAGCAGGAGGAGGGCCAGTGGGGCAGCTGCACCACCTCCCCCACCAACACTGCCACCAGCACCACCCTCTCCACCACCACTCCCTGGATTTCCTCCTGCAGTGGACCCTGCCACAGTCCCTGTAACACAGTCAGACCTCACCTTGGTGTGGGCAGCCCTGGAGGAGAACAATGTGAGGGTGGGTGCTTTGCAGCAGCAAGTTGGCACCATCGAAGCACAGCAGCAGCAAATAATAACAATGCTGGACCACCACAGCATCCCACGGCCACAATAAGATATTGTCTTCTGTCCCCCATCCCAGTGTTATGTTGTACTCTTTTTGTGTGCTTTTTCTTTGTTGTTGTTTAGTAATCCACATTTTCCCTTCCAGGGCAATCTCTCTTACTCCACATAATCAATACAGTTCTGTATAAAACTGCCCCTAATTTCATTACAGTGTGTCACATGGCAGAGGAATTCCCATTCTGAAAAGCCGCCCACATTCTACACCTCTGCTCAGCAATATTAGGACGTGATGCCAGGGAGAGTGCGGGTGCATGCTCCATTACAGTGAATGTCTGATTGTCCTGCAACTTTCCGAATTTTTCTTTATGTTATAATGGTCAGTTTGTTTTGAAATGTGTGGGCATGTTTCCTGTAAGAAAAGCCTTGATAGTGGAAATGTTCCCACATTTCACCACAAAGTGAACCTTATAACATAACGAAATATTGGGATATCTGCTGGACATTCGCTGTAGTGGAGCATGTGCCTGCACTCCCCCTGGCATCACGTCCTAATGTTGCTGAGAAAGGGGGGCAGAATGTGGGTGGCTTTTCTGAACGGGAATTCCTCTGTCATGTGACACACTGTAATGATATTATGGGTGGTTTTCCCAGTTATATATTGCACTCTGTGAAGCAAGAAATATTCCAGTGGAAGTAAGGCCCCTGTATATTAGGTTATGTGCATTACCATTACTATGTAAGGTGGTGAATCTCTGTAAAGCAGCAGTACAACAATCTGTTGATAACTCTGACCTATATTTTTTAATGCTATCTTACAGGTTCCTCTACTTACATCCTGACGGACTGGAATGATATGAGAATTTGCTAACTTGAGTGAGTCAGCTATACTACCTTTTTTCATGTGTGAAATAATGAAAGTAGCATTCCTTTTAAATTGGTTCAACTTCTGACCAGGTGTTTGTTATTGTTTTCCTCTGCTTTTCTCCATTGCATCAGTTAGTTGTTATACATCACTTCTGTTGTAAACTAACAATTATGCAGCAGTCAGTGTTTTATGACAGCATGGAACAATATTTATTGAAAAGCAGCTGCAAAAAAATACAAACCTGGTGAGAACAATATTGAAAGGTGTCCTCTTTTTTTTTTCATACATGAAAAAAAGTCATCAAGTAAGGAAAGCAGACATAAATTGTGAAAAGAAGCATGTCATTCAAGTCTCGGCTCGGAGGTAACTAGCGGTGGATGTGGCAGTGTAAAGTAGCATAAAAAAGTACAGTTCAAAACTGTAAGGACATTCTTGCACTGCTGCTTTAATTGTGAAAATGTCAGCATGACATCATGAGCTCACAGCAACAATCACAGAACACACTAAAGTGGCACAGAGTCCCCAGATTTTTTCTGCCGGCCCAAAAATGTATCCTGCTTGTCTGCAGAAAATTGACAAGTGGTTAGACAGTGAAATGGGAGTGTTTCAACACATACAAAGTCCCCCAGAATTAATGGCGCACTTAGTCATTCGCACAGAAGTGGCACAGAGTCCCCAGATATTTTCTGCTGGCCCAAAAGCATCCTGCTTGTCTGCAGAAAATTGACAAGTGGTTAGACAGTGAAATGGGAGTGTTTAAACACATACAAAGTCTCCCAGAATTAATGGCGCACTCAGTCATGCACACAGAAGTGGCACCGAGTCCCCAGATTTTTTCTGCCGGCCCAAAATGCATCTTGCTTGTCTGCAGAAAATTAACAGGTGGTTAGACAGTGAAATGGGATTGTTTCAACACATACACCAGTATAAAATGATGACTGTGAGTATTGTGTTGCTGGTCCAATGTGTTCTGACAGACGATTCGAGCAAATGCAGTGTGATCATCTCAACTGGATTGAAGGGTGCCCTTTGGTTGTACACCAGTAGTAGCCTTGGTGAGTATATCTATCAATATATATATATATATATATATATATATATATGGTTGTGTATTTTGTAAGTGAGGAAGGGGGTTGATGTGGACATGTACTCATGGTATTGTTCTGCATCACAGGTCACACAGAAACTGTTGGTGTGCACATTCCAGTGCTCAATGAGAATTGTTTACACTGAACTTGGAAATGGATAACTCTCAAGCACATGAAGGTAAGTATTTTTTTTTCTGAGGAGGGGAATCATATTTGCAGGTTTGTATCTAATGGTTTCTTATTTTGTTACTTCTTCACAGATTTCATCAGCATCCTTCTGGAGTCCGGTTGTTATGATGGTCATGGTCATGTAATGAAACGACTTCTGCATGTTGATATGTGCGCCCAAGCTCGGGAGAAAGGAGTATCTGATTTTGAGGAACTTTTTGGGATAAGGCCACTTTGACAGAACACCAAAGCATCTTGAAGTTTCCTAAAAAAAGAAATGAATGACATCTTACAACTTAATTGTTATGTGTCCCTCCCTGGTTCTCACAACCTGTGTGTAATATTTCCTGCAGTCTTCACAACACAATGAAACGGATGAAATAAAATATTCATACTTACCAGAATGGATTTCACATGGTTATTACATTGCTTCCTCTTTGTACAGTACAGCTACAGTACCATTCCCATCCCAACATCTTTTATCGATGGAGCCTTTTTTGGTTACCCTGTAAAAGAAACAAAATAAGTACACCATATGTGTTTTACTATTGTGGCTCTGAAAAGCCACAGAAAAGAAAAACATTAAACTAAAGGAAGTGAAGCAGCATAACAAACATGACTGAGTGCACATACTCACTGAGGGGGACATACAGACTCGTGGTGGCAGACTTGCATAACATCAGTCCCGGTGGTGGTGGTCCAGGGGGCATACAGACACGAGCTCAGTGGTGGCAGTGGCTAACATCAGTCCCGTTGGTGGTGGTGGTGGTCCATGGGGGGCATACAGACTCGTGGTGGCAGACTTGGATAACATCAGTCCTGGTGGTGGTGGTCCAGGGGGCATACAGATTCGGGCTCAGTGGTGGCAGTGGCTAACGTCAGTCCTGGTGGTGGTGGTGGTGGTGGTCCGTGGGGGGCATACAGACTCGTGGTGGCAGACTTGGACAACATCAGTCCTGGTGGTGGTGGTGGTCCAGGGGGCATACAGACTCTGCCTCGGTGGTGGCAGTGGCTAACGTCAGTCCTGGTGGTGGTGGTGGTCCATGGGGGGCATACAGACTCGTGGTGGCAGACGTGGACAACATCAGTTCTGGTGGTGGTGGTCCAGGGGGCATACAGGCTCGGGCTCAGTGGTGGCAGTGGCTAACATCAGTCCTGGAGGTGGTGGTGGTGGTTCAGGTTGGGGGGGGGTTGCACACTGCCTTTTAAATACTGCACTTAAAACCTGCCAACATTAACCACATCATCATCCTCATAAAGGAAACTGCCCTCACAGTCATCAATGTCTGAAGTCTGACCACTGGGAAATTCTTTCTCCATTGTGTCATCATCTACGTCAGTGGTGGGCTGTTTTAGGCAGCCACTGCCAGTGCCACCAGGATGCTCCATTTCCACATCAACAAGACCACCATGACTAGGCTGGGGTATGAATACTGAGGTTGCAGTCTGTGCTGATATGTGCCTCTCATTCATTTTAATGAATGTTAGCAAACTAATATTTGCAGGAGACAGGTTTGTCTGACGATCCTTGACTATTGCACCTGCTGAGCTGAATACCCTCTCAACACTTACACTGGAGGGTGGGCATGTGAGGTACTTCAGTGCCTCTGCAGTCAGGTCTGGCCATTCACTGACCTTTCCATTCCAGTACAAAACAGGATCTTCACTTATTGTCAGATGCCTGTTTTCAGACAACTATGCATCAACCATTCGCTGTGTCGCACTAAGTCCAATTGTTGATGCATCAGCCTGTTCTCCCAAATCATTTATTTCACAAATATCCACTTGAGACAAAGCCTCCCAAAGTGAGTTGATGCCAACCACTTTGGATGACAGACCACCTGGAACTACAGTACCCTTACCCTTGCATGATATGCTTGATAGTCCTCCAGCTACACCTTCAGCTGGATTATGCTGCTGAGGTTTGCTTATCTTGGCACGTGACTTCTGTGCCCCATGAACCAAGCACACCAGTTGACCACTGATATTTTTTTACCTGTTCAGGCCCTCCCTCTAGTACTGATGCAATTCCACGTTTGTATCGTGGGTCCAGCATTGTTGCCATGGCAAAGTTGTCACTACGCTGAATGCTCACAATGTGATGATTCTGGTTGAATACTGTCAACATGTGTTGCAGCAACATACTGCTACCACTGTCTCCGGCAAAATCAAGGCTATGCTGTACATTCACCAATGTCTGCCTCAGCACCCGCAGCAGTGGAATTGATTGGCTAATGGAGGCAGACTCGCCACTCACTGCCTGTGTGGCATGTTCAAAAGGCCACAAAATTGTTATTACAGAGTCCATGAGGAGCCACTGTTCAGTCGTCATAGACATGGAGGTCCCAGAACTGTCACGGCTAGTGTGTATAACAAGATATTCTGAGATGGCTTTGTATTGTTCATACAACCTCTCTGCCATGTATAACGTGGAGTTCCATCGGGTGACAATTTCCAACTTCAAACGGTGCTGAGGCAGGCTGTTTTGTATCTGCAACTGCCGCAGTTGGTCACGGGCCTTTCCACATCTTGAAAAGTGAGAGCAGATATGTCATGCAATGGTCAGCATTTGTTTATGTCATGGTTCTGCAGAAACTCCTGAACCACAAGATTTAAACAGTGGGCCATGCATGAAACACGAAAAAAAAACACCATTAGTGATGCATTTCACCACATTTGACCCATTGTCACTTGCTATGAACCCAGCTCTCAGGGACAGAGAGTTCAGCCATCTGTAAGTTTCAGTCAGTACCATGTCCAACATTTCTCACCGGTGTCTGAACAGGTCACACTGCGCATAGTAACTGTTGCATGCTGGCGAATTCCAGGAAGATAGCTACCACTACTATCCACCTTACTGCACTGATTATTTATACTACCAACATCACAAACAACCCCCAGCACCTGTGCCCAGTGTGCAGTTATACGCAGAGATGAACTCCCTGCTGTTTTGCCACTTGTCCACATATCCATAGTTAAATGGATGAATGGAGAGGAGGAATGTTAAAGGGCATGTCTTACTGAGTCAGAGACAATGCGGAACAACTCGGGAACAGCACAGGTAGAAAAGTATGTCCTGGATGGGACTTTCCATTTTGGACAGGCACATGCAGCAAACCACCAGAACCCAGAATTCTCCACAAAGGAGAAGGGCAAAAGATTAATTGCCAGCATTTCTGCTACAGCAGCATTAAGTTCACGTGACACTGTATGATTGGGGGGTACTTCAGCTTATGGGCAAAAACACTCTCTAACGTGGGCTGACTTAAATGTTTTGCATGGCATGTGTTGTTGCTCACAAATGGTTGTGCTCTGTGATGAATGGTATTGGCAGGGGGTGGAGTGTGGACATTTGATAAAGACGGTTGCACAGGTGATGATGACAAACCCAGAAATTATATTATTTTGCCAGATTTGCCAACCGGGGTTGATGTACCACTTGCACTAGACATACTGCATTCACCACCACCACCACCAAAACTGCTACTCTCACCAGCACTGGACAACATTTCAAAGTCATTATGGTCCTCCACCTCATCATGCCTGTAGCAATCCTCTGCTGTTATTACCGCACTACTGCACACGTTTAATTTCCTGCTGGGTTTAACAGTCATGGAGGGGGATAACATGCTGTCTATGGTTGCCAGTGACACAGGTGAATGCCCCACTGTGGTATTAGCTGCCAGCTTGTGCTGGGTCCACAGAGCCAAGTGCCTATTCTTAAGATGTGTATGCTATCCTCCTGTGCCCAGATGGCTCCCCTTTTTACCTCGACTCACACACACATGGCAAACCTGGCAGATTGCAACTGAATCATCGTTTGCATCTTGAACAAAAAAATCCCAAACAAGGGAGTGTGATGCTCTGCTTTTCACATGTCCATGATGATGTGACTTATTTAAGTCTGTTATTTTAAGCACTGAAGTGGGGGGTGCACATGATGATTCGGGCACTGCACACCTGGACTGCAAATGAACACCACGACTGCTTATCATACTGATTACTAGGTCGTCATCATCATCAACTAAAACTGGTATATCACAAGTTTTTATGGGAAGGGGGAGGATTCCTGCAAACAGACTCAGACATAGCCACTTTTAATTTATTTTTCTCCGGTTCCCAACTGAGGTCAATTACATCATCATCATATTCACCAACGTCACTGTTACACACATCCACATCTTCTGCTTGGATGCTAGCATGTGGACTGCATGTTGCAACAACAGCAACAGCAACATCATCAGCATCATCACATTCATCATCAGCATCTACACCACCATCACCGGATATTTTTTCACCACACTGTGAATCACTGCATGGAAAATGCATGACATTAAGTGCCACGGTGGACGGAATATCACATTTGCTATTGTTGGCATGATCATCAGAATTCTCAGGTTCAGTTAATGGGATGTTACTGGGAAGTATGACATCAGCTACGCTGTCATCACTCACTTGCACTGCTTCACACTCAATATGTTTGGATACGGTACACTAGTTGGAATTAGAACTTGACGCATCAATGCTGATACTACCTCCACCACCACTAACACCAGTAACACTAGCACCACCGGTTGGGAAAACATCATCTCCTCCAACTATGAGTGAAGCTACTGATTGGGCTATAAAAAACATTGCAAGAGAAATACCTTTTCTCACATCAGCAATGCACTTCTCCGTCCGCGTACTACTACCACGCCCACAGACCCTCTTACTGCCAACATTGCCATGGCCAGAAACAGCTTTGCTTGCACGTCTCTTTGCAGACATTTTGGGGAGATCAACCACAAATATTATTACCAAATTCAGATTTTGATACGTTCACTTTCTGATTGGAGGGACGCTGGCTGGATGTGAAGCAAAATAAAGAATTGTGGCATAAGCAACAGATAAGAGACTACTGTGACACTGTCTTGCAATTAAAACAACTTCAGTAACCAGTGATGCTGATGGGGTCACAAATCACAAACTCACAAAAACAACCCAGTCTGGTAAAAAAAAACTTTTGAACGTGGGGGGCACTGAATACGGACAGTGCTGATTTTTACGGCACTACAATACAAACAGCAAAACTAACAACAGAGAACATGATCGCAGTACAAAATCAGGCAGCTGAAGTTGGTAGCAGGTTCACACTGCTGCGCTTAGTTGCATTTACACTAGTCCGTGTCACAAATTTAAAAGGTGTATTATATTTGATGCATGCAACACTGCACACACAATATAGAACACTTTGTGTACAATGCTCAACAAGGAATGCGACTCAAATGCAAAAGTTCAGTGTACTGCCATGTAATGTAAATTTCTAATTTAAACAACCTGACCTTATGAAATGCTGCACCACATACACACAACAAACAGCAAGAAAATGTCTAATGTTATTGACAATTGTACTATGTGTACATTAACACAGTCAGTTATATAACAAAAATATAATCAAAACACAAAGAAATCTCCAGTTCTCCAACTTAAATCTACCTACACAGAGATACACCCATCCCCCACACAGCACACTTCACTGTCTTTCACCACACATACTCAATGTTGTAAATTAACATTCAAAATCCACACACAAACAAAAAAACGCTCGATGATGTGAGCACAGGAGGGTTTTCTACAATCAATAAACTACAGCTGGATCCCCCCAAAAAAGCAAAAATGCTTTTTCAACAGCTTTTACAAGATTCCCACAGACAGCTATCAGAGCACACTGTCTCCTACTCCTTCATACTCATACTACCTGGAACTGAGGCTGTGCAGATCAATATAGAGCCCATGTGACCTGAACTCCCATGAATCAATGCAAAATCCACCTTCGAAGCTCAAAAACAAGGCAAAATGAGGCGAAGTGAACTTCCACCAATGTACTTCACCTTAAAAATTGAAAGAGTAGTGACCAGTGGAGGCGAAGTAATGCAAAGTCACGGCTTCTAATGCACTTTGCATTCCTTTTTATAACACGAAGTACTCCGCTTCGCATTATGGAGCACTCCACGAATCCACCTTTGCTCCGCAAAATGCTTTGCGGAGCTGATTAAGTCCACTTCGCCCACAACTACTGGTATTACCACACAAAAATGTACATCTTTTCTGGACCTGGGAACACCCCCAAGACAGCCTGGTCACTCATGATGTAGTGGGAGGAGAGGAGACTATTGCATCATGGATGGTTGCACTGTTTGGGGGGTGTTTCTAATGTTCAGAAAGTATGCAAAAAGAGTAGATAAAGGACTTGAAATAAACCAAGGTTGAGTATACAGTGCAGCCTCTATTATCCACCAACTTTGGTGCACCAACATTTTGGTGAAAAATGGAGAGTGGCAGATAACAGCTGTGTTGCATTGGTAAAATACGGAAAAATTAGCACAGTACTGCATAAAGGTATTCACTATTCAGCTTCTTTATTTGTGTACTGTTTGGTAACAAAAACACTTAACAAAACACAGTATGATGCAACCTAGTTTAGTACATGTATTATTTATTATCAATCAGCTTTAAAGTAATCATTGATGGACCTCTGTTTGGCTTTATTTGTCATGATTATTTTCATTTTAGCATCTAAGTCCTCCTTTCTCATCAGCCTGCAGTGGTGTCCAGGGAAAGTAAAGAGCTGGGTGATTGGGAAGGGAAGGAGAGGGAGTGACAATGGGGATGCTGGGATAAAATCCACCACTGGCATGATAGACAGTACACACCTCTTAACATTTTGTCACTGAAATGTTGGGCAGTGATATAGAGGGTGGCGAATAATAGGGGGAGAATAACAGGAGAAAGATATGGCCTGTACACCACAATGTACTGGCAGGTGGTGGATAGAGAGGTTGGCAGATAAGGTTTACTGCACCAACCATGACATTTTGACAGCACGGTCCCCTATAGCGACTACAGCGCCACGTCTCTGTAGGGTCTTCACTGGAACCCAGCACTGTCTGTTGGTCTGTTGGGGGTCCTGCACCCCCCCAAATCAGCTCCAACTCAGAGTTGAGAATCCTATGTAGGGGTGGTGCAGGGGGAACAGCCCCCATGTGGGGGTTTCAATCTGCTTGAAACCAGCAGCCGACTGCACAAATGTAGTCGACCTGCCGGTTTCACTTTCTGGTCATTCGACAACATTTTTGTCGATTACCAGTCGTGTATCCAGCAGATAATAGAGGGAATTGCCATAGAGAGAATGGTACAGCAGGTCAGGCTGGTGGATAAGTAGGGTGGTGGATAATAGTGGAGCGGATAATAGAGGGTGCACTGTAATTACACCATTAGCATGCATTTCACTTCAAGTAAGAAAGAAAGCAGATACAGGCATCTATGGAACAAGTATAAGCATGAACTTAACTTAGCTAAAAGTACGTACTTCAAACACCAACAAATAGGAACTGTGTTAATTCATTAATCTCAGAACTGCTGCAACAGCCTCTGACCCTTGATGTCTGTGAGGTTAAGCACATGGATCCAAAAACCATAGCAGCCTTGTTTTTTTGTTGTGCAGATTTTCTTTACTCCAGTCACCAGCCACTGGAGCCACACACAGACAAGAGCCACCTGAATGTCTTTACTGTCCTGCCTGAACCCTCTGTTGAGGAACTGGGGACAGAGTCCTCTCCAACTGACCCCCCCAAAGTGGAGAGATCCTGGGAAAGTCAACCAGAAATGCTGGTGGTGGACCTGTGAGCCACACCCTCTGGTCTGCCATCATCCTCATAATAGATGGAGTGTTTCCTCCTTACTTAGTTACACTGCCCCAGAGGCATGGACATGCAATGACATCACCGTGCAGAGGGCACGCACCTGTCCGCTCTTGCTGATGTCTGCCGCTGTTTCCCCTAATACAAGTCCCCCCTCCACATGCAGTGCCCCTATGCTCCACTAGGAGTCACTACAGGTTGGGGAATCCATGGAACCCACCCCAGGAGAGGAAAGCAGTCCTACAGATGCTCAATCCTCTCCTCCCCCACTGACTCCTGGCCCCTGAGTTCACTCCCGAACCCAGGTAGCTGGCATGGCGTGAGGTGTGACATCCAGCACCTCAACCCTCAGTGCCACTGGGATGGCCTTAGCAGACTTGTTTAATGACCATTTTTGTAACTTTTAAATATTTAGATATCCTGCTACAAAAGAGGAGTACCCTACAGATTTACCCAAGCTGAGCACAGAGCCCTGTCATCCTCTTTTGTATTTCAAAAAAGTCAGTTAAGCAATACCTTTACTGAACATGTTCTCAGCTTTCAACAAAGAGCAGGAAGCTCTCTTACCTGAATGAGAGCACTTCTGTGGTGTTCAATAATTTTTTTTTCTGTAGTCCCCAAAGGACGGGAAGGGATCATAATTTGCCCCTGAGGGGCTGGCAGCATGATCTCTTTCAACTTCCTACTAGCCTGCTCTGCCCCCACACTCCAACATTTTATGACATCTGTATAGGGAGATCGCAGGGGCATGCTTCATTCACTTCTATGGAGCATCATTTCTAAAGCAGATTTACCTATTTTAAATCAGGTTTCGGTAAAGACTGATGCTAGGGTTCAATGAACAAAAAGCCTTATTAGTTGAACCCTGGCATTGATCATTACCAAAACCCAATCTGAAATGGGTTAATCTGCTTTATAAATGATGCTTCATTGAAATGAGCTGATGGCGGAGCTGGCTAGTAGAAAGTGGAAAGTGGTTATGCTGCCACACACTCAGGGTCAAAACACAATCTCTTCCCTTCCATTGGGGACTAAACAAAAGAATTACTGAACAACGCAGAGGAGTTCCCTTTCAGGTGAGGGAGTTCCTAGTTATTTGCTGAAGGCATCAAGAAAAGTGATCTTTCAGACTATGAACAGAAGACAGGCCTCCTGTTTTCAATGAGTAGAAAACTGAATTTACAGAAGCATTTAGAGTATATCATTTTGAATAAATCTAGATAGTTATATTTAGGTTTTAGGGAATAATTTCTCTTAAAGGTTGTATATAACAAAAATCCGGACATGTGTTTCTAGGCATTAACAGTTTGCAGCACAATTTTTGCATGCTGTTGTAACCAGGTGTAAAGCATTTTTGATGTTATTTAGCTCCTGGTGCCTCCATTTTTATAACCCATTATCTGGTGAGACTGGGTTCGGGGAGAAAGCAGTCACTTGGCATCAGGGCTAGGTTTGTACTTCTGGATAGGGGCACCCATGTAACTCTGGACACAGGAAGCAAGAACTGTGAATGTCCAAACCAGGAGTGGGATTCTAAAGTGGGGCTTTTATTCACTTACACACAGGAATACAAAGCAGGATGGACCCCCACATGGCTACACTCACTGGTTGTACAGAACTATAGAGGCCAGAACACATCTTCTTCATCATCACAACAACTTTTACCCTTAGGTTCTGAACACACTGGGCACTCAGCCTGAACTGGTACTCTTTCTATCCTGGATTCACTGGCATGGCCCTCGGCCAGCACTGGTACATTCTTCCATATGGCATGGACACTTCTGTTGGTGACTCCCTCTACCACCCATGAGCACTTCCAAGCTCTAAGGGAAAACACACATCTTAATCCCACATCTGGGTACTTTCTGCAGACACTGGCCAAGTGCCTGGGAGAAAGCTATAGGTGCCCAAAGTGAATCCGTGGAGGTAAATCTGGTTACTCCAGATGGGGGGTCTCCCACCTTTTGTCCCCAAATCCATACCCAGCCATTCATTTGGAGTCAACACCTTTCCTGTGAAACTCTCTGTTTGTAGAATGCTGTCTCAAAATGTGTGTCACATTTAACAATCTACTGTCTCTGGTAACTGGTGTCCTGACTTGTAACGTTCTTTAAGTGGCTATGTCCATCCCTGTAGACCCCCACAGATTAGATGCATTTCAAGTCATACTTAAACTTAAGTACTGTACTTGGCTGTCCTTTCCTGACCCACAGTAGCAGATACTTAATACAACAGTCTTGGTGAAAACAGGATCTCAGAGGCAGAGCAGACTTACCATGGTTCGCAGGTGCCCCAGGGCTTCTCTCACAGAACAATAACATACTTCTCGGTGACTCAGCACAAATCTTCTTCACAGGCAGCTTCTCTTCTTCCAGCTGGGCCAGGGGAATTGCCCCAGAAGAGCTGGTCTTGTCCCCCTCCATCCCTCTCAGGGATGGGGCACTGGAACATCTGGAAAACGGTCTCAACCACTTCAGCAAGTACTCTTCTGTGTCCTTCTCTAGGGTGAGAATACACACCCTCTTCTGTGGTAGCTCTGTACAGAGCTGGGAGCTCTGAGCAACTGCCAACTGCAGTGCACCTCCTCCCTCCACTACAGACTGCTCAAGACTACCCCTCACTGACTACTACTGACTTTGAAAACCCCACGTTCTAACCTAACTCCCAGCTGCAACATTCCACTGTGGCTTATGCTGCTGTGAGAATTCTATATGATGTTATCGCTCCAGCTCAGCTGAGACTGAGGACAGAGTGAGACAGTGTGAAAACCATTTAATTGGTGTCTCACAAGCTGTCTTCCCTGCCTGCCACTAGATCTAAGTGGGATTCTAGTAACCCCGGGTGACAGGGGGTTACACCATCATCATTGTAATTTACAAGAGGTCTGTTAAGGTTTGTTGGTGTCATTTATTGTTTTCTGAATTTTTTCTCATTCTTTAACGTAAAGCAGCAGTATTTGTCAGTATGAAAAAATTTCATCAGATAGTTGTTTTAACAAAGTGCTTTGTTACTTCTGCTGACATGTTCTTACTTCCCCTTTCTTTTCCGATACTGTTTCTATTTTTCCTTATCCTATCATTTGATATTTGCAACACAAAGTTGTAATGAAGTCCCCTACTTTATGTTTTTTGACAATGCCTACTAGCTGCTACTGTTTTCCCTTAAAATGTATTTACCTGCTTGTCCTAAATCCCCATGTCATCATGAGGATCCTTTGAAAAAGAGTTCTGAAGCTCAAAGGTAGAAATATAGATTTCTCAATAAATAAATACAAATATATTTCTGACATCTTTAAAGGCATCCTGTATATATTTTTACTTTTCTTAGATATTTTTAAAACAGCTTTCATAACCAGTTTTGTAATTAATGACTCATTAAAGATGGCCACCACCTGAAATTTGTGAAAATCTCTTCTGTTGAGGTTTCCTGTTGCAAGTACATAACATAGTCACACCGTGGCTGTATCAGGATGGTGCTGCCAAATGTTTGATGGTAAACAGCACAGCACTGTACCAAGATATTTAATTTTGTCATGGCAGGCATGGCATGGGAGTGGGAACTTTTAGAAACATCAAAATCTTGTATCTTGGTTTAGAAATGAAAGAAAATGAAAAGAAAAATGGGTGTCTTAGTATTTTTGCCAGAAAATATTATTGCTGAAAAAAAAAACAACATTTGTGATTAAGAAATACTGATCCTTTAAGGCTTGTTATATTTGTGTGTGATATTTTGTTTTAAATTCCAATGCAATTTCAATATTAAAAATAAACTTTTGTTCTTTTGTTTGAAATCACTTGTCTGATTGCTGGTTGATTTAAAGCATATGTGCTTATTTTGTAGGGACTGTCACTACAATGTGTTGGTTCACAGGTGGGGTGATCTGGGGGGAGGAGGGTAGGTAATGCACCCCAGGGGGTCGTACCATACTTACACCAGGCTCCCCTTCAACCTTTCTATGGATGGAAGTGCCACACTGTTTTTTTTTTATCTAAACCTTCAATACAAACTCCCCAACAAGGAGGAAGAAAGGGCATGTGCCCTTTAACCTTGCCAAGCCTGCAAGGTAGGGGTAGACACAAAAACATCCACAGGGACCCAGTGGCACTGTAAGTGCAGTGTGCATTCAGACCCTTAAGGTACACCAAGCAGCCTCTGTTACACATATAGTAATAGTAACCCTGAAAAAGGGGGTTGCAAAGGGAACCAATAAAAATAGACAGAACAGGTACAAACTTAGGGAAAAAGAGCATAAAATCAGAGGGGAAAACCAACCAGTAGAACATGTACTGTAGCACTCAAGGCCAACTGCAGTAACACACGATTCTTCAGATACACATGCAAATGAAGATAAAAACAAACAGAGAACTGGTGGCCCACTAAAGGATCCTGAAAAAGATGATATAATTACAAATGAAGGGCAGATGGCAGACTGCCAGAATGGATATTTTGTAGCAGTGTTCACACATGAAACAGACGGAGTAATATTAGACAGTAAAGTGTTATTCTAGGGGAAGCAAGAGGATACCCTGCTGCAGATGTACTGTATATGCTGCAGATGTACTGTACATGAAATGCCTACAAGAAGTTGAGAAAATGGTGAAGATGATAAATGAGAACAAACAATGGGGCCTGATAGAATGTATCCAGAAACCCTGAGGGAGCTGGCCGAGGAACTACCTACAGTATACCACTGGCGGTAGTCTGCAATGGCGTTTTCTATCTGTGTAATATCCCGTGGGTTAAACCACACCTAGCTCCAAGTGACTTTGAGACACTAGTCTACGCCTTTACTTTTTTCCAGATTGGATTTGTGCAATGCACTTTACTTAGGGCTACAGTATCGATGTGGATTATACACCACCTGCAGCGAGTGCAGAATCTAATACAACAGTTACAGCAAGACTTTGCACTGGATGCAGTATTAAGTTTGCAACTCATTGAGAAATGATAAAGCATTTCATTGGTGCTGCAATTTAACGGGAATTGTATTGCACATCATAATAAAAATAAAACACTTAAAATATGACACAAGTTAATGCAGAAGTTTTTGGTACTACACACACACACACCTTGCTGTCTGCCAGGATCAAGTGCTCCTACAGTAAAATTGTTTTTGGTGGTATATCTTGCATGATATTGCAGGAACTCAGTGTAGTCCAGTGGTAATTATTCCACTTTGTCAGGCAGTAAACTGGAATCTCAGACAGAGGGTTTGATCCTGGTGGGTGGCACTGTAGATATACTGTACCTCCATACATAGTCACATACACATACAGTGCACACACACATGCACGCATGCACAAACACACACATATGCAGCTGGCAGCAGAGTGACTGGGAAAAGAATAGTAAATGAGGGAGGCATCTGTCATCAGGAAGACAGAAGGCTCCAGTCAGACAAACAGGATTTCCTCCAACAGGTTTGGAGGTGACAGTCACCAACTGAGGGCATAAAGCATAGGCTGGGTAACTTGAACTGGCAGGTCCAAGTCTAAGTGTACTGGTGGGTCAGTTCTCACTGGAGAGGCCACATATGCTAGTATGCCAAATGTCTTTTGTAGATAGCATGAAGCCCTGGAATTTGAGGAAATCCTAGGTTTGATGCTATTGCACAACATGACATGGTTGTGCAAAGGGCAAACGATACATGGCCATGTTCAACAGAAGGTCTGCAGATAGTTTGTTCCCACCTATGTAAACCTAATTACTTCAGTAGGAGTCTGCTTAGATCTTCTCTGGTTGAAAATGAACTCCAGCTGCTTGAAGAACTGGACATCCAAGTCCCTGGCCCATTCCATATGCATAATGAGGCTGCCTATAATGAGCCAGTCTTTAAGGTGGGAGAACAGTTTGACACCCATGCACCAGATAAATGCTACTTCTACCTACAGGCATTTGGTGAAGACCCTTGGTACCAATGACAGGCCAAACAACATGGCTCAAAACTGTTAAAGGGCTATGCCAGTGCAAAAGTGGAGGAGACATCTGTGACATGGGTGGACAGGAATGTGCGTGTAAGTGGCCTAGTGGTCTAGGGAGCAGAACCATGTGTCTCTCTTCAGGGATAGTATGATCTGCTTCCAGTGACCATGCAGAACTGCCATTTGTGAGTACTGTAAATCAGGTGATATCCTGGTTCAGGAAGTACAACAGCACAAATCCATGCTGAGCTTCACTTTCTGGAGCCTGCTCCATCGCGTGCGGAGAAAGGAGATTCTAAACTGCCTCCTGAGTGTGCAGAGAGATTACTACAAGAGCAAATGATCCAGTGGAACACAGGGCCAGCATTAGAGGACCACCTCAGATTTCAAAGACACCTCCAGCAGGACCCACAAGTCTGAGCTAATAGTGGATCACTGGGATGTGAAGGAGCCAGAACAACATGATGCAGCAATAGAGTCTGTGATGGAGAGGGGATGGGCCCCCTTTTCCATCACTTCCTGCTTCTGGAATTACAAACGGAGGCCCTGCTCTGATCTGAGTCTGATCTTTTTTTAAAATATTGCTAAAGAGCTGGTGACATGTTCAGGTGAACTTTAACAAAACAACATTTAGACACAGTCTAGCTTGTATTTCTCATTAGTTCTGCATTCCTCCTCCTCATTATTTATTACTGAGGTCCTTTTGTATGAAAACAGGATTTCTGCTTCTGAAGAGTTCATCTATTCCTGTTGCTTTCTCCCTTCCTGAAGTCACAGACCACTGCTTGTGACATCACAGTTACTCCCATGACAACAACTGTGATGTCACAACAGAGGATTATGACTTGGAGTAGGGAGTAAGTAATAGAGGCAGATGAATGCAAAATAAACTCTAAGAGACAATGGTCATATATTCTTATAAATTTCCTTAGTAAAAAAATTATGGGGAGGAGAAATATATAAAATATAAATGGAATGCAAAAAGAATTGTACCTAATTATTATGTTTTTTAAAGTTTTCTCTGAGTCATCAGTAGCTCCTTAATGGGAGAGTTGTCATCCTTGAGCTTGTAGAAGAGGTTACTGTATGTTCTACTGTGCTTCTAAAAGTGAAAGAACATCCTTATTCTCTAAAATCCATATGTGTGTGTGTGAGCGCATATGTGTGTGTGTACATGTATGTGTGTGTGTGTGCACGTACCTGTGTATGTGCGCGTCTGTGTGTGTGTATGTGTGCGTGTGTGTGTGTGTGTGTGTGTGTGTGTGTGTTTGTGCATATGACAATTTGTAGTCTTACCATCACTAATGATGCTCAAATAATACTTTACACTATCCTACTGGGATCTGATAGATAGTCCATCTATCCAGTTCTGTATCTGAGATCTAATCTGACCCCATTTGAATTTTGGATCCAGTGTCAGATAGTTGGATCCAAAGATAGATGTCTGCTTGGATCCCTCCAATCCCATATAGTGACATTGGATAGTTGGTATCCAGTTGGATTCTAGGTGATAACGATGACATCTGGTGTACAAGATAATCAGTGATATTCTGCAGTATCTGATTCTGTTGATATTATCTGAGCAACATTAACCATCACCGTCATGTTACAGGTAACTGGCATACCCACTATAAATCCTTAAATGATAGCTGTCTGTGTTGGTACTCGGTAAGTGTAGATTAGTTGCCCACTCTGCATCTATGGTGTCTAAAGGTAATGTGCTCTAGCTGACGTCGTGCTTTAGAATAAGACCATGGGCCAGATTTTCAAAGGCCAGAGAATGATGCAGGGTGCTTGCATCAAAAACAACTGATGCAAGGAGCAGGATGCATCAAACCTTGCACCAGTTCTGATTTTCTAATGGTGCTTGCATCAAAAACAGGTCTGCATGTGCCAGAGTGACTTGCCCCATGATTGCACCAAAAACATGCCTGCACCATGTCAGAAGGGATGCCTGCATCACTGAATTGATGCACCATCCCCTCATTTGGGATTTTCAAAGAACGCCAGTCCTGTCCTTGTGCCTAAAATGCCTCACTGTTAGACCAGCCAGAGCTGGTCTAAGGGACATTAGAGCATGTAAAGAGACCCACTGCAGGTGGTCAGACCTAACTATACTACTATTAAGGGCCAGTATTTTTCTGCAGCACTAGTTTAGAACATTTTTGGGGCTTAGTCTTGGCCGTATCATCTGCTGTTTATTTTTGCTTAGCTTGCGTCATTTTTGTCTTTTACATCATTTCTTACTCAACTTGCACCATTTTTTTGCTCAGCTTGCACCATTTTTGTTACTCAGCTTGCACCATTTTTTACTTAGTTTGCACTATTATTTTCCTCCATTTGTGTCATTTTTGTACCTCTAGTCATTTTTTTGACTCAACTTGCACCATTTTTGACTCAACTTGCACCATTTATTTTGGTGCAACTTGCGTCATTCTCATACGCCATTTTGTTGACGCAGTGGACCTTTTGTATCAGTTTGGGGGACTTTGTCACAGAGAACACTTTTCTTGCAAAATATGGTGCACAGTATTTGGCACACCTAGATCTGACTCAAGCTGGTTGTTTGACGCAGTCTGCATGGATCTAAGGGCCCTTTGAAAATCCAGCCCCATGACTCATTTTTATATCACGGTTGGGATTATTGGCTGACATGGTCACACTGGGAAAAGGATACATCCTATTGGTCCATTTTTCTGCTCTTCCAGTTCATTTGAGAGCCCTCATCCCCTTAATCCACAGGGCACTTGTCTGTTATTAAAATAAAACAGAACAGAGAAGGAGTGTTTGGATCCTGCGGTGCTCACAGCAGACTGGAATAACTACAATTGCAGAAAAACTAAAAAGCCAGAGCACAAAAACTAAGGTATAAAGGTGCAATTTTATTACATGTTAACCTCACAAGCTCCTCAGTGCTTCATGGTTCACTGACATTTCCTCCAGCTGAGGAAGTGTCAGTGAGCCACAAATTGTAGAGGAGCTTATGTGGTTAAGATGTAATAAAATTATCTATACTTGTTTGTCACTGTTCTGAGATGCCTGACTGCCCCCTGATTGGGTTCTACATTTTCTGTGTTCTGGCTGGTGCCCCCTGACCCCTGCAGAGTCCTCTGGGGGGCAGGGTTGATATAAATGGTGCTGACCATGGTTTTAGGAAAGGTTTTGTTTTCAAAGAGTTCATTGGCATGGCTTGTGGTTGTTTTATTGGCGCCATGGGGCACTGAAGACAAAATGTGGTACAGTACTGATGCCCTGACCCCCTTCCTGGTCATGGTGGTGGACAACAATGAGGAGGAGGGTCACTGAGTGCCCTGTTACACTCTGCTTCCATTTGTGGCCTGAGGTGGGCTTCCTTCTGCTGTTTTTTGTTAGGGAGACAAGTATATTTTTAAATACTAGTTCTGTATTGGCGCTGGAATGCCCATCTCAGTCCTTCATTGGTTGCATTGCAGGCAGGATGTCTGTGTACTCCAGTCAGGCACTTTATAAAATGCAGTCTCCTATCTTTGTGCTGTTCCCAGTCCCCCCCTGCCAAGCCCTGTTTCCATGAGTACAAAGTGTGTATTGCAGCTAGTGCCTCATGAAGAACCCCTATGTAAAGCTATGGGTGTCAGGGTAGCTGCTGTTGTCTGGCCACCCAGACAGGGACCAAGAAAGCACCCCCCTGAGTGAGGGGTGTGGGTCCCACACCATTCTTAGGTCATGTTGCATTTTTGCCCTAGGATATTTTTGTAGCATGTGAATTTCTTTTACGTCCTTACTGTCAGTCATTTTCCTTCCTGTAATGCCTATTATTTCATTCCCACAAATTAATAACACCTTGATATTACCTTGCTGTCCTCTACTCACTTGTACCCCTTTAGTGACTCTCTAAAGCAAACTACCCTAAATGGTGGAGGGGTTGCTAAATTACAGGGTTGAAGCGATGTGTGAGTAACAAATAGTATTTCCTGAATACCATGAATAATGCATTTTTTATCCTCTAAAGATTCAGGAAATACTATAAAAAAAGAAACAGCCTTCCACCCTCCTCCACAGTAGTGGTGGGCTACGTGGCCCCAATTCGCTTCACGAAGTGATTCGCGGAGTGAATGCGACTGCGAGTGTTCCACAACGCCAGCTGGTATCAGATTATATTGGTAACGCAAAGTCCATTGAAAACAATGACTTTGCATTACTTCTGCCTTCCCAAACCACTACTCCACTATTTCTAAGGTGAAGTACATTGAAAACAATGTACTCCACCTCACTTTGCCTTGTTTTTAAGCTCCAAAGGCGAATTGTACAGTGATTCATGGGATTTCAGGTCACATGGGCTCTAGATTGTTCTGCAACGCCTCAGTTTGGGGTAGTGTGTGTATGAAGCTGTAGGAGACAATCTGCTCTGAGACCTCTCTGTGATTCAAACCTTCTTAAAGCTGTTAAAAAATCCTTTTTGGGTCATTTGTTTTGCTGAAACTTTAGTCCATCGATTATAGGAAACCCTCCTGTGCTCATATCATCGAGCGTTTATTGTTTGTGTGTGGATTTTGAATGTTAATGTACAATATTCAGTCTGTGTAATGAGAGACAGTGGAAGTGTTCTTTGGGGGAGGAGTGTATCTGTGGTGTAGGTAGATTAACTTGGAGAAAAGACAGTGCTTTCTGTTTTGGTGATATTTTTCTTGTATAGCTGTGTTAATGCACACACAGTAATATTTTCAATAATTCTTGCCATTTTTTTTGCTGATTGTTGAGGTGCAGCAGTGCATAATTTTAGTTTGTTTAAAATATATGGTTATATTATTAAAGTTTTCAATTTGCTACACATTACTCAGTGTGTGTGTGAGTATGCGTGTAATGCGTGTCATCAAATCAGACACCTTTTATTGTGCCAAATAATTTCAGCAATGTGAACCTGCTATCCACTGCAGCTGTGTAATTTTTGTACATCTTTGTGGTATCTTTACTGGTACTAGTACTAGTGACTGTTACTGCAGCAGTGCAGTACTCTGCCCCCCAACCCACAGCCGCCCACCTAACCGCAAAGGAGTTCTTTCCAGATTTGAATTTCTGATGTTGAGCACTGGTTAGGTGTTGTACCTTTGCATCTGCATCTCTTCAGTGCACAGCGCAATCTTAATCTGTCTGTGCATTTAAATCTCTTTAGGGCCCAATCTCCATCTGTAACTTAAGTCACAGTTGTTTCTTTGGCTTCCCTTCAGAGTACTGGACAGGTGTGGTGCATAATTCTGCATGAACATTGTACTCATTAATATGCGTTTTTAAGTCCAGACCATTATCATGAGTCACTCGTGATACAAATCACATTCTTCATCATCACGGTCACAAATGCAGTCACATATCACAATTTACAATCACGTTACAAATCACAACATTAATCTTTTTTATAGTTACTTGGATGTATTGTAAGCCTGTTTTGTAGTATCTCTCCATGCTTCACCACCCCACCATTGTACTCATTAATGAGTGTTTTTAAATCAGGGAGTTTTGTGCCACACCTCATCGGGCCAGTTGAAGTACAGCCATAGGCATTAACGTTTCTTCATCATCACGGTCACAAATGCAGTCACAAATCACAATTCACGATCATGTCACGAATCCCAACATTAATTTTTTTTACTAGTTACTTGGATGTATTTAAGCCTGTTTTGTAGTATCTCTCCAGGCTTTGCCACCCCACCATTGTACTCATTAATGAGTGTTTTTAAGTCGGGGAGTTTTGTGGCACACCTCATCGAGGCCCAGGGAAGTACAGCCGTAGGCATTCACATTTCTTCATCATCACAGTCACAAATGCAGTCACAAATCACAATTTACTATTATGTCACGAATCACAACATTAATTTTTTTACTAGTTACTTGGATGTATTGTAAGCCTGTTTTGTAGTATCTCTCCAGACTTCACCTTCCCACCATTGTACTCATTAATAAGTGTTTTTAAGTCAGGGATTTGGACAGTGTCTGCAGTACATACACAGACTAGAAAGAAGATTGACTGCACACATGCAGTTTAGCACAGTATTCTTGCACTACTCAGAATACAAAGTGTCTCGCATACAGAAGACAACAAAAAAGGGCATAATTACATACAAGGGTCGGGGATGCTGGAGGAATACATTTTATAACACAGCAAGGAAGGTGTGGGGGGGGACACATGGTGTGAGGGGAAAAAAAACTAATGTGGGAATCCCATGGTGATCCAGCAGTAGTTCCAGCATGGACATAATTTGCAACTGATGTCCCTCTATGTGATCCAGCTGCTGCTCCACAGCACTCACCTTCTCATTGTTCTCCTCGACAGCACTCCAGAGAACTGCCAAGTCAGCCTGTGTTACATGCAGTTCTCTGGGGTCCACACGTTCTACAGGCTGACCTGCTGGTGGTGGTGGTGGTTGTGGTGGGGGTGGGGGTGCTGGTGGAGCAGCAGGTGCTGCTGTGGTGCTCCTCTTCTTAGGGATGCTGCCATGCACAGCAGCACCCTCTGCCATGGAATGGCCAGCAGGTGCAGGCATGGTCTATTCTGTGGCAACCTGCCACTCCAACTGGTGGTGATTGAGCATATGGGTGTGTTGGCCCCCCCAGTCCCCAGGTGAGTCCCCCAGGGGCCACAGTGCACCTCCACCTCACTTGACCACACTGCTGTCCCCCCGCGACACAGTCAAAAAACTGCCGAACAACAGAGGTGCGGGGAGGACCAGGCACAGGCAGGGGAGGGACAGATGAATTGGCAGCCAACTGGTCATGGTGTTGAACAGGGATGGAATCCACACCTGGGCCTGAGGGAACAGGCACATCCTGCTCCAGAGGACCTGGTGCTGGAGGTGGTGGTTCAACTGCCTCAGAGTCAGGACAGGAGTTGGTGCTGGTCCTGCTTCCGGGAGGGGGGGACAAACAACTTACTACTTATAAAGTTAAGAAAAATAAAATTTACAGAACGAACAAATTAAGTAAAAAAGAGTACAGAAAAGACAAGGAAATGCAACTTTTAAAAAAGCTGTTGGGTCTAAATCAAAGTTTAAATCTCCTCCTCCTCGCTCTGATCTCAAAGTATCAGCAGCCACAAAACACACTCCTCTCTCTCTCCGTCTGCACAGGAGAAAGTAAAAGTGTCTGCTTGTATGACTCACTTCCTTCCTGCCTAGCTAAAGAGCATGTGACTTACAGTACTGTAAGCCATGTGATGTGTGGGAGGGGGGCTGCCAAATCTGAAACACCAACTGGAATCACTTAGAATCATAATGAGGAACGCGAAGTCCATTAAAAACAATGACTTTGCCTTACTTTGCGTTTCCATTCTGCCTTAATGCAAAGTGGTAATGACAAGGCAGAGTGAGCACTTTGCATTGCCTACTCCACTGCAACGTGACGTGCCCACTTCGCATTCACTTCGCTGGTGGAATTTAAATTCGCTGCATTTCTACTCCCCAGCCCTAGTCCTTAAATGCAAGCCCCCTGTAACCACACCCTCTGTTAGTAACCTAATCCCACCCTCTTCCAAAGCACCCACAATTTGATATTTTAAGTAGGAAGTAGGAACAACTCCTACAATGGTCGACCAGTACAGCCACCAGCCTCCATGGCTGGCTGCTATCTAAGTGCTTGCTTGTACTTAAAAGAAATCAATCCTCTCCCCCCTCCCACCGACTGGTAGCACCCATCAACCACCCTCCTCTCTCCTAACACCCAGCACCTAATTCTTGCATGAATCTTACTGTCATAATAAGAAAGCAACTGGCACAAACCCAGCCTCCTCCACATCCAGCCACCTGCTACAGAACAAAAGCACTCCCATGCTTGCTGGCTCTGTATAGTGAAATGATCAGCTGATTGTTTCACTACAGAGAGTGAGCAGGCACGGGAGTGCAGTGCCTGTATTCTGCAGTAGGTGGCTGGCTGTGAAGGAAGGCAGGTTTCTGCCAGTCACCTTCTTGTTATGACAGTAAGATGCATGCAAGAATTGGGTGCTGGGGCCATGAGGTTGGCTGGTGGGTGCTGCCAGCTGTGGAGGGATTAGTTTTCTTTAACTGCTTAGACAGCATCCAGCAGTGGAGACTGGCAGATTGTGCCGGTCATGCATCATGAGAGTTTTTCCTACTTAACATATTAAATTATTGGTGCGGGGGGGGGGAGAGGACATTGAATTTCCTAACAGAGGGTGGGGGAGGATGGGGGGGGCTTGGATTTAAGGATTGGGTTGGAGAGCAGGGTGGGGGACAATTTATTTTTCTTTTTTTTAATTACATCACCCCTGAATATCCGAATATGAATACTGAATACCCAAATAATTGGGGCCTAAATAAAATCTTTGGCCTGAATATTTGGGATAAGGCATTCACACACTCCTATAGAGTTGCATGGTTTCACAGCTGCACAGTTATAAACTTAAACATTTGTATGTTAGGCTAAGGCTACCCCGGAAAGGGTATCTCTAGGATCCCTTTACACAATCTGACGTACAACTTACAAACTGACCTATACTGAGTTTGAGTCCCCAGCAGAAGTATGAAATTACCAATGAATGCCCTGCGGAAGTCTTGCGATCATCCCTTAGGCAGACACCACACTCCTACTCTGTGACACTCACAGGATGGGAGGTCATACAATGGGATGCTTCCAGGCATGGGGCTTAAGTATCCTGTCTCTTCTAAACCTGATTTAGCTCCTTCCCCAATCAGACACCTGTTTCAGAGGCTGTAATTAACCATTCAGCCAACAAGAGACTGTAATATTTTCTGAGCTGGGTTCACTACTCAGAGTTACAGAAATTTAAAAACAGCCCCAGAATGCTGACATCAGAGCACTTACTCCTGCATACACATTCACAAAGCCCCTTTAAGTATTAAATGAAATAAATTACCTCTGGGCTAGCTCTTCTGCTCTCTCCTCCCTCTCAACTCTCCCCCAACTTGCCAGAATGGCATGATGCCTGGCTTACAAGAATGCCTTTGTTACCCACCTATTGGAAAAGCTGCAGATTCTAGTTAACCAGCAGCCTATTTCCAACTACCCCCACACTTTAATTGCCTTATGTCAGTCCAATGCATTCTTGAATTTCCCACTTTTTTTGACCCCACGATCTCCTCGTAAAGGCTGTTCCATGCGCCTACCCCCCTCTCCATGAAAAAATACTTACTCACGTTGCGCTTGAGCTGTTCCCCATCTTCAAATTGTACCCCCTTGTTCTTGCACATCTCTTATTCTGAAATATGCTACCCTCTCGGACTTTGTTCCCTTGAGGTACTTGAAAGTTTCTATCATGTCCCCCCTCTCCCTCCTTTCCTCAATGGTATACATATTAAGCTCTTATAGACTCTCTTTGTATGTCTTCTGGTGCAGACCCTGCACCATTTTGGTTGCCCTCCTCTAGACTGCCTCCATCCTGTCTATGTCCTTGTGGAGATGGGGTCTCCAGAACTGCACACAGTACTCCAGATGGGGTCTCACCAACTGTCTGTACAGAGGGACAACAACTTCCTGCTTTCCACTGGTGATGCCTCTCCCTATGCATCCCAGAATCTCCCCAGCCCTCCTTGTGGCCTTCTCATATTGCTTGTCTATCTTAAGGTTGTCTGATATCAGTACCCCATGTCCTTTTCCATTTTTGTTGTTGTTAGTACCGCTCCCCCATTGTATACTCTCCCCCTGGGTTTTTGTTTCCCAGGTGCATTACTTTGCACTTCTTTGCATTGAAACTAAGCTGCCATACTCTTGACCATTGCTCCAACCTTTTCAAGTCCCTTCTCATCCTTTCCATCCCTCGTTGTGTATCAACCCTGTTGCAGATCTTTGTGTCATCTGCAAAGAGGCGTACTTCTCCTTCTATCCCCTCCACAATGTCATCTATAAAGACATTAAAGAGCACCAGTCCCAGTACTGAACCCTGCGGTACCTCACTAGTAACTCCCCTTTCTCCAGAGTGTGCTCCATTTACTATTATGCTCTGTGTCCTGTTGTCCAGCCAATTTGTTACCCAGGCTACCACCCTGGGACCCACTCCCAGGCTGGCTAACTTGTTTATTAATCTTTTTTGTGGTACTATATCAAATGCCTTGCTAAAGTCTAAGTAAGCCATATCTGCAGCCCCTCCATGGTCTACTACTTTGGTCGTCCAGTCAAAGAAATCTATTAGATTCATCTGACATGACCTTCCTGCTGTGAATCCATGCTGCCTTGGGTCCTGTGTCCTGCTGGCCTCTAGGTACTTGACAATTATTTCTTTCAGAAATGATTCCATCATTTTTCATACCACCGAGGACAAACTAACAGGTCTATAGTTGCCTGCCTCTGCCTTGATCACACTTTTGTGAAGGGGGATCACATCTGCCTTCCTCCAGCCCTCAGGTACCACATAATCCTCCTGCGATTTGTTAAAAAGGGTAGTCAGTGGTGTTACTAGGTCTCCCCTTAGTTCTTTTAGAATTCTGGGATGAATTCCATCCCCGGATTCCATCGGGTTCCATTGCTTTGTCCATCTTGAGTTTTTTTCAATTAAGTATACTTTATAAAAATTTTTACGGAAAAGAAAAATACATTCTTACAATCAACAGTTTCCCCTTCCCCTACATCACAGTGAAGACATTAACTCAGGCACCTGAAAGAAAAGCTGTAACAATGGTTCTGTAAAGCCAAGCAGCTTACCAGATATATACTGTACTAAGCATTGGCATGGCCATTTAAAATACAAGTAACTTAGCCTATCTAACTACTCCCATTCCCCTCCCTCCCTCCCAGCCCTCCCCGCCACCCCCCAGAGCACCTTTAGCATTACGTAGGGGTTGAAAAGGCTTGGCCAGAGGAGCCCCTCCTGCTGTTTGGCAGGCAGAGGGGAGCTAGTATCACAGCATTATTCGTGAGTTCCCAGACCCTCAGTCCCTATAAGTTACTGTGATCCTTCTTTTCCTCGTAACTCTGAGAAACCTTATGTGTTGCATATAAGAGATAAAAGGGCCATAAGTGGAGCCCACCTCCTGTTAAATGCCTCCAATTTGTCCGATCGTTTTGCAATATGTTGTTCCATCTCAAGAACCCAAAGAATGTCAGAGTGCCATTCTTTTAAAGAGGAGCAAGTTTGATCTAACCAATGTCTTACAATAATGAATTTGGTGACTCCTGAGATTAGCGACATATAGGCTTTACAACAGTCTAACATCTCTCTTGGGAAGTGGCTCACCAAACAAATTTGCTTGGTAAAGTAGGAGTCTAAGCCCAACTTGAGATCCAAAGCACTTTTAATTGTTTGCCAAAAGGGGTTTACGAGGTCACAGTCCCATGGGATGTGTTTTAGGGAGCCGTCAATCATTCCGCATCTAATACAGGTTGACGACCCTGATCTGCCCATCCTATGTAGTCTTGCTGAGGAGAAGTAGAGATTATGCAAAATACAGAATTGCAGAAATCAGAGATGGTCTTATTTATCGTATTTGTATAAGCATCACCAGGCTTGTTGCCACTCCTTGTCACTCAAATTCAGATCCAATTCATGCTTCCAATAAAAGCAAGTTCCATGGGGTCTGGCAGGATCATGGAGTTGTAACAAATCATAGAATTTTGATATCAGGTGAGGTAAAATGGCCATATTCATGAATGTGAATGTGAGTAACAGAGGGTTGGGGTGGTCTGACCATGGGTGCGAGCCCAAGAATAAGGAGATCAACTTGCCCAGTTGGAGATGTTTAAAAGGGTGGTAGACTAGGATAGAGAATTTCTCCTGGATGTCCTTTACTGAGGTAACTCTTCCTTGGGAAATCAAGGATGAAATCGATGCCCTGGTCAAGGCTGGGCAAAAGCTCTGGGAAATCATTCAGCTTGCTAACTTAAAGTGTGGGTTCCCAAAAAGGGGTTGGGAGAGATCTACTCTCGCCGTTACTCGCGATGGGTCACGAAAGATCTCCTTACCCTCATGAAAGACAGAGACCATGCCTGATCAACCTATAAAGTATCCCCATCTGTGAAAGGGTCTGCGGACTGAGGAGACCTTTCTCTTAAACATGTGTCTTTCCTATCCCTCTATTTTCCCCATCTTCAGGAAGGCCACCTGGTAGATGTTCTTACTATCTCTAAATAACTCTACCATCTGGTCAAATGAGATTCCAGTCCTGTAGCTGTCCTCTCTGAATGACCATTGTACCTGCACAAACATGCGTACACACACCTGCAGAAATGTGCGCACACTCACCCACATGAACATGTGATGGTTCACTAGCGGGTGTAGTAATTAGGACATAAACTTAAAGAAGCACTTAGAAACAGAAATATAATGGAGTTAGCTGGTAGCTGTAGAGTGCCGCAATATGACTGTTCGCAATGCCTCAGGAATGCCGGACTGCTGTCTGGACAAACGCCCTGTCCCAAAAGTAAAATGCATTAGTTAGAAGCTATTTGGATAGTCCCTTTCCCTGTGCAGCGTTTACCTTTTGTGTTGTTCAGTCCAGCGACACAATTTAGGTTTCGGTCCTTGACAGAGATGTTTTAAAGAAAAAGGTACTAAGAAGAGAGCTGGGGTGGTAACTTCAGTTTATCGAGCTTTCTGCTGTTCTGAAACCGCGCACATACTCTATTTGATGTGTACAATGTCTGGAAAAGGACCTTTTGCAGGATATTTGAAGCCATGTCAGTTGGTCATATTAACAACATTGAGTACCTGCTTGCACTCAGATGCTTAGGAGCTTTTGGAGATTTGTAAATGTAAATTAGCCAAAGCTGTAGTGAAACGGTGGGCAGTATTGTACCAAGGATATTCAACGCTGCATCACTGCACTGCTCCCTCGCTCCAGATACGGTGTTTGTACAAATCAAATATCATAACAATGTTTGTATATTTCCAGAAAAAAAACACTAAGAAGTTATTGCTGTTTTCTTGTATGCTTACCAGGGCCTGGTGCTTGTTTCCTCCCTTCCAGGTCCTCTTCAGGTTTCTACACTATTCTCTATAGTGCTCCCATGCCCATTCATTGCTTATGTTATAGTGTAGAAGACTTGAAGGAAGAGCCTGGGAGACAAGAAAATGCCCAATTGGGTTTTATCTTCTTATTCCTTGCCTATTATGCCTTATCGTAAGTATTATAATACTTTGCTTGAAGAAATGACTTAGGAAAAGGGGTTTGTTTACAAAGCTATTAGTTATTCCTAAATTGTGTACTAAAATAAGAAAAGGGGCAGAGGTTAGCTCTACCACCTGATGTATCTTAGTATAAAAAAGGTGGCTACCACTGTGTTAGTCAGTCTGCTTTAGGACTCAGCAAGGAGCTGACCCCTTTGGAACTCTAGCTACTTTTCGTGGTTGAATTTTTCTTTTGCATTAGGATGCTTATTTTTTGGATAACCCGCTTTATTTCTTTTGTTGTGTACAGTTCGCATTTTAGCCCTTCATTTCTGTTTTGCTGAATAAAGCTGATTTTTATTGGACTTCTTGGTGTCTTCATCCTTCAATCCCACACTTCCTTCCACCCCATCCCCATCCCCTACCCTAGGGGATGATTACAGGTGTCAGAGGAACCTTTGCAAACACCTGGCCAAAACTTTCAAACAGACACATTTTTGTAATCTTCAGCAAACTAACCTCAGGGACCCTAAACAATTCTGGGCATCCAATGGCTCGCTAGTAACCCACCCAGTAAGCCTTTCCCACAGCAACACACTAATGCTGGCCTCATTACCAATCCCCAAGAAGTGGCCAAGGCCCTCAATGACACATTCCCTGACCTCACTATGTACCTGAGCAAACTCCTAACTGACCTGCAAACAAAAGACGGTCCCCCTGCACGCCCCCATTACATCACCCACCGGGTCTATGTCTCAACCTCCATCTCTGTCTCCCCCTTTTCTTCAAAATACTCTCTCACACTGACATACAGTAGATAAACTCCTAAAGAGCCTCCCAAACCATAGCTCCCCAGGAGGAGACGGATTATCCCCTATCTTCCTTAGACTTATTTCCCCTCCCATCGTCGCCCCCCCAACGTTCATTTTCAACCTCGCCCTGACCACTTCCTCCATGCCCAATACATGGAAAACCATGAAGGTCATTCCCATTCATGATGCCGGGGACCCACAATCCACAGACAGCTATCGCCCGATCTCCATCCTTCCACACCTAAGCAAGCTGCTGGAAAAAAACATCCACCACCAACTTGCTGACTACATAGGTAAATATGTCCTACTATGTAGCCAACAACACAACTTCCACAAGAATCACTCCACCACCTCTGCCTTCACACTCCTAACTGACCACATCCTCACAAACATGGACCATGGAAATACAACTGGCACAGTCTTCGTTGACCTCTCCAAAGCCTTTGACTTGATCAAACACTCGCTCCTCCTCTCCAAATTGCATCACCTTGGCTGCTCTCTGGAGGTCACCACCTGGTTTGGAAGCAACCTTTCAGGGTGCTCCCAGTTTGTGTGCATTGGCCCGACCCACTCTCCCACCCTGCCTGTCTCTATCATGGTCCCAAAGGCTCTATCCTGGGACCCCTTCTTTTCTCCTTATTCATTAACTCCCTTCTAGAGGATAGTCTCAGCTGTCACTCAATCCTTTACGCCGACGACCTTGTGCTGTTCTCCAGTGGAAAGTCTCCTACCCACATCTCTGCAGCCCTCTCACAAAACTACACTGCAGCCCACAACTGGTTCTCTGACAATAACTCAATGTCAGTCAATATCAAAAAAACAAACACAATGTTTGTTCTGATCTAAGCCCTTCCTAAAGAAATGCAAATCTAACCCACCCCTAATCATCACATCCCCTGATGGCCATGCCCTAGAGGATGTCAATCATTTAAAATATCTAGGAGTTGTGCTTGACCCTTCCCTTTCCTTTACAGAGCACATAAACTCCCTGGTTCTAAGATTTCAACAAAAACTAGGGGCTGCCTACAGATACTGGCAATACCTCACCCCTGAGGTCCACCATACCATCATCCAGGGAAACCTGCTACCTATCCTGGACTACAGCTCTCCCATCTACTCCAGGACCTCCACGTCTGCTATGGCAAAACTATCAGTGGCATACAACAGTGCCTGCCACTTCTCCCTGCTGGCCCCTTTCTCCACACACCACTGTACACTCTACACTACTCTGCGGTGGCTCTCACTGCAAGCCCACTTTGACCTAGCACTGTACAGTTTTATTGATTCTGCCATCCGTATTGGCCAGAAATCCCCTCTTCCTCCCCATCTCACCATCCAAACTTCACACCGCTGCCTACACTCCTCCAGTATCCCCTCCCTGAAAATCCCAAGAGTAGCCATGAACATGGGCGCTAGAACCCTGTCTGTAGCAGCCCCCACACTATGTAACAAGCTGCCCATTGAACTACACACCATAAACACTCACTGCCAGTTCAAGACTTTCCTCAAAGACAGGCTCCTGTTGGCATCCACCTGTCACTGCTTTAAGGACTAGCCCCCAGGTTCTAAGGGTAGGGTCAAATAGGTTCTCTTATTTACTGAAACTGTACCGCCATGAGCCTCACTTTGCTTTGTTATGTTTTATCCCTCAACTACTGCTGTCATGTATTGCCAAATGTAACAACTGTAACCTTTCACTATGTAGTACCTGCTCTTGTTGTGGTCTTTGTTAGTCTGATGTTTCTTCTCTGTGCTGCCTTATATGTCCTGGGTCATGCCTGAAAACAGTCCCTGGGATCAGTGCACCTATTCAGTTAACAAAGTCATAAATAAAAAAATAAATAAATAAATATATTTATTTATTTGGGCCATTCCCAGATGGGAGCAGATCTGATGGAGAGCTTTGAGGGACCACCACATCAGGGAATTACAAAGGGATTTGGGAAGATCAGAAGGCTTTGCATAAATTAGACTGGGGATATCAATATCCTGGGATTGATAGAGGTGTCGTTCTAATGAAAGATTTTTGACAACTATCTTGGAGCTGCAGTTTGTCAATAATTTTAAGGGATTTGCAGAATGGAGACTGTTTTGTTGTATCTTCACAGGTAATTCAGTATATGGACGTTTTAGATATAATGATTGTATAAGGTATTTTCTTTTTTTTTTGATTGTTGCACTGATTGTGAATTGGACAGCATATTACATTTTGCTGCAGGGCACTGTTTACGGACCAGAAGAATTAAGTACAGGTGCCCGAAATACCGTTTATGTATTGGTGGACTATAAGAATACAGCTAGCATCTGAAACTACACAAGAGGACGATAAATACCTGTATTTCTCTTGTAGGAAAAGAAAAGTTCCAGTGCAGATAGACTGTTGTCCTATAAGGGAGAAATATTTGCACCAGTGTTTTTAATATATGTACAAAGGATTGGTGATTAAGTCTGTGTATGGTTTTAGCAGCACTGTTCCTCACCTTTGAGAAAGGTCAAAGGGTGAAACATGTCCGGTGACTAACGGTGATGTTATACTTTCTGGTTTGCATTGTGTGGGAGGATTGGGGACACGCTTCTTTGGAACTCCGTGGTTTTTTATCATGGATGTATTGTGGATTAACTGTGGATTATTTTGTCTATGTGATTAATGAATTAAAAACTTCTTGCACCAGAAGAAAGCAAGTGGTAAATGCTTTTGAAAGATCCACAAGGGAATCAATTTTCAATAGCAGCAAGCTTGCACTTGAAGAAAACGAGTGGTGAGAGCTTTTTGAAATATCCAATTGGGAGCCATTTACCAACAGTAGCAACTAACAAGTAGTTGGAACTAAGCTAATTAAGCTATTGTGAAGCCTTGTGTGTTGCCAGTATCCTGTGCTTACGAGAAGTACAGACTTGTGGCAATTTGTCAACTTTTGACCTGGCACACCATTTCCTAGGTGCAGCGATACCTGTCTTTCTGTGTGTTTATCGTGAACCACACTGTGTGGTGGTCACTTCTCCCCAGATGGCTACCCACTTCTAAATCTGTGATCCTCTCTCCATCCCCATTTGAGAGTACCAGGTTCAAGACTATTCCCTCCCGACTGGGTTCCAGCACTATCTGTCTGAGGCATGCCCTTTGTACAGCATCGAGAATGACCCTACTCTTGGATGTGGCTGCAGTAAATGTGTTCCAGTTAACATCTGGCATATTCTGGTCCCCCATCAACAATATCTCCCCTTTTTCTACCATTCTGAGTATGCCTTCTATGATTTCCTTGCCCATTTCCTCCCCTTGAGATGGGGGTCTGTATACAATCCCTGTGTGGACTGTGGTCCCACCACTTGTCACCAAGGTGACCCACAGTGCCTCCTCTCCTTCCCGTTTGCCCTTTAGTTCCATTGCTTTGATCCCTTCCGTTACGTAGACAGCTACTCATAGAAACATGTAGAAACATAGAATCTGATGGCAGATAAGGACCGCTTGGCCCACCTATTCTGCCCATCTCTCCACATAATGGATTAGCTGCAGATCCTAGTTAACCAACAGCCTACTTCTTCCTACCCCCCACTAGAATTGCCTTATGTCTGTCCCATGCATTCTTGAATTCCCCCACAGTTTTTGACTCTATGACTTCCTCAGGAAGGCTGTTCTATGCATCTATAACCCTCTCTATGAATAAATACTTCCTCACATTACCTCTGAGCCATCCCCCCCCTCTATCTTCAAATTGTGCCCTCTTGTTCTTGCACATCTCTTTTTCTGAAAGATGCTACCCTCTTGGACTTTGTTGATTCCCTTGAGGTATTTGAAAGTTTATATCATGTCCCCCCCCCTTTCCTGGAGGCAATACATCTTAAGCTCCTTTAGTCTTTCTTCATATGTCTTATGGTGCAGACCCTGAATGATTTTGGTTGCCCTACTCTGGACAGCCTCCACCCTGTCTATGTCTTTGTGGAGATGGGGTATCAAGAACTGTACACAGTACTCCAGATGTGATCTTGCTAACTGTCTGTAAAGAGGGCCAACAACTTCCAATTTTCTACTGGTGATGCCTCTCCCTATGCATCCCAGTATCCCCCAGCCCTCCTTACTGCCTTCTCACATTGCTGGCCCACCTTTAGGTCATCTTTTTAAACTGAATATACTTTATTTGAATTTTTCCTTATAATGATACACACAAGGCTAACAAGTATGCATAATAGTAGGAGCAAAGTTATTACATCAACATAACGAGAAAAGAAGATACAAATGCTCCAGGTTTCCTTGTATCATAATCCTATAAAAGTTAATATTACTTAAACTAAACATATAATGAAATGTTATCACAACACCACTATACTATCCCCCAACCCCCCTCTCCCTCTTCCACCCATGCTGGACTGTTGAACCACCCTCCAGGTATTCTTAGTTCAATATGTTTTATTTAATTTTTACATTCAGCCTTAAAAGGCCATATTACAACACAACATACATACAGTAGGTGAGGCCAGTTAGTACAGTAATATTACCCTGGGTAAACAACTCCTCCCACCCCTCCCTAACCACCCCATCCATGGTATCCTAGATACAACCCTGAGTTCAGTTGTAAGAGGTATTCTCTTAGAGTGAGTAAAATCATTTTTATAGGGAATACAATGTTTATAATTTGCCCCAATACCTTTCATATTTAGGCATTTTTATGCTTGCTTGTATGCATGTGCAAGAAACATAGTGCCATCATCCGAGTTTTCGGAGGTGTGTCACCCCCTCTTCCAATTCAGTCAGTGTATTGGCAGGTGCAGCCCCTGTCCGCCGTGTCATGCTGGAGCTGTCTATGACAGCTCCAAAATGCAGTGGCTTACAGTTGAAAGGGGGAGCTAGGCTTCAGAGAGCAAAGATCAGATATCGCCTGCTCATGCGCAGCTCCCCCTACACACACACACACACACACAAACACATGCACGCATACTGCGTGCTCCCCCCCACGCACACAATCTATAGTCGACGGGAGTGCCCAATCCCCCGTCGGCTGTTGCACTTCCCCACAAAGCCTTCCACAGGCCATGCTGGGTGCCCACCCAGAGTGGCAACTCAATGATATAGCCAATGAGGGTGCCCAATCCCGTGGCTTCACTGTCTCCTCCCAGTACAGGGTGCCATGCTGGGGCCCACCCCAGCGTTGCAACAGATGCCATGGCCGGCAGGGGCTGCCCAATCCCGCCGGCTCCACGCCCACCATCCTTCTGCCATGCTGAAAGCTCCACCCCGCATGGCAAACATCCCCGCATCGTTTTTTTTTTTTAAATACCTGTAAAGAAAAAATGGTCCCACGTAGTCTTCCTGCCCCTCCCCACAACCCGCACCCACCCACTACGCACCCTGCCTCCCACACCCCTCCTTACTTACCTCCGAGTCTGGCGAACAATCTTTCGGGTGGACTGGGAAACGCTCTGCACTTTTCAAAGCCGACTGCTAACTGAGGAAATGCTGTTAAGCTGTATAATGGGATAGATAGGTTTTTCAACTTTGTTGCATATCTCAGGCATTTTTTGGAATTTTTGCACCAAATTTTCAATATGGGGTTTTTGGAACCCCTTCTCATGAATGATGTCAGTGTCATGGCATTATTCCGGTCAGAAGGGTGATTTTGCAGTCACTGTGCGAAATCACCTTTCGGGCCTGATTAACTAAACGACACTGTCAGCGTTCATAAGGTGGGCTCTCAAGAAGCCTATTTTGAAAATTTGGTGGAAAAATTCCAAACAATGACTGTTTTACGAGCGTGCATTGCGCAGTTCCTACGCAGGCTCGTAAGTTCGCGAATTTTCAATATTTTCACTCCAGATTTTCAACATTGCCATTTTACCACACCTCTTTATGAGCAGTACAGCTGTCATTTTTCACATCTTGCCCAAAATGTGTTTCCACCCATGTAGTGCACAGTGGCGCAGTCGACATGCGAAATCAATGTATGGGACACATTAAGAAAATCACAGTGACACTGTTCATGAGCAGAGGTCTTAAAATGGCTATGTTGAAAATTTGATGAAAAAATTCCTAAAAATGACTGTTTTACTAGCTGTATCATGCAGTTCCTATGCATGCTTGTAAGTTTGCGAATTTAAGATTTTCCCTCCAGATTTTCAACACTGCCATTTTATACACTTCCTTATGAACAGTACAGCTGCCATTTTTCATATGTCGCCCAAAATGTGTTTTTGCACATGTAGCACACAATGGTGCTGTTGGTGTGCGAAAGCAATGTTTGGGACAGATTAAGAAAATCACAGTTACACCGTTCATGAGCAGAGGTCTTAAAATGGCTATGTTGAAAATTTGGTGACAAAAGTCCTTAAAATGACTGTGTTATGAGTGAGTATTGAGCAGTTTCCACGCACGCTATTAAGCTCATGACTTTGTAATATTTTCAGTCCAGATTTTCACCAGTGGCATTTTTCCACACTTCCTTATGAACAGTACAGCTGTCATTTTTCACAACATGGCTGAAGTGTGTTTTCACACTTTCAGCACAGAGATGCGTGGTCGTTGTGGGAAATCATTGTTCGATAGATAAAGAAAATCACAGTGACACTGTTCATGATCGGAGGCACCAAAATGCCTGAGTTGACAATCTGCTGTAAAATCCCCAACCTAATTATATTACGGTGTGCGTTGCACTGTTTCTATGTGTACGCCATGACTTCACCATTTTTTTAATATTTTCACTGCAGATTTGCAACATTGCCATTTTTTACACCTCCCCATGAACAGTACAGCTGTCATTTTTTACATCCTGTTCGGAATGTTTTTGCACCTGTGGAGCTAAATGCCGTAGTCGCTGTGCATAAGCAGCTTTTGGCTAACAAACTGATATTCCCCCTGTTCATGAGGTGGGGTCACAAAAAAAACATGTTGAAAATTAGGAGTGAAAATACCAACGAATGCCTGAGATATTAGGGTTTCCAACCATAACGCCCAACCCTGTAGAGAATGACAGGCATCAGGGGTGTGACTCGGGATTCTTGCCTGTAATGCTCATACCATTCCACACAATGCAGCCAGTGAGAGGCATCGAGGTATTCCTTGGACTCTTTGGCCCCAAAGTTCACCCCATTCTCCTATATCGCACCCATCTCATCATATTTCCTAATGGAATGGGGTGCGATAAGGGCCAAAGACCCAAGGAAACCGTGACACTTGTCAGTGTCTGCAGGGTGGGTGGTGAAATGGCTGCTGCTTATGCCCGACGACCCAAAGGCACACCCTAATGCCTGTCACTCTCTGCAGGGTAGTAGTGGGGTTGGCTTCAGTTCAATACTTCACTGCCATTCCTATTACGCAGCTCTGTAACTTCTACACTACCACTGCCAATACCAGCAAGCAAACATTCGGCATTGACAAATGCTTATTTTATGTATGCTAGCAATCACCTTTTCTGCAGACAAGTTGAACAGGAGTTCCTGCAGCCACTCATTCTAAGATAGTGTATCAGTGTCTAGCCAGTGTCTTAACACTAATTTTTTGACTGCATTGCAATCATTGCTAGGTGGTATTTCCTTTCAGTGACCCTTATATGGGAGTAATCACCAACCAAACATGTTCCGGTTCTATGTGATCCATGATGCCTAGCAGTGGTTCTGCTTTCTGTTTAATGAGGGTCCGTAAAGGGGCCACTTTGGAGCACTCCCAGAAAATGTGGTATAGAGAACCTGTAGCTTGCAGGCAATGTCTACAATTTGGAGAGAGGGACTTATTCATTCTAGCCAATTTCACTGGGGTGTAGCACATATTGTTACCGATCTGAAATTGCATCAGACGTAATCTATCCTGTGAAATGAACCTGTGGGTGTCTTTCCAGACCTTCTCCCATTCAATTACTCTGTCAGGGAATTAGGAGCTCCAATAATGAGAGGTCCCATCTTGGTATGAGAAAGCTCTATCTAACAGTATCTTGTATATACCAGAAACTGCATGTGGCTGGGTGGCTAACATTTTGAGTGGCTGTAGGAAGTTACTATCCTCTGCTGTGGGTTGTGCCTTCCAAGAGGCGACCAGCATGTGTTGGAGTTGAAACACTTTGAAACTCGAGTGGGGGCCTAATTGATATCTGACTAGGATATCAATTGTTGTTCTCACTTGTCCATCCTGCCATAAGTCTTGCAGTGTGGCATGGGCGAGTTGGGGAAGCCAGGAAGCTTTCACCATGCTGCCACCTATCTTGAAATTTGGGTTACCCAACACTGGTTGGCTCTTGTCTTGTATGTGTTTGTATATGAGAGATGAGCATAGTTGGGTATGAACCTTAACAGAAGTGCCCACTGGGGTGTCAACCAATGTTCGGGGAAGCAATTTGGGTGGGATGTAGTAAAGAGCAGGAGAGGAAATGTCCGCCTGGGAAATAAGTTAGTTTTCCAGCTGTAGCCATTTAGGTATGTATTGGTTTGATTTAGGGTCTTCATATTTCCCTGACCATCTCAAGTATTTTGCTGCATGACTCGCCCAATAGTAAAGTTTAAAACGAGGGAGTCCCAGTCCTCCTTTTGTTTTGGGTGCCATAAGCTTCTTGTAGGCCTTGCGTGCTTGTTTACCCCTCCATTGAAATCCAGTAATCAAGGAGTGGAACCTGGAGAACCAAGCATGAGGTAACCAGATGTTTAACATGTTGAGGGCATAGAAGATTCGAGGTAAGATATTCATTTTGATTAAATTCACTTTTCCCCATAATGAAATTGGCAATGATCTCCATCTATTTAGGTCTTGTTGGATTGCCTGAACCAGGGCATCCAAATTGTATCTTTCCAGGGATTTAGAATCCCTGGTTAGATATTTTTCCAAGTATTTGAGTTTTTTAAGGCTCCCATTGCAACCCTAAGCCCTCAGTTTCCTTGCTATAGGTGTGAAAATTGAGAGGAAAACAAGGGTTTTGTCTATATTCAATTTGTAATTAGCCACGGTTCCAATTTCCTGGATTAGGTCCAAGACCCTGATAATTGAAGCCCTAGGTTTGAATAGGTGGAGAAGGATGTCATCTGTATCTGCTGAAAGTTTGAGCTTCAGCCTTCTTACCTTCACACCCTTGATCCCCGAGACTACCTTTAGGTCATCTGATATGACTACCCCCAGGTCCCTTTCCATTTTTGTTGTTTTCAGTATCTCATCCCTCCATTGTGCACTCTTCCTCTGGGTTTTTGTTTCCCAGGTGCATTAGTTTGCATTTCTTTGCATTGAATTTAAGCTGCCATACATTTGACCATTCCTCCAACCTTGTCCAAGTCCCTTTTCATCCTTTCCACTCCACCTGCCATATCAACCCTGTTGCAGACCTTTGTGTCATCTGCAAAGAGACATACTTTTCCTTCCAGTCCCTCTGCAATGTCACTTATAAAGACATTAAAAAGGACCGGCCCCAGTATTGAACCCTGTGGTACCCCACTAGTAACCCCCCTTTCTTCACTGTGGACTCCATTTACTATTATCCACTGTGTCCTGTTGTCCAGCCAGTGTTTTACCCAGGCTACCACCCTGGGACCCACTCCCAGGCTGGCTAATTTGTTTATTAATCTTTTGTGGGACTGTGTCAAATGCCTTGCTAAAGTCTAGGTAGGCCACGTCCACAGACCCTCCCTGGTCTACTACTTTGATCACCCAGTCAAATAAATCAATTAGATTTGTCTGACATGACCTTCCCGCTGTGAATCCATACTGCCTTGGGTTCTGTGCCCACTGGCCTCTAAGTACTCAATAATTCTTTCCTTCAGAAGTGATTCCATCATTTTCTCTACCACTGAGGTCAAACTGACAGGTCTGTAGTTTCCTGCCTCTGTCTTGCTCCCACTTTTGTGAAGGGGAATCACATCCACCCTCCTCCAGTCCTCGGGTACTACACCATCCTCCCATGATTTATTAAAAAGGGTAGTCAGTGGTGCTACTAGTTCTTCCCTTAGTTCTTTTAGAATTCTGAGGTGAATCCCATCAGGCCCCATTGCTTTATTTATCTTCAATTTTAAGAGTTCTTTCAGAACCCTTTCTTTTGTGAAAGGACTAATATCAACTCCCCCTATCTGGATTGCTTCTATTGACTGGATTAGGTATTTCCCCCTGCTCTTCCATTGTGAATACTGAGCAGACGTACTCGTTCAGTATCCCTGCTTTTTCACTGTCGCTGTCTGCCAGCTACCTTCCTCTTTATTCAGCTTCAGTATCCCTGCCTTAGTCTTTCTTTGCTCCCTAATGTACCTATAAAAGGTTTTATCCCCCTTCTTAACTGAGTGGGCTATCTTTTCCTCAGTTTGGGCCTTTGCTATTCTGACTGCCTTCCCACTTCCTTCTGCTTTAACTGGTACAGTTCTCTGTCCTGCTCCTTCTGTGTTTCCTTATACTTCCTGAATGCTATCTTTTTCTCCCTAAGCTTCCCATCACTTCTTTTAAGAACCATAGTGTTTTTTTCCTTTGTTTTGATTTGTTTATTTGCTTCACACAAAGACTTGTTGCCTCTGTGATGGCAGTTTTGATGTTTCCCCATTGTTGCTCCACCCCTCCTTCTTACCTGTTTGCTGGTGCTTTTCTGAGGCACTCTCCCATTTTGACAAAATCAGCCCTCCTGAAGTCCAGTACCCTCACTTTTGTATGGCTTGACTCTACAGATAAGTTTATTGTGAACCACACTGTTTGGTGGTCACTTGTTCCCAGATGGCTACCCACTTCAAGATCATAGATCCTCTCTCTGTCCCCATTTGAGAGTACCAGGTCTAAGATTGCTCCCTCCCGAGTGGGTTCCAAAATTAGCTATCTGAGGCATGCCCCCTGTAGGCATGGAGAATGGCCCTGCTCTTGGATGTGGCTGCAGCAAAGGTGCTCCAGTTAACATCTGGCATATTCAGGTCCCCCATTAGCAATAGCTCCACTTTCTCTACCATCCTAAGGATACCTTCTATCATTTCCTTGTCCATTTCTTCCCCCTGAGGCTGGGGTCTGTATACAACCACTGTGCGAATTGTGGTGCCATTTCTAGTCTCCAGCGTGACTCACAGTGCCTCCTCTCCTCCCTGTTTACCCTTTAGTTCTGTTGCTTTGATCCCTTCCCTTACAAAGAGAGCTACTCATCCTCCTCTTCTTCCCTCCCTGTCCCTCCAGTAGATTGTGTACCCTGGTATGTTGACATCCCAGTCATGGTTCTCTGTGTACCATGTTTCTGTGACTGCCATGATATCCAGGCATCCCTCTTCCATCAAGGCCACCATTTTGGGGAGCTTTTTACCTAGACTATGAGCATTGGTACTCATTACCCACTATTTTTGTCTGGCTTTATTTATTTTTGACCCATCCCTGTCCTTACTGCCTTTGTCTTTTTCTCCATTTACCCCTGCCCTATCTTGGTGTTTACCTCACTAACTACCCTTATTTTTTGAGGGAGGCTAGTATTTCCCTTCTCCTTTTCAGTGCCTCCTCCACTAGCTAGTTTAAATGCTTGCCAATGAAGCCTTTTAACCGATCACCTAGGATTCTGGTTCCCCTCCTGGATAGATGCAGGCCATTGCACCAGTATAGGTCTGCATCCCTCCAGGTGGCACCCCAGTCCCCAATTAAGCCAAATCCCAGAGCTCTGCACCAGTTTTTCAACCAGTCATTGAATTCCATGGTGCAGAGTACCCTAGCCACATCCATGCCATAGACAGGTAGCACTTCCAAGAAAGTTACTGTGTGTACTACTTGTCTAAGGTCCCTCCCCAACTGAACAAACTCCTGTTGCACTGCTCTGATACATTCTCAGCCAGATCATTTGTCCCTAGGTGGATAATGACATTCCACTCACTCCCCCTTGCAGCTGCTCCCATGATCCTGAGGATTTGTTTCCTGTCCCTCCAAGCCATGGCACTGGGCAGGCACCTTACCTCCCTTCTCCTCCCCTCCCCCAGTACTACCCCCAACAGATGAGTCCCCCACCAGGAGTTGTTTCCTTGTCCTGTGGGGTCCTGTGCCACCATTCTGTGGGTCTCCATTGTGGAGGTTCCCAGCATCCTCCTTGGTTTCCACTGTGGGTGCCTCCATAGAGGAACCATGCTCCACCAGAGTGGTAAATGAATTGTGTTCCTCTGTTCCATCACCCTCATCCTCCCTGAGCCCACCATAGTCCAACCACTCCTCTTTCTTGGCAACCTCTGAGGTAGTGGCCTGGGTGGTCCCTGGGTGGGGGATCAGGTTTCCCAAATCCTTGCCAGGTCAGCATGGGGATGAACAACCTCCTCCCTCAGGCCAGAGAGGTGCCTGAAAATAGGGCAGCAATGCAGTCTCCAGAACGTCTCCCAGAAGATTGCTTCTCAACAGCCAGTGCATTGCACCACTCCCCACATGCCTGTGTCCCTTCCTGTTACAGATGCTTTTCTTTTCTTTTATTTTTTTGTTCTTGTTTAAGTGTGTGCAAGGTTGTGAGTGTCTCTACCTCTATTCAGTGTGCTGTGCCTTCAAAGATATGAACAGGTGTAAGTTTTTAGCAGTTTTGGGGAAGAGATGTCAGAACCCCTGCTATAAAGGAAGTTATGTGCTTGGGGTGAGTGGGGTGAGGGGCAGGGCAGATGCGAGTAAATCTGTGCTCTCTTGAAAAAATCAACTACAGCTCTGACCCTCCACTCTGGGGGGTGCCTTCCTTCCTTTCAGACACCTATTTCACAGAGGTTAAGTAACAGGTCTAGTCACAAATGACTGCAGATATCTCCCAGCTATAGTTCCTCCCTGGCAAATAAAAATTAAACTAAGAAAAGTCAACCCCAAAAACAGAGAATCAATACTAGTTACTTACACAGGTCCAAAAAGTAATAATTAAATTCAGTGTAGTCTAGTAAATAACCTCCTTGATTCAATGAAGCTTTGGCTGCTGTCTGTCTCTCTCTCTCTCCTCCTCCTCTTTTACCCTCACTGTTTCTCCTGTAGATTGTGTACCCTGGTATGCTGACATCCCAGTCATGGTTTTCTGTGTACCATGTTTCTGTGGCTGCCACGAAATCCAGGTGTCCCTCTTCCATCAAGGCTACTAGCTCAGGAAGCTTGTTACCCAGACTACTGGCATTGGTACTCATTACCCTCTATTTTATGATGGCCTTACCCTTTTTGCCCCATCTCTGCCCTTACTGCCTTTGTCTTTTTCTCCATTTACAACTGTCCTGCTCCCTATAGACCTCTGTGCCTTGGTGTTTACCTCACTAACTACCCTGTTTTGTGGGGGGAGGCTTGGAATATCCTGCTTCACATCAGTGCCTCCCCCCTTGGCTAGTTTAAAAGCTTGCCAATGAAGCATTTAAACCTATAACCTAGGAGCCTGGTTCCCCCTTCTGGACAGATGCAGACCATCGCACCACTATAGGTCTGCATCCCTCCAGGTGGACCCCCAGTTCCCAACAAAGCCAAAACCCTGTGCTCTGCACCAGTTTTTCATCCATTCATTGAACTGCATGGTGCGGAGTACCCTAGCCTCACCTATGCCACAGTCAGGCAGCACCTCTGAGAAACCACTAGAATGCCCACAGTTCAGGCTGGTATAGGCACTTACCCACCAAAATGCCCACCTATCACACCAGAGTAACCCTCTGTCCTGTTGGAAGGGCCCTTGTTGTCCTTGAATGCTTCCCTTGAAGGCATTCAAATAGGCCAACTGCATTCTAATGGTTTGGGGGCAGGAAGACTGGCAGGTCAGGGGTGTTTTCTGGTGGGATGTATTTAGGACCATTCCATTGGGCACTTTGGTGGGTCCAAGAGTACTTGATATGAGTCAGGTGGGCATTCCAGTGGGTTAGGAGGCCTCATAACTGGTCTGGGGTTGTGCCAAATAGAAAAACTGGAATAACTCCCATATTGGGCATATTCTGCTTCTAGATCAATGCTAGTTTTTACCCAGTCCTAAACAAATGTCTTGCATATTCAGTGATCTGAAGCCAGATACACATTGTGCTGCTTTTGTTTATGAAAGAGAGAAAAACAGCAAGGAAAAAAACTCATTATTTTTGTTGGAAGCAGCAATTTGGAATAAGAGATATTTTTCAGGGATGTTTTTAATTTTTTTGTATCGAGAAAGTAGTAAGATTTCTTGCCATCTTGATGTGCCATGTGAACTTTGTTTAACTTTGCCATTTTTACTAATTACAATATTAAATTACACTTCTCCTTGGAAAAAGCAATTTGAAGCCTTTTAGTCTGACAAGATTTATTGAAGACTTTTTTTTTTCCTTTGTAAAATAATGTTATTTGTCAGTTGTTTAAACATCCTGGCTGGTTGTGAGAGCCCACGTAACTGACTGAAGGGGAACCAGGGGAGTCATATTACAACAATCAACAAACTATGAACACACATGTTAATTAGGCTCCTGGCTTTGGTAGGGAGTCCATCAGGTTCTTCAATATACACTCATTCATATCTGAATGCAGTTTTATATGATATTTAAGCAACAAAGCATGACAGAGTGTGCATTATTGCGATGCATGAAGCAACACCAAGTGCTGTACATATGTCAGAAGTGCCATGATCTTCATTTATTTATTTATTAAAAACTTTGGAGATTACTTTTGCACAAAAGTACTCATTTACAAAGGTTCCACATCAAAAACATACTCACACACAATGTTACAAGTACAATAAGCACTTCCAGAGGAAATGCAGTCAAGTCAGGCTCAAAGAACATAAGGCAGAACAATTACTTATAGTTCTGAAAATAAATCCATATAGCTAGTTGTATAAAAGGTCACAAGTTATGTACAGAGACAGAGACCAAAAAAAAACTGTTTTAATGGTTGCAATTGCATTGGACTGCAAAGGCAGAATGCAAAGCTATTGTAAACTGATTAAACTTGGGGAGATTCAGCAATGTACTACTTATGTGCAAGGTACTTGTTACTTCAGAATCTTTACCATCCAGAAGCATTTTGTCTCTACCTGATTATACCTTTTTTACCTCTAAGCTTATTCTGACAAGGTCTCAGCTGCTTTAATGCATAGTCCACTTTCCTTATTTCTCTCCTTTGAATCACTTAGCTACTGGTCACTTGTACCTACCATGAAATCTTTGTCAGCAATTGTGTTTGTACCATTCTTAGCACCATGTTCATGCCGTTTGCACCTCACTGTATTTTTATTGTACTTCGTGTGTTTATACCTTATTGCATGCTGATGTATGTTTATTGTTACTGTGACATGGAACCTTTGTAAATGAGCTTACAGCTCAAAGGTATTGTTAATCCGAGATTTAAATAAATAAATAAAATAAAATAAATGTACCAGGCAATTCATTTAACCAGTTAGAGACCCTGACAGCAAATGACCTGTTGCCCAGATGAGCGTGTTGGATAGGATGCTGAAGGGCATTCTTGGCCATGTTCCTGGTGGTGTAGTGGTTGGAGACAGTGTGGAAGTAATTTGTTAAAGCATGGGGTATTAAACCAAAGAGCACATTTTTAGCTAACAAACAAGTCTGGAACTTTATTCAGCTGGGTAAAAGTAACCAGTTAGTGAGTGTGTAGAGGATGCAACTATGAGTGTACCAAGCACAAAGTGGTATGCCTTATTACATATCAGCTTTACTCTGTTTAGCACCATGTTACAAACAGCTGCATAGACAGGAGGCCCATAATCTATAAGTGACAAAATGGAGCTGGCCACAATAAGGCATGTAGCATCCCCAGGTGAGAGTGTTCCTGTTCCAGTACAGGGTATCCAGTCTTCTGTTAACTATGGCCACCAGACTGTCAATAAGGGTCGCAAAAGATAAAGTATCATGCAGAATTACTCCACGGTATTTGAAGGTCTCCAGCTGTTTAAGGTTATGTCCTAGACCATTTCTGATGACAAAGGGTGGAACTTTCCTTTTCTGTTGGAGGCTAGACAAGAACATGGTCTTTGTTTTTGTTTTGTTTTGTAGTTGAGGACCACTTTGTTATCAGAGAACCAGCTTTCAAGTGATCTAATGTTAATCTGGAGTGCAGTGGTAAGGCTGTCAAGGTCAGAGTTTTTGGAATCGATGACTGCATCATCAGCACAGAGGAGTAAGCTGGCTGTCTGACAAATATCAGACAGTTGATTTATGAAGAGGTCAAATAGGAGTGGGTCCAAGATGGATCCTGGGGGGACACCAATAGATACTCCCATAAAGTCAGATGAAGATTTGTCGATCTTCACCCTCTGGGAGCAATTGGTGCGACAACTGTGGAACCAGTCACCTGTGTTCTGTGACAAACCCAGGCCAAGGAGTTTGCCAAGTAGGAGCTTATGACTGACCAGGTTGAAGGCTTTAGTAACATCAATATAAGGTCAATATACTGTATATATAGCTCCGACTAGATCACAATTGTCAAGGGCCTTATAGACATAGTTGATGTATTCCAATAGCACATTGTTTGTGCTGTGAAGCTTCTGGAAGCCATGCTGCTGGACACAGTATTGTACGAGGTATGTGATAAGTTGTCAGAGACTATTCTCTCCAGGGTCTTAGATGGAGAAGAGAACAAAAATGGGTCTGTCATTGGCAAGGCTAGTGCTGTCTCCACTTTTGAAAACTGGTGTAAACAGGGCAGATTTCAACTTCTGTGTGAACTGTAACTAGCACAGGGAAAAGTTAAAAATTCTAGAGATGAAGTGGGAAAGTTCCTGAATTGGCAGGGCAAGATGTTTCATGCCAACCAAGTCACTTCCATACCTAGTTTTGCCAAGTACCTTACTGACTTATTATGAGGTGTCTTTGAAGGAAACAGTCTCAGTCTTAAAATAGAATTTAGTAGCCGGCCCACCAGCGCAGAAGTAGTGCTACCATTTGTGATGCCAGTGACCCAGGTTTGGTAGTGAGCCCAGGCTGCTGGAGGGACGGCTGGGGAGAGAGGGATTGAGCGTCTAACGGGCCCCTCTCCCTTTCCAGGAAGGGTCAGGCTGCATGCCTTGCTGCTATAGTGCCACCACCTGGGTGACCATGGGTGGTGACAGTGTGGTAGGGGAAGCAGATCGTAAGGGAAGGGCTGGCATCAGCTGGGAACCTGAGCAGAGGCACATCTCAGTATGCCCCTGTCTTATTGGTCCCCCCCAGAATGTTGATGCCAGAGGAGGGGCAGGACCAGAACAAGGAAAAACACTCCACAGTTGCACCTGTAGATGGGCCTCGGCATCGGCGATTGAGGAGGAGACAGGGGAAGTGGCTGAACTGCACACGCTCACTGAGGTATAGAGGGGAAGGGGGACTCCTCCACCCTAACTGGGGGGCTTAAGTGAATTAAGGAGAGCAGGGTACTCATCTGAGCTTGCAGCTCCAGCCCTCCCATCGCAAGGATACATTGAGACCCAGAAGAAAGGGGCAGCTGTGGTGTAAGGGGGAGTATAAAGAATAAGAAAAAAAAAAAGTCGAATTTAGTGTACCTTGGTTCAGAGCCCAGCATCTGGTAGGGTTCAAGATCTGGTTCCCTGCAGTGGGATCTGTCAGGCTCAGTTGGGTTGATGGAACTGAGATCAGCAAAAGCTGTATTGAAGTAACTGGCAATTTCAGTGGGATCAATGACCTCGCAACCCTCCACCATAGGCATTTGAAGAGTGGTTTTACCACCCTTGCCAAGGAGCTCTGAAACATTGACCCAGAATCTTTTACCATTGTTCCAGATCTGAGTCTACTGGTCATTGTAGATGTCAGATTTGGCCTTTCTAATCATACTGTTACACTTATTGCATGCTTCCTTGTACCTTTGCAAGTGGTCAGTGGACCCTGTTTCCATAGCAAGTGCCCCCAGATTGTTCCTCTTCCTCATGCAGGCAAGGAGATTGGAGGTGATCCATCCAGACAGTGTTCTTCTTGCATTGCATTTTCTTTTAAAGTGTACAGATTTATTACAGGCAAGTGTAAACTCAGATACAAAGAATTCCAGAGCTGAGTTAATATTGGAAATGACATCTAAGATGATCCAATCAATTTGGACCAAGCAAGGGGGCTGGCAGTATAGCCTAGAGGTTAAAGTAAAACATTGTGAATGAGCTTGGTATATTTATTTATTTATTTAGTTTTTGTTGACCGGGTAAGTGCACTAGACAAATCATGCCTATTTTCAGGCACGACCCGGGATACAGATGAATGCCAACTGACCTTGAACCAGATTAAGCTGTTGGTGGTATTTTTAGTGAATGAGGGAAATTTGGCCAGGACACTGGGGAAATTACCCTACTCTTTTTGATAAGTGCCATGGGATCGTTAACATCCACCTGAACTACCACCAATCCAGGCAGATGGGACCTCGGTTTAACGTCTCATCCGATCCAGTAGACAGACCTGGGTTTTATTCGCACAACCTCCACTTGCATACAGTGTGACTCTGAGCAAGTCACTTAACCTCCCCAGTGCTCCCGGGTTAATCCTGAAAACAAGGACCTGTGCCTAGTGGGCCTTACCCGGTTACCAAAGAATAAAATAAAAAACATAAAATAAAAGTGAAAGATTTGAATCTGGACACTTAATTTTGTTTTGAACTCGTTTGACTGTGATCTGGGTGGTGGCCTTGTCTGTTTAACTGCTCATAGACATTGCACTGGGGAGTGGTCACTTAAGGTATCTGGCAGAACTTTGACAACTTTAACACTATCAGGGTATGTAACTTGTACCTAGCTGAGTAGTGTTATAGTACCTGTTTTATAACTAGTGCTGGTGTGCACAGAAGCCATTTGTGTGAGAAATAGGCTGACATCTAACACCTGTGATCTGTGCTGGACTTAGCATTCCAACTGATGTCAAAGTCACTAGTAACAATGTATTCCCAGTTCTGACTGAGTTGAAAGAAGTAGAGAGTAAGTGACTTTATGCCCAGCTTCTGTTTACCTGGTGGGATACAGACAGACAGGATGACAAGAGATTTGTGTCCTGTTCTCACCCTATCAAAATCTTTATTGCTAGGCATTCACAGACAGTCCCTGGTTAAGTCTTTAATCATGATTTTAGAGGCTTGCAGGTTTGATCTGATGTAGATAAGGCAGCCCTCCCACCTCACTTGCCAATTCTATTCTCCCTGAAGATATTGACGTTTGACAATGAGACAGTGGCATCAGGTACAGTACATTCTCTTAGCTGGTTATGAAAAGGAGTACAGATGGAGCACGCTGTGCAGACAGTATTGCTTGCCTCAGAAATGTGGCATAGAGCAGATATGACCATTAGAGTCAAGGTATGGGCAAAGCAACGAATGATGATGTAACTCCCATCACCGACTGCTTTCACCATATTTGCCCTGTTATTCATGACAACAATAAACAACATGTAGATTGGTATCAACTGTCCAAGATGGCAGCATCTCTTGAATGAATGCCGGGATGTTTGGTAACATGTGATCTTTCTCTGTTAGCCCCACATTTAGAACAGCAGACCTAGAGTGATTGCCAGATTGTGTAGTTATGAAGGGATGAAAGGAGCCAGTCACACAAGGAGAGACAGAGAAATTGGCAACAGGAGACATAAGTTTTTGCACACACCAGTGTGTGGTCATGAATAGATATGCATGCATGGAGTTTGTACTGCTCAAGATGTCTGAGGTGCAATGAAAAACTCACTCCACAGCCTCTGAGAGTAGTATGGCAATTGTCATCCTCACAACTCCATATATCTTTGGCACCACAGTCTGTGAAAATGTGGACTGTGCTGGGATCTGGTTATCATGGCTGCAAGTTCAGCATAAGTGTTTGAACACAACAGGGAAGAGTTTCAAATCCAACACCCTCATTTTACCTAAGAGCTGAATGATGTTTTGAGTTGTTGGATGGGAAGGCAGGTACCTAGTTCTGGCCTGGAAAGCATCCACTTTTGGCATTAACCATGGATGGGGAGGTTTGCTCCATGCTTGCCAGATGGTGTGGAAATAGTAGGGGACTGATGTCTGGTGGGAGTACTGGGTGTGTGTGGATTCGTTGGTGCTGAGGGTGAAGGAGTGGTTGCCTCAGCATTTTTTTTCAGAGGCAGAATGGTCTGTGGCATTCCCAGTAGCACCACTATCTGCATCATCACTACTGGTCCTGGATGGGTCTGATAGAATTGCAGGCACAGACCATAATGCTCCAAAAACCTGGGGATGCTTTATGTTTAGATGCTACATCATGGAGGTGGTGGTTAAATTTTCCAGAGATTTCCCCCTGCTGATGGTCGTACTGCACAATGTGCACACTGCCTTTCAGTTATCATCTTTCAGTAACATGAAACAGAGCCATATGATGCTCTTACGATGCAGTAGTCATCTGTACGCATTTTTGAAATGCATGCGTCATTCCAGAAATGTGATCTTATGTTTTCTACTAGACTGAGAGCAGTTGTATCCTCTTTTCCTCATACTGAGTTTTCATACGAAGAAGTCTCAGGTTAATGAGGGCAATAAGGATGAGTACCTGGCTTAGACCAGCTGCATCAGCACTTACCTCCCTTGTGGCTTCCTCAAAGGGCTTCAGCACACTGCAGAAAGTCTCTATCAGATGCCTCTGATTTGGGCTGGTGTTTACATCTCTCTTGCCAATACTATGCTCAACAGCATACTGATAGATAGCCTTCTGCTGTTCTAGCACCCCTTCTATCATGCAATGGGTGGAATTCCATCTTGTTGCCACATCCTATTTGAGGTGGTGGAGAGGAAGATGGTTCCACTGCTGAATGTTTATTAGCAGCTTTTCCATGCCTTTACAGAGTGGCTTAAAGGACAACAAACATTTCTGGCCTGACCTACACATGTCTGCACAGTGGTGCCTTCCTCATCTAGGTTTAATCTACCCACCTCAAATAGTTGGGCTTATCTGTGCAATGTCTCCCTGGGTGCTGCTGCTGCTGCCCTCTGCCTGGTGCTGCTTCCAGCCTGAGCTTCTGCCATACTGAGCCTGGCTGATCCCAGAGAGTGTAAATGTAAATGTAAATCCAGGTAAAGCATATTGGCATCTTTGGTCCTGTGTGAACGTTCAAGCATAAGCTGTTGCTCTACCTTTAACTCATTGCCTCCACAGGAACTCTCTGAAGTTGCAGCATTTGTCTCCTGTATACTACTAACAGTGAATCCTGGACCATTTTAAGGAAAATCAAGCCATAATCGGCATGCTGCAAACAAATGCTAATAGTACAAAACCCACAAGTGCTAGACACAAAGTATGAGTGGCAAACTTGTTCAGCATATGATTACCTTTCCAATGGTGGTATGCAAGTAATAATAGGTAATTTAGTTTTTTCCTATGCTGGTTGAAACAGCAAAAAAAAATATTTTTTCCACTAGAAAATGCACCATAAGCCTTTTTTTGTTGGGGAATATGTAACATATCAACACCAAATTAGGCATCCACTCATTAGATGTAGTTTTAATAACTGTTTGTAAAAAATACAACTATTTCTCTAGTATTAAACCTAATTTTTCCCCATTTTAGTCAAGGTGTGTTGGTGAGGGTTGAGAGATGAATCTAAACCATAAACACCATACCACAAACAAAGGCATATAACTCCTAAAATATACATGATACACACAACTTATCAGTGGCAAAGTTGTTCCACACAAAATTGCCTTTCCAATGGTGCTATGCAATCAATTATACTAAATTCATTTTTTGTTTTATACTGGCTGAGATACCCAGAATGCGTGTTTTCTTCAAAGTGCTTAGGTGGTTCTTGAAGGACAAGATGTCTGCCATACACACCATGTCATAAACAAATGCAAATAACTCCTTAAGTGAACATGATACACACAAAGTGTCAGGGGCAAAGTTGTTCAACACAACATTACCTTTCTAATGGTGCTATGCAGTCAATTCTAATCATTTCTGTCTGGCAAGTAATATTAAAACATGTGTGTGACATCTCCAGACATTACTAGGACACACAAGAAGTCTGTAGGTGACTTCTGTAGTCGTTCTGGGACACACTGCAGTACATTTGCTGCCACCTACAGGTGTCTTCTAGGAGGCAATGAGTTAAGAGAGCACACTCTGTTTACAGTGTGCGTAGCCTGGGCTGGGTCTGAGGAGAATGAAGCTTGTGACTGGCCAGGCAGACCTTCTTTAAGCTCCACTCTGCAGTCGATCAATAGTGCAGAGGGAGCCCTACAAACTGCTGTAAATATACTTTTAAACTTAAGCTGTTGTGTTTAAAACTAACTTTGAAGTTTGGACTGTTTACATCCTGTATGGTGGCTGCCATGTTCTGGATGTCCTCTAAGTCAATTGGAACTCAAGGGGTCCTTGTGTGGTCCTTTTCTCTGATATCTGTTGGAGAAAAACAAGGCACTGTATGCTTAGTGCCTGTTTTGGTCAATTGGAATGCTTATATAATGATGGACAGCTCCAGCAGCCAATTGGATTGCTAAAATGACTTTTCTGCTTGTTAAGGTGGGACAGTGGCTTGGGAGCAGTTGTGTGAGAGCTTCCATAGAAAGAGGATGCTCCGTGTAGGTCTCTGAGGAGATCATGGGGAGGCCTGTTAATCCATTCACTTGCTGACAGCTTAAAGCAGCAGTACTACCAAATCAGGACGTGATCTATCAAAATTCTGCTTTTTGGCTGTAAGCATATGGCCAAAGTTCTACTTTCCATACCTATAAATATTTTTTTTTCGGTCATCCTTAGTTTTTTAAATATTTGCAATTTATTTGAATTGGGGGACCATAAAGAATAAGAAAAAAAAATAGAATTTAGTGTACCTTGGTTCAGAGCCCAGCATCTGGCAGGCTTCAAGATCTGGTTCTCTGCAGTGGGGTCTGGTCAGGCTCAGAGGGGTTGATGGAACTGAGGTCAGTAAAAGCTACAATAAATATGGCAGATGACTGATTTTCAGCTGCACTTTTCCTTCACGTCACATCACGTCTTTTGACTACAGCAGTGGGACCCTCTGCTGACCATTTCCGATGTCCTTGCAAGTCATACACATGTGCAGTTGGCGGCAGAGGGGGTTCCAGTGCAACATGCTTGGTGGTAGAAATGTAAAAAAAGTGGAGGATAACTGAGCAAATCACTCAGTGATAGTACAATGCCAGCAGGAAAGAGTACCAGGTATATGATCAGCAGAGCACAGGGAATAAACTGTCAAAAAAGCGCATTTTTTTTTACGTAGTACTGCTGCTTTAAGTTAATTAACCTGAACTGCCTTTTCACAGAGAAGAAGTGTTTTAGCTGCACTGCTGAGAAAAAGTGTGAATTTTGATTCAATCTACTGCCTGAGACTGAACTGTATCAGAGCCTGTGAGGAACTGTATAACCCAAATAGTGAGTCAGTTCCAATTCTGCCTCCTAACTGCTGTTTCGGACTGAATCTTGTGGTACAGTGTTCACCTTCTGCTTTGCCATCTCAGGGGAGACTGAAAGAATATTTCTGCCAGCTTACATTCCAGAGACTGTGATTGCAAGCAGGTAAGCTGTGTGATTAGCTAAGGCTATGCCAGAGTTTAAACTTGTGATGTCAAACAACTTTACTAAGAGCCTGTTGCTGCCTGGGAGACAAAAGCTGCTGAAAGACTGGGTTTAGGAAGTCAGCTCCAACAGAGTAGCTCATCACAGGTTGTGGCCACCCTTGGGGGAAAGGCCATGATGTGGGGGTGAGTCATGTTAGCCCTGGTCCCTGTCAAGGAGGACAAAACCTGCAGCTTACAGCCAAGAAGCAGAGAGCCATTCGTCAAGAGGAAGCAGCCAAGGATCACCAGTCCTTCTGCAGTATAAAATAATGGAGTCAACGAATGTAAATCCTCCATTTTTTTGCAGGTTAAAGATGCTGGTGTGAAACACCTCCACACCAAAAACCCCAGCGCTTCGACAGTAGGTCTTGTTGAGGATTCATAAAGACCTAGTGTCGAAGCGCTGGGGTTTTGTGGTGGTGTTCCACATCAGCGTCTTTAAATGCCTGCAACAAAAGTGGAGAATTTTGCGTTCTACATTTGACTTCATTATTTTTTATATGCAGAAGGACTGGTGTGTGCTTTGCCTGCTTGCTCATTCATTAGATTTTGATAGGGGGTTAGCAACCCTCAGCAAAGCACCAGGTTCTGTATAGCCACTGTGCATACCTGTTCCTTGTTCACCATTCCTCAAGAGGAACCTGCCTGGAAATCATCCCAGATTTCAAGGTCCTGGTTCAGTGAGTACAACAGGGTTTAACCCTGCAACAGAAAACTAAAAAGTATTTTGCTATCAGATTTGCATTAACAGTTCAGTACGTGGTTTAGACTGTGTTTTGCAGGCTATCGGGCCTGAGGATTACAAACTGCAGAGGGTTCTGTTTCTGTTGCTACAGCCAAGTACAAAAAGAGCCATGATCATTATTTTATTTAAGGTCCCCACCAGCTGCAACACTGGCCAACCAGCTGCTGTGCTTTAGGCCTGCACCTAAATAAAATCCGGGTACCCAGTAGCAATAGCTGGACTGATCGAGGTGTTAATGGATGTGATTCATAAGTATTCACCAAAACCTAAGAACTGCTTTTATTTGAAACTTTGATTTGCATCCCCTTCCTATATTAAAATCCCACAATAAATCCGTTTTACTGTTTGAATGTTACCTGGGTCTATGAGCATATTATTACTGAGTGCTGGGTCATTGTGGGAGCTAAAAGGTATATTGTTGTTGTTGAAGGTTATTCTTTACAGGTGCACAGGATGCATTCAAGAGGTCCAGACCCTGTTGGTGAGTGGGGTTTCTGTGAGCATATTATTAGTGCTCACCTGTAATTGTATCAATTAATGCTAAATAAAGTGCTGTATAGCAATCCATGTGTGGGACCGCAGGTAGGGACTGTGGGTAGGTACAACTTCCCAGAGGACTGTGCTAACTTATCATTAAACCCACGTACAATTCACTCTGGGTGGAGGCACTGTGCAAACAGCATTCTTGTTAGTAGAGAGCCCCTGTTATCAGTCAAACCAGAACCCAGGCTCCTCAACCTGCATCTAGCACAGCAGGCAGGGGTAGTAGTCTATTGGGAGGTGGTGCCCGGGTTACATAGGAATTTCCTGAACTATCAGATTTATACAGTGAACAAAACATGGAATATGTGTATAATCCCCATCATCAACTGCCTTTACAATGTTCTTTGCATTTTTTGATGCTATAAAACCTGGTATTAATGAATGTGGTGACAGCCATTCATCAGACTTCTGCCGAAGAAGTGTAACAAATTTTCTGCAGGATGGTCATTGTTAAAGCCAGCAATACATAAAGCTGCCTTCTTTCAGAGGGTGGAGGATGCTGGTGACTTGTGTTTACTGCTAATGCTGTTGTTGGCACATCCCAGAAGAGGATGAGGGGGTTACCGAAGAGATGAAACTGACCCAATGGTCAGTTACTGCCACGTAATCAGTAGTCTGACTACTGGTTAATGTGTCAGTGGTGACGTGAATGGCTGGAACAAATGGTGCTTTCAGGGCATGTGACAGTTTTGTAGAAACTCTGATAAAAATCAGGAAGTGCCACTATGGAAAAGTAGGCATGGCTGGGCACATGATACCTTGGCACTGCAACCTGCATTAGCGATAAAAAAACAGCGTTACTCACAAAGGAGAATGGCAGCAAGTCTGTGCCTAGCATTTCCACAATTACTCTAGTTAACTTTTTTGCATCTATTCTGTTGGATTTATATTTCTGGCTCATTTACTGGAACTGGACCAGTGAGAGTTGAGTGTTTTTTTTGGCAGGACCCAACAGTTGGTTGCTATTTGTGTCACCCCTGGGGTGAAAGTGGATGGGGATTTGCAGCCCCTTGGAGGTGTGGGACTCAGTGGACTAAAGAACTGATGAATGGAAGATGTTGGAGTTGTGAATTGGCTCCCTTTTGAAAGACTTTCTTTCTCTTCCTATTTACCAGGTCTCCTAATGTTCTCCCCCGGCCATCATTATTATTATCAGCAGCAGCTTCACTGCCTGGTGGTGCTACTGCAGATGCCATGCATTGGCATGCCTTCTCATACTGAGATCTGTGGGACTTCAGCACACAAATATTCATGGTAGATGTTCCCAGTCTTGTTCCCCCTTACACTGACTCAGCCTGTCTTTGCATAAAAGACACACTACATGTGTCTATGATTCTTTGTCCATGCGAAAGAAATCCCATATCACTGACATCACTGGTTTGGTCTTTCCTCCTGGCACTTTTGGCTGATGCCTAATGTGCAGGCTACTGTGGGCAGCTTCCACATCATAACCTTCCTCCTCTTCCTCCACCAGTTCTCCAGGGACAGGAGATGGTTCTTGTTCCACTACCATGTGTCTTGGTCCACCAGTTTTGCCTTTAAAAAATAAGTAAGTAAGTAAAACTTTATTTTTATGGCACCCAATACAAGGGGCTCTGGGTGTCTTACAGGAGGTATAAGACATGGCAGGATTATGTGAAACAATACACACAAGGTTGTCAAATAAGCAAACCATTTAAAGTCCATAATAAATAAATGATAGTAAATAAATAACACTAAAATCAGCTGCACTTATTCAGGAAATGCTTATTTAAAATGATGAGCTTTCAGACCCCTCTGAAAATCCTACACTAATGGGGCCTTTCTCAAGGATCTGGGGAGTGAGTTCCAGAGGACTGGGCTGGCCACCTCAAATGCGCAGTCCCCTGAGGTGTTCAGCCTGGCCCTCAGAAATACTAGGAGGCCTTTAGTAGAGGAGTGAATGGAGCACACCAGAAGGGCAGTGGTAAGGAGGTCACTCAGGTAGCCAGGACCCAAGCCGTATAGGGTCTTAAAGGTGAGCAAGCCCACCATGAAGATGATCCTTCATCTGACAGGCAGCCAATGCAGATCCCGCAGGATCGGGGGTCACATGAAAGGACCTGGGCAGGCCCTTCAGCAACCTGGCTGCTGTGTTCTGCACCAGCTGCAGTAGACAGAGGTTTCCTCCACGAACCCTAAAGTATAGAGCATTGCAGTAGTCTAGCCTTGACATGACAAAGGCATGCACCATTGCAGGGTAGGTCATCAGGTGGAATTAGGGGTTTAATCCAGGTGACATTCCTTAAGTGGTAAAAAAACACTTTGAATGACAGATGAAGCATCAACTTGTCATCAAAGATGACACCCAGATTTCTCACCCTAGAAGATGCCATCAATGGAGTAGACCCAAGGAAAACCCTGTTATCACGCTGGTGGTATCCACATCATGGTTGTGACCAGGCTAGATCACCAGTATCTCCATCTTTTTTTTTTTGTTAACTATTTTTATGCACCGGTACTCTCTGTGGCATCCTTCAGAGGTGCCCAACTTGATCCTGCCCCTTCTACTCCCTCCCGTGGCCAGCCATCACCGGTTCACCCCCCCAGAGGGACTTTCCAGCACTCCCAGTCACCCCTGGAACTGGGTCCACCCAAACTGGGCGGCACTTTCTGAAATTAGAGGATCCATCCCTCTGAGAGGTCAGCCGTTGATCCCTGGTGTGGCCTGGCCCGGTATTAGAGATGAAAGGGAGATCCTTGGGGTCCTCATCATCTCCTCAGAGAGATAGGGATTTTCTACTTTAGTTCCCCCTCTCCCTGCGGAGCCCAGTCAGCAAGGCAACAAATTGCAATGGCTCCGCCCCATGGCATACACTGTGTGACCACAATCGGTGATCCTCCAGCCACCACCAGAGGTCGCTCCAAAACTATCTGTCCAAGATCCAAGACTGGATGTCCTCTAACTGGCTGAAACTGCAGCCTGGCAAGATGGAGATACTGGGGCCGGCCCGGTGGCACTGAGGGTTAAGGTGCTGGATGCCACACCTCATGCCACGCTGGCGACCCAGGTTTAGGAATGAGCCAGGGCCGTCGGGGTTGGCAGGGGTGGAAAGAGATCAAGCATCCGGAGGACTGCTCTCTCTTCCCGGGGATGGGTACAGGGTGCACTCGATCTCTTCCTTCCCCTGCTGACCCACGGCAGCCCTGGCTCATTCCCAAACCTGGGTCACTGGCATGGCACGAGGTGTGATGTCCAGCACCTCAACCCTCAGTGCCACTGGGCTGGCCCCAATATCTCCATCTTGCCAGGCTGCAGTCTCAGCCAGTTAGAGGACATCCAATCTTGGATCTTGGACAGATAGTTGTTTAGCACTTCCAAGGCGTTATTTATCCCTGGGGCAAAAGACATATACAGCTGCGTATCATCTGTGTAACAATGAAATCCCAGCTGCAGCATCTAATGAGCTCACCCAAGGGCAGTATGTACACTGCAAGCAACATTGGTGAAAGAAATTAACCTTGACGAATTCCACATGGCAGGAGCTTCAGACAGGAGGAAAAATTCCCCCATCATTACCATTGCATCCTGCCCTAGAGATAGGACTCAAACCAGTTAATGACAGTACCAGCAAGTCCACAATTCTCTCTAAGGCAATCTAGAAGAACAATGTGGTCCGTATTGTCAAATGCTTTAGAGAGATCCAACAGAATGAGAATTGATCTGTCTTCTCTATCCCTCGCCCTGAGGAGGTCATTTTGCATCCTGACCAGTGCCTTTTTGGTGCTAGGCCTAGCCATAAATCGAGACTAGAATGGCTTACAGATGTCAAAGGCTGTGAGGTGTTCCTCGAGCTGCCGAGCCACCACTTTCTCAACAACCTTCGCCAGGAATGGGAGGTTGGCGATCAGTCAATAATTTGCCAAGTCATCAAGGTCGAATGATGGTTTCCTCAGAAAGAGCTTCACCATTGCCTCCTTCAGGGCATCAGGAAAGAACCCCTCCAAGACCGAATACCAGACTATCTCGGTGAACACTGGACCAACAGAGTCGGCGCCTCCTACTAGGAGATGGGTTGGGCCCTGGTCCAGTTCACAAAAGGTGGGCTGCAGCTTCAAGATTACCTCAACAACCTCAGCCACCCCCACTGGCCAAAACTCTGCCCAAACAATAGGAGTGCCTCTGTTTCCACAAGGCCTACCACTGTGGGACTGATTCAGTCTCTCTGGGGAGATCCTTGACCAAACAGAGGACACCCTGTCAGAGACAAACTAAGCAAATTCTTCACATAAAGTGACTGAAAAAGCTCCTTTTGGCTGTAGACAGGTAGGATGAAGTAACTTGTCCACAGTTCAAAAGAGCTGAGCTGGTCTGTTCTTCTCTGCAGCAATCTCCGAGGACAGGGACTTTGCCTTCTTATGGTTGATTGCTCTTTGATAGCCACCATAGTGAACTTTCAAAGCCAGTTTATCCTCCTCGGACCAGGTCCTCTGCCAGCAACACTCCAACTTCTGACCCTTCATCTTCAGCTCCTTGAAAGCCCCATCATACCATAGGGGTCTCAACAGAGAAGACCTGGGTCATATATGGACCAGTGCAATGGCATTGAGCGTGTCTTCTTTATCTTCCATCATTTCACATGCTTGTTGTGTTTTCCTTGTTGTTTTGTTTTCCCTTGTTGTTTTGTGGCCTTTCTCTTTTGGTTTTACCACCACTTTTGGTCTTTTTTGATCTCTTATGTGCACCTGCCCTAAATTAAACTCCCACCTGTTCCACCTCCTCCTCCTCCTCCTCCCCAGAACTGCTGCTGATGTTATCATTTTTATTGAGTTTATAATCAAGTCTGTATATTGTCCCTAGGCTCTGCCACATCACTTTGCACCTCCTCCTCTGCCTGTATCACTACCTGACACACTTCTTTCTTATTCCTTTTTTCTATAATGATTGCTCAAGTTGCAGTCCTTGCAGTGCCATTGCCAGTGGTTCCTACAGTGTGTGATACTTTATGGACCATTTGACCCTTACTGTCATCTTCCTCTGCACATGTAGTTCCTACTGAGGCAGATGGTCTATCCCTTAGAGAAATAATTATATGAAACGTTTTCATGCTGCACATAAAACTACCCAAATGATATGCATGCTGCAAGTATGATTTAAATGTTAAACTGGAACCGACTGCATGCATATGGCATGCGTGCAGCAAGCAAGTATGGAAACCATGATTTTTATGTTAAATTGAGAAAGAATGCATGCATGTGGCATGCATGCAAAAAGAAAGTGGTCACTGATAACTGCAAGCATTAAAAGTTAAATGACTTGCCCAGGAACACACATCACACCATACACAAGTGGGAGTTGATGAGATTAAAACCCAAGTCTTCATTCCTCCAAGGCTCCTGGCTTACAGTTCAGTGCCTTTAACCACTAAGCCAAACTGTCTGCACACATATGGCTCGCTTGTACTTCAGTACATACTGTATCTGAATACATCTGCATGCATGTGGCATGCTTGTAGCCATTGTTATGCTTTTCAGTTTTCTTCACTCCCTCATCTCAGTTTCACAGTTGAACTGTAGCACACATACCAATGGAAACACATGTGGTTTTTCCCACCCCAATACACAAACTTACCCACAAAACTACTTAATTACTTCTGTCTGGCCTATACTCCTACTATTTTACTACTATCCTACTATTTACTATTTTTATCAGTGTCACTGGCTCAGCAGGTTGCACACTCATCTCTGAGGACAGGAGATCAGATGGCTCTGGGTTCTATCCCCACACCAGGCACTTGGATTAATATTCCAATAGTGACACTGCAGCAAGGCATGAGGAGGATGCTGCACTCCTGAGGTGCCATCTTTTGGATGAGATGTTAAAACTGAGGTTCCATCTGCCTTTTCTGGTGAATGTTCAGGTGGACATTAAAGATCCCATGGCACTCCTCAAAAAGAGTAGGGGAAGTTTTATTGATATAACATCAAAATCAAAATAGTTACAAACAGTGTTAAATCACACAACATAAGATACAAATCAAAAGAGTAAAGAAAAAAAAAATAAATAAGTATTACAGTCATACAAAAATCAGTAGATGAAAAGCCCAGAAAAAAGAAGGAAAGTTAATAAAGACATTTTTTTCTGAACCCCCCCCCCCATAGGAGTAAGGAAGTATTTACATTTAATACACAGTTGGAACTACCTATACAAAACAGTACTGAGTCATGGTAAATAATAGATAAACCTAGAATAATTAACATCAAAAAGAAGAGGACAGTCATACCCCTCTTAGGGTGTGTCTTAGGTAAACCATACTTATTTGTATTTTATGAACTTATTTAAACCTTTCCACCATTGTAAAACTTTCGGGGAGGAATACACTGACCCATCATTTATGTATACTTTCATCATGGCCTGATGATTGAGGTGTAAAACAGTTTAATAAGGCATTCTTCTTTGGTAGAGTACCCACTGGCATTTGCTTTGCCAGAGAAAAAATTTTAAACAACATACAAATATTGACAGAGTGTCATAATAATACTGGGCTCCAACCATGGAGTATTATCCCAATATTAGAAATTCATATGTCAGCTTGATCAGCCACCCCATACTCCATTTAAGGGCTAAAAACTCACATAGAGGTTTAGCATAAGAACAGTAAGGAGATAGTGTTCCATAGTTTCTTCTAAATTAGTAGAAGACTAATTAGTAGGGACAATTCCTTTCCTCTATTGCCTTATATTTTGCTATACCTCTTATATTTAGTCTGACGTAGACAGACAGCCATAAATTTTCCCACATATAAGTTGGGAGTCTTTTATTAGTCAATTAGGCATATACTAACTTATTTTTTGGGGGGCAGTGCCTAAAGAGGGGTCCCTGAGGGTGGGCTACTGCCAAAATCATCTGATAAAGTTTTTTCTCCAAATTTTGTAAACGTTGCTGCTTTGTTAAGCCCCATTTAAACAATTTACTAGCAGTTGGTTTGAAAAAATTGGGGATATGTAGGTATCTGGTGATTTTTGGCAGAGTAATTTGCCATCCTGTCAGGTACCTAGCCAAAGTAAATCTAATCCACTGGTTGTGGGGGCCTTCCAGAAGGCTTAACCCACACTTAATGGTCTGAGAGAGAGAAAAAGAGTGTGGCAAAATATCCTTGGGTCTACCATTCCTATGCCTCCTTTGTCCCATGATAGACAGGTATAACACTGTTTGATTGGGTTCAACTGATTCCCCCATAGCATCTGAAAAAAAGGCTATAAAGTTTAGTTTCTAATTGCACTGGAGGGGAAAAATCATGGACACATAAATGATGGAGGGAAGAAGGAATTGCTTAATAGTACGGACTCTTTTAAGCTTTGCCATTTTCCAGTGTCTCCACCGTACCACCTTCCTTTCTATTTGCTGAAAGGTTATTTCCCAGTTAAATAAAGGCATATTCTGAGGGCTGAAAAAATTCCCCAATATTTTTAAGGGGTCAAAAGAAATCCTGATGTCTTCTATCTGAGTATTGTTAGGGAGGCCCTAGCCAATGAATAGTACTCTACATTTGGGGGCGGTGTTGGATGGGGAGGAGGGGAGGGTGGCCCTACAAGGGGACCTGGAGGCTCTGGAAAGATGGTCTAGAAAGTGGAAGCTGAGGTTCAATGCAGGGAAATGCAAGGTACTCCACCTGGGGGCCAGAAACCCAGGCCAAGTGTACACCCGGGGAATGCTACAAGTCTCGATGGCTGAGAGGGACCTGGGGGTGGTGGTGGATGTCAACATGAACAACTCTGAGACTTGTAGGAGGGCAGCAGCCAAGGCCAACAGGATGCTGGGATGCATCACTAGGGGATCACCTCCAGAAGGAGGGAAGTGATACTCCTCTGTATAACTGCTTGGTGAGGCGCACCTTGAGTACTGCGTGCAGTTTTGGAGGCCACACTTAAAGAGGGACATTAACCTCCTGGAGAGGGTCCAAAGGAGGGCAAACAAAATGATTTGGGGCTTGGGGGACAGGACGTATGAGGAGAGGCTCGAAGAGCTAAATATGTACACATTGGAAGAGAGAAGGGACCAGGGGGACATGATAGAGGTCTTCAGGTACATGAAGAGGGTAAATAGGGGAGAAACAGTCAGGGTGCTTTGAAGGAAGGAGGAGGGGCCACTAGAGGCATGGGTGGAAGCTGGAGGGGAAGATTCAGGGAGAAAGGAGGAGGTGCTACTCACTGAGAGGGTGGTGGAGCCATGGAATGCGCTGCCTAGGGGGCTGGTGGAGGCAGAGACAGTGGAGGGGTTCAAGAGGGGGTGGGACAGGTACAGGGGAAGGGTTCTGGAAGCAAAATCCAATGCAGCAAGAATATCCAGAACTGGGAAAGGAGAAGCCAGAGAAGGCGAGGGGGGCAGCAAGGTCAGCAACCAGGGTGGGGGCTGACCAAACTAGCAGACACGAAAGACCGTTAGGCCTATTCTGCTGGCATTTTAGTATGCTAGTATGTTAGTATTTATTGATATTAAACCTAGCATAAGAAAATATGAAAAAACTGCCATTTCATGTAAAAAAGAAGGTAATTAAGTTTGGTCTGAAAAATAAAGGCAGTTATCATCTGCATATGTGTGTATCTGCAGCCTTTCCCTTATTCTTGGACCCGGAATCCCTGCCCATTGTCGGATCTCCACCAATCTTCAAAGTGGGGATCTAGAGAAAATGTATAAAGGAGGGGACTCAGGGGGCACCCTTGTCTGACCCCAATGGTAACCTGAAAACCCTGTGTGACCTGTTGTTGGATTAATGGATAAACTACTGCTGAAGAGTACATTAGGGTTAAATGAGTAATTATACAATGGCATCCAAGAATCCCTGATTCTGATTGGCAGACTGGCACCTTTCAGAGGTGGTAAATCCTGGCATAACCCACGCAAAAGGTGCCAGTCAGCCACATCAGCAATCCAAACTGTAAAATCAATCTACCAAACATCAGCTGAAAATGTGCCATCTCTATTGTCTGCTAAAAACCACGTGGCTGGAGCGGTAGATTCACATTAAAAGACACTGCATACGAGTTTAGAAATAAGGAGTCCCACACCCCATTGTGTACCCTCCTGAAGCAAATACATTACTAAAAAGAAAAGTCTGACCAGCAAAACTGCACACTGCCTCGCCGACTATGCCTCCCATTTCACCGCAGACTGTTATCTGCCAGCTTATAAGAATCTCGCTCCCTCCAGTTTCTGTTGCCAGTCGTTGCTTTCCTCCTACCTCACTCACTCACTCTATTAAAAAAAAATGGAAATAAATAAAAAAAGAAACATGTTGCCTCAAAACACCATGGACCAGAAGTGATTCTTCTGCCACTGATCACCGAGACACTCGTTCCCTCCAGTTTCTGTTTCCAGACCTTCCTGCTTTGATTATTATTTTCTCCCATCTCCCTTTCGGTATGGACCACCTAGCTCTATTTTAAAAATAACATAAAAAGAAACATGTTCTTGCAGAAGACTGCAGACCAGTAGTAATTAAATGGACTTTTATATGGAATCCATTGGATTGTTAAGGCAAGGAGATCACAGGTTCACGGCACTTATGAAAATTATTTTCAAAGCCAGTGCAAGCTGCAAGCTTGCTTACTGTGACAATAGAGGTCTTTTTCAGTACCAAAGTAAAGATAAACTGAAAAGAAAGTACTGCACTCCTCCTTCCGCATTATATTCAACAGTGATATGTGTGTGGAGGGAGGAGGGAGACTCTGCAGCAGCTAACAATTTTGAACTATTTTATCTTGTGGAGCAATAAATTGCATAAAAACAATTTAAAAATAAAAGAAAATCATTTTCTTTATTTTTTTCCCAACTAAAAAAAACTGGGGGCCATTGTATAATCTCAATAAAGCACTCCAGGGTGTGGGTTATGCTGGGATTTACCCACTTCTGGTATGGATTTGTTCACTCAGCTGTGCCTCGTGACCAAACCATACCAGGCATGGGTAAATCCCAACATAACCCACACCCTGTTGTGGTTTATTGCTTAATCATATCTGGGGGAACTCCATAAGCTGCTAAGGTTAAGAACAAGAAGGGGTGATAGACTCAGTAAAAAGCCTTTTCCTGGTCAACCGAGACAACACATCCCAATTGGCCTGTAAGTGAGAGGTGCTCAATCATGTCCCTGAGTATCATCAGAGCATGTTGGATTTTCCTGAAAAGAAGCCCACAATATTGGTAAGGAAAAATGACCAAGTTTGCATACTGCTTCAGTCTATTATTAAGAATTTGAGCTAATATTTTATAGCCAGCTTTTAGCAGTGTAATGGGTCTCCAATTTTGGATATCAGTCTTGTCTCCCGATTTATATAGAAAAATCAATAAACCTGCAGAAAAAGAAGGGTGAATTGTTTTTAAAGAAAACAGTAATTAAAAGCCAATTCTAAAAAAACAGATAATTCCTGGGAGAAAGTTTTATAGAATTCATAAGGGAGACCATCAACTCCTGGTGATTTCCCATTTTTTTGATTTCTAATAGTCCTTTCTATTTCTTCCCTTCCTATGTCAGCAAGCATAGTATGTGAACTATCTGTGGGTTTTGGAATATTTATACTACGTAAAAAAATACCTATATCCTCGTCTGAAGGCGGCTGGCTAGGATTATGATTGGTTACAAAGGATTTTATAACTGAATTCAGCCCATCTACAGAAGAGACCATATTTTCTACATGGCCCTTTAAGGAATCCATCTTTGTAGTTTCTTTTTGGGCTTTACATACCTCAAAGGGGTCACCTATAGGTGATTTTTTTTTATCCCATTCTGTAACATGGCTTTCAATGTGTGGGCCCTGCCAAACTGGAAGAGCTTCATCTCTTCCTTAATTAAAGACATTTGGTCTGAATAATCATACCTAGAAGTGTTTGCCAATGTAAAAAGATATTATAGGTGTTTCTAGAGCAAAAGGTATTCCAAAAATTTTTTGTTTTCTACTTTGGACCCATACTATTGGAACCAATGTTTAAAGTCAAATTTTGTATCGTACCACCAGTCCCCCAAGTTTGTGTAAAGAAAGTAAACTGACTCCCTAACTGCTATTAAATCCATAGCACCCTTTTTTACTATAGGGTTTGTTAAAAAGGAAGTGTTCAATTTCCACCTATTGGATTTGTTTGAATTCTTAAGGGAGTCTATAAAGGAAACTTACAGAATTAAATGGTCTGAATATTCTACCGGAATTGTTGGAAAAGTGGCTTGGAGTAAATTTTGGGAAATAAACATGTGGCCTATGGTGGAACTGTATTTATTCCTTTTATAAGTAAATTGAGGGCCCTTTTATAAAACTTATTGCCATTAATCAAATCTCCTGTCTAGACTACTCTAAATAAAGCATTTGAATCACAGTAATTTTTTCCCTTGTCTGTTATATTACAATTAAAGTCCTCACAAAAGAACATTTTGGAGGAGGTAACCAAATAAGGTTGGACAGAAGTTAACAAAGAAACCCTCTCGTCTTTGGTTTTGGGGCCATAGATGTTTATAAAGCAGGCATCAATAAATTTCCATAACCCATCTAATATTAATACTCTCCCTGGACATAAGTCTATCAGTTTCGTTAGTGAAAAAGAGTAAGAGTTGAATAAAAACCCTACCCATCGGCACTGTCTAAACCAAAGGAAACAAAAGGATGGTCCCCGTACCCATTCTCCCTTAAAAAATCCTCCCTGGTCTGCAGTGAACATCCATGTTTCCTGTAGGAAACATATATTATATTTGGAGTGGTGGAGACTATCAAAGACTGCCTGACACTTCACAGCATTTAAAAGACTGTGAATATTTATAGTACCTACTTTTAAGAAGGACACAGGCTAAGTTATTTTTTTCCTCTTCTTTTTCTTTTTACCTCTATTTCCTACCAGATCTTGATTCTGAGAAGCTTGGTCCAAGGCCATAGCTTGAGAATCCTGATCCTCCTGATCCATCTCGAATTTCCACCTAGGTGGTATCGAAAGGCCCAAAAGGGTTTGGTGATGCAATATGGACAAGGGAGGTACCTCCTTAGGTTTGGTATTCCCAGAGGAGCATCTTCTAGGAAGGGGGAGGGAGGGGGTGTATGTTCCACCTCATTGTAGCACACAGGGCCTAAGGAAGCAACATCAGTTCTGAAAGTTAAGGGGGGGGTCCTTTGTGATGGGAGAATGCACAAGCTCCAGACCAGGGGTTAAATTTATGATAGGTGTGGCAGGAGGAGGCATCGGGTGTGCGTTGGGGTCGTCGGGCCTAACTCTCACCCCCATTCTCCTGTACTGCACCAACTCAGCTTATTTACCTATGGAATGGGGTGAGAGTTAGGATCAATGACCCCAACACACACCCCGATGCCTGTTGGTGGGGGCAAGGCAGGCATGTGGTGCAAGGGATGGTAACCCTAACAACGAATGTCCTCTCTTTTGTCGCTGTGGAACAACCCTAGCTGATGTATTAGACAGAGTTTTTTGCTATGAATATATATATATATTTTTTTTATAGATCACAACATATTCCATAACCAGAGAAAAAGAGCAGCAGTTAAGTACAGAAGCACAGAAGAGGGAGATACGCTGAGGTAGAGACACATACACATACATATACTCAAGCCACCTGTTCATGTTGGTTTAAAGACCTGGTTCTTCCCTCAGAATCAGTGACCCTGATATAGCCATGCCTGGCTTCCCGGTTTTCTGGCAGGACTGGTCTAAATGATGTAGGTGTGCTGCCATCTAGGTTGTTCTTTCCCTCTGGTTTGAGGTTGCATCTCATCTCCTTCCTCCCCTCCTCTCAGGACCTTCTTGCGGCACACTTTCCATCCCTTTCTCCCTCCATATTTAAGTGGCTGGAGTCTACTTCTGTCCAGGTTCCAAACCTGACTCCCTCTTTGATCTTCTGTCCTTACCCATGCTGCTGATGCTCAATAGCACTGGGTGAAGTGAAAAAGACACCCCAGTTCATGTAGCGTGAATTGCATCAGTTTGTGATATGCAATTTCACGCTTTGTGGTGAATTTTATTATGGGAATTGCTGCAATTCACCACTTTCTAGTATATATTTACCACATTTTGCATCATAAATTTACTGCAAAGTGCAAATTGCAGTGAATTTGCATATTGAAATTTGGTGCAAAGTGTAAATTGCAGCGAATTTGCATAGTGTGCACAATGCAAGTATTACATGTAATGTGTAGCATGTAAATTTGCTATAATTCTATGGGTGAATTGTGGATTTGAAACACAGCTAATGGTGAACTCCAAGTGTTAGGTGAGATTTCAACCACAACTGGACCTCCTCTGCTATGAATAATCTTACTGAACAAATTCATTCCCTCCACCTACTGCAGCACATCTATTCTATCTTAATCCATCCTCCTCAAACCACTGTCTCCTTGACTGGATTCTCTCCTTCCATCTCTAATGTATTTTTAGAGCAGGCACACTCCCTTTTGCTCTAAGCAAGTGTTGCATCATTTACTGAGTTGGCAAGATCCTCCAACCAAAGCCCCCCCACCCCACCAAAGTCATTCAGAGTCAGGTTTTCCAGTCTCTCAGCCAATCTGTCCTGCTTCATGACCTCCGTGCCACCAACTGGGCCTTCATCACTTTATCTTCATGTGTTCATGATGCCCTTTGCAAATTCTAATTACTCTTTTCCTTTGTTTTGAACAAGCATATGGCCCTCTGGAAATCTTATGTTGAAGAATCCTACATCCTCTGGCTTTTTACTGCCCTCGACCCATGCCTCCTGGCCGGAGACTCTATCTAGCAACAGCACAAGGTTTTTAGCTTTCCAATTGGCTTTCTCATGTACAGAAAACTCCATAACACCTTTGCCAAGGACATCAGGTTTGGCCATGGAGTGTTTCGTCTCCAACTTTCAGAATAGTTTTAATTGCCCCTACAGATTCCTGAAAGTTGTTCATTCACTTCCTCACTTATTGCCCCACCCAAGTCCTACCCCAACCCTTTCATCTGAGGCTTCCGTAGTATTCTTGGTATGGAGAACAGACTGATACAGGCATAGAGAGCTACTAGTACATATCCATCTTTACTCAAACTGAAAATAAGGCACTATACACAGATTCCAAAGGTTAAAGCACTTTAGATTGAGCATCACAGGAAACTGCAAGAATTACAAACTGTTTACTGTGAGACTACAAGCAAGATGGCTGTCAGGGACTTCCTGGAGGTCAGTACCACATCTACTACAGCTTCTCCTGTCTCTATCCCCATGGAGGTAGCCACCTTTTTTAACTAATTTTCCATTTCTTGTGCCTGCTTGCCCCTGCCCTTGCCGCATACTTTTCTTTCTAACCCCACTCTTCCTGAAACCATCTTTTTGTTTTTTCCACTGCTCTATTTCCACTACCTTCACAGTTCTGTTGTCTCTCAACTCTTCTCGTGGTTATATTCCTATTGCACTTGACCTCAAACTCCTCTGTCTCTGTATCCCTGCCAGCTCCTCCCCTCTAACTAACCTTTTTAAACCATCATTCTGCCCAAGCTTGGTTTCCATGGCTTGGAAGAAGGCTAACATCTTCTCCCTTTATAAAGGGGGTGCCTCTTTTATGCTGGACAGCTATCATCCTATTTTCTTCCTTCCTACCCTTGCTAAACTCCAAGAAAACACTGTACAATCTCAACTCTCACTCTTTCTTGATTCCTCAGCTTTTCTTTCATTAGCCTGTACCAGTCTGGTTGTCATAAATCACACCCCACCACTACCTCCTATGAGGTCACACTGATTTCATCCTCAAGGGGGTGTATCAGGGCCATGTCACTTCTGCTGTCATTGCTGATCTTGCAAAAGCATTCAACACCATCTTCCACCCTCACCTGCTAGTCAAACTTGCTAGTGCTGGATTATCTGCCCCATTGGTTATTTGGTCCTACTCATACCCATGTGTCGGGTCTTTTTCCTTGGTAGGTGTTGCCCTCTTCCCCTCCCTCCCAATAGAGTCCTAGGTCCCATTAGTGTCTATCTTTGACTCCATCCTATTCTCATTTTTTTGAGTGACCTACTGAGCTTTGTCAAACATCCACCTGTATGTGGACAATTAGTTATTTTTGCTTCAGGCACCTCTACTATCACCCCCCCCCCCGGAGCCTGTCTTCAGCATCACTTCAGCAATGCTCAGCACTGGTTCCACATTAACTAACTCACCTTAAATGCCAAAAAGACTGTCTCCATGATTCATGGCACCAGGCAGCTTCTGGTAGGCATCCTGCCTCCTCCCGCCTTCACAACCCTAGATTGCACCCATCTTGAGACTGTCTCCTCTTTAAGTATCTGGATGTTTGGCTTGACAGTCACCTGGACTTCTTGGCACATACTGATGTCATCAATGCTAAGCTCTTATCCAAGCTAGATGTACTACACAGGGACAAAGCCTGCATTCTTCCCCCTTGCCAGGTGGGAAATTATCATAAGAATTATAATAAAAATGACCCACCCTGCCTTTGACTTCACTGGACAGAGTCTAAAGTGGCACCCCTAAATCCTAGGCAGGCTGAACCTAATGTTCTATTTGTTCTGCCACTTTGCTCTAGATTGCCATGCCCATTCACTTGGTACTCCTCTATCACACGCTTCCCTCTCTTGAAGGCCAGCATCTGTCCCACTGTGCTTCCCACACATAAACGTTCTGGTTGGGATCTCTCCCCTGCTATATCTCCTCCACTCTGTCCTGCCACCAGCCCTCCTCTTATTCCCTCTGCTTGTGGCAGTGTGAGCAGACCCGTGCCACAGACATCTCTAAGTAGATGAAAAAAGAGTAACATTAGTGATAAGCAATACTGCCATTTATTTATTTAATTTTATTTATCTATCCTTTGGTCACCAGGTAGGCATACTGACACCAGGTGCCTTTTTCAAGCATGGCCTGGGTACTTCAAGTACACTGAATGAAAAGTAAAATAAATATCATAGTTCACAGTACAAAGGTTTGAGATAATGCAGTAAAGTGGCACATATTTACAAGACACATGATTATAGGATGGAGAACATGATAGACGATGATATGTGCAATGGATTGTACAGTAAAATTTTACAGTAGTGATAGACTATCTAGATATTGGTGCAGAAGGCTTGTCTACAGGAAACAGGAGCAAGCACTAAGGTTTATCAAATAATCCTTGATCTTATGAGTGAAAACATTTGTGGAGGGGGACTGTCTTATGGGGCAGGTATGGTGTTCCATAGTAAGGTAGCCCTGTAATGCCATGACACATTCTTCTCTGTGGCATCAAAACAAAAGACATATTTTGTGTTGTTGGCCCTTGTCTGAAAGACCTGAGCTGTGGCCTGACAAGGGGATGGTTTTAGAAAACATGTTAATGTTCGCCGTGAGAGCTAGTCAGATTGAACATTTTGCTAAGTACAGGGTTTTGAGAGGTGTGTCACGGTGGTCCAATGCAGGAGATTCTACAAGGGGCTTGACCAGTAGTCAACAAGCCATGACACTCTTCAGGCATGAAAGGGAGGAGGCAGTATAGCGCAGTGGTTTAAGGCTCTGAGCTGCAAATCTGGAGACCTGGGTTTGAATCCCTCAGCCCCCACTTGCATATACTGTGTGACCCTGAGCAAGTCACTTAACCTCCCTGTGCTCCCAGGTCACACCTGTAAACAAGCTTTCAGCTTAGTGTGCCACTCTTGGTTAAACAATTGAAAGTGCGTGGACATCAAAACAATGTACCGGCACACACATTCACAAATCAGCTCTTTCAGCAAGCACAGCTGATCTCATCGTGTGCTCTTAGCTTGCCTGCTCCTTTCCTCCTCTACATTTCAGCAATGGAAACTGAAATAGCTTGTTAAATATTGGTTGCCTATTAAACTGGAGATTAGTTTACCCCCTTTAAAATGCAACAACTTACACATTTAAATACTTAGCATTTAAACATTTTCTTGCTACTGGCTTCAGTTGGGCAGGTATTCTCTTTCAAGAAAGATTCATACCTCATAAATGTCACCCTTTCCCAGCAAGGACTCTCCTAAAATGATTTATACTGTTGTTTTAACCTCTTAAGACACTATTTGATAAGCACTGTCTCAGACATAGTTTACTATAGCAGAAGACATCTGTAAAGAACTGTTATCTTTTGTTACTAATTTTACTATGCTTTTTTGAAAAATAAAAGACTTATATTGGGCTTTAGATGGCAATCACATTATAAAACCTTTAGCCCTGAAAACAGACACCTTTTTGGTTTCAAATCTAAGTGAAAGCACAGCCAGCAGTATCTAGAATGCATGTTAGTATAGCAGTAGACAGCTGCTACTTTAACCCGTAAGACAAGTAAGGAATGGTATCATTTGCTACTCCTTTTACTATGCTTTTTGGGAAAAAATATTTATATTGAGCTACATCAAATACACACACATACACACACACACTGTACATACCATTCTCATGGACACAACATTTGAAATAAATACTGCAATCTAATATGTTATAAAACAATAAAGAAACTGTTTATGTCAGTCTTGGTTGTGTGGAATACAATGAAGTTCAGTTTACAGTAGATTTCCTTTACATATTTCTTATCCTATATTTTGTATCCTAGATAGCACAGGGGAGATGCTACATCTCATTCTCATAGGGATCTTCATTTTACACATTTTTTGCACTGTATTTACTCTAGACGTCCCAGATTAGATGCAATATCTTGTTTTCAGTGGGGTCATGATTTTGCCATTTTTATACTGCATTTATTCAGGGTAGCCTAGTCCAGATGTAAAATATTGTTTTCAGCTTGTTCTGATTTTACGCAATGCAGCGTGATATTGTGCAGAATGTAGAACTCCACTAAAAATAAGATGCCATGTCTTGTGTGAACTATTCAGGCTAAATACACTGCAGTCAGCAGGCATATTCTAGGAAAACACATTGTAAAAATGTGTAAAAGGAAGACCACAATGAAACTGCCTCTCAGCAGATCTGCATTGTGCAAATTCATTAGAAATAATGGGTAGAAGCATGACCACACCGTAGGTGTCATTTTACTGGATATGTCAGTTGAGAGTCGATATATCATACGTATATTGAATCTCAGCTGGTATATCCTGTAAAAATTCAATATTTAAAATGATTTAAATGCTTTACCCAAATGAAATAAATATCTTAAAATATCGACTTGGCTAGCTTTCCTCATAGATCTTATCCCATATACCCTGCTCCATTGTAGTTGCCCTCCACTGCGCCGCCTCCACCTTGTCTATGTTTTTTCATAGATGAGGCCTCCAGAACTGGATGCAGTATTGCAGGTGTGATCTCATGAGTGTCTTATACAAGGGCAAGATGGCCTTCCTCTTTATACTCCTGATACCCCTCCCTGTGCTTCCAAGCATCTGACTAGCCTTTCCAGCTGCCTTATCACACTGCCTAGTTTCTCTTAGGTCCTGCAAGATGATAAACTCCTAAGTCCCTTTCCTGATTTGTGACTGTCAGTACCTCCCCACATAGTTTGTACTTTGCCCCTGGGTTCTTGTGCCCTATCTGTAGGATCCTGCACTTCTTTGCATTGAATCCAAGCTGCCATTCTTCAGACCATTTCTCCAATTATTTTATTGTGTTTATGCCCCGGTTTTTCTCCCATTTTCACCTGACTTCCCATGCTGCAGCTGTGCATGTGCCTGTGGAGGCACGTGCATGCTGTGGTTCCACAGCACCCTCCCACTGCTTGCCACCTGCCTGCCTGTGCTACTCTCAGACCTCCACCTGGGGGCAGTTGGACTGCAGGGGGGGTGACAGGGTCCCTCCCCTGGACAGGAGAGCTGCCTTGTGGCCTCTCAATCCTGCTCCCTCCCTCACCTCTAGCCAGCCTTCAATGACCCAGGCTTGCTCCTGAACCCGGGTCACTGGCATAGCATGACGTGTGGCACCCAGCGGCTCAACCCTCAGCACCACCGGGCTGGCTCTCCAGTTTTTTAAGGTCTTCCATCATTCTTTCAACACCCCCTGGCATGTTCACCCTATTGCATACCATTGTATCCTCTGTGAAGAGAAATATCTTCCCCTCCAGTCCCTCTGCAATGTCCCCCACAAAGACATTGAAGAGGACCAGCCTCAACACCAGCCTCTGCGGCACCCTGCTCATCACCTCTCCCTCTCCAGAGTACTCTTGGTTTACCACACTCCTCTGACTCCTGCCAGTCTGCTAGTTCTCCCCCCACAGAATTATTTTAGGATCCACCCCTAGGCTCTGCAGTTTGTTAATCAGCCTGCTGTGGGGGACAGTGTCTAAGGCCTTTCTGAAGTCCTGAAAGACTACATCCACTGCACCTCCTTGGTCTTACCTTAGTTACCCAGTCATGCAGTAGATTAGTACAATGAGTTAGTGCAAAAAGAGTACTTATCCAAAATACAGTAAAAGTTAAGCTTAGATGTATAAGTAAATAAATGCCATATAATGGCTCCACCAAGCCACAGCGATGAAAATTTTGCCACAATTCTTCATATTGATGCAATCCCACTGACATCACTGACACATCCCCAAAATTACCCACAACATGCCAACACTGACCGCCACACTTAACTGTATCAATGTAGGGGGTGTTGTGCCTCCCCTCGCACCCCCATGTGGGGGGCTGTGCCCACGCATCCCCCCTACTTTAAATATCTAACTCCACATTACACAGCCAGTGGAGTTAGGTGCTTATCACATCCATCAATGAAAAGTCCTCAACATTGGGGGTTATGATGTTGGGGGTCGATGTTTAAACTTCATGTTCAAATGTATGCCCTATATAAGGCAGTGTATGTGGTTGGTGTGTTTGTGTGTGTGCAGTCAGTTAAATTGCAGTTCTACTGTAATATATATGTGTATTTTGTATTAGCATGTGTGTATCACAACAGTTAGAAAGTGCAGCTAGGTGGCTCTTTGGTTAGCGCAAAAAGTACTAGTCTACATTTTCTTACTATCTAGATCAGTTTCAGCCTTCTGCATGTCATTGCTTACTTAACTGAAGTGTCTAGTAACAACCACCCATCTTCTGATGTCCCTCAGAGCCTGAAAAGAAGAAATGGTCCCTTGATGTCTTTCCTTTTAATCTGTAAACATGTGTGCAGATGGTGTACTGCTATGTTATACTCACTGGAATATATATGCACATATGTGTATATGTATTAGTCAGCATATGTGTATCACAGCAATTAGAAAGTGAAGTTAAGTGGCTTAGTAGTTAGTGCAAAAAGTGCTAGTCTACATTCCCCTGCTATCTACATCAGTTTCAGCCTTATGCATGTCATTTCTGAGTTAAATGAGAGTCTGGGGCTGCCCTGCCATAACTGTCCCCCCCCCATGCCCCACCCATTCCAAGCCCAGCCCATATTAGTCTTCTGGCATGGGGATCTGCTCCTAGGCCTAGTACAACATCAGCACCAGCACTGAACATCTGGCATTGGCAAATGCTTGTTCTAATTGCAGTGAGATGAGATGTTATGTCCTTTTGCCCCCTCTTTCCCTGCAAGATGGATGGCAGGAGAGAGAGAGCAGAGTTTGCCTTCTGTTTTTAAAATAATTGCCCCCTTAGGCTTGCTAGCTGACTTGTCACCCTCAACACACACCACTGTTGCCAGAGCAGAGCAATAGTTAACATGGTGAGAATAGGTTTAAAAGCCCTGGACTGGCCATCAATTGGTGCTTTGCTGAGTCTTTTTGCTTGGTTCTTTCTGTCTTCTGTATCCTCCTGAGTAGTTCACATAGTAAGAGACAACCAAAGCAAGCATGGCATGAGGGTTTTGCTTTTTAGGAATGGTGAAGGAAACAGCCCAGGAAGCAGTAACCAGCCAGATGTAAGCAGGAGGGCTCAGTAATGGAACGCTAATCCAAAAGAGAGTGTAAGGCTGCAGACTATATGTTTTATTTATGCTGCATGCACCACTACATTGAGAGGTGATCCCCTTCTCCCCTGCCACAGCCTTCCCTTGCAAGGCTGAGCCCTGGGGTATGTATCTTAAATAATACAAAGTATTCATCAGGCCAGCAAGACACAGTTGGACCCAGTGGAAATGGACAAAAAGTCAGGTTTAGCAGGTTCTTTTAGATTCAGGCAGTACAGATCCACTACCCTGAAATGGAAGAGAAACCACAATTGCCTACAGGGAATTGTGTGTTTCCCAAATAAAGATGCTTTTATAACAAATGCATATAGCAGAAACATTGAGGGTCCCATATTCAGCCAACCACATCTGCACTGTGAATGCGCTAGTGCCAGCACCTGCACATCGCAACAGAGTTATTCAGAAGCAGCACACATGCTCTAACACCTCTGAATATTGGGCCAAAGCACAGTGCACAAAAGCAGCACAACAGCACAGTTCAGGGTGCAAGTGTGGCACTGAATATAGTGCTGCACACAGGTGCAGCACAAGTAGCGCAGAGAACAGAGCAGCGGGGCAGGGGTTTGGGATAGGTGGGCACCAAGGAAAGACACACAACACATCAGCATAGGTATCAGAAATAATAACAAAAGAAAAAAGGCAAACAAAAGCAAAGGCAACTGCCAGCAGAAAAATAGGTGGGCAAACGAATGAATAGGGGGCAACTGCCCATAGAAAATTGGGGGGACAAACAAAGGAAAAGGGGCAACTGCCCATAGAAAATGGGGGGCAAACAAAGGAAAGTGGGCAACTGCCATAGAAAAATGGGGGACAAAGGAAAAGGGGCAACTGCCCATAGAAAAATGGGGGGACAAACAAAGGAAAAGGGATAACTGCCCATAGAAAATTGGGGGGACAAACAAAGGAAAATGGGCAACTGCCCATAGAAAAATGGGGGACCAAACAGAGAAAATGGGGCAACTGCCATAGAAAAATGGGGCGGCAAACAAAGGAAAATGGGCAACTGCTCTTACAAAAATGGGGGGACAGACAGGAAAGGGGCAACTGCCCATAGAAAAATAGGGAGACAAACAAATGAAAAGGGGCAACCACCCTTACAACAAGCATTTGTCAATGCTGATTGTTGATTGCGTTGGTGTGTTGAGCTTGCTCACTGCCCCTCTTTCACTCGCTCAGTCTGTTTCTCCCGGTGCTGCAGGCTGCTCTTTTGTACTGGGCTCCTACCTGCGTTGGCACATTGTTCTGCCCACTAAGGAATCCGCAGCTGTCCTGACAAAGCTCTGTTGAGGTGGCTCACTCCCCCTCTCTCACTCGCTCATTCTGTTTCTCCTGGTGCTGCAGGCTGCCCTTTTGTACTGGGCTCCTGCCTCTGTTGGTGGCTTTTTCTGCCCACAAAGAAATCTGCAGCAGTCCCGACACAGGTCTGTTGAGCCTGCTGACTACCCCTCTCTCACTCACTCATTCCGTTTCTGCCGGCGCTGCAGGCTGGCCTTTTGTACTGGGCTCCTGCCTGCGTTGCTGCCTTTTTCTGCCAACAAAGAAATCCTCAGCAGTCACGATAGAGCTCCATTGAGCTCACTCACTCACTCCCCTCTCTCTCTCGATCATTGTGTTTCTCCCGGCGCTGCAGGCTGCCCTTTTGTACTGGGCTCCTGCCTGCATTGGCACCTTTTTCTGCCCACAAAGAAATCCACAGCTGTCCCAACAGAGCTCCGCTGAGGTCGCTTACTCCCCCCGTGTCACTCACTCATTCTGTTTCTCCTGGTGCTGCAGGCTGCCCTTTTGTACTGGGCTCCTGCCTCTGTTGGTGCCTTTTTCTGCCCACAAAGATATCTGCAGCAGTCCCGACAAAGCTCTGTTGAGCTCGCTCATTCCCCTTCTCTCACTCGCTCATTCCGTTTCTGCCAGCGCTGCAGGCTGGCCTTTTCTATTGGGCTCCTGCCTGCATTTCCACCTTCTTTTGCCCACAAAGAAATTTGCAGCAGTTACAATAGAGCTCCGTTGAGCTCATGCACTCCCCCTCTCTCACTCACTCATTCTGGTTTTCACACCACTGCAGGCTGCCCTTTTCTACTTGGCCTCTGTGTGTATTGCTGCCTTTTTCTGCCCACAAAGAAATCTGCAGCAGTCCCAACAGAGCTCCGCTGAGCTCACTCACTTCCCCTCCCTCACTTGCTTGTTCTGTGTCTCCTGCCGCTATAGGGCTGCTCTTTAGTACTGGGCTCCTGTCTGCCTTGGCAGCTTGTTCTGGCCAGAAAGAAATCTGAAGCAGTCCTGACACAGCTCCATTGAGCTCGCTCACTCCCCCTCTCTCACTCACTCATTCTGTTTCTGCCGGCGCTGCAAGCTGGCCTTTTGTACTGGGCTTCTGCCTGCGTTGCTACATTTCTGCCCACAAAGAAATCCACAGCAGTCGCAATACAGCTCCATTGAGCTTGCTCACTACCGCTCTGTCACTCACTCGTTCTGTTTCTCTTGGCACTGCAGGCTGCTCTTGTGTACGGAGCTCCTGGCTGCGTTGGCACCTTTGTCTGTCCACAGTGCTTCAGGCTGTCCTTTTGTACTGGGCTCTTGTTTTGGGGCCTTTGTCTGCCCACAAACAAATCTGCAGCAGTCCCAACAGAGCTCAGTTGTGCTCGGTCACTCCCCCCCCACTCACTCGGTCGATCTTAATCTGTCCCAAACACTGATTTTCCAGAGAGACCGGGCTATTGTCTGGCAGGAGTGCAAAAACATATTTTAGTCGGGATGTGGAAAATGACAGCTGTAGTGTTCATAAGGAGTTGTGAAAAAATGCCACTGTTGAAAATGTGGCATGACAGTATTACAAATTTGTGAAGTTACAAAGCTGCGTGGAAACAGTTCAACGCACGTTTGTAACACAGTCATGTTATGGCAGTCCTGACAAAGCTCCGTTGAGCTTGCTTACTACACTTCTCTCACTCGCTCATTCTGTTCTGCCAGCGCTGCAGGCTGCCCTTTTCTACTGGGCTCCTGCCTGCATTGCTGCCTTCTTATGCCCAGAAAGAAATTTGCAGCAGTTACAATATAGCTCTGTTGAGCTCCCTCACTCGCTCATTCTGTGTCTCCTGGCACTGCAGGCTGCCCTTTTGTACTGGGCTCCTGCCTGCATTGACGACTTTTTCTGGCCAGAAAGAAATCTGAAGCAGTCCCAACACAGATCCACTGATCTCGCTCTCTCACCCTCTGTCACTCTCGCATTCCGTTTCTGCCGGTGCTGCAAGCTGGCCTTTTGTACTGGGCTCCTGCTTGCGTTGCCGCATTTTCTGCCCAACAAAGAAATCTGCAGCAGTCACACTAGAGCTCCGTTGAGCTCGCTCTCTACCGCTCTGTCACTCGCTCATTCTGTTTCTCTTGGCGCTGCAGACACCGCTTTTGTATGGGGCTCCTGGCTGCAGAGGAACCTTTGTCTGTCCGCAAAGAAATCCAGCAGCTGTCCCGACAGAGCTCTCCATTGTCGCTCAGTCTCCCTCTCTCATCACTCATTCTGTTTGTCCTGGTGCTGCAAGCTGCCCTTTTGTAAAGGGCTCCTGCCTGCATTGGCACCTTTTTCTGCCCACAAAGAAATCCCAGCAGTCCTGATAGAGCTCTGTTGAGCTCACTAAGTCCCCTTGTCTCATTCACTCATGCTGTTTCTCCCACCACTGCAGGCTGCCCTTTTGTACTGGGCCCCTGCCTGTATTGATGCCTTTTTCTTCCTACAAAGAAATCCGCAGCAGTCCTGACAGCGCTCCGCTGAGTTTGCTCACTCCCCCTCCTTCACTCGCTCTCTCATTCTGTTTCTCCCAGTGCTGCAGGCTGCCCTTTTGTACTGGGCTCTTGTGTTGGGGCCTTTTTCTGCCCACAAACAAATCTGCAGCAGTCCCGACAGAGCTCAGTTGAGCTTGGTCACCCTCCCTCACTCGTTCGATCTTAATCTGTCCCAAACACTGATGTCCCACAGCAACCGTGCTATTCTCCGGCAGTAGTGCAAAAACATATTTTAGCCAGGATGTGAAAAATGACAGCTGTACTGCTCATAAGGAGGTGTGAAAAAATGCCACTGTTGAAAATGTGGAGTGAAAATATTACAAATTTGCAAAGTTACAAGGGTGTGCAGAAACAGTTCAACGCACGCTTGTAACACAGTCATGTTATCGAGTTTCATCACCAAATTTTCAACATAGGTGTTTTAGGACCTCTGCTCATGAACATTGCCACTGTAATTTTCTTAATCTGTCCCGAACACTGATTTCCCACAGCGACCTCGTTATTCTGTCCCACAACTGTGAAACCACATTTCAGTCAGGATGTGAAAAATGACAGCTGTACTGCTCATAAGGAGGTGTGAAAAAATGCCACTGCTGAAAATCTGGCATGACAATATTACAAATCTGCAAAGTTACAAGAGTGTGTGGAAAGTGTGCAATGCACACTTGTAACACAGTCATTTGATGGGCTATCATTGCCAACTTTTCAACATAGGCATCTTAGGACCTCTGCTCATGAACAGTATCACTGTCATTTTCTTAATCTGTCACGGACAGTGATTTCCCACAACGACCACTGTGTTCTGCACCGTAAGTGCGAAAACACATTTTGGCCAGGATGGGAAAAATGAAAGCTGCACTGTTCATAAGCAGGTGTGGGAAAATGGCAATGCTGAAAATCGGGAGTGAAAATATTATAAATTCGCAAGTTATGAGCGTGCATGCAAACTGCGCAACGCACGCTTATAACACAGTCATTTTATGGAGTATCGTTACCAAATTTTCAACATAGGCATTTTAGGACCTCTACTCATGAACAGTGACATTGTCATTTTCTTAATCTATCCCGATCACTGATTTCCCACAGTGACAGCGCTATTCTGCACCGGAAGTGTGAAAACACATTTTGGCCAGGATGTGAACAATGACAGCTCTACTGTTCACAAGGAGATGTGAAAAAATGCCAATGTGGAAAATCTGGCATGAAACTATTGCAACTTCATGAAGTTACGAGCGTGCTTACCAACTGCGCAGTGCACGCTCGTAAAACAGTCATTTTTTGGATTTTTCCCATCAAATTTGCAACATAGGCTTTTTGAGAGCCCACCTCATGAACACTGGCACTGTTGTTTCATTAATCGGCCCCAAAAGATGATTCTGTGCAGTGACTGCGGAATCACCTTTCAGGGCCAATTAATGCCATGACAGTTCAATAATTTATGAGGAGGGGTCCCCAAACCCCCAAGTTGAAACTTTGGTGCCAACATTTCCAAAAATGGCTGAGATATGCACTAAAGTTGAAAAAACCCTATTTATTCCATTATACAGCTTACCGGCATTTCCTCAGTTCGTGGTCGGCTTTGAAGAGTGCAGATGTGTTCCCGGTCCACCGAAGATCATCACGCTGAGCTCCGGAGGTAAGTATGGGGTAAGGGGAGGTGTGGGGAGGCAGGGTGTGCAGTGGGTGGGTGCGGGTTGTGGGAGGGGGGACAGGGAGACCACGAGGGACAGTTTTCTGATTTTACAGGTTTAAAAAAAAAATACATCGCAGGACAGTTTTTTTCTTCACAGGGCATTGGGCACGCTGGGGTGGGCTCCCAGCATGCCACCTGACTGATTCTTTTTGGGGGGCCAGTAGCTGATGGGGGATTGGGCACCCCTGTAGGCACACAACAAAAGGGGGGGCGTAGATTATGCTGACCGGGATTGGGCACCCCATCAACAGACAATAAAAGTAGGGGGGTGTTGGTTACAGAATGCCAATGGGAAGTGGGCTCCTCCGTCTGCACAATCAACATTACGGCACTGAAGCCAATAGGGATTGAGGCCTCCGTCGGCACATAAACACGGCGGGGGGAGATTGTTTGTGAACATGGCGGCAAGCCACCGCCATGTTCACAAACAATTTCAGGGTTTGGAAGTTCCTCCCTGCAATGACAGGTCACTCCCTCATTGCAGCGTATGGCTGACGCTGCAATGACGAGGCAGCCCCTGATTGCAGCGACGAAATTGTCAGATGTTGGTGCAAAGGTTCCAAACCCGTGTCACCAGCAGCATGCAATGGCATTTGGGGAAGCGGGACAAGCCTTTGTAGGCTGTGGGAACATTGGACACAACAGTGCTGCACCTGCACAGCCTGCTTCTGAGAAAGCTGTCCCAATATGTTTCTTGCACTGCGCGCAATCAACATAAAAATGGAAGGGACCAATAGAGTAGGGCAACTGATGGTTGAAAGGGAGGGAACAGAGGCAGGGGGTCAACTGCCCATCAGTACAACACCACCCCTCAGTGGTCTGCTGTGGCAGGTAGTGGGGTTGGGGGTGGGGGTAGTGGTGGCTGCGGATGCTGTATCATTGTATCCAGGTCCTGAAAGACCCTTGTGTTCTCCTCCATCTTGCGTATCAAGATGCGCTACAGGCAGATCTGCCATCACAGCAGGATGTTCCGGCCTTTCTGGAACATGGTATCCCACCTGTTACCTGTGTCCCTCCAAACACCTACTGAAAGAAATACACTGAACTCAGCACGTTGTGTACACAGGAATGGCATGCTGTCCATAATATATCTTCAACCAGACTACATATGGGTCAAGATTACATAGGTTACATAGGTTAGTACAGAGCTTTCTAAAGACCGAAGTCCATTATAACTCGCAAATACTCTAGGGGTACCCAGAGATGTGTTTTACTAATAAGGTCTGTGTCTAGTTTGTTTTTAAATTCAACCATGGTTTTACTGCCCACAACTTCAATTGGGAACTCATTCCAGATCTTGACTACCCTCACAGAGAACCAGTGCTTACTCTTACGTGTACTAAATCTCTCACCATTCAGCTATAGTGGGTGGGCTCTGGTACTATATATCTATTCTCTCAATACCAAACCCAACTGTTCCCAGAAGTGTTCATCTGTAAGGGCCCTATAGATAAGGAACATGTCTCCTCATAATCTGCGGAATTCTAATGAATACAACCCCAAGTTTTTTATCCGTTGCTCATAATCTTGACCCTGGACATCCTTAATTCTGCATGTTGCCCTCCTTTGGACTTTCTCCAGGGCCTTGATATCTCCCTTACCCTCAGGTGCCCAAAACTGGGCACAATATTCCATGTGGGGGGTGCACCAATGAGGTATAGAGGGGAAGCAGGACCTCCTTGTTTCTACTGTTGATATGCTTGTGAATGCAGTACTGAATACTGCTGGCCTTTTTAATTACTGTACCTGATTACAGTGTAATTTAAAGTTAAGGTCATTACTGACCCTGATGCCCAGGTCTCTCTCATCTTGAACTGCTCTTAATACCTTCCCACCCAGCCTGGACTTCAGCTGCAGGTTGTTTTTCCCCAAGTGCATCACTGTGCACTTCTCGAAGTTGATTGTTGACTTCTTTTCCAGGGCCCATGTTTCTAATTCCCCCAATGCTGCTTGCAGTGTCCCCACGTCCTTTTGATTGTTTACCGGATAACCAATATGCATATTGTCGGCAAATTTAGAGAGCCAAACATCTGACTGGGAACTCATTGAAGAAATGTATAAATTAAAGAGACAGGGACCCAGTACAGAGCCTTGCAGTACCCCACTGGTCATGTCTGTCCACACGGAGAATTTTCCCCTAATACAGACCCTTTGCCTTCTACCAGTCAACCATGCCTCAATCCAATGGAATATTCTTGCCTGTACTCCCAGTTCAATTAGGGCATCAACAAGCTCCCCATGTGGGACTTTGTCGAAAGCTTTGGCAAAGTCCAAAAAAATGACATCAGCTGAGTTTCCATCATCCAGGGCTTTGCTGGCCTTGCCATAAAATTCTGAAAGATTTGTTTGGCATGACTTGCCCTTTGTAAATCCGTGTTGTGTCATATCCACAGCCCCAGACAAGTGTATAAATTCTATGATGTGCTCCTTAACACTGCCTTCAAGTATTTTCCCTAGAACTGAAGTCAGACAGATTGGTCTATAATTACCAACCTCCTGCCTGGATCTCTTTTTATAGATTGGGACAACCACAGCCTGCCTCCATAACTCCAAGACCTCTCCTACATCTAACGATTTTTGAAATAGAAATGTGAATGGTCCTTCCCAAATCTCAGCCATCTCCTTTAGGACTCTTGGATACAGATCATCAGAGCCCTGCAACTTGTTCTGGTCTAGCTTTTTTAGTCTTTTTTCCACATCTGAAGTATCAAGTAAAAATCCATAAGGAGAGTGCAGCACTCAAGTCTAGGGTCGGTTCGCTTCTAAAAGGTTGCCAAACCATGAAACTACAAAAAATCCAGAAAATAGAAGTACTCCAATAAAACACAGACCAATAATGTCCAATTGAATTGTTGATTTTTATTTGCCACAGTGGGAGCCCCTAACGCCTCGGCAACAAGCCTTCAAGGGGGTGTGAGCCAAAGTGAAAGAACTACACATTTTGCACAATCATGAGTGCATGACATCACAATAAAAAGTGACCCCACATCCATAAATTAAAGCATACTAAGATAATCACACTTGTTACATGGAAAAAAATAATTTTTATAAAACACAGTTTCTTATAAACATTACTACTCATACTTTATTATGTATACAAACTTATAAAAGTTGTCTCCCCAACATTTTTAAAGCAGGAAGAAAGGTCTGATTTGAAGTAGAGATATCTAGACAGTCTTTACAATTTAAATATCATGAATTAATTTATACATGCGTGGGATCTTCTGAAATAGGGATACACCAACACAAAAACAGGTTACGAAATTAAAGAGCTTATCCTGATATCTCACAGAAATACACCTTATGGATGCAAGATTTTATAATTACATGACATACTGGATCAAAAATTGGGCTTTTAGTACACATATTTAATTATTATTCATTATATGCATGAAGGAAAATCTTCACATTTCTTGAAAGCCCACCATTCTTTCCATTATTTTTCATTTTCCTTAGTTTGAGAGAGAATTGTTCATATTAGGCCTACTGCATCAGAAATAAGTGAGAATCTAAAAGAAGGAGAGAGAAAACATAACATGAAACAGAAGTAAATCACTTGATAAATTAACAATTGAAATTTATATACATAATAATTCTATTCTTAAAAATAATGATTATGATCTCTCTAAGTGATAGTTTTTATAAGGCACCAGGCCAGTGATGGCAATATATAGAGCTATCTGTACTTCAGGAATGGTTTCAAATCCCATCTTTCATTAAGGCCATTAGACCTTACTGTATCTGTTCTAAAAATCCAGAAACTTACCCTCTGCATGAGGAGATTTTGTCTGTCACCACCTCTTGATGGAATCTGTACATTCCCAGACCCATGAATTTAAAACAACTAGGGACTAATTGGTGCTTCTCACAAAAATATCTACTGACTGGTTTGTCTATTTTTTGATTTATAATCGAACGAACATGTTCCTGTATCCTCTCTTTTAATGCTCTGTCTTACCTATATAATATAGGTTGCAACTACACCATAAAATATACAGGACAAAGGTGGTTGTACATGTTATGAAGTCATTTATTGTAATGTTTGTTCCATTAGGCAGAGCTGGATTTTTTCCTTGCTGCATGTATTTGCAAATATTACATCTGCCACATTTGTGAACTCCTGATGGTCTCACTGGCAACCACCCTTGTCTGTCCCATTTTTTCTTTTCATAAATCTGACTACTTGTCAGTTTGTCTTGAAAAGTTGCTGCTTTCTTATAAGTAATTCTGGGACTATGAGAAACCAATTCCCTTAGTACATGACCTCCCTTTAAAACTTCCCAGCCATTCCAGATAATGTTCCCTATACGTCCAGCTAATGCATTATATTCAGTCGAAAATGTGATTTTTTGATTTTCCCTTTCTTCATTGGAATCTCTCCTACACACCAGCAAGTATTTCTGAGTCATATTCTGTATTTTATTAAGAGCTTCTACTAAAACTTGTTCTATATAACATCTTTCTCTAAATCTAGCCAACATTTCTTCTGCCTACTGCTAGAGATCACTATCACTAGTGCAGTTTCTCCTTATTCTCAAAAGCTGGCTATAGATATTGAATTTTTTAATTTTTGTGGGTGTGAACTGTTGTACCTAAGCATGGAATTAGTTGCCGTTTCATTCCTGTAACCTTTTGTACTCACACTATTTGTGTCTGTATGTCCCATAAAGGTAATATCCAAAAAATTAATACAATCCTTCTCTATATTGGATGTAAATCATAAATTCCATTCATTCTCATTTAACCAGTTTACAAATTCTTGAGCCTGCTCCTTAGACCATTTCCACACACATAGACAATCATCTATAAATCTACCCCATCTCACAATATTTCCAGAAAAGGGATTCTGTGCGTAATTATTCAGATGCTGAAATTTCCATAGGCCCATGAACAAATCTGCATAGGCTGGGGCCATCGATGCCCCCATTGCTGTCCCACATATGTGCAAAAAATATTCATTATTAAATTCTAAATACCCATGATTTAATACAAATATTAAAACTTGAATAATAAAGTCAACAGGTGCTCCTGTATATAGTCTGTCTTGTTCTAAAAAGAACCTGGCAGCACTGATACCATCTTGGTGCCTTATTGAGGTGTATAAGGTTTCCACATCGATAGTTATCCAGTAAAAGTCATTTATCCAGGATACATCCTTAAATTTACTCATAGTGTCCCCTGAGTCTCTTAAATAAGATGGTAATTTTAAGATACTGAATTGAAGAAAGAAATCAATAAATTCACATAGATGTTCAGTCAATGAACCAACCCCCGAAACTATAGGTCTTCCTGGTGGTTCCTGCAGGTTCTTATGTATCTTTGGCAGACAATAAAATGTTGGCACTATAGGGTAATCATTATATAAATACTTAAATTCCTCAGTATTTATGAACCCAAAATATGATGCTTTTTCCAAAAATGCATACAACTCTTTTTTTATACTGATAAGTTGGATTACTACTAAGTTTCTCATAGTTATTAACATCATAAATTAGTTTTTCCATCATATTTCTGTACTGATCATTTGTCATAATAACGTTTCCTCGTTATCTGCTCATTTGATAGTAAGATTTTCATTATCAGACAATTTTGTAAGTGCTTCATTCTCATCACTGTTTAAATTCTTTTAAGTTTTTTTATCTTTAGTATCACAGAATAATTGTCTTACCTTGTAAATAACTAAATTCTCAAATGCAGTGATGCTGCTATTTAAGACAACCGGACAAAAATCAGATTTATACTTAAAAAGTGTCTGTCTCATTTTTATAAAATTAGAACAAGTGTCCTCTTTTGTTTCATCGTCCATGTTAGAACCTCCACCATCATCTCTGCATATCTCATTCTCTGTCAGGTCCTCAAGCCAAAAAGCAGCTTCAATAGCGTAATCCAGATCTTCTTCATGCGCTCCTTCAGTATTTAATAATTCACCTGTACCCATTTCTGGCAAACTTTCTAAATTACTTTTGCTCCATTTCTCATGAAAGAAGCACATTAATCTGATTTTCTGAAACAGTTTAAAAATATCAACAAAGGTTGTAAACTGATTTACTGTCAGCATTGAAACAAAGTTCAGTCCCTTTTGTAACAAGGCAATCTGTGGGTTTGTTAATTCATGACTACTTAAATTTATGATTTGTAATTGGGATTCTTGAATGTTCTGAGGGCCCGTTTTCTGCTGTTTCCCCTCTCCCTCCTCTTCTCACTCTTCGGGTCCATCTGTTTCTTTTCTTTGTCGCCTTAGATTCTCTTCTAAAAAAAGATCCTTGTCCACATTATTAGTGAGATCTATGGTTACTTTCTTATTCCTGTCTCCAGTTAATTCAAGGCTCTGTGAGTTAATATTTCTTTTTTCACATTTTTTTCAGCTTCTGTTTAGTGACCTCCCTCGACTTCTTGACCTTCTTTCATCTGTTGTAGATTGCATGTAAGGAGTACCTGTCTCATAATCCTTACCATCTCTTATAATTTTATCTTGCTTTCATTCTATAACTTCTTTTTCATGTTTTATAATTTTATTTTCCAGCAAGTGGCTCAGTAGTTAGCACACTCGCCTCTGAGGCCGGGAGATCAGAGGGCTGTGGGTTCAGTTCCCACATCTGGCACTTGGGTTAATATCCCAGTAATGACACTGTAGTGCAGCATGAGAGGGGTGCTGCACTTCTGAGGTGTCATCTTTCAGATGAGATGTTAAGCCGAGGTCCCATCTGCCTGGATTGGTGGTAGTTCAGGTGGATGTTAAAGATCCCATGGCACTTATCGAAAAGAGTAGGGCAAGTTTATTGAAAAGAATCACAACATCACACAAAAAACAACAATATCATAGTATTATACAAGGTTCATAAATAAGAAAACAGTCAGTATAACAGATCAAAAAGAAAAAAAATGTTGCCAGAAAGAATCCAATTTAGCTGTAGAAAACTTAACAATATCCCTAGTTTTAACAGATAATAAACCATTCTCAATCTGTGAAAATATGGTACTATGTAACACTGTCTGCTGTTGCAATACAAATTGTCACTGAGCCTGCCATAAAAAATATTGAATAAAAGAAAAAAAAACATTCAAAGTGCTTTTGTGGTATGACATCCAGATCCCTGTATAATCCCCTAAAACTATGGTTTGGTAGGTAATATGGTTTAAAAAGGCCAAATTCCAATGTGTGGCAGCATCCTGCCAAAAAGTTTTGCTATAGGGACAAGTGACAAAAAAATGCACCATAGTTTCTTCACTGTTTATACAGGTAGATCTTAAACAAAATCTTTCAGTCACTGGTTTATATTTTAAATTCCCTCTAACTCCCAATCTCCCTTGCATAGAAAGCCAGACAATATCCTAAATATGTGGGGGAATCCTAAAATCCGTCAGCTTCCATAAGGAAAATATGGAAATAATAAAACACTTTTCTGAACATCATAAACAATAAAGTTATAAAATGATTTCCTAGTGAAAGAGAGTAGGGTAGAAAAAGAGACCTTCCATTGTTGCATCTTTTTCAAGGTAGATACACCATAAGATGGTAAAAGATCTGTTAACAGAATCTTAGGTGGTAATAATGACCATTTATCAAAATATTGTGACCAAAGAAATTGTGTCCACAACTGCCAGGACAGAGTAGCAGGGGCCCATAACTAAGTAAAGGAGCCAAAAAAAAACAGGGAGTGATAGAAAACAATAGGATTAACCATAGCCAGGCTTCCCTTATTAATGGGCAAATAAGTAATGTCTCGATGCACAGGGTTCAATCTATTACCCCAAAGCATCTGAAAAAAGAGACTAAAAAGTATAGTTTCAGATGCAATGGAGGAGGGAAAACATAACATAAAAACAAAAAAAACAGGGAGCAAAAATTGTTTAATAATCATAATTCTTTTCTTCTTCCCAAATTTCCATCCCTTCCAGCAATGGATCTTAGTTTCCCCTATATGTAACTGTTTTTCCCAATTATAAGTTGCCATATCCTCTGGACCAAACCAAATACCCAAAATTTTATGGGGAGAAGAAACGACTGGGATACCAAAGATATCTAAAGAAGCTGGGAGAGTAGAGTTTAAGGAGAAAATAAAACTTTTCTCCATATTAAGCCGAGCTCCAGATAAAGTTCCAAAATGGGAAAAGATCTGTAAAGCATTAGCTAAAGAGGGAATATCCTGAACTAACAAAGTAACATCACCCGCATAAGCAGTAATTTTCTCATGAGGTAAAAAAAGCGAAGGAGCCACACCTAAAATGTTATCCCAAAGAACTTCTTGTGTTACTGGGTCTAAAACAAAAGAATATAGAAGGGGACTTAAGGGACAGCCTTGCCGTACCCCAATTGTGAGGGGAACATCAGTACCAAAAAGGCCATTAACCATTGGTACAATAGTAGCTCCAGCATAAAGGGAGGAAATCCAAAACACTAAAGGCTTCAGAAGACCATATTTAAGAAGTAGGGGAAAGAGATATTCATGTCAGACTTTATCAAAGGCTTTGGCCTGATCCAAGGCCACTACATATCCAGAGATTTTGTTTTTATGGCTGACTTCAAATAAATCCCATAAGAGATATAAGTTATGTTGTATACATCTTTTAGGAATGGCACACATCTGAGCAGAATGTATGAGAAGATCAGCCACCATTAATAATCTATTATTTGGATTTTGGCTAAAATTTTATAGTCACTGTTTAATAAACTTAATGGTCTCCAATTAGCTAACTGGGCTTTGTCTCCTGATTTAAATAAAAAATATAGCAAAGAGGTATTAAACCCAAAATATGAAGAGGAGGAAGTCAACATAAAGTTGAAAACCTTAGGTAAAAAATAAAGCATATGAGGCAAAAACATTTTATAAAAGTCATTGGGAATACCGTCTGACCCAGGAGAAGTAGCCGTACTTAATTGAGATATGGCAACCTCAACTTCCTCAGGGGATATAGGTCACACTAATGGTGTTACCATGGATATAGGGACCTGGGGTAATGGTGCAGTAAACCCGGAAAGGACAGGAGAGGGCTTATCTAAAGTAGAGTGAAATGTGTTGCTAACAAATTGCTGCACTACTGCTAATATTTCCAAATCCGCTTTTACTACAGTGCCTGTAGGAGAGGTAAGATGAGTCATAAGGGTATTATCTAACCTCTGTTTGCATGCAGCAAATGGGTCCGATGCAGGTGTCTTCCTGGTACTGAATTTAAATTCCATTTCTAGGGATTTGGCTCTATCATATTGATAATTTTTCATTTGTTTCTTTAATTCCAAAATTTGAGAAGTAAAGCTGTGCTTATCACGAGGAGGAAAAGACATTAATTTATATAACTGATTCTGTAAAAGAAGATATTTTAAATAGTTAGAGTTAGCCTGATGCCTACCGAAAGAAATCATAAGGTTTTTAAGCTCCATTTTTGTGTCCAGCCACCAATTCTATAATCATAAGAAAATATAACTGAGTCCCTACTGGCAAAAAAAACTTCAATATGAGAAAAAAGGTGAGGGGAATCTAAAAGAGACATATTAAACCTCCAACAGTTATGTGGAGAAAAACCTTTGGGAGGTAGAGCATGTAAACTTAAAGTACAAAGTAGAATATTATGGTCAGAAAACTCAGAAGACTGAGACCTACAAAAAATAGAAATCAAATGTTTGGAAATAAAAAACATGTCAATACCGGTAGCACATATGTATCTATGATAAGTAGCTCCAGTACCTGTGGGATGTAAATTACAAAAAGCATCTGTCATACTAGCCCCAGAGAGAATTTGTACCAAAGCATTGGAGTCACAGTATATTTTTTTCTGGGTAGTCCCGTCAGAGTAGCATCCAGGGTACAGTTAAAATCACCTCCCCAGATAATATGTTTTTTGGAAAATAAAAAAGGTTTAATTTCCTCAAACAGCTCAATTCTGGCTGATTTGTGCTGAGGGCCATATATACAGTATTTATAAAATGAAAACAAAAATCCCCAAGGGAGCCATCAAGCACTAAGGCTCTTCCTGGCTTAATATCAACTAATCGAGAAATGTGAAAGTGAGTTTTTTTTTTACCAATTATTTTACCAGGTGAGACACACTAAGCTGAAAGCTTGTTTGCAGGTGCAACCTGGGAGCACAAGGAAGTTAAGTGACTTGCTCAGGGTCACACAGTATGCACCTAGGGGGGCTGTGGGATTCAAACCCAGGTCTTCAGATTTGCAGCTCAGAGCCTTAACCCACTGCGCCATACTGCCTGTGGATTTAAAGAGAATGCCTATTCCATCTGCAGCTTCTAAACCAAAAGTCCAAAAAGAAGGCCCCCAATGCCAATGTTTTTAAAGCAACTCTACCTCAGCAAGTGAGGAAAGACGTGTTTCTTGAACGAAAATAACATCAACTTGAAGAGACTCAAAAAAGGAAAATAAGGATATCTGTTTTTTATAGGTTTTTAAGCTGCAGACATTGAAAGACATAAATTTTAGATTAGCCATCTAAAAAATGTGTCAAGGCCCTCCTTTTAAACTGCTACTGGCTTTCCTCTTCTTTCCTTTTTTCCCTTTTTTGTCCTTAGAAAGCTCAGTAGATCTACTCTCTTCATCTTCAGTAACCAACTCCGATCTATGTGAAGTGTCTGACTCCAAATCAGAGTCCTCAAGATCTTTCTGAAGGGGAGAGAAGATGTTTGTAGTAGAAATAGGACAGGAAGTGGGAATCTTCAGAGAGGACCTAGTAAATCTACACCCTTTAACAGTTTCATATATGGAGGGGGGGGGGCATGGCAGGCCCTTTAGAGACAGTGTGTGTTCATCAACCTCAGGGTTAGAGCAAAAATCAGGAGCAGGAGCAGGGCCCTGGTCAGGGGATACTGAAGGCCGAACCTCAGCAAGGGGAGAAACAGAGTTGGATATAACAGAAGGGGGTTCAGAAGGGAAAGGCGTGGGATCTGCAGATGAAAGACCTTGATGTTTTTCTTGAGCCTGTACCACTAAATCGTCATGATCCCAACCTTCAGTCCTATTTCGTTTAGCCCAAGGGCACTGATGAAAAGCATGCCCTTTTTCATCACATAAATTACACTGGAAAATATTTTCACACAAATCCATAGAATGTCCATATCCCCCACATAATAAGCATTTTAACAAGTCACAAGAGCTGCTGATATGAGTTCATGAACCACATTTATAGCAAGCTCAGGGCTGTCCGCTATAGAAGCAAACACCTCTGTCCTTACCCAGAAAAAAAATGTTGGGTAATTGAATAATGTCATAATTAACTTGAAATAACTTTATTTTAAATTTCCAGACCCCCGTCCAGATACCTTCTAGATCCAACAGGGCTTCAGGAGGGCCAAGGATGTCACATCGGTTCTGTAACCAATGATAAATATCACTAAGATTCATCCCTTCATTTCGGAACATGATAGTAACATACCGAATTTGAGGTCTAGTAAGGGGGATGGCGAAAAAGGGGGCCCATAATGGTGTATTTTTTAGTCGAGTATTTTTCCCAGAATTTTTCTAGACTATGATTGAGTCTAAAACTCACATTAAAAGAGTCTTCCCCAGAAACATGAATTAAAGCATACAGGTCAGAAGGAAGAAAGTGCATAGAGCCCCTAAGCTAGTTATTAGCCACATAGTATCTGTCAGGATGAGTGGCAAGACCACCATTATAATGCAATCGTACCGCATTCCTCCTAGGGGCTTGCTCTAGTTTATTTTTGAATAAATCTGCCATAGGAATACGTCTAGATTGATCTATACCTCCTGTCTTTGCAGAACCCTGCCCAGACTCGAAATTACAACCTCCCCCCTCCCCTGAGGAAGTGCTTGGGCCAGAAATGGCCTCAGACTCCCATGAAAGAAGGTGCACACCATTAATAACTTGTTTAGAAAAAGAATGTCCAGTCTCTGTACCTGAGCTCAGTAAGTTGGCATGCTTTGTGGCAGAAGAAAGAGATCTGTCATCCACCCAGTCGGGATCAGGAATCCAAGTGCCAGAAGGTGTCCAAAGCCAGCCTGACCGGGAAAGACAGCTCTCAGCCGACCAGTCCCCAAGCACAGCAGGAGTAGTATCCAGAAGACCAAATTGCCTCCGAACAACCTGGGATGTAGAAGTTGTTTGACCGGGTGCTAACAGCGGCTCCGATCCCTCAGTATGGTCAACCGCCATATCCAGAAGTGCCGGCACACAAAATGGGTCCGTAGGAGCAACCGAACTGAACCCAACACAGAAGAAGTTCCTGAGGCACAAGGTAGGGTCGTAGAATCAATAGTACAGACCGGAAAAATAGTAGAAAGGCCAGTCTCCCGAACCGGCATCCCGCCAGCTTCCTCCAAAGGCAAATCGGAAAATGCACTCATAGGCATCCCACTCCCAGGGACAACGACTGTTTCAACTTGTGCTAACTTCAGAGCTCCATTAACAGGAGCCTCCACACGAATGATCTTCTCCATGCAGACCTGCTTCTCATCTGCCATCCTGAGAACTAAGAGCAGCCCTCTATTAGCCACAGAGCACCAGCAGAGTAGGAGAATTTCCCCGGCGTCCTGGCCAAATTTCCCTCATTCACTAATAATACCACCAACAGCTTAACCTGGTTCAAGGTCAGTTGGCACTCATCTGTATCTCCTTCCCCTGGGTCGTGCCTGAAAATAGGCAGGATTTGTCTAGTGCACTTACCCAGTCAACAAAAACTAAATAAAAATAAATAAAATGCAATTTCCTCCTTTGCTTTTTTTAAACTTTCCGTTAGTTCTTGATAATCTTCTGTATTTTACAAAATAATTAATTTTGTATATGCTAGAGAGGCCTCCTCAGAAATTGTTATCCATTCATTTTTCCTTTTAAAATTATTTAAGCCACATGTACTTCAAGTAACTCGTAGCCCTCGCAGAGTTTGATTTTTCTCTATATAGGACTCTTTGATTTATATTGTAACTCAAGTTCACTTCTTTAAATAGCAGACGTTCCAGTTTAGTAAAAGACTGTTTTATATTACCTCTGGTGCTGCTACTTGTAGCATGAGCTGCTCCACCACCGTCTTTCCCTTCCAAGTTTGCTTTCAGGTGTTGCTTCCTGCTTTGGGGTGAGGACAAGCTTTCCAAACTGAAGCTACTACTCCCAATATTAGCGTTAATTACTTTCAGCACATCTTTCGACATAACTGCCAGTAATATAATTTAGTTTGATTAATTCCAGCCAGTCTGATTAAAGACAAAGCCTTATATTTAGCTTATAGTCCAGACCTTTACAAAAACGCTTGGGAAAATAGCTCAGATGCTTAAAAAAAAAGAGAAACAATCAAACATCATCGTGACCACTTTAGGCTCCCACTGATAATAAACAAAGGAAAGGTTTTCAATTACCTAGCGCCGCAAGGCACTCAGATGATCGCTAGCACAAAATAGCAAAATCAGAAAAAATCCATAAGGAGAGTGCTGCACTCAAGTCTAGGGTCAGTTCACTTCTAAAAGGTTGCCAAACCATGAAACTACAAAAAATCCAGAAAATAGAAGTGCTCCAATAAAAGACCGACCATAAATGTCCAACTGAATTGTTGATTTTTATTTGCCACAGTGGGAGCCCCTAGCGCCTCGGCAACAAGCCTTCAAGTGGGGCATGAGCCAAAGTGAAAGATCTACACCTTTTATACAATCATGAGTGCATGACATCACAATAAAAAATGACCCCACAACCATAAATGAAAGCATACTAAGATAATCACACTTGTCACATAGAAAAAACTGATTTTTATAAAACACAGTTTCTTTTAAACATTACTACTCATAATTTATTATTTATACAAACTTATAAAAGTTGTTTCCACAACATTTTTAAAGCAGGAAGAAAGACCTGATTTGAAGTAGAGATAGCTAGACAGTCTTTACAATTTAAATATCATGAATTAATTTATACATGTGTGGGATCTCCTGAAATAGGGATACACCAAGACAAAAACAGGTTACTAAATCTTTTATAAGTTTGTATACATAATAAATTATGAGTAGTAGGGCCAGATATTCAAAACTTTGCACCTATAAAACCGCTTATGCAGATTTAGCGCGATTAGCTGGTCTACAGGTATTCGTAGGCCAAATAGCACGGGCAAACTGCATTAGCGCTCGGCAAAACTATAATGTATGCAAGGGGCAAACTGACATGAATACAGGTGCAATGCTATATTCAGCGACTAGAGCCATGCTAAGTGGTTTTGCATGACTTAGCGCAACACTTAGCGCGGTGCAAAGTACGGCCCAGGAAAAGCTTGTCTTAACCCTGGGCATCAGTTTGTGCAACACTTTGGCTTTGGCGCAGTGTTTCTCATGGGTTTAGCGGGTTTTAGCGTGACCCTAACAAGTAATGGCATATAGATAAAGCCAAACATAGAGAGGAAGCATGTTGCCAACTGATGGCATCACAATGATGCCATCATCTGCCACTGTACCAGACATGCCAAGCAGTAAGTGGTGACCCTGCCGCCAGTGGACAGCATGGCAGTGTGGCTGGCAGCACACACACCTGTGGGACCACAGCATCTGTGGACACTAACAGATGCCAGCACACATGCAGCACTGTGGGCATGGAGGATGTTGGGGGTGTGTATGGGGTGGCAGGCTGTGCCACAGACCAGGTGTGGCCACAAGGCTGGGACACATCATGCAATGCACATGGGCCAGTATTGGGAATACCCCAACACTAGGTGCCTTTCGGATAATATATGCCCCCCACCATACCACAGTCTGTACAACTGTCACAGCACACAAAGCCAGGAAATTTACATGTCACTGTGAGCATCCCATGCCACAGGTACAGCATCTGTGGGTCACATAACAGTGTAACAGTAATGTCCACTGTCAGTAAACACCGGCAGGTTGGGCCTGTCACTGTGTACAGTGCAGTGGTCATCACTGCCCTACACACCATAGGCAGTGCTGTGTCCCTCACACTACTGGCCCCCTTGCTACTGTAGTGTCTGCTGTGCACTGTAGCATGCCCTACAGTGTGACAGTTGTATGCAGCACCACCATCGCCTCTGCCTATGCTGTGTTGTCCCCTGGGGTACAATATACTATGCTGTACTGTTTACATGTAGCCTGCAGCTATCATCGTGCACTGCCAGACTGACCTACAGGTGGAGCTGCGGTTGGACCTGGTGAGCCCCTGTACTTCCAGACTGACCTACAGGTGGCTCTGTGGGACCCTGCAGTAATGCTGGGCAAACTGCATGCAAATCAGGGTATAATGTGTTACTAATCCGGTTGTTTGCCCAGAGACTACCTAAGTAGGCTCATTTGCATGGCACTTTTGAATATGGCACATTTTAGCTCCGGGCAAGCGTGTTTGCACCGAGGCTAACTGCTTAGCTCCGCGCTAATGTGTTAGTGCAGCGCTAATGGTATGGGGAATAATATACAGTTTTGATCACTGTTCTTTCACGTCTGCTGCTTCCTGCAGCTGTACTGAGTCCATGCATTTGCTGGCACACACATTGGCCATGTAGTTCATCTGTACCTGCCCTCACGTTGCTGTGCACTGTGTTGTTGTTGTGGGTTGCACTTCCTGGTTGCTTTATTCAGTGCTATCTTATTCCCGGGCTATTTTTGCCCTACACTCCCAGACCAGTTTGCCCGGCTTCCTTAGACTGCAATATTCAGCAGGATTAGCACTGGGCTATTTCCATTTCAATATAGCTTGCTCTGTGCTCCTGGCTACGTTTGCCCGCTAGGCAGTGCTAATTTAGCCCCTGCGCAAAGTTTTGGATATCTGGCCCGTAATGTTTAAAAGAAACTGTATTTTATAAAAATAATTTTTTTCTATGTAACAAGTGTGATTATCTTAGTATGCTTTAATTTATGGATGTGGGGTCACTTTTTATTGTGATGTCATGCACTCATGATTGTGCAAAAGGTGTAGTTCTTTCACTTTGGCTCACACCCCCTTGAAGGCTTGTTGCTGAGGCGCTAGGGGCTCCCACTGTGGCAAATAAAAATCAACAATTAAGTTGGACATTTATGGTCTGTGTTTTATTGGAGCACTTCTATTTTGTGGATTTTTTGAAGTATCAAGTACAAGGCCCGACATAGTTGAATTATTATTGTGGACATTAGCTACTAGTGACCCTTGATTAAAAACTGAGAAGTAGCTGTTGCAGTGTTCAACCATTTCTTGGTTATCTGATATTCGGTTCCCATTGGGACCCTTTAGAGGGCCAATTGTTCTATTAACTCCCTTTTTATTATTAATATATGAGTAGAAGGACTTGTAATTATCCTAAGCTTTGGGTGCTAGTTTGTACTCGTGCTTTTTTTTTGGGCCATCTCAATACTCGTTTTTGTAACCTTCAGGCATTTTTTATAATTATCCCAGCACTTTATGTTGCTGCTCATTTTGGCCTTTTTATTTATTTTTTTTTCTTTATTGCCTTTCTGACTGCCAGAGTCATCCATGGAGGAAGAGACTTCTTGGACCTGTTATATTTATTTGTGGTGGGTACATATTTTTGGACCAGATTGTTAATTTTACTGCTAAACTTATCCCACATGCATTGTAATGGTTGTTTGTCAAACTCGATTTTCCAGTTCCATTTGGCCAAGTCCCTTCTCATGCTAATAAAATCTGCTTTGTTGTAGTTATAAATTATTGTACTACCAGTGTCATTACCCAAGGATCCCATATAACTAAAACTCACCATGCAATGGTTGCTAGAGCTTAGGAGGGCCACAACTGTACAGTTTTGAATGTTCAAGAAAATACAAAATCACACATGCCCCCACAATGCAAAGCATTATGGGCTGCATATGCAAATCATCACAGAATGTTATGTTGGTCCAACTTTAAGCAGAATTCCATGGTGCCAAAAGGCCTCTCACACAGTTTGCAAAGGGTGCTAACAGAAAACATAGACACATATTTCATCCTACCAGGACTCATCAGCATGCCTCATCTGTTTGACACCCCAGTGGCATGGACCAGCTACCCTATAGGCAGTGTGTCTTGGATATATTGTGGTGAACCCATTAAAATTAAAAAAACATTTAAAAGACAAAGAACCTCTGTGCACAAACACTGAGGCAAGGGTTACTCCAAAGGGCATTTGGCTGGGAAGCCAAGTTTCAAGAAAATACAAAATCACACATGCCCCCACAATGCAAAGCATCATGGGCTGCATATGCAAATCACCACAGAATGTTATGCTGGTCCAACTTTAAGCAGACTTGCATGGTGCCGAAAGGCCTCTCACACAGTTTGCAAAGGGTGCTAACAGAAGACATAGACACATGTTTCATCCTACCAGGACTCATCAGTATGCCTCGTCTGTTTGACACCTCAGTGGAATGGACCAGCTACCCTATAGGCAGTGTGCCTTGGATATATTGTGGTGAACCCATTAAACCCTTTGAAACCAATGACTTAGTGTTATGCTGCCTTCCACAGTTTTGAATATTGTTACCCAAATTGCTCAGCACCATGTCCAGGATATGAGTATCCCAGGTATTATTTAGCACAAACTATTCCAAGCCTGCCAAAATCAATGTTTCAAGGTAGCTTGCCTCTACTTTTGTATCAGCCTTTAGTGTGTCCCAGTTTATTCCAGGGAGATTTAGATCTCCTAATAATATAACATTATCCTCCAGTGTAAACTTATTAATAAAATCTAATAATAGTGAATTCTCCAGAGCAGAAAAAGAGAGTGGTCTGTACACTACTTCCATACTGATTTTAGCTGAATGAGGTGGGGAGATTTTTATCCAGAGAATTTCATTGTTTCCCCATTTAGTAGTGTTGATATGTTTGGAGATAATATTATCTGAAACATACAGTGTCACCCCCCCACCCTAGACTGAGTCCTATTCTTATTGTAAAGAGTGTAACCAGGGATATGTTTTTAGTGAGGCTTCTGGCATTTATTATGAGAAAGTTCCAACTGTGTTATTTAATATCTCTGGTGTTTGTTGCCCTGGGTTTGATTTTCCCCACATCCACCCTCCCTTTAAGTTTAAATGGGTATCAACTATTTGTTTTAGTTTTCAAGCAAATATATGTTTCCCCTGTCTATTCAGGTGTAGGTTGTCCTGCACAAACAAATGTGGTGTTTGAAAGTCCTCCCAATGGTCATCATAAGCAAACTGCTCCCTAAAACACCAGCGCTTTAGCCACCCATTAAGTCTTAACATATCCATGTTTAGCATATGGCTCACCTGGGGGACAGGTAAAATTCCAGAAATAACCAGGTCACACCCTCTGGCTATAAGGAACTTCCCCACCTGCTCAGAGTCTCTCTGTATATCTATGAGGCTTCTTTTACCCACATTATTAATCCCTATGTGTAGAAATGCAACTGGTTTGTACCTATTTTCTAGTAAACCAGGTAGGAGCTGCCTAATATCACCTATTCCAGCTCCTGGCAGTACACTAATAGTGGTGGGGCTAAGGTTCGAATCGTAAGTGATTCTCAGAGTAACGTGGAATCCACGAAGTATTCCGCAACACGAAGAGGAGTAATTCGTGTCATGATGAGGAACGCAAAGTCCATTGAAACCAATGACTTATTGTTATTCTGCCTTCCACAAACCACTTCTCCACCAATTTTAAGGCGAAGTACATTGAAATCAATGTGCTTCGCATCACTTCACCTTGCTCTTGATCTCCAAGGCGAATCTTGCAGTGCTTCATGGGATTGCAGGTCACATGGGCTCTAGACTGTTCTGCACAGCCTCAGTTCTGTTTAGTGTGTGTGTAGTGGAAGATGGAGACAGTTGCTTCTCAGAGCCCCGGATTCAAATCCTTTAAAAGCTGTTAAAAAAGCCTTTTGATCCATTTTGTTTGCTAACACTTTAGTAAATCGATTGTAGGAAACCCTCCTGTGCTCATATCATCGAGTGTTTATTGTTTGTGTGGATTTTGAATGTTAGTTTAGAACAGTCAGTCTGTGTATTGTGAAGTGTGCTTTGGGGAGGGGCATATCTTTAGTGTAGGTAGATTAACTGGAAGGAAAAAGGCAGTCTTTCTGTCTTAGTTATATTTTTCTTGTATAACTATGTTAATGTACACACAGTAATATTTTCAGTATTTCTTGACATTTTTTGGCTGATTGTTGTGGTGCAGCAGTGTATAATTTCAGTTTGTTTAAAACATTTGGTTATATTACTAAAGGTATTTAATTTGCTAAGCATTACTTGTAGTGTGTGTGTGTGTGATGCATGCCATTAAATCAGACACCTTTTATTGTGCCACAGAGTAATTTCAGCAGTGTGAACCTGCTATGCACCACACCTGCGTGAATGTTTTATACTGCTTTGTGGTATCTTACTGGTAGTGGACTGTTACTACCGTGCAATACCCCCCTAACTGGCAAAAAGTATTCTTTTCCAGATGTGGATTTGTGACTTGAAAACACAGGTTAGGTGTTGTTGTGCCTTTGCGTCTGCATCTCTTGAGTGCCCAGTGCAATTTTAATCTGTCTGTGCATTTGCAGTACACCATTAATTCTGGGAGACTTTGCATTTCTTGTTTTGCTCTCATTTCACTTCGTCAGCACTGGGGAATTTTCTGGACACAAGACAGTAGCATTTTGAGGATGCACATTAATTCTGGTGACTGTGTGTGACCACTGCCTACATGATGGAGTGCACCATTAATTCTGGGAGACTGCATTTTTTGTTACCCTCTCATTTCACTGCATCAGCACTGGGGAATTTTCTGGAAACAAGACAGTAGCATTTTGGGGATGCACATTAATTCTGGTGACTATGTGTGAACACTGCCTGCATGATGGAGTGCACCATTAATTCTGGGAGACTTTGCATTTTTTGTTACCCTCTCATTTCACTTCATCAGCACTGGGGAATTTTCTGGAAACAAGACAGTAGCATTTTGGGGATGCACATTAATTCTAGTGACTGTGTGTGACCACTGCATGCATGACAGAGTGCACCATTAATTCTAGAAGACTTTGCAATTATATTACCCTCTCATTTCACTTCGTCAGAACTGGGGAATTTTCTGGACACAAGACAGTAGCATTTTGGGGATGCAGATTAATTCTGGTGACTGTGTGTGACCACTGCACGCATGACGGAGTGCACCATTAATTCTAGGAGACTTTGTATTTCTTGCTGTGCTCTCATTTCACTTTGTCAGCACTGGGGAGTTTTCTGGACAAAAGACAATAGCATTTTGGGGATGCACATTAATTCTGGTGACTGTATGTGTGAGGAGCTGCCAATATTGTTGTCACTTCGCCTTACTTCACGTTAAGGCAGAATGACAATGCAAGTAATAATTACAAGGCGAAGTGAGCCTTTTGAATTGGCCAATCCACGTAGCTGAGTGACAACGCGAACTGCCCACTTCACATTCACTTCACCAGCAAAGTTTAAATTTGCTGCATCTCTATTCACTAACAGTAGTGTAATCCTTTCTGTTCTTACATAATAAATTATCTGTGTACCGGAGCATGGAGTCCCCTATAAACAGTACATCATGTGGGGCATTCTCTTTTCATGTTGATGTGCTGGGTGTATCATGGCTTTCCATGTTTACTGTTCCCTGGGTACCTAAATAACTGCTACTGGGTAGCTTTGGGTTAGCTTGGATGACGGGCATTTCCTCATCATTTGGGTTTAAATCAGGCACTAAGGCACTGGATTTATTTAGTGTTAATATATTCGATGATCCCCCTATGTTTCTTCTACCCTTTTTTTTGATGTTTTTTGTACAACACACCAATCATTTTCTCATCCATAGCCTTAGCTTGGGTGATACCCTCCACCATTGTGTCAATACATTTTTCTAGCATGGTGATATCAGCTTGTACTTGCACCCTTTGTTGTAGTGTTGTAATTTTAGCTTGTAACACCTTGATCAGGATAAAACTGTCACACACAAACCCAGGAATTACATCCCCCTTGGCATACATACAACACCTAAAACAAGGCCTCATGTTTGCACCATATCTTCTACAAAGGTGTATGGTATTAGTTCCAGCTCCCAGTTGTCCCAGCTGACACAGCCGACACATGCCGATCGCATGTCTCTCCACACGTCTCCATGCATGGTGATGCATGCCCTGCCCGTGCTCACCCTGTTCACAGCAAGGCTGAGTAATAAGGGTCTAAGTGACCTGGAATTGGCTGTAAAGGTCACAGGACCCTCACAACGGAGGTTGCAATATTTAAAAGTTATTAATTACTGTGTGTCAGCCTCTCATGTGAGGTAAAGGCACAGAAGTGTCAATTTTAGCCAAGTTACAAAATATCTTTAAGATTATCCCAGTAGTAGTTTTAGCCCCTATGCAGTGAGAACTACAGCAGCTCTCTTCCTACTTCCTGTAGGCTGGAAGATAGGGCTCTAGTAAAATCAGCACACCAGAGTTAAAACTTTTTGTAGTATTGGTTCCCTGCACACTGTCCTTTCATGGAGATCAACTCCACCAACATACACACACAGGTGGACTGAGTCACATAGCCACCAAGGAATGTGCATGGCTATACCTAAAACAGCACTGTTCACCTGAACAGTGAAGGACTGCACATAGAGTGAGTATGCCGTGCTGCAACAGAACAGGACTGAGCTGTGCAAGGGACACACAACACCAGAATGCATGCCAGATGTGATATTGGAACACATGCCTCAGCAGCACCAAGCTACAGAACAATAGGAAGTCTAATGCCCCAAGTGGCTGTGAGTTGCACCTACACACCCAGCACTCTGCAGACCAGGCATCCAGAACACAGGCCCACACAAGACAATGGGCATCCATGAGTGACCCCGGCCAGCAGCAGGAGCAGGGCCCACACACACAAGTGATTTACACAGCACAGTTGGATACAGAAGGGAGCCTCATGCAGCACCATGTGCAGCTGGTAGGATAACATATAAGTGCAGTGGTGTAGTAGGCGAGTGAGCACCCAGCACACTGTACCACAGTTCCCATAATACCAGAATGAGATGCAGAGCTGCCTGTTGGCTCCCTTCATCCCAACAGACACCAGTTCCACCCTAATCATAGGTCCTGGGATGAGCCTGTTGTGTTGTAGTATATGCATGGCACTGCCCATGTACCATGGAATGATCACACTATGGACATCACTGTGTTGGTGTGTTGGGTAGACACTACCAACTATGCATCACAATGTAGAACAAATACATGGTTAGGTACATTTACGGCCCATCAGTTATGATGCTTGCTGTTGACCCCACATCCCATAAGGCCGTCTCTGGTAAGATACAATGGTGTGATACACAGTGCATGATGCACTGGAGATGGCTCCAATGCAGGCAGCCACAGGCACGGTATGGTGCACATTGTATGTCACGGGGCTGTACTAGTACAACAGTGACCTGTGCCTATCACTGCCAGACAGATATGCATACCTTGGCCCTCCCATATGGCACTACAGACCCAACTAACAGTGTCACGCACACCACCTGATGCTGACTGGTGTATGAGGTCTGCAGCATAGTGACATGCCACTGCAAGGTGTAATGCATGCCAAGGCACAGTAAACACACAGGGCAGCATGCCTGTTGCAATGACAATCCAGCACATATTTGGCAATGCCCCTGACACACCACATTGTCGGTAGTGGGACAGTGCCCCAAGGGCAAGATGAGGGGCCAGAACCACAACTGCCTAAGTGCTGCCCCCACAGGCATGCGTGCAGCCTGTTAAGACACACAATGGACACTCCCCAAACAGCAGAAACATGCAGCATAGTGTAGATATGCAATCCAAACTACAAAACACTCAATGCAGGATACTTATGTGGATGTGTGCCCAAGGACTATCCTGTCTCCCTCGAGTCTCTTCGGACCCTGTCAGGGCTGGGCACCCTCTCCATCGACAACTAGTCATGGTGGCCAGCTCTACCTGGCTGGCCCCGGGTTACACTTACTGAGTCCTGTTGTCTGTGAATGGGGACAGAGGTAATATGGGATCAACAGTATGCAGCAAAGCACATGGCACATTGCCATCCACCATAAGCAGTACATACTCCTATATACCATTTTCATGGTGGGATAGACAGCACCCTGCATGGACACATCTTACCAGTATGCAAAGCCATGCAGCACCATGCAGACAGGTGTGACCATGGACTGGATGCAGCTTACATACCAGTGTTGTAGCAAGGAGCTGGCACTAAGTAAACAGGGCCCGTCTTATTTATTTATTTAGCTTTTGTTGACCAGGTATGTACACTAAACAAGTTATATGCCTATTTTCAGGTATGACCCGGGAGAGTACAATGAGATACAGATACAATGAGATACAGGTTCATACAGAGGACAACATGATCACAAGTTAGGCAGTATACAGAGTCAAAATAGAACCATGTAAACATAACCAGTAGACAGTAAGCACAGTTAAGATATGTATAGGAATATAAATACATAGAGACACCAAGGCTAAGAACAGTACAATTTTACAAGGTATACATGGCTCTGAGCCACAAACAGAGCCACAGTCTAAGTATCTCCTGAGACAGAGAAAAAATACATTATATGCATGGTGCCCTATCCCGCCGTCTTCACCACTTGTGTCCAACATACCCATACATGCCCCATACATGTCAGCTATATGCCATGTACACCTCATATTACTTATTTGGATGCATGTAGCCTAAGGTCACATACAACAGGGTCACAATACTCATACTATTACAACAGTAGGGGTGGTTATCATACCTTGGGTGTAACTCAACACAATGGCAGTTCCTAAATTGGCACACTCACTCCAATACAATTGCAATCTATGCAGCATGTGTTGTATGCATGCCTGCACCCTTGCTACCTACCACAATGTGCAAGAAACCAACATTGTCTGTGGCAACATGCTGTTCTGTACACCTAACATCCTGGCTATCAATACCCCCGAGGCACATGACATATTCATACAACCAGACACAGCACCTAGGAACTTATAGAGTGATCTCATGTTGTCATTGTGGTATCACACTGCCTTGGCATTATGGCAAGCAGCAGGGCTCCCCAATCCTCAGTGAGTTCTGTATTGTACATGACAATTTGTGCATCTGCCAGAATAGTGGTCCCATAGACCTACATTAGTTATATAGGACAATACAGCAAATTTACATAGGAAATAGTGCACCAAATAGGTAAAAATGAGTACATTGCCCTGGAGTCTCAGAGAAAGTAGCAAAGCAGTCTTTAAGTACTACACACCACAAACCACAGCAACCATGCATACACCTGCATGTTCTCACCTGGGTGTGGTACAGTGCCACTATTCACCATTGTCCTAGCTGCTGCAGACAATGTGGTTCCAAAGAGGGCAGATCATTAAAGCTGTGATGGCACTGGTCACCTGTATGGCAGTGCCAATTTTGAAGGTCAGATGCACATACAGTACCTCACATCTGGACCTACTGTATCTGCTGCTTCACCCCCCCCCCTTACCCAGCAGCAGCTCTTTCCTGTCAACCACCAGGCTGGCCAGCTTAATGGTTGACCACCTGGTGTCCCTTTGTCATACCCTGACCCTGCAGCACCTGTCTGTCATCATTAAATATTAGTATTGCAAGTTCCTCACACTTCCTCCAGCTGCTGTCAGGGCCAACCTGGCTCTGTTGAATAGGCTGGAGATTAGCACTGTATAGTCTGGCATTTGTGCTGTGCTACTGTAATATTGCCTAGAGCCATGCATGCTACTGGGTGGGGGATTGCTGGCAGAACGCAGATGGCAGTGTGACTCCCCTGCATGCACATGGTGTATATGCGCAGCACCATGCTGCACCTTCAAAATGCCATAGTGCAACGTGATAACATACATGACTGCACAGCACAATGATGTTGGCAGATGACATGTGAAGTCATGTGCACGCCATGCTGGACCCTAGCATTAGTGCAGCTCAAAGGTGATAACACTATGCGCAAACCTGCAATTTTCAAACCATGTATGCAAATGAGCTAATTTCACAGTCTGTGCTCTAATTCTACATTTACATGTCATTGCTGGAATGTATTCAGTCATTTGCATGCCCAACTGTGCCCAAAGCATATAAAAGGAAAGGGAAAGGAACATTGTGTAACCAGAAGTAGCACACTAAGCTAAAGCTTGTTTCCAGATGTGACCCAGGAGCACAAGGAAATTAAGTGACTTGCTCAGGATCACACAGTATGCACCTAGGTGGCTATGGGATTCAAACCCAGGTCTCCAGATCTGCAGCTCAGAGCCTCAACCCACTGTGCTATAGAGCACCACACAGGTTCCACAAAGGTACTGCAGGCAGCCAGAGGTAAGTGTATTGTGAAATGGCCTACAGTAGGGACATGGGTGATCACAGCATTCTGTCAATGTTGCACGTGGCTAAGGGCAGCAGTAGGCAGGCAGCTAGCTGTGTGTTTGACACGGCCATTCAGGAACACGTACTGGGGCCTGGACACCACTGTACCTTTGCTCTGTGCTCTGCTGTGTGTATACAGTGCCGTCTTTCCTCCCCATTTCCAATAGGTAGCATGATGGTGGACGAGTGCCTGAGAAAGAGGAAATTTTCTGATGAAGAGGTGCTGACCCTGACCCATGCTTACATGGCCAGGGAGGACCTGGTTGGCAGATACAAGGGGACCAAGTTTGAGATCTCACAGGCCTGGGACATCACAGAGGCATTGAATAATGGACACTCCTCTACTCTGCCACATGGGTGCCTTATACTATGTGATCACTGGTGATGGGAGGTGTGCAATTTATACAGCACTGAGGGTGTATGGGCACTGCACTGCATGGGTGGTGTGAGTGTGATGATACACAGTACACTGGGCCTGCATGCTGTCATGGTCAGGCCATAGGTATCAGCATTACGCAGCAATGTCACTCTTCTGTCAACAGCCTAGTCTATGATGGTGGATACACTGGAGGAGGAACTGCCAGGAATGTCCAGATGGCTGCTGCTGCTGAGGCTGACCCCTGCTGGGGCCCACCTGGAGTCAGAAAGTGATGTAGAGACCTATGTGGAGGAGTGGCAGAGAGAGGAGATCTCCAGGTCCAGTTCAGACCTTGAAGAGTTAACCATCTCTACAGGGCCTCCTGCCAATGGGTCCCAGCCACCCCCTCTTCAGACCAGCCATCACTGTGCTGCCCCTGCCAGTGCCCCTTACCCAGCCACCATAGTGCCCTCATAAGCCAATGCCCATAGCCTGGCCACCACCATGCCACCTCAGGACCCTGCCCCCAGCCAGTCTATCACCTTGCCTCCCCAGGCTAAGCCTTCCAACCCAGCCACCACTGTGCCACCCAGGACCCATGTTACAGGCTCAGCATTGACTACAGTACAACCCCAGCCCACAAAATAGGCCAGGATGCAGCCCAGCTCTGTCGCCTGGGGCAGTTCATTCAGGCAGCAGATGCCAGCCAACAGGCAGCTGCTACATTCCACCACGGGGGTTCAGGAGGCCCTGTAGGCTGAGATGGACCACATGTGCAACATGATGCAAGACCATGAGCAGCATGTGGTGGTTCTCCATGTGGAGAACATGGCAGCCTTGGGTAGACTGGAGCAGTCTCTGTCAACCATCTTAGATGCTGGCATCAGGAGACTGGAATAGTCATGGCAGGTTTGGGTGGGGTGGCCTCCAGCAATGCAAGTGTTAGCCACAGCATTGGCCATTCCAGTAGGGAGAGTGTCACCCAGTGACAGAAACTTCAGCATCTGGCCACCCTGCAGTGCAAGCACATGGACGCCCAGGTCACCCAGAACACCTCACACACTGGTACATAGCAGCCAGATGCCATGCACCCCTGACCATGGCCTACTGCTCAGAGGGGTTATTACCCCACAGGGGGGTGGCCTTGCATGACTCACGCCATTCCCACATCCATCCTGCATTGCCTGGACAATGTCCCTCTGCTGCCTACCTGGATACATCACATGCAGAAGCCCTTTGTCCAGGATGGGGTTACAGGCCGCACCTAGTGTGCTTGTGTCACCTTTGACCTACACCAGCTTTACTACCTCATGCCCCCTGTCAATAAATCATGCCCCACAGATGGGTTTTTGTACTTTGCATCCCTTTCTCCCCCGCCTTGCTATCCTATAGTTAATTTGCAGCACCCCTCCCCCCAACTGGGAGTGCTTTTATTTTATTTGGCTCTCCTTCCCTCTTGTTGGGATGGCTCTTATTTTGTTCGGCCCCCATTCCCCATTCCCCAGCCTGGATGGCTATTTTGTTTTTCTTGCTTTTTCAAAATATTTCTGTTATCAATACATTTTTTAGACCATTACTGTCTCCTCTCCTGTATGATCTCTACTCACTGTCCAGGTGATAGAGGGCTGCAATGAGGTGGTCTCTGTACTCCCTTTACTTCCTGGCCATCCTGGATGCATACCTATTAAGCTGCTCCTGCATCCCCTGGTCCCCAAACTTGACATCAACTGCAGTGTTTCCCAATGGGGAGGGGAGGCCTTTTCATTGGTTGAGCACCATGTTATGTAGTATGCAACAGACAAGGAATATGGCACAGGCCTTCTGAGGGGTATACTGTAGGGCACCACTGGAATGGTCGCAATATCTGAACCACATCTTGAGCAGGCCAAAGACCTGCTCAATAACATTGCATGTAGCAATGTGTGTCATGTTGCACCTGTCCTCTGCAGTGGATACAGGTTGTAGGACAGGATGATAGTGTCCAGGGATGCAAGGGATATGCACTGTCCTCTGTGAAAGAAAAGGGCATTGGTTAGTGACATTAAAGGCAGCTATGGAGGAAGGGGGGCCTTGGGCTTGTACTCACCTTTGAGGTGTCCACTAGCTAAATCCCCTTCTTCAAATCTCTGACACAGAATTGAGTTTTGCCAGATAAAGGCATCATGAACACTACCAGGTCACCATGCCAGGACATTGATGATGCACCCTGTTGCATCACACACCACCTAAGGATTGGTGGAGTGGAAGCCCTTTCTGTTCACGATACAACACAGCCAGCTATGATTCAATGCAGTAGCTTACAGTAAGTGACATTTCACAAAATACTGCATTACAAATGGACTTAAAGAGCAAGCTGACATCTTCAGTATGTGTGAATCCATTGTTGCCCCAGATCCAGGACCCTTGCGATAGCTGAATCGCCAACCTTGTTTAAAAAAAAAAGACAACTAAAGCTTTTAATTGCATTTGTGGAGATTGCACCTGAACATGCAGCCCATAGAGAATCATTCAGACATTGCCACCAGAAACACCTGTGAGTGATGTCAAATTTGAAACAGACTGGTGCTGTAGTCTAGCACTGCATCATATCATAAGGTTTGTGGATTTTATATAGCAAGTTCCAATTCAACAAATACCGAACCTAGGAATGACAAAAGGAAAATGAGGAGGGAGCAGGCAGAACAGAATAAGAGACAGAATAAGAAGATCAGAAAGAAAACAGATGAAAACTGCATGTATACCACTGAGTAATTTACAAATAAAACAGATGAAAATTGCATTTATACCACTGAGTGATTTGTGAAGGAGCTGGGGTTATTGAGAAGGCATTCAACAGAGTGGAGCAGTGCTTCCAATTCCACAACCTCAAGTCATTTGGCTTTGGACCAGGAATGAGAAGCTGGATTTCCATCCAATGCAAGGATGCCTCTATGTCTGTCACCACTAACAGCATTCCGTCCCCTCCCTTTCTTTTCCAGAATGGAACCCATCAAGAATGCCCCCTCTCCTCACTCCTATTTATTCTCTCATTGGAGCCCCTGCTGCAAGCTAACAGATCTTGTTCCCACATTAAAGGTCTGCAACTTGGGGAAGAGCACAAATTGATGACATATGTGGATGACATCATCTTGACACTCACCAACTTGCAGTCCTCCTTACCACACCTTTACTCACTGATCAGATCACATGGTAGATGTGTTAGGTATTAGGTAAATGTCTCCTAATCTATTTTCCTTTCCTCATATCCCAGGATAACAAAACAGGAAGGTTACCCATGGGATACTGTATGACAGTGGCACAGGAGCAGATAAAGTTCCAGGTCATCAACTTTGACTGGTCCCTCCACAGCAGGGGAAGAAAGAACACTGACTCTCTCAGAACTTCCCTGGAGAAGGACATGGCCAGGTGGCAGCATCTAAATGTACTCCACTGCAGAAGGGTGCATACATACAGTATAAGATTATGGCATTGCCAGAAATATAATGCATCCTGCATAGGTTATAGAGCTTTTTTCAGCCATTGATCCTTTTGTTATGGTATCACTGTGATGTAGCTCTCCATTTGCATGTCTGATCTCTCACTTTTCAATGACATAAGGCCTATTTTCTGACAGTCACCTGTACTGAATTAAATTGCTTCCTTTACAGCTTCCCCTTTGCCAAGCAATCTAGTACCCACAAACTTTATATACAGTATATTCTGAAATACTGTTGTTTTTTTTCTGTACCCAATAAAGGAACTGAGACCTGCTTAAAAGCTTGTGTAAAAATTCTTCAATTAGTATAATAAAAGGTATTAAAACAAAAAAAAGTGTACTAGATGTAAAAAGTGCATAGAGTATACTGTAAGTTACAGTCAGTTTAAGAGGTTTAATTGCAGAAGCGTTGTTGCTTTTTTTATTTTTGCAAGCTGTGTCTGTCACACTGACAGAACAACCCAGTAAATTAACCTTTATTTCACTTAAAAACCATGTCCGATTCATACTTTGAAGGTATCCAAGTCTCACAATTCCTGTTGTTGCTTGTGTTAGTGCAGTACAATACAGCACAGTACCTTCTCTCCCACACAGGTTCCCAAAACTGGTTGGTAAGTCAGTTGTGCATATCTGCCAGTGGTGGTGGCTGGAAAGAGAAGTAAAAGAACCTAACATGACTAGCAGTTTGTCTTACATGTCCTAGTACCTGGACGCTCTGTCATAAAATTCATGCCTAGCTGTGGAGTTGTACTATGAACTTGTTTATTGAGTTGTGTGTTAAGAGTTGACACAATAGCAAGACTGACCTATTCCAGGTTAAGCCTAACCTTGGAATATTCTAAAAGTTGTTTTGTTTTGAATTTGGTTGGAGACTTTACAAATTGTTTGCTACAGGATCATTAGTCGTACTTCTGGCACTAAATGGGTGGATTTCTTGTAAAACCACTAGTGAGTATGAGCTAGAGGTTGAAGTAACGTCAGCTCTACTTTGCTCAGCTCTGAGAAGTTTTTGTTCTGTCACTTTTTTAGAGTGAGAAATTGGTATGGATCACAAGATCTCAGCAATGTTTGGTCAGAGTGAGTGAAATAGTGATTTAGTGGGAGTACATGGTGTAGATCTAGTTGCAGGGTTCAGAACAAATGTTTTACTTCACTGGATGCATCTAAGTTCAGGCCTAGAAGTACATAGTGACCAATGAGAGGAGTTATGAAGAAGCCTGTGGGATTTCACTAAAATACCACCAACAGTTTAATCTGGTTCAAGGTCAGTTGGCATTCATCTGTATCCCCCTCCCCTGGGTCGTGCCTGAAAATAGGCAGGATTTGTCTAGTGCACTTACCCGGTCAATAAAAACAAAATAAATAAATAAAATAAATTTGGCAGACGTTCTTTGACATAAACTCCAACAGAGAACACACCACAAGAGTTGGAAAAGTTTGAGAAGAGAAAGGATCAAAAACTTGAAGCATTCATGGATAGAGTCATAAACAGAACGTACATCAACTGCAGATCCAGCAGGAAGAAATGGAACACCTTATAGAGAAGAGCCAAGATATGGCAGTCAGGAGACACCACAGAGAAGATGAAACCTGTCACAAGGTTATGAGAGTGTATCAACATGAGTCATATCAATTGCTGCACCATGAGGCAGAAGCAACTTCCTATCCATTAGAGGACAAAAGAAAGAGGATGCCCGAGAGTTCTTAAGGTCCATTGAGAGAACACTGAGACAGGCACAAGTACCAGAAGAGACTGCACTGAGAAGAAGCTATGAGAGGTGTAGCAAGCAAGTGGTGGTGCTAAAAGCAAGAGCAATTCTGAGACTGGAGACAATACAAAATCCAACTTCTTGAGTGCTTTGACAAAGGAAGAAGCAGACAACACTTATGGAGAGAGCTGGATTGTTCACAAAAGACTGGATATCAAAATTAGTATGTTTGTGTTGGACATATAGGATAAACGCAAATGCTTATATCCTGAAGCACAAGACAGAGAGAGAGAGAGAGAAATTGTTTCCTTTTGCTGTCAGTGCATGCAACTTTACTGCCTTGTTTCTCAGGCTCTTTGCATTCAAGAAAACCACCCTCCATCATGACCCCTGCCCCTCTTCACCCTTCCTCTCTCCTCTGTCACTTCCCCTTTTTGAATTCCCCACCTTCCCCTCCTGACTAGTTGGGGGGGTCTAATAAATTCCCTTGCCTTGTGGTGCTGTCTGTTGCTCAACCCTTCACCCCCCCTACTTAGTTTAAATTAATTCTGGATGCTATGTACTCCCCCAGTTTTTGCTTCAGGACTCCTGAGCCTTCCTTACTCAAATACAGCCTATCTAGTGCATACAGATCCTCGCTGTCTCATGTCCTAGTCCATATTGCCCCACCAGTCCATATCCATATCCATTTACATATCCACACATAAGAGACAACAGATTCAAACTGCGATGCTATGGATGCAATGAGTTAGGATAAAGAAAGCCAGACTGTCCTAAAAACAAGCCAAAACAACCAGAAAACAGTGCAGCAATTATCTTTATGAGACAGAAGGAGAAGCCCAAGACTGTGGAGGTTGTTGCAGAGAAACAGATAACTGAGATGGTGATGACAGTCACAAGCTCAAATCTGCTGTATTTCTCTGTGAAGTTAGAAGACAAGAAAAGACAAGGTTTGGTGGACACCAGCACTACAACCACAATCACCACAAGACCAGTGTTAATATAGAATATCAAGTCATGGTTATGGTTCAAGAGGAAGCTAAAGATAGAGTTCATGTTAGAATCAGAGGAGTCATACAGCCCATGGTGACATGGAGAGGTCAGCCTTACCATCCAAAGAATGGCTTGGAAAGGAAGAGCAGTCATATTTAGTACAGCTGTGTTAGCGATAATCATTGGGACTGATGTCATAAAAGGGATCAAACTTGTGACTGACATTGTCAGTGGAAGAGTTGGATGCTCAGAGGAGACACAAGGGAGACACCTGCTAAAGATGAGGACAAGGAACAGGATGAGAGTGCTGAGGAACCTGAGCTGACAGAAGAGACTATGCCTGATGAGCATCAAGTGTCAACAGTGATAGCCTTGGAATCAGAAAACATAACACAGGATGTTTAACATTTGCATGTCTATGTTGGGGGGGGGGGCTGATGGAGCCATTAGCAGTGAGAGAGGAGCAGTTGGAGGAAGTCCTGAAAGAGTTTTCTGAAATGGTTACCAAGACAGTTGGAAAAACTACATTGTTGCAGCGCTTGATACACACCACAAATTCTCAGCCGATCAGGAGGGGATGATATACTGTTCATCTGAGCAAAGAATAGTCACCTGAGAACAGATTCAGGATATGTTTAAAGATGGGATAATTTGACCCTCACTGTCAGCATGGTCATTGCCAGTGATGCTGGTGCTCAAGAAAGGTGGAACCCCAAGATTTTGTGTTGACTACAGAAAGGTGAATGATATAACCATCAGCGGTGCCTCTCCAAAGAAAAACCTGTGAGATGTTGGATACTTTCAATATAACTCAAGTATTCTCAACAATGGGCCTGAGAAGTGAATACTGGAAGATACCAGAAGAATCATAAGATTGCTGTAAAGTTGTTTTCGTAACACACAAGAGAGTGTGCAAATTTACTGTGTTACACTTTGGACTAAAACATGCACTTACAACACTCCAGAGAACAGTGAACAAGGTATTACATGGAATACAGCTTTGCTCTGCCTACATGGATGATATGATCATATTTTTCAGGGCAGTGGATGAACACTGGTAGCTCTGGAAGGAGCTGTTACAGAGACTGAAGAGTCACAGACTCACTGCAAAAAGAGAAAAGTGCCATTTCCTGTCAACAGAGATAAAGTTCCTAGGACATGTTTTTATGGATGGAGGAGGGCTGCCTGAACTTGACATGGTTCAAATGATCAGATATTTCCAGAGACCTGAGAATTTTAGCAATTCAGTGGGACAGCAACAGGTGCAGACCATTCATACAGAAAATGGCAGACATTATGGAACTGCTGAATCATCAGAGAAGGAGGAGGATACAGTGGGAATGGACATCTCCACAGGAGAAAGCATTCCAAACAGTCAAAGACAAGACTGCAGAAGCAGAAAAGTTGCATTTCACAGACTATGAGAAACCATTCTACCTAGCAATGGATGTTGGTGATTTTGGATTTGGAACAGTGCTGTTCCAGGAGGAACCTGGAAATAGAAAAGTAGCCTCATATGCTAACATGACACTGAATGCCATGGAGAAGAAATAGCAAATTTTAGAGAAGGTTTGCTTAGACATGGTGTGGGCCACCATGTGGCATTGAGGATACCTGGACAGTAAATCATTTATGTTATATATGGATTGCACTGACATGGTTTTTCATGATGAAGGACAACAATGGGAAGTTGGGACAATGGTTACTCTCTCTTACAAGAATATGTATTCAAGGTACAACAGTGTAGAGGAAGCATGAATACAGGAGCCAATCATCTTTCACAGAGAGCAGAAGAGAGTGATGAAGAGGACCAGGAAGATATTGCCACTGATATGAGTGGGTAGCCCCTACTTTGTGTTGCAATGTGATGGCAACTGGCGTAGAAGACACTGAAGAGGACATACTGTTACCATTCTGATGCTCTTATCTAAAGGACACTCAAAGTCAGGATGAGGAGGCTACAGAATTAATGGAGTTACTGCAAAGAGGAAATGCAGCTGAGACATTGCCAAAAGCCAAACAAATGGAGACTGACAAGTTCTGATTAATGATATATTGTGGCGGACAGAGTGTTGATGCACACTACCAACCTGGAAGGAAGGAAAGTAGTTCTACCACAGAGTCAGAGAAAGAAAGCAATGCAGTCAGTGCATGACATGACTGTACCATATTTGGACATATGGAAAGAAGGAAGACCTCTGAGACATTAGGAGCAGGTTTCATTGGTCAAGAATGAGATAAGAGATTATACAGTATGACCAGTCATGTGCTACATGCCAGGAGATGATGGTGAGTAACAAGAAGTTGATGGGTGAGATGATCCTTAACCATCCAAAGACAATAGCAACAGATCTTGTCGGACCATTACCCAAATCCAACAAAGGCGATGAATACATCTTGTTGGTAGTGTATGAATTCACCAAGTGGGCAGAAGCATTTCCATTGGGAGAGCGAATACTGACATCATCATGAACAAGATGGAGATGGAAATCTGCAGATGGGGAACAACAAAGCACATAGTATCTGACAATAGACCATAATTCAAACCCAATCTTTGGGAAGAATTTTGCAGTGTTTGAAGAGTCAAGCAACTTTATACAACCTCATATCAACCATACTTCAACTGGACTGAGAGAACCAACAGAAATATCAAATCCTATGTGAGAACTTAGGTATATGACAATCAGCAGAGGTGTGACCAGTATTTGCCCAGGATGTTAATGGCACTGAGGAGTGTAATGCATGATTCTTCAGGATGCAGTCCAGCATTGTTGATGTATGAAAGAGAGATGATGCTACCAGTATACAGAGAACTTTCAGGCGGTCCAGAAATGGTGGACAATGTACTAAAATACAATATATCCAAATCTTAAAAAGCAACATGAGGAAATAATGAAGTTCACTGGTAGGAAGATGGATGATGCAAAAACACATTGAAAGCAATATTATCACAAAACCAGGAGGAAAGTTACCTTGGAATGTGGGGAGATGGTACTTTTGTGAAAACATCGATATTCAGACAAAGATATGCTATCCGGCCAAACTGGCAAGGAGATGGAAAGGACCTTATGTTATTGCCAACAGATGTTCTGAAGTCATGTACCTCATCAGAGATCCAGCTACTGGCCTAGGCAGGGGGTATACCACACTAGTAACCTCAGACAGTTTAGAGTTAAGAGATAGCACTGACGACACCTAGGTTGATTCTGGGGGTGCACCAGAAGTGCTGACTTTTGAGATAAGCCAGAAGGAGCACAAAATCAGGTAAGGCAAGGTACTGTACAAGTCACATTAAACTGTTCCTCCAACTCACTGTTCTTTCATTTTTTTAATGTGCTGACAATGCACTGGCAATTCTAACTGCTTAAAACAGAAGCTCGACTTCAGCCAACCGTCAGCTCATATGCAGTGTGCTTCCAACCGTTGAACGAATTCCTTTCAGCTTTTGCCCAGTGTTGATGCTAATCATTGTCAAATGCATTTTCAGTGCAAAATTAGTTTACAGTACTGTACTGTATGCTGTAATGAACTTGTGAATACAGAAGTTACACATTGTAAAAACCTATGTCAGTTTATTATATGGGCTAAAAGTAGTAAGGAGCCTGATTATATTAATCTAAATGATTGATCAAAACAAGCCTTCTAACTGTAGAAACAAGTGATTTCATAATTGCTATGTTGCCAGAGGGCATGCCACACTATTGAGGGGTGCTCATAGTCACTTGTCCTGAGTCAGAGTTGTGAGTTTCAGAATGTTCATTTGCATAGCTAGATGTTTCATTTTGAAGTGCCACTTAGATTAATGGGCAGACTCATTAATACTTCCATGATATTTCAATCTTTTACAGTATTTTATATTTTATGTTACTTATTTCTTCAAGTAAATACATGCCTACTGCATTTTCCTTGAGATTTGCCTGTCCGTAAGCTTCCTGAGCCCTCATGCCATGACAATCTGGTGTGTGAAGTGGGATTTACTGGCCATTGCATGGCTAAGGTGCTGAGCCAAGCATCAGGGAACTCACATTGTGGATGCTGCAAGGACAAGTGGATAGTACAGGAATAATGGCTCCATCTGTTCCTCTGAGTGTGATGACCAGAAGCATGGAAACAAAATTCAAGGAAGACCCATCAAGTCTGAAGAAGATGAAAAGAAATAAGAAAAGCCATATAGTGGAAAATATGCCCTCCCGAGGGACTAACTGAACTTCTCAAATGGGTGACCCTGAGACAGGTAGAGGCAAGGTAAAGGAGCATTGGCCAGAAAAATGTGAACAGACCATTAAGCTTGCAGAGGACTTCCAGTTTGCTCGACAAACTGCACCAACCACCCTGAGAAAAGATCTGAGGGATCAGAAACTGGTAAGAACTTTCAAACCCCTAAAGCTTCACCCTCTAAGCCACACCCCCCACACACCAATAAAAATGGTAATAAAGTGCCATCCTCCACACATGGACCGGATACCGTTTGTCAACAGTGTGGGGGAAAGGGGACATATCAAGTGGAGGTGACCCACTATGAAGACATCCCCTGTAACTCTTGCTCTAGTTAATTAGGGATCATACTTGATAGAAGTTGCAGCTGGTTCCAAATAAAGTCCTGGTTTTGGTGGATACTGGAAGTCTCTGGCCCATGAGGATGTCCTCAATCAGGTGTATGTTAAAGGTCCTGGGAAATGGTGATATGTGCTCATGGGGATTGTCACTGTTACACCACAATGACCATGCCTCTGCATTAATGGAGAAGAGGTTCAAAAGAAGGCAGGTGTGGTTTCCACTCTTCCAGAACTTGTCATCTTAGGTCATGACCTTCCAGGATTTGACCTCTGTTGCAAAAGAAGGACTTGAATCCTTCATCAGATGTGACTGCAGTGACAACAAAAGTGCAAGCCAAGACCCAACAGAAGCAATAGCTGGTTAATATATTCCCCTTTGAGCACTCTGACTTATTTGAGTCTAGGATATGCCTTAAGAAGACCAAGTGGAAGACCCAAAGGGCCTAAAGAAGTGTGTGTTTAGTCTGGCATATTCAGATTTTTAAATATATTTATTTATTGATTTTAGGATGTTATTTTAATTTTATGTTTTGATCTACTGTAAAAGCACTTTGGTTTTGGAAAGGCGCTTTTTAAAAATAAAACTTTGATTGATTGATTGAAAGCAACCAGGAGGGACATTGCAGAAAAGCCACAGATTAAGTCACCATGGACCATGAAGGACTTGATAACTGATCAAAGAAATGACACATTTAAACTATTGTTTGCTAAGGTGGGGATTGTAGAGGAAAAACCTGCATTGGTGTTGAAAAATGAGATCTTGTACAGAGAATGCATCAATCCTCAAACTAAGGAGGAATGCAAACAGTTGGTGGTTCCTTCAAAATATAGGCAAGAGTTGATGAAATTGGCACATGACATCCCTCTGGCAGTCATCTGGGGTGAGAGCGTACTTTAAAATCTTTCAATATTTTTAACCATCCTTCATGTTGGACAAAGTCAAAGGCATTACTAAAGTCCACGTACAGTACATTCATTGCTTAGCTGTTGTCAGCAGCCTTTATGACCCAGCTGAAAAAGTGTATCAGATTCAGCTGACAAGACCTAGAAGAAGAGCTAGAGGAAAAGCAAAACTAGGACTAGCGCTTAGTAGTAAAGCGAACTTACAAGAGATTCTACAGTTATGTGGGGAGCTTAAGAAAAGGTAATAAACAAATAAAAAACCTTAAGGAGGGAGAAGAGATGCTGGTTAAGGAGGACAAATGGCCACAGCCTTTAACAAATACTTCCTAAGTGTCTATAAAGCACCAGACAAACCAATCGAACTAAGAGGAAGACTTGACGAAATTCAAGGGAGGGCAGTTTGAAATTACAGAAACAAAATTAGGGAGAAACTTATGAAGATAAACAAATCTAAATCGGGTGGACCAGATGGGTTCCACCCTATGTTCTTGAGGGAGTTGGCGGACGAACTGGCCGGACCACTGAGGATTTTGTTCAATAGGTCAATGGGTGAAGGGAGGGTGCCAGTTGTGTGGAGAGTGGCTCATATTACCCCAATATTTAAAGTTGGAGATAAAACTCTGGTGGAGAATTATAGGCCAATAAGTGTGACATCCATGATAGAAAAAGTAATGGAGGGATGTGTTAAAGGATACCTAAACAACATTTTGACAACAAACTATTCAAAAATCTGACTCCGTAGGTGTCTAAAGGAAATGCTGCTGTATTCATTAATGCTAAAATTACATGTATATAATTTACCAAAATGTGGTCCCAGAGCATTTGAAAATTGTAAATTCAGCCTTCCAATTTCAAAAAACTGTCTTACCTGCTTCCTAAAATGGCCACCAAATGTGTTATGTGATGACATCATTGGAGCCAAAGTCAGAGAGATATATGGCTCTCTATAGTACTAACTAGTTCTTTTTCCCTTTGTATAGAATTGTTTCACCCAAATGGTCAAAACCATGTGAATTATTTTGTGTAATGCACATGTTAGGCTATGGTTCTGTTCATTTTGTTTACTTTAACATGCTGAAATTGTGTTTTAATCCAACCGACTTTCTCTGTGGCAAACCACAGTGCAGTACAAATATTGAATATCCTGGTGGTCTAGTGGTTATGGCGGATCCAGGATGCTACAATGGGGGTGCTGGGGTGGTGTGCATGCTTAATATGCACTTTTTAACATGTTTATTAAACCTTTCTATTTTCTGCTATTATTCTTTTCCAGTACATTTTTGACAGAACCTACAAATGTAATCCATAGTTTGAATGTAAACATTTGTACAATCAATAAATCAGACTTCTTCAACAAAGTGAAATGCAGCAGCAGCAGCAGCAAGCAGGTACATTACTATGTGGGGGGGGGGGGTTGCAGCCACACCCTTCAGCAACCCCTAGAGCCACCACTTTTTTTGTAACAAAGTTCCTGTGCAGTCTAATGTTAGAGTTCATACTTTCTCAAAAATCAAATATATGCTTGTCTTGTTTTCTTTTTCCTTGGGAAATAAGAAGAAGAAGAAGAATCAGCATTTATATAGTGGTTTTCATACACATTCTATCCCAAACTGCTTTACAAGCAATACTAGACTGCTAGTGAAGTGACTGAACATGTAGTGGCAGCCATTTCATACATTAATATCCACACACAACCTTGGACAATTGCATGAACTGGTTTATGGGAAAGGGAATGTTGGCCAGCACAATGGGGTCAGGTAGTGATCAAGGTGCTGGCAGCTCCACATCTTATTTCTCACAGTAATCTGCTCATATTTCTCTCCTTCTGTCTTCCCCCTTCCCTGAATACAGCAGTACCTTGCAAGAGAGCCTTTCTCAGTCCCCCTCTGGTATTCATTCTTCACTATTCCTCCTCACTCCAAAAACTGGTGGTCTCATCACCCTTCTGCATCATGAATGCAGGTAGTATAGTCCCCATTTTATTTTGACATATCAGATATAAACATATCTTTCCAGTAAGTCAGGCTGATAGCAGCAGGGAACAAGGGGAATGATGGGCTTTACTATCCTTAAAAGATCTAGGCTACATTTGTTTTTATTTTTTTTAGTTGTTTAACCAGGAATAGCACACTAAGCTGTAAGCTTTTTTACAGGAGCGACCTGGGAGCACAAGTAGGTTAAGTGACTTGCTCAGGGTCACACAGTATGCAAGTGGAAGCTGTAGGATTCAAACCCAGGTCTGGTCTGCTGGATGTCACCAGATTTGCAGCTCAGAGCCCTAGACCACTGCGCTATTCTGCCTCCTATTAAATTATGGGTGTGCACATCATTATGCATGTCATTAAATAGTGCCTAATCATAGGCGGCTTAGATCTTATATAGGTAGAAAAGCCTATTTTTACACTTGTGCCATGCTGATATCAGCCTGGCTTACCAGAAGATCATGTTTATTATTAATATGTAAAAATAACAGGGGAGACTGTACTAACCATAGTCATGATGCAGAAGGGTAGTGAACTCACCAGTTTTTGGTGTGGGGAGCAGGTGACAAGAATGAATGCCAGAGAGGGACTGAAGAGGCCATTCCAGCAGGGTACAGCTATATTCAGTTTAGTTGAAGACATGAAGGAGGACATCGAGCAGATCACTGTGAGATCTGAAATGTGGGGCTGCCAGCATCGTGATCACTACCTGACTGTGGATGAGAGTAGCGAGCAATGACAAATACTCAGAGTGGCAGGGCTGAACCTAAACTGTTACTTGCATTCAGTTTAGGGAGATTACCCTCGGGGAGGGGGGGATGTTGACGTTTGTTAGGACAGTATTGAGGGAGTTGTGTATAGCTCATTCAAGATTTGGAAAGGTGGTAGCCAGCCAACTCGCATTGTGGAGTAGAGCACAGAAAAATACTGGAGAAGAATTGCTGGGAACTGTCCTGCTGGGTTCTGCAGATCACAGGTAAAGGAGTAGACTGACACTGGAAGTTGTGTGGATTCACTTAAGGTATTATTATGCCTCTCCTGCTAATAATATTGTTATCCATTGTAAGTGCAGCCCTTATGAGGGCATGAACAGTAGTTTTTCTGGTGGGTCATGATGCTTATTGCTTGGCCCTCCAGGAAGACCTACTAGTTGGTTAATGAGGCAGAAAACAAACACAGCAGGGGAACTGTACATACCTTCACTGTGCAGAAGGGTGGTGATCCACTCAATTTTTACTGTGGGAGTAGAAGTCAAACACTGACAATGTCAATGTGGACTGGAGAGTGATTTGGGAGGCATTTTTTAACAGTGCCAGCTGATGATGCATATTGGTATAGGTGTGCACAACTCTCTGAGGTACAAGATTACAATCTGAGGTGTGATAATTCTCTTCATCAGACCATAAGCACATATGTGGCCCCAGGCAGTACTAAGGACGGGTTATGGATGGTGGGGTATTCAACAGAAGGCAGGCTAAGTGCAGGGGGTTCACATGGAAAAAGAAAGCCTTATTTGTGGATTAACAAGCGAGCATGAGCTTTGGAAATGACCCAGACCAGTACTTTGCTGTGTAACCCTGAGCAAGTCATTAAACTTCCTTGTGCTCCCAGGCCACACCTGTAAACAAGCTTTCAGCTTAGAGTGTCTCTCCTGGTTAACAAAAAAACAAAATTCAGGGCATCACATAACTACTAGATCATCAGGTATTTGAAGTGTTGTACTGTACTGCAGTTTGCCATAGAGAAAGTCAGCTGGATTGCAAAACATTTTCCGCAAGTTAAAGTAAAAAAAATGAACAAAGTCATAGCCTAACATCTGTACTGATCAAAATAATCCACAAGTTAATACATGGTGTTGATCATTCTGGTACAACAGTTCAAAACAAAGAGGGAAAGAAGAACTAGTTGGCACTATAGGAACGTGTGTGGGTCTCTAGCTCCGATAATGTCATCATGACTCATCACTTAACACACTTGGCAGGCATCTTAGGGAGAAACCAAGGCTGTTTTTTGAAAGTGAAAGGTTGATGTTTACATTTTTCAAAAGCTATGAAACTGCATTTATGTTATTTACATAAATGCAATTTTATCATAAATGTAAACAGCAGCCTTTACTTTACCTTGCAATGAAGCCAGATTTTGGAGTTTGCAGTTTTAAAAAACTGCTTGTTTAGGTACCCTTTAAGGATTTTTTGGAAGAAGATCTGAACCACTTGCAGGTTATGGATGTATCACAACGTTGCAGCTGGTAAATCCTGTATTAGTAATCTGTTATATTTTTTCGAAACAGTGAGCCTAGCTCTGGATCAGGGCCTGCCAGTGGATGTTGTCTATCTGGACTATGCTAAGACCTTTGACACAGTGTCACATGGGATCCTAATGGATACACTGAGAGATCTTAAAGTAAACAAACAGCTAAGAATATGGATACATGCTTGGCTCCATGAGAGACATCAGAAGGTACAAATAAGGGGGTTCCTGTCAGAGTGGGGTAGGGTGACTAGTGGGGCTCCCCAGGGTTCAGTCCTGGGGCTACTGTTATTTAAACTATTTGTTACAACTACGCAGGTATCAGAGGGAGCAAGGCTTTGTAAGTTTGTGGATGATACCAATGTGGGAGCAGTGGTAAATAATTCAGCATCGATAGCCAGCTTCCAGGAACAGCTACACAAGTTGGAAGTCTGGGCGGAGAAACATAAATTGAGTTTCAATATTAATAAGTGTAAAGTAATGCACTTTGATTCCAACAATAAGAAAGCCAACTATATAATAAACAATACGATTATTGCAAGCACAGAATCAGAAAAGGACTTGGGAGTAATAATATCAGACACCCTAACCTTTGACAACACAACTTAGAAGTGGTAAAACGGGCAAATAAAATAATGGGTAATATCTTAAGAAACATCAAAAGTAGAAGTGATAAGGTATTGTTGTCTCTGTACAGGTTCCTAGACAGGCCGGTTCTTGAGTATGGCATGCCCCTTAGTGCCGAAAAGTACAGGTACTGGAAAATGCATTGAGAGAGTGCAGTGTAGATTTACCAAAAAAATAAACATTGTTAAGAGTAAGGATTATTGTAATAGGTTAATGGACCTAGGTCTGTATTCTCTGTCTTATCAAAGAATGAGTGGGGATCTATGTTATGCCTATAATTCCTTTCAGAATGATATGCTCTGGGAATGTGCAGGATTAACAAAAAAGAAAGGGTTAGACAGGGCAACTAGGCTCACCCCTACCAGTTGTTGGGAGAGAATTACAGAACATCGAAGAGAAGCAGGTGGTATAACCAGAGGGTGGTGAATGTGTGGCATTCTCTTCCATCGGCTGTGGTGGGTGCTGATAATGTGGCAACATTCAAGTGGTTTCTCAATCAATATATGTGAAAAAATAAATGGGATTATGTCCACTGAATGTTGGCAAGTCCGTTTATGGCTCTAGTGGCTAATTGGACTTGTATACAAACCTATGAACCTATGACCTCCCACTGTTGAACCCATGCTGCCATTTGTCCTGGAATATGTGTGCCTCCCGGAAATCCATTAACCTTCCCTTAAAGTATCTCCTGCATCCTACCAGAATCAACCCTCCTGAAGGCTAATGCTTTTGTTTGTGAGTGTTGGCCTGCTACATCCAACTTTTTTAAACCACATGGTCTGGTTATCACTGGATCCCAGAGATCTACCTAACTGTGATCTCCCTCTCACTCTCCCTGTTTGTGAGGACCACATCTAGAGTGGTTTCCTCTCTTCTCAGCTTCTCTACTTTCCATACCAGAAATGCATCCTGCAAGGCCTCAATCACCATCTGGTTCTTTGTATTCATTGTTACTGGGACACTCCAGATCATGTCAGGCATGTTGATGTCCCCAGCAACAATACCTAACCCTGCTTTGCTGCCCTTCTGATCTTTTCCACCATCTTCTTGTCTGCCACCTCCTTCTGAGAAGGCAGCCTATATAGTACACCAAACCTTATGACCCTACCACCTTCAGTGACTACCTGAAGGGCAGGAAAGATCTTAGTGGCCCACCTAAAGGCCCTGAACATGTACTTGCTGGGTGACAGATGGGAGAGGAGGGACATGATAGCAATCTATAAATTCCTAAGGGTTATAGAGTAAATTGTGAGCTATGTTCCCTCTAAGATGCGTGCTTGTGTGGACACACAGACAAAAGAAACAACCGCTCAGATCAAAGAAATAACCATGCAGTACTGTAGCAGTGGCATACAGATACAAACCACACTGTGTGTAACCGTTGCTTTTCTATGGACTGACATATCCTTTCAGAATTCCATTACATTCTGCTTCTGTCTTCAGCAGTAGGGGTTAAATTAAAGCCTCATTCATCTGGCAGGTATCAAGATCACTGCCATCCCCACTGTATCCACAGTTGTATCTAATAACGCTGCTGACCAGCATTCACATGCAACAGTTGTGCACTGTTGCAGGCTTGCTTCCTGTGTTGCCACCATAGAAACATAGAGACATAGAAACATAGAATTTGATGGCAGATAAGGACCGCTTGGCCCACCCAGTCTGCCCATTTCCCTACCTACTGGATAAGCTGCAGATCCTAGTTAACCAGCAGCCTACTTCTTCCAACCCCCACCCCCTAGAATTGCCTTATGACTGTCCCATGCATGCTTGAATTCCACCACTGTTTTTGACTCCACAACCTCCTCCGGAAGGCCGTTCCATGCATCCACAACCCTCTCTGTGAAAAAATACTTCCGTAAATTACCTCTGGGCCGCCCCCTCTATCTTCAAATTGTGCCCCCTTGTTCTTGCACACCTCTTTTTTTGAAAGATGCTACCCTCTTGGACTTTGTTGATTCCCTTGAGGTACTTGAAAGTTTCTATCATGTCCCCCCTCTCCCTCCTTTCCTTGAGGCTATACATATTAAGCTCATTAAGTCTCTCTTCATATGTCTTCCGGTGCAGACCCTGCACCATTTTAGTTGCCCTCCTCTGGACAGCTTCCATCCTGTCTATGTCTTTGCTGAGATTGGGTCTCCAGAACTGCACACAGTACTCCAGATGGGGTCTCACCAGCTGTCTGTACAGAGGGATAATAACTTCCTGTTTTCTACTGGTGATGCCTCTCCCTGTGCATCCCAGTATCCCCCCAGCCCTCCTTGCTGCCCTCTCACATTGCTTGCCCACCTTTAGGTCATCTGATATGACTACCCCCAGGTCTCTTACCATTTTTGTTGTTGTTAGTATCTCACCCCCATTGCGTACTCTTCCCCTGGGTTTTGTTTCCCAGGTGCATTACTTGCACTTCTAGCACTGAATCTAAGCTGCCATACATTTGACCATTCCTCTAACCCTGCCAAGTCCCTTCTCATCCTTTCCACCCCACCTTGTGCATCAACTCTGTTGCAGATCTTTGTGTCATCTGCAAAGAGACATACTTTCCTTCCAGTCCCTCTGCAATGTAAGCTTATAAAGACATTGAGAGGACCAGTCTAATACTGAACCTCATACCCCACCAGTAACCCCCTTTCTTCAGAGTGGACTCCATTTACTATTACTCTGTGGTCCTATTCTCCAGCCAATTCTTACCCAGGCTGTCATCTTGGGACTCACTCCCAGGCTGGCTAACTTGTATATTAATCTTTTGTGTGGGACTGTATCAAATGTCTTGCTAAAGTCTAGGTAGGCCATGGCCACAGCCCCTCCCTGATCTACTACTTTGGTCACCCAGCCAAAGAAATCTATCAGATTCATCTGGCATGACCTTCCCGCTGTGAATCCATGCTGCCTTGGGTCCTGTCCCCCTCTGGCCTCTAGATACTCGACAATGCTTTCCTTCAGAAGTGATTCCATCATTTTCCCTATCACTGAGGTTAAACTAACAGGTCTGTAGTTTCCTGCTTCTGCCTTGCTCCCACTTTTGTGAAGGGGAATCACATCTGCCCTCCTCCAGTCCTGAGGCACCACCCCATCCTCCTATGATTTGTTAAAGAGGGTAGTCAGTGGTGTCACTAGTTCTACCCTTAGTTCTTTTAGAATTCTGGGAAGAATCCCATCAGGCCCCATTGCTTTGTCCACCTTCAGTTTTAAGAGTTATTTCATAACCCTTTCTTCTGTAAATGGGCTGGTATCAACTTCTGTATCCAGAGTGTTTCTACTGTTTGTTTTAGGTACCTCCCCTCTTCATTTGTAAATACTGAGCAAAAATATTTGTTTAGTATCTCTGCCTTTTCACAGTCACCCTCACCCACCCTCCCTCCCTTTATTAAGCCTCACTATCCCTTCCTTGGTCTTCCTTCGCTCCCTGATATACCTATAAAAGGTTTTATCCCCCTTCTTAACTGAATTGGCTATCTTTTCCTCCGTTTGGGCCTTTGCTGTTCTGACTGCCTTCCCAGCTTCCTTTTGCTTTAACTGATACAGTTCTCTGTCCAGCTCCTTCTGTGATTCCATCTTCCAAAAATTGCAGGATGGCTATTCAGCTGGCATCACTGTGAGTGGTGCCAGGTATTCAGACATCTGTGCAAAATGGCACAAAACACCTGCACCACTAGATGATCCCAAGGAAAGAGGGATCACGGTCACAATGAAACGCTACCTGAAATGGCAAAACGGTGGCATTCAGACATGCATAGAGGCAATGATCTCGCTGCTGTGCACCACCAACAATGGCCCAGAATTGGCCGTGTGAACATGCTCTTATCTCCTCTTCTATCAGCCAGGTTATACATTTTCACAGGGGCCAGCTTTGATGTTAGGGATGCCTGTCACAGCTAAACAAATCTTATGAGGAAAGCTGAGTGTGTTGATAAGGTATTCTGAGTCATAAAAAACAGTAATTGAAGAGATGCTCCCAGTTCCCATGGTAGTCATCGGGCGCTTTTACACACAGGTTTATGTAACGGAATGACTGTTATGGAAACAGTATTCCGTTATGTCCCTTGTGTGTAAAGTGCATCTGTTTCATTCCCTTGGTGAACATTCATCCAAACCGCAATCTTTGCTTCTTGTGGTTTGCACCGATGTGTTCTGTTTCATTTGGCTGTGTAAAACAGCCATTCCAAAGTGGTGCACAAACAGCTATAGAGCAGCAAGCTCTGTGGGGGTGCTGAAACACAAATGGAAGCGGGAGCTGCCGGAAAACTCATGGAGTGCAGAAGGGATTCTAAGAACGCAACAGAGTACAACAGCACCACAGGTAACGCTCATTTCATTTTAAAAACCTGTGGGTAAAAGCGCCTTGTGAGGTAAGAGATGTGAGATCATGTATCAGGTAATGCCTGCTCTGACGTTTTGAGTGTGAACTGTTTTTGCTTGCCTCCTGGATTTATTAGCAGCTGCATAAGTAAAAGTGGTGCTTATAAGATTCTAACAGAAGACCCTTTATTTTGAATACTTCAAAGCAAGACTGATTGCATCTGTCTACCTGGCCTGCAGAGATCTGAAGGTACTAAGACCAAATAATTTAAAAGTACACTACTGTAAACTATGCAGTTGTGTGTAATGTCTCGGGTAGCTACAGGCTGTAATGTGTTAACGTTTGGAGGATTTTAGTAAATTCATATAAACACTGCAAGGTTTTTATTGTTTTTAGAAGGTCTTTTTTTTGATGATGTTGTTTGATCTTGGTGGGGTGAAAGAGATAATGTAATGTATCTGGTGGAGGGACATAAGTAATAACAGTGGAGCGCCATCCCAAGAAAATGAGTAAGGTTCTTGTTGTTTGGAGGGGGTCTTTCATCTGCTGATGTTTCTGACTTTGATGGGGTAACATTTTTCTGCTGGTGTTCGCTGACATCAGTGTGGTTAAAACAAGGGAGGAATATGTGTAAGTGCAGGTCAAGATGTAATAAAATTGAGGATTCTCACAGAGTTCAAAGAAAAACTGAGGATAAGGTCAGCTGACTGATTGAAAATAAAAAGGAGATGTGTAGTTTTAAAATAAGGACCACCTCTTCTTTGACTAAAAAATAAATAAACAAGGAAAGCAGATTTGTGTGCTGATGGAGGGATGGACATAAAGGGTCACCTCTTGCTAATTTTTAAAGCATAAGAAAATTATGGGGAAAGCCACTTTTAACAACTGAGGTTGGGAGGAATGCTACAGTCAAAAAATTAAGGCAAAGTCAATTAGATTTATAATTACTATGGATTTGCAGTCATTAGATATAGCTGATTAAGAGAACTGTGTGTCTATGAGATTTTAAAGGCCTAAGAATTTATTTTTGTCAGGTTCTAAATGGTGAACTAATAGTGTATTTCACTGCATTTCTCTAAACATGGTTTTAAAAGCTAGTGAATTGTCTGAATGTCTGACAATTTAAGGCCTAAGTCAAATAATCAAGCAGAATTAAACTGGACTGCAAATATGCTTGAGTGTAGAACTGTTAAAGGTATTTAAAGCAGCAGTACATGTTGTAGTGAAAAATTTATCCTACACTTTTTAGTGGCAATATATGATATCAATATTACTATAGACTCAATTTGCTTTGTGCACATAAATCTCTTTCTTGGTGTCCAGTGCTGCACACACATATGAGATTTCTGCCCACAGAGTCAAGAAAACAGAGGGAACATTGATTTTGAGCACCTGTTTTCCGGAAACAGAAGAAGTCATGAGGGTGCATGATTAGAAATTATTGAGAGGTAAATTCAGGAAGGATGTGAGAAAGCTTTTCTTCATGAAAAGGTGGTGGAGCCTTGGAACAGATTCTGGCAAAGGTTTCAGGGGCAAGGACCATTAATGGGTTCAGCAAATGGTGGGATAAGGCCAGGGGACTCACAAACCCACTCTGAAGAACCAAGAAGCATGAGGAAGTGAAGGGAAATAGAGGGTGAACAACCCACTATGACACTAGGTCAGGGGTAAGGTGATAGCAAATATGGGCAGACTTGACGGGCCATCAGTCTCCCTCTGCTGTCAGATTCTATGTTTTTATAGTTCTACTTGAACCCACAGTATTTCCACATCTGTGCACTCCCCCATATCCATGAACTCCGATGCCTTGATGTCATCCCTCTCATACAAAACAATTCCTCCTCCCTTACCCTGCCACCTGTCCCTCTTGTGTAGCAAGTAGCCAGTTCTCAGTCAGGATACTGTATAGCCACCAGCCCGGTGGCACTGAGGGCTGAGGTGCTGGATGCCTTACCTTGCAGCATGCTGGCGGCCCATGTTTGGGAACGAGCCCGGGCTGTCAGAGGTTGGCAATGAGGCGGGGAGGGTGGAGCTGGATGGAGCTGCCAACAGGCAAGCTCTCCTCTCCAGGGAGGTGTAAGGGCTTCCTCTGGCTGATGGCTGTCACCTGGTGGAGGCTGGGAACAGCATGGCCAGGAGGAGCCAAACACTAGACCTGGGGTGGGAGGAAAGGGGCCATTATTGGGGCAGTGGGATTAATGCATGCCTCCACATGCATGCATACCCACTCCTGGGGCCCGTGGGTGTAAACAGAGAAAAATCGCTGGTGACAGGATGGCGATCCACTCCCCGCAGGCTCTGCTCCAGGGCCGGGTGTAAGGTAAGCCCTGGTAATTCTGGGTGATGGGGCTGGAGGGGGGGTCAGTCAGATGGGGGCTGTCTGGGGGGGCACAAAAAGTGTTCATGATAAAAAAATGGATACTGTTTTTGTAACAGCCAACAAACCCACCTGGATGACTGCCATTATAGCCTGTAGGCCATAAATCTCATTCCCTAGAATCTGGCATTCATGCATACTGCTAGGTTTATTAGATTTTTCTGGACAAAAGAAGGCATTGTTGCTCATTGAGATTGCCCCCCACAAATGTGGGACATTTTATACCAATACTTCTTTTGAGCAATAAAAGTTATCCAGTGTTTTCTTAAAGCTAGAAAACATTGTTCATATCGACTACCTCCTGCGGTTCTCTATTCCATGTTTTGGCCATTTTTACAGTAAAGAAATTGTTCCTTTTATTTGTATTAGCCCATGGAACCACAAGTTTCTTATTGTGGGATCGAAGATCATCTTTTTTGGTGCAGAATTGTAAACTCCTCTTCAGTGCTTCTGTCTCCTTCCCAATGTGAGCTTGTTTTTGTCTCCCGCCTGTTTTTCCCATGCCTTCCATATGTCTTAGAACATTTCTCCCATGTTACTGGGGATCCTTTTCTTCCCAAAACTGTAATATCTGCCTTGATTTCCTGCTTGTCCTAGTCTCCACTCACCACTTGCTTTCTCTTCCTCCCTCCTTCACTGCTGTTCTTTTTTCTCTTTACCCCTGCTGCTATGGTCATTTCTCAGACTCCTGGTGTTCATGTTTAAGGCAGCCACTTTCCAAGGAAAGTGTCACCATCTCTTCCCTTGCCTATACACTTTTTTACACAACTGACCCTCCCTTTTTTCATATCCCTTATTTTCTTTTATGTGTTAAGAAGGTATATGACTGGGAAGGAGGAGAAGTTCAAGTTCAAGTTCAAGTTTATTGCAGGAAAACTCCATTGAGCAAGCTCATTCACAAGGAGGTCCTGTGACATAAACACTTAAAGTACAAACATAGATAGGTAATAACAGTATATACATGAAATGCACGTTCGTATTACAGGCTGGATATACACAAGGTACCATAGGGTGACCGAGGTGGTAAACATTAATATGAGACAGGAAGCGACTTACAGGTTGCATACTGATAAATGAAACATGATGACTGGTGTGTGCAATACATATATTTTGGCAGCTAAAACAAACAACAGACTACAACTGATATGGGGGAGAGGAGTGATTTGATAGAGTAGCAGTGGAGCGTAAGCATAGATAAAGCCAGGAGTAGAAGTGGAAGGGAAAGCAGTTAATATGACAAAGCAATTATACCTTTAGCTTCAGGTTGGAAGTGTGGAACTGAGATGGAAGAGAAGGTACAGGACTGGGGAGGAAGAGAAGGTATGGGACATGGATGAAGGACAAGGTACAGGACAGGTAAGGAGAAGGTGTGGGGCAGAGAAGGAATTGAAGTTACAGGAGAAGGTACAAGCCTTGGATGAATCTAAGAAAATGGAACAGGAATGGAGGACAAGGTGTGGGGCAGGGATGGAGTAGAAGGTATGAGATAGGGATGGAGGAGAAGGTGCAGGACCAGGAATGAGGAAAAGTATGTGGCAGGATGGAAGAGAAGGTACAGGACTGAGAAAGGAGAAGGTACTGGACAGGAATGCAGAAGAGCATACAGGACTGGGAAGAAGGAAAAGGTATGTGACAAGGATGAAGGAGAAGGTAGAGGACTGGGAAGGAGGAGAAAGTATGGGACTGAGATGAAAGAGAAGGTACAGGACTGGGAACAAGGAGAAGGTATGGGGCAGGGATGGAGGGGAAGGTACAGGACTGTGAAGGAGAGAGGTTCGGGATAGGGATGGAGGAGAGAGTACAGAACTAAGAAGAAGGTACAGGACTGGGAAGGAGGAAAGGTATGGGACAGGGATGGAGGAGAAGGTACATGACTGAGAAGTACGAGAAGGTACAGGACTGGGAGGAGGTGAAGCTATGGGACAGGATGGAGGAGAAGGTACAGGACTAGGAAGGTGGACAAGGTATGGGGCAGAGATGGAAGGAAAGGACAGGACTCAGAAGGAGGAGAAAGTGTGGAACTGAGATGGAAGAGAAGGTACAGGACTGGGGAGGAAGAGAAGGTATGGGACATGGATGAAGGACAAGGTACAGGACAGGGAAGGAGAAGGTGTGGGACAGAGAAGAAATTGAAGTTACAGGACTGGGAAGGAGCTGAAGGTATGAGACAGGGATGGAAGACAAGGTACAGGACTTGGAAAGAGGGCAAGGCACTGGACAGTGAGACCCGGAGCAGTGGTGGCAGTTGAAATAGTCAGTTGCAGTTCAATGCAATTGCAATCAGTTGCAATTGACTGCACTGCACTCATAAAATAGTGGAGTTGAAACCACTGCAGTTGACGATTCCATGTCCCATCAGGTTTGTTTTGTGGTGCACTGCAGCGTGTTTTCTCTTTTTTCTTTCCTGGGGGAGAGGGGGCCAAGAATATCTAACGGTCCTCAACTGCTGGCACTGAGCCTTAGAGCCAATAAAATGCTCCCCTGGCTCCTGGACATGAAGCATCTACCAATTAGGAGAGCTAGAAGGAGGAGCCAGGAGCTTGAGAGTGTCTATGACTGACTGCATGAGGTGGCAGGGAGAGCATGCCTAGGTTGGAGAGGAGACTGTCAGGAGAGGAGGCATCTTTGTTGTTGTGTGGACAACAGACTGAGTAGTGTTTTTCTGCAAGGGCAAGTTTGGTGGTTCGGCATTTAATTTAAAATAAGCTAACTGTGTCCACTGTCGTTTACACTAATGTGTCCGGTGCCCAGAGAGAGACTAGTGAATGGCTGTGCAGGTCCCAGTCAGTCCTCCAGCAAAGCCAGGCAGCAATCATGTGAAGGCAGCAAGTCAGTGGTCTGGTCACAGTCAGGTAGGTGCACTAGTTCCAATGTTTGGAGTGCCAGAGTGGGGATGTGGGTCTGGGTTGGGGACCAACTGTGTGGGTTGGGAGGAGGGAGCACACAGCTAAAAAAAAACACCGGCACCACCACCAAGTAGAGCAGCAGTGGCAGCCTGAGCCATGGAGACACCCTTCAATGCCGACTGAATCATCACCTGACACCTGACCGAACTGGCAAAAGGCTACTACAGTGAGCAAGGTACTGTATGAGATGTATATGTAAGGCCTGCCAGGGCTGGGTAGTGGGCAGTAGAAAGGAGGAGGAGGATGGTCTCTCATAGACTACTCAGTCTGTCTGTGTGTCTGCTGCATGCTGGGCTGGCTTGTCTGGTTGCTTGAGGGTTTGGGTGGCTGTAGGGCCCAGGGGGCTGAACTTGAAAAGCCAAGGCGATCGATCATCATCGATCTACTGCTGGTAGCCTGGCTGGGCTCTCTCTGACTGAGGTGGTGTCGTGAGTAAGTCAGACTCCCTACGAGGTCATGGAGCAGGCCAGGTGCAGGTGGTTGGTTGGTGAGTTCCCGGACCCATAAGAAGCCGAAGAGCGGAGCATGGTCGGTTGGGTCCAGTGGACAAAATGTTTGTTGTTCGCCACTGTAGGAATCAGATAGACTAAATATTAAAGTCCTCATGGCAAAATGAACAAAATTTTAAAAAACACTTTGGTGTACATGCTGAAAGCCAAAACAAGTTCAGAAACTGTGTCAAAAAGAGTTTTTTTTTAATATGCATGAGTTTTTTTAGCTTTAAATTTAAGTTTAAACTATGGATACATCTCAGTTCTGGTATACCATACAGGAGGTATTTCTAGGGGTCCTTCCTTAAACAGTTTTTAGTCTCACAGATTCTACGACTACTAGTAAACTAACATATCTTGATGGTTAGCCCTGTTTGCAAAAGGGTACATTCTAGCTTCTGAGGGGGTGTTTAAGAGGCCCTACCTATACTATACTGTTTTTTAGAGACTCGGTTCTTTTTCTAAGTAACTAGTATTACTGCTGCTTATTTTTCTGTACCGTATACTGTTTTACTGCCCTGCTTCAACTTGTTACTTCCTGGGACTTAGTATATTTTGTTGCTGTTTTGACTGGTTATTGTGCTTTAGTGGGTCCCTACTGTGTGTGGATTTGTTTCACTGCACATTGTATTTGCATTTTAAAGAGCAGCCAGCTTCTTAGCTGCTGCTGACTAGTTGCTGCTCCCTCCAACATATGCAATACCTCACTTGCCCCAGAGTTGAGGGGCATAAATAATGCCTTTTGTTTCTGCCCATTTTTGAATTTATAATGCTGCTAAATCCCAAATGTTAAAATAGAGCTGCTTCCTGACCTTAGCCCACTAACACACCCCCACATAGGCACATGCAGCCACGTTTTGTGACGTCAGAAGGCGAAGGCTATGTGTGTGTGTACACCCCATTGATTTCAAGGAGGCGGACTTTTCCATACATTTTATTAAGCTTTTATAGTCAAAATTTAAATTAAAAAAGATACAAGGTTAAAAAATTATGACAAACTACTACATAATAAAATTCAACGATGGTGAAAGTTGAAAAAATCGGTTGGATTTTCTTCAGTTAGTTAAGTCAGAAATTTCAAACTAGTTGAAAAATCAGTCATAATGTGTGGTAAGTCAGTCATAATTGGTTTTCAACTGACTCTGAGGGTCTACTGGACAGGGATGGAGGAGAAAATACAAACAGGGATGAAGGTGAATATACAGGACAGATATGAAGGAAGGGTATAGAACAGATACATAGGAGAAGGTATTGGACAGAAATGGAGGAGAAATTGTAAAATAGGAACAGAGAAGAAGGTACAGGATAGGATGGAGGAGAAGGTACACACAGGAATGGACTTGAATATACAGGACTGATTTGAAGAAAAATGTATAGGATTGGGATACAGGAGAAGGTATCAGATAGAAATGGAGGAGAAGATATGAAACACAGATGAGAAGGTACAGAACTGGGAAAAAGGAGAGGGTACTGGACAGGATGGTGAAAAGGTACAAACAAGAATGGAGGTGAATCTGGAGGCAGTATAGCACAGTGGTCTAAGGCTCTGAGCTGCAAATCTGGTGATATCCAGCAGACTAGACCTGGGTTTGAATCCCACAGCTTCCACTTGCATACTGTGTGACCCTGAGCAAGTCACTTAACCTCCATGTGCTCCCAGGTTGCTCCTGTAAAAAAGCTTTCAGCCTAGTGCGCTATACCTGGTTAAACAACTAAAAAAAAAAAAGAATATACAGAACTAATATCAAGGGATGGTACAGGAGAGGGATATAGAAGAAGGTACAAGATCTGGATGGATTACATGGTATGGGACTGTAATGGAAAGGAATGTATAGGACTAGGATGGAAGAAGAAGTCCATAGGGCTGGGCTGGTGAAGAAAACAAACACAAATGGAGAAAAGGATACATAACAGGGAGACGGAACAGTACCAGACAGAGATGAAGTTGAAGGTATAGGACAGAAATGAAATACAATGTATGAGACCAGTATTGAGAAAAAGGTAGGAATGGGATGGCTAAAAATGTATAGGACAGGTATGGAGGAGAAGTTACTGGAGAGAGATGGAGAAGAAAGTACAAACAGATGGATGTGCATGTACATAGAAACCTGGAAACTGGCATGAGGAAAGGACTGCTTTGGCTCACCCACTCTGCCCAGATTCTCCCTGCTTGATCTGTGTAGACAGATCCTACATGGTCTTGGTCAGTCCTTTCCTCTTCCTGCCTATTTCACCAATATCCTCTTATGCCTATCTCATGCATGTTTGAAGCTGCCCACTGTTTTCACTCCTACCACCTCTGCTGGCAGACTGCTCCAGGAGTCTGCCACTCTTTCAGTGAAGTAGTACTTCTTCACATCTGTCTTAAACCTCCCCCTTCCAGCTTCATTGCATGCCCTCTTGTCCTGATGCACTTCCTCATTTTAAATGGATTCCGCCTGTACCCTGTTCACCCCTGTGAGGTACTTGTAGGTCTCTATCATGTTCCCCCCCTTGTAGGGTGCACATGTTGAGATCCCTCAGTATCTCCTCATAGAGCTTTTAATGCAACCCCTGCACCATTTTAGTTGCCCTCCTTTGGGCAGCCTCCACCCTGTCTATGTCCTGCTCCAAGCAGGAAAGGGACCTAGTGGTTGTCATCTCTGATGAACTAAAGGTTGGGAGTCAGTACAACAAGGCAGTGGGTAAACAAATAGGATGCTGGGATGCACAGGCAGGGGCGTCACCAGTAGGAAAAGGAAGGTCGTAGTTCCACTGTACAAGACATTAGTGAGGCCATACCTGGAGAACTGGATGTTCTGGAGGACATACCTATGTAAGGATAGAGACAGGGTGGAAACAGTTCAGAGGACAACCAAGATGGTGCAGGGTTTATTTCACAAGTCTGACAAGAGCAGGCTGAAGGACTTGAATATGTACTCCCTGGAGGAGAGGGAGAGAGGGGGGATATGATAGAGACATACAAGTACCTCACAGGAGAAACAAGGTGCAGAAAAATACTATTTTTCAGAGGAAAAGATGTTCCAGAACTAGGGATCATGGGATGAAACTCGACGGAGGGAGGTTTAGAGGTAATGTGAGGAAGTATTTCTTCATGGAAAGGGTGGTGGACAAGTGGAATGCCCTGCCAGAGGAGGTAGTGGGAGCTGAAATGATTACAGGATTCAAGAATGTGTGGGATAGGCATCGGGGGAGCCTAGCAGTTGGGGGAAGGGGATAAACCAGTTCTGAAAAAGGGACCTTCGGGGCTCAGTGGGCCTACCAGTTACCAAAATTGAATAAATAAATAAGAGAAGCTTGAAGAGGCAAAATTACTTGCTTAATTGGGCAGACTAGGTGGCCAAAGGCCTTCATCTGCCATCAGTATCTATGTATCTATGTAAGTCCTTTCTGAGCTGGCAGCCTCCAGAAATGGACACAATACTACACATGGGTCTCACCAGTGACTGCTAAAGTGGTAACACCACCAACCTACAGGAGAGACAGGGAGGGTAGAAGAGGGGTAGAAGTAGCTATCTATGTAAGGGAAGGGATAAAAGCAATGGAACAAAAGAGTAAACAGGGAGGAGGGGAGGCACTGTGGGTCACCTTAGAGACTGGAAATGGCACCACAATCTGCACAGGAGTTGTATACAGACTCCCATCTCAGGGGGAGGGAATGGACAAGGATATGATAGAAGGCATCCTTAGGATGGCAGAAAAAGGGGAGATATTGTTGATGGGGGACCTGAATATGCCAGATGTTAACTGGAGCACCTTTGCTGCAGCCACGTCCAAGAAATCATGGGAGAATGGTGTGGCACCTGAGGACTGGAGGAGGGCAGGTGTGATTCCCCTTCACAAAAGTGGGAGCAAGACAGAGGCAGGAAACTACAGACCTGTCAGTTTGACCTCTGTGGTAGGGAAAATTATGGAATCACGTCTAAAGGAAAGAATTGTTGAGTACCTAGAGGTCAGTGGGGCACAGGACCCAACGCAGTATGGATTCACAGTGGGAAAGTCATGATGGATGAATCTAATAGATTTCTTTGACTGGGTGACCAAAACAGTAGACCAGGGAGGGGCTGTGGACATGACCTACCTAGACTTTAGCAAGGCATTTGACACAGTCCCGCACAAAAGATTAATAAACAAATTAGCCAGCCTGGGAGTGGGTCCCAGGGTGGTAGCTATGGTAAAACATTGGCTGGACAACCAGACACAAAAGGTAATAGTAAACGGAGTCCACGCTGAAGAAAGGGGGGGGGGTTATTAGTTGAGTACCACAGGGTTCAGTACTGGGTCCAGTCCTTTTTAATGTCTTTATAAGTGACATTGCAGAAGGACCGGATGGAAAATGCTGCCGCTTTGCATATGTCACAAAGATCAGCAACAGGGTTGATACACAAGGGGGGAAGGATGAGAAGGGACTTGATAAGGTTGGAGGAATGGTCAGAAGTATGGTAGCCTGGATTCAACGTAAAGAAGTGCAAAATAATGCACCTGGGAAACAAAAACCCAAGGGAAGAGTACACAATGAGGGAGGGAGGGAGGTAGTAACAACAACAAAAATGGAAAGGGACCTGGGGGTATTCATATCAGATGGCCTTAACATTAGCAAGTGATGTGAGAAGGCAGTAGGGTGGGCTGGGGGGATACTGAGATGTATAGGGAGAAGCATCACCAGCAGAAAACAGGAAGTTTTTATCCCTCTGTACAGACAGTTGGTGAGACTACATCTGGAGTACTGCATCCAGTTCTGGAGACCCCATCTCTGCATGGACATAAACAGGATGGAGGCAGTCCAGAGGAAGGCAACTAAATTGGTGCAGGGTCTGCAAGAGAAGCCATATAAGAAGAGACTAAAGGAGCTTAATATGTATACCCTTGAGGAAAGGAAGGAGAGGGCTAGACATGGTAGAAACTTTTAAGTACTTCAGTGGAATCAACAAAGTCCAAGAGGGTAACATCTTTCAGAAAAAGATATGTGCAAGAACAAGGGGACACAATTTGAAGATAGAGGAGAGATGACTCAGGGGCAATGAGAGGAAATATTTTTTCAAAGAGAGGGTGGTGGATACATGGAACCGCCTTCCTGAGGAGGTTGTGGGGTCTAAAACTGTGGGAGAATTCAAGAATGCATGGGACAGACATAAGGCAATTCTTGTGGGGGGTAGGAAGAAATAGGCTGTTGGTTAATTAGGATCTGCAGCTTATCCAGTAAGTAGGGAAATGGGCAGACTAGGTGGGCCAAGCGATCCTTATCTGCCATCAAAGTCTATGTTTCTGTGTTTCCTCCTGCTGTTGATATCTCTCACTATGCACCCCAGCATCCCACCAGCTCTGCTCAGTGCCTTGTCATATTGCTCCACCACTTAAAGTCATTAGATATGACAACCCTAAGGTCTCTTACATGATTTTGCACTTTTTGGCATTGAACCCCAGCTGCCATGCACTCTCTCACTCCTTGAGTTTTCTAAGGTCCCTATTCATTCTCTCCAACCCCTCCTGCGTATCCATCCTATTGTAGATTTTGGTGTCATCTGCAAACGAGGCATTCTTCCCTCCCAGTTCTTCTACAATGTCACTTATGAAGCATTGTAAAGGACCTATCCCAATACTGAGCCTTGCGGCACCCCGCTGGTCACTCTCCCATCGTTAGACTGAGTGCCGTTTATTACATCCTCTGCCACCTATTAACCAGTTTTTTGTCCAGTTGCCTAATTTGTATCCAACCCCTAGACTGCCCTGTTTCTTTATTAGTCTCCGACGTGGCACAGTGTTGGTGTTAGAATCCAAGTACTGTAGGCCACATTCACTGCCTTTCCTTGATCTATTTCCCTGGTCACCTAGTTGAATAAATCAGTCAGATTCATCTGGCATGACCTCTCCCCTGTGAATCCATGTTGTCTTTGGTGTTGTAACCCACTGGATTCAAGATACTCTACAAGCCTTTCTTTAAATAGGATTTCCATTAACTTCCCTACACTAATGTGAGACTCACTAGCCTGTAGTTGCTAGCCTGCCTCCTGCTGCCACTTTTATGGAGTGGGACTACATTAGCTCTCCTCCAGTCCCCTGGAACCACTCCTGTTTCCAGTGAATTGTTAAATAAGGCCATCAGTGGTACAGCAAGCAACTCCCTGACTCCCTTAACACTCTTGGGTGTATGCCATCCAGTCCCATGGCCTTGTCCACTTTCAGATTTACAAGTTCCTTCAGGACTCTTTCCTCTAAAAATGAACTTGTGGTCCCCCCCCCATTCCTGCTGCTTTTTGGAGGCTCATCCCCCTCTCCCTACACTGTGAAATATGAGCAAAAGTACCTGTTTAGGATGTCTGCTTTTTCCTGATCCTCCTCTGTGCAGTCTCCCTCTGTCATCCTCCTTATCCTTGCTGTCCCTCCCCTTGCCTTCCTCTTCTCACTTATGTACCTGAAGAAAGTCTTATCCTCTCAATCTAGTCTTCTGGCTATTCTTTCCTTTTGCTCCCCTCACTACCTTATCTTCTTCGTTCTGTCTTATCTGGTACACCTCCCTGTGCTCATCCCTCTGCATTTCTGTGTATCCTTCTGAATGCAACCCTTTTCTCTTCATCTTCGTGGCCACTTTCCAAGACTACCATAAAAGCCTTTTTTCCCCTCCTGTTTTTTGCTTACTTCCTTCACATATGGCTGGCTGCCTTCACTAAGCCTTCTCTTAATTTTCTTCACTATTCCCTTTACTCCTCCCTGGCAAATCTCCCCTGCTTGGCTGCTTCTGAGGCACTTTTAGAAACATTGAAACATAGAAGTTGATGGCAGATAAGGACCTCAAGGCCCATCTAGTCTGCCCATTTCTTTTTCTACCTTATGAATGTGCCATCGGCCTTTGCTCTGTCAATGGCCTATCTATTCATACTCATCTGCATTGCTCCCTTATGCCTATCCCATGCCTGTTTGAAGCCCTGCACTGTATTCATATCTAGCACTTCCTGAGGTAGGCCATTCCATGCATCCACCACCCTTTCTGTGAAAAAGAACTTCCTAACTCTACCCCTTAATTGGCCTCCCTCTAATCTTATGCTGTGTCCTCTTGTCCTGCTATTTTTCTTACATTTAAATGTGTTAGACTCTTTCACCTTGCTAATGACCTTAAGGTGTTTGAATGTTTAGATCATATCACCTCTCTCCCTTCTTTGCTCTAGGGTATACTTATTGAGCTCCATTAATCTGTCCTCATATGTTTTCTGATGCAGTCCCTGCATTATTTTGGTTTCCCTTCTCTGGACTGCCTCAATTTGGTTAATGTCCTTGTGAAGGTGTGTCCTCCAGTACTGCACACAGTACTCCAAAATGGGGCCTAATCAGTGTCTTGTAAAGAGGGATTATTATCTCCCTCTTATGACTTGTGATACCCCTACTAATACACCCCAACATCCTCCTAGCCTTACCTACTGCTTTAGTGGTCTGCTTGGATGATTTCAGGTCATTAGTGATGATGATGCCCAAGTCTCTTTCTTCCCTTGTGACTGCCAGCAGCTCCCCTCCCAGCCTATAGGTGGCTTTAGGGTTTCTCTTCTCTATGTGCATGATCTTGTACTTCTTTGTGTTAAACCCCAGTTGCCACTCTTCTGACCATTTTACTAGTTTATCAAGCTCTCTTCTCATTCTGCCCACTCCATCTAGATCATCTACTCTGTTGCAGATCTTGGTGTCATCTGCAAACAGACAAACCTTACCCTCCAGTCCATCTGCAATGTCACTTTTCATTCCATTACTTTCAACATCTACCCTCCTAAAATCCAGGCCCTTGACTTTGTGTGGTTGCCTTAGGACAGCACTAATATGAAGGAAAAGATGCAGGACAGGCATATATGGAAGGTATACAATTTGGCTGGATGAGAAGGCATGAGAGTGGAACTGGGAGGGAGGAGAAGAAGGTGTGAATATATATCTAAAGGAGGTGGTACAAGACAGGGATAGAGGAGGAGAAGGCATGGGAGATGGATGTAGTGAAAGGTATGGGCCAGAATGTATGAGACCAGTATGAGGAAAAAGGTAGGAATGAGAAGGAGAAGGAAGACAAGGTACAGGAAGGGGGTGACAAATGAGAAGCTATGGGACAGAGATTGTGGAGAAGGTGAAAGTCCACTATGGAGGAGACAGTGCTGGACCAGGACAGAGCTGAATGTATAGGACAGGGATGGAGTGGATGCTATGGGACAGGAATAGAGGGGAAGGAATGAGACTGGTATGGTGGAGAAGCTGCAGAACAGGGATAGAGTAGAAGGTACTGGACAGGGATGGGGCAGACTATACTGGAGAGTGATGGAGGAAAAGGCATGAGCAGGCAGGGAGGAGAATGTGCTGGACAGTGATGGATGAGAAGGCACAAACAAGAATAAAGGAGAATGTACAAGACATATATTGAGATTGTGGAGGAAAGGGATGGAGGAGTAGTATGGTACAGGGATGTAGGAGAAGGTACAGGGCAGGGATTGAGGAGAAGGTACTGGACTGAGATGGAAGAGGGGATATAGGGTGGGGATGGCAGAGAAGGTGCTAACAGGGATGGAGAAAATGTACAGGACTGGGATGGAGTAGGAGGTACATACAGGAATGGAAAAGAATGTAGCAGACAGGGATGGAGGACAGAGCACAAAAGTGGGATGGAGGTGTCGGTACAAGACAGAGATGGAGGAGTAGTTATGGGACAGGTATTAAGAAGAAGACACTAGTCAGGGGTTCAGGAGATGGTACAAACAGGGTTAGAGCAGAAGTTATGAATAGGAAAAGAGTAAAAGGTAAAGGGCAGATATGAGGGAGACAGCATGCAACATTGACAGAAAGCAAGGGATGGGGCAAGGGTGGAGGAGACAATATGATGCAGGGATGGAAGAGAAGGCATAGAACTGAGATAGAGGAAAAGGTATACACAGGAATACATGCATAGGTACATAACAGGGATGGAGGTGAAGGTACAGGGCAGGGATGGAGAAGACAGTATGAAAGGAGAATGTAGAGAAGTTACAGACAGGAATGGAGGAGATGGTATGGGACAGGGTGGAGTTAAGGTACTGGACAGGAATGAAGAAGAACATAATGGAAAGAAATGGAGGAGATGGCACATGACAGGGAGCAGAATGTACAGGGATATATGTGGAGGAACTGGCACAGGACAGAAATGTAGGAGAAGCTACTGAACAGAAACTGAGGAGCAGTGATGGGACAGGGACGAATGAGAAAGTATGACACAGGGACGGATGAGAAGGTTTGGGACATGGATGGAGGAGAAGGCACAGGATCAGGATGGAGGAGAAAGTACAAGATCTGGATTGATGAGATGGTATGGGACTGGAATGGAATACAGGGTATAAGACTGTGATGGAGGAGAAGGTATAACACATATATATATGAGAGGGTATGAAGCAGAGATGGAGGAGAAGGGATGAAACAGGGATGGAGGAGAAGGTACAGGATAGACATGGAGAAAAAGTTACGGACTTGAATGTACATTGAATATAAAAACAATTGTAGATGGCAGAAAAATGCCCAATGGTCCATTAACTCTCTGTCCAATACCTGCCTGCATTCGAACCTAGCCTATAGCTGGATGTGGATGGGTAAGATCTGGGATGGGTAGGGCTGGGACGCTGGAAAAGGTACAATGTTTGGAAGGGTGAGAAGGTATCAGCCTGAAATAGAAGGAAATGTATAGGACTGGGATGGAAGAAAAGGTTTAGGACTGTAATGGAGGAAAAGCTATAACCAGAGATGAAGGAGAGGTAGAGGACAGAGGTAGAGGAGAAGGTACAAGACATGGATGGTGGAGAAGGTATGGGAGAGAGATGGAATGTATGGAACTAGTATAGAGAGAAAGGCAGTAATGGGAAGGAGAAAATGCATAAACTGGGTTGGAGAAGAAGGTAGGGGGCCAATATGGAGGAGAAGGTATAAGACCAGTGTGGGTGAGAAGGTACTTGGCAGGGATTGAGTAGAAGGTGTGAGAGAGGTATGGAGTGGATGATGTGGGATAAGGATAGAGGATAATGTATATGATAGTGATGAAGTGAAAGGCATTGGACAGGGATTGAGGGAAAAGGTACTGGATAGGGTTGGAAGAGGAGGTAGGAACAGGGATGGAGGAAAAGGTACAGAACAGATATAGAGTAAAAGGTGAAGGACAGGGATTGATGAGAAGGTGTGGGACAGGGATGGAATACAAGGTATAGGACCAGTATGGAGAAAAATATAAAAATGGGAAGGAGAAAGACAAGGTATGGGATAGGGGTGGAGGAGAAGGTATGTGACAGGTATGGAGGAGAATGTATGGGACCGTGATGGGGGAAAAGAAGAAGAATCAGCATTTATATAGCGCTTTTCATACATCCAAAGTGCTTTACAAGCAATGCTAGACTGGTAGTGAAGTGACTGAATGTGTGGTCTCGGCCATATCGCACATCATCACCCACACACAGCCTGGATAATTGCATGAACCGGTTTATGGGAAGGGATGTTGGCCAGGACACCGGAATGTTCCCTACTCTTTGCGAAGAGTGCCCTGGGTTCTTTACTTCCACCTGGACACCCATCAGGACAACACCAGAATGGGCAGAAGGGACCTCGGTTTAACGTCTCATCCGAAGGACGGCACACCCCAGCAGTACAGCACCCCCCAATACTGCACTCGGATGCCAGCAATTTTTAGGTGCAAGTCCAATCCCGGTGTGGGACAAGAACCCACGACCTTCTGGTCCAGAGGTGGATGTGCTACCAACTGAGCCACGCTGACACCAAAAGGTAAAGGAGAAGGTTAGATAAGAAGATACTGGGCTGGTTTAGATGAGAAGGTACTGGAGAGGGATGGAGGAGTTAGCGTGGGACAGAGGTGATGAAGGTATATGACAGGGATGGAGGAGAAGGTACTCGGCAAGGATGGAAGAGAAGGAACTAGATAGGGATGGAGCAGAGAGAACTGGACTGTGATTAAGGAAAAATACACACAAGGATTGAGAAAAAGATACATGAATGTGATGAGGGGTACTAGACAGGGATAATAATAACTTTAACTTTATTTGTTTTAAGCACAGTTCAAAAATACCAAAGTGCTGTTACAAAACACATAACAATAAATAATTAAAACCACTTAAAATAACATAATTTCACAGTTAATAATCATGGTAGATGAGGGAAAGTAAAGTTTTGAGAGCAGATTTAAAGCTCTCCACAATCAGGCACCCCCTTATCTGAAGAGGCAGAGAGTTCCACAGGGTCAGAGCCATATGTATCAGGTCATAATGTCATACGCTTAATAGCGTACGACATTATAGCTAACCCGAAATAGCACTGTCTAGGACAGTGAATGTATGTGGTATTGCACCATTCACACACTCCCAGGCAGAGGATAAGACCTCTGCTAGGAATGGGTTCCACTGAATAGCTGCCATAGCTCTCTGGACAGAGTCACAGCAGCAGGAACCCAGGTACTGCATCTGGGACTGGGTTTGATTCCTGCTGCCAGAAATTTTATTTTTTAAAGACTTTGTGCTCCCGAGTTGGACCCCCTGAGTTAAGAATCTTTAGTGGGGGCATCCAGGAGCACAGCCCCGCAATGGGGGCTGTGGGGCAGATCCCCCACAGAAAAAGAGTTATGCGGATGGCATAAATCACGCCTGTATTGGCAGCGCATCAGTTACATGCGTATAATGTCTTCAGGACATTATGACCTGTGCCGAGCCATAAAGGCAAATGCACAGGCTCCAGAAGTCTTCAAATGGACCCTGGGAATTTACAGCAATCCCTCTTTGGCTGAGTAAAGTGGTTGGAGGGGGTGGTAGGGACAAAGGAGCTCTTGCAGATAATTCAGTCCCTGTCCATGTAGGACCTTATAGGTTAGCAAGCCAACCTGGAAGGTGATCCGTCACTGAATTGGCAGCCAGTGCAGTTTGTGCAGCACAGGTATGACATGGCCAGATTAAGAAAGCCCAGTTATCAACCTGGCCACAGCATTCTGCATGAGCTGCAAGTGGTGGATATCAACCCCGGGAAGCCCTAGGAACAGGGCATTGCAGTAATCAAGGCAGGAGATCACAAAGGTGTGAAACAAAGTCAGAAGATCACCTGGCAGAACCAGGTGCTTAATCCGGATGATATTTCTCAGACAGTAAATTGAAGTCTAGATGATGGAAGACACCTGATGGAGATGAAGATGTGGAACAATGATAGAGAATGTATTTATTTATTAAGTTAGTTGTTTACTGGGTGGATGTGCTAACCATAGCAATGATTATTTTCAGACACAACCTGGGAGGTGACAGAGAAAATAGTACAGTCACAAAGCACAAGGTGAGATAACACCAACAGTGGTATGGTTTTGATTTTAACAGTAAGGTTCAATTTAAATGAAATGCAATAAAAGGTACAGTTTTAACAGTGAGACAATTAAAATTGCCACATCAAGAATACAGTTTAACACCAAAACATAGTTTGACTAGTGGATAAGGTAAATACCAATAAAGCACTTGTCATACAGAAAAGATAGTACAGGGCCAGTGTAAAGTGCCAGCAGCAAAACAAAAGACATAAGAGCTAGTATCAACCAATAATATCAACATCATAATTTGATAGGACCAAGTGGTGGTTGTCAGAGGTATGAGGACAGATCACAGCAGGAGCATTAGAGTGAGACCATGAGAGAAAGCCTAAGGAGGAGGAGAAGAAAGCAAGGCAGGGTGCGGTTATGTGTAGAAAAGGAGCAAAGAGTGTTAAGAGACCACTATTAGGGGGAGAAGGGAGCTCCTAATTGGGCAATTATAGACAGGAGAGAACTAGGGGGGATTAAAACATATGCAAGGGGTAGGTTTACAAAGGCAAGCTTAATACATTTTCTTAAAGAGGGAGTGGCTTGGCGCAGACCAAAACACTAGGGGGAAGGGAGTTCCAAAATTTAGAAGCAGCACAGAAGAAAGCGCTTGTTTCCTTGGAGGTTTTACATCTTGGAATGTGAAGTAGGGATCTGTCAATGGATTATAGGCCATAAGAGGATGACTGGGGAAGAAAAAGGGAGGCAAGAGATACAGGGACATTGGTTCTAATGATATTATCCATAAGTGAACTGAAGGAGAGCAGTCTAAAGTGTGAGGGAGAAGGCCAGTTTAGATCAGCGTACAGCTGACATCTATGTTTGAGTTGCTGGGATGCCAAAGCATAGCGACATGTGGTGTTATATGTAGTGTCCTATCTGTGAAGAGATGCCTTAAAGCATTTATATAAGTCACTACTCCATAGGTAAGAGAGAGAGGAGCAGAATACCTCTGGCAATAGCTAGTCTAGTCGAAGGTGTCAGGATGTGATTAGTCTTATAAGCCAGCTCAATTTTGGAGTTTACAGACTTGCATGTGGCCAGCATATGTTGGTCAAAGTCAAGGAAGCCATCAAGTAGGACCCCAAGGTATTTGAATGAGCTTATCTTCTTCAGTAGAGAGCAATTGAGACAGGAGACACTGAGCTGACTTTGAGCCATCCTAAGTTTAGCCACAGTATCAAAGACCATGGCCTGCGTGTAGGAGCTTGTACCTAGAGAGCCAAGTTTGAATATCATGAAAGGCAGCAGAAAGATTAGGGTTTGTCTCTGGCATACACTTTGAGCTATGGTACAGGACAAGATCATCCACATACAGGTGAGATGAGCAGTGAGGGATGTCCCGAGTAATGTTGATAAAAGTAGAAAAAAGAAGAGGACCCAGGATGGAACCATGAGGAACACCTATTTTATGGATGCTTGATCGGATATGGCAGAGTTGAATTTAACGGCCTGAGCTCTGTCAGTAAGGTAATTATTAAACCAGGTGACAGACTGAGGTGAAAAGCCAAGAGATGAGAGATTGGAGAGCAGTAGAGGGTGATCAACCAGATCAAAGGCTTTGGTGAGGTCAATGAATACAGCTCCTGTCAGAAGTCCCAAATCCATGGCACAGAGTACATCATTGGTAAACCTGAGTAGAGCAGTGGTAGTACTATGCCCTTTGAGGAAGCCATGCTGGCTAGGTGATAACAGCTTGTCGTTGGACAGCTATTCAATGGTTTGGGAGGCCACCACTTTTTTCAGGATTTTACCTAAGACAGGGAGGATGGCAATGGGTCAATAATTTGAGATGTCTTTTTTGTCCCATTTCTTGTGTACAGGAGTGACTCTGGCAGTTTTCCAAATGCAAGGGACACAGCTTTGACTCAGGAAAGGGTATAAATATGCACCAGAGGGGAGGCAATAAAAGGGGCAGCTAGTTTCAGGAGCTGTGGCTCAATACCATCAGTGCCAACACTGGTGTTGTCAGAGATTGAATTAAGTAGCTTTAGGACATCAGCTTTAGTGATGATTTTAAAATAGAAAGGAGGGTGATCTGGGTTATGATGAATCTGCATAGGGCAGGGGTTTGGTTGCTCATTGGGGAAGGTGGAGGTAAGGCTATCGAGGTCAGTGAAGTGTGTGTTAAAAACATTTGCAGTGGTTGTCAGGTCATTGCAATGCACACCATCATGGAGCATATCATTGGCAGGGTGCAATTTTTGGGTGCTCAGGAAGGTTTTCACATGTAACCAGAATTTTCTAGAGTCACCAGCAGCACCCAGTAAGAGGTCCTTGCAATAGGTACTCTTAATTAATCTAATTTGCCTCTTACAGGACTTCCTCCATGCTCTATAAATATTATAGTCAGAAAAGAGACCTGACCTTTTATAGAGCCTCCAACTATTGTCCCTAGCCCGAAGTAGGGCTAGTAGATCTCTATGCAGCAATTTGGTTTGCTGTCCCCAAACATGTCAAGTAATAAGGGGGGTACGTCTTTCCTGTATTTCCCCAAACCTGTTAAGGAAGTAATCGAGGGCCATCTGAGTGTTCTGAGAAGAGTAGAGGGAGGACCAGTCAGTTAAGGAGATCTCATGTAGAAACTCGGTTTGATCCAGTCCTGAAAAGTTTCAAAAGGTAATATATTTAGGTGGTGGGGAAGGGGGTTCTGAGGAGCTCCAGGAGCAATAGATGGGGGAGTGGTCACTTATGGTGTCCGCTATGGTGCCTACAGATTTGATCCTGTCAGTGTGATTAGTTAGTATCCAGTCCATCCATGTACCAGAGTGTGAAGTGGCTGAGGATCTAGTGGAGCAGTTTATTATTTGATGTAAATTATGTCCTTGTACCAGGGAGAGGAGAGTGGTTCATGCATTGCCAATCCAGTTCAAATTAAGATCACCCAGGATAAGAACCTCATTGCTGCCAATAGCAATGGAAACCTTTATAAGCAATTCTTCAAGATCAGTGATACCACTTTTTGGCGGGTTGTAGGTGCAACTTTATGCAGTTTTTTGGCACCCAGAAGGAGAGATGTGTGAAGGAATTCACAGGAAGAGAGGGCTAAGGTAGAGGTGATAGAAAGGTTAAGATGAGATTTGTAATAGGTTGCAACCCCCCCGCCTCTCTTAGGGGGTTGTCTGTCACATCTAAGTGTTACATGAGGTCCCTGCACCCTAATTGGTACCCTCAGAGGTACACCGTAGACAGCTAGCACTTAAGTATATGTTATACTAACATATAGGGTTAAGGGCATCTACCGTACAAGAGTAGATGTCAGGATATGAATGCATATTGTAATACACTTTGCTTGCTAATACATATATTCTGCCATGTATTTTCTGTGTATTTCTTACTTGTAAGATGCCAAGACACCTGTGTCCTTGGAATAATTATAATATGTAAGATGGCATTGCCACCTTTTGGTGATTTGTACCACTACACTGAGTTATGTAAGACTCTGTATAAGAACTCTTTTGTTCTCAAACTGATGACTTTACAGAATTGTATAATGTTATCTTGGACCGTGGAGGCACCTCTAATTTAGCCAGTAGGGCTCATCTCTGTAACTAGAAATGTTTCTATCTTTTGGTAACCATAGTAATTATCATAGGTATATAATGTAATGCACAAGCTTTATACCTTGGTGACCTGAGAGACCCCAAGAGACACAGAGAAACCTCGAGGTGTAGGGAATGCTTAGCACTGGCTCCCAGTTCGTATTGGTAAGAACTGCTTAGGGCAACTGTGATTTATCCCATTGGTAGTAATAACTTGTTTATTACTCTAATGCAACGTGACTGTGATTACTTGCATTCCCAATATCGTCAATAATCTGAAAGTGAGGTTTAGACCTCCTAACAAATTGGCGACTGTGGCAGGCAGAGGGTGCACAATGCATCAGGGATGGAAGGTTTGAGCCATGTTTCAAACAGGCAGAGAACATCAGGGAAATAGACATTTACCCAGGCCTCCAATTCAGGCATATGACAGGACCGGCTTCTAATGCTGATATGAGCAACACATAGACCCTTAGCATTAGCCCAGGTATCATCAGAGTAAGGGTTTTGTGCCATGGGACCTGGATTTAGTTCAGTATCACTCAACAGGATTAGAGCAATAAATGGTAGGTACCATAGCTTTCTATGTAGGAAGGGGGTAGGGGAATTAAATAATAGCAATCATTTTCTTAATAATGAAGAGACCCAGATAGATCACAGCTCTGGGGAGTAGGAGAGGTGTAAGATCAAGGCGTTTAGTTGGTGTGCATAGCATGTCGGAGAATGTAAAATCAGTTTGGGTGAGCAATGCAGCTTTTGAGGCAAGTGGAGCAAATGTCAAGGAGAAACAGGCTGCTAGGAGCAATGTCAAGGCAAAGATTGCTAGTGATAGTATTGTGCAAGTCATATTTTGTAGCAAAGTAGGAAGCAGCCAACAAAGTGCAAGGTACTGTAGAGGAGGTTTGAAGAGAGGAGGAGAGAAACAGAATAACTTCATTAACTGTGGAGTCAGAGAAAGAATAAGTCGAAGTAGCAGTGAGACCACACCCCACACGATTGGTGACTACTTGGAGCAAGAGGCAATGTGGGCTGCTAGTCAGATGACAATCTGTCAGTTTTAAAAGAGTCAAAAAGAAGGCAACAAGAGAAATGAAAGGTCCAGTATCAGGCACTACAAAGATTGCCAGAGAAGGTTATTTGATAGCACCACAGAGGAACTAGCAGATATGTGTGGACAGAGGTAGCTGATTAATGATAGGCGCCTGTAGCGGGGGAACATTATATGACACTAATGGGAAACTCGGGTAATATGTTTTGGCACACCTCCATTGTTACACGTGTTGACAATTCAGCTATATATGTAAGACTAGCTAAGGGTGGAAGGGTATTGGGGAGACAGGTGGGGAAAATCCTTCTACTGTGGTAAGCTGCAAGCTGTATACTGTTCACTTTAACCCCCTTGCTTAAAATCACAAAAAGGCTGCAGCTGAGGAAATACCAACAGTGGTTTCCTTTCTTTAAAGATAACTGCAGCATTCTAGTAAATTAATGTAAATTAATTATAAATTAATGCAAGATATGAAACAGGGATGGAGGAGAAGGTACAGACTAAGATGAAGATGTAGACAATGATGGAGGAGAAGGTATGAATTGGGATGAAGGAAAAGGTATAGCAGAGGGACAGTGGAGAAGGCATAGGACAGTGATGGAGAAGAAGGTCTGGGACAGAAATGTAGAAGAAGGTATAGGATCAGTATGGACCAGAAGGTACAAGACAAGAATGGAGGAGAAGATATGGGACCTGGATAGAGGAAAAGGTATGGGACAGGAATGTAAAAGAAGGCAGTGCACGTAAGATGACCGCATAGCACTAGTGTTCTGTACCTCGGGTAGTATACATTTCAAAAAAAGGGTTTCTCATCTCAAAACTGCAGAAAACTGGCTGTTAATTTTGTTTCCATTTGTTTTGGGTAATCAAAATATTTCTAGCATTAAATGAATTTGCACTGAATACTTTGTAAAACACCGCAGAGAAATCACCAGAATGATTAGCGGGATGCTGATATTGTGCCAGTCATGGACCCATGTGCGATCACCTAAATGATCTCCAGTATTTTTGGAGCAAGTTACTGATGTAAAAGAGAAGATAGACAACAAAACACGGATGGATAATCTCACATTAAAGGGACACTGTCAACCCCCTTAGGTCTCAAAGTGTCCCTAGATTAACAAACACATTTTATGATTGCCAATATTCTGTAAAGATTGCTGATGTAGCTGGTAGTTTGAATCTGACTCTTGTTTTCCTTAAACAAGTAAAAAAACAAACTGCCTACTGTACAGGTGTTACCACACAAACACTGGTTTGTTTACATTCCTTGATCAGCTCCAGCTGAATCTTTCCTGGTCTTTGGAACACCCCACAACACAGTCTAGCCCCTCATGATGCAGTGGAAGTTTAGGAGGCTACTGCCTCATGAGTGACTGCACTTTTGGGTGTGTTGTAATGCTCAGGAAGTAAGCAATAAGAACAGATCCAGGGCCCAGTTATACGTGCACTCACCCAATCCAATACCTGTCTTGTTTCACTTAATGTGTGGTCAATCTATCCCTATTCATCAGTCTTTGCCCCTTCCCTCTTCTACTTCTGTCAAGGTCTATCTCTAGCTACCTGTTTTTCCCCAGGTTTGCACAACTTGCCAGTGGCTGCCAGTTCCCTCTGCCAGTAGCCACTTTTCCACTGACACCCCTCCCAGTTTCACTGTCTTGCATCTCCCACCCCCACTATCCAATCTACCCTGACCGGTAAGCACCCCCGCCTACCTACATCATGCCCATCCCACTTTCCTCACTTCCTCTCCTTCTAATTCTCCTTTCCATCATCTCTAACACAACTTCACAAACTTCTCAATCTAAGAACCCTGCCCCTGCTCCCTCCCCTCACGATATCATAGCCCCCTCCTTCAATCTTGCTATTACTCCCTCTTCCCCTCAAACACTCTGGACCCTTTCCCCCACATACCCCATGACACGTTATTCCCAACTTCTAGTCACCTCACTTTTGTTTGTCTCTTGATTATCTACTCACCCAGCCCCCCACCTCCAAACACATCATGAATTCTCTGGCCCCCACAAATATTCTAAACTACACTTCCTTATAATCGTACTCCTATTACTTGCCTCAGAAATGTACAACCCAATCCTGGTCCCTCCCCCACCCCCAGCTGCCATCCTCCCATTAACGTACAACCTTCCAACACCACCTATGCCCTCCCAAAAGGCTTAAAGATCCTTCACTTAAATATCTGTAGCGTTGTTCCAAAATTTATCTGTTACAGTTGATGATAATCTCCTTCACTCCAGACATTCTAATCTTAACTGAAACTTGGCTCAATACTAACATTTCTGATTCCTCCATTGCCAACCCAGGCTATTCCTTAGTCATGCAGGAGAGGGCAGGTAGGGGAGGTGGAGTGGCCATGTATATCCAGTCCTCTCTCCAATACACTACCGTTCTCTCGTCTGCCTTATCCACCACTTACGAAGCCCTGGTAGCAAATATTGCCCTGCCTTTCTCCTCCCCTATCTTTATTGCTGGTAACTACTGTCGCCCAGGTATCAAGCCCTCTGAAACTATTGACCTCATCACCTCTATAGCTTCCGTCTCACACAAAGGGGAGCTTTATGTATTAAGTGATATAAATCTAAACTGGCTGCCATCAACCACTTCTAAGACACAAAGTGATATATCTGCTCTAAATCTCTCCCAACTCATCCAAGAGCCTACCCAACTAAATCACAAAACCCCAAACCACTCACTGTTAGACTGGGCTATCACCTCCCACCCTCATGAGTCATCAAGTCCAGTGTCCTCCCAGATGCCTTCAGCAATCACCACCCTATCTTCGTGGTCAGAAAGATCCACAGACCTAAACTGCCACATAAAATCCTACAATTCCACTCATTCAATTCCCTTGACTTACACCCTCTCCTCAGTGATATATCCAATCCTGATTGGTCCCCAATTGCATCCACAACTTCCATCGACCAAGCCCTCACTTACTTCAAAGACAGATTTATAGCTACCTGTGACTTTCATGTCCCGTTCAAATGCACTAGAGTCCGAGGTATCCATCATTTCTGGATCACCCCTGAATTAATGACCTGCCTCAGGGAGCGCAATAAAGCGTGGAGGAAACACAAGGCCTCTCAGCTCCCATCAGCCCTTAGCAGCTATCGCAGTCTAAGAAATGCTTGTACTAAAGCAATCAGACTTGCCAAGTCTGAATATTTTAAATCCTCTTTCCCTCAATAACATAAACTCCTCCTCCAAATTTTGGAAAGTGGTCCACTCACTATTCTCCCCCCTCGCATCCCCCACCCCCATGCTTAATATAAACAACACACTAGAGTCTGAACCTTACATAGTGGCTCAGGAGTTCAGCTCCTACTACACCTGTGCCTCAACCCTTCTAAAATCCCTCCCCTCAAGCCTCTCCTCCACTCATTCTCCCTCTCCTAGCACTCAACCTCCCCCATACCCACCCCTCTTTCTCATTCTGTCCTAACTCCCCTGAGGAGACACTAATGGCTCTCCTCTCTCTCAATCCCTCCAAAGGCTCCTCTCTGAATGACCTTGACCCTAAACTTCTCTACCTCTCAGCCCCAGCTATTGCCTACCCTCTTTCTCTAATTCTAAATCTCTCCTATATGTCCTCCTCCATCCCTTCACCCTGGAAACATGTGGTAAGGGTGGCAATCTTTCCTCCCCCTGCCAACTATTGCCTAGTCTCTTTCCTGCCCACCCTAGCAAAGCTCCAAGAACACCGGGTCCTGTCTTAATTGACCGCTTTTCTGGTTGGCTCCTCCTTCTTCACCCCATTCCAATCTGGTTTTCAGAAGAACCACTCCACTACCACCTCCCTCCTTAGGCTCACTGACTCCATCCTTACCGGGATGGACAATGTCCTCATTACCTCAGTCATCTTTATCAACTCTGCCGAGGCTTTCGACACAGTCTCCCATACCCTCCTTCTTGACTCCCTTATGGCTGCTGGTTTGTCTACTCCTGCTCTTTCCTGCTTTAGAGCTTACCTCACAGGCAGAACACAATCAGTCAGGATTCAGAATGCAATCTCTCCACCCCTTCCAATCTCCACAGGAGTCCCACAGGGCTCTGTGCTCAGCCCCATCCTTTTCTCCATCTCCATAAATGACCTTGCCTCAGTCTGCTTCCCCTCCTCTTCTATCCATATGTATGCCAATGACGCCGTCTTGTTCAACTCTGTCAAAACTACTATTGATGTAGCAACCACTTTACAGCATGACTTCCACCAGGTTCGGCTCTGGTTTGTCTCACATCAGCTTTTCCCAAATGCCAAAAAGACAGTCTCCATGACCTTCTGCACTTGGCATAGACCCCCTAGCCTCCACCCCTTACCCTCTTTCCACACCCTTGATGGGACCATTCTTGGGGACATCCTCTCTTTCAGATACCTTGGGGTCTGGCTGGACCAACACCTCAGCTACTCTGGCTACATTTCCTCCTGTCATGCTCTACCTCTGCTGCCTACAACCTGCTTCTCTCCTGTCATGCTCTACCTCTGCCTTGTGCAGGCAGGGTCCACAGCATACTGGAGGGTCCAGGCTCCGGCAGACCCTTCTCTTCCCTCTCTCTTGCTTCCTGACATGCTGTAATTCCCACTGCCTACAACCTGCTTCCCTCCTGTTCATGCTTGACCTCCACCTAGTGCAGGCAGGGTCCCCAGCATTCTGGAGGGGTCAGACCCCTACAGATCCTTCTCCTCCACCCTTTGCCTTCTCCTCCTCCAAATCCCCCCTTTCCACCCCCTTGCTCGCTGCCTATATGCCCCCCACCCTCCCACCTTCCTCCTCTCCTTCCTAGCCATAGTTATTGGCTAACCCCTAATCTCTAATGCACTTATAGTCAACCTTGCACTTTTGCTACACCTTGCAACTTTTGTTCTATCTGTGTCTCTTCTCACAATATTGCCCTAGTTCAACCTCCTTGTATTCTATCCAGCCATTTTCTAACTACAGCTATGTCTCAACAAGTGTTTGCCAAAGATATTTGTGCTGTTGTATCTAGTTGAAGACTGCTAGCATTGTATCCATCTAGTTCATAACTGTTAGCATTCCTCCTTTTCAGTTCTTCTGTATAATCTGCTCACTTTATTGAATCTAATCAAATTGTATATCTATATTGTGTACCAAATCTCTGTATACTATCCTCATGTTCCCCTACCCCCCAGGTTGCACTGGGAGATGAGCAACTTGCTGCTCAGCATGTCTTCCTGGCGAAACACTTCAATAAATAAATAAAATAAATAAAAATATTGTAAACAAAACAAGGTTGTTTATAAATATACATAAATATACATTAGCATGCATTTCAGTTCTACTAAGCAAGGAGACAGACAAAACAAACAGCAACATCAATGAATTTTAGAGAAGGTAAGCAATCATAAAATGCAGATTTTTAACTAGAAATAATATAATGAAAAACAGGTTGACAGTGTCCCTTTAAGAGTATCTGACACAGAGACTACCTTGAGACAGATGGGCAGGCAAAGTGACATGAGGGACGCATAGCTCCACTGCCTATGCCAGCAGATAGCCCTGATATGGGAAGAATTGGTCTGGCGTGTCATGGGCAGCATAACAACCTCAGAGTAATTGGGGTTCAAGAGGGAGCTGAGAGGAGAAATTTTAAGCACTTTATGTAGCATCTATTAACAACGGTGTTAGGAATCCCCAAAGTGCAGCTGGACATATAACAATCGCACTGCACTCTGCCCCCAGCCTAAGACTAGTGACAAACCCTGTCCCATCCTCACAATGTGCCTGAAATACACAGTGAAGGAATTAGCCAGGGAGAAAGGGCTATTACTCAGGCACAACCCTAGAATCTCAATATACCAGGATTACTCCACAAGACTGGTGAAAAAGAGGGCCATATTTTTTGGTATTAGAAAAGCCTTACAAAAACTGGAGCTAAGTACTGGTATGACCTACCCTGCTACTTTCAAAATAAAACAAAATGAGGCTGGCAGCTTCTTTTGTACATAGGTCTTGGGGGAGAGCAGGGTTCAAGCTGAGCCACCGAACCACCCCACAAAAGGCATGACTTCCTGCCCTCAGCTTCCAAGAAGATAACTCCCAGAGATATTAGCCTTCATGTGGATACATCTCCATATTCACCAGCTCCCTCAGCGAGCACACACCTCCAAAGAACTGGCAGTATCATTGATCTAGAGGCAAAAAAAGCAACAACTGCAGGGAAACAGAAATCACCACCCTCAAAACCACTACATCGGAGAAGAAGCAAGGGATCTCATGCATGAGACAAGGGGCTCAGCTCCATAGTGGACTCCCCACCAGAATGATCGGTATTGCCCCTACTCCATGACAGCAAACCAGCAACATCTGCTTCCCCTCCACTGACAATGCAGCATCACCCTTAAAGAGCACCTTTCATGGTCCTTTTGACTTTCATGTATAAATTACCCCTTCTTGCATTGATTCTGAAACTGTATTTCATTACTGTTTGCTGCAGTTATTTTTTGCATTCTGAATTGCTAAAACCTGCAGGTGTACTAGAGCTTCTATAGCAAGCCTCATGTTGCTGCGGACCCAGGGTTGTACTGCTGATATCACTATAGGGCAGAGTCAATTTAACAAAACAAACAAAAAAAAAAGCATACTGACAAGGCATTTGGATTTTGGCATAATGCATTGCTAACAGGGTGTCTTGGGGAAGGGGGAACACTGTGGGCCTGATTCCAAGATGCATGCGGTAGCTAGCAGGCGTATGTGAGTTGTGACATGCGCCACTATGCCAGGGACCCTACGCCCTATTCCAGAACAGGCAGGGTCCCTGGCACTTATGCCCTACATCTTGTGGCAGCCACAGAGCTGTGCCATGGGAAAGACACACCCGACATGGGTGCTGCAAGCTGCAGACTGCAGGGTGCAAGAGGCACAAGGCATGGCCCCCGAGAGCCCCATACCCCAACACCATGGCACTGCCCCACAGGGCTGAGGGGCCTCAGGACCACCCTAGGATGTCTGGCATGTGGGGGGACTGGAACTGCCCCATGCGGGCACTGCATGGGGATGAGGGCAAGGGGGTGCCAGTAGCCCACAGACGGCTGCCCTGCCAGGGGGTGGTGCTCACCCATAGGAGACCATGGGGGGGTCAGCTGGAGGGGTGGCGGCAGGCTCAGTGGTGCATCTCTGGTGGACGTAGGTATGGTTAGACCAGCTAGTAGCTGGTCTAACTGTACTTATGTTATGGTCTACCAGGTCCCACTTGGAATTGTGATTCTGCCAGCCAACCTCTTAGAATACCGGCATAATCGATGCCGGATTCCCCCTTGCACTTTGTCGCAGGGGGTTGTGGGCATAGTGGGTGGCGTAACTCCCCCTTTGGCACAGGCTGCCTGCACCATGTCGCAGGCCATCTTTTGGAATTGTGATGGCGTATCGCATGTCACAAAGTGTGATTTGCGCCATAGGGTTTGGCGAAAGTCGCCTTGTGACAGTCATAACCCATCTTGGAATCAGGCCCAGTATGCACACTGAGTACTGGTAGTTTTCTCTTGCAACAATGTTGCAACTGCACAAAGTGAGTCACTCATCTGCCCTATAGTGATGCCATCTGGAGCCAGCAGCCCAGCAGCTGAACAGCAAAGGCAAGTGCAGCAGGGCTCCAAAACAAATCCATATTATGGAAGGCAGAGTAAATCTTGTCTAGAAATAACAAATGCATATGCCCTTTCAGGTCTAGTACTGCATATAATGACTATAAGCTGTAATTTTTTGGACCATCATGAAAGGTGCTGTTTAAGCCCTTGTCTCCTGGGCAGAGGTGGTGCAGGCACCACAGCAACATCACAATATACCCCTTCCGCCCCAATCTCAAAATGACTTCTGTGAACTAAATGAACTTAGTGTCATTGTAAACTTTACTACTCTAAACATTGCCCTTAACTGAGGTATGAGATTAATGTTTCACCACAGGGTAGGTTAACGAAAGGTGCTGTCCCCTGCTACCCATTCACTTAGCAGCCCTAAGACACTACATAGGTGCCAATCACTGTTTATCTTAGTAGGTATTTTATTTTCGTTATTCTACATATCTCAGTAGAACTGTTGGAAATGAGACTCACTCACCACAAATCCATATATCAAAATGTTTCTTTTTATTTTCAACTGTCAGTTTAAAAAACAATGTTTTGTGTACAGGCACATCATCAGGGTGTACTGTACGTAGCATATTTTCATTATCAAGAATCCATAATATATTTGCCATTGCCCCTCAAGCCTGCCAGATCCAGAAGAACTAAACTAACAGTGACTGTTTCTTTAAATTAAAAAAAAAAATAATGATCAGTATGTCTTGAAAACTATAACTTTCTAATTATCTGTGTTCAAGTGTGAGCATCCTCAAAGGCGTTGAGTTCTTCTGAATAATCTGTGGCTCCATGAGAGGCAAAAGACTTTACTTGATAAAAACTTAAAGTGAAAATATACTGTTTATAGTATACCCTGATGAAGTGCCTTTGCACAAAACATTGTTTTTTACACTGATAGTTGAAAATACAAAGAAACATTTTGATGTATGGATTTGTGGTGGGTGAGCTTCATTCCCAACAAATCTCCTGAAATATTTGATATGCAGTTGGAATTGGCTTCTCCTAGAGTTTTCTTTATGTTGCAGATATGGGGCCCACACTGTCTGAATTCCATTATTCTACATAGTCTAAACAAGGCCTATACATAGAAACATAGAATTTGATGGCAGATAAGGACAGCTTGGCCCACCTAGTCAGCCCATTTTCCTACCTAACAGATAAGCTGCAGATCCTAGTTAACTAACAGTTTACTTCCCCCTACCCCCCACTAGGACTGCCTTATGTCTGTCCCATGCATTCTTGAATTCCCCCACTGTTCTTGACTCCACGACCTCCTCAGGGACCAACTATATTAGTTGGAGGCATCCTCAGACCAAATATAGGTTTGGTCTTCAAGCATTAACCAAAAGATCTGACAGGCACCCTCTAATCCCTACTAATGATTCACTTAGCAACCCCAAGGCACTACATAGGTTCCAGATACCTATACTTATGATACAGACAAAGCCCTTCATACTGTAGAAACACATGTGAAGTTCCTTTGCTTTACCACACCCTTCTATGGTAGTTTCAATGGCATCTAAGGACTATAATATTAATACTGTGTCCTGGAATGTGCAAGGTTTGAATTCCCCAATAAAATGAAAACAAGTGCTTGCGCATCTCAAATGTCACGAGACTGACATTGCCCTACTACAAGAAATACACCTTCTCCTGACAGAAACCCAAAAGTTACAGAGAGAATGGGTGGGCCAAGTCATGGGAAGTTCCTATACAACCAAGGCCTGGGGTGGCACTGTACTTGTCGATAGACGTCTCTCAATACAACTGCTAAAGCAAGTATCCAGCAAAGAAGGGAGATGAATTTTACTATGACTTAGCATCAACTCCAAAGTGATTGTGTTGGGTAACATTTATGGACCCAGTAAAGACTGTCTCATTTATCCGTACTACAACTTTGCATCAACTCCAAAGTGGCTGTGTTGGGTAACATTTATGGACACAACGAATACTCTGTCTCATTTATTCCTCAGGTGTCTCAGGTGCTCTCTGACATGGTAGAGCAAGGCTACATTGTACTATTTGAGGATGACTTCAGTGAGGTCTGAGACTTGATGTTGGATAAACACAACTCATGTGGTCTAAGTAGCATGAAAACCTGAGAGGTCCTGCAACGTCTGGCCCAAGAATTTACTCTGACAGACCCTTGGAGAGCCCTCAACCCCAGGAGCAGGGATTTCACCTTCCACTCAGCCATATGCAACACAGAGTCATTTAGACCTTTTCCTACTTCGCACCTCCCAGATGGCCAATGTGGCAGCTGCAAAAATAGGGTTGATTGTGATCTCAGACCATGCCTGCATTTCCTTAATGCTAACAGTTGATCTGGCACCTCAACCTCCTCCCACTGGAGACTGAATTTATACTTACTGTAGGAACCCCAATTTAAAGAGTGGACGAAAAAAGAAACAGATATCTGTTTTTCCACAAATGACACCACAGAAACCTCAAGAGAAATGCTATGGGACACCTGCAAAGCTTTCCTCAGGGATAGAGTCATTAGCTATGTTGCACATGATGAAAAACAATGCCTTCTTTACCTCTCTTAGCTTGAGAAGCTGATAAGGGAGAAAGAAAGCCTCTGCTCCAATTCCCAAGACTCAAGTTCCTCACAATTACAATGGGAGATGCTTTAGCTTAAATATGAGATCAACACCCTTATCTACTCTGCAGCTCAGAAGGTGATGCAATGCACCTCACGTAGGTATTGGAAGTTAGGAGAAAAAAGCTGGGAAGCTGTTGGCATACAGGATCAAGCAGTAGCAGGCAGCAAAGCAAGCAGCAGCCTTTAGTGACTTTTATGTGAAGTTGTACTCTCCTCAACAGACTCACAGCTCCCCTTCACATACATTAGCATCCTTTTTAGGACAAACAACCTTGGATGCTCTATCTGTGGATGAAACAGCTGAACTAGATGCTCCCTTAACATTACAGGAAGTGGGACAAATGATTAAGGCCCTCTCTAAGGGCAAAATCCCAGGTCCAGATGGCTTCCCAGTCAAATTTTATATTACATTCCAGACCCAGTTGGAGACCTGACTACTGGACACATAAAATGCCACCTACAATAACAAAAAACAACTACCACCCTTGACAAAGGTCCTCACTACATTATTACCAAAGCTTGAGTAAGATGCCCAAATAATCCCAAATTATGGTCCAATCTCTTTGTTTAACATTGACACTAAAATAGTAGCTAAAATGCTAGCCCAACAACTGTAGACATATTCACAGGGTAATTGACCATTACCAGACAGGCTTTGTCAAGAGGTGAATGACAATGGACAATATCCAAACACTATCCACTATCTGGACCACTGAAAAGCAAAGCAAGCCTGCTCTCCTCATGAGCATTGATACAGAGAAGATTTTTGATTCAGTTGAGTTTTTATTTATTTATTTATTTATTTGGATCTAGGATTACAAGTACCTTTTACAAAGGTTCCGTGTCAGATGAGGGACAATAGTAGACAAAACAGTTAGAAACAGGACAACAGGAAAGAGCAATGCAATTTGAGATGGCGGATTGCAATACAGATTACAGTCAATTCCAAACAGTTACAAGCATTTTGCAATACAGATTACAGTCAATTCCAAGCAGTTACAAACATTGCATTATTATGGTACATGTGCAGCCAGTGGCAATTGTCAGGAACAAGAAAGTGCAAAAAAAAAGGGGGGAGGGGGAGAAGGTTGGAGAGGGGTGTGGTAGCAGAGGGTGAAGCGGGAGGTAAGTAAAACACTACTTCAGTGGAGCAGGCGGGGCCAGACAATCACAGGAGCTAGCGGCAGAGAGTAGGAGGCAGAGGTTATATTTGAGGGGCCAAGCTTAGTCAGGGAGGAGATATCATTGCCGAGGCCATTGAGCCAGCTGGGAGCTCTGTATGTAAAGGATCTTTGCCACTGCATGGAACAGCATTGTGGAATATGTAAGACCTGTGATTCTGAGCCCCTGGTGGATTGAGGATTCTGTGCCCTGCGGAGAAGGGCTTGGACACCTGGGGGGGGGGCTAAGCCCATTGTTATTTTTTTTTGCCATTATGCAGGTCTGGTACTTGATGCGATTGGACAATTGGAGCCAACCAGTTTGAGAGTATAGAGCACAGATGTGGGTGAGGTGGTGGGAGCCAGTGATGAGCTTGCATGCTTTGTTAAGGGTCGAGGATATATGCCTGAGGGCAGAGCCATAGATAATGAAGCCATAGTCAATTAGGGAAACCACCGAGCTCTGCACAGCGATCCTTAAGGCATCAGTGGTAAGGCATTGCCTATGTCTGTATAGAAGGCCAATGCGAGAGTTTGAGGCTTTAGAGACATTTTCAATGTGGGTGCTTTAAGATAGATTACTGTCAATGGTGACTCCAAGATATTTGAATGAACTAACCTGTTCAAGGGCTGCCCCAAGGTCATCGGTGATCAAGAGGGGTTGGGACCTGTGTTTGTTGTGAGAGCTGCTGAAAAGGATGGACTTGGTTTTCTTGTAGTTGAGGACTAATTTCTGCTTACAGAACCAGTTTTCGATTGCGGAGAAGCCAAGTTGGAGGTTGTGTTGAAGGAGGTAAGGATCATTTTGGGTGGAGATGACGACAGCGTTGTCAGCATAGAGAAGGACTTCTTCAGTAGATGATTGCGGGAGACTGTTTAGGAAAAGGCTAAACAAGAGCGGCCCAAGGATGGAACTTTGGGGGACTCCTGAGCAAACTGGCCTTTCGGGAGAGTGGGCATTGTCACACCTGGACATCTGGTTCTGATCCCTGTATAATATTTTGTTGTAAATATAAGAAATTAATGTATGATGGAATGTGGCAGAGGGAGGTGCTGGCTGCTGAAGCTGACACTTCAAAACCCCCCAGGCATAAGTTCTAAGGACAGGAGGTATTTTAAACTACAGAGATCTGAGGTTCAATTAGCATGTTAAATTTGCTTTGATCCCAGGAAATGAAATTAATCATTCATGGCATCCCCAGAGAAATCCTTTGATTTTGCTCTAGGTGTCATAATGAAAAGAGCACGCATGTGTGTTTGGTATCAGCCCAGGAAACCAGCTAATTTCATCAAAGAGACCTTTGATGTGTAGATACCAAGGCCAGATGGAATTAAGGAGCCAAATACATTTTTGCTTTGAATACAGTGACTTATATCAAAGAGACTTTTCATATATGTGTGAAGCAAAGCACAAACCAGTTTAGACCAGTAAACATGAGAAGAGGAGATTTATTATGTCATCTCTTATTTTTTTAAATACCTTAGTAGGCCATCTTGGTGTTATAAAAAAATATAGATTTTGTTACACCAAGGCGGAGTTTGGTGACCTCAGCGAGAGGACCAACTCAGAACTGTTCTTAACATGCTTAGAAAACCTTGACAGAGATACATTCATTATCTGAATGAGAGAAGAGGGACCATCAAAGCATTGAAGTAAGGACCTTTGACAAGGTTAGTCTGAAGTTATTATTTGTAGGAATTTACACTGTAACCCTGTTTGTTTTAAGGCTGTATGTGTTGGGATATTTTGTTCTGTAATATTTTCTGTTTTCCTATTTTAAAGTAAAGATATATATTTTAAAATGGAAACTGCCTGGAGTGCCTTGACATTTCTTGTTATTTAAGTGAAGCTTTTAAAGGTTATAGTTGACACTGTTTTATGAGCTTATTGTTATACCAAACTGGAAAATGGATAGAGTTCTCTGAGGTCTTGCTTAGAGTCCTAAGAGTTCATTTTGTAGACCTGGTTAGATGCCCGTAGGCAAAAATATCTGGCCCCCCGAAGACAGAATTATCTGAACCTGATAATTGAGTACGCAAACAAGAGGTTATCAGTTTGAATCCCTCCAGAACTTAAGACTAAGGTGACTCGAACCCACAAAAACAGACAAGAGGGATACCATGTATTGTTCACTGTCCACAAATCATACGCTCAGAGGTTGGTACTTTGGGAGTAGAGGGCTGATCGGTTGAGCAAATTTGTGACAGGCATCATCAATTTTCACTCTTTGAGAGCGGTTTTCAAGATAGACGGAGCAAAGCAGAGGATTCTATGGAGAGACCAGCGGAAAGCAACTACGTGATTAATAGGCAATGGTGGATGGTGTCAAAGGCCTTGGTAAGGTCTACGAAGACTGCCCCAGTGAAGAGGCTGTTGTCCAGGGAGTGGTGGATGGCACCTGTGAGCTTGAGAAGGGCAGATGTAGTATTGTGACCTTTTCTAAATCCGTGTTGTTGGGTACACAGGATGTTGTATTTGTCCAGGTAATCAGTTAGCTGGGCAGCTACTATGCATTCAAGGGCCTTGGAGAGAATGGGTAGTATGGAGATGGGCCGATAGCTCAAGTGAAAAGCCCTGTCACCACCCTTGTGGACTGGTGTTATAGTGGCGTATTTTCATCGGTCAGGAAACTGACCAAGGGATAGGAGAGAGAGAGAGAGAGATTGAAAATCACAGTTAGAGGTGATAGGACTTCATCTAGAGTAAGGTATAGCAATTTGAGGTCAAGGGAATCACTACTTGTCCTTGATCTGGCAATTGCCTTACTGATGTAGTTGCGGGCTTCAGACATCCTGACTGCTTTGAAGTAGAACAGGGGATGGTGAGTGGGGGGGTGGTGGAGGTATGGAATGTCGGTGGAGTATCCACATTGAAGTAGTCCGGTGGGAGAATACTGCTGAGGTCTGAGAGTGCAATATTGAATGTATTGGCAATTGAGGTTGGGTCGAGAGTTGTTTCCCCATCAACATTCAGCATGGCAGGCAAGGTATGAGATGCCTTTCCAGTGACTTCTTTGAGGTTGCTTCAGAAGGATTTCCCCTTACCCCAGAAGTTAGTGAGAACTTCGTTATAATATTTAATTTTGGTCTTGCGGATGGATTTAGTGCATTCATTATGAGCACGTTTGTAGTTGAGTATGTCAGCTTGGATCCCTGTTTCCCAAGCCCGATACCCGAGATGATCCCAAGTTTTTATTTGAGCTTGGAGGTCTGCAGAGAGCCATGGATTACAGAGGCCTTTTACTTTGCATCTTTTGACAGGGGCATAGGAGTCACAGGCAGCACTGAAGGAGCTGATGAAATAGTCCAGGGCCAAGTTGATATCTGTTGCGCGGAGGATCGGGGACCAGTCATGTTGCCTGAGCTCTGATTTGAGGTATTTCAGCTGGCCTCGGGGAAGGACTCTGCTGTTGATTAATTTTGGGGGGGCATGCAGAATTTATTCGGCCATTGACAGAGGACTGGGGACTGGTCACTTATTGAGTCAGGAAGGACAGACACTTTTGAGATACATGACGTATGACTGGCCAGGATCTAGTCTAGAAGGGTACTAGAGCCAGTTTCATAGTTGTGTCTGGTGGGGGAGTCTACCAGCTGGACAAGATTGGTTGCTGCAATGACGTCTTTGAGGCCCCCTGTATCAGGTGCCAGCCAATTGATGTTAAAGTCACACAATATTATTGTCTCAGAACCTGGAGGTAGGGAATGGATGAAGTCCAAGACTGAGTTGAGGCCATTAAGTTGTTCTTTAGGGGGTATATATACAGCAGCAACAGTCAGAGATTTGTTGTGGGCCCCAAGCAGGATTGTGATGGGTAGAATCTGTAAGGAAGTATCCGAGATAGGAGAACATATAGGGTGTCCCAGGAAAGACTCCTTAAGGTATATAGCACAGCCACCCCCTCTTTTAGAGCTCATATCAAGTCTAAAGACATTGTAGCCAGGCAGGGCAATTGCTATATCAGGGATTTTAGGTGAAAGCCAGGTTTCAACAACTGCAAAAATGTCAGAATTATGCAGGGTAGTGAATATTTGCAAGGCATTGAGTTTAGGCAGAAGGCTGCAAATGTTGAGAGTTGTGATGGTGAGCATCCCAGCGTCACGCTGTTTGGAGGTTGAGCGAGTGATAATTGGACCAGGGTTAGAATGAATATTCCCAGATAACAGCAGCAGCAGGAGTAAGAGCTTCAGAGTGGACCAGCACAGTTGTTTGAGGAGGTATTTGTTACTCTGTATCATGCAGGAGCGATGGCGGAGAGGTAGACTATGGTCCCAGAAAGAGGTCAAGTGGAACCATCTGTACCAAACTATGAAAGCTATGGGAACTGATCCCTCCCTCATGGCTTGGGTACAATTAACAGGCCAGAATACTTATGAATGGCCTCAAATCCAATTGTTTCTGCTTGTTAAGTGGGCCACTTAATGGACCCTGAGCTCCGTGGGCTTGGAACCTACCAGTATATCCAGGAGAAATTTTATTTCCCCAGCTCGAACTTTTGGAGGTGCATATAGCTCCTCAAAGGACTTGTTTCCAGAGACAGAGCTAAATCTCTACCACTGTCAGTAACACTACTGGCCAAAATATCACAATGGCTACACACTTCCACGTGACTGGGTAAGATACACAATTGTGTACTCTCCCCTCACTGCCACCCCTGCTCATGCAAAAATTAGATCACAGAGGAAGCTTGGGACTGTCTCCTGAACAGGCCCATAAAGGCCTACATGACACCAGGTACCAGCTCATACAAAAAAAGATCTTGCACATGTGGTACCGCACCCCAGCACTCCTCCATAAACTGGGAGTAACACCTACAGTGCAGTGCTAGAGATGTCATAGAAACAGACTCTGTATTGCACATCCTGTGGTCCTGCTCCCATAGAAGTGGGAAAAGATAGTTGCAAATCAAGTTACTGGATATCTTGATGCCTACAATGTAATGTGTTCCCAGCAACACGGTTTTTGCAAAAATCATGGAACGGAGACTGCCTTGGTCAGGGGTTTTGAAAATGGTCTTATGCCAGGGGCTGCTTTTGTGGACCTGACCAAGGCATTCAATCTTATTGATCATTCATTGCTTTGCTTGAAGTTGGGTCAGCTAGGGTTTTCTGGGAACATGGTTGAATGGTGCAGAGATTATTTTAAGAACTAGACTCAGTTTGTTAGCATAGGACCTGTTGTATCTTCAGTTAGATCATTGTTTTTTGGGGTTCCACAAGGGTCCATTTTGGGCCCGATATTATTTTCCTTATTTATTAATCAGTTACTCTTATTTTGTAAGTCTTGTGAATATTTATTATATGATGATGATTTAGTTTAATTTTTTCAAGCAAAATCTACCTCTCAGTTAACTTTTTCTTTGGAACAGGAATTTTTGAGTGTTTGTAATTGGTGTAATGATAATTCTTTGATTTTGAATGTTAAAAAAAACCTAAAGCAATGTTTTTTGGTTTATCTCATCTGCTAAAGGATAAAATACATTCTTTCAATCCAAGACAAGTGGGGGAACAGATATTGAACACGTTTTTGAATTTTAAGTATCTTGGATTTTTGCTAGATCCTGCTAGATCCAGGATTGAGTTTCTTCCCGCAGCTAAAAGTGGTGAGTAGAAAGGTTAATCAAACATTAGGTTTGTTGTATAAGTTTAAAAGAGGTTTTTCCCTTGAAACTCGTCATTTTGCTGCAAATGGGACATTGTTGCCTCATCTTGATTATATCACTAGTTTATACTTTAAGTTAGCTATTAAAGAAAGTAATATTCTCAGAACTGGTCATTGTTTTTTCCCACAGGGGAAACCGAGTTGTCATTTTGTCATTATAACCAGCTGGTTATAATGACAAACACATGCCCAGTTTCTCTAGCTCAGCGCGTGAGCCTCCTGAGATTTTCCTCATCTCTGCGTCGACCCCTCCCTTCCCACTCCTCGATGCTTAACACTTCGTCGACAGTAGAAGTCGGTGGGTAAGTCATTTTTTAAACAAATATATGGCACATGAAATGCTCATTGCTCATTTTTGGCTTCTAATACAAAAAAAAAATGAACACTACTTTTTTGTTAGGAGCCACCACCCACTGCGCTGAAACCGCAATGGTCCATGGCTCGACTCCCATTTATTTTGTATAATTGCTGTGGTGAAAAAAACAATCCCCAGCAATAATACAAAATAAAGGATGGGTAGGGGGTTATATCGAGGATTTTACACACTTCCTCGGGGTGGGATGCCTGAATAAACCCATTGAGCTTCGCTCTCAGGGTTTACGTGGCATCCAACCCCTCAAGGACATGTAAAATCCTCGTTATAACCCCCTACCCATCCATTATGCTGTGTGCTATCACTTATAATAATGTTTGTCATTTTGTTTTGGATTCTTCTGCATGTTTTCATCATCGTTTTTTATATTTTAAGTTAGGTTGGTTATCTCCTAAATCAAAGTTTACTTGCTTTTTTAGTTGTCAAATATTTCAGTCTATTTTTTCAAAAACTGTGTTTCCCTTAAAGGATTTAGTTACAATTCAGCTGACCACTTTAAATTTGCAATCTTTTAAGGGTGTACTCTTACAAACCATTCCATGTAGTTCCAAGCCCAGGTCTTGTTCTTTTTTTATTGCTGCCCCTCTGTTTTGGAATAATTTATTGGACAATTTACATTCTTCTTTTTCATTACAAGATTTTAAAATTAATCTTAAGAATTATTTTCTGGCACTGGGTGTTTATACATGTTTTGCGTAATTTGTTTTTGTGTGTTAATTAATTGCTGTATTTGATATATTTGTATTCATATCTGGTAGGACCAGAAAAAGGACTCTATTCAGTGTCCCTACCTGGTTAACAAAATTTAAATAAAATAAAATTAAAAAAATAAGAACATACTGGGTGCAAGTGGTTAAGCAATGCAACTGCACTGTCCGTAGATTGGAAGTGGTTCAGAGAAGGGCAACACAAATGATACATGGCCTTCAGGAAATCACCTGTGAAGAGAGGCTTGGGGCTCTGAAATTATACTTGCTAGAGACTAGGGGGGAAAGGGGGGATATGAGTGAGACCTTCAAGTTCCTTAAAGGCATCAACAAGGTGCCAGAAGCACAGCTTTTTGCCAGGAATGTTAATTCTACTACAACAGGGCTTGAGTGGAAATTAAAGGGTGGAGTGTTCAAGAGGGACATCAGAAAGTATTGCTTCTCAGAGAGGGTGGTGGAACCTTGGAATAGATTACCTCCCGAGGTGGTGGCTACAAGGTCAGTATCAAGCTTTAAGCAAGGGAGGGACAAGGATAAGGAACAAACACATGGCACTGGCAAGGGCTAGGCTGGGTGTCTAGGAGGACAGAATGCCGGTGCACAACAGGTCCTGACATACCTTGCTTGGGCAGTCTCAATGGACCACAGGTTCCCTTCTGCTTTCATCTTTTATGTTTCTATGTTTCCATTGTAGACTGCCCTTTAACTCCAGAGTCTGGATACTGAGTGAATTTATTGGTGATGCAAAGGGATACTGCCAGATATGCTTCTTGGATACTCCTAGCCACACTAGAGGCCAAGAGGCAGATTCTGCACAGATGGAGATCTGATACCCCTCCCACACTGACAGACTGGAAGACCGCAATGATGAAGTTTGCTGAACATGAAATAATGTCCTATAATGCCAGGAAAAGCATTGCATGATTTGAAAAGACATGGGGGCCCTTCATACACCCCACAGAAGTATCTCCTACTCAAAGTATGGCCAACACTATCTCTGCACTCAGTTGATTGCAACAAGGTTTTTTTCCTCCCTGCCATATTAACTCCTCTTCCCATCCAACTAATACACCAAGTTGCAGATCTCTTTGTTTAATGAAGTCTGTAGTTTGTTAACTTGCATCTTGCTTGTATAGGCTACTGGATACAGCAGCTCTAATATGTATAGAATGATTTTGTTTACATGTGTGCTGTTTGACGTTAACCTACTTTCTGGCTATCAGATTGTAAATGCTTGTTGTTAGAGCTTACCTGATTATATACACCTTATTGTAGTGTTGCTCTTAAAGTTTGAAAGTTTTCAATAAAATTGGTAACTTAAAAAAGAAATGTAGGAGAAGGTATGGGACCAGTACAGATAAGAAAACATGAGATGAGGATGGCAGAGAAGGTACATGACCATGATGGTGGAAAAGGTATGGGGCAAGAGCAGTATTCTTTTTTTTTCCAAAATATTTTTTATTATTTCTTTCATAATTTCACATAGATAGACAACTCATTGTTATTTTCCATATTATATATTCCATTATGACTCAACGGTTCACAAAAAGATAAATTATTAACAAAAAAAAAAAACTTAAAGGTTAACACATTTCATATTTGTGTGATGAAAAAGTCAGTTTCCCAAAGTATTTTAACTTCCTTCTCTCTCTACCTGCCAAAAGCAGCTCCTCTTCTAACCATGCAGAACCCTATCTTATTACTCAAATGTTTGCAAAGGTGTTAGTATATCTTCTATTTCTTTCCATGATAAATCTTCTATCACATTATGTATGACCTCTTCCCATAATTTTTCATGTTCAGTCTCTCTTACATCATACCATCATTTTGCTTTACTGATTTCTCCCATTTACTGGGCATTCCAATTTTTCTAGAATAAATATTTTTGTGCACAGTGTGCCAATACATACAATCTTTCATTTTTTTTATCTATTCCCAGCTGATTGGTGCTGTTCAAGACCATTGTTGCAGAATTATTTGGAATATGAATTTTTTAATATTTCTGTTAACATAGAATTTTACGGCAGATAAGGACCGCTTGGCCCACCCAGTCTGCCCATTTCCCTACCTAATGGATAAGCTGCAGATCCTAGTTAACCAGCAGTCTACTTCTTTCTACCCCCACCCCCTAGAATTGTCTTATGACTGTCCCATGCATGCTTGAATTCAACCACTGTTTTTGACTCCACAACCTCCTCCAGAAGGCCGTTTCATGCATCCATAACCCTCTCTGTGAAAAAATAGTTCCTTACATTACCTCCGAGCCTCCCCCCTCTATCTTCAAATTGTGCCCCCTTGTTCTTGCACACCTCTTTTTTTGACTTGTTCTATTTCATGACTGAGCAAGCTTAGGGCAGGCCCATATACAATGATATAAGCTGTCTTCTTCATGCAATCATGCCAGCAATTTTGGTTTCTATTTGTTATGAATTTGCCCAGAATTTCTGGAGTATAATAAGCCTTGTCCACTATTCTTGTTATTGTTGTTGTTTTGTTTTATTTTTGGAATACATATAGTCACTATTTATATTTATCATTATATTTCACCATTGCTGATCTGTATAAATTAGTTCAGTTTCTTTATTCCATTTTTTATTTGCGTTACACCAAGGGTCTCTATCTTTAGTATTGCGACCCTTATATGTTTGCTATAATAATTTGCTGTGACCCCTTCTAATTATCTTTTCCTGGTCTTTTACTTGTTTCATTATAGTTTCTATGAGGTTCCCATTTGTTTTGTTTTTTTCAGATAAACGTTACATTTGTGCTTAAGTTTTAGATAATTCAAAAAATGTATTCTTATTGTTTCTTGAAATCTATTTTTAAATTCTTCATAAGCAATGCATGCACCCAGTTTATTTGTTAGCTGAGACCAAGTCCGAATCTTTGTTTTTTGAAATCTCTGGGCAAATACTTCATCTTCTTTCTGCCACATAACTTGTGCTTTTCCAAATATTCATATGTAACTGTGGTAGAAGTTTCTGATCTCTGAATGTTTTTAAGGTATGTCTTATTTTAGTTGCTAGTATACTGAGCAGCTGGAGCATAGGGACATTTTCCATTATTTTCCAAATTACAGTTTTTGCTTCTGCTCCTTTTAAATCTGACCAAAAATGTATTTCCCAGGGGTATTCTTTTACATCTATTTTTATTTGCTTGGCTATTTCACACTTTTCAGGATCCTGGCAACTGTATCCACTAGCTCTTCTGGGGGTGGTAAGTTGAAGCAGTTCCGGTCAGTAACATCACGGAACAAAATAAAGTAGACAAAAATAAAGCGGCAAAAACAGTGTCACCATCAATATTGGCAGCACATAATGTAGTGTTCCAGAACAATGCAGGCCACATGACATGCAGGTAGCAAACAACGTCCACTGCATGGAGGCACTGCACTGGAACACACAGCAGCAGGCACCCTTGCACAGTAACAGCACAGGGGTGCAGGGAGACGGAACAGGGCAGAATGAAACCACCACTGGGGGAAGCAGGCCACTGGACATCTACCATGTTACTCGAATGGCACAGGCACACACATGGTGAGGCACCCCCACCCAGAATGCTGAGTGATGGAAAACGTACACCGGGGTAACCACTGGAGGACAGGTGGACCATGGCCACCATGTGGATGGCCATGTATAATGCAAAGAGACAGGAGTACAAGCCAACATGTCCACAGCAACACACACAACACACAGGACAGGGTAGATGTCATGCTGGCTTGTGCTTCTGGCCCCTGTGGCTCCAGTGCAGTGCCTCCATGTGCTGGACATTGCTCACTACCTGCATGTCATGTGGCCTGCATTGTTCTGGCATGCTACATTTTGTGCTGCCAATATTGATGGTGACACTGTTTTTGGCGCTTTATTTTTGTCCACTTTATTTTGTTCTGCAATGTTACTGACCAGAACCATTGAAGCTATGCAATTCTCGGCTTCCTTCCTCTCCATAAAAAATTTGTAACTGTTCTCCTTATTGTGTTATACCATATTTTAGTCAGAAAACCAACTATTACCTGTGTTATAAATATTAATATCATATGGAGCAAATCCATCATTTTTATTGTTTCCAATCTGCCCCATAAGTACAATGATAGTTTTTCCCAGTTTTCCAAAACCACTGATATTTTTTCTTTGGCCACCCTGTAGTTTGTATTTACCTTTTCCTCCTGCTTATTTGTTATTGTCATCCCTAAGTATTTGAAACTATTACTTACTATAAAATCATTCCTTATGCTTTGTTCCAATAAATATGTTTCATAATTTACTGACATAATTACAGATTTATGTGGATTTAATTTATATCTACATAAGGTAGAATACAGATCTGCTTCCTCCCTGGCATTGTGAGATTTATGTTTTTCATGACCAAAACCACATCATCAGCAAACACATCCAACTTCACTTGATCCTTTTTTATCTTTGCTCCTTCTATAATCAGATTTTTTTCTGACTGCATTTATGAAGGGTTCTAGGCACATTATATATTAGTGATGACAAGGGACATTCTTGTTGAACCCCTTTTAACATGTCCATTGATTTTGTTAAATATGAATTTACTGCATATTTAACAGTTGTTTTTTTCATATAATTTTTGTATCATCTGAAAAATGCATTGTGGTAGGCCCCATTGTTTCATACATTCCATCGTAAAACATCTATCTAAGTAGTTGAAGGCTTTTGTAGCATCAATTACAACAAAGTGATAAGGATCCCATTTCATTTTTTCATTTGGATTATTTGTATCAAGGCTTGGACTCTTCATGTAGCTTGAAAAAGTGTTCTACCATTAATAAATCCATATTGGTCTCTGTTTATAACTCTTGATAAATCTTCTTTGAGCTGATTCACAATTACTTTAGTTAATATTTTGTAATCCATATTAAGGAGGGCTGTTGGCCTATAACTTTCAGCTTTTTTTTCCCCCTTTTCTTAATATCAAAATTGTTTTGGCTTCCATCATAGTTTTGGGACTCTGGTCTCCTCCTTCCCTAATCTCTTCAAAAATGTGTAACAGCCATGGAGTAAGAGTTGTGTCAAACACTTGAGAAAATTAAGCTGTCAAACTGTCTAAGCTAGGAGTTTTAGTTTTAGGTAGTATTTTAATAATGTCCTGTATTTCCTTTATATTAAAGGGGGCATCACTACATTCTATCTAGCTTAATTTTCCTTTTTTAATGCATTCCTCTATTTTTGTTTTATCTAATGGGATGTTTCTTTAATATAGTTTTGGTACTCTTTCAATATCAATTCACCCATTTCATTATCTTTGTATTTACTATTACCATTTTCATCCTCGAGGGATGTCATTATATTTATTTCTTTTTATTTCTTTAATTGGGAAGCAAATAATTTTCCTGATTTGTCCCCTTGTATATACTGAATTCTTTTTAACTTTTTAATATTGTTTAAGACATGTGTGTTATTAATTTCTGTTTTAGTAGTTTTAATTTAGACCATTCTTTATAGTATTTATCATGATTTTCTAGGATCAGGTCAATAGCCGCTAAAATTTAACAGCATGGTCGAACACAGTGCAAGCAAAACCACGTGGTAAAAGACTGTGTTGAGGAAAAACAGCAAGGCAAACAACTTCACAATCCAGTGCTCCCCGACACCACAAACCACACAGCACCCTCTGCACCCCCCATAATAAATATAATCAACTTCAGAGAGGCCACATTCAGGAAGGGGGACAAAATTAGGCCAGCAAGGGTCGAGTGCAAAAGCAAAGAAAAAAACTAAACAGAAAACATAATAGCAATAAGAAAATACACATACAGAGCAGGGGTAGAACTCAAACCCCTGCTGCTCCAATATGCACTGCCTTCACGACTGTGGCTCTATCTTCTGAGCCACAATGGCAGCATGCTGATTCTGGTCACAGTTGTATACTTGCAGTGCTCAGCCTGAGTGAACACAACTACAGGTAAGCACTGTAATGTTCAGCGCTCTTATTTCCCTGTCATTGTATTTGCTCACACTGTTTTTCCTTTGTGGTTTTTACCACGTTCATATTGCTGCACTCTTCTGACCGGATACTGATTTTCTAACATTAATTTATCCAGTTCTTTTAACTTATTGTTTAAACTGTCTCTTGTCTTTTCTTTAACGAATTTTTATACACCTTATAAAAAATAATTATTCCCCTAATAACAGCTTTTAGTGTGCCCCATGAGCTAGAAATGGTTTGTCCTCCACCATAATTATAGAGCCAATATTCTTTTATTCCATCTTCCATTTTGTTTTTAAATTCTTGATCCTTTAATAATTCATTGTTAAATCTCCATCAGTTGGACTTTTTCCTATTTGTAGCCATCATTTTTAGATCTAGCTAAGCCAGCACACGATCTGACAGAATTATTGATTTATTTTAAACTTCCAAAACCTCTTTTACTAGTGCCTTAGATGTAAAAACATAGAAAATACATGAGAAACACTTATTTTTTTTGTTATAGTGTGTATATTCTCATATATTTGGAAATACTGTTCACCATGTGTTTACTAGGTCATGTGCAGAGAGGAACTTTTGAATCAATTTAATATGTGATTTAGTAAAGAAAAGGGACCTGGATGTTCTATCCATCCCTAGATTTAGAAAAACATTAAAGTCTCCTAACAAAATCATATTTTCCACTTGAATCTTAACTAATTCCTGTGTTAATTTGGCCAAAAATGTATTATATTCTATAAATGGGGTATAAATGGATCCTACTGTTATTTTATTTGCTATTTTTAGTTTTATTAATATAACTCTACCTTGTGTATCAGCAAATGTATCAATTATTGTACAGTTTGCTGACTTACTTAGTTTTATTGCCACCCCTGCCTTTTTTCTTGTGTCTCCTGAGTAAAAGATATCAATAACCATTTTCTCTTTAATTTTAATATTTCTATATTTTCAAGGCGAGTTTCTTGGTATATGCCCCATGTACGGTGACACCAACACAGCAAACTACAAACCTGTCAGCAAAGTCGAAAAAATGACTAAAATAGGACTGGACAATAGAGTAGTAAAATGGACTAAGAACTGGTTAGATGGGAGAAAACAGAGGGTATGAGTTTTGAGGAAGTACTCCAGTTCCATTGAGGTAACAAGTGGGGTGCTGCAGGGTTCAATGCTGGGGCGTGTGCTGTTTGCACTATACCTAAGTGACCTGCAGCTTAATATAAGTAATAAGGTAATACAGTTTGCAGATGATATTAAGTTGGGGGAACCAATGTGCACACCACAACAGCTGCCTGAAATGAGGAAAGATCTATGTATAATAGAAGAATGGGCAATGGGAAATAAGATGCCGTTTAGTGTAGAAAAATGCACAGTAATGCATGTAGGTAGATATAATGCAATGCAGAACTACATGTTGAATGGGATGGAATTAAACAAAGTTACATAGGAGAGGGACTGTGGAAACATAATTGATAATTTGGACCTTAAACATCACAGTACACAAATAATACAAAAAACTAACTACATGGTTAGAAATACTAAAAGAAGTTTTATAAATAAAACTAAGGGGTGCCTGTTACCACTATACCAAGTGCACGTGAAGTCACACATGGGTTATGGATCACCGCTATGGAACCCTAATACTCAAGGGGAGATCGAGAGAGTGGAAAAGGTTCAGAGGAGATGTACCAGAATGATAGGATCTCTGAGGAAATACAACTATGAAGACAGATTGCAAAAGCTGGGGCTATTATCACTACAGGAGAGAGAAGAGTTTGAGGAGACCTGATGACATTGTTCAACATAATGAAAGAACAGGAACTGGTAGACAAAATGGGATTATTATTATACAGGACAAACCATTGAGCTTAATGGGACATGGGAAACAAATAAAGGTCAAACTAGTTAAGAATAACAGCAGATATTTCACATTTCTTAATAGAACAGGGAGGGTATGGAATACACTTTTAAATGATATAGTGAATAGTAACTCTGTAACATGCTTTAAGAAAGGAGTGGATAGGTGGCCAATACAAAATAATGCTAAACAGCCCCACTGATGTGGGGAACAGTAACAATGGACTGTATGGTCTTCTTTCGTTCTACACCCAGTATAAGCACTCAGTATAAACATCCTATTTCTAGAACCCTTGTCTCCATGGTGGGCCTCTCCCTTGAACACCCCCACCACCCACCCACCCAACCACCCTTATTGAAAAATTGTTCACCTCCATATCACTCCACTCCCTGAGCATAAAATGTGTTTCCAAAAAATGCATAATATGCCTTCTTTTAATTTGTTTGTACTTGCAAGTTTTTTGTATATCCGCCTTCCCTATGTTGAACAAAAGGTCAACCAATATCCCCTTAACCTGTCTCCTATGTACTCCATGTCCTCCCCCTGCTCCATGTAATCTTGTCAAAGCAAGGTGTTACTATTGCTTTTCCTTTCATCTTCTTCTTCTCTTTCTCTCTCTACTCTCCTCCTACCCCTCTCCTCTTTATAAATTATAAATAAATTTTGTATAAGGGGAGAGAAAATAACAAAACCTGAGAGAGAAGACCTTTCTATTTATGTTGCAGTAATTTATATTCACATTTTGTCTTTATATATACTTCCAGTACCTTTACAAAAATGTCAGCTCTTATTTCCCAGATATTTACATAACTCCTTCAGTTCCCCTTATTTGAAGATGTCAATATATATTTTAGCACTTTTTTATGTATCAAAATGATCATCTCTTGAATAGTTCGTTTTTTCCCCAGTTTATCCTGTAAGTTTTTTTCAACTTCTTCCAGTGTATCATGAACATGCCTTATTCCATTCACCATTACTCGCATTCTTCTTGGGTAAATCATGATGGTTTTACAGCTGTTGGTCCATCAGTTCCTTCACAAAGAATCACATTTTTGACATTCCTGTAGGAGTTCTGGGGGCAAGTTGTTGTATATAGTCACCGTAGCACCCATTAAAGATATTCTTTTTTTCTTATAGACACTGCTCATTAAGTTTTCCTTATCATCAGATTTAAAACAAGCATTTGTCAATGCCGAATGTTGGCTTGCTGGCATTGGCATTGGCAGTGCAGGAGTTAGACAGATGCATCATAGGAATGGCAGTGAAGTATTGAACTGATGCCAACCCACCCCCACCCTGCAGAGAGTGACAAGCATTAGGGTGTCCCTTTGGGTGTTTGGTAGTGCAGTGCAGGAAAACATGTCAGCCAGGATGTGAGAAATGACAGCTGCACAGTTCATAAGGAGGTGTAAAAAAATGGCAGTGTTGAAAATGTGGCATGTAAATATACCAAATTTTCAAAGCTACTAGGGTGCGTGGGAAAAATGCAATGCACGCTTGCAACACTGCCATTTTATGGGGGTTCGGCACCAAATTTTCAACATAGGCATTTTAGCACCTCTGCTCATGTACAGTGTTACTGTTATTTCCTTAAAGTGTCCCAAGAAGTGATTTTGCACAGCGACCACGCTATTCTGCGCCGGAAGTGCGAAAACACATTTTGGGCACAATATGTCAAATGACAGCTGTACTGTTCATCAAGAGGTGTGGAAAAATGGCAATGGTGAAAATCCAGACTGAAAATATCACAAATGCACGATGGTACGAGCGTGCGTGCAATCTGCCAACGCATGCTCGTAACACAGTTATTTTGTGGAGTATCATCACCAAATTTTCAACATAGGCATTTTAGGTCCTCTGCTCATGAACTGTGTCACTGTCATTTTCATAATCTGGTCTAAACACCGATTTCACAGTTTACCGCGCTTATTGTGCGCCGGAAGTGCGGAAACACATTTTGGGCAGGATGTGGAAAATAACAGCTGTACTGTTCACAAGGAGGTGTACAAAAATGACAATGCTGAAAATCCAGCAGTAAAATATTGTGAATGCGCGAAGTTATGAGCCTGCATAGCAACTGTGCAACGCACGCTCGTAAAACAGGCATTTGTTGGATTTTTTCCACCAAATTTGGAACTTAGGCTTTTTAAGAGGGCACCTAGGGACAGCTAAAGGGGAGGTTCTGATAATGGGAGACTTCAACATGCCGGATACAGATTGGTCAATACCAGCAGGAACATCTGCCAGAACTAGACTCATAGTGGATACCCTGCAGGGTGAGGGCCTCAAACAACTGGTACAGCAACCCACAAGAGACAGGGCTATCCTAGATCTAGTACTGACTAACAAAGAAGGGATCACAGATCTCCAGGTAGAAGGTCACCTGAGGGCCAGTGACCATCACATGGTATGGTTCAATTTGGCTACTACATCTAAATCATCCCATTCCAAGGCAAAAATATGGGACTTCAGAGGAGCTGACTTTGATAAGATGGCCAACAGAGTTAAGCTAGCCCTGGCAAAAAGAAACACAGGAGAGGGGGTACAGGCAAAGTGGGCAAGCATTAAGGATGCAATACTTGAAGCAACATCCCATTGTGTTAGACAGAAAGGAAGTGCAAAAGAAGAAGGAAACCACTTTGGTTCTCAAATACAGTAGCAGAAAAGGTCAGAGCCAAAAGGCTGGCCTTCAGGAAATATAAGGGAACACAGCGGGATGAAGATAGGGAGGCATACCAAACTGCCCTAAGGGAAGCAGGTAAGGCAGTAAGGCAGGCAAAGTCCCAAACTGAGGAAACACTAGCACAAACAGTAAAAGAAGGTGACAAGACTTTCTATAGATACATTAGTGAAAGGAGAAAGTCCAGAGGGTATTGCTAAACTTAATGGAGAAAAGGGAGCATGTGAGGAGGAGGACCCTGTAAAGGCATCTATCCTAAATAGATACTTTTGCTCAGTATTTACTGAAGAAGATAGGGGCAGGGCCCACAGCTCAACATCATGGACACAGGGGGAGGTGAGCACTACTCCCTTCACAAAAGAAAGGGTCCTACAAGAGCTTGCTAAGCTCAGGGTGGATAAGGCAATGGGACCTGATGGCATACATCCCAGGGTACTTAAGGAGCTAAAGGAGGAACTAGCAGAGCCATTAGCAGAATTGTTTAGTGAGTCTCTGAGCACAGGAGAGGTCCCAGAAGACTGGAGAAGGGCTCATGTGATCCCGCTCCACAAGAGTGGTAGCAGGGAGGAGGCGGGGAACTACAGACCAGTCAGTCTTACCTCAGTAGTGGGCAAGATTATGGAGGCACTCCTTAAGGAAAGGATAGTGCAACACCTGGAATCCATAGGAGCACAGGATCCAAGACAGCTTGGGTTTACAAAGGGAAGGTCCTGTCAAACTAATCTCATAGATTTCTTTGACTGGGTAACCAGAGTGGTGGACCAAGGGGGAGCAGTTGATGTCGCCTACCTTGACTTCAGCAAAGCTTTTGACACTGTTCCACATATGAGATTGATAAATAAGCTGGGTAGGCTCAGGGTGGGTCAGAAGTTGGTCAACTGGGTGGCAAACTGGTTGACGGGCAGAAAACAGAGAGTGGTGGTAAATGGTATACAGTCAGAAGAGATGCAAGTCACAAGTGGGGTACCTCAGGGATCAGTCTGGGGCCAGTCCTCTTCAACATCTTCATTAGTGACCTTGCAGATGGACTAGAGGTAAGGCTTGTCTGTTTGCAGATGACACCAAGATCTGCAACAGAGTAGATGATCCAGATGGGGTGGGCAGAATGAGAAGAGATCTGGATAAACTAGCAGAATGGTCAGAAGAGTGGCAACTGGGATTTAATGTAAAGAAGTGCAAAATCATGCACATAGGGAAGAGAAACCCTGAAGCCACCTATAGGCTGGGAGGGGAGTTGCTAGCAGTCACAAAGGAAGAAAGAGACTTGGGCATCATCATCACTGATGACCTAAAATCATCAAGCAGACCTCTAAAGCAGTAGGTAAGGCTAGGGGGGTGTTAGGGTGTATAGTAGGGTATCACAAGTCGTAAGAGGAGGTAATAATCCTCTGTACAAGACACTGGTTAGGCCCCATCTGAGTAATGCGTGCAGTATTGAGGCCACACCTTCACAAGGACATTAACCAAATTGAGGCAGTCCAGAGAAGGGCAACCAAAATGGTGCAGGGACTGCATCAGAAGACATATGAGGACAGATTAGCAGAGCTCAATATGTATACCCTTGAGCAAAGGAGGGAGAGGTGATATGATCGAGGCATTCAAACACCTTAAAGGCATAAACAAGGTGAAAGAGTCTAACTGTTTAAATATAAGAAAATAGCAGGACAAGAGGACACAGCATGAGATTAGAGGAGGCCGATTAAGGGGAATGTGAGGAAATTCTTTTTCACAGAAAGGGTGGTGGATGCATGGAATGGCTTACCACAAGTGGTGGCTATGAACACAGTGCAGGGCTTCAAACAGGCATGGGATAGGCATAAGGGAGCAATACAAATGACTATGAATAGATAGGCCACTGACAGAGCAAAGGCCGATGGCACATTTATAAGGTAGAAAAAGAAATGGGCAGACTGGATGGGCCTTGCGGTCCTTATCTGCCGTCAACTTCTATGTTTCTATGTTCTATGTTTCTATGTTTCTATGTTTCACCTCATGAACACCACCACTGTCATTTCGTTAATGGGCTCTGAAAGGTGATTTCGCACAGTGACTGCAAAATCACCTTTCGAGGCTGATAAACACCATGACAGTGACAGAATTCATGAGGAGGGGCCCCAAAAACCCCATGTTGAAAATTTGGTGCAAAAATTCCAAGAAATGCCTGAGATATGCAACAAAGTTGAAAAAACCCTATTCACTCCATTATACAGCTTACCTGCATTTCCTCAGTTGATTCGGTTTGAAGAGTGCAGGCGTGTTCCCGTCCACTGAAGATCATCATGCCGGACTCCGGAGGTAAGTATGGGGTGAAAGAATGGGGTGTGGCGAGGCAGGGTGTGCAGTGGGTGGGTGCGGGTTGTGGGGGGGGGCAGGGAGACTGCGTGGGACCGTTTTTAATTTTCAGGTACTTTTTTTTTTAATTGATGATGCGGGACATTTACCACGCTGGAGTGGGCTCCCAGTGTGGCAGAAGAACGGCTGGTGGGGGCATGGAGCTGATGGGGGATTGGGCACCCCCGTCGGCCATGGCATCAGTTGCGGCACCCTGTACTTGGGGGGGGGGGAGGACAGTGGAGCCAGTGGGGGATTGGGCACCCCCGTCGGCTATTCAATGACTTGCCACACTGGGGTGGGCACCCAGCATGGCATGGGGAAGGCTTGGGGTGGAGTCACCGGACTCAGACTAGCCGGACATACTGACATGGGGATTGTACCCCCGATGTTGGATTCCTTTCAGATTTAGTGGTGGCGGCTGTGGCACCATGTTTATCGAAATGTTTCACTTGGAAAGGCACGTATGGGAGGCGTGTCTTTATGCCGCTGCATGACGAGCTTGTCTCTGATTGCAGCGGCACTTGTTTACAAGTTATGTCCTCTTTACATAATGTTGGTGTCAGCGCTAGCATGCTGAGCTTATTGGGGAATGAGGGCGCACCTACTGATGCGTGTACTGCATTAGCCAACAGCAACAGCACTCAAATCTCCACTCTCCCAATATGTTGACTTGGCGCCAAGCGCAACAATAACATAAAAAATGGCAATAATAGGTCAAGGGGGACCTTGTGGATTGAAATGTGGCTGACAAACCCTATGGACTCTGTCAAAATCACACATTACATTTCTGGGATCTATGTCTGTGACAGCTGCCATCATTTGTGTAACTGTCTGATTTAATAGTTTTTGTTTGTCCCATGACTCGGGAACTCCCAATATCCTGATATTTTATGATGTGCTCTGGCCTCAAAGTATGTTAATTTTACCTGTAAATCTTTTTGCGTGTTCGTCATTTTTTTTATTTGCCTTTGCATTGGGATTAAAGTATCGACAAGGGTTGATATTCTGGTTTTAGAGTCCATTAAATCTTTTCTTAAGGCTTGATTTTCTTGAATTTTTGTGCTAAGCTTATTAGGGCCAAGAAAGCTAAATACTTTCAAATGGCTCTCACCTCATCAAACATCAATGCCTCAAAATATTGGCAAATGCTTAAAGGGATAGAAGGCCACAGTCCCTCATCATCTCTGCCATCCAAAATTATTAATGGCACCAGTACCTTCACAAACAAACCATGCATTCTTGAACAACTCAACAACCACTTCGCCACTGCTGGCCTTGCCTTCGACTCCTCTCCTGTGAGTAAGCTTTGTGCATAATATTGCCCTGATGACATGTCTCTTCCCCTTGCCAGCAACCACCATCCTTCCCCCTATTCAGTTTCAAGCCCATATTGTACAAGCAAGTGGAAGATCTCCTACTCTCCCTAGACACCAAAAAAAGTGTCGGCGCTGACCAAATCGAACACTTCTTCTTGAAACTATGATATTATTTTCTAACACCACCAATCCTACATCTCTTTAATCTCTCCCTTTCTCAAGATGAACTGCCCGCAATCTGGAAAACTGCTCATGTCACTCTACTTTTAAAATCCAGTGACTGATGTGATCAAAACAACTACCGACCTGTCTCCCTGCTTCCCATCCTATCCGAACTGCTAGAAAAAATAGTTAACTCCCAACTGAGGGAATACCTGGAAACCCACAATTTGCTTAATCCCATCCAATCTGGATTTAGGCCTAACCGCAGTAAAGTCTCTGCCCTTACAAAAGTCACTAACGACTGGCAGAATTTTGTTTGCACACTTTTTTTTGGATCTTAGCAAGGTTTTTGCTTCCGTTGATCATGACTTGTTACCGTCAAGCCTGCGTAATATTGGCCTGCATGGAAATGCTTTGAAATGATTCTCTTGATGTCTGGTGGGCAAACAACAGCAGGTAAAATCTCAAGGAGACCTCTCACTGCTGAAATCTCTGTCGAGGGTGGTACCTAAAGGTTCAATTCTGAGACCCCTGCTGTTTGCAGTCTATATTAAGTCTTGACCATAACATCGGCAGTCAGATGTTAATCTATTTGCGGATGACACCGTTCTGTATGTCACTAGACCCACCCTCAGTCTTGCATGTCAGGACTTACAGAATGAATTCAGTACCCTCCAACAGAACTTGCTTCAGCTGAAACTTCTACTTAACACTGAGAAGACCAAAACTATGTTTCTCTTTCCCCATGCTTTCACAACCACTGCCAACCCTACCGGTACATACCCACAGATATCGACCATCTTGGGGGAGCCACTCGAAACGGTTGATAAATTCAAATATCTGGGATTCTGGTTGGACTCTAAACTTTAATTTATGGGAGATATTGAGGGGGTTGCTTAAAAACTCAGAGACTTTTTTATTGTGTAAAACACCTCCATAACAAGAGGCCAAAATAAGGCTGGTGCAATGCACTTTTCTCCCCATTCTTTACTACGCTGATCTGTTATGCAGTCACGGCCTCAAAATAGCTCTAACAAAATGGGACACCTTGTATTACTGGGCACTAAGGTTCATCACTAATGCTCCTTACAGAACTCATTGCTGCTCCCTCTACAAGCAACTTGGCTGGCCATCACTCACCACCAGGAGGCTGAGAAATGCATCACTCTGGTTCTACAGGGCCATTACTAACAAACTCCCTCCTTACATTTCCATTCTCTTCAAATCCACATTTGTTACCTATTCTCTTAGTAGATACTCTTACATCCTGTTGGACATCCCCTGGATACACACCCGCTTTGGTGCCTTTGTTATAAGTTATACTCTCCCTTCTCTGTGGAACAACTTAGAGAAGTCCTTAAGACTCTTTCAACTTACTGGGACCTTCTCCCTTAAATCTCTTTCTTAAATTGCACACTGAAGGAAACATGCAACTGCCATTCTTAATGGATTCTGAGCTTGAGAAACTGAAGAAACCTACTCCAGCACTTCCCTAACTGTGTTGTAACAATCCTGAATTTGTTCCCTCCCTGACCCATTGTTTCACTCTACCCTGTTCCACTGCCCCCCATCTCCCCACTGCTCTACGCCCCTATACTCCTCTCACCCAATGTTACCACCCTTCTTCAGCACTTACTCCAACTGTGATACGACCTTATTGTTCATGATCTCTCTCTGACACACCCTCTTCCTGTCCATCGCTTGCAGCCCCTTCCCTGACTCCTTCTACTCTACCTACCCATACCCCTCCTGCCTTTTTCTCTCACCCTACCCTATGTTCTACTTGTCTTCTAATTATGCTGCTTGGCAGCACCCTCTATCCCTCTATCCCACTATATACTTGCTTTCAGCCTCTCCCTCCCTACCCCTCCACTGTCTCTGCATCTCATCCTCGATCTCTTGCCTACTGTCCAACTTCTGATACCACTGCCACGAACCTGTATGTTGTTTGTCATGACAATTAGTACTCTTATTTCTTGTGTGTATTCTGAACTTCTGACCTGTTTGACATGTATATGTTTACGTACGGCCCACATGCATATAGCACCTTGTCATTGCTGACCTTATGACATTTGATTAAACCCTTTCTGTATATACCATGCACTGCATTTTTCACTGTAGTATTCACTGTATCCTCATTTGTACTTTTATACTATATTACCACCTTAAGTTGTCCGCCCAGGACCACCTTGTAAATGAACTTGTTCAACAGTGTTTTTGTCCTGGTAAAATAAAGATTGATTGAGTGATTGAGTGAAGTAAGTTATTAATAGTGGTCTGAAAATCTCCTATTTTATCTTGAATTTTTCCATTTGCTACTTTCATAAATTTTTGCCAGATTTGCTATTTGGGTCATAATCATTTTCACCCAATTTTGTGTGTGTGGGGAGGCTCAGTTTTATACCTCTTCCTCTTCTTCCTCTGATTATTTTACTGAAAATGAGCCTTCCAGTTTTGATCTTGATGTATTGGAAATTGTTTTAAGGACTGGGGTTCTCCCCTCCCTTTGCTTGTTTATATTCCCTGTATTATTTTGTGCTTTTGAACACTTTCTCCAATGATATGCACATACCAATTATGTCCATATTCTCTGCACTACTTTGGGGCTCCATGCCCTTTTTTTGAAAAATCAAGTAGTTCTGGTGGGCTAGAGTTTAAATCATGCATAGTTTTATTTATTTCATTTCCCGAACCTGAAACAGTTTCTGAGCTGTCATTCTGTTGCTGTGTTTCAGTTCATTTCATTGAGAGTGCTCGTTTCTCAACTGAATACATCCCATGCTCTTTCTCTCTTCCCTCACCACCAGCCATTTTTATGTTTGCTTGCATGCATGTGCAAGAAACATAGTGCCATCATCCAAGTTTTCAGAGGTGTGGCAGCCCTCTTCCAATTCAGTCAGTGTGTTTGCAGGCGCAGCCGTAGTTCTCAATGCCTGCTGGAGCTGTCTATGACAGCGTCCAAAATACAGTGGAGTACAGTTGAAGGGGAGGCTATGCTTCAGTGAGCAGCGATAAGATATTGCCTGCTCATGCACGCTCTCCTACACACACACACATATGCACACGCATACTGTGTGCTGGAGTCACCTCCATGCACACTGTGTGGCCCGGCGGGGTGCCAATCCCCGATCGGCTGTGCTGCACCCCAAAGCAGAGTTACATATGCTATGCTGGGTGCCCCCAGCGTGGCCACACATTGTATAGCCGACAGGGTGCCCAGTCCCGTCGTGCACTGGTCCCACCCCTCCCAGTACGGGTGCCGCTGGAGCCCACCCAAGCGTGGCAGCAGATGCTATGCCGATGGAGAGTGCCCAATCCCCGTCAGCTCCAAGCCCCCACCAACCATCCTTGTGCCACGCTGGGAGCCCACCCAGCGTAGCAAATCCTGCATTGTCATTTAATAAAAAAAATACCTGAAACTTAAAAATGGTCCTCGCTGTCTCTGCCCCACTCGCCCACCCACTCGCACCCGCCTCCCCACCCCCTCACCCCATACTTACCTCTGAACTCAGCGTGATGATCTTCGGTGGACTGGGAACACGTCTGCACTCTTCAAAGCCGACCGCAAACTGAGGAAATGCCGGTAAGCTGTATAATGGGATAGATAGGGTTTTTTCAACTTTGCTGCATATCTCAGCCATTTTTTGGAATTTTTGCACCAAATTTTCAACATGGGGTTTTTGGGACCCCTTCTCATGAATGCTCTCACTGTCATTAGCGTTGATCGGGCCCGAAGGTGATTTCATAGTCACTGCCAAAATCACCTTTCGGGACTGAGTAACGAAATGACACTGCCAGTGTTCATAAGGTGGGCTCTCAAAAAGCCTATGTTGAAAAGTTGAATGGAAAAATCTAAACATGTGTTCTCGTGCATTGCGCGTTCATATGCACGTAAGTTCACAATTTTCAATATTTTTCCTCCAGATTGTCAACATTGCCATTTAACCACACCTCCTTATGAGCAGTACAGCTGTCATTTTTCACATCTTGCCCAAAACGTGTTTCCACCCATGTAGCGCACAATGGCGCAGTCGGTGTGCAAAATCAATGTATGGGACACATTAAGAAAATCACAGTGACACTGTTCATGAGCAGAGGTCTTAAAATGGCTATGTTGAAAATTTGGTGAAAAAATTCCTAAAATGTCTGTTTTACGAGCGTGCATTGCGCAGTTCCTACGCACGCTCGTAAGTTTGCGAATTTTCTATATTTTCACTCCAGATTTTCCACATTGCCATTTTATTACACTTCCTTATGAACAGTACAGCTGCCATTTTTCACATGTCACCCCAAATGTGTTTCCGCACATGTATCGCACAATGGTGCAGTCGGTGTGCGAAAGCAATGTTTGTGACAGATTAAGGAAATCACAGTTACACTGTTCATGAGCAGAGGTCTTAAAATGGCTATGTTGAAAATTTGGTGACAAAAGTCCATAAAATGACTGTGTTATGAGTGAGCATTGTGCAGTTTCCACACACCCTCGTAAGTTCATGACTTTGTAATATTTTCATTCCAGATTTTCACCAGTGGTATTTTTCCACACTTCCTTATGAACAGTACAGCTGTCATTTTTCACAACATGGCCAAAATGTGTTTTCACACTTTCAGCACAGAGATGCGTGGTCGCTGTGGGAAATCATTGTCTGGGACAGATAAAGAAAATCACAGTTACACTGTTCATGATCGGAGGTCCCAAAATGCCTGTGTTGACAATCTGCTGTAAAAAATCCCCAACCTAATTACATTACGGGTGTGTGTTGCACAGTTTCTATGCTCGCACGTGACTTCACCAGTTTTTTAATATTTTTACTGCAGATTTGCAACATTGCCAGTTTTACACCTCCCCATGAACAGTACAGCTGTCATTTCACATCCTGTTCGGAATGTGTTTTGCACCTGTGGTGCTAAATGCCGTAGTCGCTGTGCATAAGCAGCTTTCGTAACAAACTGATACTGCCACTGTTCATGAGGTGGGGTCACAAAACAAATGTTGAAAATTTGGAGGAAAATACCAACGAATGCCTGAGGTAATAGGTTTCCAACCATAATGCCCAACCCTGTAGAGAATGACAGGCATCAGGGGTGTGACTTGGGATTCTTGCCTGTAATGCTCATACCATTCCACATCCTGCAGCCAGTGAGAGGCATCGAGGTATGCCTTGACTTTGGCCCCAAAGTTCACCCATTCTCCTATACCGCACCCATCTCACCGTATTTCCTGATGGAATGGGGTGCGCATAAGGGCCAAAGACCCCAAGGCACAGTGACACTTGTCAGTGTCTGCAGGGTGGGGGTGTGGTGAAATGGCGTGGCCGTTATGCCTGATGACCCAAAGGCACACCACAATGCCTGTCACTCTCTGCAGGGTGGTGGTGGGGTTGGCTTCAGTTCAGTACTTCACTGCCATTTCTATTATGCAGCTCTGTAACTTCTACACTACCAATGCCAATGCCAGCAAGCAAACATTCGGCATTGACAAATGCTTGTTCCCTTTGTTATTTTAATGTTAATGTTTGTAAAACATACCTCTGGATTTTTTGTTGCCTGTACCAAAGCCTCCTCATCATAGGGTTAGAGGAGTTCAAGTTGTTTTCTTCCACGTCCACCATTGATCTAGCAACTGCGTTTATTTGCTCAGTCTCTTGATTCATGGATGGCATCTCCCGCTGTGCTTGTTGTTTCAGACTGACAGTTCTTTGTTGAGTCAGTGTCTGCCCCAACTCCATGACGACAACTTTTTGAAACAATAGGAGCTGTAATTGTTTTTACAGCAGATAAGATACTTTTTGATTTACTTAAGATTTCTAGCTTTTCATTTTCCTGCATTTCCATAGGGAGCAAGTTATTAGAGGCTTCTGCTTCCTTATGCTGTCACAATGATGTTTGCATGACGGCGTTCATGTGGAGTCTCGTTTGCATCTGGAGTTGTTTCACTGACTTGGTATAAGTTTTAACAGCCTAAGCCTTTGTTGTTTTTGCTGTTTTTCTTGTTTCTTTGGGGTCATTCTTAGACCATAGTCACACTGCGTTTTCTTTGCTCTTTTTCCGGCAACCAAACCGACAGACTCCAGGGTAAAGGCTCAGGCAAAAAGGCTGTTTAATTCCTGAAGCAAGGTGTGGTATGCAGCAGCATACTTGGAGGGAGTTTAGAGAGCTACTTCTTAGCCATGCTGCCGATCTGCCATCTTGCACTGTACCCCGTCCTCTGTTAGATCACTACTGTAGTCCATAGGCATTGCTACATTGGTACAAGGGCTGTGCTCAGTGTTTGGCCAATGGACTTTCCTCTCCTGACAATGACTTGACAAACATGATGCTAATCTTGAAACAAGAAAACAGTGAACTTCTTCATTTTTCTCATGATTTTAATCCTCTGCCAGCACTGTCTTTTTTATTATACCCTAGCTGGTGGCCTTCCATTCATAGTTCACCTGTTATTGTGGTGCAAGGCCTGAGAGTAGTAGTGGTCATCTTTCTGACCGTGGTGGAAATTTTTCCCCATAGGTTTCACTCTCTTCTGCAGCAACCCCCACATAGAGAAGGTAGAGAGCAACCTCTTTGTGCTACCACTGGAGTCACTGCAGGAGTGGGAGAAAAAAATGCCCCTTCCCCTACTAAAAAACATTGCTATTCACAGCATCCTCTGACTGTGGGGTCATATAGCTGTGAAGACCAAGGCTTACGCCCGAACCTTGTTTGCCTGCATGGTAATAAGCCTTGCTAATGATAGGCATTCATGGTGGCCCAGCTAGTTTACACATGTATGTTTCTGTCATTTTATTTCTTAAGTTTGCCCTTTATATATAAAACGTAAGGCATAGAGATAACTTATAAATGTACTATTATGAAACGGTTGTGATGATTGTAAGAGATCGCTATAAACATGGAGTTATGTAAATATTTAAACAGAGTTGGACACAAATATTAGTCCTACTGCCATCTGTGTGCTTTGTGCCATTGTCGTGGAACGCACACACATGGGGCTTAAAAGAGAAAGCAAAGACCATCTGTAAATCAGGCACCCTTGGAAGCCAGTGAGTTTAGCACTCTGGCTTAACAATCCAAACATTCCTTAATGGCAGGAGAAGTGCTTCAGTTCTTTATAAAAACACAAATATATGCAAACATACACAAGAGTTAGTAATGATGCAGCCAAAGAGGGCTGCAGCAGGTCCCAGATTACACTTTGGCATGCTTCCAAATTGTTATCTTTGCTGTGGAAAAGCCACCAGAAACTCCTACAGTGAGACAAATTCTGGTAGCTCAGTACTGTACATAGCACTTTGCCTCAATACAGCACAGTAGTTACAGATCATGACTGAGAGCCAGGAGACCTGGGTTTGAATCCCAGCAAAATCATAAATGTTTGGAGGAAGTGTGGTCCAGTGATTGGAGCAGGGCTCCAGGAGATCACAGGTTCAAAACCCACTAGAGTAAAATACTTACTGTGAGACCTGAACAAGCCTCTTAACCTGGTGGGCTGGCAGTATAGCCTAGAGGTCAGAGTAACGAGCTGTGAATGAGCCTGGTATAACCAGTAGACTTGGGTTTGATTCCTACAACCGCCACTTGCATACTGTGTGACTCTGAGCCAGTCATTTAACCTCCCCAGTGCTGCCAGGTCACCCCTGAAAACAGGCACTTGTGCTTAGTGGGCCTTACTGGGCCTTACCCACCAAGTTACCAAAGACTTAAAAAAAAACCTCTCTCAGTGCTCTGGCCAATCCAGGTGCAGCAATGGGTGGAAGCCAGACCCCACTATAAATAAAACATTGCATCTCAGCTTGACTATCAGGGATTGATAAAACAACAATAAATAGTAACATTTTAAGAAAATCTGGGATGTAAACAAGAACTCAAGAGACCTGTATTGATGACAGAAAGTGTAATACTGCAACTCATTATGAGTATTTGAGACATTAGAACGGTGTAGAATGAGGCAAATGGAGTCACCTTGTCTATGGTGCCACACTTATTCATTTTTAAGTTGCAAAATGCAACTACCCCTTTTAATTAAGGTAAGAGCTGGACAAATATGAAAAAAAAAACGCTTTAATATGCAGGTCTTATCTGGGCAGCACATGTGGAGTGTGTGTGTGTTGGGGGTGGGCAAGATTTTGATTTCAGTGCATGCATGACCACAAACCAGCAACCTCCCTGAAAAGCATTATTACTATTAAATTTATCTAAAACTTATGAGCAACCATGGTTGAACTTGTTACCTTTTATGTTTTAAAACAAAAATAATACAAATGTATTCTTATCTTGTTTTTTTTTTTACTTTACATTACTTTGTATCCGTGTCCCTCAAGACATTCATTTATTTAAAACTTATTTTATATAAATAAATGTCAAGACAGACACAAACACAAGTCTGCTATTTGAAATAGGATCAGGCAGATCCTGGATATACCCCTTTCGAGATTGGATCACTGCATCTATCCCAGCAGGGTGTGCACAGATTTCAGTGCTGCTGAAGGCTCTGATTGGTACTGCAATATATTGTCTTTTCACCTGTGTACCAGAACATCATATTAAGAATGTGCTGAGGGATACACCTGGATATACTCCTCCTACCCCACCCCACCCCATGTGCTGCATCAAGGCACTGCTCCTTTGGAAGTTCAGAATACTGGTGATTCATAGTGCTCTGTACATTCAGCCCTCTGGTCACTTGTAGTTAAGTCCATGCATAGGGTGGTAACCTGAACTTCTGCATTATGTTTCATGTTTATAAAATGGGAAGAGAAAATACTGCACCATGACTGAGCAGCACCTGTGCGTGAAACACTCAAACCATTGGTAAAACAAGTGCTGGCAATGAGAATGCAGTACATACACCAATTCAATGAGCCACCACTTAGATATTTTAAAACTGAATGTCCACCATTTTCCCCTCTGAATCTTAAAAACAATTTTCAAACAAAACTGATATTCACTTCGGCAACTTAAATGTATTTATATTTATTCCCTTGTCGATTTTTACTGCCTCCCTGTATTCACGTAAGCAATAACACATGATGGGGTGTGCAGTCTGGATAAATACACACCTAGGGTGTAGTGAGGCACAAGACCACAGGCCAAGTGCCTTTCTGTCCCCAGAAGTGCATTTATCAAGACTAACCCACACCTCTGAGTGTCATTGCACTTATGAAATGGGTATATGTTGGAGGTGAAACTCTGCAGAGGGAGGCAGGCTAAGGCAGTTGGAGTTAGAAGATAAGTATTTTCACTGTGCTGCTTCTGTTCTTTTAGGATTCAGTTAGCATTTAATTAATTTGCAATGGGTGCTGTATGATTTAAACATTGTAACTACAAACCAAGTGATTTTGTCTTGTCTGGGAGGAAGGGGGAATTTAACTGAGTGAGGGAAAGGTTGGGAAATACACAGGAGGGGAAGGGGTGGTCACGTGCCTCAGACCAGCCAATAGCTGGGCTGGGATCCATTTATATTTCAAAGGAGATAAAGTGACCCTGAAGTGTAAGCAACCCCAAAGCTTGAGTGCCACAAAGCAGGAGTGCAGCATGTTGAGTAGCGTTTGCAGGGTGTCAGCAGGGAGGACAGCAGGCAGCATGCCATGCTGGTAGACAGGGAAGAGCCTAATTAGGAGGGTCACATATCTTCTGTACAGACATGGGAAGTCCAAGGTGGGGGAAGGGTTCCATGGAGTGGGGTAGGACCAGGATAAGAGAGGAGAGGATGTGCAGGGGCAGTCAAATAGGTGGGAGATGGGAAGGATTGTTTGTTGCCAAGGATGTGGAGCAGCCATATTCCTGTGGGTGGCTTTGAGGGCAGGGGCTGTAGGATGTGTTGGCAGGTGGGCCAGCTCAGGCAGGAAATAGGGTGGTTGAGGTAACTAGAGGCATGGAGGAGACAGAACTGGGGGGAACACAACCAGGAGGGGAAACTAATGAGGTATCCAAAAGAGCTCAAAACAGACAAAAACAAGGGTGAACTTGGTGGGACAGCAGGATGGCCACACAGGTGGGTGCAGCCAAGGGAAGGAACTTATGACTGGAGAAGGGTCAGACACAGGAACATGTCTAAGACTGGGTCAGAGCAAAGTTATCAGCCTGTGGGAAGGGGGACTGGACTCATTCAAGGAAAGGAGAATAGCACTGAAAACAGATTCTCATTGTTGGCTAGTCCAGAAGGCCAGGTAGCAGGGAGGAGAGGAGCTACAGTGAAGGAGCAGGGAGAGGACACTACAGGGGAAAAGATATATTACAAGTAGGCAGTACTCCAAGAAGACACATTGGCAAGGGGGGGCAGCGAGGTGGTGGTGATGCAGTCTCTCCAGAGAGAAAGAAGGAACAAGGAGACAGGAGGAAGGGGGAAGTGGCAGACAGCCCAGGGAAGGCTAAGGATATTGAAAGGAGGGGAGTCCGAGTGGAGGAGGGCCACATTTCAGGGAAAACATGGGAATGTAATAGTAGAGGAGGTGGTAGCATGATGGACAGAGCAATAAGTCAGTGTAAAGGGGTGGTTCCACAATGGAAAATAGTTTGGAGGAGGAGGTCAGTAGCCTGGTCATAGTTGTGAGGGAGGAGAGGAGAGGACAGGACAAAGGTTAGTGGAGGCAAAAGAGGGCCCTGACATGGGGGATGAGAGGGCCTCGCAAGTTGGGAGGTGGGGGAGTGGAGGTCAACAAGAGGGTGAGAAGGAAATGAGTCAAAGAGTCATAATTCTAGGGGATTCTATACTTAAGGGTATAAGGTGGGGTGGTAAGGAAACAGACAAAGTAACATCTGGGTAGAGTGCACGCCAGGCATGAGAGCGAGTAGAGTGGGGCAGCATATGGGCAGATATGTGGGGAAGGTGAGGGGGGAATCTCATATTGTGATGCACCTGGGAACAAATGATCTGGAAGGGAGAAGGATAGAGGTGGTACAAGACAGCTTCAGGGAAGTGGGAAAACTATGCAGCAAAGAGGGAACAATGGTAGCCTTCTCAGAAGTTGTACCAGTGCCAAGGGCCAGTACAGACAGGAAGAGAAGAATCAGTGACTTCAACAAGTGGCTGAGGGAATTGTGTGGGACCAAGGGGTATGGATTGGTGGGGAACTGGGGTAGTACATGGGATAACACAGATTTGTTATGCAGGGGATAGGTTACACCTCAGCAGGGCAGAGTCACAGGTGTTGAAGCAGAAGCTGGAGGATTTTATCAATAAGACATATCATTTAAACTAGGTGGGGGGGCATTGGAGCTGGAAATCACCAGGAGAGGGGGTCTCGTGGACCTTCCCCCCCACAGGGATAGATACAACCTTAGGCAAAATAGGGGTTGGAGTGAAGGGTAAGGAAGCAGGAAGGATAGGTGCAGTGTGGAGAATGGTTTCACTAAATGCTAGGAGCCTGGGGAACAAGTTGGCAGAGTTGCAGACATTGATGGCAAAGAGGGAGCTGGACATAGATGTTATTGCTGAGACATGGGCAACCAAGCACCATGACTGAGACCTAACCATCCCAGGGTACAAACTATTCTGGAGGGATAGAGATAAATGGAAGGCAGGGGGGTGCAATTTACGTAAGGGAAGGGATCAGATGTAATCAGGAGGAAGGGGAGAAGGGCAGGTTGAAAGTAATCTGGTTGCAACTACACAGCCAGAAAGGGACCAAGATCTGTCTGGGGGTTGTTTAAAGACCTGCGGCCCAGAAGGAAGACATTGACAGGGAACTGGGGGAGCAGATACCGAGGCATAGTGGCAAAAGGAGCACAGTGGTGATGGGGGACTTTAATCTACCAGGGGTGGATAGGAGCATTCTGGCAACCAATTATGCCAGGGAGCAGATCATTCTGGAAGCATTCCAGGAGAGCTTTCTTACCCAGAGGGTAATGGAGCCAGCGAGGGAGGAGACTATACTAGACCTGGTGCTGGAAGATGGGGAACAGGTCAGGGATGTAAGGGTGGAGGAACCTCAAGCAAGCAGTGACCACTGCAAAGTGTGGTTTTCAATCAACCTGGGTAGGGAAGTACCCACTACAAAAACCTAGGATCCTGGACTTCAAAAAAGCAGACTTTGGCAGGATGGGAGACATACTGGAAAGTTATATGGCAAGCATCTGCCCAGAAATGGACACGGAACATAAATGAGCAGTCATCAAGACAGGTCTGGCTGAAGCCACTAAACTTGTATCAAGAGCTAGAGCAAGAAAGCCAGGACCAAGAAACTTAGCTGGATGAATAGAGAGGTAGTGGAGAAGGTGAGGGAAAAGAGGAATGCATTTTTGACCTACAAGTGATCCAACAGGGCAGAAGACAAAGAAGAATATGTAAAGAAATCCAAAGAAGTGAGCAGAGTGGTAAGGGCAGCAAAGGCTGCTAGGAAACGGAGGTTAACACAGGGGATCAAAGGAGGAGAAAATACTTTCTTCAGCTATATCAGAGAGAAGAGGAAGAGAAAGGATCAAATTGTTAGGATCAGGAGGGGAAGTGGGTGGGTAGAAAAGGGGGCTGATCAGGCAGAAGTACTTAATGGATACTTCTGTTCAGTCTTCACCAAGGAGAGGGATGGGCCCATACCTGAAAGGAAGGGTGAGGTGGGAAAGGGTGAGAGAGAAGCAACCATGGATGGAGAAATCAAGGTGGAAAAAATGAGGGAAGGGAAGGGGAAATTGTTTAACCAGGAAAGGCACACTAAGCCGGAGCTTGTTTCCAGGTGCAACCTGGGAGCACAAGGAAGTTAAGTGACTTGCTCAGGGTCACACAGTATGCAAGTGGAAGCTGTGGGATTCAAAGCCAGGTCTGGTCTGCTGGATGTCACCAAATTTGCAGCTCAGAGCCTTAGACCACTGTGCTATACTGCCTTAAGTCCCTAAAGGTGGTCAAGGCACCTTGCCCAGATAGCGTCCACCCTAGGGTGCTGAGAGAGTTGATAGAGGTACTGGCAGGGCCACTAGTGAACCTGTTCAGTACCTCTCTGAACTCAGGGTGCATGCCCAGGGACTGGAGGGAAGCACATGTGGTACCTCTCCATAAGAGTGGGCCCAAGGACAAACTGGGGAACTACAGACCAGCGAGCCTCACTGCAGTTGTGGGAAAACTGAAGAAGACAATCCTCAAGGAAAGGCTGGTACAGTTTCTTTAGGATAACAACGTCCAGGACAGCAGGAAGCATGGATATGTCTCAGGCAGATCCTGCCAGATAAACTTGGTTGATTTTTATGACTGGGTTATGAGGGCACTGGACAGGGGACGCGTGGTGGATGTCCTCTACCTGGATTTCAGCAAGGCCTTTGACTCAGTGCCACATGGTAGGCTGCCCTGCAAGTTGAAGAGTCTGGGAGCAGGGAAGAAACTGGTCAGATGGGTTGAGAACTGGCTGCAGGGTAGACAGCAGAAGACAGTAGTGAGTGGGAGGCATCTGAACCCAGGGCAGTAACAAATGGTATACCACAAGGTTCAGTGCTGCGACCAGTTCTGTTTAACATTTTCATAGCTGACATTTATTTATTTATTTATTTATTTATTTATTTATTAATGAGATTAACCAGATAGGCATACTGAGAGGAAATAAACCGCTCGTTTCCAGATGCGACCTGGGTGCATATAACATAAAATACATAGTAGTGCTTAGAGAAACATTGGTACAGTAGGCATTGTTACAATAGGATAGATGCTTCATAACATAGCTTGATACATGGATACATAGATACATAGACAGTGTCAGCAGATAAGGGCCTATGGCCCACTCAGTCTGCCCATTTGAGCTTGTAAGTTCAGTTTGTTTTCCTAGAAGTCTGTTGCCCCTTACCCCTGACCTCTAGAATTCCTTTATGTCTATCCCATGCATTCTTAAATCCGTGATTGTTTCAACCCCCACCACTTCCTCTGGCAGGGTGTTCCACTTGTCCACCACCCGTTCTGTGAAGAAATTCTTTCTCATGTTTCCTCTGAATCTTCCTCCCTCCAACTTCATCCCATGCCCTCTAGTCCTGGAACATCTTTTTCGCTTAAAAATAGTGTTTTCCTGCACCCTGTTCCTCCCTGTAAGATACTTGTATGTCTCTATCATATCCCCTCTCTCCCTCCTCTCCTCCAGGGAGTACATGTTCAGTTCCTTCAACCTGTCTTCATAGGACTTGTGATGCAATCCATGCACCATCTTTGTTGCCCTCCTCTGAACCTTCTCTACCCTGTCTATGTCCTTATGTAGGTATGGTCTCCAGAACTGTACACTGTACTCAGGTGGGGCCTCACTAGTGTCTTGTATAGTGGAATTATGACCTCCTTTTCCTGCTGGTGATGCCCTGCCTATACATCCCAGCATCCTATTTGCTTTACCTGCTGCCTTGTCACACTGTTTCTACCTTGAGGTCATCAGGATGACAACCCCAAGATCCTTTCCTGCTTGGTGCATGCTATATCCTCACCCCAACTGATATATTGTGCCATGGTTTTGTGCCCCATATGCATTATCTTGCACTTCTTTGCATTGAATTTCAACTGCCAAACCCTTGACCATTCTTCAAGTTTCTGCAGGTCGCTTCTCATTCTGTCTACACCCTCTGGTGTGTCTACTCTGTTACAGAGCTTTGTGCCATCAGCGAATAGTGAAATTCTGCCTTCTAGAGCCTGCGCAATGTCACTGATGAAAATGTTGAATAGGACCGGTCCCAGCACTGATCCCTGTGGTACCCCACTGGTCACTCTTCCCTCTGTGGAGTGACAGCCATTTATCACCACCCTCTGTGTCCTGCCACCCAGCCAGTTACCTACCCACCACACTACTGTCCTGCCCACACCCATACAATAGGATTCAGCAGTGGTGAGAAAACATGATGGGACTAAGGAGATTTAAGTCATGACATTAACATTGAAAGATATTATACATATGTTTACTTAGTACAATGCAGCATGACAGTTGGTATATGACCCCTAGTTGCCAAGTGGATACTTGGGTTTGGCCACTCTAAACAGAGTGTTACAGGTGCAGGTGTCAGAGAAGTGAGCCCGGAGGAGAGTGGTCAAAGTCCGAGGGAAGGGGGAGGCCTGCCTGATTGCACTAGGGAGATTATTCCAGAGGGAGGGCATTCTGTATGTAACTGACTGGCCTTTCGGTGTGCATAGAAAGGGATATGGAGTAGATAAGGGGTCAGAGCCACGCACAGGGTAAGCCGGTGATGGTTGCGATGTTAGAGTGGAGCTGAGGTAGGAGGGGAGGGGAATTTGTCCAGTGTTTTGCTACGAGATTAGCACAGTGGAGCTGTCGCCTGGTATGCAGTGAAGGGGAGGTGTAAAGCGGTATATAGGTGACAGTGGTGGGTGGTTGGGGGGCATTCTAGGATCAGGCGGCAGAAGGAGTGAAAGAGGGGGTCCAAGAGTGCTAGGGTGGATGGGGAGGCTGCTCCGTCGACCATGTCTCCATAGTCAAACATGGGGAGAATCATTTTGAGTACAAGCTCTTTCCTGACCGGGGTGGTTAGGCACCCCTTTGTTACGGTAAAGGGCACCTAGTTTTGGGTGCAATTTTTTCTGCAGGGAGTCTATGTGGATAGCGAAGTCCAAGTGGTGATCCAGCCATACACCCAGGTACTTAAAGGAGGTGCAGGCTTCCAAAGTGGAGCTGTCCAGTGTTTGGAAGGTGGGCAGCTCACCAATCCTGGAGAGTCTATGCGGTGTGCTGAATGTTAGGGATACAGTCTTTTTGGAGTTTAGGATGAGTTGATTTGAGCTAAGCCAAGTTTGGACTGCATTGAAATCTAGCTGGACAGTAGATTTCAGGGCCTCTGCTGAGGGGCCTAAAGCATACAGGATGGTGTCGTCCACATACATTTGGATAGCTGAGTTAAGGCAGGATAGCGGAAGGTCATTTAGGAAGATTGAGAAAAGAACTGGGCCTAGGACGGAGCCCTGGGGGACCCCCCATAGTGACTGGGAGTGGGGGGGGGATATTTGGTTGCCAATTTTGACTGATTGAGACCTGCCAGAGAGGTACACATGGAATCACCTGATGGCTTGACCAGAGAGGCCAGCATTATGCAGTTTGGTGATGAGCTTGGGGTGGGACACGGTATCAAAGGCTTTTGCCAGGTCTATGAATATGGCTGAGGTGATGAACCCTTTGTCTATTCCTGAGGTAATGTCATTTGATAGTCTAAGGAGCGCGGTTATGGTGGAGTGAGATTTCCTAAATCCAGACTGGAAAGGGGTGAAGAAGGAGGTTGCATCAAGGAATTGCGTGATTTGAGCGAGGGATAACTTTTCTTGGAGTTTGAACAGGGTGGGGAGGAGGGAGATCGGGCGGTAGTTCCCTGGATCAGCTGGGTTCCCTCCTCTGGGCAATGGTATGACTAGAGCCTCCTTCCAGGCTGCCAGGATTTGCCCTGTAGAGAAGAAGCGGTTTATGAGGTCGGCAAGGGGGGTGGAAATGGCCAGGGCAGAGAGATATAAGAGTTTAGCGTCCAGACCAAGTGGGCATTTCCCTTTGTTGGGGTCAAGGGAAGTGAGGATGGCTAAAACTTCAGATGGGGAGACCAGTTTAAAGTAGAATAAGGAGTGCAGAGGGGGGCAGGGGGGTGTGTGGGGTTCTGGAATGGGTGGCAGTGTTGACGTGTCAGGGGGTAGGGATTTAGCACAACTGGTAAAGAAATGGTTGAAAGCAGAGGCAACTGTGCTTGGCTCGGATATGTTTTTGCCTTGTATAATGAGGGAAGGAGATGGGGGCTGTATAGGAGGATTGAGCAGCATTTTAATAGTTTTCCAGAAGTTGGAAGGGTGGTTTAGGTTGGAAGTGAGGGCCGCCTGGAAGAAATGCTTTTTAGCCTGTCTTATGGCTTTGGTACATTTATTGCGGAGGGTCCGCTATTGCTGCCAAGAGGCAGTGGAGCCAGTTTTCCTATAGTTTTTCCAGGCTAGGTCCCTGGCACTGCAGCTGGAGAATATGTCAGCCGAGATCCAGGGGAGGTGGGCAACCCTTACCCTTTTGGTTCTCAAGGGAGCGTGGAGATCCCATATAGTGAGAAATTGCAGCCTGAACAAGTCAAACACTTGATTAATGGTGGGTGCCATTTTGATGAAAGACCAGTCGGCTGAGGTGAGATCAGTTAGCAGTGAGGAGTGGCATAGGGACTTGTAAGACTGGGAGCTGACTGACCTGGGTGGCGAGTTGTTAGTGGTTCGGTGCACTTTTCTGATTAAACATATCTGGTGATGGTCACTCACTGAGGTCGAGGGAGTAGGCCAGCTTTAGAGACTCTGTGCGGGTGGGTTGTGAGGGCCCAGTCCAGGAGGGAGTGGTGCTGGGATTTGGTGTTGAGGCGTGTGGGTTCCTTGATCAGCTGAGAGAGGTTAAGGGCTGTGACCCTATAGCAAAGCTTTGAGCAGCTTTTGTCTAACCAATTGTAGTTAAAGTCCCCGAGGATGTACAGCTCACCAGTTGTGGCCAGGTTTTTGAGTGTGGCCAGGAGGTCAGAGATGTGACTTGCTGGGGTTGCAGGGGTGCAGTATAACCCTGCCACAAACACAGAGGCGGTGTGCGGCGGAAGGACAAGTTTTATCATTCTGGCGTTGATAGGTGGGGGGGCATGGGAGCTGGATAGGGGTGAATTGAACCGTGTTGGATATGAACATGGCAATTCCCCCACCCTTCTTTTTGTCAATTCTGTCATGCCGGAGGACTGTGTAGCCTGGCATAGCGACTTCCAAGTCATTATGCTGGGGTTTTAGCCAGGTTTCTGACACAATGCAGATGTCGGGTTTGAGTGCATGAGTGGTAACTTGCAGCTCTGGCAATTTATTCAGGAGGCTGCAGATATTAAGATCTATCATGCTGAGCCCCTTGGGCAGTTTTAGATGGGCAGGGTGGGTCTGAGGTCCTGAGTTGGTTTCTACGTCACCTGCCAACAGGAGTATCAAGGTAAGGTATCTTAGGGCGGTGGTCCAACTGTATTTTGCTTTGGATTTCGGGATGAGCCGACCCAGGGATGCGGAAGAGGTAGACATGGTAAGTCTGCTTAGGGCATCTAGGCGCAGGGAGAAAGATGGCGGGGAGATGGATGGGCAAATGGCCCAGCCAGGGTGTGGATTGTGCTTGAAGTGCTGTATGGGGGTGTATGGGGGTTGGGGGGTTGAGACAGAGCTGAGAAATAATAAAAGGCCCGGGTCGCTTTGGGGAGTGAGGTTGGTGGGAGTGAAACAAGGGGGATGGCCATCGATATCAGGGCAAAAGTAAACAGGAGCATAACTTTTTTATTTGATGCAAGGCTCAAGAAAGAAAAAGAGAGAAAATACCTGCTAGTGGCCACTAGTGGTGAGACCTTATAAGCTGCAAATCAGAAAGTGAGCCGACAGGTTTTACAGCATCATCACCTGACCCACAGGATCCTATAAATTGCAATGCTGACCAAGGGTGGTGGTGGGGGCGGTGGGAAGCTGGCGCACAGCGCCGGGGGGGCAAGACCTCTGCAGACCCAGCGGCTCCATGAGACTCCGTACAGGGCCAGGCGGCAGTTGCAGCCCCAGAAGATCGCCTCAAATTACCTGCCAGTCGGCTTGAACAGATTCTGGGGGGGGTTCCTTCTTTGTCCCGAAGCTGGGAGGGAGTCTGGAGCCACTCACGACCACGTTCCATGTGGGGAATGGTTGGGGAGGGCGGCAGTCCCCTAACCTTCTCGGCCCGCTGCAAGGAGAGAGACAGAGAAAAGGGCAGGTAAGATGGATTTATATACAGCTGATCTGAAACTTGATATCCATCACTGTGAGTCAGGAGCCTGTGTTAATTCAGTAATTTGAGCCCATGTGTGGATTTTGTACAATTTGGACCCCTTAGCTTGTTTGTTCCTGCTGGAGAGAGCTTTACTGCAGGGCCTACTAGAAGGTCACCTTAGCTTGTATAGCCCACATAGCTGTGAGTTTGCACTACACGAGTGCTTCAGGTAAGATGGCTGCTGTTACAACCACTACCGAAGCCCAGGATCTTGCAGCACAGTCGGAGCGTGGGGTGGGGAGAAACCATAGCAGCGGTTAGGGGACACTTGACTGTCTGAATTTAAATTTTCCCCATTGCATGCAAAGGCTAGGTACAGCATTTATCAAATTATCCTAGCCTTAAGATACCCAGTTGGAACTGTATGTGCAGCGAGAGGGTAGTTTAGCAAACTAAGCGATTACTACAAGCAGCCCTCCCTTTTAGGGAATCAGTTTGAGACTGCATCACATATACAGCAATCCCGGTTCAGTACAGGTAAAAAACAGATAAAGGAACCATTTTTATATAATAAATCGTCAACAAGCAGCAACATTAACATTAAGGTAACAGTTGAGGCAGACCCTTACTATGCAGTCGGTCTACTTGCAATTAAGGCAACAGTACAAATGCAACAAATTGCATGTGAATGTAGAGGGGAAAAGCAACTGAAAAAACAGTCTCCACATGTCTGCCGAGACCTCTGCAGACCCAGCGGCTCCACGAGACTCCATACAGGGACAGGCGGCAGTTGCAGCCCCAGAAGATCTCCTCAAATTACCTGCCAGTCAGCTGACAGATTCTGGGGAGTTCCTTCTTTGTCCTGAAACTGGGAGGAGGTCCCCACAACCACGTTCTATGTGGAGAATGGCTGGGAGGCGGCAGTCCCTAGCCTCTCGGCCCACTGCCAGTTGGCTTGAACAGATTCTGGGGGGGGGGGTTCCTTCTTTGTCCCGAAGCTGGGAGGGAGTCTTGAACCCCTCACGACCACGTTCCACGTGGGGAATGGCTGGGGAGGGTGGCAGTCCCCTAGCCTTCTCGGCCTGCTGCGAGAAGAGAGAGAGAAAAGGGCAGGTAAGATGGACATTGACATTGCAGTAGGGATTAAGAGCAAGATCAGTCTCTTCACAGATGACACAAAGATCTGTGCCAAGGTAGATGGAGGGGAGGGAGCAGAAGTACTTCAGCAGGATTTTGCAAAACTGGAGGAATGGTCTCACACTTGGCAGCTTGCTTTCAATGCCAAGAAGTGCAAAGTGATGCATTTAGGAAGCAAGAACCCAGGACACAATTACTGTCTGGAGGGTGTTCCATTAACAGAATCCAAGGAGGAGAAGATCTCTGAGTGCTGGTAACTGGGGGAGAAGAACCACTCTGCTAAGTGCAGGAAGGCAGTAGCGAAGGCAGACAGGATGCTAGGTTGCATAACAAGGAGGATTACTTCCAGGAGTGGGGAGGTCATCTTGCCCCTCTACAGGTCCCTAGTGAGACTGCACCTAGAGTATTGTGTGCAATTTTGGCACCCCTACTTGAAAAGGGACATCAAACTACTGGAGAGGGTACAGCACAGGGCAACAAAAATGATCCTGGGGTAGGGGGACAGACCGTATGAGGAGAGACTGTGAGAGCTCAATATGTATACCCTGGATGAAAGAAGGGAGAGAAGAGATATGATTGAGAACTTCAAGTACCTGAAGGGTTTGAACAAAGTAGACACCAGGTGTATGTTTAGTTTGAAGGGCAGAAGGGAAACCAGGGACACTCTATGAAGTTGGAAGGGGGCAGGTTCAAGAGGGCACAGAGGAGGCACTATTTCACAGAAAGGGTGGTAGCATGGTGGAATGTTTTGCCGGAGGAAGTCTCATCATTGCAGAGTTTTGGGGGCTTCAGGAAGGAGTGGGACAGACTCAAGAGGAGGGTACAAACCAGAAGGGGGTTCTTGATGGGGGAGGGCATATGAGGGAGGGGGGCAGCTTCAGTCTAATGAACTGAAGTGCTGCACACTCGAGCAGACTAGATAGACTGAATAGCCTGTATCTGCTGGCAATATTGTATGTTCATATGTTCGTATATGTTGAGAAACGTGATAGTGTTTAAAAAAATGCATAAAAACCTAACAAAAAATGTCTAATTTTACACTAAATAGTCTCCCTGCTTGCTCTCATATTGTCTGGTTGTCTCTAGTGGTTCTGTGCTGTGCCACATTCTGCAGAACTGACCCGACGGGTTGTTACACTGAGTTACTGGCAAGACCGTGATTTTGCTGTTAGTTGCTGACAGCTTGCTAACATCTGCGTTAGCAAGTTTTGTAAAACTACTGGCACTCTGACACAACTGCGAGTCTTGAGGGAGGCTGAGAGGGTCATAAGGGAGAGCTGACTGACTGAAACTGTAAGAGAGTGAGAAAGAGTTTTGGTTTTGAATTTTGAAAAATGTTACGCAAGAAGTTGCTGCTGTACGTAGCAAGGAAAAACATGGCAGTGAAATGGTTTTGAAAAGTTCTGTCGGGTGAAGCATGGATCTCTTGGGTTGTGTAACCACTAGGGCTGTGCACCAAACAAATATTATTTCCAAAATACCACAAATAATGCAATATTCATTAGTCAGATTCCAAATAATGAATAGTGCACTGTTCAGCTGCTCTTTGGGAAACACTGTCCAAAAAATAGTAAAAGAAAAGAAATGGTCCCCCATCCTCCCGAGCCCCCTCCAGATCATGTCAATATAGTATCCCCCATCCTCCCACCCTCAAGTAGCACTCAGATCAATCAATCAATCAATCAATCAATCAAGCTTTATTTTACCAGGTGAAACAACATTGAGAAAAACTCATTTACAAGATGGATCTGGACACAAAGAAGACAAGGACACAGTACAATCCATAAAAGTAAAGAAAAAAGACAAAAGAACAAAACTACAGTAAAGTGATAACAGAAAAAAAACTCAATATAACAATACAGTTAATCATTAATACAAGTGAAGCAAGGCTTAGTATGAACATACGTGCATGACTGAAAAGTGTACATATAAACTGCAGCCCAAATGGAATGAAGGAAGCTATAAGGAAGGAGGAGGGTAGGGGAAAAGGCATAGGGCAGATAAGTGCTACATAATGGGTGGGGGGATGGTATCATACTACTAGTTTGTAGGGAAAAAAAAGAGAAATAATTTCCTGCAGTTACAGGATTATGTGATGCACCCTCCCCCCTAGCAGAACACACAAAATCTGGACACAAAATGAATTTTAATTTATTAATGTAGTCAAATTCAGGCAGCCGGCACAACCCACCCCAATGGCCGGCTGCCGACTTGTCTTTTATGTTCTTCTTCACATATCACAAAGTTCAACATAGGAACCCCCCCCCACCGCAGCACCACCAGCCACTGCCTGCGACATGAAAGAATCGATCACTGGAATAAAAGCAGGTGACCAACACAGCAGCCCACCCTCCTCATTCCAAGGTCAGCCACCTTCTGAATCAATTGAGCTCAAATTTCCCTACCCATTTTATAAGTAGTAACACACAAAGAGTTGTTGGTTAGTCTGAATAAATGCATGTTTAGGGACAAAGTGAGGCACATGTTTATTCAAACTAACCCACACCCTGAAGTGCATTATTGCACTTATAAAATGGGAAAACTGTATGTTGAGAGACATGACAGAGGTTAAAAAATGTGTAAATAATTAACAAAAAATATCTAACTTTACCATAAACTTTACTTTACAATAAATGGCCCCTCCTCTTTCCCCCTATATTGTCCGGGTGTCACTAGAGTGCTATGCCTTGCCGCTTTCTGTGTAACTGACCCTCAGGGTCATTAGACTAGGCTGCTGGCAAAACTACAATTTTGTTTTGATCTTGCTGGCAGCATGCTGCCATCTTCTTTAGCAAGTTTTATAAAACTTATGGTCTTCTGATACAACTGCCGGTTGGGAGAGCAGGGTGGGCACAGAGATTGTCTCCTGGTTATGAGGGAGTTCAAGGCGGTTGAGAGGGAGTGCTAAATTGATTGAAACTGTAAGGGAGGGAGAGAGAGGGGGTTTTTGTTTTTAATTTTTTAAAAATGTGACGTAAGAAGCTGCTGCAAAGTGGGGACAAATATGGCGTCAAAATGGTTTTGAAAAGTTCTATTTAGCAAAGCATGGATCTCATGGGTTGTGCGACAATAGGTGTTGGGTCTTTTTTTAAAGCATGGTGCAGTTTAAATGAAGAGCATGACTAGAACTCCTTTTCAGGCAATTATAAAACTCTAATTTCTCTGCCCATTTTATAATTAGTTTTAAATACCTATCTTGCCCTGCCCAACCAGCAACCTGTTCCTGCCCTCTTTAACTCACTCTGGCCTGAACCCCACCCACTATCGATCAACATCAACATCAAAAACATAGACTGAAAGATAAAAAGTGCAGATAATTGCAAAGAACTTTTTTGGCATATATAAAATCAACTACCTTTTATTCAAGATAATCTCTGGTGGTTATCATCGCCATTTTGTCTGACCTCAAGCCCTCTTACAGATTACACCACTACCCTGCAGTCATGCAACCACCACTGTACATGCAAAAATTTGAAGAAACTGCCCTGCTCACTCAAGGAGATCAGGAAAGTTTGTGATCATGGATGATGGGCGAGAAGTCAGTAGATTGTGACCATGAGTGGCAGCAGGTTCTGTATCAGAAAAGTTGAAGCTTAGGAGGCCTTTTTATACAAATTAACCAAATTCCTAAACTGGAAACCTGACTGCTCAGCTCACTTCCTCACCAGCTGACTCACACACCTAGCAACCAGCATCTCCACCTGCTTGGACTCTGTATAAAAAAAAACAAGCATTTGTCAATGCTGAATGTTGTCTTGCTGGCATTGGCATTGGTAGTGCAGGAGTTAGAGAGATGCATAATAGGAATGGCAGTGAAGTATGGAACTGATGCAAACCCCACCCCCACCCTGCAGAGACTGACAGGCGTTGGAGTGTGCCTTTGGAGTCGTTGGCCATAACGCTCATGCCATTTTACCTCACCCACCCGGTAGACACCCACAAGTGTTGTGTTGTGGTGTACCTAGGGGTCTTTCGCCTTAAGCTCACCCCATTCCATAGAAACACATTGAGATGGGTGCAGTGTAGAAGAATGGGGTGAACTTTGGGGCCGAAGATTCCAAGGCACACCTCGATGCCTGTCACTGGCTGCAGGGTGGGGTTGGGAGTGGAATGACATCAGCATTACAGCCGACAATCCCAATTTACACCCCTTAGAAACATAGAAACATAGAAGTTGATGGCAGATAAGGACCGCAAGGCCTATCCAGTCTGCCCATTTTTTTTTCTACCTTATAAATGTGCCATCGGCCTTTGCTCTGTCAATGGCCTATCTATTCATTCTCATCTGTATTGCTCCCTTATGCCTATCCCATGCCTGTTTGAAGCACTGTACTGTATTCATATCCACCACTTCCTGAGGTAGACCATTCCATGCATCCACCTCCCTTTCTGTGAAAAAGAATTTCCTCACATTACCACTTAATCGGCTTCCCTCTAATCTCATGCTGTGACCTCTTGTCCTGCTATTTTTCTTATATTGAAACATGTTAGACTCTTTTATCTTGTTAATGTCCTTAAGGTGTTTGAATGTTTCGATCATATAACCACTCTCCCTCCTTTGCTCTAAGGTATACATATTGAGCTCCATTAATCTGTCCTCATATGTTTTCTGATGCAGTCCCTACACCATTTTGGTTACCCTTCTCTGGACTGCCTCAATTTGGTTAATGTCCTTGTGAAGGTGTGGCCTCCAGTACTGCATGCAGTACTCCAGATGGAGCCTAACCAGTGTCTTGTAAAGAGGGATTATTACCTCCCTCTTCTGACTTGTGATACCCCTACTAATACACCCTAACATCCCCCTAGCCTTACCTACTGCTTTAGTGGTCTGTTTGGATGATTTCAGGTCATCGGTGATGATGATGCCCAAGTCTCTTTCTTCCCTTGTGACTGCCAGCAACTCCCCTCCCAGCCTATAGGTGGCTTCAGGGTTTCTCTCCCCTGTGCATGATCTTGCACTTCTTTACATTAAACCCCAGTGGCCACTCTCCCAACCATTTTGCCAGTTTATCCAGATCTCTTCTCATTCTGACCACCCCATCTGGATCATCTACTCTGTTGCAGATCTTGGTGTCATCTGTAAACAGACAAACCTTATCCTCCAGTCCATCTGCAATGACACTGATGAAGACATTGAAGAGGACTGGCCCCAGGGCTGATCCCTGAGGTAACCCACTTGTGACTTGCCTCTCTTCTAACTGTATACCGTTTACCACCACTCTCTGTTTTCTGCCCATCAACCAGTTTGCCACCCAGTTGACCAACTTCTGACTCACCCTGAGCCTACCCAGCTTATTAAACAATCTTCTATGTGGAACAGTATCGAAAGCTTTGCTGAAGTCAAGGTAGGCAACATCAACTGCTCCCTCTTGGTCCACCACTCTGGTTACCCAGCCAAAGAAATCTCTGAGATTACCTTCCTTTTGTAAACCCATGCTGTCTTGGGTCCTGTGCGCCTATATATTCCAGGTGTTGCACTATCCTTTCCTTAAGGAGTGCCTCCATAATCTTGCCCACAGCTGAGGTAAGACTGACTATTCTGTAGTTCCCTGCCTCCTCCCTGCTACCACTCTTGTGGAGTGGGATCACATGAGCCTTTCTCCAATCTTCTGGGACCTCTTCTGTGCTCAGAGACTCACTAAACAGTTCTGATAAAGGCTCTGCTAGTTCCACCCTTAGCTTCTTTAGTACCCTGGGATGTATGCCATCAGGTACCATTGTCTTGTCCACCCTGAGCTTATTGAGCTCTTGTAGGACCCTTTCTTTTGTGAAGGGACTAGTGCTCACCTCCCTCCCCGTGTCCATGGTGCTGAGCTGTGGGCCCTGCCCTACCTTCTCTTCAGTAAATACTGAGCAGAAGTATTTATTTAGGATAGATGCTTTTACATGGTCCTCCTCCTCACATGCCCCTTTATCTCCTTTGATCTTAGCAATACCCCTCTGGGCTTTCTCCTTTCACTAATGTATTTATAGAAAGTCTTGTCACCTTCTGTTACTGTATGTGCTAGTGTTTCCTCGGTTTAGGCCTTTGCCTGCCTTACTGCCTTCCCTGCTTCCCTTAGGGAAGTTTGGTATGCCTTCCTATCTTCATCCTGCTGTGTTCCCTTATATTTCCTGAAGACCAGCCTTTTGGCTCTGACCTTTTCTGCTACTGTTTTTGAGAACCAAAGTGGTTTCCTTCTTCTTTTGCACTTCCTTTTCTCTCTAACACAATGGGAAGTTGCTTCAAGTATTGCATCCTTAATGCTTGCCACTATGCCTGTACCCCCTCAACTGTATTTTTTTTTGCCAGGGCTAGCTTAACTGTGTTGGTCATCTTATCAAAGTCAGCTCCTCTGAAGTCCCATATTTTTGCCTTGGAATGGGATGATTTAGTTGTAGTGGCCACCTGAACCATACCATGTGATGGTCACTGGCCCCCAGGTGACCTTCTACCTGGAGATCTGTGATCCTTTCCCTGTTAGTCAGTACTAGATCTATAATAGGCCTGTCTCTTGTGGGTTGTTGAACAAGTTGGGGGGGCTACATAGCTTACCACAACTGACTTAATGAAAGGGTATTGGCATGTGGATTTAACTGCCAGAGCTAGGGAGAGGTCGGCCTTCGTCAGTCCAATAGGGTTATTCGAATTCAGGGTAATGCCTTTTGGAAAGAAGAATGCCCATGCCACCATCCAAAGCTGTCCAACAAGATGTTACATGGTACTGAGAGTATGCAGTGACGTATCTGGATGATATTGCCATTTTCAGTGCCAGCTGGAAGAAAAACCTCTCCCACCTGAAGGACCATTACCCACAGGGCCAGATTGGTCAATGCCAACCCAGATGGGCTGTCTCACCACTTAGAACAGTAACAGAATTTGTGAAAACCTTATCATGCATTAGGGGGTTTGTTCCCACAAATTCAGACTAGGAGGGAGGAATGTTGTGAGCTAGCCAGCTGCCATTCATTTACAGATATAATTCTGTTATATATAGTTTTTTGATGTCGTTTTGTGTATGTTAAATGCTACATAAATGCCAGTGTTAATGCAAAGGGCACATGGAGAGACAGACTGGATTTCTTTTAAAAATGTTTGACTGCCGGACCATCAGCACAACAGCTGGATTTCTGCTTGCGATGCCGGTGACCCAGGTTTGGGAATGGACTCGGGTCACTGGATGGCCAGCCGGGGGAGAAAGGAGGAGCATCCCAGGCATGGCTTGCCTTCTCCAGCGGAAAGGTGGGGATGTGGCCTGGCACCTGCTGGTCCCTAGCGGAGGCTGGGAGCATAACAGGACATCAGGACCTGATGATTGGGGGAGTGGTGGACATTGGTGTACACCCTGATGTCTGTGGCATGTCACCCCTGGGAGAAAACCAAGAAAAACTGCCCTGGCCGGCCAGATGATGGTCACCCAGACCTTGACAGCCAACCCCACCTCAGTGGCACCCAGGCCAAGAAAGATTGTGCTGGATGCCCCTACTGGTGCCTTCCCTCTCAAAGGAGTGGAACCTGTCTGGTGAAGGCATATGCCAGGTTACCTAGGGGGACCACAATCTGAGGTGAGTGGCAGGTGTGGATGGAGATCATGCAGCTGGGGGACTAGGGAGACCCAAAGAAGTGATCGACCAGGGACGGAGGAGGGCAGAAAAAACATTTTTGCCCTTCCTCTTACCTGAGAGGCAGTTGCTTGCCAGGAATCTAAGTTTGCATTTCCAGGTCCCTTAACAGAGATATGCCAAAATCCATTTATCTATCTTAACTCATTGTCTCCACAGGAGCTTTCTGAAGTTGCAGCACTTGTCTCCTGTATACTGTTAACAGTTAATCCTGGGCCTTTCTAAGCAATACAAGTCAAGCCACAGCGTGGACGTGCATTTGAGAAGTTAAGAAATTGCTTTTTAGAGAGGGTCATTTACCAGCTTTCTAAAACTGTGATGTGCAGAAAAGTAAAAGGCTGAATAAGAAACAACATTGACTGGAATATGTTTAAGTGAACAAAATTGAGCTGTATATATGGACAGAAGTATGATTAAGAGGCACCTCCTGAGGAAGCCAATGATAAATTGGTGAAACGTAGAGGATATGGGCCTTCATTTACAACAAAGGAAATAGACATTAATATTCAAGAGGATCTGTCTACGTGTGAATTCTTCTGGTTTGCGCCCTTCTTCTTCTTCTTGTCCCCTGAAGTTGTGGGGGAATCACTCATAGTTGACCTTTCTAAGCAAAATCAAGCCATAATTGGCATGTCGCAAACAAATGCTAATAGCACAAAAACCATAAGTGCTAGACACAAAATATGAGTGGCAATATTGTTCAGCATAAAATTACCTTTCCAATGGTGGTATGCAAGGAATAGCAGGTTATTTAGTTTTATTTCTATGCTGCTTAAAACAGCAAAACAAAATATTTTTTTCACTAAAAAATGCACCATAAACCTTTTTTTGTTCGGGAATATGTAACATATCAACACCAAATTAAGCATCCAGACACTAGATGTAATTTTAATAACTTGTTTGTAAAACAAGCAGCTATGTCTGTAGTATTAAACATACTTTTTCCCCATTTGAGTCAAGATGTGTTGGTGAGGTTTGAGGGGCAAATCTGAACCATACACACCATACCGTAAACAAATGCATATAACTCCTAAAGTGTACATGATACACACAACGTATCAGTGGCAAAGTTGTTGCACACAAAATTGCCTTTCCAATGGTTCTATGCAATCAGCTGTACTCAATTCAGTTTTTGCTTTATACTGGCTGAGATACCCAGAATGAGTGTTTTTTCAAAGTGCTTAGGTGGTTCTAGATGGACAAAATGTCATAAACAAATATGAATAACTCCTAAAGTGAACATGATAACACAAAGTGCCAGTGGCAAAGTTGTTCAGCACAACATTACCTTTCTAATGGTACTATGCAGTCAATTCTAATCAATTCTGGCTGGCAAGTAATATTAAAACATGTGAGTGACTTCTCCAGACGTTTCTAGGGCACACAGGAAGTCTGTAGGTGACTTCTGTAGGCATTCTGGGACACACTGCAGTTAGATTTGCTGATGCCTACAGGTGTTTCTAGGAGGCAATGAGTTATTTATTTATTTTTTATTTATTTCGATCTAGGATTACAATACCTTTGAGCCGAGGCTCTTTTACAAAGGTTCCACGTCAGCATGTGCAACATCATCATTTTTAGTTACAAACATATAGTTTTGACTTACAGACATGTAATAACCAGTACAAAGACTTGAGCTATCAGCAAGACAAGGGAAGGGGTGGTTGGTGGGGAAGTGAGGTAGGAGATCGAGGGGAAGGAGGTCAGAGGTGAAGGGGAGTATGGGAGGTGGTTGGGGTGGGGGCAGGAGTGGAGATACAGGGGAGGTGGGTGAGGGTGAGACAGTGCAGCCAGGGGCCTTGTTGAGGGAATATGACAGGTGTGGTGCTAGGGTGCAAAGACTGATTGTAAGTGTTGGGTGCTGGGGCATTTGCAGCTGGAACGGTGGAAATGTTAAGATGGGCAATCACAGGATACAAACAGTGAGAGGGCTGCTTGGACTTGAGAAGGCCGAGTGTTGGGCGGTCGCTATGTCGCTGCCAAGAGAGTTGAGCCAGTTGGATGCCCGATATGTGAATGATCTTTGTCCTTGGGTCATGCGACATCGTGGGATATGTAGTAGATGGGAATTGGATCTCCTTGTAGTGGCGTTAATATGTCTAGGCTTAAGGAGGGCACAGACACCAGGTGGGGCAAGACCCATTATAATTTTCTTGGCCGTGATGCAGGTTTGGTATTTTAAGTGTTTGTCTAGTTGAAGTCATCCAGATTGGGAATAAAGGTCACATGTGTGGGTACGGCGATGTGAGCCAGTGATGAGATGACAGGCCTTATTCAGGGAGGTTGCGATACGTTTGAGAGCAGAGGTAGTTGCAGACCCATATATGATAAGACCATAGTCTATGATGCTGACGATGGAGCTTTGGACAGCCACTGCCAGTGCTTCTGGGGTTAGGTATTTCCTGTGCCAGAATAATATGCCTAACCTCGCATTGGCAGACTTTGCAACATTGTTGATATGGACAGCGTATGAGAGGTGGGGATCAAGGGTGATGCTGAGGTACTTGAAAGATTGTGTTTGCTCTAGGATGGCTCCTTGTTTGGTTGCAATGGGGAGGTGGAGTTGTTTGTTTTTGTTGTGGGGGCTGCAGAAGACCATAGACATGTTTTTTTTCTGATTGAGAAGCAGTTTATGATTTAGAAACCAGGATTCGATGGAGGAGAAGGCCTGCTGAAGTTTATTATGTAATTTGATTGGATCAGGGTCCGAGGTGAGGATCACAGCATTATCAGCGTAGAGAATTATTTGTTCTGGGCAGCTGTCCGGTAGTGAGTTTAAGAATAGGCTGAAGAGGAGGAGTCCCAGAATGGAGCCCTGGGGGACTCTCAAGCAGACCGGTCTAGGGTCTGAGAGTGTATCAGCGATTCTTACTGTTTGAGATGGTGCTTCAAGGTAGCTCTTAAACCAGCCAATGGAGTCAGTTGACAGCCCAGTGTTCTGAAGCTGGACAAGCAGGAGGCGGTGATTGATGGTGTTGAACGCTTTAGTTAAGTCAATGTAGATTGAGCCTAGTAGTTCATCGGAGTCAAGTGCATTGTGGATTGCACTGGTGAATTCAAGTAGGGCTGTGGAGGTGCTGTGACCTTTGTGGAACCCGTGTTGTTGCTTGCCAGGATGTTGTACGTATCAGGTATTCTGTGAGCTGGTCCGAGGCGATCGCGCTAGTGCCTTGGAGAGTAGGGGTAGTAGGGAGATGGGTCTGTAGTTATCGTGAGCAGTTTTGTCACCACTTTTATGGATTGGGGTGACAGTGGCAGATTTCTATCTGTCTGGGAACTAGCTATAGCTGAGGGAGAGGTTGAAAATTCTGGTCAGAGGACTAAGCACTTCATCAAGTGTGAGACAGGATTTTGAGATCGAGGGTCATTACTGAATCTTGATTTACCAAGGGCTTTGTTATATATTTTTGTGCACTTGGTGAGCCTTGACTGCTTTGAAGTAGAAGTGGGGAGCTGGTGGGAGTAGTGTTCATTGCGTAACAGAGGGGCTTCACCATCTTTGGAGTAATCCTGGGGTAGAACAGCGCTTGAGGTTCGAAAGGCTTTGTTAAAGGTATCCGCAATGGTTTTGAGTTGAGGGTTGTGGTTCCATTGATGTTGAGTATTGACAGGGTTTTGGGTGGATTCGATGAGTTCATTTATGTTCTTCCAGAATTCCCTACCATGCCGGAGTTTGTGAGGGCATGTTTATAGTAGTGGACTTCATTTGCGGATGGTTTAGTGCAGTCATTGTGGGCAGGTTTGTAGTTTTGGATGTCGTTTTGCCTTCCAGAGTTTCTGGCCAGCTCCCATAGGTGGTCTCTTGTTTTTAGCGTCCTGAGGAGGTCACCTGTGAGCCAAGGGTTACTGAGTGATTTGACTTTGTGTTTCTTAATAGGAGCATTCGTGTCACAGGCCACAGTGAAGATGTTTATGAAGTGGTCAAGGGCAGTGTTTACATTGGTTGCATTGAAGATAGAGGACCAGTTTTGATGAAGGAGGTGGGATTTGAGTTGAGGAAGGTGACCACTGGGTAGAACCCTGCTGGTGATAGTTTTTGGTGGTTGTTTGATGAATTTATTTGACCAAGTGCAGCTAACAGGGGAGTGGTCGCTGAGAGAGTCAGGGAGGACATTAGTGTTAGATATCCACGATGGGTGACTGGTAAGGATCCAGTCCAAGAGTGTGCTGGTGCTGGTCCTGTAATTTTTCCTGGTTGAAATTAAGCTATTTATTGTAGAGGTTTGCCGCAGCAATGATATCCCTGTGTGCACCAGCATCGGCCGCAGGCCAGTTGATGTTGAAGTCACCTAGGAGGATGGATTCGTGTCTGTGGGAGCGACTTTACAAAGTCAAGAACAGCTGTTAGACCAGTTCCCTGTTCTCTGGGAGGGATGTAGATGGTGGCAGCAGTAAAGGTTGTGTTTGGGCTCTGAGGGGTTCTCTGGCAGTATCTGAGCAGTTGTGGGTTGGAGTGAGGTAATGATGTGGTGCCCCTGTATGGAGTCTTTTAGGTAGAGAGCGCAGCCCCCACCTCTTTTGGAGAGGCGATCCAACCTAAAGACGTTGTAGCCAGGAAGGCTGATTGCATAGTCTGGTACTGATGACATGAGCCAGGTTTCGACAACCGCCAGGATGTCACGGCTGTGCTGGCTGGTGAAGGCCTGTAGGGCATTCATTTTAGGAAGGAGGCTGCAGATGTTGATTGATATGAATGAGAGGGCACCCGAAGGCTTGCTCAGATTAATGGCTTTAGAGCAGAATGGGCTAGGGTTTGGGTGCACGTTGCCTGACAGTATTAGGAGGAGGAGGACTAGCTTCAAGGAGCTTTGGCGTATTTCTTTAAGGGAATGCTTTCACCTGCTAGCATCTCGGGAAATTGCCGAGCATCGATGATAGTGGGTGAGGGCAAGCGTAGACAGGGGGGGGACCAGAGTGGAGGGCTAGGACCAGTGTGGGTGTAGGACAGTTTCATGGTGGTAGGATGGAACCTGGTCAAGGGGCAGTGAACAATGTGCAGCATGCCTAAGTGGAGGAAGGGTGTAGGAATGTGGAAACTGTGGGGGAGGGAGGGAAAGCAGGCTTTTTGGGCGTGCAGTAGGGGAGGAAGACAGGCAAGAAGAAATAGAATAGGGGTAAGGAAACGGTGGAGGCACATGATTAAGGTAAGATTCGGGGTAGGCTGAGGGAGGGGGTTAAGACAGGCTGGCGGGACTAGAAGAAGGGGGCAGAAGAGCAGTAGCTGGATCAGTGGGAAGTGAGGATACAGCCAGGAAGGCCAGGCAGCCAGGGACTGTGTCTTTCAGATGGTATATAAATTTTTTTTTCTAATGAAAGACCAAGAATCCCTCTAGTGGCAGGTCTGTATAACCTACTAATGGAAAACTAGCCAGCCACTTAAAAAAAAAAAAAAAAAAAAAAAACTTCTATTACACACTTGAAATGTGCTTAGTTCTATCTAAAATCTATTTGTAAAAATGTGCCAGGTGAGAAGGAAAGTCCTGGCCAATCAGAGCGGGTTGCTGGAAGCACCAGTCTCGATTGGCTGCGCTTGTCCTGCACTCTTCCAAGTGAGCTGCAGGGGTGTCCCAGGTCTCTGGCCAGTGGCTGGCTGCGCCGGATGACCTGGGGAGCTGAAGCAGCCCTATTCAAGGGCAGGCAGCTGGAGAGAAGAAAAAAGAGCAGGTCTTAAATAGCATTGAGCTAGGATGGGTTTAGATTTGAGCAGTTAAGCAAGACAATGGAGAGTTAGACTTTTCGGTGCCAAGGCAGAGTGCCTGGATGAGGGGGTGCAGGAGGAGCACTGAAACAGAAGAGGTGTAAGCACTTGAAAACACTAGTAGAAATTGCAATCCGGCTAATACAGTTGAAAAACTTCTATTACACACTTGAAATGTGCTTAGTTCTATCTAAAATCTATCTGTAAAAAGTGCTAGGTGGCAGAAGCAGGGGAAAAGTCCTGGCCAATCAGAGCGGGTTTGCTGGAAGCGCCCGTGTTCTGATTGGCTGCGCTGTCGTGTACCTTCCAAGAAGCTGCAGGCAGGTGTCCTGGTCTCGGTCGGTGGCTGGCTAGGTGACGGCCAACTGTGGGGGGAGCTGAAGCAGCCCCGTTCAAGGGCAGGCAGCTTCATCCTGGTCTCGGTCGGTGGCTGGCTGAGTGCTGGCCAACTGTGGGGGAGCTGAAGCAGCCCCGTTCAAGGGCAGGCAGCTTCCAAGGAGCTGCAGACGGGCATCCTGGTCTTGGTCAGTGGCTGGCTGGGGCGGCCGACCATGAGGGCTGAAGCAGCCCGGTTCAGGACAGGCAGCTTCAAGGGAGCTGCGCGTGCCCTGGTCTCGGCACGGTGGCTGGCTGGGTGCCAGACGGCCGTGGGGAGCTGAAGCAGCCCCGTTCAAGGGCAGGCAGCTTCCAAGGAGCTGCAGGCAGGCGTCCTGGTCTCAGTCGGTGGCTGGCTGGGTGTTGAAGCAGCCCCGTTCAAGGGCAGGCAGCAGTTAAACCATGCACTTCAGGGGCAGGATGCTCTGATTCCAGGAAACTGTTATGGTATGTTGCATCTTATGAGGTGAGAGGACTAGGAACATCCTTTCTGGCACACCTATGTGAGTTCTCTTACAGGTGTCATAATTGTAAGGCTGTGTGACATCAAAGGGTAGTCAGGGAATTGTGTTGTAGGAAAAGCACAAGGGTGCCACCTACTGGCCTAAACATTATGGGATTTTTACCCACTATATAAAGAGCTTACAAACTAGGGTCTCCCTCTGTCTCATTTTTTTTTTTGCCACTCATCTACAAGGGCCACTCTTTATTTATTTATTTATTTTTTATTTCTTGAAACATCAGTTTAAAACCTTTGAGCCAGAGGCTCATTTACAAAGGTACCTCATCACAGAGAGGACAAACAGTACAGACATGCTTATACAATATGGTCATTTACAAAAATATGGGAAGACATATGACATAGGTGGTTACAGTTTGCATCTACACTGTCGAGCAAGACCAAGTCGGTTCAGCATAGATTTATATAGCTATACAAAAAAAACTCATTATAGATACATACAGAGAGGTGGCAGACCACCGATAGAGCTCAGAAAAGGTAGGGAGAAGCCACTCAGGGAGTTTTGACAGACAAATTGAGCAGAAAAAGACTAGATACAATCACAGTGGCAGGAGGTGAGTAGGTGATTACGGAGTAAGGTTTTAAAGCAGGAGATTGTAGGAGCGTTAGCGATACTGGTAGGGAGGGAGTTAAACCAGGAAGGGGCTCTGTAACTGAAGCCCTTTGACCGCATGAGGTTCTTGCCCTCGGTACTGACAGTGTGGCTATACTGGAGGATTGAGTAAGTAGTGATGGGTTTGCTAGGTGGATAGAAGCAGTCAACCCAGGTGGGGACATACCAAGGAGAGTTTTTTTAGTAAGGAGGCCGAATTGGTACCTGAGACTTTCATCTAGGTTGAGTAGATTGGCTTGGGCATATAAATGGCAAGTATGGGTTAGTCTGGGAGCCCCAGTAATTAACCTACAGGCTTTATTTAAGGTGAGGCAGATTTTGTTTAGGGAAGTGTGATCAGCAGCCTCATAGACTGGCAAACCATAGTCAACTAAGGATAGTATGGAGGATGTGACCGCGAAGTCTAAGGGCAGCAGGAGGAGACAGTTTTGTGGTGGAGAGCATGCCCAGCCGCATGTTGGAGGCTGAGGCTAGCCGAAATGTGGGCATGGAATGTAAGGGCGGATGAAGGATATCCCAAGGTACTTGTACAAGTAGACTTGCTTGAGTGGTACCTTGGAACTGGCGAGAATCTGAAGAGGGAATTTACTAGCTTTATTTTGGGGATGGGCAAAGAGCATGGTTTTGTTTTTTTTAAGATTTATTACAAGTCGGTGTTCTTTAAACCAGACTTCGGCGGTATTATAAGAAGATTGCAACGAGACCTGGAGGGAGATAGGGTTACAGTCGGAGGCAAATATAACGGCATCATCTGCATAAAGTAAGAGTTTACCCTTACAAGCAGCAGGCAAGGAATTGAGATATAGGGAAAAGAGCAGGGGCCCAAGAATGGAGTCCTGGGGTACACCAGAGAGGATAGGGCAGGAGCTGGAGAGTGTCCCATTAAGTTTAACACACTGGGACTGTGCAGACAGGTAGCTGGAGCAACAGGAGACAGGCCCAGTGGCAAAGCCAACGTGGCTGAGGGTGACCAGCAGGAGGGGATGGGCAACAGTATTGAAGGCTTTGGCTAAGTCAATGAAAACTGCACCAGCTAGAGAGCCAGAGTCCAGAGAGGAGTGAAGAAAGTTGGAAAACTCAAGGAGGGCGGTATTAGTACTGTGACCAGCATGGAAACCATGCTGTTCTGGGCAGAGGATGCTATATTTAGTTAGGTACTCAGAGATTTGGGTAGACACTATTTTTTCTAAGACTTTCAAGAGAGGGGAGAGGATGGAGATTAGTCGATAATTCCTAGGTAGGGTCCTATCACCACCCTTGTGAATGGGGGTGACAGTGGCAATTTTCCAGATGGAGGGAAACTGCCCCAAGCAGAGAGATTTATTGAAGAGGCTGGTGATAGGGGCGATTACCTGGTCCAGAACCTGACGAAGGAGCCAGGGGTCCAGGGAGTCGCTCCCAGTGGTATTGCTTTTTAAGGCCTTGATAAGGAACAGCCTGACTTCACGGGTACTAACCCGCTAAAAGTGGAGCCAAGGGTGTGAGAGGATAGGGTCAGGTAGGGAGGGGGGGATCGAAAAAGTTACTCCGCAGAATAGGGCTAAGGTCAGTGAAGAATTTACTGAGGTAGTTGGCAATATGGGCTAGGTCAGTAGAGATGGTACCATCAATGTTGAGTTGGGAGGGTGGGGGAGGACAAGAGCCCCCATTCAGTTGTTTCATATTGTCCCAGAAGGTTCTCGCATTCCCCCAAGACGAGGTGAGTGAGGCTTTATAGTGATCAGCCTTGGCCTTGCGGATAGCCCAGGTACATTTATTTTGGGCAGCTGCATATGCCTGCCTGTCAGCGGGGTGGCCAGTTTCAGTGGCAAGGTGCCAAAGATTATCCCTGTGCCTAAGAAGTTGAACCAGGGGAGGCATAACCCGGGGACAAGCCAAGCTTTGGAATGACGAACAGTGAGGGGTGCAAAAATTTCACAGGCTTTGTTAAACGTTTGGATGAAGAAGGTTAGCGCTACGTCAATATCGGAGGTGTACTGAATGGGGGACCAGTGAATTTGGGCCAGGAGTTGCTTAAGGCCTTTCAGTCCACCTGGTCTTAGCCGCCGTGGTAGGGTGGACTGAGCAATGGGTTTAGGTAAGTAGGTAGACCACCAGAAAAGTATAGGGGAGTGATCACTGAGTCCATCAGGAAGGACTTGGATATTCCCAATTAAATTAGGATGATTGGTAAGGACCACATCAAGAAGAGTGCATGAGCCCATTCTAGGATTCACTCTTGTTGGTTGGGTAACGAGTTGAGTTAAGTCAATAGATGCAAAGGAGTCACGGGTATCAGAGGAGGAGGGGCTTAGCCAGTTAATATTTACATCACCCACGAGGATTTGATCAGCAGAATGGGGTAGCGAGGTAAGGTACTCAATTACAGTTACCAGGGCCAACGCCTGGTTTTTTGGTGGTATGTAGGCAGCAGTTAGATGTAGGGGGCCCCTAGAAGGATCAGGGGGCAGTTTTAGGGTAAGGGCCTGAGCACTGAACCCAAGGACAGGGGTTTGGAGGGCTAACCCTATGAGAGAATCTTTGATGTAGATGGCACAGCCTTCACCCCGTCTGTCAATACGGTCCTCTCTATAAAGGGAGTAACCAGGGAGTGCGACAAGGGAATCAGGGGTAGAAGCTGACAGCCAGGTCTCTACCAGAGCAATAATGTCAGGTTTATGAACTGTGACCCAGCATTGGAATGTGTCAAATTTTTTTCAGGAGGCTACAGATGTTCATTGACGCAATATGAAGCCCAGGAGAATCGGACAACACCCTTTTGAGGTCTGGGCCTGGGTTGGGGTGTATATTCCATGATAAAAGTAGGAGGAGAAGTACAGCCCTGGGCAGAGGGTGGTGGAAAGTAAGTTTGCATCTGGCAAGATAGGAGGAGTAGGGTAGCTTAAGGACACAGGGGGTAGGTAGGTGGGCACAGCCTGGGAAGGCAAGAACGACAAGACGCCAGAGGGAGCAGGGGGAAGACATTAGATGGGGACTAGGGGGAGGATGAGCCAGGCAGGTGTAACTCGAGACTGTAGAGGAGGAGGGTGCCGGCTCAAGAGTCCTGGTAGAGGGTAGGGCATGAGTGCAAAAGGGGACAACAGGTTGGTAACACTGCGAGGCCATGGTGATATCAAGGTCCAATGGAGGCCCCAGGAGAAGGAGGAGAGAGAAGCAAGTCAATGATAGGTGGGCAGGCATTTTCTAGGGGGTGAACTGCAGTCAGGTAATATGAGAAGGAGGAAGCTAGTATAATATCAGTCAGTTACTGAGAGCTCCACTTTGGGTCAGTGGTAGTGATGCCGCTTCTGGAGCACAAGGTGCCAGGTTCAAAACTCACCTCTTCTCCTGACCAAGAGGAAAACTGCTGAGACCCAAGACTGCCAGTACAAAGGAAACTGAATCTTTCTTTGGACTTCAATTTACTATGGACTTAAGGTAGACTTTAAATAACAGTTATAGCGCATTTTCATATACATTTTTCCACTTTTATTTCTGTTATTCTGTGACCAAATTAGTGTATCTTTTAGTTGTAACTGTATGATTATTATTTAAGTATTTTAGTAAAAACATTTTTTCTTTTTAAGAAAGATGCCTGAGCAAGATTTTTAAATTGTGTGTGAATAGTGGGACAGTTGTTAATAATATGTGACAAACTTTTATTGCCAAGGGGTGCCTCCATAAGAAACCAATCAAACAAGGGTGTGTAAGCGATATCTGGGTAGAGATAGGGAGAATGCCAACGTCTCAGGGAGAGTCTGTAGGGATTTTGAACCAAGTTGTTGCATGTCCTGTTGGAGAAGACAAAATCAGGAGCACACTGCTACCCTGAAGAGAGTGTGATGCCTGAATCTTCCCCATTTGTGTAACAACCAAGAAGGGTTCATATTTGGCAACAAGACTCAAGACTGGAATTGTGCCCTTATCCAGAGTTTAGAGGGACACCTTGGGTCCTCATGGAGGGTGTTTAGCCGTGACCTTGGTGAACATTCTAAAAGGACTCAAGGAGGGTATTCCTGTCCCCCTGTGTCATGGACTGCACTTAGGGGTGGGCACAGTGAGCTCAGTGAATCTGACCCTCAGTAGTGGGTTTGTGACAACAGTGCCTCCAATTTCTCTAGGCTAATCACTTTTTATTGTTAAAATCCAAGTATAAAATGCTAGATGCACCTGCTAGAATTTTATCAACAAAGAGTGACTAGCCTCAACACAGCATTTGTGTTGCTTTTTTGGAGGTTGGACACTGCAGTTGCTGAGCTGCCTAGATAAATTGTATGCATTCTTTTTGCTTGCAGCACCAGTCCTGAGCCATTTAGTAGCCACCTTCTTGATGACTGTTGACCTCCAGTGCCTCCATTGATCAGCTGGGTTCTCCCTTGGTTAGTCTAGTGCTGTGCAGGCCTCTCAGGACTGAACAGAGTAAAGCCTGTCTTCTTGCTTCTCTCTTATGATCTCAGCTGTGGTTTGATTCCCTCAGAGGCAGCTAGTAGATAACTGTTCTAGATCAATAGAAGAACCACAGTTATTCTGCCTGAAGAAGTCCCTCCTGAGATCCCACACTTATCTCTCTCTATGAAATGCCTGTGCTGTGCTGTCTTGCACTCACAGACAGTAGGTCCACCTTCTCAAACAGTCTGCAAAACTCACTAAACTGGGCAAGTTCTGCTGGAGAGACCCATGCAGGCAGCCTTGCCATTTGCTAAGGTTGGTTGCCAGTCACAGAGGAGGGCATGTCCATCGGCTCCTCTCTAGCTAATTGTATCTCTTGAATCTGAGTCAGTTAATGAGGTCCTTCTGTGGTCCAGGAGCCTTCTGGTTACTCTAAGTGTGACTGGTTTCTTGCTATCCTCTGACCTTGATAACCATGCCAAATTGTGTCCATGGATGCAAGAGATGGTGGCAGACATTAGTCCCAAATGCACCATCTCCAAAAGTTCATTTTAAGATGTACTGGACCCTCAAAACACACTTTGTGAGCTGCTAAATATTAGAGCTACGCAGGGTCCAAATAGTGTTTCCCAAATATATGAATTGGGCTTAGTGCGCTTTCCAGTGGGCTTTCAGGAATGAATTTCAAATAGCCCACTATTCATGGGGTATTCGTGTTCAGGAAATAAACTACAAAATAAAAAACATTTTCTTCCTCCCCAGGAGGCCATAGCTAGTCTCCTGGCAACCCTTCCTCCACCTTTGTAATAGTCAGATGTATTCCACCCACCTCCCCCTTAGCACATGTCCCAGATCACACAATAGTTTACATTTTAAAATGAACAGCTCCTGGAACACTGCCAGGAGTTGACACTGTCTTTGGAATACTCCCCCGCTCAGCCCTGCTCCCCATATTGCCACAAAAAAACACAGCAATGCACATTCTGACCACCCAGCCATGATCCTTGATTTGGGAGGGGGCATGGCAAGAAAATCTGAGCTTGTTAGTCAGATTCTCTAATGTTGCTGCCTTTCTCACTCAATCCTATAAAATACCCTCTCCGGTTCCACAGTACATAGTGCTGCCTGAAGAAATGAATGTGTGTAAGAAGAACTAGCTGAATACAGATGTGCAGTCATGAGGGACGGGGTGAGGCAGGAAGAACATCACTAGTTATACTTGGCAGCCTAAATGGCCTCAGGATATCCAGTATCACTAATGATGCTTCTCCTGCCCTGCCCCGTACCTCACAATCACACCTCCATACTTGACTAGTACACTTTTTATACACATTAATTTCTTCTGGCACTGCTGTATACTGTGGAGCTGGAGCAGGTATTGTACAAGTTGAGTGAGGGTGCTCAGCAAGAGGGGAGTCTGACTGACTAGCTAGATGTTTGTCTCTCCCCCTCCCCAAATCAAGGACTGGGGTTAAGGGGAAGAATGTACATTGCTGTGTTTTTTTTTTCTGGCCCTATGGGGAGTGACGCTGAGTGGGGGAGCTTTTCATAGATGCCGTTGGCTCCTGGCAGTGTGCAAGAAGCTAACAATTGGACAATATAAACTATTGTGGGATCTGGGACATGAGATAATTGGGAAGGTGTGTGAGATACATGTGATTGCTGCAATGGTGAAAGAAGAGTGGCCAGGAGAAGAAAAGGGTTGTTTGATTCAATGTAGTTTCAAAGCAGACTACAAATAGATGATTGAAAATACCTGAATAGTTTGGCAACAAATAATAAATATTCTGCTAAATATTTGGGAAAAGGTATTTTTTGGGGAAAAAGGCACCTGCTCATTATAAGCATTAGTCATGCTCTCCATCTCTGGCAGGGAAAACTATTCAGTGCATCAATGGAAACACATGTCCAGGTGCAGAAGGCTCTAAAGGAGTAGCACTCCACTCACTCTCCAGCCCTCATTGTTAGAGTCCACAGTTCTCACAAGTCAGGAGCATCATTCCCTGTCAGCAGCATAACGGAATGCCAGTCAGCCCCACTGAAGTGAGTGGAACTGTGTGTTAATTTGTATATGAGATAAGGCAATCTGTGCACAGCACTGAAATAGTAGTGAAAGCTGTGACTAGCAGCCCAGAAAGACAATACTGTCATCTAGAGGTTCTCCATGAAATAGTAAGCAAGAACATTAAGGAGCTGTATGGCTACTCACCTGGAGGAATTCCCTTTTAACGGAATGGTTAGAGTTGCTAAATGTGTGAGTCAGTGTTCCATTTGAGACCCTGCAAGGGCTGGAGGTGGTTCTTCCAGTGCAAAGAGAATAGACAGACATTAGAGCTAGGGGTGTGCAAGTAATGAATAGTATTTCCCAAATACCGTGAATAATATACCATTTGTTACTTGGGAAGAAAAATGATTAATATGCGTTATTCAGGGATTTGATATTTTGCTATTTGGCAGGAGTTCATTATCTTTCAAGGCTTTCTGTCCAATCAGAGGACAGTCTGGAAGCTCACTGAAGGCAGGGCATGTGACCCAGCACTCACAGAAGATACAGGCAAGAGAGGCAGAGGTCTTAGTTGCTGAGAAAGAACAATTTGTTTCCATTGACTTGTTAAAATTAGACAAAAAAACAGAAATCTTAGCAGTTTTTGTTCCCTGTCTGGATCTCAGACAAGAAAGGGTGTTTTTATACTGCAGGGTGAAAATTATGCCTTTTGCTAGAAGTCAGAAGAAAGGGAAACTAGAAGGGACCCCACCTGGTACTCCACATCCTGTTTGTGTGTATTAAAACCAAAGCAGATTTAACATTGCAGTGTAGTGTTTTAAACACTGAAAGAAATGTTTTGTAGGGGTATTTTTTGATTAGAAATGTAAGTTTTTTTGTAACTCAGTTTTTGTCTTAAATATATAACATTTTTTTTTTGTTTTTGTTTAGAATTTTGTCAGGCTTGACTATAATGAGTGAGACTTCTCAGCTCAGGATTGCTGAAGTGATTTGAAAGACTTTATTTTTTAATAATACAATTTAAATTTAATATCACACATCTTCCCATGAGGAGCCCTGGTTTAGGTCCCTCCACGACCATGTGTACAATTGCAAGTGCATCATAGCTGGTAGGGTGGGGTTAGTTATCTGACTCCCACCACTACAGTTAGCAGCTTTCTTGTTCTGTGTGTGTGCACAGCTGTGTACGCAATATATTTTTATAAGTTTGTGGCTTTGTACCCAATAAGAAATTTAAAACAATAATTGCTTTTAGCTGTTTTTCAAGATACAACATGTAAAAAAATCAAAGAGAAGGCGATAAACAGAATGGGTAAGATCAAAAAGAAGTGGAATGGGTTTTCTCTATGAATTGTTTAAAACCAAGCAGACATAATGATGAGCTGGATCTAAAATGATATTTGAAATGAAATATAATTGAATCCATGAGAAATTGATTGATGTTTACCATACTGTATTGCTATTACCATTTCTGTGAGACTTAACAGTATTTGTGCTGTTTTCTTTTAGGTAAAGCCTGGGATGGAATAGACTGTGCATATAAGTACATAAACATTTTGGATCAAGCAATTGCAGGACTGTGAAAAGTCCTTAGTGATGATATCAAAAATCATCACACAAGAAATACAGAAAACAAAATTATCATTAACAAAATTAAGAATTTTTTTCAAAAGACATTCTGGTATGTTTATTGATAAATGTTGTGATGTTTGTCATTGGTATTTATTGCTCTGCACATTCTCAATAGTAAATTACAAATGTAGTTTTGATAGTGAAAATGCTACTTATTGTAATGCTTTTTTAAGAGTATTGGTGCCTTCTTGTTCCAAGTGATGGACCCAGAGGGACCTTTTCCCTTTTATAAGATACAGGAAATATATGGGATTCACCAAGCAGACCTTCAGATGTATGTTTCACCAATAGACCTCCTAACTCAGAGGGGCCCTCATAGAAATGCTCTGCCAAAACCACTTCTTATGCTATTGCAGCTTTTCATCATAGCTCTTAAGAGGCAGCAATAGCCACACCTCATTGGGTGACCTATGAGGGACTACAGGAGCTTTCCCAGGAATCCACGGTCTCAATTTTGGAGGCATGGAATAGGGAACTAGAGGTACCAGTCTCTGAGGAGGACTGGAGTAAATATACAAAGCTTTCACTATGGGTCCCTCTGGCCCCATACTGGAAGGAATTTTCTTGGAAAATGAGGAATAGCTTTTTTAATACCCTGGCTAAGGTGGCCAAAATAATAAGGGATCCATATGGGAAATGCTGGAGGAATTGTGGGGAGAGGAAGGCTGGCCACTGCCATGTTTTTGGTCTTGCCATGGTATTAGGAGGTTTTGGCAAGATACAGCATCTGCCCTAGCTGAATTGGTGGGAGAAGAGGCAGTGCTAACCCCCGAGTTGGTCCTTTTGATGGTCCCCCCTGAGGGACTTTGTCTTCAAAAGGGATCTCTCCAGGTTACATATATCCTGGCTGCCAAAAAGGTGATTACCTGCTTTTGGGGTAGTAGTGTCCCTCCATTACTTAGTGACTGGTTTAAAGTTATGAGAGACCTTCATGTATTAGAGAAGCTTAATTCCAGGGGACCAAAACCAGACACTTCATTTGAAATTAGATGGAGAAAATGGATCATGTATGCAACTCAGCAGGACCCCCTCTTCATGCCATGATGTGTAAAGATATCCACCGGGCTTCATATTGCTTTCATGAACATATGTAGCCTCCTTAAAAAATTCGACTCTCTCAATTGCTGGGTTGCGGTTCATAAACCTGACGTTATCTCAATAGTTGAAACTTGGCTGTCAGACTCTACCTCTGACTCCCTGGTCTCACTCCCTAGCTACTCCCTGTATCGGGAGGACCGTGTTGGTAGGCGAGGTGGGGGCTGTGCCATTTATGTCAAAGACCCTCTCGTTGGACTAGCCCTCCCAGCCCCGGTCCTTGACTTCAGGGCTCAGGCCCTAACCCTAAAACTATCTCCTGATCCCTCTAGGGGTCCCATCTACCTGACTACAGTGTACATACCTCCAAAAAATCAAGCACAAGCACTAGGCCTACTAATTGATTATCTTACCTCCCTACCCCACTCCTCCGACCAAATCCTTGTGGGGGACTTGAACATCAATTGGCTCAGCCCTTCATCCACTTCCTCCCGTGATGCCTTTACAGCCATCAACCTAACCCAACTAGTCTCCCAACCCACTAGAGTGAATCCTAGAATGGGCTCTAGCACATTCCTGGATGTGGTCCTCACAAACCGTCCTAACCACATCCGCAATATCCAAATCCTCCCAGACTGCCTTAGCGACCACTCCCTGGTTCTCTTCTATTGGTCAACCTCCTTGCCCAAACCCACAGCACAAACTACCCTTCGGCGACGTCTTAGACCTGGTGGGCTGAAAGGCCTTAAGCAACTCCTAGCCATCATAGACTGGTCCCCTATACTAAACGCCGCGGATATTGATACGGCCCTTACCTTCTTTATCCACACCTTCAACTCTGCTTGCAACATTTTTGCACCCATAACTGCACGCTGGTCCAAAGTAAGGCATGCCCCCTGGATTACCCCCACCCTGCGCCAACTTCTTAAGCACAGGGACAATCTGTGGCACATTGCCACGGAAACAGGCCGCCCAGCTGACAGGCTGGCCTATGCTGCTGCCCGGAACAAATGTACATGGGTCATCCGCAAAGCGAAGGCTGAGCACTGTCAAGCCTCCCTCACTTCCTCATGGGGGAATGCTAGGACCTTCTGGGACAACATTAAGCAGCTGAATGGTGGCATGCGTTCCCCCCCACCTTCGCTTATCAACATTAATGGTTTGGTCTCTTCAGACCCTGTCCTTATTGCCAACCACCTCAACAAATCTTTCACAGACCTTAGCCCGGTGCTCCCTGATAATTTCTTCACTCCCCCTCCCTCCAGGTCTGTCCCTATTCTCCCATGCCCCTTGTTCTACCTGCACCGAGTCACTGCCCAGGAAGTTAGACCTTACCTACTCAAGGCCTTAAAGAGTAACACAATTGGCAATGACTCCCTTGATCCCAGTCTTCTCCATCAGGTTCTGGATCTGGTTATCTCACCAATCACCAGTCTCTTTAACAAATCCCTCTGCCTAGGGCAATTCCCCTCTGCCTGGAAGATAGCTACTGTCACTCCAATACACAAGGGTGGTGATAGGACCCTCCCTAGCAATTATCGACCTATCTCAATCCTCTCTCCTCTCTCTAAGGCCTTAGAAAAAATTGTGGCCACCCAAATCTCTGTATACCTCGATAAATATAGCATCCTCTGCCCAGAACAACATGGTTTCAGAGCAGGCCACAGCACCAATACTGCCCTCCTGAGTTCTCTAACTTTCTTCACACCTCGCTGGACTCTGGCTCCTAGCAGGTGCAGTGTTCATTGACTTATCAAAAGCCTTTGATACTGTCTCCCACCCTCCTGCTAGCTACCTTAGTCACTTAGGCTTTGCCACTGGGCCTGTTTCCTGGTGCTCCAGCTACTTGTTGGCCCGCCACAACGCATGAAAATCAATGGAACTTTCCAGCACCTGCCCTATCTGCTCCGGAGGTCCCTCAGGGCTCCATTCTTGAGCCCTTGCTCTTTCCCTTTTCTCAACTCCCTGCCCAGTGTATGTACTGGTAAAATCCTTCTTACGCAGATGATGCTGTACTCTTTGCCTCCGACCGTAATCCCATCTCACTTCAGGATTCTCTGCAGGAATCCTACAATGATCGAAGCCTGGTTTACTGAGCACAGGCTCATAATTAATCTAAAGAAAACCAAAACCATGCTCTTTGCCCACCCCAAAATAAATCCAGTAACTATCCTCTCACAGTCCACTCCACCTCTAAACTCCCTATTGAGCTAGTTCACTCTTATAAATACCAAGGTATAACCTTTGACCCTGCCCTCTCTCTTCATGCCCACATCTCTGCCCTTGCCTCAGCCTCTAACACTCGGCTGGGTATCCTCTATCGTCATAAAAACTGCCTCCCCACGGATGCCCTCCGACTTGCAGTCACATCCTCTGTTATATCTCTGGTAGACTATGGCCTACCTGTGTATGGTGCAGCAGACCAGACTGCCCTGCACAAGATCTGCCTCACCTTAAACAAGGCCTGCAGGGTCATAACTGGTGCTCCTAGTCTAACCCACACTTGCCGTCTTTACACCATGGCTAATCTACTCAACCTAGATGAGCGCCTCAAATACCAAACCTGCCTCCTAACAAAAAATCACTCCTTGGGCTATCCCACTGGGTCTGTCAACCACTATCCACTGAGCAAACCCTACAGTACCTACCAGCATATCCATAAAACTGCACTGGTTCTATCGAGGGCGCAGAACCTTAAAGGTCAAAGGGCTTACCCTCACAGAGCCCGCTGTTGGTATAACGCCCCTCCTTACCGGAGTCACTGATGTCACTGCTATCTTAATTTAAAACTAGTCTTAGAAATCACCTGCTCTCAACACGCAGCTGTACCTGCCTCTAAACCTCCTCCTATCCTCCCAGACAAGGCTCGCTGAGCCGCTCTCTGACCTTCTGTCCAGCTCTACCTTTACTTGCTACTATCGTCCCCACACTCCTCTTCTGATGCCTTCCACCCAGCCTTACCTTTATCCTGCCCCACTGAATCAATCTCCATGTAACTACTGTATATTGTCTACTCTGTAAAGTGCACATGTAAGCCTGTTGTATACTGTGTTTGACATATGCCTGTATTTTTGGCTGATTCCTAAATGTACTCAGATTTTTTGTCTGCCTTGATGTTTGTTTCTTGCACTGTTTTGTCCTCACTGTGATGAGGTACCTTTGTAAATGAGCCTCTGGCTCAAAGGTTGTTAAACTGATGTTCTAATAAATAAATAAAATAAATAAATAAATAAAAACTTTTATGGGGAGGACCTAATTGACTTAACAGGCAGGTTAATGCCTTTTTGCAAGGTCTACCTGATTAGCTCTAGACTAGACACCTTTGCACTATAAGATATGTCTTAACTTGGTATATATGTCATATTATGTGCTTTTATTTATGGACTTTTAAAACCCAGAATGTACCAGAGCTGTCTTTTTTATACCTATTGTCCACCTGTATAACTAACTCTGTATTGCACTAATGATGTGTCACTTATACTTCTGTATGGATACTAACATACTAATTGCCAGCAGATTAGTCCTTACGGTCTCGCGAGTCTGCTCAAACCTCAGATCTCTAGTTGGGTGTCGAGGCCCTCCCCCCGCTTGTGTTCCAGAAACCCCTATCATCCATCCCCACCCCCCAGGGCCAGGCCATCATCTGATACATCCACTTTCTGTGTCTGTCCCACTCTCTCTTGAAGCCTGCCACTGTGGATCTCTGAACCAGCTCGCCAGGCAGTGCATTCCAAGGGTCCGCCACCCTCTCAGTGAAAAACCTCCTCCTCTTCCCCCCCCACCCTTCCACCTTCCAGCTTCAAACCATGCCCTCTGGTGATACCTCCTGCTTTAGTATAAGATCCCTCCATGTTTACCTATTTATTCCTTGAGGTACTTGAAGACCTCAATCATGTCCCCTGTCTCTCCTCTCCTCCAATGAAAACAGGCAGAGCTCTCTCAAGTCTGTTCTCATGTCAAATCCCAGTCCTCGTATCATCTTAGTTGCCTCCTCTGTACCCTCTCTAGAGCTGTATGTCCCTCTTCAAGTGTGGTCTCCAGTACTGTACATAGTACTCAAGGGTGTGTCTAACCAGTCCATTGTACAGCGGCAGAATCACTTCCTGCTCCTAGAGGTGATCCCCCTTACGATGCATCCCAACATCTTGTTTGCCTTGCTAGCCACTCTCCTGCACTGCTCAGAGTTATTCATACATGCATCCATCATGACCCCTAGGTCTTTTTCCCCTATTGAGGTCTCCAGCGCCTCCCCTCCCAGGGTGTACCTGTGTTTAGGGTTTCCTCACCCAAGATGTAACACCTTGCACTTGGAGATATTGAAATTTAATTTCCATGTGTGAGCCCAGCTTTCCAGGGTGTCCAGGTCCCCTTACAGGGCCAGCCTCCCCTCTTCCCCCTCAACTACTGCTCCCATCTTGGAGTCATCACGAAGAGACTCATTTCACACCCTATACCCTCCCTGATGTCCGATATGTATGCATTAAACAGGATCGGACCCAGGACCGAGCCTTGTGGTACCCCACTACTGACCTCTCTAGGGTTGGAGAGCTCCCCACCGACCACTACTCTCTAGGTGCATCCAGCTAGCCAGTTTTCAATCCATCTGACCATCAAAGGACCTAATCCCAACCCTATCAGTTTCTCCACCAGTCCATTGTGGGGGACAGAGTCAAACGCCTTGCTGAAGCCCGAGAATAATACATCCACAGGCTTTCTCCTGACCAGGTCTGATGTTACCCATTCGTAGAACTCCACAAGATTGGTTTGACATGATCTACCTGGCACAGATCCATGTTGCCGACTATCCAGACCTCCCACCTCCTCCAAGTACACCCCCAATCGTTTCTTTAGTATACCCTCCATTAATTTTCCCACCACCAAGGTCAAACTGATGGGTCTATAGTTACCTGGTACTTCCCTCGACCCCCCTTTATGGATTGGCACCACATGTGCCTCTCACCAATCCCTAGGTACCCTCCCTGTCTCAAGCGACCTGTTGAAGAGCTCCGCCAGGGGTGCAGCCAGTATATCCACCAATTCCCATAGTACTCTCAGATGAATGCCATCCGGCCCAGGAGATTTGTCTTTCTTTACGGCCTTGAGGGCTAACCACACCCTTTTGGTGGATATTGCATCATCCATCCCCTCCACCTTACTGGCCTTTTTATCCTTATCCTGATGTGACACCCCTGGGGTACCTCTCCATCCCTCTTGCTCCATTTCTGTTGCTCCCCTGATTCCACTCACTGCCACTTCTATCCCCATCACGCCTTGCTTTGTAGATATCCCATCCCCCTTCCTAGTGAACACAGAGGCAAAGTACTCATTTAATACCTCTGCCTGGTCCCTCACCTCTTCCACCCACCCTCCTTCTGATCTCAATCTGCTGAGATGGCCCTTAGTTTTTCTCTGTTCCCCAATGTACCGGAAGAACCCTTTCCCTCCATGTATCCCCTGTGCCAGCCTCTGCTCTTTACTGGACTTTGCCCCCCTCACCATCCAGGTGACTTTTCTAGATGCAAGATGGTACATTTCCTTATCCCTATCCCCTCTTGTTGTTTTATAGTTTTTGTAGGATGCCTTCTTTTCTCTGACCGCTACCTGAACCTCACTGGACCACCAACATGGTTTATGTGTCCTTGCTCCCTTACATTTCACCTTAGCGCAGGTCCTGACTGCCTCATGAAATCCCCGTTTTATGACCTCCCATCACTTTTCCACATTTGTCATTGATGTAATCCCCTTCAAGTGATCCTTGAGAATATTTCCCATGTCCACAAAGTCTGCCCCGTGAAGGTCACTGCCAGTGTCCTAGATCCCCCTTCCCCCCATGCTTATTTGAAACCAGACAGTATTGTGGTCGCTCCCAGTCAGGAGATCCTCTACAACCAGGTCCTTTATCAGATCCCCATCTGCCAGAACCACGTCTAGGACATGCCCTTCCCTTGTGGGCTCCATCACATGCTGTGTTAAGAACACATCCTGGAAGCCATCCAACAGCCTTTGCTCCTTGGCCACCTTAGAGGACATGGTTCCCCAGTTTGTACCTGGCATATTAAGGTCCCCATCAACACCACTCCTTCCCCTTTTGGTCCACACTGGGCAATGATGTTGTCCAGCAAACCATCCTCCAGAACATCACCCATCCTGGGGGCCTATATACACCCAGCTTGACCTACCTCCTGCTGGGGTTGTAAGGTGACCATAAGCCTCCATGTTTCCTCTGCTTCTTCTACCCTAGCAATTTCTATGTCATTTCTAATGAACATAGCTGCTCCACCCTCTGCCCTCCTTTCTATCCTTCCTAAGCATATGTACCCCCATACGTTTGGTCCCAGTCATGGTTTTGTTGTACGTTTCCATGACCGCGCCATCCACCCCCACAACAGCATGACCTGGAACTCTGGCAACTTGTTTCCCAAGCTCCTGGCATTTACTAACACCACCTCCCACCCTTATCCTTGATCCCTTTGTTGAACCCCACCCAGGTTCCTTATACTTCCATCCTCCCTCTGCTCCTTCTGAAACCTCCTCCCCAGTCTGTTTCCCCCCTCCCTCCCTTGGGTTTGAAGGCTATTCCCCTCATCTGGAGGAGAGGTCTTCTTGTCAGCCCCTTCCTTATATCCCCCTCACAAGTGTAAACCCCACCTTTCTTGAATGTAGTCATCCACCCCCTGTTTAAGGACCTCCTTCCCTAACGGAGCAAGATGAAGCCTGTCCTTGGCATACAGTCCCTTATCCTCCCAAACTCCTTTCCAGTTCCCTAACACCCCCAACCCACTCTCTTCACCCCACTTCCTGAGCCAGTCATTAACCTCTGTGATCTTCATTTCTTTCTCCACTGAGGCCTTTGGTACTGGCAATATCGCTGAAAAGGAAATGTTGCATCCATTATCCCGACAGACTTTGGCAAGTTCTTGGAACCTTGCTTGGATTTCCAAAACGCTATTCCTCTAGATCTTTAGTTCCCAAATGCACCAGGAAATCCGGTTTCCCTCCACAATCCCTAACCAGTTCGTACACCATGAACTTTGCTCTGTGCACTGTCAGCCCAGAGATACTCACTACCTTCACCTGGCTATGGCATCCACCCCCCTGTCCCTCCCACTGGATACCCCTAATCATTGAGTCTCCAAATAACAGAACCTTAACACCACTATCATCCTTATGGTTACCTCCACTATGCACTCTCAACCCCCATCCCCCTTTATTTGTGATCTCAATTCCATGGGGTCTTCCTGCCTTATTAGGGACCCCTTGTCACCGTTCCTTTCTGCCTCCTTTGTTATTTTGCCCACTTAACTCAGACCCCTCCTGAATAGGTGTCCCTTTAACCCTCTCTTATCTGAACCATTTATCCTGGCCCTGATGGTTTCCCTTTCCCCCACACTGCCATCCTCCCCCCTTGTAATAGTACCCCTACCTCCAGAGGCCCTCTGTGGGTCCCCTTTACCTAGGGCCCCATCCTTGGTACAGGATACCTATGAGAAAAAAAACAATAAAAACTGAAGTTTTAAAAAATGGGTATTGGTGCCTATGCACTAAGGGGCAAAAAGTATGCACCAGAGATGCACACCACGCCCGGGAAGCTATGAGCCCATGAACAGGTGCAAACCTGCCAGTATGCACAAATGCTGGCCACCTGTCTGTGGCCCCGCTCCCTGGCATGCAGGACTGTGCAGGGTGGCCAGAGGAGAAATAGCGGACCCAGGCAGGCATCCATTCGGATGCCCATCCGGGGTCTCATAATAGATCACCTGTACATGAAAGTGCAGGTCTGGGTGTGTGCATAGCTAATGCAGGCACCCAGACCCACACAGCCAGGCCCTGTTGGCCAGAGGACCCACTACCTGAGCCTCTGTGGCACCATGACCTCCTGCCACACAGCTGAACCATCACTAGCAGGACCCCCGCCCCAGGCCCATTTGCCAGCTTCCCCCACACATATGCCCCATCCCCGTAGTCGTACCTGCAACCCTCCCGGACACATCAGGGTCTCATTCTCAGGGGTGTGGCTGCACTACATACCATTCACAAAGGCAGGGGAGTGTATGAGAGTGCATGAGAGTGGTTATGGCAGAGGGGACCCTGCCATAACTGCTGTATGTGCCGCATGCACACAGTCCTCCATCAGTCCAGGCAGTCACTCCCATTTCCCCACCAACATAACCTCTGTACCCATCCCCAATGGTGCCACACCCACCCCAGTACACATATGTGCCCCGTCCCCATCTGAGTGGTTACCCCACATGTACACGCCCCTCCCGGGAGAAGTGGGGAAAGCCAGAACAGTGACAGGATTCAAAAGAACACGGGATGTACTGCATAAAGGACTAGTGAAAAAACATTGCACTGGAGTTCAAGCAAGTGTTTTTTTCTTTTGCTCCCACTCCCCAGTCTGCCCTTCCTCGGCTATCTTCCGCTCCCATCTCCTTCACATGCCTTCTCCTGGACTTATCCTTGCCTCCTTGTTCCTCTCTGACTTACTGCACAGGGCAGGGATGACAGGGTGGGCTTTACCCCCAAAGAAGGTCAATACTCAGTCCAAAGGTAGGTGCCAAGGTCAGTGGTGTGGGGCCCACATAGTGAGAAACATAGTGGGAGGCATCATTCTGCTGACTGGGGGTGGGGGGTCCTGTTTACTTTGGTCCCTGTCCTTGAGACTCTGACCAGTCATGAGCTGCATGTCACACACACTGGAAGTGAGTCATACATCCAACTCCATTGGTAACACCCCTTCCTGATGCTGAGCACCTGCCTGCTCCATCATCTCTAGTCACTGAGGTGGCAAACACAAGATAGCTGGTGCAACCTTTCCTCTCCAGTGGAGGAGCACATCCTCTGGGATGTCAATCATCCTCCCCCTGGCCAGACCCTGAATACTTGAGCTCATTCCTGAACTCAGGTCATGAGTGCTAGCATTGCCGCTGCACTAATGGGCCAGTTTAGTAAGTGGCTTTTAAAAAGGTAGCAAGTGGGCAAACTAAATGAACCTTGGTCTTCATTTGTCATCACTGTTCTATGTTTCTGTATGGACAGGGTTCTGTCCTCAGGTGTTGATAAGTTCCCTTATTCATTCAGAGTGCTGTACTCTGGTAGGAGGCCTAGCCACCAATGATGCCTGCATTGGTTCCTCTATGCACCGGCAGTGCTTTTCTTGCTGCAGTTCCTTGTTTGCTCATTCCAGGATCCCAAACATTATCAGTGTCCAACGGTGCCCTGCTGAGACCTGACACCATACGGTCCATTTGGTGCTGGGGCACTAATCCCCTTGGGAACTCACCTGGGCCCCTCAAGACTGGAGACTAACTTATAACAGAACAATCACTCCTACCATCCCTAGTGACACTCAGTCATAACTGAGGCACCACACACCAGCCCAGCTGGGACCCCGTGTCCCCGCTCACTCCTAAAGACTCCACATCTGTTCTATAACTCTTCTATTTTTAATTCACATTTATTGAACATATTGAGTACAATTTACAGTTTTCAACAGTTAGCTTAATAAAAAGAAGATCACTTTACCTCTCTGTGATTCTCCAGTATACCCTGCTGTGGAAATGGGTAGAAGCAGGACCCTACTGAGAATGAGGTGCTACATCTCAGCTGGATTATTTTGGGTAAAGAATTGAAAAAAAAAACACTTGTGGAGTCTCCCTTTTATGCCCCTCACTTGGAGTACAGCACTCCTTCCTGCCTCTCCCCAAGCTGGGGGAGACCTGAGTAGCCCACCTAAGATCCCTTTGTAGGGATCTGAAGACATACAGAATCAGTAGGTTGAGTATCTGAAAAACTCCTTTTGCTACAGTGTATTAGGACAAAATTAGCAGGTGCCAACCTGTTAATCTAATAGTAAGACAACTTTGAAAATAAGGCTTTCTGGTTCTAAAGTTTTTATCATGTCAAAAATAAAGTTGTTTTACTACTACTACCAACTCATTTTAAAAGCATTCACTCATGCACTCTTTTTTTTGGGGGGGGGTCTTGACCTACTTATCCCCTATCACTGTCTTCTATGCTCAGCTACATTCCAGCCCCACCTGTTCCCTGCCTCAAAGGGTCAACAGGGAGCCTTGCTCCCCACTGTGGATCCATTGGGATGGTGGTGGAGGCAAGTCCCTCTGCAGGTTCATCATCTGCAGAAGACTGGTGGGTAGTCGGGTTTGGTGGGGCGTGAAAGCCATGGCATCATTCTGCTGCACTGCCAGGGTTTCCATCATTCCTTCTCCCCTCTCTCAGTATGTGGGTGTTGAGGAGAGGGGCTCTAAGAAGAGCATGTGCACACATGACTGGGCCCTCCAAAAATTAGCCTACATCTTCTCTCCTGTGAGGGTATCCAGATGAACCAACACCTGTGATCATCCAGGTGGTAGTGTAGCGGTGGAAACTGTAGCCTTTCCTCCCCGAGAGGAAGAGAGTATCCTGTGGGATTTTTGATTTCCCACCCCTTGGCTGGTTCACAGTGCACTGGGCTTGTTCCAAATCTGGGTCACCGGCATCATTTCATTTATTTATGTAATTTTTACAATTTTTGGACAGGAAAGACACAATAAATTGAGCCTTGTTTCCCAGTGCATCCTGGGAGCACATGGAACTTAAGTGACTTGATCATGGTCACCCAGTATGCAAGTGGTGGCTGTAGGATTCAACCCCAGTTCTCCAGGTTTTGCAGCTCAGTGCACTTAAACACTATGATATACTCCCTCCAAGTGGTAGCCCTAGCAATTCAGCAATTGGACGGCCATATGTACACATTTTTTATGTTCAACTGAGTCTCCTTTACAAAGAGCTTGTGAAAAGTAAACAGCCCCATTGCCTCTTCTGTTCCTACTCAATTGCAATTATGCTTTGGGTCTCTCATTAGCAAGAGGGTCTCTTGGTGTTTACATTCATGCAGTGTGGTGCACTTATCAGAGTAACTGTTTGCTGTGCGGCTTTGGGGAGCTGGCATTGCTCCATGCTAGCCTAAGGCAGTGTGGTACACTTCAAATGGAAAATATTCAGTGCTGCCAGACATATGTTTTCTGATGTGGACCCCTCACCCCCCCCAACACCTTTCCAAAGCCTTTTCCATACTTTGCTGCTGTTCACGTGCACTGGGATACTGCGGTCATGAAAAACAACAGCTGGCTGATACAACGTTTGTGCGTGTGGTTTTCATTTGTAATTGTTAGGTTTAGTAGGTAATGGAGAGACTGAGTTGAGGAAAAGATACCGCAGTAGTTATGTTGCAGTAGGTTTATAGCTTTATTAGACAAAAAATGAAATGTTGCAATGAATCTGAATTTAAGTGTTGTTGAAGCAAGAAGTGGAGGTTAACAAATTATGCTCTTCTAAATCCAAATAACAGTTTTGAGGTACTTCTCTATGAACATGTTGCTGGCAGTCCAGAGGCTGGGTTAACCACTAGTGGGGCAACTGAGGGAGAAGACCAAGGGGCCAAGGGATAAGGCAAGTAGTGCTGCTTCTAACAATGGCTTATGAACCTTATTCTGAGATGGGCTCTTAAAGAGCTATTTACGTACAAGTATATACATTATATGATAACAAACTCTGCAAAAAATTGTGTTAATGCACATTAGGGCTCCAGTGACAAATGTTTGAAAATGCAGTCTTGGAGTTTCCAACCCTAACACCCCACCCCCACCCTGGGTTCCCAACCCAAATGCACCACCCCCACTCTAACCTTATCTCACCACCTCTGCCATGCAGGCAGGAACTGGTGTGGAATGTGCTGTGGGGTTGTGAACCCTAATGCTCACCACATTCCATGTGTAAGTCAACTGACATGGGTATAGCGCATGAGAATGGGGTGAGCATTAGAGCTGACAACCCCACAGCATACCCCACAACTGTTCCTGCCTGCAGGGTGGGGGTGGGGTGTTATGGTGGAGTGTTAGGATTGGAAACCCAGGGTGTGAAAGGGGTGTTAGGGTTGGAAATCCTAAGATAGAATTTCTAAACTTTTGTCACTGGACCCTAATGGTGCATTAATAAAGTTTTTTGCCGAGAATTTCCTTACATTTTGAGAAAGTTATCTATTTGAATTAGCATTTGAATAGGTTTATTGCTGCTTTTATTGTTTTTATGTTGTTATTTATTATGGTTGATGTCATTTTTGATATGTATTTGCACTTTGATATGTTGAAAGTGCACTACAAATAAAATTTGATTTGATTTGATTTGATTTGAAGCATAATCATAGGCTTATTTGATTGTGGGCCCTGTGCTCCCAACAATCCATAATTTTTGAGAGATAATAATTGTATCCTTATTTTTCTGTGGGAGCACAGGGCCCTCTGGGCCCTGCACTCTCATCATTCCAAAATCCTCTGCAGATTTGCATGTAGGAGCACAGGGCCCTCTGGGCCCTGCACTGCATTTATGCATAAGGCCTGTGGTCTCATCGCTTTATAATGGTATTGCTATTTACATGTGGGAGTGCACAGTGCCATCTGTTCATAATTGTTGAGATATTATAATGGTATTCCTAGTTCTCTGGGTGCCCAGAGGACCCTGTGTGTCCATTGATGCATACTATTTAGGACTGTGTAGTGCTCCAAGAAACACCTCACACTGCAATGTTATCCTATACAAAACACAGGAAAATGTGAAACCTGTGTAACTTGACCCCAAATTTAACATATTTTCACAAAATCATCAAAAGGCACATCAGTGGGGACGCCCTTTCTACCCTGTACATTTTACAACAAAATTGCAAACTGTTTCTTTACAGCACAGTGCCAAAGAAATGACAGGCTACACCTCCCATTACAATGTTATCCTAGGGGAACTTATGCAAAATTTAAACCCACAGAACTCCAGAGCAAAGTAATATATTTTCACCAAACCAGCAAAAGGCACATCTGTCCGGCAAGCCCTTTGTATCCTGAAAACTTCAGCCCAAAATTGTAAACCATTTGTTTGCTATGAAGTGACAATAAACAGCAATATAAAAATTATTTTTTCACAAATTGTGAAAAATAAGCTTATTCCACAGTTCCTTTTACACAATTTGTGGAAAAAGAAAATCCTTTTTAGTAAATTATGAAAAAAGATCAAGTTTTACGAATCCATTTTTCACAATTTGTGGTAAAAGAAAATAGTTTTTTTGCAAATTGTGAAAAAGGATCCTCTTTTGCTGATCTTTTTTCCACAGTTTGTGGAAAAGGATTTTCTGCATGTTTAAAAAACACATTTCTAAGTACTGGTAACTTATTAAAAAAACTGACCCCAGAACTGCATTCTACGGGATCCGATTAGATAAAGACAACTGTTGTTGTCTAATAAGGCCCTCTATTTTTTAAGTTATTTACTTTTGTTGCCACCACTAACTGAAACAAAATGGCAGCAGAACAAAAAAGGATTCTGCATTTGTTGCAAAAGATCCCGCTTTTGCAACAAAGAATTCCGCATTTGCGATAGAGAATCCTTTTTTGAGCAGGACATCTAACTGTTCCCATAGGAAATAATGGGAAACTTTAAAACGTAGTAACTTTTTAATAGATTAATATTTTTTCACCAAGGCCCAGATATTCAAAAGGGTTGCGTATGGCACAACAGTGTTGCGTGCACAACCCACTGATGTCCCTGGCGCGATATTCAAAAGGAAAAGTGTGCTGCACTACGTCGATGCGGAGAAGCGCATCAGCAATGTCATGCAGGCACAGGTGGGGGCATGCCATGCATAACCTGTACAGCTTGAAATTCAGCCGGGATGTGCAGAGTCATGCATGCGCAACCCCTACCTGTGCCTGCACAAAGTTCAAGCCCAAAAGAAAGAAACAAGTGATGACCACCCACAGGTGAGCTGCCACATTGCAGGTCGCGACACGGCAGCTGCTACCTGTGGGTGGCCACCTGAGTTCCTGCCGCACCTGGTGACACCCCCCATGCCCCATCGTGGGCATCCCTGGAGTGAAATCCCCCTGTCCAATATCCCTGGTGGTCCAGTGGACCTCTATGTGCCCAATCGCGTGCATCGCTATAGAACCCCCCCACGTCCAATATCCCTGGTGGTCCAGTGGACTGATCGCCGCCTCGATCACAGGCATCTGTAACACATAAAATACCCTTACTACCCTGGTGGTCTAGTGTACCCCTCCCCACCCGCCCACTGAGCCCCACCACCCTTCTCCCCCGTCAGCTGGTGGGCAGCAGCACCCCACCCGCCTGCCACCCTGCCGCCACCGACCAAAAGCTCAGTAGGGCTCGGTTCACAGCATGATTTCAATGGGCATGCAGCCCACACAGCACTACTCAGTCCAGATATGAATGATTCCGATCGGGCACATAGAGGTCCACTGGACCACCAGGGATATAGGAGGGGGGCTTATTCTCTACACAAATGCCTGTGATCGGGCACATAGAGGTCCACTGGACCACCAGGGATATTGGACGGGGGTTTCTTTTACATAAATGCCCGGGATCGGGCTGCAGGGGACCTCGGTCCCCGACGGCTGCTGCCTAGCAAGGCGCCAGGTGCAAGTCATCGGGGATCGGCGCACCTGCATGCTAATGGCATGCAAATGGGGCCATAATGAGATGCAAATGGCCCCCTGTGTGCCTTGCATAAATTATGGCCCCATTTGCATGTCCCCTTTTGTATATCGCAGGTGCTGTTCATGGCGCAATGGCATTTGTGCTAGCACATCTCCATGCTCCACTCTGGCCACTGTGCTCTGGCGCAGTGCCACTGCACCATGCACAGTGGGGGTGGCCAGGGTGCGATATTCAAAGCTGCTGTGCCATAGCGCAGCTCCATTGCATATTGCCCAGGCCACACACCTGCGCAACAAAGTTGAGCTGCGCCCAGGCTTGTGCCACAGTCTGGCGCAGTTTGAATATCCGGGCCCAAGTCTTCAAAAGGCACATCTGTGACCCAAGATGTTTACCTTGAACATTTCAGTTCACAATTCTACACCATTTCTGTGCAGCAGTGTGACAAAGAATTTGACAAAATATAGTAATTTTCACATTTTGTGACACTCCGTGTCTCCACACTCATGCATCCGATTGGAACGAAACATGCCACATCGAGAAATCCTTGCTCCCTGATTGCACTTACAAAATTTCATGAGAATTGGTTGAACAGTTGCAAAGTTATTAAAGTCCAAAATGTTCAGTTTAACATAGAATTGGCCATTAAACCCTTATATAGGGGGAACAACTGCGCCCCTATAATATATTTATTTTAATTAAGAGCCTGTTTAACTAGTCAGGCTTGTAAAGTGAATGTAGGCTGTGGGTAACGGGCCAGAAGAGGGCCTCTTGAATCAGGTGCTGACAGGATCCTGCTACTAAGCAACGATATGGTAGATGTTTTGTGACCAGAAAATTGCATGTTTAAATTCTGCTGCAAAATGATGGCAGCAGGGTTCACTGTATTCCATTAGTCGATAAGCTTGTGAGGATGGGGTGGTGGGAATATAGTATTTGAACTCTTCACTTAAAGCAGCAGTGCACTGACATTTTGCAAAAAATGTGACCCTACCTTTTTTCTCTGTAGAAGATTCTGAGCATCTTCTAGTTTTATTAGGTAATACCATTTTCTAATTCCACCAAAACCTAAGTATAGTGTATGGTAGAATGCTATAATCACTAAAAATCCATCATTTTCTAGTGTTGTTGTACCCTCGATGTGATGTAATTTAGCTGTTGTACCATCATTGGTACGTCACATTGATGGTACAACAGCTCTGCCCACGTTTGCGCATGTGCAAGTTGTGCTTCTGTTAGTCATTAAAATGGCCAGGGAACTTCAGCGTTGGCACTGGAGGACATCCCAATTTAAAAGTAAATGTCGTTTTAGTTCAATTCTTAGCCGACATATAGCAGAGCCCAAGTATTCAATAAAAAATGCAGACCCAGAGTAGGATCAGTGTTGTCAATGACACGGGCTCAGCGGGGAGGGGGGGTCCCCAACATCACAGAGCGAACCCGAAAAAATCCACAAATTGTTTTTTAAACTTTTGCCCATACACTATAAAAGACAGTGTATGGGCAACAGTGAACAGTGTTGTTCACTTCAAAAGGTTGTCATGACAACCCGTTGAAACCTCGAGAATGAATTTTTGCTCAAGAAAAAAAGATGGACCCCACATTTTGCTTAGAAATAACATTGCAGGCCTGGCAAGGGTTAGATCGAAAGAATAAAAAAAGACTTATGGTGCATAGTATAGGAGGCACCTAAACAAGTACAATTGACAGGTCTGCTAATATTTTTCTTAATTGTATCTGAAACTAGCTTTTTTGGGAACACACTTTTCATTGCCCTGCTGCTTTAAGCATGTGCTTTCATAAACATGTTTCAGCTATCAAAATTCACTAGACAATAACATTTTTTAATTTTCACTTTTTTCTTAATCCTGTGTCTTGGAAGCCTCTCTAAGAAACGTATCCATTCTGGCACAGTGGCACTGGTTGAGTGAGTCACTCTCCAACATAGCAGAGCCAGGTCTGACTCTACACCTGACCCACTTCTCTCACTCTGCCCAGTAGAGCCAGGAAGGTGCTGGGGGGGAGTAAGTCCTTTCCAGCTCTAGAGGTGGGTGATTTCCGCTGCCTACCACAACTGCTTCCAATAGAGGCCTGGAATGCATGGGATGCTGTGGGTGACAGCGGCACATCCTGCCCCCCTTCCCCACTGTTATTGCGTGGTTGGCTCTGATATGAGAAGGATCAATCAGAGAATAAAACCATCCAAACATCCTGTTACCTTTCCATATGCTTTACTGGCCTGGGAACAGGTTTTCAGACAATTATTAATGATCCCCTCAGGTCCATTTCCTCTTTTGAATTACTAAATGTTGGATGACTTCTCTAGTCTGTATATCCATTTTCATGCTGCTGATTTCCCCCTCATTATTCACTCTCCTGCAGAGTTTTGTGTTGTCTGCAAACAGATTCACTTTCCCCCGTAGCTCCACCATTATATCCCTTATGTACCTGATCTTATTGCTTGTTTCTTCTTCCTCCCTAGCTGGCCCCTGTCCTCCCGAGCACCCCCAGGCCCATCACCAGGCAGATCCCAAACATACTGGCTCCTTAAAGAGGAGTAGCCCTGGGACAGACCCTAGTTGCACTTAAATACTTATTATTTCCCTCCCCCCCCCAACATCAAAAAATTTTACTTTCAGGATCATTTTCGAAGTCCTGTCCATCAACCTGTTCCCATTCCATCCCTCTCTTAGTCCTAGGTTTCATTTTATTTATTTATTTTGTTTATTGAAATCTTGGAATTATAACTCTTTGTGTCAAAAACTCTTTTGCAAAGGCTCCACATCAGATTTACAGACAGACAGATTATAAAAAAAAATTACAGGAGATTAATACAGTACATTTTATGCAGGATACAATTATACTAGTAATACAGTACAGTATACATAAGTGCATCACAAATGAGGCAGAGTGCATGCCAAAGAAACAAACACAGTGAGTAGATTTAAAACAGGATACGAAACATTACAGGAAATTAATATAATACACAATACATAGGATAAGAGTATACAAGTAATGCAGTGCATTATACTTAAATGCATCATAACTGAGGGTGGAGTACATGATAATGAAACAAACATGGTGCAGGCAGTGCTAGCTAACTGTGTTAACAGATACGAAATTAAAGAAAAGAAAGGGAGACCAGAAGGAAATCAGTTGAGAGCTGTGAGACTGCTGGGGGGTAGGGAGAAACGTTGAGTAGAGGGGTGTAAGGTGTAGAGAAGGAGGAATAGGAAAGAGTGCAGGTAAAGGATGAGTAAAAGGCAGAAGGGGAACAGAGTGGGGAGGGAGAAACTAGACCAAGATAAGGTGGGGAGGTACAGGGGGAAATTGAGGGACAAGTCATGATGAGCAGTCCCAGATTGACCAGTAAAAGCTAGGAGCAGTCATAACCATTCACAGAGAGTAGGTGCTGGCAAAGTTTAGTTTTAAAGGGGCCCCATTTAACTGTAGAGGAAACCAGAGGAGGCAGGACATTGAGCAGGACAGGGGCCCTGTGGAAGAATGCTCACTGCCCTAGGGATGTCTTACAGAAAGGGACTAGGTAGAGGGCCTTATCAGAGCTCCTAGTAGAACAATGGGATAGGGGCAGGGAGGGGACAGTAAGGTGGTAAGCTTCTTGGCCAACAGGCAGGTGTGACAGTCTAGCCTACCCTTAAAGTTTAGCCAGTTCACTTGACTGTAAAGATTATAGGTATGGGTTAGCTTTGGTGCTCCTATTATGAGGTGACATGCTTTACTGAGGAAGAGCATTATTCTTTTAAGAGCAGTATCAGATGCAGATCCGTAGGTTACTATACCATAATCCACTAGGGATAGAATGGAACTAGTGACAGCCAGGCGGAGGGTGTCTTTTGTCAGGCAGCTCCTATGCCTGTAGAGGAGACCGATTCTGGTGTTTACTGCTTTGCAAACCAGATTAATATGTTCTTGGTAGGAGATGGGCAAGCAATGTGAGAGGGCAGCAAGGAGGGCTGGGGGGATACTGGGATGCATAGGGAGAGGCATCACCAGTAGAAAACAGGAAGTTATTATTCCTCTGTACAGACAGCTGGTGAGACCCCATCTGGAGTACTGTGTGCAGTTCTGGAGACCCAATCTCATAAAGACATAGACAGGATGGAAGCTGTCCAGAGGAGGCAACTAAAATGGTGCAGGGTCTGCACCAGAAGACATATGAAGAGAGACTTAAGGAGCTTAATATGTATAGCCTGAGGAAAGGAGGAGAGGGGGACAGATAGAAACTTTCAAGTACCTCAAGGAGATCAACAAAGTCCAAGAGGGTAGCATCTTTCAAAAAAGGGTGTGCAAGAACAAGAGGGCACAATTTGAAGATAGAGGGGCGGCTCAGAGGTAATTTAAGGAAGTATTTTTCACAGAGAGGTTGTGGATGCATGGAATGACCTTCGGAGGAAGGTTGTGGAGTCAAAATCAGTGGTGGAATTCAAGCATGCATGGGATAGTCATAGAGCAATTCTGGGGGGGTGGGGGTAGGAAGAAGTAGGCTGCTGGTTAACTAGGATCTGCAGCTTATCCAGTAGGTAGGGAAATGGGCAGACTGGGTGGGCCAAGCGGTCCTTATCTGCCGTCAAATTCTATGTTTCTATGAGAGGGGGTAGTCTAATGTGTTTGCTGCTTGTGTTTGTCTGTGTCTGTAGCTTAGTTTTTGTGGATTTACATGTTTTTCTGCTTGTGGTAACTATACCATTCTTGCTCACTACATCCGTGAAAGTCTCCTGGACTGGATTTCTGCAAAAAAATCATCATCAGGTATCTTTATTTTCATTTTAAAATCAACTTTTTGGAAGCTATCCCAAGCAAAACACAAGTGAAGCAACTACATCTGACAAACTTGGTGACTCTGGGTACTGCTGGAATCCACATTTTCGTCTGACCTGCTCCATGATCTGTATGTGGGCTTTTCAGCAACCTGTTTGAATGACAAAGAAGCATACAGACAAAGTGATTTCACATCCTGCATATGTGCAGGCAAAGTTAATCACCTTCAGGAATTTTAACATTTCATTGACTCTGGACCTCAGCTGTTGATCATTCTTTTGGCTTTTGACTTAACCACCAGGTACCTATCTGCAAGCGACTGGGTGCAACTGACAAGCTACAACAAGGATAAATGGGCATATCATCCTCTATTACTAACAATCTCCTTGCTCTGGGTCCCTAGACGCCTGCACTGATCCAAGCCGCATAAGCCTCAGAAGTGCAATTCAATTGACTACAAAGTACAGCAACTGTCTCTTAAACTCCTACTCTTGATATCAGGAAGTGTCCACTCAAATCCTGGCCCTGTCTCCTACAGTACAACAAAGCCTGCCAAAATGGAGAGGGGGCTCAAAATTGCTACCTTAAACATCTGCAGTCTCCTCCCAAAACTGGCCTCCCTTCAAATCTTTGCCAGCCAACACAACCCGGATATCCTTGCCATCATCGAAACTTGGCTGACACCTAATACTCCGGATCATGCCATCTCTATACAAGGTTACAAGATATTCAGGCTGGATAGGACCTCGAAAAGGTGTGGTGGATGTGCAATCTACATAAAGGACTACCTCACCTGTCTCCCTGGTTCTTACCCCACCACAGAAACCTCAGTGCAACTCCTCCCTATCAAGATACTACTTGGTGCCCAAAACAAAGTCCTCACGATTGCTGCTGTCTATATCCCACCAAAGATCCTGATTCCGCCTACAGGCTGTCCTTGAGTTTGTAAGTACACAACCTTCTGACATCGAACTCCTCTCCTTGGGGACTTTAATATAAATTGGCTTGCTCCTGATGCAGGGTCAAACAAAGATGCCATCCTAGCAGCAAATTTAACACAAGTGGTAAACTCCCCTACCAGGAAAAACTACAAATCAGGGACCAGCACCCTCATTGACTGGATCCTTACCAGCCACCCTACCCGTATAACCAATGTAAGTGTTCTCTCTGACTCGCTCAGTGATCACTCTCCAATAATATGTACCTGGACAAATAAGTTTCGTAAGCCGCCTCCAAAAACCATCTATAGCAGAGTCCTACCTTATGGCAACCTTACTCATCTCAAGACCTGTCTTAGGCAGATAGACTGGTCCTTGATTTACAAAACTCAAGATGTTGACCTAGCCCTTGATTACTTTATTACTACTTTCAACACTGCCTGTGACACCTACGCACCAGTAAAAAAGTGCAAAATCAAAGCACTCACAAATCCCTGGCTCACAGCAAAGCTATTGGCACAACTCAAAAGTAGGGATCACCTCTGGGCCACTGCAAGAGCTACTGGCACACTGTCGGACATTCAAAAGTATAAACAGGCTCACAACCACTGTACTAAACAGATCCGCTTGATGAAGAGCTCCTACTTCAAGAATGCCCTCTCCAACTCCTGGGGAGAAGGGAAATCCTTCTGGGACAACATAAAGAATATCATGGGTCAGCAGTCCAAATCCTCTCCTACAATAATGAATGTGGATGGAACCACTACATTAGACCCAGAGATCATTGCAAACACCCTAAATGATACCTTCACGAACCTTAGTGGTGTCCTCTCATCTGATTTCTTTACTGATGCTGACCCTCCAATTTCTACTTCTACTACCGCCTCTCCAACCAAACCACCCTTCCATTTCAAACTAGTAAAGGCACATGAAGTCTATAAATATGTAAAGAAGGCCATTTCTAAGTCCCGAGCAAGTAGCGACACTATTGACTTTAAACTTCTGTCCCTCACTCTGGAGGAAGTACTGCTCCCTCACAAAATTTTCAATCTCTCCTCTGCTACAGCCAATTCCTAGGAAATGGAAGGCTGCAGTTGTCATTCAGTGCACAAAAGTGGTGATAAGTCACTGCCTGGTAACTATCGCTCTATATCAATACTACCACCTCTCTCTAAGGCCCTTGAACGCTTGGTGGCGGACCAACTTTCAGACTACCTGGAAAGCACAACATCCTATGCACTCAGCAGCATGGATTTAGGAAAGGGCACAGCACATCGACTGCCCTACTTGAATTCTCAGGAGCAATCCACAATGCCATGGACAAAGGAAACCTAACTGGAGCAGTCTACATTGACTTAACAAGGCATTTGATACAGTTCACCATGGCCTACTTATCAAGCAACTTCTATCCCTAGGGCTCTCGAGTCCTGGTGACTGGGTAAAATTACCTTGCTCAGCGCCTCAATCTGTAAAAGTAGCTGGAGTTCTCTCAGACTCAAAACCGGTTCGCTCAGGAGTTCTCCAGGGATCCATCCTGGGCCCCTCCTTTCAGCCTTTTCCTAAACTCCTCCCAAATCCTGCCCTGAACAATTAATCCTCTATGCCGATGATGCGTGATTCTTGCCACACATAGATCCGAACCTCTTACACCTCAGCCTTCAGCATGCTTTTTCCAAAGTTGAGATGTGGTTCCTTGAACATAAGCTGGTTCTAAACCACAAAAACTAAATCCATGCTCTTCTCTAACCCGAAAACAAGAAACGGCAAGTCCCACTCACCATTAATACATACCTGGAAATACCTTTGAACAAGTGCCAATTTTAAATATCCTGGAATCAACTTTGATCAAGGCCCAACCTTTGCAACTCACATTGATAGTACAGCAAAACTATTAATCAGCCGAATTGGGATTCTGTATCGGAACCGACAGCTTCTTACCCATTCTGCACTGAGGATTGCCATCCAATCTTCTATCATCTCAGTCATTGACTATGGCTTAGTTATATATAGATCTGCTACTACAGCACTTAGTCGCATTACAACATCCCTAAATAAGGCCTGTCGGCTACTCACTGGTGCACATCAACGTACTCCACATGTGAACTCTATGCTGACTCAGGTTGGTTGCAACTCTCAAACCGGATAAAGTACCTCACCGTCTGATGGCGACAAAATCTACTCTGGGCCTCACTCCACCCTGTATCCAAGACCTGTTATGCCCGGCGTAGCACCGTTTACCAGAAGATCAGAACACCAGCCTCTCCAAGTCCCCGATGCGGACTTCCAGGACAAAGATCATTTGCCTATCGTGCCCCCAGCTGGCTCAAATGCCTCAGCACTCATATTACTGCCTCCACCTCTCTAGGTATTTTCAAATCAAGGCTTTTCTCTCACCTTGCCACCTTCAGCTCCTGTGACTGCCCTGATTAAATCTCCTATTTTCTCACTACCCACCCTGTTCCGTTATTTGACAAAGACATGTTTGGGAAACCTTTTCTCCTGCTATTGTCTGCTCCCACACCTTTCACTTAACTCTCTGTTCTGGACTTTTCCCTATTTGTTTCTCCTAATCTGGCATGACCTCTTTCTTGTAATAATAATGTGATTATTGATATCTCATGTCCTTTTGCACAAGTGATTTGATATGTATTTGTATATGTTTTCTTGCTCTTGACACAACACAAATTGTTGTGTTATCTATGTAACCTTTTGTACTGTACCTAATTGACATGGAACCTTTGTAAAAGAGCCTCTGGCTCAAAGGTAGTAATTCCTAGAACAATAAACTAAACTAAACTAATGTGATTCTGAGGTATTTAAAACTCCTAACCTGCTCAAGTGATGAGAGTTGACTATTTTGGATGTTTAGTGACGCTCTGTTACATTTATTCTGGTGGTTTGCAAATAGCATTACTTTGATCTTTTTGTAATTGATGATAAGTTTATGAAAGGAGAACCAGAACTCGATTTGTGTAAAGCTATTTTGTAGGCACTGTTCAAGCATACAGGGTTCAGGGTGACTAGAGAAAATAACTGCATCATCTGCATAGAGGAGTAGGTTGCCAGAGCAGGCTTGGGGAAGGGTATTTAGAAAAAGACTAAACAGGAGCGGGCCAAGAATTGAACTCTGTGGCACCCCTGGGTAAACTGACTTACTGGAAGAGAGGGTATCTAGGATTTAACCCTCTGGGACTGACCAGAGAGGTAACTATCAAACCAGGCGGTAGCATCAGAGGATAGTCCCAGCCCCAAGAGGGAGGCAGAGAGAAGGCCATGGTGGACCGTATCAAATGCTTTTGTTAGATTTATGTACACAGACCCAACGAAGTGACCCTCATCCAGAGGGTTATGTATAAAGCTAGTGAACTCCCAGAGGGCTGTGGAAGTACTGTGGCCCTTCCTGAAGCCGTGTTGTTGCCTACACCACAGATTATACCTGGCAAGATATTCAGAGATTTGATCATTCACTAGGCTTTCAAGGGCTTTAGAAATAGGAGGAAGGTGAGAGATGGAGTGATAGTTACCATGGGTAGTTCTGTCACCACTCTTGTGAACAGGGGTGACTATCATAGATTTCCACTGGGAGGGAAATTGACTCAGACAGAGAGAAAGATTAAGAATTTTGGTGAGAGGTGAGAGTACTGCATCAAATGTTAAATGAAGTAATTGTAGATGAAGAGAGTTGCCACTGAGTCTGGACTTGCCCAAGATTTGTGAAAGGTAGGATCTTGCTTCACTTGGAGATATTACTCTGAAGTGAAAGGGAAGGAGGGATGCCGATAGGGGCAGATGATGGAGGGAGGACAGAGGGATTAGTGGGGTTAATGAAGAAATCCAGAGAGAGAACAGTGCTTACATAGAAAAATAGACTTTGACGGCAGATAAGGACCACTTGTCCCACCAGTCTGCCCATTTTCCTACCTACTGGATAAGCTGCAGATTCTAGTTAACCAACAGCCTACTTCCTGCAACCCCCCACTATAATTTCCTTATGTCTGTCCCATGCATGTTTGAATTCCCCCACTGTTTTAGACCCAGCGACCTCCTCAGGAAGGCGGTTCCATGTATCCACCACTCTCCTGGAAAAAAATTTCACATTTCCCTGAACTGTCCCTCTCTATCTTTAAATTGTGCCCCTTTGTTCTTACACATCTCTTTTCTGAAAGATGCTACCCTCCTGGACTTTGTTGATTCCCTTGAGGTACTAGAAAGTTTCTATCATGCCCCCCCGTCCCTCCTTTCATCAAGAGTATACATATTAAGCTCTCTCAGTCTCTCTTTAAATGGTTTCTGCTGCAGACCTTGCACCATTTTAGTTGCCCTCCTTTGGACTGCTTCCATCCTGTCTATGTCCTTGAGTAGATGAGGTCTCCAAAACTGTACACAGTACTCCAGATGGGGTCTCACCAACTGTCTGTATAGGGGGATAACAACTTCCCTTTTTGTACTTGTGATGCCCCTTCCTATGCATCCCAGTATCCCCCTGGCTCTCCTTACCGACTTTTCACATTGCTTACCCACCTTTAGGTCATCTGATATGACTACCCCAAGTCCCTTTCCATTTTGTTGTTGTTAGTACCTGCCCTGCTATTGTGTACTCTTCTCCTGGGTTTTGTTTCCCAGGTGCATTACTTGCACTTCTTTGCATTGAATCTAAGTTGCCATATGTCTGACCATTCCTCCAACCTTGCCAAGTCCCTTCTCATCTTTTCTACCCCCTCTTGTGTATCAACTCTGTTACAGATCTTTATGTCATCTGCAAAGAGGCATATCTTTCCCTCCAGACCCTCTTCAGAGTCACCTATAAAGATGTTAAAGAGGAGTGGACCCAGTACTGAGCCCTGAGGTACTCCACTAGTAACCCCCCTTACTTCAGAATGTGTTCCATTCACTATTACCTTCTGTGTCCTGTTGTGCAGCCAGTTTGCTACCAAGGCTACCACCCTGAGACCCACTCCCAGGCTGGCTAACTTGATTATTAATCTTTTGTACGAGACTGTTTCAAATGCCTTGCTAAAGACTAGGTAGGCCATATCCACAGCCCCTCCCTGGTCTATTACTTTGGTCACTCAGTCAAAGAAATCAATTAGATTTGTCTGACATGACCTTCCTGCTGTAAATCCATGCTGCTTTGGGTCCTGTGCCCCATTGGCCTCTAGGTACTCAACAATTCTTTCTTTCAGAAGTGATTCCATCATTTTCCCTACCACTGAGGTCAAACTTACAGGTCTGTAGTTTCCTGCTTCTGCCTTGCTCCCACTTTTGTGAAGGGGAATCACATCTGCCCTCCTCCAGTCCTCAGGTACCACCCCATCCTGCCATGATTTGTTGAAAATTTGTGAGAAAAGTGAGTCAGACTGACTTTGATTTGTCTCTTGGAAGCTAAGAACCTTGCTACACTGCAAAGAACAAACTATAACTGTGTTTAGGACCTGGAAACCTGGTAAGGCATAATATTGTTGGGGAAGTGATGTCAGAACTTTGGCTATAAAGGAAATGCCATGCCTGGGGGTGTGGGGTGTGGGGAAGGGTGGGTGGATAGTCCATTGGTAAAAGCATTATTGACTGTATCTACTATGAGCAGTGGGTCTTCAGTAGTAACGTCATTGATATTTAATATGGAGGGGGAGGAGGTGGTTGATTTACCCATTAATTCCTTGAGATTTTGCCAGAACTTAGTCCCATTACTTCAGGAGGAAGAAAGGCAGGTTGTATAGTACTCAGCTTTAGCACATCTAATTTCCCAAATATAGTCATTTCTGGCTGCTGGATAGCGCTGTCTATTTGCAGGAAGTCCAGACCCCAGAGCCTTGTGCCAAAGGTTATCCCAGTGGGTCATTGAATTTAAAAGGGCTGGGGTTACCAGGGGATTGTCCCAGTTTTTTACCTTACATGTCATGAAGGGGGCAAAAATGTCACATGCAGAGTTAAAAGTGTTGATAAAGTATGTACGGTTATCATCAATGTTAGTGGGAGAGTCAAGTGGGAACCAATCACAGTTAAGAAGGTAGGTTTGGAATTGACCAAGCATGCCTTTCTTAAGGGTACATTGAGAGGATGAAATAGATAGGGTTTTAATGGAACCATTCGACCACTGGCAGAGGGTAGGGGAATGGTCACTTAACGAGTCAGGCAGGACTGGGGGCAGTATAGCACAGTGGTTTAAGGCTCTGAGCTGCAAACCTGGAGATCTGGGTTTGAATCCCACAGCCCCCACTTGCATAATGTGTGACCCTGAGCAAGTCACTTAACTTTTTTGTGCTTCAACTTAGTGTGTTTCTTCTTGTTAAACAAAAGAAAAAGACTTCAATGCAAGAGAGTCTTTCAGGACAATTAGTGAGTATGTGGTCAATAAGAGTACTTGTTCCTGTTTTATAGTTAAACCTAGTGGGAGAGGATATGACCTGTGACAAGTTCAGGGCTGCAGCTGCATCCCTAAAAGAAGCCATGGCAGGGACTAACCAGTTAGTGTTGAAGTCACCAAGTAGGATAACCTTGGACTGAGAGGGGAGATGAGAAACATAGTCCAGGACAGCACTAAACCCCAGCTTGGTGAATCATGGGGGGATATAGACAGAGAGCACAGTTAATTTTTTTCCACTTTTACCAATGTCAGTTTTAATCACCAGTACCTGAGCAGTGTTGTTGGGTAGGGAATGAGGGAACATTTGCCCTAGTAAAGAGTTGACTAGATAGATGGCACAAACCCCACTGCACTTACCCAACCTATCCTCCCTGTAAAGTGAGAAGCCATTGAGGGCCACTGCTGAGTCAGGTATAGTGGAGGACAGCCAGGTCTCTACCACAGAGAGGATGTCCAGTTTGTGAAGTACAACTGAAGCATGGAGTAGGTCAAGATTTTCCTGTTTCTGCTGCCCTTTACTGACCCACCTTACCCCTTCCCCCATGGCCACTATCACTCTCCTGTCCTCCATTATATCCCTCTACCTGCTCTCCTTTCTGGTCCTGGCCCCTGTCTGGCACCTAATACTCCAATTGGGACCACCTCCTTCCCCCTGGCCATCCCCCTTACCCACACTATGTCCACTAGTGCCTCCCCACTGTCTCCTCCCAACTCAACACCCCTCTTCTACCCCTCTTACTGCCTCCACCTGTCTCTTCTAGCCGTGCTGCACATCCATTCCCTCCCCATCCCTGTGGTTGGCACTAAACTCACCCACCTATCACCTTTGGATCCCAACCCCCGCAATTTCAGCTTACACTACTTAGGGCCCTTCCTCTACTTCTACTGCTGTTATCAGGCTCCTAAAGACTGCATCACATTCAGGGGACCACTGTACCTTATTGGGGCACCTTTTTTAGTAAGGTCTGATAGGGGGCTGGCAATAACTGAAAAATTGGGGATGAATCTTCTATAATAGCCAGCTAACCCCAGGAAGAACCTAACGTGCTATTTGGGAAATGGTACCTGACTGTTGGCTAGTGCAGTCACCTTATCCATCTCTGTCTTCACCTGCCCATTTCCCAAAATGAAGCCCAGGTATTTTATTTCCTCATTACCAATGGCACATTTTGATGGATTTACAGTCGCCCCTGCTTCTTTAATTGCCTATAACACGCTCTCAAGATGCACCATGTAGGTTTCTCAGTCAGGGCTAAACACCACAATATCATCCAGATAAGCTGAACAATACTCTGTATGTGGCCTAAGCATTTGGTCCATAAACCGCTGGAACATGGCAGGGGCTCCACGCAGCCCAAATGAAATGTTTACAAAATGGTATAAGCCCAATGGGGTAATAAAAGCGGTTATCTCACATGACTCTGGGAAGAGGGGTATCTGCCAATATCCCTTCGTTAGGCCTTATGTAGAGACATACTTTGTGTTACCCAACCTATCAATGATGTTGTCAATTTGCAGCATAGGGTAGCCATCAAAAAGTGACTCATTGTTTATTCACTGGAAATCAAGGCAGAGACAGATTTCTCCTTCTTTCTTTTCCACCACCAAAATGGGTCATGACCAGGTACATTTTGATGGAACTATGATTCCAGCTTTTTCGGTTTTTTAACTTCTTGGATGACCTCATCCTTTACCTTTACAGGTAACCAGTACAGTTTCTGATGTATGGGCCTGTCTTGTGTTACTGTGATAGTATGAGTAATCCCTTTAGCCCTCCCTGGTATGTTGGTGAACATGCAGACATACCTCTGTAACACACCTTCTACTTCTTGGTGCCACTGGGGGTTGAGTTCTGGGTTTGCATGGATCTCATCTACACTCCCAGGATTCGCTAACCTACGGTATGCTATCTCCAGCTGTGACCCACTACCTTTGGGATGGATGTAACACATGAGGGTACTCTTCTCATGCCATTTCTTTGGCAGGTTGATGTGATATACCTTTTGGGGGGCGCCTCTTTCCTGGCATCCCAATCTTGTAGATCACAGGCCCTAAATGTCTCAAGATAGGGAAGGGGCCTTGCCATCTCATTAGCAATTTATTCTCTGTGATTGGGAGCAACAACAGGACCTGATCCCCTACTTGGAATATTTTGGTACCCACCCCTTGATCATACTGTGCCTTTTGTTCAGCCTGTTTGTGTCCTAGGTTTTGGTGTGCTAATTCCACATATCTTATTAGGCATTTTCTGATCCTAGTCATGTATTCTAGGATGTTACATTGCCCAACTGTTTTGCCTTCCTCCCAGTGCTCCTTCACCACATCTAAGGGCCCACTAGGGTTCAGCCCATACAAAAGGGAAAAGGGAGAGAAACCTGTAGATGTCTGGGGAATCTCTTGGTAAGCAAACCGTAGGCAAGGGAGATATCTGTCCCAGTCCCTACCTTCCTCACTCACACACTTTTTTAACATAGTCTTCAAAGTCTGGTTCAATCTTTCGACTAACCCATCCATCGGAGGATGGTAAGGGGAGGAACAGACTGCGGCTATTCTCAGGAGACGGTAGAGTTCCTTCAACATATTGGCACTGAAGTTGCTTCCTTGATCTGTTAATATCTCCTATGGGATACCCATCCAGCTGAACACTTTGGCCAGTTCTTCTGCTATCCTAGGGGCAGTGACAGTCCTCATAGGTATAGCCTTGGGGTAGCGGGTGGCATAATAGCAGATGACAAGAATAAAGTGATTCCTCTTGGAAATTTTTTTCCAGGGTGTGCACTACATCCATGGCTATTTTGTCAAATACTGTAGAAGGGACACTATAAGGATAGGTTGAAGAGGGACCTTATCCTTCCTCCCTATTCGAGCCACTTTGTGACACTCAAGACAACACTTTATGTACTCAGCAACTTGCTCATGGATAGCTGGCCAGTAAACGTGGGACATTATGCAATGTAATGTGCTGTCCCTATGAGCATGCCATGCTAATGGAACATCATGGGCTAATTGTATGACCTGTGGCCTAAACCTTTCAGGTACCAACAATGGGGTAACAACCTCCCCTGTCCTAGGGTTGGTACTTTCCCTGTATAGAAACTTAGAAACATAGAAGTTGATGGCAGATAAGGACCACAAGACCTATCCAGTCTGCCCATTTTTTCTATCTTATGAATGTGCCATAGGCCTGTACTCTGTAAATGGCCTATCTTTTCATACTCATCTTTATTGCTCCCTTATGCCTGTTCCATGCCTTTTTGAATCCCTGCACTATATTCATATCCGCCACTTCCTGAGGTAGGTCATTCCATGTATCCACCACCCTTTCTGTGAAAAAGAACTTCCTCACATTCCCCCTTAATTGGCCTCCCTCTAATCTCATGATGTGTCCTCTTGTCCTGCTATTTTTCTTATATTGAAACATGTTATACTCTTTCACCTTGTTAATGCCCTTAAGGTGTTTGAATGTTTCTATCATATCACCTCTCTCCCTCCTTTGTTCTAAGCTATACATATTGTGCTTGGTTAATCTGTCCTCACATGTTTTCTGATGCAGTCCCCACACCAATTTGGTTGCCCTTCTCTGGACTGCCTCCATTTTGTTAATGTTCTTGTGCAGGTGTGGCATCCAGTACTGCACACAGTACTCCAGATGGGACCTAACCAGTGTCTTTTAAAGAGGGATTATTACCTCACTCTTACGACTTGTGATACCCCTACTAATACACCCCAACAACATCCCTCTAGCCTTACCTACTGCTTTAGTGGTCTGCTTGGATTATTTCAGGTCATCTGTGATGATGATGATGCCTAAGTCTCTTTCTTCCCTTGTGATTGCCAGCAACTCCCCTTCCAACCTATAGATGGCTTCAGGATTTCTCTTCCCTATGTGCATGATCTTGCACTTCTTTGTGTTAAACCCCAGTTGCCACTCTTCCAACCATTTTGCCAGTTTATCCAGATCTCTTCTCATTTTGCTGACCCCATCTCAATCATCTACCTTGTTGCAGATCTTGGTGTCATCTGCAAACAGACAAACATTACCCTCCAGTCCATCTGCAATGTCACTGATAAAGATATTGAAGAGGATGGGCCCCAGGACTGATCCCTGAGGTACTCCACTTGTGACTTGCATCTCTTCTGACTGTATACCACTTACCACCACTCTCTGTTTTCTGACCCCCAACCAGTTTGCCACCCAGTTGACCAACTTCTGACCCAGTCTGAGCCTACCCAGTTTATAAATCAATCTTCTATGCGGAACAGTATGGAACGCTTTGCTGAAGTCAAGGTAGGTGACATCAACTGCTCCCCCTTGGTCCTCCATTCTGGTTATCCAGTCAAAGAAGTCTATGAGATTAGTTTGACAGGACCTTCCTGTTGTAAATCCATGCTGTCTTGGATCCTGTGCTCCTATGGATTCCAGGTGTTGCACTATCCTTTCCTTAAGGAGTGCCTCCATAATCTTGCCCACTACTGAGGTAAGACTGACTGGTCTGTAGTTCCCTGCCTCCTCCCTGCTGCCACTGTTCCAGTTTAGCCTCTATCATTGTTGCCTACAGGTCTGGGATCTTGTTCCCCAGACTGTGAGCATTTGTGTACATGATTTTACATTGGTTAGATTTCGGTGTGTTAGTTGTTGGGTGAGGTCCGGTGTTTCCTTTGCACATCATATGAGGAGCTGGACATTTTTTCTTACCTGATGATGCAAATGAACTACAAGCATACTGAACTGCTGTTTGATCACTAGTTGAGGGGGGAGGGGTGTTCTTCCCATTTGATGTATTGGGCGCTGCACCCCTCTCACTATTTGCTAGTTTTAAATATTCTGTAAAGATGTCAAACCTCTGCCCCAATGCACTGACTCCCTCCTTAGTCAGATGCAGTCCCTCGAATTTAAAGAACTTTCACTCCCAAAACTGTTGCCAGTTACCTACAAATTTGCGTCCTTTTTCCTGGCACCACCTCTTGAGCCACATGTTTAGCTCTCCTATCTCTCCTTCTCTGACCCTCTGTCCATCTTCCCCCCTCTCCCAGACTGGCAGGATCTCAGAGAAGGAGATGCCAGACAAAATGGATGACAGTTTGTCACCCAGCCTGGTCAGGTGTTCCTTGGTCTCCACAACTGACTGGATGGTGGGATCATTAGTCCCTAAGTATACTAGAACATTGATGTTTTCTCCTGCTTCCTGCATGATTTTAGCAATGTGGTCAGTGTCTCTCCACACTGATGTACCTGGGAGACATCTGACCATTACCCCCCGGCTAGAGGTAGGTATCAATTCCCTGAATTATGGAGTATCCTATGATCAGAAGTGTTTTGGATTTCTGTTTTGCTTTTTTTGTTTTGGTGTCTGTTTTGGGCGAGTTTTGTTGTGCTAGCTCCTGTGCTGCAGTGTCCTGCTCTGCAGTGTCCTCTGCCCCTTTGTTTGATTTTAGAAATAGAGACAGATACCTGTTTGTAGTTTTTATATGGTTTGTGGAGGTGATACATTGGAGAGCACCGAGTGATGGGGCACCCAATTTGCCCTTCCTAACCACCTGCCGACCTCCCAGACCAACTACCCTCTGCGGTCAAAGTGCTTCTGTTGGATGTTGAGGAAATGGTGGGTGGTTCTTATAATATATTTCCTCCTGAATATGTGATTTGAGGTGCACAATCTCTGCCCATGCTGCCTAGAGCTGAGCCCTTAGATCTCCAATAGTCCAGCATGTAGGACAGTGTCCTAAATACTGTATAACTGCCCTTGTGAAAAGTGTCCCACAGTACCTGCAGTTAATAATATCCATTCCAGATGAGTTGCTGGGTTTATAACCTGGTCAGAATAATTAGAAGGAGGAAAATGAAAACAAAAATTTGATTTTGTGTTTTGTTTGTTTTTGCATAACTTGTTATAACAAGTTAAATTACTTGTGCCCCTGTAAATGAGGTCACTGTGTGGATACTACTCTGATCATCCTCTTCCTGCTCTGCTACAGGAAATGTCACAGCTGTGCTACTCTATAAAAGGAGTGTAGTGTGGGTTGCTTGGGGACGGGGGTGGGTGGCTGGGCACTCCCCCAGCTGAAAAAGGAGAACCATGGATGAAAGAAACAAGGAGGAAAGAGAAGAAAAAATCAACTAACAACAAATGCAGTAGCCCTAAAAGCTTAGCCTAATGATACCGTAGATAAAACTGCAAAACCTGTAAAGCACCACCTGTAATAATTTCACAGAAGATATGCTCTGTAAAATACACTTTGCTACAGAGAAAAATAAAGCAGTAACAGAAGATATACCTTGCAAAAAACAATTTGAATCAGAAGATTACAGCAGTAATCTGTAAGCACAAACCTGTATGCACGCCATGTAATGTTGTAGCTGAAAGTACAGTGTACCCTGCAACAACAATTTAAATCAGACAAAATAAAGTAGTAAAATGTTAGCAACAAATAGTAACAACCCCTATGAGTATAAAAGAAAATAACACACAGTAAATCTGCCTAGCCAAAAGATGTCTTACTATTTTTTCCTTGCTCTGATAAGGTTCCTTGCTCTGTCCTTACCAGCAACCTAGAATGAAATAGTTCAGGTGAAGCTAGGTGCCTTTGCCAACAAACCTAGTCTTCCGCCTCCAAGATATCAACTAACCTGACCTTTTAACATTTCATTCTGTTGGGAGTTACTAACAGTTTGTCAGCTCCACCCCCCAGTTACACACATAATCCCCTGGAAGAGCTGTGGGAGGAAAGCAATTAGCTCTTGCAATGTGAGAAGGAGACTGGAACACCTCTAAGACCAAACCAAAAACCTTTCAGCAAAAAAATAGTAGCAAACAGTAATTTTGCTTAGCCTAATGATAAAAAGTCACAAAAATATAAGCACCACTTGTAATAATTTCACAGAAGATATACCCTGTAAAAAACACTTTGCCATGGAGAAAAATAAAGTAGAAACAGAAGAAATACAGTAACTTGCAAAAAACAATCTGAATCAGAAAATTACAGCTGTAATCTTGTAAGAACAAACCTGTAGGCACACCCTGTAATAATGTAGCTGAAAGTACAGTATACCCTGCAACAACAATTTGAATCAGAGAAAAATAAAGTAGTAAAATGTTCGCCACAAATGGTAACAACCCCTGTGAGTACAAAAGAAAATAACACACAGTAAACCTGCCTAGCCAAAAAAAGCCTTACTCTTTTTCTTTGCTCTGATAAGGTTCCTTGCTCTGTCCTTACAAGCAACCTAGAAGGAAAGAGCTCAGGTGAAGCTAGGTGCCTTTGTCAGCAAACCTAGTCTTCTGTCTTTCATTTATTACACATTTTGGGGCCCCTTTGACTGGTTCTTTCCCCACCTGTAAAAAGAAAGGGGTTAGGGTGGGATCAACAGTTTGTTCCTCTTACATATTATTATCCTGAAATAAGTGTCCTACATCAAGATGGACCGCAACATGCTTATCATGCCAGTCCTTCTTGTCGTTTCTTCTTTTGAACTTGGATTTTAGGTCCTTCCCAGGAGCCACCCATATGTCTTCATCAAAAGGAAACAGGTCTGGCAAATGCCCTTGTTTAGCCTGTGCCCTTGTAGTCACACCAACAAGTGGTGCCTGAAGAGCATGACATTCCTCAAAAAAGGAAATGTCCAGATGGTCCTGTCCGATGATTATGGGCACAGGAAAATGCAGTACTAACCCCACCTCTGTTTCATGGGTATATCCTTGAACAGTCATTTCCAAAGGGGCAGTGGGGTTGCAATGGGTGTCACCGTGGATGCATACCAGAGCGGTTCCCTTTCCCTGTTTTCTTGGGGTAGCCACCAAATGAGCCCATACTAATGTCTGTCAACTGCCAGAGTCTATCAGCCCCAATAGCTGATAAGATTCCACCTCCACTGGGGCCAGAAAGGGTCCCCAGTTTGCAAAGCCAAGTTCCTCCATTCTTTCATTATAGCAGGGCAGTTCCTAATCAAATGGCCCTTCTTCTGACATCCATGGCACACAGTTTCTGACAAGGATATCCTCTGTCTCTGAACTCCAATCACTTTTGCCAATCTGAGTAATATTAAAAAATGGTGGGTTTCTTACCACGTTAGTGAAGGTCTAGGTGATCTCTTGGGTGTATTGCAATCTTGAAGGTCTAGCAGCCAGGAAATCTTCTGTCAAGGCTATTGTTTTCTCTGCTCCCTCCAGTTTGTGCTCCCACATCCAGATCTGGACATCCTGGGGTAGCACCTTTATGAATTGCTCGATGATTATGGCCTCTAGTTGCTGATGCACTGTCTTACTATCAGGTTACAACCATTTGTAGCAAAGATCCTTCAGTCTGGCAAAGGTTTCCCGTGGTATATCTGCAGACTGCATCTTTAGGTAATGGAATCTCTGTCGGCATGTCTTGGTGTTAATATCATACCGTCTAAGGATTTCCCTCTTTACTTTATCATAGTCCTCCGTATCACTCATGTCCATATGGCTATAGACAATTTGGGCCTAGTCAGTGAGTTGTGGGACCAGTCTGATGACCCATTGTTCCTTGGGCCACCCACACATTTTGGCAATCCTCTCAAATGTTGTGAGGTATGCCTCTATATCATCTGAGTCCATTAATTTTGATAATTTAATGTCTCTTGGACAACTAACTCTGTCAGTTGTCCCAGTTTGGATGGCATGCAGCACACGCATCATATCTTCCCACTTGGCATCTGGATTTCTACATTACAGGTCTCACTCCTTGTCCATCTGCATCTGCTTAAAGCATAGCCATTTCAGCAGCTACCCCACATCACCAGGAGAACTTCCTCCAGGACTGGACAATTTTCTTCTCCTTCCTCCTCCTCCTCCAGCTTGGCAACGTCTTCCTGTGGTTTGGACTTCATCTTGGGTTGGACATCCAAACCTGGATGCAGGGCAGCTCCTGTCTTGTCTGCCATTCTCCTTGTCAGGACACCGATGGCCACTTTTCTGGAATCTTTGTCCTGGAACATGTGTCCACCAGGGGCACCAGGGTGGTACCCCCCCAGAACGTCTCCCTTCCTTGGCAAGACACAACCTGCAGTTATCCCACTGCTAACACCATCTGTAGGAGTGCAGGATAACAGATGGACACAACATAGTTCTTGTAAGGTTAATACACTTTGTCTAGTGTGATGATTATTGCTTCATAAACATTTATTTTTCAAGGCAGATGCAAAAGAGACTTCATAAAAAAATAATAAACAGAAAATTAACACAGATAAAGTTCTTAGGATGTGGCAAACTTCTCTAAGCTTCCATTCAGCAGTAGTATGGGACTCCTCTCAGTCCTCTACCTACACCAGCCAGCAGGAACTGATCCTATCTCTTCCAGCCTCAGTCTAAAACTCATTTCAGAACTGAGTTAGCGCTTTTATAGGCTCTCTAGAAGTTAGGAAATTTCCACTCCCCTGTGATTGACATCAGACATAACATAAAATTAGCCACCAGGGGCCAGTGTTGCTCCATAGAGAACAGCTCAGTTGGCACCTGTAGGTTTGTTTATAACACTGGGAAAGGTAAGACCCGAGGTCAGAACATTGTGTACTCCCAAACTCTCCTGCAAGAACATACTGTGTGCTGCAAAATATATATTAGAAGGGGGAAGCAAACATCTTACAGAAACAGACACAAGCTCTTGTGTTTCCTATATCAAAACAGTCCTCTAGTTTTGTTTTAGGTTAACATGCACAGAAAGCCATTGTACTTAACCATGACCCAATGACTGCATCTCTCCTCAGTCAGGACTCTGTTTACTATCACAACAGTTTTATACATAATACTGTGGGGCAGCAGGGAAACTAAAGGGCTACAGAAACATAAAAAAGGGAGTGCTCCATTCACCAAACATCCAGGCCATTTGCTCTGCCAAATAGCAGTTTATACATTCCTGTCCTGAGTATACTGTTGCTCAGGGCATTTCATTACTGGTACCAGTACTTTTCCTTATAATCCCCACATGGGATCCTTTTATCAAAATATTGCAGAGGTCACTTTCTTAACCTCCCAATAGCTGGACCTTTTAAGAGGAAAAAAGGAAATAAAAGTGGCTGCTAGCTAAGAGAAAAGGGGGGGGTACCTAAAGGTGGCCAGCCTTTTAGACTAGAAAATACAGAGATAGAATAAAAGGAGAAATGAGAGAACTGTTGCAACAGAAGTTTCAGTAAATGAGAGAAGATGGTCCATTACCATGACAGGGAAGTCCCCCTGCCACAGGAGTGCTGTGTTTTTTCAAATAGAAAACACTAACGTTAAAGAATAATTGGTGTAAATCAAGTTTATTATGGAAGAGAGTTGGAACTGGACTGTCTGAGTCCTTGGAACTCTCGTAGCTGTGGGGAGAACCCGGCGCAAGTGTGTCTCCACTTGTGGAGCTGCAGTTTTCCCTGCAGCAATGGTATTTTCAAAAGTAGAGCTGGTTTGCAACTGGCTTCATGATTTATGGCAATTTGCAGGTGTTGTTTCTCCACAGCTGCGGAAAAATGTTACGCCTGGTGGGACTAGGCATAACATCTCCCACAGTTGCAGGGAACTAAAAATACCAATTTCCGCAGGTGTGGAGATTTCAATCTGCAACTGGAGTTGTAGAGTGGGGCTTAGTTCCAAATCAGTTTGAAAATCTGGCCCCTGGTCTTTAGGGTCTTTAGTCTTTGGGGTCTAATTCTTCACTGACATACAAATGTGATAGTTTGGCTATGTGCAATATGATTTATTGATGTACAGGTTGTTTTACACTTTTATTCTGTATTGTTTTATTTATGGCAATATTTATGATAGCTGTTTTTTATTTCGAATTTGTACTCTGTACTGGTGCCCTGGGCCTTCAGGGAAGGGCATCATTAAAAAAATCTAGTACTTCTACTTAAAATGACATGGAAGGTTGGTTTCAGAGGAAGACATGGTGATGTTGGGTTTTAGCCCCCCCCCGGTACATTTAGAGCATAAGCAAACAACCTCCGACTCTGTTTTAGTCCCCCTGGTAGCTTTGGAGTAACGGCACACCCCAAGTCAATTTATAGTTAGAGCTAATAAAAAAAAACTGCAATGTCCTGGTCCCAGCTTGCACAACCTCATGGAAACATTGAAAGTGATGGCAGAAGGAGGCCAAAGGTCCATCTAGTCTGCCCAAGTGTTTCTGAGACCTACTACAGGTCCTGGGATCTAGCACGCCCCCACCCAGTTTTGTCTCTTTCTGATCCCTTGGTCTCTATTTGAGCCCTTGCTTTATTCCACCCCTGCTTGAATGCTGCCATGGCCCTTACACCTACTACCTCAGCAGACAGGCTATCCCATGTTTCCATGACTCTTTCCATGAAATAATACTTCCTTTGATCCCTCCTGAAGCTCCCTCCCCTTAGCTTCCACTCGTGCCATCATGTGATTGAGCTGGCTACTCTATTAAATAATTCTGAGTAGGACACCTTATTTATGCCTCTCAAGACTTGAATGTCTCGATCATATGGTGTCTAACTTCATTGCCAACTTTAACCTGCAATCTCCTACTCAGCATGGCTTTAGGCCAAACCACAGCACCACGACAGCCCTAATGCAATTCACCAGTGACACCAAATCTGCTATGGACCAAGGCCAGCTTACTGAGGCTGTTTTTATTGGCATGTCAAAGGCGTTTGACTTGGTTAACCACAACCTGCTCCTGCATCAACTAGGCTCTACTGGTGCCTCCCAATCCACACTTGCCTGGTTTGCCAGCTATCTGAGAATCCACTTCCAGTCTGTCTCCTGCCATAAAGTTCTCTCTGCCCCTGCCCTGCTTCGTTCAGCCATTCTATAGGGTTCCATACTTGGGCCCCTGCTCTTTTCTTTGTTCATCAATAACCTACCTTCAGTGCCCTCCCACAGTCACTCCTTACTCTATGCTGATGACTTGGTTCTCTATGTCTCCTCTAGCTCTATTCATGAAATTAACTCCCACCTCTCCTCTGATCTTCATCGTAACCAAACTTGGCTTACATCCCACCACCTGGTGCTAAATGCTGCCAAGACCCAGGCTATGCTGTTTGGGTCACAAAGGAAATCTGTCACTTCAACTCCGTCTCTCCAGGTTTTCTGTCTCCAGGTTTTCTGTCTTGATGGCTCCCTTGTGGAAGTAATTCAGTCCTTCAAATACCTAGTGGGTTACACTGGATTAATTTCTTAACTTCTCTCTGCATGTCAAAGCTGTCTGCAAATCAGTCAATGCTAAAACTGGACTGGCTTACTGAGTCCATCAGTTTCTGACCCCTGCTACTAGGATCTCTGTTGTCCAAGGCCTTCTCCTCCCTGTACTCTGCTATGCTCTGTCTGTCTTCACTAAGGCACAGGCAAGCATCTTGAAAATGTGGGATGTTGCCTACAACAATGTCTGTAGCCGTCCCACCGGCGCAGCGGTAGGGCTACCGCTTGTGGCGCCAGCGACCAGGGTTCAGGCATGGACTCGGGCAGCTGGAGGGCCGGCTGGGGGGAAGAGGATTGAGCACCCAGTGGCTGCTCTCCTCCTCCGGGTGGGGTGTGATGCAAGTCCCGCTGCTATACTGCCACCTGGGTGACCACAGGTGGAGGTGCAGTGAGACTGCACATAGCAGGGTGGGAGGATGTCTGCTGGGAGCCGGAGCACCAGCATGTCACGACATGCTCCGCCCCTAGGCTTCCCTAGCATGTGGACGTCCTGAGGGCAGGGAGACAAGAAAATGGAAAAACCCTGCACCAGACTCCCGTAGATAGGACCCGGTTGACCCGAGAACACTCATAACCAGGCTCCATAGAAGGGGCTGGTGAGCCTTCTGATGCAGACTTAAGGACTAAGAGAGGGGAATGGAGGCCTCCCTCTCTGCCCCGCCCGGGGGGCAAACTGAGGCAGGATGGGGACAGGCTTACCAGTACCCGGAGGGAGGTACCTGGGGCGGGACTACGGGAGCACACACACAACCTAGGGATCCCAGAAGAGAGGATCCTGGTGCAGTGAGGAGGGTAGCAAAAAATTTAAAAAAAAACAATGTCTGTAGATTTGCGTTATCTGCTCCTCATCTTAAGTACCACTGTACTCTCTACTCTGACCTCCTCTGGTTGTCTCCTTCCTCGTGTTGGGCTTATTCATTAGGTTGTCTGACTGACAACACTATTCGTTCTTCTGTCCCCTCCACACTCACTGCTATGCTCACTCCCATGAAGTGCCCTTGTTCCATATCTTTAGCTCTGTTATCTATCCCAAAATGCTGTACCAGGATGGATGAACTTGCCTACTCCTTCTATGCCCCCAAATTTTGGAACTCTCTCCCACCTGATCTTAGGCACTCCAAATCCCACCCCACTCTCAAGAAAGGCCTCTCCAATTACCTCACCTCTCTTGACATTTGCAAATGTCCCTAGCCCCACGAGGCATGCAAATCTGCCATTGTCCTGCACTTAAATTTCCCCGTGGCCCCTTGATTCCTCCCGTCCCCACTCTTCCTCAGCTGCAGCTACGCACTTTGTTCCCTGTCTCTGCCTGGGAATTGTCTCCTTGCTGACTTACCAACAGCGCTGTCATGTTTTGTACACTATTAACAGTAAATTGTGCCTTTTTGTCTGTTTTGTTCCTAATATGATATGTGATATTTACCTCCTCTATGTACTATGTAACTTGCACCTCTGTATAACTGTTTGGAATCTCCTATTGTACAACACTGTAAATGTATTTGTTTTTTTACCTGTTCCTTGATTTATACTTTCCCGGGTCATGCCTGAAAATAGACAGTTCTGTCTAGTGCACTTACCAAAAGCAAATAAATAAACAAATAGCTCTTCTCTCTCTCCTAGTCTCCAGTGAGTACATGTTAAGTGCCTTTAGACGTTCCTTGTATTAGAGTCCTTGGAGGCTCTGTATCATCTTGGTTGCCCTTCTCTGCATGGTCGCCAGCCTATCCCTGTCCCTCCAAAGATGTATACTCCAAAACTGGCCACAGTGCTCCAGGTGAGGCCTCACCAAGGACCTATAGAGAGGGAGGATCACCTACTTGTTCCTACTGTCAAATTCTCTCTCTCTGTATATACACCCCAACATTTTATTTGTTTTGCTGTAAGCTTTGTTACATTTGCTCAACTACTTCAGAGTGTTGCTTATGATGACCCCTAAGTCTCTTTCCTCCTACGAGGTACTCTGTTGGACCCCGTTGTGACAGTAATCCGTCTTAGGGTTTCCTTTACCCAGATGCAACACCTTGCACTTCTTTGTGTTGAACCTCAGCTGCCATACATTAGACCATCTTTCAAGCCTTTGCAAGTCTTTTTACAGGTCCCTGATCATCTCCACGCTGTCAGCTCTACCGCCCAGTTTAGTGTCGTCCCTGAAGAGTTCAAGTTTATCTTCAATGCCTACGCTGATTTCACTAATAAACATGTTAAACTGGACCTGGCCCAAGACCGAGCCCTGGGGCACTCCACTAGTGACACTTTCTTCATTTAACCTCACCCTGTTGATTACCGCTCCCTGTCACTGAACCAATTTCCTGACTATGGTCTCAGCAGTGCCTAGGTTCTTCAACTTTTTCAGCAGTCGATTATGCGGCACCAAGTCACAGGCCTTGCTGAAGCTGAAGTAAAGGAGGTCCACCGGGTGACCTAATGATTAAGAAAAAGAGTGTTGTAACCTGGGGTCACCACTTAGTCACTCCACTCTCAAGTCCCATCCCAACCACTCCTGTCACTCACTACACATCAGCTGCTCATGTCTGCTCCAGTCTCACCAGTCAGTGTGTTGGTTAGAGTGAGCCAGCTCAGGAATGGATGGGGATGGGGAAACAACATTTTGTGCTAGTAGTTGCTTTCTCAAGTAGTCTATCCTGACTCCCAGCTGCTCTCAAGTCCCAGCACTGCTTGTTCTTCAGGCCACAGTGGCATTACTATAGTCGAAGATAAAGGTCAGAAATGGATGGATGAAGAGTCTAAATGTAACCAGGTGGGAACCTGCACTCTGGTCCTGAATAGCAAGGTAAGGAAGAGATGGGGAAGGGCTAAAGAAAAAATAAACTGGGTGAAGGGAGAAATCAGATATAAGGGAATAGGAATCAATCACCAATCCATCCATGAGGCCACGGACACCCAACTGTCCCAAAGAGGTCAGAAGGATCTGATAAATAATAACAGTCATGGAAACAAACAAACTGAGCTGTTTACTGGGGGGGGAGGCCTGCAAAATGCAAAGGAAACTGTATCAAGGACTTTGCTTTCCACCAGGGTAAAGAGTATAGAGCTGAAACAATGCTGAAGAGACTAAAGTACATTTTTATATAGAGGATAATGGATGGACATCGGTTAATAACCAGGCTGTAGTCACTTCAAGAGGTTGCCTGGGCCGCATTGTAAACCTCAAGGGCGCAGCTCAAGAGGTTTACTGCTACCATGGCAACCTCAAGAAGTGAATTCAGCCTGGTTATTAACTGATACCCATCCATTAGCTTTTATAGTGTATGGGCACCAGTTAAGTGAAATGCATCCTTACTTGTCGTGTATTTTTATGTTGCAACTCACTCTTTCAGTATAGCTCTCCTAGCCCTGGCCATTTGTCAAGATGCGGAAGTCCACAAACTACAGGAGACACGCATGCGCAAATATGAGGAGGTTGTTAAGGTATTGATGTGATGTAGTCAAGAGGGGTTAAACAACCTCTTGATGTCACAAAGATATCACAACAAAGTTATAAAAAGTTTGAGTTCAAGTAGTAATAATAAGGGTTCCCCATTTATTATAGCTTACATACAGTTGAAAGTGAATTCTATTGCAGGGAGAGGGGAGTGATATACAGGCCATCATCCCAGTCTGAGAAGCCTGACAGGGAATTAGCAGGACAAATCAGAAAGGTATGCAGAAAAGGGAAGGTGGTCATCATGGGGGATTTCAACTTGCCAGGGGTTGACTGGAGCATTCCAGTCACCTCTAGTGCTAGGAAGCAAGTGCTTCTGGACGCGATCCAGGAGGGTCTCCTGACACAGTTGGTTAGTGTACCTACTAGGCTAAAGAACACTTTAGATCTGGTGTTGTCAAATGGGGAGGCAGTAAGGGAAATAAAGGTGGAGGACCCACTAGCTGACAGTGATCACCAAACGGTGTGGTTTAATATCATGATGTGAGGGGAGCCAGAGAAATCAGTTACTCAGGTGGTAAACTTCAGGAGGCAGACTTTGGGAGGATGCAGGAAGTACTGAAAGAGAAACTACAGGGCATAAGGCAAGAGATGGATGCAGAGCAGAAATGGGATATAATTAAATGGGGGATTACAGAGGCAACAGAAGCCTGGACCAAGACACAGAGTAAGAGGAGCAGAGCAAGAAAACCATGCTGGTGGACCACGTGATGCAAGCTACCAGATAGTCGCTCCTCTGTATAGCTCCAGCCTCCCGTCTCTATATTTTCATTTTCTAGTATACTTTCTTGATCTCTAAACCTCTAATTTCGAGTTATTCTGGTTCCCTACAACTCTGTGCCCTTGCAGGGCGATTTCAAGAGAGAATGGACGTTTACATGAAAAAAACAACAACAGAAACACACCCCACCAGTTACACCAGAGAAGGCCTCAAAAAAATCTCTGGTCTCAAGTGGAACAGAAAAGGGGGACATTCTGAAACTAGAGGAGGATCAGGAGCCGCTCACATTGTCTAGATTTCTGGAGGAATTTAAACCTTTCAGAGATGAAATCAAGGAGATGGCATCAGAAATGAAATCGTTCATGAGAAAAATAGAAGAAATTACCCTCGCTACCTCAGACAACACAACTAGGATCTTCTCTTTAGAGAAGCAAGTCGAGAGACTCGAGCCTGAGATGGCAGCAATGCATCAGAAACTGTCTAGATTTGAGGTCAGGATTGAAGACCTTGAAGGTCGTAGCCGGAGAAATAATGTTGTGATCCTCGGGTTACCAGAGGGAGAAGAGGGCCAGAATACCATAGCTTTTATCCAGAAGTTGGTCGAGAAGATTGCAGGCCCTTCCCCATTTGGGGCTAAATATATTATTGAGAGATCCCACAGGTCATTAAGACCGAAGCCCCCTCCTGGAGCAACGCTCCGACCTATAATCTGTCGTTGCTTAAATTTTTTAGAGCGACAACATTTCCTGTACAAAGTGAGAGAACTCCAAGAAGTTTGCTGGGAGCAAGATAAGCTTAGAATAGCGCAAGATATCCCGGGTTCAGTCCATTTGAAGCGAGTGGCTTTTCATCCTGTTGTTTCAAAAATTATTGCGGCTGGACTTAAATTTCGTATGGGATACCTGGCCAGGCTACAGGTACTGGTGGCTGGTTCCTGGGCTACCTACAAAAATCCAGATGCAGTGTTTGCTGGTTTAAAATTAGCACTGCCAGATCTCTTCAGAGACACATGAAAGACCTTAGGGCTCTCTTGACAAGATTAGAACCGTTTTGAGAAGGCTGGGTACTCATGTAAAGGGATCTTCTGGAAAGCAGCGGTTACACATTCTTGGACTCTCACTTCAGCCCGAATATGGGGCAGAAAGGACTTTCTTTTCCTTTTTTACAGTGATCTAGTTGTGGATGCATGCTCTTACTTGTCTTGTCTGGGTCTGGGGTTTTGGGCCCTTCGGTTTTCTAAGTGTTCCAATCACGGAAGCATATTCGTGCTTATTTTGTCTGGGTCTAGGGTCTCAAGTAATCAAGTGATTTCTCACTAGTTTTCGTATTGGCAGAAAACAGTGCCTATTTAGTAACATCTGGTCTCCCCCTCTCCTGTGGGAGTTTAGTAAGGAAGGGTTTGGTGGAAGGCTTTAGCCTTTTGGGAAACTCAATTACAAGGGTTGAGATGTCACTTCCTTTGTAAGGCATCAGGGTGCTGTTACACACTCATAACACGGGAGGGAGCTTGTGCTCCATGCGTGTTAATGTGCCAAGGGCTCTTAAAGTAGGAGATAAGCTGGGATTTACTGGGGCAAAGGCGCAGCAACTGGGAGAAGAGGATCGGGGGCTTTGTCCCTATAGGGCTGGAGAGCCTGCTGAGACGAAGGCCCGCTCAGTGCATGTTATGTTTGGCTGAGGCCGACATCCTGATCTTGCACCACGAGGCACCTCATCACACTCAACAAGCCATATGCCCTTGTAAGCCATGATGTTACTGGGGGCAATGTTTTATTGATATTGGCTTACTCCTAATGGCCCTCATTAGGGGATAGGCGGTAGATACAAGGGCTTGTATAGTAAGGATGTTACATTCTGTCTCTTTCATTTATTACTAGCATCTCAAAAAAGGGGAATGTATTATAAAGAATACAGGGTTTGGGGACGGCTGGGGTGGGGAGGAGTAGTAAACGGAGCATTGCTGAACGTTGTTAGTGATAAGAGGGGGGTTTGGGTGGATTTTTTTTGGGATTATGTTTTGGAGTTACGGATGATGTGGATTGCTCGAGGGGTAATCGGGGGGTGGAGAGGGACAGGAGTTCATTGGGGGTGGGAGACTGGCACAGCAGATTTAGGGGAATAGAATCACCTGTTACATGACTGCAGGATATGTTAGATACTTTATCTGGATAATACCTGATATAATAGATGGCTCAGAATATTAATATTGCTACGTGGAATGTGAAGGGGATCAGGAAAAAACTGAAACAATATCAGGTACTTAAACACCTGAGTTTGTTATGTGCCCAGATATCATTCATACAAGAATCTCATTTAGTGGATTCCGATGTATTACAACTTCGAAGGCAACAGATAGGTCAGGTTTTTCATGCTTCAGGGGAAACCAATAGTTGTGGGGTCATGATACTGATTAACAGAAATATCCCATTTGTCCCGTCTCAGGTATTTCAGGATTCAGAAGGCAGATATGTCTTAGTGCAGGGAACTATTTGGGCCATGCCATTGGTTTTAGGTAGCATATACGGTCCAAACACAGACGATCCCTCTTTTTTATGAAATTGATTTCCACGATTCTTCCTATACTCCCTATTCCAATTATATTAGGGGGAGATTTTAATTTAGTTTCGGATCTGAATCTGGATAGATCAAGCACTGGGTCAAGGGGACCGACACCTGGACACAGGGCCTTTAAGGAGATGATGGATCAGTGCGGATTGTGCGATGTCTGGAGGGTCACACATCCTAATATTAGGGAATATACTTATTGCTTGCCAGTTCATGGCACGCAATCTTGCATTTATTACCTATTAGTTTCTCATGAGCTCTTGCCAGGGGTTCTATCCACCTTGATCCAACCGGGTCCAATATCGGATCATTCTTTAGTATTGGGTAATTTGGCTTTTCTTAATATCCCCAAAAGAGAGATCAGATGGAAATTAAATGAGCAATTACTAAAAGATGAAAAGTATAAAAGAGAGGTGAAAGAGCAGATAGAGTTTTTCTTTTCCACCAACCCAATAGATACTGCAAGACCGGATATTTTATGGGGAGCCTTTAAGGCTTATATAAGGGATATTCTTATTAGTCTAGCTACAAGGAGGATGATACGGGTATTAGAAAGTATACACCCAGATATAATTTCTCAAGAGGAGTCACAGAAGTTATTAATATATAAAGATAAGTATCTGGGAATGTTAAGAGAAAAGGCTGAGTAGCCAATAATCCGTACAAAGGCCAGTTTTACAGATCAAGGAGAAAAAGTGGGGCGCCTGTTGGCTGTATGTTTAAAACAACAAGAATCAGCAAGATTTATACCCCCAATAAGGTCTCAGTCTGACGGGACCCTGAAGGTATCGCCCCCCAGAGATAGCCTAGGAATTTGCTACCTTTTACGAACAATTATATAGGGACATGGATAGTCCTCCGCCCATTCAAAAACTGGATGAGTATCTCAAGGAAGCTCATCTTCTGTTACTATCTGACTCTCAAAAGAAATTCATATTGTCTCCTTTATCACAGGAAGAGATAGTAACTGTTATAAAGGACTTGCCTTTGGGTAAGGTCCCGGGTCCAGATGGGTTTTCGGCCTTATTTTATAAAGCTTTTATGGAGCAACTACTTCCCGTGTTGCATCAGCTCTATTTGTATATCTTGTCTGGAGAGGTAACAGATGCACATCTGTTTGAGGCATTGATAGTTTTGTTACCTAAACCGGACAAAGACCCAGAAATGGTTCAGAGCTATAGGCCAATATCTTTGCTGAATCAAGATGTCAAAATTCTCTTGAAGATAATGGCAGATAGACTAACCCTGGTTCTTCTGGATCTTGTGAGTGTGTCTCAAGTAGGATTTATGAGAGGACGTGCATCTTCAGATCACCTGCGTTCTCTCTCTCATGTCTTCTCGGAGTCCAGGGATGCCATGTATCCTGCGGGTTGGTCTCCTGGATGCCGAGAAGGCATTTGATCGATAACTGGACTTTTCTTTTTCAAGCCCTCAAGGCATTTGGATTCCCATCCATGTTCATAGATTGGATCAGGGCAATTTACTGGTCTCCTGCAGCGAAGATTTCAGGGAATGGAACCTTCTCCAAGTCTTTTACACTGCGGTCAGGAACAAGGTAGGGATGCCCTGTCTCTCTCCATTACTTTTCAATCTTTACCTGGAACCCCTTATTCAACATATTCTCAACAATGAAGGGATACAAGGTATTCCCATTAGGAATGAGGTAGTGAAAGTAACAACGTACGCTGATGACCTTCGCCTATATTTGGCTAATCCGTTAATATCTACCCCGAATATGCTAAGGATGGTTGATAGATTTAGTAGTTTCTCGAATTATAAGTTAAATCCCAATAAGACATCCTTTTTCCCTCTTAACCATAAAGTCTTTAAGACCGACATTATTTCTCTGGGACTATGCTGGTCACCCCGGGCTATTAAATATTTAGGTATAAAATTAACATGTAATCCCTCCTTGTGGTTTAAAGAGAACCTGGACCCCCTTCTGCAGGGGATCACTCAAGATTTAGAGAGATGGGATAAACTCCCGTTATCTTTATGGGGTCGTATTAATATTATTAAGATGAATGTGTTTCCCCGTTTATTTTATCCTTTGTCACATCTTAATTCATTCATCCCCCTAAGTTGGTTTCAGAAAACACATAAACTCTTTACCAAGTTTATTTGGTCGAATAAGACCTCCAGGCTGGCATACCACAAGTTAGTTGCACCTAAGAATGAGGGGGCTGCGGATTCCTTACTTGCCCATCTACTACTGGGCTAGTCATTTGGCTAAATACCTGAGATGGGTAAGACCGGGTCCAGATAACATGAACCTGGTTTGGCTTAAGATCAAATTAGATTTTTTCCAATCTATGAACATGGACCCCCTGACTATACTCTATCTAAAAATTTCTCAGATGCAAGATATTAATAAATGTCCCACTATCATGACCTCACTAAGAGTACATTCGCAATTGTGCTCTTTCTTGCATTATAATCAAAGTAATAATCTCGCTCAATCTATTTGGAATTCCCTGGCTTTCACTATAAACAAACAGAAAATTCCCCGTTCATGGTTCCCTCACTTAGGAGAGGGGATAGTAACTTCATTTCTGGATGAAGTCGGTGAGTGGCTCTCATTTTCTCAGTTCATACACAAGTTTAAAATACCCGAGTCTCAGACTTTTAAAGTGTTTCAACTGAGACACTTGTTAACCACAGTCTTTGGGGTCACTCCACCCCCTCCACCGACCTTTGCATTGGTATCTGAACTTTCCCCTTTACTAGTCTCTTCTGGTGTGATTGCTAAGATTTATCAAGTCTTGTTCCGATGGAGGTTTGGATGCGGTGGTGGCCCCACCAACTTCTGGGTTTCATTTTTTCCCCACTATACTTTTAAGTGGCCCGTCCTCTGGATGTACTGTCATAAATATGCATCCCAAGATAGATTACGTCTCATACAGTTCCATATCCTGCATAATTTATACTATACCCCAACTAAACTGGTGAAATGGGGCCTTCTTGATATCAATAGGTGTAATATATGTTCCCAGGATACAGGATCACTTTTTCATTTTTTCTGGCCGTGCCCCCAGATAGCATCTTTATGGGAACAAATAAAAACCAATCTGGATCCTTTACTGGGTCTACAGGACTATTTTACACTGGATATTTGCCTGTTGGGGGATCTTTCCTCCATAAAGATTAAAATCTGGAGATTTCACATATCTATGGTGGCACTCTTGGTTAAAAAAGTCATTCTCAGGCGTTGGAAGGAAAGGACCGGCCCAACATATCAGGAGTGGCTCCATGAGATCTTAGCAAATATACGTACAGAGAAGGCTATTGCTAGCCTTCAAAACAGACTACATAGGTATAAGGATATCTGGGATCCCCTTCATACTTTAATTACAGTGGCTATGAAGTAGTGTGTAACCAAGGTTACCACCTTAATTACTCTTGGTATAGGTAGTTAGCGGGTGATAACAGTGCTAGAATGAACTGCTGTGCCGGGAGGGGTGGGGAGCTAAGGGTTGAAGGTATGATTTGATTTGTTTTATGAATCCTATGTCAAAGTGCTCATTACTGCTTCCTGTAATGTGGAAAATGTGGTGAATAAACTTTGAATTAAAAAAAAAAAGAAAACCATGCTGGTTGAACAGTGAGGTAGTGGCGGTGGTGAGAGCAAAATGAGAGGCACACCAGAGGTATAGGAGGATGCGGAAGGAAGTGGACAGGGAGGAGTATGCAAGATGGTCCTGGGAGGTGACCAGAAAAGTGAGAGAAGCCAAGGCCCAGAGGGAACTAACGGGGAGTGGGGGAAGACTTTTTCAGATACATCAGGGAGAAAACGAAGTGCAAAGAGACAATGGTGAGAATAAAAAGGGATGGGGTGGATGGAAAAGGGTGAGGAGCAGGCCGAAGCACTGAATGAATACTTTTGCTCAGTGTTCATGGAAGAAAAGGGGGGGACCGTTACCACCATGGACTGGGAGGATGGGGACAGGGGAAGAGGAGGCGACAGATGGAAGAATTGAGGCAAGTAGAGACCTAGAGGGACTGAGGGCACTGAAGGTAGACAAGGCACCAGGGCTGGATGGTATCCACCCCAGGGTGCTGAGGGAGATGACGGAGGTGCTGGCGGAGCCACTGGTGGATCTATACAGCACCTCACTGGAGTCGGAATGTGTGCCACTGGACTGGAGGATGGCACATGTAGTAAGATTACACAAGAATGGACCAAGGGATGAACTGGGTAATTATCGCCCGGTAAGTCTCACCTCCATAGTGTGCAAACTCATGGAAACAATACTAAAGGAAAGACCGGTGTCATACCTGGAGGACAATGGCCTCCAGGATGTGAGGCAGCATAGGTTCATTTCAGGGAAGTCTTGTCAAACCAGCCTGATACAATATTATGACTGCGTGACAGGTGAGCTGGATAAGGGTCATGTGGTGGATGCTCTTTACTTGGACTTCAGCAAGGCCTTCGATTCTGTGAGTCATGGGTGACTTGGAGGGAAGCTAACTGGTGTAGGGGTAGGGGCAAAAATGATGAACTGGATTACAAGCTGGCTGCGTGGGAGGCTGCAACAGGTGGTGGTAAGAGGGGAGCTCTCAACTCCAAGGCCAGTGATGAGTGGGGTGCCACAGGGCTCTGTGTTGGGGCCAGTATTGTTTGGGCTCTTCATATCAGACATTGCACATGGTGTGATGAGCAAGATTAGTCTGTTCACTGGCGACACCAAAATTGGAGCAGTGGTAGATGAAAAGGAGGGATGGAAGCAGCTGCAGGGGGACCTAAGCAAGCTAGAGGAGTTGCCAAGAGGTGGCAGCTGGGGTTCAATGCAAAGAAGTGTAAGGTTATGCATTTTGGGGTGAAGAATCCAAGGAGAGAATACTGGCTGGGAGGGGTTAAGCTAGGGATCACTGAGAAGGAGGAGGAGATGGACCTTGGGGTAATGATAACAGGGACCAGGAACAACACTGCCCAGTGCAGGAGAGCGGTTGCAAAAGTGAACAAAATGCTGAGGGACATAGCGAGGGGGTTTTCATCCAGGTGAAGAGAGGTGCTCTTGCCCCTGTACAGGTCGCTGATAAGGCTGCACTTAGAGTATTGTGTGCAGTTTTGGAGGCCATACCTAAAGTGTGATATCAGGCTACTGGAGGGGGTGCAGAGGAGGGCAACAAAGATGATATGTGGAATGGAGGGGAGATACCATGACAGCAGGCTGGGAGACCTGAATATGTACACCCTGGAGGATAGCAGGGACGGGGGGCATGATAGAGACATTCAAGTATCTGAGGGGAATCAATAAGGAAGGGGCAGATGGGGTCTTTCAGTTAAGGAGGGGGAGGGTCACCAGTGGGCATGGGCTAAGAATAGAGGGGGAAGGATTTGGGAAGGAAATGAGGAGACACTATTTCACAGAGAGGGTGGTAGCAAATGGAATGCCCTACCAGAATGGGTGGCATTGTGTAAATCTGTGAACAGCTTTGAAAGTGCATGAGATAAGAAAACAGGGGAGAGTGAGGGTGAGGGAGGTGGGGAGTAGCAGTGAGATGACAAAGGGGAAGGGGGTGGGGCAGCTGCATATGATATGAGATATATATTTCCCTGGTGTCTAGTGGACCCCCCCAACCCTAGCAGCTAGTACCCACCACCCTGCTCCCCATCCCATCGCCAAGACAGTGACTAGCACAGTCATCTGCTTTCCACCATGGCCTACCACTGACTGAGCTATCAATGAGCACATACTGTAGGGACTTCCTGTGCAGCTTCTGACCGACATAGCAGCATAGTTGAAGAGCTCCTCCATGCCTTTCTTAAAAAGCCTTGCAAAGAATAGCTGAAACCACAGAGCAATCATTTAAACTAGCAGGTGAGGAATGGCAACTTCGAAATTACAAGGCAGCACAAACAGATTCTCAATTTTAGCACCGGAAGATACAAAATCCGACGCAGATGCCAAGGACTCTTAGGTCTCACTCCAATCGCAGCTGCAGCGCTCCCGCTACAAAGAGAACACTAAAACTTCTCGTCAGTGCAACAAACCAGAAAAAAGCATGGACACCTAAATAGACCAAATCCTGTAAGAAATTCAAAGTGTAAAGTCTGAAATCCATACCTTAAGGAAGCCCAGGAGGCTCTACATGCAGATCTTACCAAGCTAGAAAACAAAATGGAGACACTGGAGGAATCGGCTGAAACGTAGGCCATGCAAATTAATAAAATGCACAAAACTCTTGGGCAGGTCATCCAGCTCTGCCAGATGATGGTGGACCACCAAGAAGATGCTGAAAACTGGCAACGCCGGAGGAGTGTCAGACTTTACGCAACCCTGAAGGACAGTGAGAGTGCGGACATAATGGGTGTCGTGGAAACAGTTCTTTGGGCCTCCCTATCCCTGGAGCCTGACTTGAATCTAGAGATTGAGAGTGTACATAGAGCACTGGGACCTAAATCGGCTAATCCAAATGCCAGGCCAAGATTGATAACATTAAGATTTCTCAGATATACCACAAAGGAACTGATATTGCAAAGAGCATGGTCACAGGGTAAGATTTTTTACGGTCCCCACAGAATATTCATGGACAACGACTATGCTCCTGTAACCATGCAGGAACATTAGGACTATATTCCTTTGTTCCAAATTGTAAGGCAACACAAATTAAAATTCTGAACTCTATATCCAACAAAATTGGTGATTCAGTATCCTTCTGGGCAAAAAAAGCTACGAGTCAGCAGCCAAGGCCTTGGCAGACCTGCAACAATGTGGTATTCCTGTACCCTTCAGATTGCCTTATCACAGCGGCCTACATCATTGAGACAGGGTGACCATCCTTTTCCTCAAGACTCTGTGACCCAGCAGGCCATACTGACCACACTGAAAAAGCTCCTAACATGATTCCCTGCAGTTGATGCCTGATGAAAGGACAATGGCAATGGTGCTTTCACAGTGTGTAGCCCAACTTAGGCCAGGCAATCCTCGGCTGGTGCCTGAAAGTGGGGGAGGCTGGGGGTTAACTGGCGGATGTGCGGTCCATGTTCTGGTTTGGTCCTGCTCTGCCCCTGATTTGGAAGGGGTTGTGGTGGGGTACGTTGCTCTTCAGGGGGACCCTTTGCTGTTACCCCTGCTTCCAGATGATAACTTATGTGATTGGTCCCGCAGGGAGATGAGGCCAGATTTGAAAATTAAAAATAGTTACAGCTGACCCATGGGTCTATGGTTGTTTTGCGGTGGGTCCCACTGATTTTCTGCCTCCCCAGTAGGCATTAATCTTCACTTAATAGGAGATATATCTAGTCCCTTTAAGCTCTCAGAGGGGAAGGCAAGATTGAGGTAGGCCTCATGAGTTGGGCCCTACTTCTCGAATTCCTCTTAATGTCCGGTAAATAGGGCGTATAATACAGCATTGGAATTGCTCCCCAATTCAGATAGTGGAAAATGACGGAGGGATGGCGGGTGGATGGGGAGAGACTTAGATTTCTCCTCTCCCAAGATTTCCTGCCTTAGTTGTGCTTACTGCTGAATAAGGCTGAGATGGGAGGAATGGAGGTGGGTCTCACGTAGTGGATTGCTATGGGCCTTGCATGGCTACATAGACTGCGCTTCCAAATAGGGCCAACAGTGCGAAATTGACAGGGCCTCGGAGATTAGGGCAGGAGGGTGGAGGTTGGGGGGGGGACTGGACTGGGAGTTGATCTGTGTCTCTAGCCTACACGCCCCAGGGGGGCGGACTGAGGCCGGGGGGACTTTGGGACTGTGGTCCAGCCGGCTGCTCCTGGCTTCTTATCCTGGAGGTGGAGCAGAGACCCAGAAGATTGTAAGCTTTTCACACTGATTAAGTTCACTGTTAGCACACAGTTGGAGGAGCGCCAACTCCCGTCTGACAATACCTTGGGTGTTATTGGAAGAGACAGTTCTTAACTAGGCAGTGAAGATCCCATAATGAATGGTCAGTTCCAGAGGTTAATGAGTGGGCTGCTGTGCTCCACTTAAAGCCATAACAGAGACCGAGCGCTGTATTTAGAGGCTATAGTAGGGCATAATACTGTATATCTGATAATTATATTTTATATTAATCCAGATGGGAGGGGCGCTCAGAACACAATGAGCTAAAATAATTGAATGCTAAGCACTGGGGGATTTGTTTTCTTCCTTAATATTTAACAACTGGTAACTGAATATCTTTTCATGCTCCCTCTCGAGGTAGCTACATTGAAAGGGTGATGGGGAGAAGGGTAGATGAGGCTGTGTCGGGGAGAAGGCAGATGCCACTCCCTCTTTTTTCCGTACTCTCCTTACTCCCCCCTTTTACTTTCATTTTTAATCCTAGACCACGGTCCCTTTTAATTATTTTTAATTTTGTTTTTCTCACATTCCCAGAGTTATGGAGTACCAACCTCCAGGGAACCATCCTTTTTGGGGCACAATCATATCCCACCTAGCGGCCTAGATTATGGCCACCTCTAGGCAATAGAACTTCATTCTTTCACCTACTGGAAGTCATGGTTTGTAACATAGTTGACCTTCTGGGCTGGGGTGATAGGAGTCTCTCTTGTTCAGGGGTCCCCAGTTATCGTATTAACATTTGGCCCAGTGGACCCAGTTGGCACCTTGGGCACTTTGTAGAGATATATGGAGTTCAGGTGATATGTTTAAGTAATCAATTCCTGCCCCTTTTAAGGGAAGATAGTACACTGAGCTGGCATTATATACGTACCCTGAAAAATGAATAACACATCTGTTATAAAGGTGGTTTCCCAAAATGTAAATGGTTTATGCAGCACAGTAAAACAAAGCAAAATTATTTCCAAACTGAAGAGCGGCCCCAGCTTATTTTGATCCAGGAGACTCACTTAACAGCCGTAAAACATCAGAAATTGGCCAAGTTTGGGATGGCTCAGGTTATTGCTAGTACGTATCAATCCATCAAAAAGAGGGGGGTGGCAATGTTAGTTACGAAGTACTCGATATTTAATGTCGTGGACACTTTTCAGGACAAGGAGGGCTGGCTGTTGATGATTAGGGGAACATGGTTTGGGCAGCAGTATATGGTGTATACATCCCCCCGGGGAGTAGCTTCTACAGATCAGAAATTATTCAAATCAGATCATTGAGAACATTTTTAGGAACATCAGAAGTAGGCAAGAGGAAGTCTTGGTGCCTCTGTACAGGTCCCTGGTGAGGCCTGTGTTGGAGAATGGAGCCCCTTTTTGTGCACCGCAAAGTGTTGCCAGTTGTAAACAGATTGAAAGAGTACAGAGGAGACTAATTAAATGAGTGAATAAGCTAAAGAATAAGCCATATAAAATAAGGCTGCAAGAGTTGGGTGTTTATTCAATGGCATATCATAAAGTCAGAGGTGAATTCTGTCTATGGGAGTCAGCAGGGTTATGTAGAAAAGATGAACTGGAGTGAGCAACTAGGGCCCATCCCTTTCAGCTTAGAGGGGAATAACACAGAACAGTTAAAAGTGCATGAAGGTATAATCAAAGAGTGGTGGGAACATGGAACTCTCTTCCAACAGCAGTGGTTATGGCAAATAACTTATCTGCCTACAAACAATTGCTGGATCAACATATGGGTAATAAGAACTGGGAATTTGTCCACTAAACAGTGGCAAGCCCTTAAATGGGATAAACTGCTTATGGACTTGTATTTGTACCTATATGAACCTATAAGATACTAGATTTTAAAAGGGAGTTCTCCTGCTAGGAGGAGATTTGAATCTCTTGATGGATCCAGGTAAGAACAACTCAAATCTATGCCCCCCTGAAGCAATGGTGAGGCAGAAACATGGTAGGAGGCTAATTAGAGATTTGGGGCTTCTAGACATACGGAGACACTTTTATTTATTTATTTATTTATTTATTTATTTATTTATTTATTTCAGGTTTTGGAAAGAATACCTTTAAGTCAAAGACTCCTTTACAAAGGTTCCACGTCACATAGATTAGGTACAGACAAGCATTACAATGATTGTTACAGAGTAAAAGTTCAGATTGTTATAAGGAATAGTCAGGCTAACATTCAGGTACTAGAGCAGTTTAAGACAGTTAAAAACAGGATGCATAACTACCCCAGGGAGACTAGGATTAAGAACTATGAGTAGAAGGCAGGCCAGAGGCCACTGTTAGTGGTAAAGGGAAGGGAAGGGCCAGGTTCAGTTACAATCGCAGTCACTTGTGGACAGGAGGTGGGCCCTAAGGTGAGTTTTAAATTGTCCAATTCTTTGTTCATAAACCAAGGTGGAGGGTAGGTTGTTCATCCACAAGGGGGCCCTATAGCTGAAGGATCTTTGGAATTGAGCGGTATGACAGGAAAGAATAGAGAAGAGATGGGTATCTGAGCTACAGGTGTGTTTAACTTTGGAGTCCGGGGGGATTAAAGGGGCGAGGGCTGAGGAGGAGAGGCCTATGGTGATTTTTTTTGCCAGAATGTAGGTGTGGAATCTGATTCTGTGTCAAAGTTAAGCCAGTTGGTGTCCTTATATAATGAACAGGTATGGGTGAGTCTATCACACCCCAAAACAAAACGACAGGCCTTGTT